>CP126894.1:159210000-160445000 GCA_030440675.1 Furcifer pardalis
ACATTGATTGCTGATACAACGGACCGCCAGGACAAGATTTAGGTGAGTGCCTTATTTTTTGGGGGGTGGGGGTGGGGGCTTATATTTCTGAGGTGGGGAAAAATAGGGGGTGCCTTACTATAGGAGGAGGTCCTATTTTCGGGGAAACAGGGTAGGCTTCTGGAAATTAAAGTACAAAAAGCAAAGTTTCGGAAACACCGATGAGTTCCTGAAAAAAGGAGTAGAAAACCCAGTATGCCATTATGAGCTTATACCAATAAGTAGCCATCAAAAGTTGCATCTGCATCACCAAAAGTCACGCAGGTGAATTTCTTGCCCAATATAAGCCCACAGCAAATTAAAGTGAGTGCCATGCCATTTGTTAAAGGCAAAGATGCACTCTAGAAAGCACCTTCAGTCGTACACAGTAAGTATTATCCTATGATCTGATCTTTTAGTTTCTGGGGAAAGCATTTGGATTACAGGGGTTTAATGTATCTGATATGGTGACTATGCAAAATTTGATGGACCATACCTGAATGCTGATTACACACAAGTTGTCTGAAAAAAAAGGATACTACTTCTTACTCTTCAGATTCACAATAATCATACCTTCATTCACATATTATCTGCTACTTTTTGAAAATGTCACCAAATTTGTGTACAATACTCAGCTTTTGCGTGCAAATATTGCAGTCACCACCAGCTTTTGCTGTAACATATTTATTATTTCACCCTCTTTGAATTCAATGTTATAGAAAAGTCTGTACACGGCTTTCAGTTCTAATAATTCTCCATGGTAGTTTGTAGTGACATGGAATGAAATTTTAAAACAAGCAAACCAGAAAGCCTGAACATGATACAAATCTTGTTCAGCCATTCTGTTAGATGTGTTGAAGGAATACAGAAAGAGTGGGACGGTATTGGCCATACCCTGCATGCTGACACTTCTTTTATTCTCTGTCTTTGAAATTCAGGGTTTGAAATTGGGTATGGAGCCTCCATGGAATCCAAAGTGCATAAAATTGCCTTCCACATCTATTGAAAGTGACCTATGGTCGTGGAAGATGTGGGCTTGGCAGATGATTATTAAATACACTTAACAATACTTGAATAGGACTGTAGCTTACCCACTCTTATGATAAAGGTTTCATTTTAATCTCTTCAAGGAAGTTCAACAAACCATCTTCCTAGACTGTAGTGAAGATGAAGCTAAAGTACTTTGGACATCAAATGAGAAGAGAGGATTCACTTGAGAAAACCTTGATGCTGGAAATGGTGGAGGGCAAAAGAAGAAGGGGGTGGCCAAAAATGAGATGGCTAAATGGTATTGTAGATGTAATGGACACAAAGCTGGGCGGGTTGAGGAAGATGGTGGAGGACAGAGGTGCCTGGGGGGCAATGGTCCATGGGGTCGCAAAGGGTCAGAATCGACTGTGTGACTGAACAGCAACAACAACAAAGACTGTAACATAGGATATGGCCTTGTTCTGAGTAAAGGTGTTAGTCTTTTTGTATGAAGCCAGAGAAGAGTATTAGAGAAGGCATGTGATTAGATGAAGAAAATTCCTAACTGATTAAAACACCAGAATGTCACAGCAGGAGCTTCTCTTCTCTTTGGGGGTATGCAAATTGGCTTCCTTTGTTAGGTTATTGGTCTTCAGGACTTAATCAAGGGATTCTTTGAAGTCTGATTTCACATACTTGAATTCTTGATCACTTCATTGCAACACTAATGTGCTTTCAGTTCTAATTACAGCCTATCTCTAAAAAAAACCCTTTCAATTATTGTCTTCCAAAACTTGAAATTAATTAATGTAAAAAACTAGTTACTTGTAATTAACTCTTTTCAGGACAGTAGAGCTATAACTACATTACACTAAAATAATAATTTAAACAGGGATGCCTTCATTCTTTCTGAGGTGTAACTGTACATTTTTAGTGACTTTTAAAGCTGTAAAGGTTTCCCTTGCTCAAAAGCCAGTCATATCTGACTCTAGGGTTCAGTGCTCATCTTTGTTTCAAAGCCAAAGAGCCAGCGCTGTCTGCTTCTGCAGAGGTTTCTGTGGTCATGTGGCAGGCATGACTAGACACCAGAGTGCATGGAACGATGTTACCTTTCCACCGAAGTGGTCCCTATTTATCTACTTGCAATTTCTTGCTTACGAAATGCTAGGTTAGCAGAACCTGGGACAAAGACGAGAGCTATTTTTTTCACCAAATGGAAGAGGATGATGATGATGCTAACTCATATTGTAGATGTAACAAAATGGTAAGATGAGTAGAGAAGATGTTTTGTGCTATGATAGATTTCAGGATTCTTTTTTTTAAATAAGTACAGGTAACTATTTAAAGATTCCCCCCCCAAAAAATAGGTAAAAGAAAAACTTTATAGAGTTGTCAGTATAATATCAACAAACTAACTTTATATTTTTTAAAATCTTCCAACCAGAAGTGTAATTAATCACCATTTAAGTGAAATATTCCAAATGCCTCTCTTCATGGGCTGGTGGCTGAGCTCTAGATTCTCAACTTGTCACATCATCTGTTTTCTCATTAATTCTTTTATGTACTGTTTGTATCTACTGGGATGATCAGCTATCACACAAGTTCTTTGTAAATCCAAGGAGTTAGGGACATTCCCATTTCCCCTAAACTCCGAAGTGGTTAAAATCCATATTAATATGTGGTAAGAAGTAGAATTAGATTGCTTACCAATTAAAAAAGGCTTGCTGAGGGGAAATGAATGTGCCCCAATTAAGCTTAAGATAGCATTATGAGGATACGTAGACAATTTTTGGCAGAAGATGGGAATGATAAGGTCCAAACTCATCTGTATCCTTGGCTGATAGAGTGGATTAGCACTTGGAACATCCAATGAGCAGAAAGTCCCTGACTAATTAAGGAAAGGATAAGACAGGTCATGGTG
This sequence comes from Furcifer pardalis, assembly GCA_030440675.1. NCBI lineage: Eukaryota > Metazoa > Chordata > Lepidosauria > Squamata > Chamaeleonidae > Furcifer > Furcifer pardalis. Next base: position 159,212,909 of record CP126894.1, read on the forward strand.
ACCCTTTTCTGTGTTATTAGCTGATAATGACCAGTAATGAGTTCCATCTGCAAGGACATTACACCAATTAGCCAAGTCCAGTTACCATCACACCTGCAAGGATGTTCCACCAATTAGTCCAGGCCAGATAGAGATTGTTGGGTTTGGACATCCTCTGAGCGAGGAGCTTAGAGCCAAAGAAGAGGAGACAGAACTTTACCTGGAGGAATAAAATAAGGGGGACTGGCTCTCCACACTTTGGAGCGCTCCATACATCAGAAGTGCCAGAAGCATCCCTGCCAGTCTCCTAGTTACATAGAGAAGGGACAGAGGGAATCTATGTTAAGTATGTATAGTTTGCCTGTGCTCTTGCTTCTTGATCTGTTTTTGTTATGCTTTGCTTAGAGAGCTGTCTAATAAAGCTTTGTTTCTTCACCCACTGACTGCTTATTGTCTCTGAGAACCTAGAAAGGCTGAACCTGGCCAGGCTGCATGGCACAATACTGTTCAGTCAATTCTGACTTATGGTTACCCTTTGCAGGGCTTTTCTAGGTACAGAGTACACATAAGTAGTTGACAATTCTCTTCTTTGGGGTCACAGAATCATCTAGTTAGCTTCCTTTATCATTTAAAGATAATCAATTAAATGACGATACTGTACTAGTTTTTGACCTTGGGAAGCAGTGGGCTGAGTGGACTGCTGAATAGAAAAATCAGTGGGTTGAGGAGAAAACACAGGAACTTCAGCAGTAGCCATAAGAGGATGAGTTCAGCTCTATCTTCAGAACGTGTTGTTGGTTCAGTTTGTTTTCACCATATTGTCATGCATTTTATAAAACGGTTCAGGATTTGAAAAAATAATCAAACACTTTAATTTGAACAAGAGTGAGTAATCCCCCCCTTTCAAAACAGATATAACTTGCTAGCAAAACCAGCAATAATTACCCATATTACACTTTGTTAATTGGGAGGTGGGATATTTCTTTTTAAAAACTGAAGTGTTAATTGGGAGCAGCTCATGAAAGTGAGTGACTAATGGAGCTGGCAGGAGCTTGATAAGCAAGTTTCACCACTAAAAAGACAACATTTACAATGTAACACTAATTTAAAATGTCAAGTTTTTTGGGGGGAAAATAGTGAATATTTTATAGCAGTCTCATGCCAGTTCAATTAGTTGCTCCCTTTTCTGAGCAGTCCTCAATTAACATACCATCTTCCTTGAAAGTATATTTCACTCTTCATTTGTAGCACTGAAATATAGTTAGTATGATGACTTGGTAAGTAGTTTGCTTCTATACTCTAAACCTGGGGTTCTCATACACCTGGCCACAGACTGGTGCCAGGCTATGGGCTGTCCTGAACTGGGCCGTAGGGGTGGGTGGCACTGGGAGCCCCACTGGCAGCCTTGCCACCCCAGCCCCCCCCCCCCGAAAAGAAGTACAAAGACAACGACGTGGAATAAAAAAATGGCCACTTTATTTTGTGACAACAATAACAAACCCTAACGCAGGGGCCAGCAAAGCACGGGAGGGGGGAAAATCTCTAAGAGGAGATTTGGACCAAACAACAACTATACCCCCACCAATTACAAAACTCACCCCAATCCCCCCGTCTCAAAATAGAAAAAAAACTCTCACTCCCCCATGCTTTCCGCCCAAACCAAAACTATCACACCTTTTACCCCTACTCATCGACGTGAGGCAGGCAAAAACAGCCCCCAGCAAAAACCAATCAGCTGGGACCCAAAATTCCTACCCAGCCCAAAATATTGCGACCACATATGCCACTTCGATTTTCAGGGTAGGTGGGCGGGCGACCAATTCCCAACCCACAAAGATTCTTCCAGAAGCTAGCACCAACTTTCTGCAGAAGGCATGCCCCCCAAACTATGCTTGCCCAATCCCCGCTGTCGACGCCGTCGTCTCCCCCCCTCCTACCTGGGGTGGGGCGGGGCGGCAAAGACCCTTCTCGTGCAGCAAAAACTGCGTCGAAGGTACCCTTCTGACCTCAGTGTGCTCCACCAGGTCAGCCCGGCAAACAGAGCAAGAGCACAGTCTTCAATCGCAGCAGGTAGGCAGGTGGCCAAGCCCCTCCTCCATGTTGCTTAACTGTGGCGGGGCTCTGCCCCCTGCCTCTGTGCAATGTGATACCTCACTGCACAAGTCAAATAGTTACCAGTCCGTGGAAAAATTGTTTAGCATTAAACCGGACTGTGGTGCAAAAAAGGTTGAAGTCCCCTGCTCTGAACCCCCCTATGACTTTTACCATCTTTGCTAGAATGTCTGATTACGTGGTTTGTTAGCACTTAGTTTTGTATTTACAACTCATTAACTTCAGACAAGTGCTCTTTTTTTAAAAAAATGACAACCACCACAACAAGGCAGCTGTGGGGTCAAGGCTTGAAATGAAGCCATGGTGTGAGGGAACCATTCCAAGGTCATGGTTTAGATCGCCATTTCATATTTACAGTGGAGAGACTGTTAGGTGACATAATTATTATAGGCTAGTCCTATGGCGTGTTATTTTTGGCATCATGTAATTTGACTCCAAACTCCCTTGCTCAAAAGCCAGTCATATCCAAATCTAGAGGGCAGTGCTCACTTCTGTTTGCAGCCAAAGAGCCAGTGTTGTCTACATCTGCAGACATTTCTATGGTCATGTGGCAGGCGTGACTTAAATGCCAACGCTCATGGAATGCTGTCACCTTTCCCACTGAAGTAGTACCTATCCATCTACTTGCAATTTCTTGCTTTTGAGCTGCTAGGTTGGCAGGAGCCAGGAGAGACCAATGGGAGTTCAGTCCATTGTGCAGAACTCGGGTCTCGAATTGCTCATCTGCCGACCTTCTGGTCGTCATGCCCAGCGGCATAAACACTAAGCCACCATGGCCACAGTCAAACTACAGATCATCAAATATTTGTCCACTTTGCAAAATATATCTAAAAACAAAGCCTTATTCAGGCACTTAAACGGTTTAATCTGAGCACATGATCACGGACAGATTTCAGGGTTTATCTGTTCCCTCTCCATTCATGTCTCCATGGAGAGAGGGGTTTGTCTAAAGAGGAGACAGCTACATATGGCATTTATTTATTTTTTTAAAAAAATCAGAATTCTTTGCACACATCAGGTTGTCTCCAATGGACAAACCAAAAGGCAGGGGACCAGGCCTGAACTTTCCCTGCTTCTCTTTCAAATTAACCCCTTCCCCATTACTTCCTGAGTGGCAGTAATGGGGCTTGTATTTCAGGTGCCACTGAGCTCTTGTGTGGGGGTTCTTCTGTTTCCAGCTATTTGCAATTTCCTTTCTGTAAGCAAGCTAAAGCATAAAGAACCTACAAATAAATTTAAATTTTTGTCAGTGGGATGCTTTTTGGTTACAAACTGTATAAAATATTACAGTGTCATTTTGAGATGAGAAATGACTCAGGAAGGGAGAGTTAAGTACACAAGGCTTTAGTTTGGTAGTAGAGCACATACTAAGTTTGGAGTGGTACAGTGGCATCGCTGGGGGTGGTGGTGCTGGGGGAGCCGCCACCCCCAGACAGCGCTTTTTGGTCTATGTGTGTTCTTGGACTACAATTCCCAGAACCCCTAGCTGGAGCAGGCACCAGCATCCACCAGGCGGCAAATTTGGCTTCCACCCCAGGCAGCTGAATTCCAGGCGATGTTGCTGGAGTGGTATTATAAGGTAATGTGTTAGAATTACTCATTATGGGGTTTTTTTTTCAAAGAAAGGTCACTTGTTGCCTCTTATGAGCATATTGCTAACATGTTTCTTTTTTTTTTGGGACTGTATATATATTTTAAAAAACACTATAATAATGGTGCTAAATGTCTATGTAATGAAGAAAATCTGGTAATGCTACCGATCATTCTGTGTTTTCATAGGAACAGTATTTGAACACTCTTGTTACCCGCAAATGTATTTTTTTAAGAGGTAATCTTACTTCTAGTATATTACCTCCAGGTTTTGGGGCACAAGTTTTTGTATGCAAAATATCTCCAGCATTTCCAGGCATGACTCTGCTCCCATCCTGCCCAGAGTGGGATACCACCCAAATGGGCGGTATAGAAATGTAATAAATAAATAAATAAATCCCAAATCATGGAGAGCTGTTGCCAGTCAATGTCAACTGGGGATGTGCATTCTTTTTGGAGAGATGGCTAAAAACAAATGGAATCTGAGGTTAATCTTGTAGCCCCGAAGCTGACCTATGTCTTCATTCAACATAATTTATGCAGGCTAGAAGAGCTGGGTGGGTTGGAGGATGGTGGATAGGGGTGCCTGGCGTGCAATGGTCCATGAGGTTGCAAAGGGTTGGACTTGACTATGTGACTGAACAACAGAAGAGGTGTGGCCAGACAGGAGAAGAGACAGCTGTTTGTTGGGTGGAACAACAAACATCTGGGTCTTCTTCAAATGTTTCCAGTTTCTCTGAGACTGCTGTCATTTTGAAGAGGCCCTCTCCAGAAGATCTTAACATCTGGACAAACTCATAATGAGACAGGCAGCCTCTTATATTGCAGGTTTACAAGACCAACACCTCCAGTTGGATCTAGCGAATAATATGTCATTCATCCAAAGGGAGTGGGGATAGTGAAGGAAAGAATGCTGAATTGATGCCAAAGGCGAATAAATTAATGTTCCTTGTCTTTCCTGCTGCAAAGTAATTTATTCAATTATTGCAGTTTATATTGTGGCCACAGCACCCTTAAATTCAGATTGTGGAAAGATGCAGGTCTATTCCTGGAGACAGGAAAGACAGCAATCATAGAGAAATGCAGGTCACTGCATTGCCCTTTTAAGGAGGAATAAAAAATGACTTTTTAAAGTCCCTCACTGATTCTCTTTACAGGGACTAATTTAGGAAGTTGATGTACATTTGTTTCAGGTGAAAAAAGAAGGGAGAAAATTAAAGTAAAACAGAGTGCCCACCTCTGCAATGCAAGCTGGACTGTCTGGCCGGAAGACCTTCCATCATGCCTGCATCGTTCATTATATGAACTTGTTGTCTGTATTTCCCCACTGTTGGAAATGGGGCTTTCCCAAAAAAACTAGAAATATAAAAATACTAGCAAGGACTCAGACAGTGTGTACAAAAGGGCTCAAGTCAATTTAGGTGCCATTGTTGAGCCCTTATTGGATCACAGAATTTTTAGAGGGAAAGCTATGCATATCTTTAGTGTAAAGAACACTAAAGTGAAAGGACCAATGGACTGACTCATGACAAAACAGACTCTTATAACGGAAATGTACCACTTCTGAGAGGAATGTTGCTGTCACAGCCAGGTTCCTGGAGCCCACCTTGGTAATCCTAGCTACAGCAAAATGAGTCATCCATTCGGGCTAAACTTCCCTTATTACTACTTGTCAAAAGTGGTTATTCCTGGGATCCCCTGGGGAGATATTCTTCCTGATCTAAAATGTCATTACAAAGTATGACAGAGAGAAAGAACATACAAAACTATTTGCCTTAGGATATTACATGCTTGCTATTGTCACTGCTCCAGCTAATGGCATTACCTAAAAAAGGTATACAGGTATACAGGTGTACTTGTCACTACAGTTTCTGTGAAACCATGATTCAGAATTGAAATAATGAACACAGAAATATACTGGCAATTTGTGGAGGAAAAAGAGGCCACAATGCTTAAATTGCTTCTGGAAGGAAAAATGTGGTTTAAAAAAATCTGATGAAGAAAATAAGGTGGAAGAGGGAAGAAGGGAAGAAAACATATTGTTCTGTAGTTGAAGGCTCTGCAGCTACTTTTGACTTGCTCTAAATAAAACTGATGAACTACAGTCACTCCTGTTAATTGGGACATGAAAGAAGAAGAAGTCTTCTGTTAACAACGTTAATATACTTTGTAAAGACAAAGACTCAGATCTTCAGAAGGACTCCTCATGCAAAAGTAGGATGTTTCTTTGCAGTCATGAAGCAAGATTACCCTTCTGTATGGTCAAGAGTGCTCAAAATGCCACCTTCTCACCTTCAACAAAGTGTTTTCTAGCACCTCCTAACATTTTCTGCTGTGTTTTTCCTTAAACCTATCAGTAGTGTTGTCAGTCAGAAGCTCTAGTAGCAGGAAAAGACCAGATGGGCTTCAGGGAGCCATTTTAAATCTCCCACTGTTTCTTTGAAGTGCTCCAAAGAGGTATTAGAGGAAAGTTCAAATGGTTTTGAACTACATTTGGTTGTTCTAGATAGTGGTGGCTGCCATGGTGCTGAGCTAAAAACCGAACAGAGGTGAGGAAAGATGGAAGGGCCTGGGATCGCACAGCAATTACTTCCTCAAGAGAAGTGGCAGAGCAATTGTTCTCAACTTGCAAAATATAAAAGAACTAGCTGTTCTTCCCCCCCCCCCTTTTTTTTTTTTGCTTACTGGTCTTTCTTTCCTCCTCAACTTTGATAATTATTCAGTCTGTCCTTGGAGTGGATAGAGTACAGCTTTCCAGATGTTCTTAGAATAGCAAATCCCATGATTCCTAGCCAGAAGAGGTAATGGTGAGAAATACTGGAGAAAAAGAGGACCACACTCTGCCCACATTTGCTGGACCAGCTTCACCTGGATTATAAACCTTTATGCTTTCCCTCACACTTTTGTCTTTCTGTTCTTTCTTTTCAATTCCTTCTCAACTTTCTTGCTGGGTTTTCACTGTTGCCATCTCAGTGCGTACTCAACCTTTACCTCTAAAACATTTTTTGTTGTTCCAAATCCAATCCTAACTATCACTTATTGACCCACATACAGGTTTCTCAGAAGACAGGTGGGGTGGTCTCTGGTACTCCCATCTCTTTAAGGACTTGCCACACTTTGTTGTGAACCACACAATCAAAAGTTTTGGTGTAGTCCAGGGGTTCCCAACCTTAGGCCTGTGGGCCAGATCTGGCTCATGCCACCATTTCATGTTCCCCACCCCTCCAAGTGCATTCAAGAAACAAAATGGCAACCCCTTTGAAGCTGTTGGGACAAAATGGCCACCCACATCATGCAGGTAAGGCTAAAATGGCCATCCAGCCCTCAAAGCTGACTGAGAGAATATGACCTGGCCTCCAGCTTGAAAAGGTTGGGAACCCAGGTGTAGTATATGAAGCAGAAGTAGACATTTTTCTAGTAGTTTCCTTGCTTTCTCCATGATCCAGTGAATGTTGGCAATTTGGTCTCTAGTTCTCCTGCCTCTTTGGAAGTTCTTGCTCTACATATTGCTGAAGCCTATCTTGTAGGCTCTTGAACACGACCTTGCTACTGTGTGAGATGAGCACAATTGTATGATAGGAATCCACAGTTGCACACCATTTCATTGAAAGAGGCAGAAACAGACTCTGCATGACAGACATTAAGAAAATTTCAGAGGCTGAGCACTTGTCCTAGTCCTCTGGCTTTTTAGCTGGAGGCTAAAAACATCCCTAGAGGTTTTAGAGACGCAGATTAAATACTAAGCAATCTATAATGCAGTCTCTTAAAAATAAAACCCCAGTAAACAAAGCAACACAAAAATGATGGCATTTCTATCCCAGCGATTACCTCTGACTACAATAAGGAGATTTTGTTAGGAGAGATTAATATTTTAAAACTCCCCACTTAGAACTGTAGAAGGAAACCACTTTTACATACGGTGCAAACAATTTCAAACTGAAGAACCACAGGAATAACCAGAAGCTGAGTGAAATGCAAACATACAACATGCATGAGGAGAGAACAGTCAATAAGAGGCCCTCCTAAACTTTTCCAACTTTCCCCTACACGTTCATCCTTATTCTTGGTGTTTAAAAATACAAATCAGAGCAGTGATTGGAAAGTTACTGTGGATCCTATAGCATCATCCTACCACAATTTAGCTTAGCATAGGGTTATTATATCATCAGATTCATTCCTCTTAAAAATAAGTTTCCAAGAAATTCCTGGCTTGTGTGGCTGATAATTTTCTACTATAAACAGTGGAGGAAAAAACTAGAGGAGTAGCTATCCTTGATTTGACTCTAACCAATAGAGATGGCTTGGTAGAAGAAATGACAGCAAGAGGAACTCTGGGGAAAAGTGATCATGGTCTACCCAAGCTCTTGATCTGAAAGGAAACAAAAGAGGAGTGTAACTGGACTCAATGGTTGGACTCAATGGTCTTAAAGGCCCCTTCCAACTCAGTGATTCTATGATTCTAAATAATTAAATTTCTCCTCCTTTTCTTGTTTATCAGCTATTATGTGAACTATTCTTTTCTTTGAAGCAACACCAAGCTAAGCTCCTAGAGTTGCATGGACAATAAAATAAAACTGGAATCCATTGAATCATGGACTCACAGGCTGAAATCCAGTTAAGTCAGATCAATGTGGGTTTGGCAGATCAACTCGTCCAAAGATCCATTGATTCAAATAATCCACTTTAGTTGTTACTTACAACTGGATTTCAGCCATAGATTCATAGAACTATATATTTGGAAGGGATCCCATGGGTAATCAAATCAATGTTCTGTCAGGGAAGCCGTGGGAGGTCTCTCCAAGGGTTACCGGGGGACTCCAGGTTGAGGTACCCACACGGGCATTCCTCTAGGTTCAGCCGCCTGTCTGCCCCAAGAACACTCTCCCTTAGCCCCCATGCCGCTGATATGGGGAAGATGGCACTTCTGCACTTTAGGCAGGAATGTGATAGCAAGGCTGAATAATAGTCCAGTTTATATTTTTGCCACCTTCCCACAAACACACACACAGACACAGAGCGAAACTGGTCCTGGGAAACTGCCAAAGATAGCTTTTACCTTCCCAGGCAGGGATAGTCCTGCAGATAATATTCCCAGGCCAATGGTTGAAGCAGGTGATACTCCTTTCTTGATCACCGTAGCAACCTTATCTTTCCCCAAAGTGAAATGTCTCTTTGAGAAAGGTTGCACCCGTGAGAAAATGCAGCCTTACAGTTCAGCTTCCCCTCTGCTCTGCAAAATTACTCCCCTTCTGGTTCAGATAGTCAAAGATGAGGCTCCTTGGTGTCTTTGAGGCATTTTATTGAAGAATAAGCCACTTTTGTTGTTCAGTCACACAGTCGAGTAGATAGGTTCATACCTTTTACGGGGACTTACTCTTCTCATGATCTTCCTATGAGTAGAACTCAACAAAGGTCAGACAGTTTGCTTCCTCTCTTTGTGTTGTCTCTTTTCTCCTCCCTCTCTCTCTGTCACTTCACTTTGTCACTGAATGTTAGCCTAGCCAGCAGGTTGCTTAGTCTGGATCTATATTTTTCTAAAACTGTCTGAGCAGCCTGCCAGTCCAGAGAACAGCAGGAGAAGGTCTATGGAGATGTTGTTCTTTTTTAAACTCTACATGCAACAAATATTTGGTTATAGGTTGACTCTCTGTCTGACCTGAAAACTGTGAAAGAACAGTTACACTGAGCCCTTAAGAGAATTCAGTTGTGAACAACAGCCCAAGAGAATGAAAGTCAGCTTGAAATCCAAGGGGGGAAAATGAGTTTCAAAATTCCTGGTTTTGCTTATATTCTGCAGGCAAGGATATTTGTTGCCCTGCAGCATCAGAAGACAAATCTCTAATTTTCCCTGCTAAATTATCAGCCATAACCCCTTTTTGATGATAAGCAGTACAACAATTTTTTTATGTGAATTCAATGAATGTCTTACATTTCAGTTGGGTGGTCTGGCAGGAATCAACAACAAAGATATTAAGGAAAAACGTGACTCATAAAAATGACATTTCTGGGGGGTCAGTTGGCAGTGAGCCAATGACCAAACCGATCAACCGATCAAAGTGATCCAAAGTGCGATTGATAGAGGACATAATAACCTTTCTTGTGACACTTATACAATTTGGATTGGACTTCAGAAACATTTTCTATGAAGGTTTAAAACAAAAAACACATTTTCTTTCTAACCTTCCTTCCATCAAAAAAAAAGTATCTCTCCAACTCTCATCTTCTCACTGATTGTGGAAGTAAACATGCTGCCAACATGTTTGTTTCATGAAGGAAGTAAGGTAAGAGAGAAGGGGGGGAATCAAGACCCATCCGGCAGCGAAGAGGCGAGCAAGAACTTTGAAAAGTTCTCACTTGTGTCTGCTGCTTCTGGTTCGCCTCTTCGCTGCCGGGTGAGTCCTGATACCCCCCGCACACACACACACACACACACTTTCTTTCTAACCTTCCTTCCTTCAAAAAAAAAAATGTGGCAGGTAGAGTCTAAGGACACTACCATCAGGGATTTAGTTTGTGAATTCGATGTGTTGAATTATGCTCATTAGTTCAATTATTTATTTTATTTCATTCAAATCAAAAGAAATAAATGAACTAATGAGCATAATTCAACACATCAAATTCATGAACTAAACCCCTGACGGTAGTGTCCTTAGACTCTACCTGCTGCTTTTTTAAAAATTATTCAGTAATCACTTACAAGAGTGTAGAGATTTTTCTGTGTACCAAAATTGAAGTAGATAAATTGTGTTCTTTTGACCACATATGAACCAGAGACTGTTTTTCAGTCCTCCCTGTGCCCATCCCCAAGACACCACCCATCCTCGTATGCAGGAAGAACAATTTCTCTTTGGAGGATCCACAGAACCCCCTAACCCAAAAAGGAGATTTGGTGGGAAATTTTGACTCCCAGCCTCACCAAAGCTGCCAGCTCTACCCTAAATGGGTATGTTTTTATTTTTTAACATACTGGTAGACTGTCAGATTGCTGAAGAAATGCACCAGATACCTTAGCGAAAAAAGTATCCAGGGCTTGAGGGAACTGATTCTCTTTAAGAGGGTGGAAGAGATATTTCTAGTCTTTCTGACATAGGCTACAAGCACATTATCATGAAAACAAAACTGAGGCTAACCTGTAGATTCACAGTATATTTAGGGGGTGTTTATGCTCTCTTTACCTCCTTATCTAATGTGCTACTTACTTGGGTTGGTCAGAGAATGAATGGGAGATAATTGGGTTTCTGTTTTGAAAATAATAGATCTGAATCTACAAAATCCCTATATCTGGGATAGCAAGCGTTCTAGACTAAAAGTATATGCTCTTGTCAAAAATCCATATTTTGGTGGATTATCAGTCATATCTACAGTCCTGAACAGTGATGCTGGGTCCTCAGATTTAACATCTTTAAACCTTGCAGGTACTACATTGGCTTCTTTGGAAGGTATTCTCTAGCCAAAATTTGACCTAAAGAGAAAGTACTACAGACAGAGATAGTGAGACCTTGGAAGTTGCCCATTTATGTTAGAAGCACTTAGACAGAAGACTCAGCAGACATGGAAGTCAACAGGCAAGCTTTGATCAAGATATACAAGTGTATAACTGTAAAATTAGTATAATATTTTATTTTTAATTAAAAGAATTAAACAATTGACATTGATCATTAAGCAAACAGTTCCTCCAGATCCAATTCCGAAATACATAGAATGCTTCTACATCTACTGCACACCCACTCAAACATGTCAACTTAGCTACCACACAAATCATCAGAATGAATGCTTTTCACAGAGACTAAGAAACTAAAATCATAACAGAAACACAGAGATTATGCTCAATAACTCCACCATATCACCTGAATGTCTTTGATCTTGTCTAGTTTCAAAAGCTAAACAGGGTCAGTGCTGTTTAATATTTGGAGTACAGACTTCCAGAGAATAGCAGGGTTCTTCAGGTAAGACTAGGCAAGAGACCTACCTGAAATCTTGAGCAGACACACCTGCCACTGAGAGTTAGCAAATCTATTCTGTTGAATTGTAAGATTGTATATGAGCTCCCATCTTTGTTTCAGCTCCTGCCAACCTAGCAGTTTGAAAGCAAGAAACTGCAAGAAGATTAAAAGGGACCAATTCGGTGGTAAGGTAAACAGTGTTCCGTCCATTCCAGTGTCTAGTCATGCCTGCCACATGACCACAGAAACATCTGCAGAAGAAAACAGTGCTGGCTCTTCAGCTTTGAAACAGAGATGAGCACTGAACCCTAGAGTTGGATATGACTGGCTTTCGAGCAAGGGAAACCTTTACCTTTACTATACATTGTTATACAACTTTATAAAATTTACTTGGTAGATCTTCTTTGCTTCCTCTTTTACCCCATCAGGTGTTGAGGAAACTTCATAGATAAAATAATTAATTTGAGAGGTTGTTAAACTTTTTAAAAATACTCCCAAGATGATTGTATAAATAACCAATTAAAATGACTGTAAGTTAACATGACAAGAAATACTGAAATAGCATCATTGGGGTTCTGTTGTTAAACAATAAGTTTTACATTTCTTGATTAATTTTAATGAAGATCTGAGCATTGCTTTGTGCAATTAGAATCATTGGAGTAAATCCGTCATTAGATATATGTAAGGTCTATCAGTTTTTTGGAGAAGCGCCTCACAAACGGTCATTAGAGGCAGACAACTCAGTGCTCCACAGTTGAAGGCAGAAGTCCATTAATTCAAGGAGATTTGGGGACCAAGCCAAAATATGGACATTTTATAATTTCTACTGACCTTCAGTTGGGGTACCCCGGGCGAGACAGACGAGCTGTGGCACGTCCCTGAGGGGTGGGGCCTGGCCCTATAATAAGGCGTCCAACCTTACAAAACTGAATCCGGGATAGTGGGGCGGGGCCAACGTCATGACGTCATGGGCGGGGCCAACGTCACGACGTCATGGGCGGGGCCAAAAAATAAAGGAGCAAAAAATGGCTCCAATAAACTGTGCATGCGCAGAAACTCAATCTGATGCATTGCGCATGCATCAGATTGAGTTTCTGCGCATGCACAGTTTATTGGAAAATAAGCCATGTGCCGATTTTCGGGGGGCTCTAAAAATATAAGCCGCCCCCCGAAAATAAGCCATCAGGCCATTTTTGGCCATTGGGGGGGGGGAGAATATAAGCCATGGCTTATAATAGGCTATTAATGGCTTATATTCTTCCCCCCCCCCCCCAAAATGGCCAAAAATGGCCTGATGGCTTATTTTCGGGGGGTGGCTTATATTTCTATATACTGCCTGCTCGGACACAGAGAATACACCCCCCAACTCTGCTTACCTTCAAGCTCTGCTTATTTTCTCTCCCGACTAACAGCTGATCAGACTCAGAGGCTTTTCTTAAAACTCCGGTAGGGAAACAAGGGGGGAAATTTCAGCGATGTGATTGGATCTCTATGTCAGCTGACATAGAGATCCAATCACATCGCTGAATAGGGGAAACACCTATTCAGCGATGTGATTGGATCTCTATGTCAGCTGACATAGAGATCCAATCACATCGCTGAATTTTTGGAGCCATTTTTTGCTCCTTTTTTTAAAAAAAATGCCTGCTGCCGAAGAGAAATCGGGACAGCCGGGACGTCATGGGGGAATTCTGTGACCATTTTCCTAAAAATGGTAACTTGGGATTCCCCCTCTCAAATCGGGACTGTCCCGGAGAATCCGTGACGGTTGGCCGCTATACCTATAAAGGGCTGAGGACCAGCCTCATGGTGGTCTTCTGTTTTTCGGAACGCCGAAAGCAGCTTTTTCCCCTCCCTCCCTCCCTGACTGTTGTGTGATTATTTTGGTCGCTTCATGGGCCGGATGTGAATTTTTGCGTGCACCATGATTGGCCTTTTGGTGCACGGAGTTTTAGCCCATCCCACACTGCCTGGTCGGGTGAGTGTGAGGTTCCTTTTTGGTCACTTTTGGCGGGTAGTATGGGTAAACCAATATCTTAGTCCAGCCATTTCAGGCAAGGAGCACATTTGACTCACCAAATGGTAGCGAGGCAAGGAGAAGTCAGGCTCGGTGAGTCAAATGCATTCCAAGAACAAGGACTACCTAGTTTGATGGCTGGGTGGTATCTAAACACGTTCACCTGAAAAATGGACAGAAGTGTGAACAAGGAGGCCACTTCTGTTATGGACTAACAAAATAACTTTAAGAACTTCAATCTGATTGCTTACCCGTGCTAATTTCACCATCCAGGTAGTTAACCACAGTTAATTGTTTTATAACAATTTTATAACAATCCATTTAGGCTAGGGAATGGGAGGTTGTTTTTTTTAATTGGTTTGAAATGTTATTGCTCTTTTAATGTGTTTGTGGTATACCATATACCTGTTGTGCTCCGCCATGAGTCACTTGTGTGAGTAGGGCGGAATATAAATTTGATTAATAAATAAATAAATAATAAAGTGGCCCTTTGTTTTAAACCCAGCACACTTGTCTATCTCATCATTGGGTGGGGGGCGGGTGGGTGGTTTTTGGGCAATGAGCCTCCTTGAAGATTGTGTTATTTTTGAACCACATTGTGTTATTTTTGGACCCTGGTAATGGCCACTTTATGTTTCCTGCTAATCTTTCTCACACTAGGTCAAGTGAAAGGAACTACGGAATAAACTCTCCAAAAGGTTGCTTCATTTTGGCAGTTTCACATCTGGCCTAGATATGGAAGAAGAAGACTGACCTTCAGTTGTGATTTAAAGATTTTAAAAATAAAATAAAATTCTTCATCAAAAGGCATTAAAAGTTTTCATGGCAATGGACCAAAGATCCTCATGAAAAAGCCTCACTTAATTCAAAATGTTTGGCAAAGGCTACTTTAATATCCATTTTAAATTGGACGCAGCCTCTCTTTGTTTGCCCTGCAGAGTATATATTGCTTCAGCCTCACACTGAAGACAGACATTTTGTCTTTTCAAAGCTGAAAGGCTAGAGGTCAGCAGGGCCACGCGACACAAAACGTACTTCTGTGCTGAGATTCATAATAGAAGATTTCTTGTTAAGCAGGCAATCTTTTTTTAATGATGTGGTGAAATTGTAATATGAACAATAGGAATGCCATCAAAGCAGAACTTGGGAAGGGACAAACAGAGCTGCTGTTGAATCATTGTTATTGTTCAGCAACACTAGGGCATATATATGTCTGCGGCAAAACTGCTCCAAACCATACTTATGCAGCATGGTTTATGTGCCATAGCAAATGGCTTTCTAAATGAGTTTCTTTTCCCCCCAATTTCCTTAGATAACATCTAATTATACTAAATGCCTATGTTTATTTACAAAAATGTTCAGAGCAGTGGCTGGGCTCGATATGGCTCCCAAACTAGCAGTCCATTTAATTCAGCAGAGGGCTAGACTGCACTTGCTACTTCTATTGCTCTGCAAGGCCAGCGTGGGAACAAAGGAAGTAATGGGAAGAAACTCTTTCATTCATCACATCCTATTAGGCAGAGGTGAGCAACATAAAAATTGAAGACATCATGTAGACCTCAAGGAACCTGAAGAAATTGCACTGCCACTCCTGGGAACCACCAACACTTCCCACACTCCAAAACTCTCATTTTGCTCTCGAGTGGTTTGGAGATATTTTGCCATACTTCAATGGTCTTCAACTTCCCTCTGCAAATGTACACTGGGTGAAATCTTGTTACATTACTAAAGTATGTAGAAGGCTGATGATGGCATCACTGGTAGGGGATAAATTCCAGTAGACATTTCTTCCTCCTCCTTTTCTGAGGTTTGATCAATTTGAGAGTAATCGGTTACATTGCCTGGAAGCTATGGAAGGAAGATCTGTTTGTAAGACTTAAGCCTGGTTCTTCTGGAAGTCATTATTTCATTGGATCAACATTAGTCAGAAATTACACTGTGCCATTAGTCAAAAATTACACTGTGCCGGACCCGGGTGGCAGGGGTTGGCTGAGGTTTTTGCGGATTATCTGACAGAGAAAATTGCTCAGATCCGCCTGAAGTTGAATCCCGGCATGGAAAATGTAGAGCTGGGGTTGTCTGAGGTACAGTCTTGCCGTGTTCTCTGGGATTGGTTTGATCCAGTTGTCCCTGAAGAAGTGGACAGGCTCCTTGGAGCTGTCCGTGCTACTGCCTGCACATTAGATTCATGTCCCGCTTGGCTTGTTAAGTCTGGCCAGACGGTGACTGGCGGCTGGGTTGAGGCAATTATTAATTCCTCGCTCTGGGAGGGTTTTTTCCCGGCATCTTTTAAACATGCATTGGTGCACCCCCTCCTGAAAAAGCCTTCCCTCGACCCAACCATAATGGCCAACTTTCGACCAGTGTCCAACTTATCCTTTTTGGGTAAAGTATTGGAGAAGGCAGTGGCATGGCGGTTCCTGGATGAAGCATATTATCTGGACCCTTTTCAGGATTCAGGCCCCGATATGGGACAGAAACTGCATTGGTCGCGCTGGTAGATGATCTCTGGAGGGAGCAGGATGGAGGACATCCAACTGTCCTGGCTCTTCTTGACCTCTCAGCGGTGTTCGATACCATTGACCATGGTATCCTTCTGGCTCCAAGGATTGGGGATCCAAGGTACAGTGTTGGCTTGGTTTTCCTCATTTCTGAGGGGCCGGACCTAGTCAGTGTGGTTGGAGGGTGAGATGTCCAGTCCTAGGCGGCTCCAATACAGGGTGCCTCAGGGCTCGGTGCTCTCACCTCTTCTATTTAATATCTACATGAAACCACTGGGTGAGCTCATCCGTTCCCATGGGGTGAGGTATCATCAGTATGCAGATGACACCCAACTGTATATCTCAGCCCGTGGGGACCCTAGCGATGCAGTGGAAGTCCTTTCCAGGTGCCTGGAGGCTGTCAAGGTCTGGATGGGGGACAACGGGCTACAACTGAATCCTGGCAAGACTGAGTGCCTGTGGGTTGGGGGTCCTGTGTTATCTTGGAAACTACCACCTTTGGTTCTGGACGGAACAGTCCTGCCCCAATCAGACCCGGTACGTAATTTGGGGGTCCTCCTGGACTCACGACTCCTGCTCAAAGAGCAGGTGGCAGTCATGGCCAGGAGGGCCTTTGCACAACTTCGTGTGATTCGTCAATTACGGCCGTTCCTAGACCGGGACTCCTTGCTCATGGTCACACATGCCTTGGTCACCTCCAGACTTGATTATTGTAATGGGGCTGCCCTTGGTGACTATTCGGAGGCTTCAGCTGGTCCAGAATGTGGCTGCACGAGTAGTGGTGGCATGTGGGCGTTATGCCCAAGCTTCACCGCTGCTGAAAGAGCTGCACTGGCTCCCAGTTTGCCTCCGGGTACAGTTCAAGGTGCTGGTTATTACCTTTAAAGCCCTACATGGTAGTGGACCAGGATACTTGAGAGACCACATCGTCCCAAGGACATCTGCCCGTCCTACCAGAGCGGACTGGAGAGGCTCTCTGGTTGTGCCATCAGCCAGAGAGGTGCACCTCGCTGGCACGAGAAGGAGGGCCTTCTCGGTGTCCGCTCCAGCCCTCTGGAACCTCCTCCCAATAGAATTATGCCTGCAGACGGAGTTGCTGCTCTTTAGAAAAGGAGTGAAAACCTGGCTGGCAGGTTTGGTCTGGGGAGTGGATGGTTCGATTTCCCCAGCCAATTGGTTGATTTGACCCCAGTATGGCAGTGTTGCAATTTTTGGCTATTAATACCAAGCTTTTTTAAAAAAGTTTTTAGAGTTTTTAATTTTTAAAAATGATTTTATAATTGTTGTAAATCGCCCTGGGTCCCTTTTGGGAGGAGGGCGATAAACAAATGTAAATAAAATAAATAAATAAATAAACGTATTAGTCTCATTTATTTATTTATTTATTTACCATCTGGGATATTTCTCACTCTGAGCAGTGTACAAACAATTAACTTGTTGTTGGCTGCAACCCGTATCCAAAAATTGATTTTTTTTCCGGAAGCAGGAAAAATGTGTTTGGCATGAATTTGTTTCAGGTGGATCCCACGTTGCCATGAAGTGACCCACACACTATGATGATGGAGCCATCTCCTGCGGCACATATGAAATGAGACATGCAGGATTTAACATCAGGACTGCAATGGACTGCCACATCCTTGAGGATATGGACAAGGTGCACCTTCACAACCAGTCCATCTGGCATGTTCTCTTCCACCTCCATGACCGTTGGGAGAGTTCTACCTCTACTCATCTTGACGTTGGGTCTAATATGATGGTTTCCAGTGGCATTTCCTCCACTGAGGGGACCGTCACCCCACCTAAAGATGTTCGTCTGCCCATAGAAGTTGGCCTCTTTAGGGAGTCAGGTTATTTACTGCCGCCCAACACTCGCCATTGAGTCACAGGCTGTACGGTCTACTCCATTACCATAGTGGGATATCCGGCCAGACATATACAAACAATTAAATAAACAACTTATTTTTTATCAGTCTCACCATCCGGCCTGCTATTGTTCAGAATTGCACAGCTCTATTTCCAAAATGAAGACGCTATTTGTAAACAAGGCCCATGGTGTTTGAAGCAAATGACGTCAGCAAGTCTCACTTTCATGGCCCATCAAGAAATACAAAATGGCAGGGTTGGGGGTGTTTGTCAATGACAGGACATAACACTAGGGTACATTCAATGAAGTGCATTACCAGATAGTGCAAGTATGATCTGGTTGGCTCAGCTAGTAAAGGGGGGGGGGAGCCTTTCAGGGAAGGACTAGGAGGAAGATAATCCAGCCTGTTTTTCTTTAAGAGTGGCATAGAAATTATACAGGCTTGGACTGCCTTGAGTAAGCTACATCGAATGGATATTGATGCATGGTTGATTAGCAAGAGAATGGGGAAATCAATTTTTCTATGCCTGCTGTTCTAATAACTCATAATTGCAGGGTAAGGACTGTCAACCTTCAGTTAATCATTTGCTGTTGAGGAACTACTGGTTAAGAAGTACAGCTCCATGCAAAGGAATGACTTAACTGCTCAGTGTGAAGATGACCTGGTGGAACCTTTCAACTGGCTGGTTAGAAAATTTTGCAATCAAGAATTGCATGTTGCCTCTTGGATTAACAAAGAGTATTAGCTGCAATTTTGGACTGATGTTGCTTGTAATCCTATTGATTTTTTTGTGTTCTGCATATCCATAGTTTTAATTGAGTAATGCCTCACTCAGTTTATAACTTTGCCATTTTTATTCCAAGTAAACTCAGCAGAAGCTAATCATTAGAGGTTATACAACCTGTTAATTGATTATTTAACTGCATTTTTAAATTGTATATTTAATTGATGATCGTGTATGGCAGAGTTAAGCAGGGGACAGGAATATCTAGAGAAGGAATTTTAATACGCTTTGCTGCAGTTCAGTTTGCTCCAATGCATTTTGACTAGGGATATTTTGAGGTGATGGGCTAAATGGCTGTTAAAGATAGTTTTGGTTGCCTGCTCAGCATAGTAGAAGAGGTATGAGTTACTCAAGTTGCCTTTAATTCAAAGTAGTGATCCTCAGTATAGTTCTACAAAAAGATGGGAAAATCGTTAATACCATAGAGGGCCTTCAAAAATTATTTCTCCAGGTGACCTCTAGGGCGGAATACAAATACAAATAAAAAAAATAATTTAACATGTTCTTAATTGAAAGTCAACTTAGGAAAGGGGTGAAAATTTGCATGTAAATTGAGCATCCCCTCCAAATTTGTAGAACTTTGAGCACAGACTTCTAGAAAAGATGCCAGTTGATCAATTGGTTTTCTACTCTGCCTCTCTCCTCTTGCAGAGAAAAAGAGAGAAAACCTATAAGTAATTTAAAATATACAAGTTAAAATTTTAAATTTTAAAGCTAAAACATGGAAATTTTGTAATGAAAGACCTGGCTTTGCGCTACACTTTTTCATTAGCTTTTTGCCCACCTAATTATTTTGTGTTTTAGTTCATCCAAGGATGGGGCCTAGTACATTATGGAAAGTTAAAAAAAATCACTTTCTGTGTATATATTTGGACTGGCTTGCTAGAACAGAACCCAGTAGTGGAGGAGGAGATAATTAGCCACCTGCTTGATAAGACTGACTGCGTGTAGTTTCAAGATTCTTTTCCCGTGGGAGAGAAGGGACCTCTTTCTCACCAACCAATTATAAACTAATTCCATTTGGATGAGATTCCCCACGTGAGGTTGCTGAAATCAGAAGAAAAACCAGAGTATGGGACATTGTACTTTTTCTTTCACCATGGGAGTCCGAGGTGAGGGTGGGGGGCCTCACAGAGGGACCTGTGAGAAGCCAGAAGGGCCTATCTACAGTGGTGGGCATGTCATGGGTGAAGCCTACATCATGGGTGATCTAGTCATGCCTGCCATATGGCCATGTATACATCTGCAATCATAGGCAGCACTGGCTCTTTGGCTGTAAATGGAGATGAGCATGCACCCTAGAATTGGATATGCCTTGTTTTTGAGCAAGGGAGACCTTGAACCACTTGCAGGGACAAAACCTGATGGGGCAGGGCAGGGAAGTGGGCATGACCACACAATTTCACTATCCCCCCCATCTGAAGGCCACCCAATTTTGCTACCCCCCTACCTGAAGGGTACCCATTTTTTCTATCCCCCCTCTCGGGGTGTGTGTGTGTGCAAACCTGTTGCTGCCCACCACTGCCTATCTAAGATAAGTTTCTTATGTTTGTATGTATTCTCTTACTGACTAGATTGCAAGCTTGATTTCCTGTCCTATATTCATTTCTTGAATTCACTTAAATAAACTTCATAAAATATATATACTTTGTGTCTATTGAATTGGGAGAAAAGGGGCTGACTAGACCATGCTAAGCTAAAGCCACATTTTGCTACCTAATTTGAGTAATTTGAGCCCTGCATACTCACCAGCCAAGACCATGTGAAGTCACAGTGGAGCTCTTCAGAGCTGAGCTGCCCCAGGGTGGTAAGGAGCCGGAGGGTGAAGTGTGGCAGGAAGGAATGATAAGATCTCTAGACAAAGAGATCAATATCATTACAACATTTCTAAAACAGATCTCAAAAATTCACTCTAATTCTCTATCTCAACTGCCTCCTGGCTTTCCAAATACCTCTCTAAATTGGTATGTTTTCAGCTGTTCATCAAAGGAAATGAGGGAAGGGATCAGGTCGAACCTCTTGAGGAAGGTTTATAATCTGGGAGCAACTGCCAAAATAGTACTCTCTCAGATCTTCGTTGGACATGTGTGTGAAAATGCTGGGACCAAGAGAAGGCCCTCTCCTGAAGATGTTAATGCTTGTGAGGGTTTGTGCAAGGAAATGTTGTCTTTCGGATAGGCTGGACTTTAGCTGTAAAAGGCTTTGAAGGTCATGAACAACACTTTGAATGGGCTTGAAGATAAGTTAGCAGATGACGTATTAGACAAGCCTCAGATATATATCAGTCATATAGATGGCACCTTTGATATATAGAGTGTATTATATGAGCCTCTCCTGTGGTTATATACCATTAGAAGTTCTTTATAAATGGATCAGTGGAAAATGTATGCCATTATAGGTTAAAAGCATGAAGCTTGCTGAGGGCTGGGTTGATATGACCATGTATGTGCATTGTGTTGAATGTGACCAGCCACATTTCAGAACATTTCAGCCCACCTTGTACAGGTTGCCTCCCATATCCATGGATTCAGTATCTGTAATTTCAGTTATCTGTGGATTTAAAAATACAATTAAATCCCTAAAATGCATAGTATATATCAGGGATTCTCAACCTGTGGCCTGTGGGCTGCATCCGGCCCATGGCACCATTTCATGTGACCCCCACCACTTCCACCACACCAGGAAGTGCTGTGTGGTGGAGAAAGGGCAAAATGGCCATCCAGCCCTTGAAGCTATCTGAGGGATAGCTTAGCCCCTGGCTTTAAAAGGTTGAGAACTAATATACAGTTGTACCTCGCTTAAAGAGCATAATGCGTCCCACAGGATTGCTCTTTAAGCGAGTTTGCTCTTTAAGCAAAACACCATTGTAAGTGACCAATTGTGGGGGTATTTGCAAACCCCGATTTATTTGTTAAGCGAGTTTTTGATTGGTTTTATTTGTTAAGCGAAGCGACCATTCAGAGAAAATTCTGCTCTTTAAGCAAAACGCTCTTTATGCGAGGTTTGACTGTATATGTATTTCTATGATGCATTACCAGACTTAGCCACTAGAGGGAACTGTGTATTGGGAAGGGATGCAGATGTTCTGAGAGCTCTCACGTAGAAGAGTGGAGGCATTTTTTTTTTCATTCATTCATTTCGATTTATATGCCGCCCTACTTGGTGAAAACCAACTTAGGGCGACTCACAACATACAATAAAATACAATGTAACAGATCAATAATGCAATATCACAGTATCATAAAATATAGTACAATAAAATAAATATAAATATAATATAATCAGAATACCATCCATAAACAATACTCAGTACAGAATAGACAATAAACAATATAATCACAATATAATCACAATACAATCACTACCCAATACAAAAATTACACAGTAATCGATTTGACAATATCTATCTGTTTGGGCCGGCTCCTGTTGGCAGCGGAGGGTTTTAAAACCCTCCCTTGTTTCTATGAGTCAGGTATATGTGTTCACTGTTATCCACAGTTTTAGGTATCTGCAGTAGGTCCCTTGTGGATGTGCAGAAAGACCTGTACTTTATTTAATCCTGTAGAGACCATTTTTCAGAACAAGAAAATAAGTGGGAAGTTATATCTGGTTTTGGCAGTGCAGAAGGGACTGTTTAGGTTTAAATGTTCATGATGGCGTCATCTGGCCCAAAATCTATGAATAATATAGTAGGAAATTATGTGACACATTGTGAGGGGATGAGGTAGTGATCTTCTGCAAATTATCCACCCCTAATTTAAGGGAAAGAGCCATGGATGGTTCATACCAATGCATCTACCAAACACCAAGGCAATTACTATAGCAGGTACGGTATATGAACTTCTGTACACCACTTTGGTGGGAAAAGATCTTGGGGACATGAACGGAGCCTAATTCAGGGATCTCCTAAGTTGAGTACCTCCAGCAAAAATCCTTTCAACCCAGAAAGTTCCTTTGTGTACTTCTGACATCAGGGAAACTCACTATTATGTGGGCACCATTTACATTATACCTACAATTAGACCATCCCCATCACTACTATAGCTCCTTCATCAAGGTTTACCATCTGCTCAATACATTCTTAAACTGCTGCATCTTTCCTTCAATATAGCAATTTCTAGCACAGAATTATTGAAAAAATGGTTAAACTGATGCTTTTGCAGTATGTGTTTCTGAAACTTAGGTAAATCAACAAAGAAACTTACTTTAATCAAGAAACAGACTAAAAATATATCTGGCATCTGAAACCCATTTAAGAGGAACTTGCTCATTGTCAGCTTTCATTAGGCGTCTACCAATGACTTTATTAAGACCTGCTGTTCAATAGATCAAAACATCTTTATAGCAGGGGTTAGGATCCTTTAGATCTCCAGATGTTTAAACTAATTTCCAGAATTTACTACTGTTAGCTATGGTGGTGTTAGCACTCCACTTCTAGTTTGCAGCTGGTGTCAGTTTCTTTTATTACCCTGATTTCAGGGAGACATCTGTCATTGGCTGGGAGTCATCTGACCATAGTTTTTGAAAACTCATGGCATTCCCCGTCTTTTAGATTGGAATGGTTGCTTGTCAGTGAAGAGTTAAAGTCTGCTGAAGCCCATTGACTTCTGACTCAGGCTGCTATTACTGTTACTATTATGAACAAGCTGGCATGAGATTCATAATTTAGTAAATCATGCTCTAAGGCATGAAATAAAAAGGCGACTGATTCTTGGGAGGCAAGCGATGAGAAACCTGGGGAACATAGTGAAAAGTAGAGACATCACATTGCAAACAAAAATTCGTATTGTCAAAGCAATGGTATTCCCTGTGGCAATGTATGGTTGTGAGAGCTTGACCATTAGGAAAGCTGAGCGCAGAAGAATAGACGCCTTTGAGATGTGGTGTTGGAGGAGAGTTTTGAGAGTCCCCTGGACAGCGAGGAGAACAAATAGGTCAATCTTAGAAGAAATCACCCCTGACTGCTCCTTAGAAGGTCAAATAGTAAAGATGAAGCTAAGGTACTTTGGACATCAAATGAGAAGAGAGGACTCACTTGAGAAATCCTTGATGCTTGGAAGGGTGGAGGGCAAAAGAAGAAGGGGGCGGCCCAAAATGAGATGGCTAGATGGTATTGTAGACACAATGGGCACAGAGCTGAGCGAGTTGAGGGGGATGGTGGAGGACAGGAGTGCCTGGCGGACAGTGGTCCATGGGGTCGGAGAGGGTCGGAATCGACTGTGCGACTGAACAACAACAAACAAAAAGGCACTTAAAATCTATAAATGGGTATATGTGTAAATTTTATTTGGGGACCATAGCAATATTCTTTATCACTGGGGAAAATAGGCTATAGTACATGTTTATAGGCCTTTCTTCCTTGTAGGGACTACTGAGAAGAGAGCCAAGCCTTATAATTATCACGTTCAATGTTATTCTCTAAGCTAGAGGCCTGTGACTGAATCCATAGTAATTGACTGAACATTCAGATGACAAAAATATTATAGTAGAAATCCCATTTCATTCTTCATGGATGAAACAAGATATAGTTTGTATATTGTCTAAGAATTAGTCTCTCAGCTATAATTAATAAGTTCATATGAAACTGGAAATCACAATGCTGGAATGAAGAATAAAGAAACAAACACACTAAAAAAATCTTACATATTACACAAATACAACCTTGGTGGGGAGTTACCCTATTGGCTTAATCTTTAGAGATAAGATGCATCTACTTACCTTTCTGGATGCAAATAAATGAAGGAAAATTGTGGAAAGAAACACTAGCATCTGGTAATATGGCCATTTATACATCCCCCAACAGGAGACAATAAGTTGAATAAAACTGCTTATTCTAGATTCCTGTTGAGAATGATCTTTATGATATAAACAGAACTGTATTATGTCTTACCGGAATGGAGAAATGTATGATAAGTATAACCCATGTGCCTGCTGATTCTCTAATCTAGGGGGCAGCTATGGATTTCTGATCTCGTTTCTTCCAGTCTCTGTTGATCTCATATTGGACAACTCACCTAATAGATATTATTTTAAAAAAGAAAATTATTCCCTAGTCACACTTCTAATACAGAAAAGTTCTGTCTAAGACACATCTTGCCATATCAACACAGCCTCACAATACTGAAATAAGACATCCCCACCAAAAAAAAACAACAACACAAAATGGGGATATGTTAGGGACAAAGAGATTCTATGGACCTTAGGCTGGGAACCCCTGGTTTAGACCTATTTCACAGAGGTAAAAGCAAAGAGATAAAAATAGCTGACTGGATAGCAGAGTGGTTTAAATATCTAGCTTTGGAGCCATCGGTTGGGATTCCTCACTGTGCCATCAGGGAGAAAAGCCTGCCTGTGTGGTATTGGGTAAGCTGCACAGTTTCAGGACACCTCCAGAAGAAGAGAATGGTAAATTACCTCTGAATATACTCTAACTAGTAAACCCTGGAGGGGACAGTCAGAAGTGACTTAACATTTTGCTGTTGTTAATGTTTTTATTATAAAAGAATGGGATCTACATTTTTCGAATATCAGATTTTTTAATTTTTTTACGTTTTAAATACAGTATTTAGCCCTAAAAGTAAAACCAGGGAGGTCATCATGTCCGATCATTTGTTAAGAAAATGAGAGCTAATCCTATTACAGAAGGAATTCTCAACCTTTTTAAACTGGGGGCCAGGTCATGTTCCCTCAGACAGCTTTGGGGTCTGGATGGCCATTTTGCTTTTCCTCCACCACATGACACTTCCTAGTGTGGTGGAGGTGGTGGGGGCCACATGAAATTGTGCCGCGGGCCGCACCCAGCCCACAGGCTGCAGGTTGAGAATCTCTGTATTAGAGAGTGATTCAAAGTACAGTAATACCTCATATAACATTAGTATCGAATAACACGAAAATCGCATAACATCAAGGAATCTGGGGGGAAGAATTGCATCAGATAACATTAAGATCCTATGGGATGCTTCAGATAACAACCGCGAAAGCCTGTGTGGTTACAATGTATCTCTATGGATCCCATAGAGGATCAGATAACACGAAAAATCATATAACACGAAGACTTGTGGAACCAGGTTTTAGCGTTATATGAGGTTTTACTGTACTTCCTTGCAACAGGAAATTGATGGTGCCATTAAAGTTGACCTGTGTCATCAGTCCTCACTGAGGGCTACAGGAGGCCTAGAAATTGCTGGTTTGGGTAAAATAAATAAATATATGTAAAATAGAAATCTATGGATAAGACCATTTTTTAAAAAAATTATAAGGAGCTTTGAGCATACCGCCCAAAGTTGTCCAAGTGGAAACTTCTGTTCTTGCAAGCAAGAATGAAAATAAACATGGATAGGGATGGCAATAAAGATTATTTTTTAAGTAAGTGGTCTGTGAGGTGGTCTTCTGGGTTGCAAAAGTGCCCTTTGGGCTTTCTTATACCCATCAATATATTAAAGGATGACAAATGTATTTATCAAAACAGTTGCCATTTTACCTGATTAACTAGGAACCTTAGGGTGGAGTTCAAACCCCCCCCCCCTTTTTCAATGGTGGAACCAGCAAAAGGACACGTCCCACTTTCTTCCAACCATTGCAGATTGGGAGGGGGCACAAAAGGGAGGGGAGGAAAGCAGAGGCACCTCAATCTATTAAGCAAAAGTAAGCCATGTGATCCATCTGTAAAATCAAGCAAGTGCAGAAGGAAGGTGATAACTATTATAGCAGGGGTGACCAGAGTTTTCAGGCCACGAGCCAGTTACATGGTTGAGCAGGATGGTCATGGGGTTCCTCCCACCAGAGGCAGAAATAAAACACCCCCATGCATGTGCAAAACACTGCCTTAAATAAACCCATAGCTGGCATAAACATGTTTATGACAGCTGCGGGTCCATTTACAGCAGCATTTTGTGCATGTGCAGGAGCGATGTGGGCAGCACATCCTGGGCCATAGTTTGCTCACCCCTGTTTAATAGGATCACTTAATAAAATAAAACATGGCAAGCTTTTGTGACTCAAAGGTCACTTCATCAGGCAGAATTTTGTGGCATGATGTTCAAGCCAGATTGGCTTGCTTAGGTGTTCCATGGGAAAATAGACAGCAGGCTATATATATTTTTTACGATCTAAAAACAGGAAGCCAGGGATTTGCATATTACCAAATGACCTTACAGGTATTTCTACTACAGTCAACTATTCTATTAAAATGTTGAACTTCAGCCTAGGCTTATTATGTTGATCTTACTAGAGGAAAGATGGCTTGTAAATTCTTAGGACCAAACTGCTAGTTAAATAACTGAATTATACCACCCATCTTGAGAAGGAGAGAGGAAGGAACACATTGATTATCTTTTCATCTCCTTTTGTCATAGTTGTGCTATGTTCCCCCACTCATCACCCACACACCCACACACTTCACAATACCAATTATAATGATATAGGAGGTACATTGTTCTGACAGCTTCTTGTGGCACCTGGACATGCTTTTGTTCTGTCTCATTAGCTTCCCAGTTTTTCTTTCTTGAGGAAATTCTGAAGTCATGAGAATTCATATATATGTATGTATACACATCCCCAGAAGATAGGCACTGTAAACCACTTCAGAGCACTCTCTACCCAGAAAACCAGTGGTGGGCATCAGCAGGTTTCCACCAGTTTGCCAGAATTGGTAGCAGAAATTCTGGCTGCTCCCGCCCATCCAAGTTTTGAAATAGAGTAGTCCTAATTCAGGTACATTGCGGGGCTTTCCCCCTGGCCATGTCCACCATACCATGCCCACAGTGTGGTAGTAAATTTTTTTGGAGCCACTACTGGCCATAAGTATGAATGGCCTTGTGGCACATACAATTTTGCCCTCTGCCTAAAGAGCGGGATAAGTTGGTGGTGGCAAATGGGATGTTAATTAAGAGTCATGAGCCCAACAACATTGTGATGAGAGCCAAGGTCCATCCATATATGAAGGGCCACACAAGGCCCTGTCTTAACATACAGAAAGCATTAGACTATTGGTAATGATATGAATATGAATGTGATTATTATTACAATTATTTTTTGTATTATGATATAAATAAACAAAAAGCAGGTGGGTAGTTCAAAAAGCCTCCCACTGCAATGCTGGCACAAAAGCATGAGTGGATTTTCAAATCCTAATTGCGCATCTACTTCATAAACACTATTTGTTGTTCTTCAGTCGCACAGTCGATTCTGACTATTTCTGACCCCATGGACCATTGCCCGCCAGGCACCTCTGTCCTCCACTCTCCTCCTCAACTCGCTCAGTTCTGTTTGCATTGTCTCTACAATACCATCTAGCCATCTCATCTTGGGCCGTCCCCTTCTTCTTTTGCCCTCGACCTTTCCAAGCATCAAGGCTTTCTCAAGTGAATCCTCTCTTCTCATTTGATGTCCAAAGTACTTTAGCTTCATTTATTTATTTATTATTTATTTATTCGTTCAAATTTATATTGCCGCCCACTCTCCATGGCGACTCAGGCGGCTTACAAAAAATACATTACATTACATTACATTACATTACATTATGTTGGTGTGGGCTCAGGGGGATGGGCAACAAAGTCCTCAACCTGCCCCGGCTTCTTCTTCCCCTGGCAGTTGGTGTAGGCACAGGGGGAGGCACAGCTTTACTATTTGACCTTCTAAGGAGCAGTGTGAGGATTAATTTCTTCTAAGATTGACCTATTTGTTCTCCTCGCTGTCCAGGGGACTCTCAAAATTCTCCTCCAACACCACATCTCAAAGGCATCTATTCTTCTGCGCTCAGCTTTCCTAATGGTCCAGCTCTCACAACCATACATTGCCACCGGAAATACTATTGCTTTGACTATATGAATTTTTGTTTCCAATGTGATGTCTCTACTTTTCACTATGCTCCCCAGGTTTCTCATCACTTGCCTCCGAAGAATCAGTCACCTTTTTATTTCATGGCTGCAATCACCATCTGCAGTGAGCTTTGATCTTAAGAAAGTAAAATCTGTCACTGCTTCTACTTCTTCCCCATCTATTTTCCAGGGACTGATAGGGCCTGTTGCCATGATCTTGGTTTTCTTGATGTTGAGTCTCAAACCAGCTTTTGCACTTTCTTCTTTCAACCTAATCAGGAGCTTTTTAAAGTCCTCCTCACTTTCTGCCATTAGGGTGGTATCATCTGCATATCTTAAATTGTTGATGTTTCTCCCAGCAATTTTGATCCCAAATTGTGATTGCTCCATCCCTGCATTGCACATTATGTGCTCTGTGTATAAGTTGAATAAGCAGGAAGGCAAAATGGAGCTTTGTCTTACTCCTTTTCCTATTCCAAACTACTCTGTCCTTCCGTAGTCTGTCCTAACTGTTGCTTCTTGATTCATGTACAATATGGATGACCAATAGACCCTACGTAGCACACATCTGAATGCTATTTGTTAGTCACTCAATCAAGTTTTTTTAAAAAAAATGTTTTAAGTGTTTCAAATTATTCATTCTTGCAAATTATTCTGTTACCTGTAAGCCACCCCCGTTGCTTAATGTGAGACAAAATGGAAATATTTTAATTAATTAAATTAATTTGGTAAAATATGGGTAGGCCCCTAAACATCAATCCAGAAAGATGTACAGTAGTGCCTAGTTGACTCTTCAAAGACAAATCTCCATTTTGATTGGGTCATATTGGTTGAGTAATACCAGATGGCCGTCTTCATTGATTCTCACATCTGGCTCTGTTACTCTCTCACTCTTCTTCAGACATTGAAACCAGTGATGGGATGTAACAGGTTCTCACCAGTTCGCCAGAACTGGTAGTAACTTTCCCCAATGTCCCAGAGAACCAGTAGCAGCTTTTGTGGGGAACCACCTTCGGGGCTTACCTTTTCACTGGTTCCCCCCACTGCGCATGTGCACCAAGCACTTGGTGTGCATGCATGTCTACAGTGCTTGGCGTGTATGCACGGCCTCCTTGCTGTCCTTGTGTTGTGGGTGGGTGGGTGGGTTGAGGGTGTGTGTGTGTGTGTGTGTGTGTGTGTGTGTGTGTGTGTGCTTATTTTCATTTTATTTTATTATTATTATTAATTATTTTTTCTTTGGCTCCACCCACAATGTCATGATGTCATGATGTTGGCTCTGCCCACACTGATGACATCAAGGTGGCATAGTAAAAAATGTGACATCCCACCACTGATTGAAACCAATCAGCCTCCATGGGTTATCATTCCCGAAGTATGTTATTACATAAAAATATACAATTTGCATAATCATGACTGCCACTTTTACTCTCTGGATTAGCTGTGGCAAAAGCATATATTATTAATTGAGTTTGGTGTTTCATGGCAGCTGTGAGAATGATGTCTCACAACGCTGCCTAGTCATATTGATCTTAAGACACTGTGAATCTCAGATAAAAGAAGGCCATTGATTTGATAGATGTGAACCGAACATAAAGATAGCTTGGCAGCAAAAACCCAGTCCCTTGGCTACCTTTGGATATGAGCAAAGTACAAGATAAATTTTCGCTGAAAGAGAGAGAAAAAGTTAACAATCTTGAGATCTATTATAAAGCATACACAGACAGAGATAATTTGGACTTGTACAAATTTCATATTACATATTCAGCCTTGATTCAGGGCTTTAGATCACAACCATTTCCCCCTTTTCTTTCCCCACTTTTTTCTAATTATATGGTAGCTAATCAAACAGCAATACATTTTTTAAGCCAGCTCAATTCACAAAATCAGTGACACAGCGCTGATATCATGGGAACAAAAGTCCAAATCCAGCTTGCAATATTTTGGTGACTATATCAAAGTCTGCAGTGTTTTCTTCATCGATCCTTCTCATGTTTATTTCTGCCATCAAGGTGTCAGCCATTCTTCTTATTATACCTGCATTTTCTCCACATCAACCACTTAAGTACTGTACTTAATTTTTTCCTACTTGGACAGATGTTTAATTTTATTATCCCCTGTGGTATCAAGTATGACCCAGATCTTTTCATTTTAATGAGGTAAATAGATCTTCAGAGATGCTGCTGGAAACTTTACTCTACTCCTACCATAGCCTGTTGAATCTTTTAACACCTCTTTTAACAATTGCCAATTACAGATGGTACTGCTACTCAAACTAAAGAACATTTGCGGATTCCTATGACTAAAAAATCTAGGTACCTGTTCTTCAAGGGCAGTGTGTATCATTGTGTTTCATGTTGTGAACGACCCAGAGTGGGGAACTTCGGTTCTCCACTAAATGAATGAATGAAAGAACGAACGAATGAATGAACAGTGTGTGTACTTTGCTTCTCAAAGGGAAAATACAGTATCTGCACACATATTTTGCACACATTTTGGATCCCACAACAACAGCAGCAGCAGCAACAACAACAACAACAACACTTACAGCTCTTGGATTGTCATTCTTTTAGAATCCCCTCTGAGGTCTACATTTGAATTAAGACATCCCAAACTAATGGGGATAGTTCAGGAAAGGAAAGAGGAAGGTTACATTTGCTCAGGGTTTGGCTAGATGGCTAAACTGGAATGGGCTGGATCATGCTAAATAGAGTTACTTAAAGTTGCATAGAGGTCCAGCATGTCATTTGAAGTGACCCTTGCATTCATGTGCAAAATTTGGATGTGTTCAGGTCACAAAACCACACATCTCAAGCAATCCTACTTGCCTCTCACCTTTTAAAGGAAAAGATTTGTCCCGTTTTTCTTTCCT
Organism: Furcifer pardalis; assembly: GCA_030440675.1. NCBI lineage: Eukaryota > Metazoa > Chordata > Lepidosauria > Squamata > Chamaeleonidae > Furcifer > Furcifer pardalis. The sequence continues at coordinate 159,244,387 of CP126894.1, forward strand.
CCTTTTACTGGGAGGAATCTTTCAATTTTTTTCCTACAAGTTATATAGGGACTGTGGTGTCTTAGTGGTTAAGATGCTGAACCTGATGGCTGGAAGGTGGACAGGTCAGCAGACCTAGCAGTTTGAAAGCAAGAAATTTCATGTAGATAAATAGGTACTACTTTGGTGAGAAGATAAACAGCATTCGATGCACTCTGGTGTTTAGTTATGCCTGCCACATGTCCTTGGAAATGTTTGCAGATGCAGACAGGCTATAAACAGAGATGAACACTGGATCGTAGAGTTGGATACGACTGGATTTTGAGCAAGGGAGACCTTTACCTATAGCACCATTCTACTAAGCATTTTAAAAATCTTTGTTTATTCTGTTTCTCCCTGCATGGAAGAAGAAGATTTCAATTTCCCAATATTGAGAAATGATATCTGCTTACGACACTTAACCATTCTGGCAAACTGAAAGCTTAATCTATTTGCTTTGCTTTAGTCTCAGTGATCTCATGCACTAGAACCAAACAAAATGAAGGAGTCCTAGGTAAAGGCAAAGATCTCCCTTGGTCGAAAGCCAGTTGTGTAAGGGGCAGTGTTCATCTCCATTAACAGCCAAAGAGCCAGTGCTTTCTGCATCTGCAGATGTTTCTGTGGTCATGTGGCAGGCATGAGTAGGCAGTGATGTGAACAGAATGCTGTTACATTCCCTGCCAAAGCAGTACCTATTTATCTACTTGCATTTTCCCACTGGCACCTAAGCAACAGTAACTCCTGACAGGGAGCCCAAAATTGTTAAATTGAGGGGGACGGTGGAGGACAGGAGTGCCTGGCAGACAGTGGTCCATGGGGTCATTGCAAAGGGTCGGAATCGACTGTGTGACTGAACAACAAAAATGGTTCACAGGGACACTTAGTTACACCCTGTTATCTCAAACAAAAGTGACACAGCCTGTCCCCAGAGCAACAGGACAAATTGCCATCTGGTTTTATCCAAAGTTAAATCTAAGATAAATGTGCAGGATAGTGTTCATGGTAATGAATTTGTTATCTCACTTTAACGTCCAGAAGTACCTCTGGATTTCTTCTGACATAAAGAACAAGGTGCTCCAAGCAGGCAAGCTGTAACATCAGGCAGAATAAAGGACCTGCTTCCGGCAGGTAATCTCTTATATCACAAATAAGCAGCAAGTTGTTATTTATTTATTTACTTTACCCTTACTGTAGCTTTAGTGCCAGGAAGGAAGGAGGCACTTTTGGGATTTTCTGTTTCAGCTACTCATTTCCTCATCCTTAAGTAGTAAACACATCCCAGACTGTTTTGGGGAAAGGTGTTATTTGCCGTTTCATCTTTGGCAGGCAAAATGGCTTGGGTTGGTCTTCCGTACAGCTGATTTTCACCTCACATAAGCTAAAACATTTGAATTGCTCCCCTCTATGTTTGTTTCAGGCTCTTCTGCTCAGCATAACTGTATTTTCAGCAAGTTGTTTATCAAAAAACCAAGTTGCAGAAAGCCAGGTTGTAAAACGCAGGCCCCCACAAGACTTCACAACAAGCCATAATTTATCCTCCATGCATTCATTAGGTTCACATTCAACTTCTTTATGTTGTGTTGCTCTCCTAGAATATACTGGCTTCTCCCAGGTGCTGTGATGGTCTGCACTGAGATAGTATTTCAATGCTATTCTGAGAAACTCATTGCTTCTTGGAAAACCAGATTTCGGAACTGTAACAAATATGATGAGAGAGTTGGGTTCCAGAATTTCTCCGCTAATTTCCCACTTTCCCCAATCAGTTTAGGAAGAACAGGGAAATTTGTCAAGAAACTGTGGTTCTTCTTATTGTCATTATAGTTCTGAAACCTCATTTCAAGTTGAATGGTTTGTCAGAAGAGCACCAAAAGAGCCAATGGGGCTTTCAGGAAATCTTGACTTTCTCCTTAATAATCAAGTCTGCAGTGACAATCCCAAGGCAGAAAAAAGTTCCACTTTCCTTAACATATCTTGTGCTGATTCTCTTTGAATGTTTGATGGTGTAGTACTTCAACAAACTTCTCTTGAAAAACAATGCAGCTACTGAACTGTTCTCAATGAGAAGACTGTCCCATCTCCTTTCTCCTTCCTTGTCCTCTTGAGAAGTTTATGAGCTTGTTATTGTGCTGTGATGATGACGTGCCCTCACTTTGCCCCACTGACAGATGCGGTTTCACCAGCTGGACTGCTTAGTGAGGTACCAGCCCCCATTATCATCCAAACTGAGGCTACAGCCTTAAAGTGCAGGGCAGCAAAGGAGCGAAAGCTGCCACAGCATAGCTGCTACTCCATTCCCCATGGGTCACCCCAAGAAGGCCTGGCTTTAACTGACTTTTTCAGTTAAATCTGTCTATGAGAGGTCCTATAGGTGTTCTGCTCTTTTTAATATTGTGAGCCACCCAGAGAGGGAGTATATCCCAGAGGGGTGGTGTATAAGTTGAACAAACGAACCAACAAACCAACGAACGAACGAACCAACCAACAAACGAATGAATGAACCAACCAACCAACCAACCAACCAACCAACCAACAAACCAACCAACAAACCAACAAACCAACAAACCAACAAACCAACAAACAAACAAACCAACAAACAAACAAACAAACAAACAAACAAACAAACAAACAAACAAACAAACACAACAACAACTATTATTATTATTATTATTATTATTATTATTATTATTATTATTATTATTATTATTATTATTATTATTATTATTATTATTAATCCTTACAGCCAGGGCTCCCTGGAGAAGCTGAGTAGTATCACCGCAGACTTGTGCTGGGGAGTGAATTTACCTCGACGGGCAGCCTTGTGCCTCTGCTCAAAACCCATACTTTAAACGCCATCTTGACAGTTTCTGCTTTGGCTCCTCCCACCAGGCTTCACTCCACTTTGTGAAAAAAAAGTCAGAATCAATTTGGAAGCTTTTGACTTTCTCCCACAAAGTGAAGTGGAGCATGGCAGGAGGAGCTGAAGCAGAAACTGCCGAGGTGGCATTTCCCTTTAAGGTATGGTTTCAAGCAGAGGTGCATGGCCACCTGTCCCAGTAAATTCATGCCCCAGCACAGACCTGGTCACCAGAGCCAAACACAGCATTGTGGAATCACACAGCAAGGGCAGGGATACCTTAGGGAACACCATGGCTGTATGAAATGGGAAGGTCGCATGGCATTTTAGAGATTTCAGCCTCCGAGCAGCAAGCGGAGACTATGATTCACTTCCTGCCTCAGGTGATAGGAGACCCGGCAGGGCCCTGCTGGCTTCCACCTTTTGTCGTACTGGTTTGCTTGGGCATAGATTATCTTGTTGGCAGACTGATCATAGGCACTGGTTGGTCACTGTGAGAAAATTGTGCACCTCAGGTAAACCTTTTTACCTGACTCAGCAGTTCTCAGCTCTCCTCTTAAAGTCTGATGTTCTTAACAGCTTCCTTCAACACCAGGAATGGAGAACATTACTTATGTACAGTATTTCATTACATTTCTACTCTCTTTCTCCAGATTAAGGAATCTGTATGCCCTCCAGATATTTAGACCAATAATGTCCATCTGTTGTTAATATGTTGTGAATCGCCCTGGGTCCCTTCAGGGAGGAGGGCGATAAACAAGTATGAATAAATAAATAATGAATAAATAAATAAATCTGTCACAAAGCATGACCAAAGGTAAGGGATGGTGGAATCTGCAGGTCCAAAATGTATAGAGGATCCCACCTCATATAAAGCTCCCTCCACTGCTGCCCTGACTAAAATTTGAAGTCAAAGGGTGGCATTCTTTCCTGCCACAGATGTTTGGAGAGTCCTTTTCTCTGCCCCACTGACAGAAGTGATTTCACCAGATGGACTGCTTTAATACCTTGCTCAGTTTGGTAACACAGCCCTACGTACCACTGGCCACAGGATACCACCATCACAAACCAAGCACACTGTGTTTATTTAAAATCAGATTTGAGATGCTAAGTAGGGCTGGACAAATTTCATCCTTGGATAATGCTAGAGCATTTGAGAGCTCTACAGGCAGGACTATGAAATAAGCCTTTCTGAAACTTGGAGTGTGGTTGCTGGTCAGCATTGATAATACTGAGCTAGCTGGACCAAGTAGATAACTCAGCATAAGGCAGCATCCTATGTTCCTAAGACACTTCTAAGATACTTCCATATGTCACTTGGCTGAGTTATATGAGCAAGCCAGCTGGCCCAATTAGGTAATCCTCCTGTTCATCAGCCATTCAAAACTGTGTCACAACATGAAGCTAAAGACAAAGTATTATGTATTTTTCTGGTCATAACTTTTGGTACACATGATTCTTGGAAAGAAGTAAGTATATATTTATTCCTTCTGTCATAAAGGCAGCCTATTTTCAATGATAATAAAAGTGGTAATTAAATATGTTTTGATAAACATACTACACTGAACCAGACTGCCATTTCTTCTGTGGTGATATGTATATGTTTGTACAAGCAAATGCTTAAATTTGTAGGTAGATAAATAAATAAATAATAAATGGTTTCAGAATATAAAGTTGTTCCATAATCCAGAACAGATTTCTCGATAAAAAAAAATCAGTCAAAGAGGAGCTCTTGTGATTTTAATGATAGCTAGGAGTTCCATTTGCAAGATCAAGATCTCTGAAAGACAGTAGATTCCTGAATACTTTATTGTTGTTGTCAGTATAGCACATTAATTAACAGGCTTAAGTGACAAATGAGAGTTTCCTTCCTATGATTATATGGTTCATCTGTCCTGCATGGACACCTCCATAACTTAGCCTTCCTTTGTCCATGTCAGCCAAAGGTAGCTCTCTCAAATTGCAGGATGAGGTGTTTCCCAACCCTAAGACTGCTGCCTGAGATCCTAGAATTTGGAAGATTCAGTATGGGGCTAGTAGAGGCTGGAGGCTCCCATTTCATTTTTTCTGGTAGAGCTGTCTAAGGTGCTGAAACATATCCTTATAACAGATTCAGCATCTTGAGAAGTTTGTCAGCCTGCAAGACTAGGTTGCTGGGCAGCAGCTGAGGAACTAGGGCTACCAAGCTAAAGGTCAAACAGTAAACTTTATTTATCTCAAAATCCAAGGTCAAAGGCAAGAGCTGTTAGGGTATTAAGTGTTCGCCTAAGTAGTTGTATAAGATATTATACACCACTATAATACAGTAAAACCTCAGATAATGCTAAAACTTGGTTCCACAAGTCTTAATGTTATCTGATTTTTAATGCTATCCAATGCATGCATCAGGTAATGTTAAAATCCTATGGAATGCATCAGATAACATTAAAACTCCATAGAGATACAATGTAACCAGCACAGGCTTTAGCGAACATTTTCAGATGCATCTCATAGGATTTTAACATTATGCGATGCAATTCTCCCCCCCCCCCCAAGATTGCTTAATGTTATGCAGCCTTAGTGTTATCTGTTGCAAACGTTATCTGAGGTATTACTGTACTGCTGTTTTTGCTTAAGAATTCTGTAATTGTAACAGCACAGGTGTTGGTGACTGACTGTGTAATTCCAAGACCTGTGTATAAATCAAGGTCTTAGTTTGTACATCTTTAGCCTATGTGCTCACTGGGGTCTGTGTTTCAAATGCTGCCCTTGTGCTCTCTCTGTGTTAAGGGATTCTACTGGTGGTTGTACTCCAGAAGAAGAAGGTTCCATGCTGGAACAAACTTTCCAAGAAGTTGCAGACTCAATGATGATCATCTTGCTAAAGGAAAGAGTAAGACTGACTGCTTTATTTGTTGAAACTGTTTTTGCTTGTGTATGCTGACTCATTGCTTTGTCATCATGCCAAAGGGACTTTGCAACTTGCATTGTGAGCAGAACCTTTTGTTCGGCCAAAGATTGCCATTTTGCTGAGCTATGTGACTTGTAAGTTAAAGACTATGTTGTTTTGTGTTTTCCACACAAACTTACAAGACTGTTTGCTACAGTGAACTGAACTGGGTGGCACCGAAGAGATGATGTCTTATTTGTGTTGTTGTTATTTCTGTTGATGTAAATATTTGAAGCCTTCTGTTTTTCACCATAAGTAAAAACTCTTTTGCACAAACAATAAGCCTCAGTCACTGCATTGATCGAAGTGTCCTCACCTTCATCTGTGAGCCCTGTGGTCACTCTGCTACACACCAACAGGAGCACAGAAAGGAATCAGGCTAGTCCAGTAGACAAGACTTAGTTCCAGCAGGCCAGGAGGGAGGCAACCAAAGAAGCAACTGGAGCAGGGCACCTCTAGGGCTGAAACAAGAGCAAGAGGTCCAAGCAGACCTGGAGTCAGACAACCAAGAAAGCATCCAGAGCAGGTAACTTAAGGGGTGGGGCAAAAGCAGGAAGTTCACAAAAAGCAGCACAACAAATTCAAAAGCATTTATTACTGAGGCAGCCTCTAGTGGGTGGAGCAGGTTTTTATATGGCTCTTCTCACAGGGCTTTCAGGTGGTCCTGAGCAGCTGTAGCAGGTTGTGGGTCTTATCCTGCAACTACCAGAGTTGCTATCCTAGCAGATGGAGCCCTGAAGCTGTCTCATATCTTGACAAAGCTGTTCTAAACCTCAGAGTGAAAATACTCCAGGCAATCAAAGCCACCAAGGTCCTCTGCCAAGGACTGAACCTTTTGTATTCATGAGATATCCAGAGCTTCTGCTCGCTTCGGCTTGCCGTTGTTGGCTTTCCCAAGCTGCCAGCTCTTCCTTTCCTAATGAACACCCATTGTTTCGTCAGTCCCTGGCTTCATTGTTGTTCTTCCCCAGGCCAAATGCAGTTAGTAGGAAAATATGGAGCCTGTTCATATAGTTCACCTTTTTAGTTTGTGTGCCTGATTGTGCTGCAATCAACTCTTTCTGCTTAGCAGTCCTGCAGATGGGGAGGGGTTTTTTTTTTCTGGGGGGGGGGGAGATAAACACAATGAAAAGCTAGTGAATGCCAACCTCTTTTGTCTGTCATTGTTAAAATGTTGCACACTCCCTAATTAAGCTGCAGTAGGCAAAGGCATTAGACCCATGAAAGCATGAAATCAAAGGCAACTATTGAAAAGTGCATGCTGTTTTAATTGAAATTCAATGAGCATTTGGCATAGTGCAGTGTGTTTAAACTGGTGGCAAAGAATGCATGGTTTTGTTTTAAATATTCACAAAATCACCAGTGTTAAAGAGATGTCAACGTGCTGGGTTAAGCACACACCCAGAAGGAAAGAAATGTTAATGGGGTGTTGAAGTTTTACCTCTCCGGGGCTGTGTTTTGTATGTATATGGTTGTACTGTCTCAACTCCAGCCAGCTTTCCTACATATAAAATGAAAGTCTGGTATGAGTGTGTTACTTCTGTATCACATGTAACACCTTCTGTAACATCTCTATGGGAAAATTACATTTTGAGCTACAACTTTCAAAATTCCACAGCTGTTTGGCTAAGAATATGTAAATGGTCCAAAGTCCAGCATAGGTGACTAGAAAAACCAAAAATTTCTGGTATACCTCTCTTATTTCTCATAGCTAAGGACAAGGAAAAATATTCTGTTGGATTCAAATACTTTTTTCACAATTCTCATGACACACTGACCAACCTTGAAGTTTGCTACTTTGGGAGGTTAACATATTTCTTGAGCTATATTATTCGGACAGGGCAGACAAGACTAGTCAATTGTGAAAATGAGCAGTAAGGAAATTGTGACAATTAGGCTCAGAATCTGTGCAACATCGAAGAGCCAACACAGACAGCAACTCCGGGGGGGGGGGAAGATATATTTTTTGATGACTAGACTTGTAGCAACCTGTACCCCATAAGTCTGGTGGTTGCTATGGCTTTCTATCCCTTACAATCTCACATATAACATACACATGACACCTCAAGGCCCTACAGGTTTGTGGAAGACTCACTGTCACCCCACAGGGAATTCTCCTCCCTCATTTCTGTTATGTGATTTCCAGTGTACAACAGACTAGAGTGTCCACACTTGCTTGTTCTCCCTCCACTTCTCTTCCATTAGTCCAGACCTTTTGGTGCAACAATACTGTGCAAGTACAACACATTATGCAAATATATGCGAGGCCTACTACTAGCTGGGTATGATGGATTTAAGGCCATATCACACATAAGAAACCAATTTCTTCTCCTCTAGTGCTACTTGACCTGGAATGTGTCTATACCACCTGGAGACCCAGAGAATCATAACAATTCTCTGAGAGCCCAACCTGAGATCCACCAATCCTAGAGGAGGAGGACATAGAAAAAGTTGCTGGTGCCCAATCTCTTAATTGAATTGCTCTTCCAACAAGGCCTGCCTGATCTGCACTCCCTCACAAGGAACCAACAGAGAAACATCCCTGTTCAACACAATGCAATGCAATCTTAACCATGAATACCCAGACAAGTCTAACTGTAGTCCAGGGGCTTACTCTAATGCAGTGGTGGTGAACCAATGACACTTGTGGCAGGGGGGCACCAGCACAGAGTTTGCCCAGTAGCCCAATGGGAGTGCTTCCTCCATCCCCCCAGCACAGAGTTTGCCACACCCCTCTGTTTGGGCACTTGGTCTCTATAAGGTTCACCACCACTGCTCTAGTGTAAATCTGCTTTGGATCACAGCCTTAATTTGATGCCTTGTTCTTCTTCCTCTGACTTGAATAAATATCAAAAAGGATTATCTACATCCAGCTTTGCTTTTGCAAGTAAATATTTTGATTCCATTGATTAATTTTCTGAGTTGCCAAACAAGTGACAATGTTAGTTCCCTTGTTTATGTGGCTCCCACTCTACACTTCTGTTATGAATATAAAATTTAGCAACTGAAGTGTGCTTGGGAAACAAACAATATCTTGCAAACTAATTAGCTCTGATGCAGTGAAACAACTAGGTCAAAGATTTGGAAATACTGTACAGTAGAACCCCACATAATGAAAAAAAAAACCTCAGTTCCACGGAGCTCTTTGCTATGTGGTTTTTTTTCCCCCATTATGTGGTTCCCTATGGGAGATACCAGCATAATGGAGTGTGTGTGTGTTACCGGGGTTCCCATTGAGTGGGTGTACCCCAGTTAGCAACCCCCCCCCCGCATAACAAACATTTTTTTTTAATACAGGGTATTGCCCTTGCATAATTAACACTTTGTTATGCGAATTTTTCACTATGTGATGCGTTCGTTATGTGAGGTACCACTGTACCTAATATTTTTATTTTCATTTAATGTACTGAGATTTTTTTTTTCAATTACAAGCTTCTTGTTATGATAACTTGCACAATATACTTAAATTTAATGTTTACATTGTGGTTCTTTTGTCTATTTAAAGCTAATGAAACTGCTAATCAAAACAGTTTCTAACATGGTTTGTTAATATTTATAATGAAAGGGATTTAGGAAGCCAATATTGTCTGTAGAGGTAGGACCATATACACTGCAAACCCTTGACATAAAAATGTACCTTACCTTGTACCTCATAGGATGATATTTAAAATGGCAGATGTTTTAGTGTTTTGCATCATATTACCTGTAAGTTAGAGGATATATCCTTCTCCAAGACATACTAGCAGCCAACTGGATTTAGTTCAGTCTCATGTCTTGGACTTGGCATTTCAGAAGTTCAAGGCATCCTGATGAATAGGAAGTAATTTTGAAAGTTTTAGTGCAGAATATCTGTAGTGAAAATTGTCTTCATTTTTTGATTTAGTGAACTAGTTTCATCAGCTTTCATTCAATTTTCTGGTCTTTCTGAGTGGGACAGCTTTTTGTTGTGACAACAGTACAACTTTCCAATTTTACAGTCTAAATCCTGGCAGGTACTACTGGAGCATGAGTCCATGGTTAAACTGAGACAGGTTAGAAAGTTTACTTTTTGTACCACAGGTATTAGAATCTCTGAGCCAGCACATCCAACACAGACTCTGTTAGTTGGAGAACTAAAAAAAAGTTTCACTAAGAAGTAACTTCTCCAAAATGAGAATATCATAGCCTCCATTTAAAAAGCCAAAGTGGTATAGTGGTAAGAGTGTTAGAATGGGAGTGGGGAGGTTGACATTCTAGTCCAGGGATTCTCAACCTGTGGCCCGCCTCCACCATTTCCTGTGCCCCCCACCACGTCCACAACACCAGGAAGTGCAATGTGGTGCTGGAAGGACAAAATGACCATCTGGCCCCCAAAGCTGTCTGAGGAAGCATGACCCAGCCCCTGGCTTTAAAAGGTTGAAAACTCCTGTTGTAGTCCCTGAGCATTGACATTTACTAGGTGAATCTGGCCCAGTCACATTCTCATGCTTAATTATTATTATTATTTGGAATAGTAGCCGTGTTAGTCTGTGTTTCAGGCATATCACAAAACAAAACAAAATAAAAAACACTGTAGCACTTTAAAGACTAACTGCTATATTTTTATTGTTTGCTTTCATGGTTCAAGTCCACTTCTTCAGACAAGGAGTGAAACTTACAGGCATGGTTATTATACACCAAATTCAGGGGTCAAAGGGTGATATGATGGGCCCATTAACCACATAATTTGTGTTTCTCTTTAAATGAATGACCAGCACGTACCTCCTCTATTTAACATGAGTACAGCTTGGTGAGATTTCAAACTTGACAGGTTAAAATTTTAATTTCTCCCTCCTCAAATTCTGAATGTTGTAAACGAGAAAAGGAAAAAGGGGAAGAAGCAGACACTCCTTTGCTAAAATCTTGTTCATTGTGTAAGTCAAAACATACCTTTCGGTTCATTCCTCCCTGGTAAACAAATCACTGTGATTCTTGGGATGCATGTACCCCCTTCAGATACCATGCAGGGGCTCTTTGTTTACCAGGGAATGGACCAAATGTTATTATTTGGTTTAACACCTGCCATTGTTTCCTCTCAGTGACTGGAAACTGGAGAAGAGGAAGTTGTTACCACAGAAAATTTGTATCAGAATTGAGTCAAATGAATCATCTGGCCATGCCAAATTCAAGTAGTGTGGTTGTGTTGTATCTGCACAAGTTGTGCCTGCTGCTCTGTCATTGTAAAAAAGGAGGAGCAACTCTAATGCAGCATCACAAACATGAGTAAATTACACATGGGATTCAAAGCCAGACTTGTGAGACTTAAGAATTCAATGCCCTAGGCCTGAAAAGAAAAATCCTTCTAAAAATTATGTAATCTAAAAGATAATTTTTCCATATGCTAAATTTAGAAAGCTTATTTTTTATTTGTCTTGCTACATTGGTAAACACCACTCTGGGTGGCTTACAACCACTGAAAATATGAAACAATAGTGGACAATAAAATAATAAATCAATAGAACAATAGAACTTAGCAACCTATTGCCAGAGCATCATTAAAACAGTTAGGAAAGGTCCCCAAACCATCTCCACAAAGAATGTTGTTATGTTAAAAAAAGATGAACTAAGTGGAGTTCTTAGACATCCCTACGTTATGTTATATGCTTTCTTCAATTAGTATTTTGTGATGACAGAAGCCCTATTCTGGCATTAGTTCACCCAACATCATCAAACAATTAGAGGGGAATGTTCAGCCCTCCTGCCTCTGTTGTTTTCTCCTCATGAACAGTGGTGACTCTAAAGAGAGAGAGGTTCTGCATGATGGAGTGAGCTTCCGTCATCTGTCCCAGCTCCTGCCAGCATAACAGTTTAAAAGCAAGACATTGCAAGACATCCGGCCCAGCCCGGAGAGAGTGAGACACAGGTGTGTTCGGGGTGGGCAGCTCTAAGACCTACTCCCACCCCCAATGGACTACCGGGTCTCATCCAGTCTGGCCCGGAGACAGCGAGACTCTGCTGTGCTCAGGGCAGGTGGCTATAAGACCTGCTCTCCCCATGCACTCCCGGCTCTCTTCCAGTCTGGCCCAGAGAGAGGGAGACACAGCTGTGCCCCCCCCGGACTCCCGGCTCTCTTCCGGTCTGGCCCGGAGAGAGGGAGAGAGATATAGCTGTGCTCGGGCTGGGTGGCTATAAGATCTGCTGCCACCCACAACAGACTACTGGGGCTGAGAGGACTAGTTTTGAGATTTTTATGTATTGTTTTGTAATAGTTCTGATGTGTTTTTATGATGACCTGATATTGTGTAATTTGTAACTATGATTGGGGATTCTGGTGATTTTGATTTGTAATTGTGATTGAGGATTTTTGATATGTTTTTGAATTATTTGATTTATTTTTGAATTATTTGAAGTGTTGCTGAAATGTTTTAATAATGTTTTGTAATTGTGATGGGGGATTTTTTTTAAAAAATACAAGTGGATAAATAGGTACCACTTCAGTGGGAAGGCATCACTGTGTGCTCCAGCATCTAGTCATGTCTGCCACATGACCATGGAAATATCTGCAGACACAGACAGTGCTGGCTCTTTGACTGTAAACAGAGATGAGCACCGCCCCCTAGAGTCGAACACGACTGGCTTTTGAGCAAGGGAGACCTTGACCTTTTCCTTGAGGTTGCACATATAAACAAGAACTTTGGAAAATATGGATTCTTTCTGGTATGTAGAGTATTTGCACATGTAGGAATCTCTCCTGTTCAGATTCATCACTGCTAGCATGGAGAAAGTGACAGCAGAAGGGTGTGGCTTGAGTGCTTCCCTATAACTCTCTTGACATCAATGGATTTGATACCTGGCTATAGGTAAATAGATGTGTATAAGAAGACAATAGTCATTCCCCTTGGGAAAAGGGAATCTGAAACAGGCAGGAAAATGTTACTTCCTGCTGCTCCCCAGTATGGGCCTCTCCTACTTAAACCTGAAAAGTGGAGGTTGATTCTTCCATCCCACTGTCCAGAAAAGGTCCTGGGGTGGGGGTGGATTGTCACACACAGCACAGTGATAGCCAAACTGAGATCAGATTGGTTTTTCATAACAATTGCCTAGGCTGACTGAATGGCTTTTCTGGCTCAAAATGGCACCACTGCTCCCTGTCTTTCCTAGCCTGAATAGAACAGAGAGCTGTCTGTCACAAACACCATATGGGGATGGGAGGACGAAGGGGGATCTTGCTTCAAAATTGTGAACATTATTCATTTGCTTGTTTGATTTTTACCATGTCTTGCTCCCAACGCTGGATATCATGGGGGTTTACAACAGAATGAAAGAGGGAGGAGAAGAATATATATGTATATATTTATCTCATTTACAACAGTTTTTAAAAGTCTCTAGAGTTCTAACAGGGAAACACAACAGAAAAATTGCAATGTTAAAATACTACAGAATTAAAAGGAATTTAAATGGGATAATAATTTTTAAAAGAATAATATTCAGTTGTCAAATACTGCTTCCTTAGCCAGCAGTCAGTTGATCAAAGTCTCTCTGCTTGAATTGTGTGTGTGTTTAAGTATTTTCCTGCTGAAGGAAGACCAATGGGGATGCATCAAGCATAGCCTCCCTCCATAGGGGATTCCACAATCTGGAAACAGTCACCAAGAAAACCCTTTCTCTCATACTCATTAGATGTACTTCTAAGACATGCTTTATGTTCTTGAGGTCCCTCAAAGCCAGAAATACATTTTCTTTAAATGCTAAAGGATTGGTGTTTTGGTTTTGGCTGCTAGAAAGAACCTCCCCATTTTAATTTATTTATCAAGAATACCAAAGTATTATTCGGTCAACAAACTGTATTTCAAGTCATTACATTTTTGTTCATGATATTCAGAGGCTTCTTCAAGTAATGAGTGGATGGACATTGCCAGCACTCCAGTGACCACTGGACACATCTCCCCCTACCGACACTTCTACGTGGAAAAAGAGCTGGCCAGTGAAGAAAAGTCAATGATGTTAATATATGGGGAGAAAATTTTCAGAACAAAGCTTGTCTAACAACAACCCTCACAACCATAATGTTAAATGGAAAGCAAGACTGCTTTCTTCTCGCAAGCCCTTTACACAGTTGTGTAACTCTCTGTATCCAGTGCATTATCTGAGATATTTCTGGGCCTGTGAAGAGAGGCAAAACATTTCCCTGCATTCCTTGTTTTAGCCAATGACCTGTACAATTGAGAGCATAATGTAGGCAGACAGATCCTATTGACTTGGCTTCATGCGCCCCCTGCAGTAGCACAGGTGGGGTTGTGCCCCTCTGCTGCATTGCTACTTGACTTGGGGCAAACACATGCTTTGCAACTGTATTAAATGGAATTGCTTTCACACAGAGAGCCCACAGGCAATGCTTTCCACTTAGATATAGTTCAATACCTAAGTGATTCTCTTTGCTTTTTCCTTGTGAGGAAAATACATTTTGTTACAAGGCAGATTTCACACAGATGCAACACAGGGTTCCATATGGTGTTTAGACACAGCTCTTTACTGCAGACGGGCGGTGGATTCTGTGTGAATTCCATGTCAATATCATTTGATTCATCCTTTGTGATGCCCTCACATCCCAAGACTTTATGATGTGCAGTGCAATTATATAGTGTTAGATTTTTGGAGGGGATCTCAATGATCTTCTAATATAAGCCTTTGCCAACACAGAAAATCTAATCTGACAGGATTTCTGATAGGTAACCATTTAGCCACTGCTTAAAAACTTGAGGCCAGCAGCTCACACTTTATAAAAATTTCCCCTGAATTGTTAATTGTTTGCATTCTTGCTGAAAACTCTCTCACACTCTCTCTCTTTTAATTAGGCTTGCTCAGAATTTGTGGATATTAATTGCTTCTGTTTATTTATTTTCTTCAACAACAAGGAGACAGCTAAATTACATTGTAAATGTAACTTAACACTGGACAACTTCTTTTGTAGTATAAAAATAACTTGAGGTACTTATGTGATGGCTTGTAATTATTATTATAATTACCTCTTGTATTTTCTAATAATGAAGGTACTGTGTAGCAACATAGGTACTGTATAGCTCTGGACACTCCCTCAGCTGGCCAGCCTAGAGGGAGAAACAGCTGCGGGGCCTGGGTGGCCATAAAAGACCTTCATGCCACCCTCACAGGATGCTCCAGATGCTCCTTCTGCCAGCCAGCCTAGAGGGAGCAACATCTGTGGGGCCTGAGCAGCTGCAGCCAGGACCCTGTTTCTGCCCATTCACCCTCTGGCCCCGTCATCACCGGAGGGATGAGGATTGGGCTCAGCGGCATCTGCTCAGGCGGTGGAGGAAGATCCCACTTCCTAACTCCGGGCTCTACCTGCCCAGAGGAGGATAAGACTAACATCCTCTGGCCGGGAGGAAGAATGGACTTCAGCTGTGGGAGGCGGCAGGCTGATAAAACCCATGCCATCGCCTTTACTAGACTTTCATCCAACATCCTTCATTATGTTGCGTATTGATAGTCATGAGGTACTTTCATTTATTGCGTATTGATTTATTGTGTGTTGATCTATTATTTATTATATTGTAACTATTGTACTTATTGTTTTGTTATATTGTATGCCACTGTATTTTTTCCTGTATTGTAACTTTGATATTGATGGATTCTGTGAGCCGCCATGAGTCAGTTTTTACCAAGTAGGGCAGCATAGAAGTATAATAATAATAATAATAATAATAATAATAATAATAATAATAATAATAATAATAATAATAATAATAATAATAATAATAAATAACATTAAAATTGTAATCTAATGAAGAATAGTTTTGCTTTTCTGTTGTGCAACTGCTATTTTCAGTTATTTTTATAGTTGTGAACGTACGGCATCACTAAATGGTGTGAGGGAGGTGGATTATGCGATTGAAGTGCTGTGTTTCATGCTGTTGCATTGTGCTTTGCTTTGAGTACTTAAGTGAAAATGAGGTGGATATAAGTCTGTTTTCCATTAAGGCCAGTTGTTTGTAGCATTTAACTCTACCTCTACTCCAAAATATATTGTATCTTCAGCCTCATTTCTCCAGGTTTTGACATCTCCACCAGTCAAAGTTGTGCTAAGACCTAAGTAAGGGGCCTTTCAAATACCACATGACCTAAAATCGGTCACTTTTTGACCCTCCCTCCCCCCTGTGACTTGCCATGACCTTTGACCGACACTCCCCCCCCCAAATCACGAGGTTTCTCTGTTTTCCCTGATTTGAAGAGAAATGGCAGAAGCATGGCTGACCCGGAGCCTGTGGATGCCTGTCACCCCACCCCTGGATTCCCACCTGCCAGGGGGATTAAAAGCCACCCTGGCTCAAGAAGCGGAGGACAGTCTCAACTGGAGCCCAAGGACACATGCCACCCCACACCCGGACTTCTACCAGGCCCAGGGGGGTTTAAATTTTGGAGTTATGTGACTTTATGCCAACCCCCCTTGTGACTTTCCGTGACTTTTGGTTGACCTCCCCCCCCCCTAAAATGGTCATGTGGTATTTGAAAGACTCCTAATGGTACTTACTATCAGGTTAGCCTTGCCACAAACCTTGCCACAAATCCCTGGACTCACGGCAAAGTCCAGCTGTTAGACTGCCTGGTTTAATGGCATCTACCACATTCTCCAACTCAGCAACTAGCTGAGGCTTAGGGGTTTGTTTTTATTTGTTTTCTTATGTTCATTATAAACAATTTCCCCTGTTAAAAAGAAATCTTTTACACACAAAGAACATAAAAATAAAATCCAATTTTATTTAACAAAAGAATAAGCCTTAACAGGTATAGGAAAATTATCTTTGTTCCCTGGAACCTAAAAAAACTCTATTCTAACTTACTAAATCCCAGTCCTTCAAAAAGATTTCAACACACCCTCTTCACCTCCTTTCTTCTCCCTCTTCCTTCACTCCCCAAACACAATAATTTGACCTTTGTTGGGAACTGGTACCACTTGGCTTCCTTTCCTGATCAGAAAGGTCTGTGCTGTGAGTTTCACAGGTAGAGACTCTCACAAGTTCATTATACTTACAGGTTTAGGCACAACTTTGACTGGTGGAGATGTCAAATCCTGGATAAATGACACTGAAGATAAGTAATGGTACTTACAGGTCTTGACACAACTTTGACTGGTGGAGATGTCAAAACCTGGAGAAATGAGGTTGAAGCTATAATAACTATGGCAAATATTTTTGGTATTTGGATAAGGTAAACATGGACAGATTTTTCCCAGTATAGGGACAGGGAAGTGCTGGGTATGACTGGCCCACATTTGTGAAGCACCTCATTAAGTTTTGTGTCCTGCTGCATACCAGGGCTCTAAGCATGGTAAATTCTTCATGCTTGCCACATCCCTTGTCCAAAATTGTCTGGGTTTGTAAGACAAAACTCTTGCAAGAACCATCTTGCATTCTCAAGGCATGGAAAGAGATTGCCTGCATAATGTGTTCCCTAGTGCTGTATTCCTTCATTTTTGCTCACTCATTACTTCTTAACATGCTAATACATTCTGACTTGTAGCCAGGATCCCTTTGTTGGTATAATCCTTTTAACATTTGCAACACCTTTTAGAAAGGTTCTTTCCTGCTGGGATCCTTTTTTCATATAAAGTTCCCCCCAAAGGTTCCAATTGGAATTAAACTTTTTTGGCTCAGAAAAGATGTCCTAGACTCTAAGACACATGCACACATTAGAAGGAGGCATGTTTATGAGCACTAAATGTATTTTTATCTGAAGACGTAATCCAGATTTAAAACAACCATTGAGTGCCTAATATTTCTTTCTTTGGTCTTAGTGATTTTCAGCATGCTGTCTAGATTTCGGGCTCCATTTAGTCTCATCATTGTTTGACATATATATGCTTGCATTAAAAAAAAACACTAAACTCTTTGGACTTTCTCTATAATAATGATTCTCAAACTTTAATCCTCTGAATGTTTTAGGCTCCATGACCTGAACAGTACAGCCAACTTAGCCAATGGTCATAGACTTTGGGACCTGGAGTCCAAAATGGCTGGAGAACAAAGTTGAGGAATGTCTGCTCAAAGGACTAGTTCTTATTTTTCATTTCCTGCTTGGCAGGGATAACTATACATAGCATATATTAATTTGAAATGTAATGTTTTTCTGCACAAAATATTGTTTCAAAGAAACAGCTGTGTTAGTTTGTTCCAGAATGTTGGCAAAGTGAAAGGGGGAGAAGAAATGAAGAGAGAAGAGAGAAGAAAGCAAAATACTGTGGCATATTGGAGATGAAAAGATCCTTGTGTGTGTGTGTGTGTGTGTGTGTGTGTGTGTGTGTGAAAGGACCCTCTATTCTGGAACAAACATTTTGACAGCCTGGCACACAGGTCACCTGATCTCTGCCTTGTATAAAAATTAATAAGGCACATTGTAGTTCTGTTTAAATTACTAAAACAGAATGGGTTTTTAAAAATCTCTGCAGATATATTAGCATATAGTTTTGTGCAACTCAGCGTCTTTATTTGTCCTCTTTTTCTGGTGATGGTCAAACTTCTGACACTCATGAGTGTCCTCCAATTTGATATGGCTTAAGTGACTACTACCACTGTCCAGATCATGATGGACAAGATGTGAGAGAGTGAGAGACAGAATATCCAAAAAGAGGTAATCTGCCTCTCCAGGTGCTTGGGTTTCCGCTCTCTTTCTTTAAAATATTGAAAACAATGTTGATAGGAATCAACTATGGAAGTTCCAGGATGGCACAGCTGATGAAGCCAATCCTGAACATACTTGAATAGTCAAGGGGATTATGGATCCAGCATACTTGAGACCCTCCTTAAATTGAAATGCTCAGCTCTTTTGAGGTCAACTGACAGCAGACACACTACATTCTACTGGATCTTACAACAAATATCACCTCCTGCTGAGCAGCTCCCAAATGCTTGTGGCAGAGTACTTCCGTTTCCTTACAGTTGGACATCTCAGATGCCAATATATGGAGGCTTGGTCTCAACACCACCCTGATCCTGTGCTCAACTGGGGCTTTAAATCAGGCCATTTAAGTTTATTAACTACCCTCAGATGTATGAAGCATGCATGAGGTAACCATAAAAAATGAAGCAAGTATGTTTTACAGTTTTTATTTCAACACATTTCTATTTACTGTTTTTAAAGCTTCCCGGTATAAAAATGGAAGGATAAATCCTTTGGTTTAATCTTGGCTTTGGCTTTTTATATTTCTTCAGTGCTCTGTGGTTTAGTGCCTCGGAAAGGAAAGTTCAGCATATTGTAAATTAGGGCGAACTTGTTGTCCAAAAACGACAGGTTAGGAATAACAAGAAATGGTGATTTGTTTAAAAATTACATGTAGAACTCTTAGAGGGAGAGAGTTGCAAGGAATTATGGGTAGATTTTATTCTTGCAAGTAACAATTCTTTTTAGCTTTTGCCCTTGACTGTTTGGAGATGATTAACGTGAAAAGGAATGCATGCTTCTATATCAACTTGGCTGAGCTCCCCTGACACCCCTTTCTGTGGTGTTTTTGCTGAGATGAAGCAGATAACAGCTTGGGAGAAAGCGCTTCTCATCTTGATGCCTGATTTATGGAATGTCATTCCCCAAGAAGCTCACTTGGCAAGAACATTGTTCACTTACATTAGAAGCATTTCTATTTGCTTTTGTGTCTTGGACTCCTCTTGTCCAGGTCTACTTTGTTCTAAGCCCAACTATTATAAACAGGATTTACTTCATTTCTGTCTTGATGTTTTTTGGTCTTTTTTTTTTTTGGAAGGTTATGTTTGCTATTGTGATATCCAGTGTACTGTAGTGGATAAAGTGATGGATTAGAATGTTTTAAACCCAGAAGTTTGGACCTATCACTGGCCCTTCTAGGCAAGTGCAGTGTAGCTTTTTAAAAGCAGGTTGCAGTCGGGGGAGGAGCAAAATGGTCTTTGGTGTCGTCCCTGCATCCGAAACATATTTTTCTCCTCTACCAACTCTGTTTGCAATATCCTGCAGCAGCTGAAAGCCAGTGCATTGCATCAGAAATTGATAATTTCTCCTGGAAATCTGTGTTTGGCTGGGCGAAATAAAACAAAACATTTTTGTATACATTGTTAAGCTGCCTTGCTTTGGTGAAAGGGACAAATCTGTTTATGAGCAATACACATAAATAGGAAATTTGAACCTTTCGCCACAATGATCAGCCCTATGATACTATATTTTATTTCCCCTGACCATCCTCAGATGATCAGGGAAATTATCAATTTATCCGTTGTCCGTGGGATGCTTAAGCTGGAAGCCACGGGAAAGCTGCTTACATTGTGGAAATTTATTTATTTATTTAGATTTATTATCCCGCCCCAATCAGGCGAACCTGACTCTAGGCGGCTTACAGAAAATTCATAAATTAAAACCTTGAGGTTCAAAATTACTTAAAAATCAATTAAATCTCTGTTTTAACCTATCCCAAATACACACACACTGTCTCTTGAAATTGGGCAAAATTGGAACATTGCAAAATAGTAACCCACTCGAATGAGGGTTCAGAAAAGTATGAGTAGGGGCAAAATGGCCAAACCCAATGGCTTCATGTGTAGATGCAAAAATATGGGTCATGCCAAACCACACCAAAAATGGCAGGAAAAGTGGGAGGATTAAGTCTCTGGGGGAAGTTTAAAACTGTTAGTGGGAAGGGTGTGCTAGAGAAGGACAAGAATAGAATATATAGGTCCTGGATCTTTAAAACATTAACAGGTTGTGATTCATTTAATCAAAAATAGTTTAATCACAAGGTTTCTGTCTAACCAGGTGACAAAAGACTAGATGCTTGGATTAGTACATATAATGACACAAGAACCCAGATGACCATGTAACATCCTGTTGAATGCCTCCAATATGCAGAGCTTGCCACATTCCAAAGTATTTGGTTCCAATTTTGTACTGTTCTAAACAGGAACTGTTATTCAATCAAAATCTGTATTTCTGTAACATGAGCCTATTAATTCATGGGCTCCTGTGAATAAGGCATTTGTGGGCAAGATCTGTAGTAGATAAGACAAGGTTCTATGCACTAATGCAGCCATTTTGCATGTAAACCATAGCCATGATTTATTTCCCCATAGTGTGTCGAAATATCAGAAATGCAGTTTTCTTAAGTTTCCCCCTTTTTTGCTGATGAATTGACTGAATACGAATTGACTGAAATGTTTGTGCACACATAGACACACCCACACCTTCATACTCTCATACAGGTGATTGTATATAGTTTCCTTCTCAGACTGGGAAACTGAAAAATAAATGAGCCCTTGTGCTGTGGACCACAAACAGTTTAAAAAAATAGTTTGTGAATTTCTTATCCATCTATTCTCAGAGGGACATTCACCTCAAGGGGTTGGGGAGACAAAACATTATTGATCTTTATTCATTTTAGTTTCTCCTTGGACTACAGCAGAAAGGTGATTTGGTAAACACAAAACAAAAACTCTTAGCCTTCTGTTTAATGAGAGGGATCACAATGGGAACCAGCATCCTTCAAACCCTTTCTTCCTTTCTTCAATAACCAGAGTGCTGTGAAGTCCAATTCCCAGCTGATTGCTTTTGAAATTAATCTTAAATCACCCATCTCTAATGCATTCTTCTTTCAGAGAAAGTATTAACCTGCTGCTTTTTCTGAATCACCAATCAGTAAGTAACTGTTTAAGGACTGTGTCTCTTGGGCCCTTCAAAGGGTTCAAAGTCCCTTTGATGGCATTTCCTCTTTAGCTCAAGACTTATCAGAAAAGTTTTCACAAGGTAGTGGGAGCTGCTGCCATAATGTAAAAAAAACCCACCTGCTACTGGCTACTATTTTAACCCATTAATTAGAATTGTTTACCACGCACACTGGTCCTTCTGTTGATGCTAAATGGGGAGGGGGGATTGAGAGGTAAAAATATGTAACTTTTGTTCTGTTTATTTGATTTAACTCTGGCTGTTACCTTAGAGACTTAGTTGAGATACTTCTTATCTTTTTCTCTGCCTTTGATCTAAAGCTGTCAGTGTTTTACTTCATTTACATTTAAGACCCACTCATTAAAAAAAACCCTTCACCATGTATGTCCTTCGGGTTCCAAAGTATTGTTGGGTGACAAAATTAAGATATAAAAAGTCTAACTTCCTCAGCCAATCACATTAACACAGCTTAAAAATCCTTTTTTCATTTTTTCTTAAAAAGTTTTTGTCAACCTATTTAGTTATTTACTAAATGGCAGCTCACAACCAATACAAGAAAATACATAAAATGAATACCTCAGTTACAATCTTTGAACCAAATAAACTGAGACATTGTATTCTATAAAACTCAATTAGCAGTTTGCTTAAATAAACACATTCT
Organism: Furcifer pardalis; assembly: GCA_030440675.1. Taxonomy (NCBI): domain Eukaryota; kingdom Metazoa; phylum Chordata; class Lepidosauria; order Squamata; family Chamaeleonidae; genus Furcifer; species Furcifer pardalis. Next base: position 159,266,500 of record CP126894.1, read on the forward strand.
GTGCTTACAAAACATTTGTTAAGGGCAAGCTAAGGCAATTTCCAGTCAATGGCTTATTCCGTCAGGTAGAGTTTGCTTAGCAAAAACAACGCAATCGTCTCCATAAAACTTATGAATTTCTACATTCTTATAGACTAAATTAGCAGTGGCATCCAAGTTAGTAATATTTCTGTGACTTGACAATTTTTAAGCCAAAATTCTCAGCTGCATTAATAACTTAGTCCTTTCTCCCTAATAAATTATTTTATGTTTCAAATGGATAACTAAGGGGTGATTCATATGGGCATTCAAGCCCACTTTCCAGAATGGGATTTTGTGGTAGGCTGGCCTGCTTATTTTTAATGGTGTCTCGACATGTTGACACTGGACGGTGCCAACTTTCCTGCAATGCATGCCTTTTAAATCCCAAACATGGGGTTCTGCTATTTTGGTGTGCTCCCATGTATGCTTGTAGATGCTGGGAACAGTGTATATGAGGTCCTGCAGTTGTCAAAGACTGCTACCTGTGTAAAAGTTGGGTATTGTAAAGTGGCTTACAAGCTGCTTCTCAAAATTGGAAATTGAATACTTCCCCTGCTCCTCAGCGGAGAGGCAGGGAAATAATAATAATAATAATAGTTCCCCTCTAATTTTATCACTGTTGTGTTGCATCTCTTAGGTCTGTAATGGCAAACCTTGTTACTCCAGATGTTCTTGGACTTCAATTCCCAGAAGCCCAAGCACCCTGTGAATCCACGTGAATGGGTTTACTGCGATTCATCCAGCCTGCGCTGCCCTTGTTGCTCCCGGAAGCAGAAGTAAAACTCACACACAGGGTGCTTGGGCTTCTAGGAATTGAGTCCAAGGACATCTGGAGTGCCAAGGTTCGCCATCATGAACTTGGGTGATAATACATTTTTTGTTCTTGTTCTGTGTAGAACTGATTAAGAATCTGCCCACAGCCATAGTTTTGATTGGTGCCACACAGAAAAGGAGACTTTTTTTGTAAACGGTTACGTAAGTGATATGTTTCAGCAACAATCAAACAGCTGAAAGGATGCAAACCAATCCAGGCAGTACCTGAATATGTCGTCTAGACAGGACCAAAGCATCTGAATGAACAAAGTTTAGTAAGCATAATTTTATTTTCCCTAGAGAACTGGGGCACATTGTGTTTCAGAACACCTGAATAATCAACACTATTGCAGTCACAGTCAGAGCCATCATGAGTATAGATTAATTGTTTATTTGTTTGGTTGTCATGCCCTCACTAGATGTTGGTAAAGGTACATGTGAGCGTGATGGGGACTAGGCATCTGCTTTGCATCCACACATTATTTAGAATCTAGAGTGAAACAGGAGTATTTTTTAGCAAAGCAAGGGAACCTGAAGTCATATTCAGATAGAATCAAGCTCTCCAAAGTATGAAATATTGCTTTGGTTCTTCATAAGCTAAAAAAGGCTAGATTTCTTTCTTTTTTAAAAACACTGTGAAAACAGAACTAGAAAATCAAGAGCAGGAGATTGACACATGAAGCATCAATGAAAAGCCCAAAGCTTTCCTGGAAACCCTAATCACAAAGGTTCTGGAAGCACAAAAAAGGAGAATATTGATGGGTTATGTCAATGAAAAGCTCAGGCTCTCCTGGAAATTATGGCCATGGAACCCTTGGGATGGAATTCTTCTATGGCTGTGTTTGGCAGCTGTTTTGTGAATATATCCTGTTACAGGCAATAGAGATTTCTGTTATATCACTTTAATTTTATGGAGAATGTTCTTTGTGTTTTGTTTTTTATTTGCTTTTAGAAAGAAGTTGTTCGGGATCAAATAGCCTCTGGCTATTTTTAAAAATTGTGTTATCTTGCAGGATTTGATTGGAGTAGTTCCCTGAAGCATCAGGAACAGGGCCTAAATTATCCAAATTTCATGGCTCAGTGGTGGAAGGGAGGGAGGAAAAAATCAGCTGAGATTTGCAAGACAAATAATTTGGACTAAAATGTAGAAAGTATTCAAACACCCCACATGGGGACCCATAATTTATAGAGTATTCAGGCTTGTTATACACTTGGAGCAAAACATGTTTTTCAAGTTTCAGCATGGGTGGGTCTGGGGACAAGCAACCTATCGTTTTTCTCTGATTTGGAAAATAATTTGTATCGATCAGGTCCATAGCTGAGCAGAGTTTCTCCATCATTAAACTCTCAAAGTGGAGATAATCATTGCTTCAGCCCTAAATGGTACTGTCCCAGTTCTCTGTGAGTGTTTACTATCTGATTGGAAGTAATGACCATAATGCTATCAAATATAATTTTTGTACGAGTGGGAAAGTGTGCAGAAATTCCAATATAGTCATATATAACTTCCAAAGGGAGGAAAACTTCTCTAAAACATAGGTACTAATAAAAGAAAAAATGAATGGAAAAGTCAAGAGGGTCAAATAATGCCAAAATGGTAGGGTTTTAATTAAAATCAAAGAAACAGAGACTCCACTAGAATTTATGCCACAGGCCAGGAGACATAGCACAAAGGTCAAGAGGTCACTAGCTTGGTTAACAAGTGACATCAAGACATCTATTAGTAGGGATGAGAAAGAATTATATTGGATTCCAAAAAAAAATTAAATGAAAGTAATATTTGTTGTACCTTCTCAATCTCCTACAAGAGGAAACAACCCTCACATTGAGAATGTCCCTGTTTGCAAGTCTATAGGATATTTCTAAGAAATGAAGTGTGTGCACACAGAAAATCTCACATTTTAAAATATGATAGCTACCATGTGTCCACTTTTTTAAAAATAAGCACCAACAGTCTTTAGTTTAGGGGGAAATCCATCCTGCATTATGTGAAATGTGAATATAAATACTATATAGAGATATATAGGAAAAGTAGTATACTTGCAAAAATTGTACAAATTTAAATTTTGGGTGAAAAAGAAAAAGTCATACCAATTCAGATGAAATGAGGATAGGAAGAAAACATAAATCAGCTGTGATCAAATACAACCAAATCAACGGTGAGATTTTACTGCTATCTCTAAGAAAAGTGAAAGAAAATTGGAAGTATTATCTAAGTAAGGACATTAAGAAGGATTGTGACATGGAGGAAATACAAGCAGACAATAAAGGATAAGAAGTGTTTGGAGAAATATATAATTAATTAATAGCTAATTATTTATTTAATTTCTATTCTACTCTTTCCACATAGAAAAACCAAACAAAAAAGTATGTAATTCTATCAGGAGAATTATTTAAATATACCAGGAGCACAAAACTAGCTATGGAGATAACTGCACTGTTGTATGATGATAAAGTTGGATAAGTGATAAAGCAGGCTACAACACCACAGGAAAGATGAACATATTCATCACATCTGCCTTCTCTGAGATGTGAAGGCCCAGAAAAAAACAGAAACATTTATTTAAAAAACATGTTTTTTTCCTCATTTTATTCTTGGAGCCTTTTCCACCCCCTGAAAAATAAAAAATAAAAATAAAAAAGGGGAGGGAAAGAAGAAAATTGCTTATGGAATGTTTTCGTTTAGCATGATGAATAAAATATTTAAGACAAGGTGTTCAGATATTCTCCAAATCATTTATAAAAATTATGTATAGCATAGCTCAGAAAATTAGTCGGATTAAAGTTCATGCATATTCATTTATCTTAGTCATTTCCACACACTCCTCCCCCAATTAATTTTATGAGAATGAGTGTTTTATGTCTATTTGATACTGTAAAGAGGAAATATAAATAATTTTATTTGTTACTAATGTTGATATTTCTTCTAGGTTTTTTAAAGTTGGGGTTTTTTTGCCTGCTCCACATAAACTAGCAAAATCAATGAGGTTCAGTCCATATATTTAATGAGATTGTTACAATTACAATTTTTTTTTTAAAAAAAGTAAATTGTGTTTGTAAAAATTGTTTGAATACACTGTATTTTTGTGCCAATTTTATGAAATTTAATGTCAAATTAAAATGTACATAGCTATGTAATAGTGAGACTTTCAATCTATAAAATTAATCAATTAATAAAATTAATCTAATCTATAAAATTAACTAATGCATGTTTTCAATTTTTCAGAAAAATGATTTTTTTTTAACATGGCCTCAAAATTTATGGAAATTTTGCATCTCTAACTAGGACTGCGGATGAAAATTATTACTTAGATATTTATTGTTCCCAAGATTGAAAAAATTGCAACAATTGTTCTTACATTATAAAACTAGAACTTAAATAACAAGGAATCTGAATGGTGGCAAATGACACATAAAGGTATTTCTTTGCTAGGCACAGAGTTGTAACCACCTACTTTGGTCCACAAGGTAAGAATATAACATTATACCAAACTGTATTTTCATTAGACTGCAAGACACGAGCAGGATTGCCAATGATAAAATCTCTTGGAGAGCACTCTTTCAGAAAGCTGCTGTCTATTGGCAGCAACTTGGTGGCACATATCAACAACATGTTTTCATAGTAGTTATTCTGGTAAACATTAATCTGTAAGCTTTATGCAGTTGTCTCCACCTGTGAAAACTCACTATATTTAGCAGAGAGTGACAAATCTATCCTTTTCTGTTGTCATTTTTTAGAGAGTAGAAAATTAAAGCTCTTAGTGACATGTACAGCCAGCATGTCAGCAGGAAATTTTTTCCTGCAGACTAATTTGTTTCTTATCTGCAGGAACCAACAACAGTCATAGCTATTACACTTTTATACTGACCCCATAACAGGTAGAGCACTCAACAACTCTCTCTCTCTACATATATTTATATACTGGGACTGCAATGGACTGACGCAGCCTTGAGGATATGGACAAGGTGTGCCTTCACAGCCAGTCCATCTGGCATGGCCTCTTCCGCCTCCATGACCATTGGGAATCAGAGTTCCTCCTCCACTCATTTTGCTGTTGGGTCCAATGTGATGGTTTCCGGTGGCATTTCCTCCACTGAGAGGCCCCTTTAGGGAGCCGTGGTCATTGGCCCCTTTAGGGAGTCAGGTTGTTTACCATGTCTCATTTCATATGTGCCTCAGGAGACGGCTCTGAGATAATAGTATGTGGGTCACTTCATGGCAATCTGGGATCCAGCTGAAACAAATTCACACCAGTGGCATTTTTCCTGATTGTCTCAGAAGGCGAAGGTGGCCCAGAACCAGCTGGCCTCCAAGATCAGGCCTCCCAGCACCCTGGGGCAGGAAAAAAACAACAACGTATACTCGGGTCAAGTTATATATAAGTATTTTACACAGTACTGTATATGTCACCTCGAGGTGCCTGTGTACAACTATTACCGGAAACACAAATGTGAAGGTGCTACTGCAGTTACATTCTAATTACAGGCTTATTGAAGGCATCTCATTGGTCAGGATAAGAAGAGAAAATGCTGGACTGGCTTGGTCCTGCAAATTTTCTTTATGTTGTTAAACTAGATTCTGAAAAAAGATGTTCAGTTAAAGTACAATGAATTCTGATTTTTACCACTAATTGCTGTCACCTTTTATTGAACTGAAAAGTTCACAGGAGACTCCCGTGGACCTTTTAATACAAAGATGGATCATAAGTTATCTTTCTTCCTGAGAAGAAACAGAGAGCTGCACTTAATCCAGGTGAGATGTCCAAATCTAAACACATTTGGGACAGCTGCGGGTCTTTTATGGCAGCATTCTGCACATGCACATTCTGCACATACACATTTTACTTCTGCTTCAGGGAACAGCGAGGGTGGTATGGGCTGGATTAATTTTTTGCCATGGGCTGGATCTGGCCCACAGGCACCCCTCTCTTAATTTATACTAGTTTATTGCTGAAAATTCCACAAATCTTAAAAGTGCCACACAAATCTTTGTTATTTCTGAAGTGTAGTGTTGTTTTTTGTCACAAGATTATGTTGCATGTTTTCCTTAAATGAAATAAAGGTTTAAATAGAGCACTCCTAGGGATTAGGAAGGAAGTACATTTGGCCTCATATTTTTGTCAGATACTTTGGTGTTTTAAAATGCCACATTCACAAATCTTCCCTTTTCTTCTTTTACTACAGTGAATAATGATTCAACTGTCCCCAAGGGGGTGGGGTGGGGTGGGGGGTCCTCGAACACATTCACTCACAAACACCACTTTAACTTTCTTTGTTCTGAAACAAGTTCCCTTTTTTCTTCTCCTCACAAGTCCTGGAATCTCTGTGGCTTTGATAACAGATGCTTCTGAGTGATAAACACCAAGAGGAGAAAAATACATATCTGTGGTTATTCTTTCAGTTTTGGCAGATCAATTGTATAGGCAGGTGTTTGAGGAGCATTTAATGGAATTGCTTTTTTTTTAAAGGCAGTCTTTGCTTCCATTACCTTTTGTGCTCTGTAGTATGACTTTACTTTCTAACGTTTTACCTTTTTGGAGGTCACACAAACCTCTGGTACACTTAGTCCTTCCAATTCTACATCACTTTTAGCCATGACACTTTTCCTTCGTGAAATTGCACTGATGGGTGCAATATACAATTTGCAGTTAAATCTAGAACAATCCCACCTTTCAGGGTTGGAGATTTTTTAAAAACAATAAATCATCAATTAGAAAACAACTACAATCCTGCCATACTAAGGTTCCTGGCAGAATCTGCCACATCCTATAAGACATAATGGAACACCCACTCTGCCCACTTAGAAGCACACTCCCTCATATGGTGGTAGGAAGGACTTCTGCTATTGGTGCTGTAAGGATAACAAAGCCCATTATCCTACTACCACAGGATCTGTTCCCCCTGACAGAGACCTTCACCCAGTGATGGGATGTAACAGGTTCTCACCAGTTCACCAGAACCGGTAGTAACTTTTCCCAGTGTGCTGGAGAACAGGTAGCAACTTTTGGGGGGAACCACCTTCAGGGCTTACCTTTTCACTGGTTCCTCCACTGCACATGTGCTCCAAGCACTTGGTGTGCATGCACACCTACAGTGCTTGGCAAGTATGCACTGGCTCCTTGCTGTCCTCCCAAGAGGGGAGGAGGAAGAGAAGCTGCTAGCCTGAAGCTCCCTATAGCCTGCTCCCCAGGGTAAGTGACTCACCTTTGGATGTGGTGTGTTTCTGTGTATTTTAATGTGTATTTAATACCTTTACCTATAGTGACCTACTACCACAGTTCCTAAAAAGGCCTGGCAGCCAGCAGGCCTGGTGACCTGGCTTGGGGTTTTTAAGCAAAGTGGGTGGGTGGGTGTATTTTAATGTAATTTTATTTTATTTTATTCATTTACAGGTTTGTGTTGTGGGTGGGTGGGTGGGTGGGTGGGTTGAGGTGTGTGTGTGTGCTTATTTTTATTATTTTTTCTTTGGCCCCGCCCACATCATGACATCATGATGTTGGCTCCACCCACACTGTGATGACATCACAGTGGGGTAGTAAAAATTGTGACATCCCACCACTGCCTTCACGCATTTAGGAAGCTAGCATAAGATCTTTTGCTGCTTTAAAGTACATGAGGTTCTGTTCTGCCCCAGGCTCATGGGTGTGCTGGGCACCATGGGAGGGCACTGGGCAGGGGTGAGGGGTGGTGACCAAGGGACTGGGGAGAAGGCTGCCCCCGTGAATTGCTTGGTCACTTGTTTCACCCGGCTGAAGGAAGGAGCTTGGAGCAATGGCTTAATCTAAAGTGCAGCACACCAGGTGGATAAAATAATAATAAAATTATTGCTTGTGCCAGAGGTGAGGGTGCCCATGCCTGCCCAGGATAGGAAAATCTGTGATAGATTTCAATCCTTGGTTGTTTATGTTTACAAACAAACTCGATCAGGTAGGATTTAGCAATGTAAATTAGGTAGTGAAATGCCAATAAACTTACAAAAGGAACTGGAATTCTCCCACCAGCTTATGCTCTAAATAAAAAGTCCAAAAGTCTTCTGCAAAAGGTCAAAGGTTTATTATTTGAAGGGAAAAATAGATTAAAGCTCAGGAACACAAAAAGTTATAAATAATAAAACGAAACATTCTTACTTTTTCCCTTTTCCCATTTGTTAAAACAAGAAAGATATACAGTATTTATATATCTATCTATATTTTCTGACCTAGCCAGCTAACACAGTCAGGTTTGCATTTTTCTACTTTTCTATTTACAAGCAAGCACAGGTAGACATCTCTCCTCCTGCTTTGAATCTCTCTCTCTCTCTCTCTCTCACACACACACACACACACACACACACACAGAAGATTTCCACCTGCCCTTAAAAACAACAACAACACACACACAGAGTTGTTGTTCAGTTGCACAGTCAAGTTTGACTATTCACAACCCCATGAGTGACATCACACCAGGCTTCTCTGTCATCTGCCATCCTTTGGAGTCCACTCAGATCTATGCCCACTGCATCAACAATACTAATCATCCCATCCTCTGTCATCCCCTTCTCCTTTTGCCTTCAATCTTTCCTAGCATCAAGGCCTTCTCCAGTAATTCCTCTCTTCTCATTTGGTGGCCAAATACTTGAGCTTGTGCTTCAATATCTGTCCTTCCGAGGAGCAGTCAGAGTTGATTTCCTTTAAAAGTGACTGATTTGATCTCCTTGCAGTCCAGGGGATTCTCAAGAGTCTCCTCCAGCACCACAGTTCAAAGGCATCTGTTCTTCTGTGCTCAGTCTTCCTTATGGTCCAGCTCTCACAGCTATGTGTTACTGGGAAGACCATCACTTTAACTATGCAGACTTTAGTTGGCATTACGCTGCCTCAGTGTGCCATAGCTTGCCTACTAAAGGAGTAAATGTCTTTTTATTTCATGGCTGCAGCCACTGTCTCCAATGATCTTATATACCAAGAAAGTAAAGTCTGTCACTGCTTCCATTTCTTCCCCTTCTATAGGGAGTGATGGGGCCAGATGCCGTGACCTTTGTTTTTTTGATGTTGAGTTAAAAGCCAACTTTTACATTCTCCTCTTTCACCCTCTTCAAGAGGCTCTTTAGATCAGGGGTGCCCAAACCTTCTGTGCTGGGACCCTGACCACACTCCCAGAACAGCTGAGTGGGCCTGACCACACCCCCAGAAGCAGGCATGTTTGCACATGTGCATTTGGAACCACTCCCAGAAGTGGCACACAGGCATTTGCACTTTCACGGGGGTGTCCTGATCCACTTCCAGGAGTGGCGCAGGGGCATCCAGAACCACTTCCAGGAGTGGTTCCAAATGTGCATGCACATTGGTGGACACATCCTCCATCCACTTCTGGGAGCAGTGAGGGCACTGTGGGCCAAATGGAATGGTGTTGTGGCCAGATCTGGCCCACAAACCATAGTTTGGGCACCCCTGCTTTAGATCTTCTTCACTTTCTGCCATTAGAGTGGTATCATCTGCATATCTGAGGATGTTGATTCCCTACCCTGGCAGTCTTAATTCCAGCTTGTGATTCATCCAGCCCAGCAGTACGCATGATGTACTCTGCATATAAGTTAAACACATAGAGTGACAATATACAGCCTTGTTGTACTCCTTTTCCTATTCTAAACCAATCAGTTGCTCCATATTCTGTCTCTTGATCTTTCCTAGCATCAGGACCTTCTCCAGTGATACCTCTCTTCTCATTTGGCTTCTTGACCTGCATACAGGTTTCTCAGAAGACAGGTGAGGTGGTCTGGTACTCACATTTCTTTAAGAACATGTCACAGTTTGTTGTGATCTACACATTCAAAGGCTTTGGTAATTAATGAAACAAAAGTAGACGTCTTTCTGTATTCCCTTGCTTTCCTCATACTCCAGTGAATGTTAGCAATTTGGTCTGTAGTTCCCTTGCCTCTTCAAAATCCAGTTTCCAACTACATACATACTACAGACAGGCAAGAAATTATAGAACACATAATTTTAAAAAATGGAATATAAGTGCAAAGTGGGAGACTACTCAATCAGGATGATTCAGAAGGGCTGCTGAAATAAGATAATATGAACAGATTTAAAATGCTATCTGGAAAGAGTGTGACTGCCAAATGAGAAAATCCCAGTGTTTTTCTTTTGCAGCTTAGAAGACCACATCTCTCATACTCAACAGCTGCACTTCATATTGTGGGAAGACTCAGGTGGGGCCTTCCACCAAGATCTCAGAGGACCCACAGAACAATAGTGAATGGGTGGCCCTTTAAATATATGAAATAAGATGCTGCTGCTCTCAATCTTGCTTTTTTCCTTCAAAAATGGAAGTGTGCCTGGTGGGCAGAAAGGTACTGAAACAAGTGTTTTCAATCTGTCAATCAATCCACCTGTCAATCAGTCATAGTAATAAGGAGGATGTTGACTTCCTCAGTGGATGCCTTGCACACCAAAAGTGTAATTGCCTAATCAAAAGTTTATTCTCAGAGGATTTGCAGAGGAAACCAAAATGTGGTTCCAGGAGGGAATAATCACAACTAATTCTACTTTGATTAATTAAAAGATGTGGTCAAAAATTCATGTGTTTACCATAAAGGTAATCACTGAAGTAGAACTGGATGCTGTGATAGAGACCATGTGGGAGAAAGAAAGCATCAATGCATCTTAACTGGGACTTAAACGATTTCTCAAGTCATGAGGCTAACTTGCTGTTCTATAAGTATTGTGTACTTTTTGTAACTAAACAGTTTTGAATATGGTGCAATAATCCTGATATTAAAATGCAGTCAGTGTTGGAAGCAAATTAATTAGTAGACATTTTTCCTTTTCACAGACACTCTACAGAATAATTAGCTTTTGTTTTCCTTTGTTATTAATTGCTTTATTAGGCGTCCAAATCAATGTCCACAATTTTTTAAAATGAAAAACACAGGAAATCAATTCAGGTGTCTGTTGTGTATTGTTCAGCATCTAATTTTGCTGCCAAACTGGCAGAAAGTTGACACTCAACCTTGAAAATTAATTTTACTCCTGTAAGTTGATGTTTTCAACAAGTTGACTATCGCTTGGTATCAGAGGACATGCTTTGCATGGGAAGGTTTCCAAGCTTAATCAAGTAGAAACTGGGCCCTTCATCTTGTTCAATCAGCCTTTTCAGTAAACAGAATCCTATAGCAGGTACTGCAACCTACTTTTTGCCTGGAAGAAATGCCAAGAGTTTGATGGAGAAAACATCTGGCCCAGAGAATGAAGTGTTATAAGTTCTCTCTACCATATTACATCACATATGTAAGATTGGAACATATTGCACTCTATGCAAAAAGAGCAGTGGTGGGCTCCAAAAAATTTTACTACCACACTGTGGGCATGGTATGGTGGGCATGGCCAGGGGGAAAGTCCTGCATTGCACTCAAATTAGGACTACTTTATTTCAAAACTTGGATGGGCAGGGCCAGCCAGAATGTCTGCTACCGGTTCTGGTGAACTGGTGCATACCTGCTGATGCCCACCACTGAGAAGGAGTGTTACCTTAGATCACATTATTTTCAAATTAGCACGTTGCATCTCTTTGCCATGCACAAGTCATTCCATAAACTGTCCTGGTAATGATGTTATCTTGCAAGCTGAATCAGAAAAAATGTATATGCTGTAACAGGTCAAATCAGGCTTTCATTACAGTCATCACAAATACATATTTTTTAAGAATACAAATTGTTTTCCTGCTGGTCAGCCTTCCACAATAAACAACTCAACCTTCCATGTTCCAGTTGTGAACAAGTGGATTGTGCTTTCTCGGGAAATGCTGTCTCTTTCTGGCAGCTTGGCAAGTTCTGATCTAGTATCTGGTTGTAATCTGGTTACAATTCCTTCCTTCCTTCCTTCCTTCGGTAATGCATTTATGTCATAATGGCTTCTTGATAGAACCTGCCTTATTTTTTTCCACTATTTGAAAAAAAAAATGCTATGATAACTCTGATAGTTTATATAAAGAAACTTTTTGTGAAGTGTGCCTCTGACCTGTTTTCTACCTGTTCCCATGGCAAACATTCAAGTTATGGACATTGGCCCAAGGGTTTTCCTGTATAGAAGATCTACTGGTGGGGTATGCAAAAATGACATTAGAATGTCATGGTTTTAATAGTAAATGAACAGGACCTGTGGGAGGCTGGTCTGTTCAGCAAAATGGGGTACTGTTCTGTTTCAGGCTCTGACCAACTCCAGCCAGGCAGCTATGGTCTTCCTCCTTCTTGAAGGCAGAAGACCAGGGTTCCTCCTGCTGAGTGTCATGGTTCAACACAATCTGCTTGAATGTGTTTCTCTGTGTGGGAGAGACTGAGGGTCAGGAGGAAGCATGAAAATATGCTGGCAGCAATATTTCTAATTTTGAGGCAGGGACAGGGTATAAAATGAGATGGCTAGATGGTATTGTGGATGCAGTGGGCACAGAGCTGGGTGGGCTGAGGAGGATGGTGGAGGACAGGGGTGGCTGGGGGACAATGGTCCATAGGGTCGCAAAGGGTTGTAATTGACTCTATGACTGAACATATATATATATATATATATATATATATATATATATATATATATATATATATATATATATATATATATATATATATATATTACTGTAACATATATATATGTTAATTCTTATAGTTATTATTTTGTTCCTGAGCAAAATTGGGGATTTAGTGGTTGATGTGTAGGTTGAAGCAGCATCTGAGAGCTTTTTTTGCCTACTTCTGCAGCTTAACTGCTTGCCTTCCTAAGTATGTATATTTGTATAAACATTTTGCCCTGGTTCCACTTGCCAAATATGTCTTTCCTTATTACGGACTTTGGTTTTTGATTTTCTTCCAGAAACATAAACTTTTATTAGCTCACTTAGCAAAATGAAATCAGCTTACCGGGGTGGGTGGGGGGAGGCTATAATTTTTGAAAAGCGTTTTTCAGCAATCAGAAGCCTTTCATTACGGGGAATGAATACAAAGATTTTACAAGATTTTCAATCACTTGCAGTGAAATTGTCAAATACTTCTTAATTGTGTTGTAAGTTAACATTTTATTGTGATATTCCTGTGTGGAATAGGAGGAGGAAATAGAATAGCTCAATTTTTACTAGATTCCTAAAAATAAGGCAGGAAAGAGCCTAGTGTATCGCCATTGGTAACTCATTCCAGAGATGGCCCAATTCCTTGTTGTCACCTTTTCCCCCTTCCACTTTTAGCAACACAGATTGAGAGAAGTGACTGAAAAAGGGTACTAATTTCTGAGAAAAACCTTCCAATAAATATTGATGTCCTAACCCATTAAAAGTTCTATACGCCAGTACCTTTAGTTGAACACAAAAGTTGACAGTAAGCCAATGAAGGCATATCAAGATAGGGGAAATATTGTTGTATTTGTCCCAAAACATATTCTAGCCACCACATTTTGGACCTGCTGAAGATTCTGTACTTTTTTCAAGAGCAGCCTAACTGTTACTGCTATTATCCCCCCCCCCCCAGTTTCTCTATGCATATGCACAGACATGACTCCTTACACAGGTGTGCACACACTTGAATTGATTCACACATATACACAATTTTGAATCTTTCACTGGTACACCTTTATTTTGTGGAGTGCTGACATCCCCAAATGGACCCAACACATACAGTTTTTGAAACATCCATTACCAACGTAGTATATACCACACAAATTTTCCCCGTAGCTCTTGTGTACATGGCTTTCTTCCAAACTCATAAATAACTCCCACAAAAATCAATATCACTTGCCCGAAATAGATGCGCCTGCTATTTCAGCCTAAGGAACAATGAGATGAAATCATCAGCTTACACTTCTCACTAAAGGAATATTAGAAACATTATAGAAAAAGAAAATTCTTCCCTCTGTAGTGCGCATTGAGTAGCCATGACCATGCTGCAAAATTGCTGCCAGACTCATCTTTGAAAGGGAAGCATGTGGCATTAGCCAGAAATAACACAGTAGAAAACTGAAGAAGAAAGATGTTTCTCAGCAAAGAAGTTAATATCTATTCCAGTGTCTTCTTGCCTTATGGCTAGTTGCAAAGGACTATATTAAAAACATGATACCCAACCTCATGGTTTAATTTATCTCTATTTTTATGTCTCTGCAATGAGTAAAGTTTTCAACTTCTAATGAAACAGAATATTTACTAGAGTTCAGGTTCATCTACCACCATAGATGATTTTGTCTATTTACATCAGGATTGTCTACTCAGAATAGAAAAGCAGTTCTATAGGTAGAGTTCTTTCTCCCCATCAGCTTCACTCCAATCATTTTAACTAGAGACACAGCAATTGCCCCGCTGCTGAATTATGATCCCATCAGGTAGTTCTTCTCCCCTTCTCATTCTTGAAGGCGATAATTCAACCAACATGTACATCATGGGTCGATTTTAACTTCTCATCCTTCATGTCTTATTTTTGTAGCCCAAGGGTTCCAAAGCTTTTCAGGCCATGGGCCAGTCATGTGGTTCAGGGGGTTGGTCACTATGATCCATGGGCCAGATCTGGCCCCCAAAGCCCTCGTTGCTCCCGGAAGTGGAAGTAAAACACGCCTGTACAGGCGTGTTTTACTTCCACTTCCAGGAGCAATGAGGGCTTCAAGGGCCAGATGAATTGCCATTGGGGGCCAGATCCAGCCCACGGGATGTAGTTTGGAAACCCCTGTTGTAGCCATTCAAAAATGTGCATATAAAAGTCTACACAGATTTTTTCACACTTTTCTCCTTAGACGTGTGCTTTCCTATTCTTTTCCCTTGGCAGAGTCTTTGTTATGTTCCTTTCAATGCTTGTGCATTTTTGGGTGACCTTTCTTTTATATGTCAATTCTGTATGCTCTTTTCTCTGAGGTATACAACAATTCACTGCTGTACATATAGTGTTTTTATCTTGGAGAGCTGCACTAGTAAAGCTGAAGAAATGCAAATTAGGAATAAAAGTGGGTGGATGGGAAGTATGAAGAGAGAATCTTTGTATGTAACTGCAAAGGGGTGGTGATGGAAATCTTCCCAGCCCCTAGTGTATACTAAGCTGCCCATCTGTACCATGCATGAAAAGGACTGTTAACTCTGCTGGATTAACATAAATTAAAAACTTCTTACTTTAATTTTGGGATGCAGGCAGAGGTGGGCACCAGCAGGTTTGCACCAGTTCACCAGAACCGGTAGCAGAAATTCTGGCTGGCCCCGCCCATCAAAGTTTTGAAATAAAGTAGTCCTAATTCAGGTGCAACACAGGGCTTTTCCCCTGGCCATGCCCACCATACCATGCCCACAGTGTGGTAGTAAATTTTTTTGGAGCCTACCACTGGGTGCAGGAGACTCACTACAATGAGACAAAGTTGCACATATCTCAGATTCTGCCATTTGTGCTGCATCTCTTATTGCTTTTACAGTGCCTTTCAAATAAGCAAGTTAGTGGCCTCTTTAGAAAAAGATACTTCAGGTAATAAGACATTGAGGATTAGTGACGTATTGTGGCAGCCTAGGGTGTTGCTTTGCATTTGAAATGTCCCAAGACTGATCAGAAGGATAAGGGTCTATTGGTCATGCTGGGAATGTCAGTTGTTGAAGAACTTTGCCTGGTTCATGCTCTAGAGCAGTTTCTGGGGGCTCAGGGTACAGAAGAAGGAGTTGTTTGTTGCCATAATTCTGTGGGAGCCTCTTACTAGGTTTCAGTTTTGGACCATTGCCAGGAAGGCTCTCTTTGGCTTGAGAATAGAGGGTAGGTGATTTGGCACATATTCATTTTGTATAGGTGCAGCTTCCACCAAGCCAGCATTGGGATTGGACAATGAGACCTTTGGCTGTTGGTGTTCTGGTTGTTTTAAATGTTATGTACATCTGCTGGTTTAGGTGACTTATTCTGTATTCTGTCCTTCAGGAACTTATTTCAGTGGAAAGAGGCATGTGCTCCTCTGCAGGGATAGTATCCTGTTTTGGTCAGCTAGAAGAGCCTCCAGGACTGCTTTTGATATTGGTCTTTTGAAAGGCAAGGAGCTAGTTGTAAGAGAAATCAGGGACCTCCATGAACTGGAATACCTATGGCCAAGGATGGCCATTTTATGATTGGCCATTCTTCCTAGCAGAGTGTGGAGTGGGGACTGTGATCCCCAGTGTCAGGTTACCAGCCGTCTTGCCCTTCCTAGGGGTCTCCCCATGCCCATTCCTGGACTCCCCTAAGTTACCCAGCAAAAGAGCCGGCCTGCAAAACCAGCTAAACCTAGCTGCAACTCTGTTCTGGAAACATCCAATGCCACAGATGACCAATGGAGTAACTGTTTGTAGATGGGTAGACGTGGTTTATTAATTAGGTTTCTTGAAGCATAGTCCATTAGCATAGTCCACAAAGAAAAACGTAGATAAGGTTCAGGTGCATAGAATCAGCCAAAAGTAAAACATAAGGCCTAGGTAATCATGGGGACACAAAAAGGAAAAATTCCCAGGCAAGTTATTCCATAGACATTCAAAGCCGAACTGAGAACTCCTCTCCCCAAAATGGAGTTTGCTGACCCATGTGGGTGCCTTCTGATCCAATCAGAGGCTCTCCTGCTCTCTAGGAGAATTTCCCCATAACATGTGAGGTGTTTACACATCTGTAGAGGCTTTGGCTCTAGTATAGCCAAAACAAGGGCCTCTGCTAGGTAAGAGATAAAGGATGGAAACATACTGTATTGAAAAGAAGCAGTCTTGTGACACAGAGAAGAGAATGATTTTTGGAGCCTAGTAATACAACCAGGTCTCCTCCATCTTTGGGGAACGTTAAGAAAGTAGGGTCTTCCCATGACACCCAGTGCAAGGACTAGGTGCACCAGGGAGTTAATTGGGAACTCAAGGTATGCATCACTTCAAAGAGCAGGTTGTATCTTGATTACCTACATAATTCTCCTTGGCCGCCCACAGGTTTTCCATAGGGGTGGTGTGCATTTGTCAGAGGCAGGGGCTGATGTCTTTCTTGAGGACATGTGAGGGATCTTGCAACTGTTCTTGAAGACAGTTGAGGTGAGAGGAACTAACTATGAACTAGCCCATTCTTATGATGGCTAGCTGAATTTTCAACCCAACTTTATGAGTTTTACTTCTTTATTGCTGGGTCAGGGACAGTGATGGGATGCAACAGGTTCACACCAGTTGGCCAGAACCAGTAGTAACTTTTCCCAGTGTCCCAGAGAACCAGTAGCAGCTTTTGGGGGGAACCACCTTTGGGGCTTACCTTTTCACTGATTCCCCCACTGCGCATGCGCCCGAAGCACTTGTTGTGCATGCACACCTACTGTGCTTGGCACGTATGCACGGCCTCCTTGCTGTCCTCCCAAGTGGGGAGGAGGAAGAGAAGCTGCTATCCTGAAGCTCCCTATAGCCTGCTCCCCAGGGTAAGTGACTCACCTTTGGATGTGGTGTGTCTGTGTGTATTTTAATGTGTATTTAATACCTTTACCTATATTGACATACTACTACAGTTCCTAAAAATGCCTGGCGGCCGGCAGGCTAACGGCCTGGCTTGGGGTTTTTAAGCAAAGTCTTGGAGTTACCTCATTAATAAGCTACACCTGTGCTGTTCCAATTGCTGTTCCAATTGGAAAACCCTTTAGGAGGTACAGCTGTTTTGCATTTACATTAAAGCATATTATCCTAGAGAACTGGTACGATGACCATATCCATCTTGCAACATGGTGCCGCCCAAGCGCATATACTAACAGATAAGTGACGGGTTTGTGTTTGGGGTGGGTTGATTTGTGTTTTGGGTGGGTGGATGGGTGTATTTTAATGTAATTTTTATTGTATTTATTTATTTAATTTATTTATGGGTTTGTGTTGTGAGTGGGTGGGTTGAGGTGTGTGTGTGTGTGCTTATTTTTATTTTATTTTTTACTTTTTTCTTTGGCCCCGCCCACAACATCATGACATCAGCTCTGCCCACACTGTGATGATGTCACGGTGGGGCAGTAAAAATTTTGACAACCCACCACTGGTCAGGGATAATGACTCTGTTGGGCCCAGCTTGGGTTTGTTACTCAGATCAATTTTTAGTGAAGGAATAAAATGAACTTCAACCACCCCTTCTCTCACATCTTCATAGGGTTGGGTTCCTGACATTAGCCCTCTTGATATAGCCCCTTTAGCAAAAAACCAGTTGACTGGACTGGGGTCCTGGGTAGTCTTGAATCTGGGAAGTGAGCTGGCTGAATAAGTCCAGTTCCTTGATAGAGTCCTTTTGGAAAGGGCTTATAAAGGCAAGTGAGACAGACCTATATCCATGGTGCTGCCCCTCTTGGAAAATCCAGCTTGACTATTGGCCTTAGCATCTCCTGCATTGTGATCAGCAAGTGTGGGAAAACTTTTGTTGGGTATTGTAAAGGCTGAAGCTGGGACAGAGAAGAATCAACTGAGTCGTCTGGGTCATGGAAAATAATAGTATGAAACAACAAAGCTGTTGTAGTGTTTTACATTGGCAATGGCTTAGGAAAAGTGAAGTGAAAGAGAGCAAAATAGCTCAAGTAGTCTGTGAGTTTGTATTTCAAGGACAAGTGTGGCTGAAGAACATTTTATATACCCAATGGTTTTCTGGCAGACTCCCCCACCCTCAATATTCTATCTTTCTATATCCTTTTCCTCCCATTAGATTTAAATAAATTTGTTCTAGGCTTGTAAGATCTTATATTTCCTCTTGTAAAAATTAAAATATATTTTAAGCTTTATCAAATGGTCCAATTTTGCTGACAGACACATACAACTATTTAAATTAGGAGGAGTTTTATCTATGTAGCTCAGGGCAATATTGAATCCAATGAATGTTTGCAGAACTTGGATATTTAAGTCAGTAATAAGATGAATGTATAATTAATACATATAGCAGCGCATAACTCAAAGGGAACCAACACACTTCTGTGGACCCACGACAAGTGTAGTCATTCAGATTTCAATAAAAATATATTTATTACTTCTAATTAGTTCATTTATTCATTGCTGGGTATATAAAAAGGTCTTTAATTTTAAAGTAAAATCTTATTCATTGAAATTCAAAGAAATCTAACCAGGCAACATTATCTGGCTTGATTTGTCTCATAATTAATATACTTATTCATTGTGAAACACAGCTCCCATTATTAAAAAAAAATGTAATAAATTGACTTTTAGGACAGGAGCCTACTGTACGTAGAACTCTCTTTGCATGTCTTTTAAAATAAAAGACAGGTGCAAGTTTGCACTGATAATTTTTAAAAAATCAAATCAAATTCTCCTAATATATTCAGAAGAAAAATATTGTTCTATTTTATTCATTTCATATTTGAAGCTCTTGCCAGAAGCTTTGCATATAATCAGAAGTACTATTAGGGAGTTGTCTCCTGTGTGGAGGCTTAGTGAGATTAACTTGTCATAGAGTTGAGGGGAGGACTTTATCCTTGTTGACAATCTCCCACTTAGATGAAGTGGACTCCCCATGTGGTCTTTCAAAGGGTTAGAGATGGAAAAATTGTTGATAGGTAAATATATATACTGTATACTTTTCTGATATTTACAATGGTCTTATGTTGGCAGCTGATTGCCACTAATTGAGAAGTTGCTGCAGTTTCCCCTTATCACATACAACTGGGAGTCTACCAATAATGCAAGTGACAACTCATTAATTGGCAGCAATTTGCTACCATAGTTCATACCACTTTGACTCAGTTGGTGCAGCTCACCAATCAGTTTCTGATGAGTGTATTTTATAGGCATAAACTCATGAACATATTTTAAGAATTTAAATGGCTGTAAATTTGTTCAGTTGAAAAAAATACTCACAAGCATGCTTGAGTTATGGGGGTGGAATAATAGAGGATGCATTAATCGGTGAACCTCCTAAAATAAGGTGTAAGTTAGAAGTATGAAATTTTGTTATGCATAGAAAATGTGCATGCATTTCCTTGCTGGAATTAAAAACAAAAGCTTGAACAAACGACAGGATAGAAATGAAAGTAGGAATAAGAGAGACTGGACAAAATCAAGAACAAGAGTTTCACATTTATCAGCACATTGTTCTATCATTGATCCATTATTATTCTGTTCTAATGGAACCCTACTGCTACACCTTAATACTGTACAAGGAAATTTCTACATTATGGGAATGTAGTCAGCTATATCTGTAATCTTGTTTGTCTTAGTATAATGTTTGAGTAACTTGCTATGGCTCTTTGACAAGATATTGTGACATATCTTGCTTTTGCAATCAGGATGACCACATGTGTGACCACAACATGACCACGACATTACCTGGGCTTTGTCATTTAGTCATGTGAGCAACAATAGGAGTCTGGCTATATTTTCAAAATTCTACCTGAATGGAAGTTAAAAACAATACTTTTCAATCAACAAAATTTCTCAGAAGGATTTTATGCACTTTTCCTTGCCAGTACAGTAAAACACTGGATAATGATTGGATCGGATAACGCTAAAATTGCATAACGTTAAGTAATCTGGGGAGGAGAATTGGATTTAATAACGTTAAGGTCCTATGGGATGGATCGGATAACAACCGCTAAAGCCTGTGCGGTTACAATGTATCTCTATGGAGCTTTAACATTATCCGATCCATCCCATAGGATTTTAACATGGATCGGATAACACTAAAAATCGACTAACACCAAGACTTGTGGAACCAAGTTTTAGCGTTATCCGATGTTTGTAATTAACTAATGAATGGTACATGTGCTTAGAAAGCAGAAGATGCTTGGCTCAGTCTCCGGCTTTGCTGATTAAAACTGGTTCTCAATGAAGTATGGTGGGAAAGTTAGCATTTTTTCCAGGAAACATGGAGAACTGTTAATACTGAGAAAAGCCAATACAGGGCTGGATGTGCCAAAGCTTTACTAATCATAAAGCAAATGCATTTCTCTCTGGATGGTGCTTCTCAGGAGAAATTTTCTCTTTGAAATTTAATAGCTGATATTTTTTAAAAAATAGCTTATTTTATGAAGCTATTATTTTTAATTTTTAAAAAAACCTATAAGGCAAACTAGAGTAAAGTTCTGCAAGTTGCAAAGTTAAAATCAATTCCAGCCTATCTTAAGCTCTATAGCCATCCAACCCAATTTTATTTCATTAAAATTCCATTCTTTGTATTCTTTTCAAACAGAGGTTTGAGCCACTTCTCTGCAACATCGAGGACAGGCAGATTTTTCAGATGCATGGCCTTGAAAGGGAGAAAGGCTGGTGAAATAAAGAAGAGGTTTGGAGATGAATTTGCATTTGGAGGTGCATTTACACAGGAAGGGAATCTAGCAAAGAAAATGTAACAGAGGGCTGGGTTATCCAGAGACTGGAAATAACAGGATACAGGCCATGATATCACCTCTAATTTGGTTAATTAGGTAGGTAAGTTGAGTGGGAGATAACAATGGTTCTTGTTTCTTTTTTTTAAAAAATATAGCAATGGCTGGTAATGGGGTTTTTCCTATGTGAATATACCAATTGACTGGTGTGATGGGAAGATATCTGCCTCCCAAAAGCCCTCTGGTTTCACTGCCATCCACATGAAGACATCATGGCTAGGAGACCATGTGCCCATTGTTACCAATGTCAATCCAGTACACTACCAACAACATGAACCCCAGATAAGTCTGGGACCCAGCTTTATTACCTTTTATGATGAATTTTACCCCTCTTAAACTGAAGACTTAGAAATGAAAAGTAATGGAAAATTAAAAAGTAACATAATGAAAATGTGTAAAATACATGTTTCTTCTTCTTCTTCTTCTTCTTCTTCTTCTTCTTCTTCTTCTTCTTCTTCTTCTTCTTCTTCTTCTTCTTCTTCTTCTTCTTCTTCTTCTTCTTCTTCTTCTTCTTCTTCTAAGTGTCGCATTCTTCTTCTAAGTGTCGCATCCAATTCCAAATATTAGCTATCATCATGGTGAATAGCCATGAAGATACCTATGGGAACAATATAATACAGTTGTCTTCCATTTGCTTTCTGCATCACAGCTTGACATCTAGTTCCATTAGTCACTTCCTGGTCCTGAGCCCTTTTGGTACACAAAGTCCTCATCAATCCTGGCCAATAGTGATGAAGCGGTTGTCCTCCATCAAGATGGATTCAAGTGGGATTTAATCCACTTGGGGATCATCCCCCTACCCCTTGGACTTCTCCACCCAAGGTCCTTAGTCTTCATGGTTATCAGGTTAGATGACTGCTGTCACTAGCAGCATGGTCTACTCTTTTACCATAGCAGGATAGCCTGGCCAGGCAGATACATTTTTAGGAAGTGGTAAAATTAATGCTACCTGGCTGGATAGCTCAGTAGGTTGTGTTGGAAATTCAATTTCCCACTGTGCATCCCAGAAAAACCAGTCTGTATGGTCTTGTGTATGCTGTATAATCTTAGAAGAAGGGAATGGTAAACCACTTCAGAGTACTCTCTACCTCAAAAACCCTAAGAGTCACTGTAAGTCAGCATAGACTTGGCAGCACACATTAAAAAAAAAAACAAAAAAAATGGTTACATAACAAATTACCTTTAAGAAGCAACTGTAAATTAAGAAATAGCTGGACACTATGATTATGCTATTAAGTAAGTTTATATAATCTTTTATGTTATCCCATTTCAGATGCCATGTTATTTATACCACAAGCCACTGAGGGAGCATCTTGACAATGTCTAGTTTACAAAACAAACAAACAAACAAACAGGAATACTGGTTCTCTCTAGCTGACTATGAATCCTTGCCGCACTCAATGGTCTTTGGAATGCATCCTTGGAACACACAGTGTGATGATGGAAAGCTCTATCTGTACTGGTCCCATGGACAAAGCTGTATGTTCCACTTTTCTGTAGCAAAGCACACTTTGCAAAGTAGAGGCTTGTTCTGTGCCACTCTGAGTGTTTGAAGTCTGTGAAAAATGTGGTCTGCAGCTTTTTGTACACAGTTCCTTTAATATGTTGTTTCTTTGCAAATATTCTCCCCTAATATATGTCTCTCCACATAGTGTTTTACCTAACCAATACATTTTTTGGCCATCTTTTGCCTGAAGGTATCTTTTTTGAGTAGAAAACTGCATCCCAACAATTCATGGAAGTGAGGGGGGGGGGAGGATTACTTTGGCCTGATTTGACTTTTATGTTTGAGAAACGCAAATTAGGTCAATATGCCTGCAACACATTTTCCACTATCCCTACTCCAGATCTCCAAGTTTTGAGATAGTGACCTCTAAAATGTCAAGGAGAAAAAAACATTAAAGGTTTGGTTTTAGCAGCTATTCTATTAGCCTACTATATGACGTTCAGACATTAGGTCCAGTTTTCTACCTTATGCCTGGTGTTTCTCCACACTCTGGGAGCTTTTTAATTTATTTTTTCCTTATTACCCCAGACACATGTTTGGTATATAAGCTTCATTTCCATTCTGTCCATTGCCAATATATTTTATTTAAAGCAGTTGGATGGAAAATTTTAATATACTAACTAATATAAAGCAGGTTTTTACTAATCTTAAGAGACTACAAAACAGGACCCTGTGTAAATTTATTTGCTATAGAAACAGTGTAATTCAGAACAGCTGAGTAATTTCCTCTGTGGTGACACAGTTTTGTCATGTGCTGGATTTTCTCAATGCCCATTAAAATTAATAGGAAGTGAGGAGACCCAGCCTAAGCTATTCTCTCAGACTTCACCTTTTCTATTCCCATAGAAGGTTGGGTCATGGGGGAAGAGACTTGTCATTTAAGAAACAGAATTTGGCAAATGATCTTGGCGTAATCACATGTCATTACAGTGTTTGAAAGGCTACATGGACTTTATCATCACCTGCCCAGGAAACCTCCAATATCATTGTTCATGTGTCAACCCCCCCACCCCCAATCCCAAGGGGAAATACATCTCAAAGAAGATGAATAAAAGAAAGAAGAGACAAACTGGTTTGGGATTTGCATCTGCTAATCTACCTGCAGGCTGTGTCGCTCAGTGATTTAGGTACAGTATCTGGTTGCTTAACCAGAAGTTGGAGTTTGATTGCCTGCTGTTCCTCCTGTGAGTGAAGCCACCTTGTGTAGTAATGGTAAACTGCATAGTCCAGGGCACCGCCGGAAGAAAGGAGCAGTAATCCACTTAATATTATCTACCTAGAAAACCCTGCAAAGTATCACCATAAGTCAGAGTTGATTTGTCGGCACATGGTTATTATTAATCTATTTGGAAACATGCAAAAGGTTTAAAAAGAGGTGGGAAAGGCTAAGATACTATGTGACTTACATGCCCAGGGCTCAGTTTGCTGTCAGAATACGATTTCTTCAAGGGCAATTTAAAGGGGGCCCTTGCCTAGTGGTGTAGTGTGTGTGTGGGGGGGGCAAGGGGCGGCCCACCCCAGGTGATACTTTTTTGAGGCTGCAAAATTTCACAATAAATGGGGCTTTACCACCACCCCGTACTTCCTGGTGGCCAAGGCAGGGAGGTTGCTGCGAGGACGGGTGCTGGGGGGTGGCTAGCCTAGATGGGGGGGTGGCAAGCCTAGATGGGGTTTGGCAAGCCTAGATGGGGGGGTGGCAAGCCTAGATGGGGTTTGGCAAGCCTAGATGGGAGTGGCAAGCCTAGATGGGGCGGCGAGTTTGGCCTATGCCCCAAGCGGCTGAAACCCGCGGTACACTACTGCCCTTGCTGCTGTTCATTTGAATCCTTAGCTATTAGTCAAATTTGAAACAAGCCACCTTTTACTATTATCACATGTTAAAACACAAGATGGTTCCCTAAAAGCTCTCCAGACAGAAGTCTATTTTCTGGGAAGGCAGGTCCATGGGAATCGTAGTGACCAAATGACATTGGGCCTTTCTGAGAAGGAATTCATACACTGTTCTTCACTTATCATCTGCCAGCACTAAGCAGGAACCTGAAGTTTGCTGTGATCATTTTGTAGACTCATAGGTCAAAATTCTATTTTTTATGTTCAGTGATGTAAGGCAAACAATGTGACTCTTGCTGAGAATTTGGAAGTTAGCACGGACATTCATTAGCTATTGCATGCTGAATCCCATCAATCTGCATGCAGTAGCAAAAGCCCATAATGTCTTAACTTGCAGCAAGATTTATGCTAATTGTGATATGTCAGCTTAAAAGCTCAATAGGACTTTGGCCAAGGATTGTATAGTTTGAAAGGACCCCACAAGTCACCTAATACAATGGCCTGCCAATGCAACTACAATATCAGTGACAGATGGGGATCCAACCTCTGTTTGAAATGTCAAATAGTTTTTACCCTCATGATGGAAAGATATCCTGGCCCACTCCTTAGGAAAAAAGTAACATTGGCAATTACCATGAGATGTTCCTTTTATACAGAGAAAGAACACCCTCCCTCTCCATGCAGTCTGGTAGCAGATGTTGTTGGGGCAGTTTGTTTGGTTGTATTGGGGTCTAAGGAAAGGCAGGCAGTGAAGATTAATTCTCCTCTTGACGCAACATTCAACTGTTACCAGTTCCATTTTTCTACTATTGAGTTGGAGATGAAACTGAATCACCAGGGTTGTCCTCACCATCAGAAGGCATCAGGCGCTTAAAGAAAGGGCCACTTCATTGATCTGGGTCTTGCCTGCTGGAGCCAGTGACTGAGCCTGAGATGGAATCACACATAGAAGAAGGAATGCTGTTGCTAAAGAGTTTGGTAAAACATGACCGAATGACAACAATTAGGTTAGTCCCTTATATAATTTTGGGGTGGAGATGGGGAATTAAATAGAAGAGTTTATGATACTAGGTGCATCATAGTATGGCAAATGTCAAGAGACTGGGAAATTGAAGATAAATGGGATTTGGTTCTCTTCTGAAAAATAAGGCTATGTAGTCAGTAACTGAACTGCTGGCTGAAGGAAGTGGGGTAGGACCCCAGTAATTGGAAAGGAGTGGCTTATTTTGGGTGGAGAAAGAATTTAAAGTCCAGGTCAGCTTGTTTCTTGGTACTGAGTGAATCAGAAAGATTATTTCAGCTGTGGGAGAGGAAGGGGCAGAGACTGCTGTCATCTTGGTGAGGGTTCAAGGTAACTTGATGGCTAATTGTAAGCCCCTCCTGACGAATACAGAGGTTGAAGATTAAGGTCTAAAAGTTACTTTACCTGGTTTACTAATCTCTCATGAGATGCTATCTCTACTTGCTGCCATGCTATAAGGCAGGGATGTCCAAACTTTTTGAGCCGCAGGCTAGTCACGTGGTTCCTCCCACTGGAAGTGGAAGTAAAACACATCTGCAATCTGTTTTGCAACAGGATGAGATAGATTTTAGACTGCCATTTTCTCTGCTTAAACCAGGGGTGCCCAAACTAAAGCCTGTGGGCTGGATCTGGCCCCCCAATGCCATTTCATTCAGCCCACATGCACCCTTGTTGCTCCTGGAAGTGGAAGTAAAATGCGCCCAGATGGGCACATTTTACTTTTGCTTCCGGGAGCAACGAGGGTAGCATGGGCAGGATAAAGTGGCAATGAGGGCCGGATCTGGACTCCTGCTATAAGAAATGCCCTTTGTCTTGTGTGTTTGCTCTATATTGCTCCTCTCTCAGACTTTAATTATTTGCTCCAGAATATCTCTGATTTTTTTTTTTTTTGACAACTGTTTGAAACTGTGTTCAAGACTTTCTTGATTCTTTGACTTTTTTTTACAATACTTAATAAAACATATTTCAGTTGTTTTGATTTGGGATTATGGGGATATGTGGTAGGTAAAACCAGGTCTTGCCTTGACCAACCTACCAAGAGCCTATATGTTTTGTGGGTGTGATAGCAATTCTACCTTATAGGGTTGTCATGAGAGTTCAAAATATTTGACCTTGTGGATTTTTGGGGAACTCCCTGGAAGCACTTCTTAGTTGGGTTCATGCTCAGTAGTTGTGACATTGCTGGGCAGATAGATTCCTCCAAACATCAGCATATTTAACTTTCCTGGGTTCATCCACATCAGGATCAGAAAGATAATATGACTAATGATAAGAATGGGTCTCTTTAGCTTGGTGACTCTGCGTCAACAATAATTTTTGTCTTCATTCTGACAATTTCTCAGTCTTCTCATGAAATTAGCTTTTAATCTTAAAAAAAATAGTTCTACCTACTCCTCTCTATTTGAGAATATAACCAGCAGTGTTGCGGATTCTCACATGCTCATTTTATGCTTCTTGTAAATCGAGCATACCTTGTTGCTAACCCTCCTCTCCATAGCCTATGTAAAGAGCAGACTACCCAGACATGAATTTATGGCCTGCATGGAAGCTGCTTCCTAACATATTGTTATGTAGCACCACCAAATGATGGTAGCACACAATAAAGCTTCCAGGCCTAATGTTATATTAATCTAAAACATGTTATTGGGACTATTTTGAAGGAACATTTCCTTAATTACTGATCTACTCAGTCCTCTCAAACTCAAAATGTGCAAAATACCATCATAAATTCCCTCACAAGTAATGCTTGAATGAAAGATTGTGGAGTGGAACTTCTACCATGTGAAAAGATTTGTAGAGTCATATCTTGTTATAGAGGAAAATCTATGAAAGTGAGGAAGTGACTATACTGTTACAGAATTTCAACCATTTTAATCAAGGATTGCTATAATATGATCTAAACAACCGTTGTCATTTGCCACTTTCTGCATGATTCTGGATCACATTAGAGCTGTTTGCATGGACACTTCATCACCTGATGACTTCAGCCATTAAGTGACAGCCTGAATTATCATTGTGATTACTAAAATCCTTACTATCATCAATTTAGGCTACCACAGTAGTAGAAGAGAACCCTCCACCTGGAAGTTTCTGGAATTTCTACTTATGAAGCTAGTCTCTCTTTCACAGGGAGAGAGAGAGAGAGAGAGAGAGAGAAATCAATTACAAGTGAACTTTCTGATTGCCTTCTTCGTCGGCCGCAACTCGATCCAAGTATACGTATTTTTCCTGCCCCAGGGCACCAGGAAGCCTGGTCTTGGAGGCCAGCTGGTTCTGGGCTGCCTTTGCCCTCCATGGCAAACAGGAAAAATGCCATTGGCATGAATTTGTTTAAAGACAGATCCCAGATTGCCATGAAATGACCCACACACTATGATCTCAGAGCCCTCTCCTACAGCACATATGAAATGAGACATGCAGGATTTAACACCGGGACTACAATGGATTGCCACAGCCTTGAGGATATGGACAAGTTGTGCCTTCACGGCCAGTCCATCTGGCTTGGCCTCTTCCGCCTCCATGACCGATTGCAAAAAAGATGCAAATTACCCATCCAGTGCTTGTGATTAGCACAGCATCAAGCTCTCATGCAACCTGACGCTGGATGAGAGGTGTTCTTGCCTCTTCTACTGGTACATACACTCACCCTCCTGAAACAGTCATGGAGGAGAGGAAGAGAGTGGATTTGGAAGAAGAAGGTGGTGTCTCTCTTCTAAATGTTGCCACCTGTGTGCATTTGAGGTAAGCGAGGTATTTGAGGAGTGGTTTTTACCAGTTCCACTCACCCAATTGAGTTTCCATGGCTGAGTGAGGATTTAAATCCATGCCTTCTGAGTCCTGGTCCCTTATGCCTCAGAGGGTACCATAGAAAAACTTGCACGTACAGAATTTTTATCCTGCAATAGTCATGAGAAAGATAATGGATGGTGAGAAGGAATGTGGTGATGATGGCAGTGCATTTTCCGTAAATCCTGGCTGATCCTTATCTGACTATATGATTGATGCTTTCAGCTCTGAGGGTCTTTTGTAGCCAAAGTGTTATCATGAACCAGATGTTCAGACTATGTAGCTTCTGACAGTCCTACTGAGCCTAGCAATGAGTCAGGAATTACAGGACTTGCAGATATTGAGAGTGATACAATTTTCCAGGTGCACTTTTGGACAGAGAGGGCAGGACTCGGAGCAGGAACAAGCCATGGGGCATGTTGGACCTAGAAATAGATAATTATGAGGATTGTGATTGTGTGCCATCAAGTAAACTTTGATTTATGGTGATCCTTTCCAGGGGTTTTCTAGGTAGAGAATACATGAAAGTGATTTACCATCCCCTTCTTCTGCTCTGGGACTGTGCAGTTTGCCCAAAGCCACACAGGATGGTTCTTCTCTCTGGAGAGACAGTGGGAGTACACACACACACACACACACACACACACACACACACACACACACACGCACGCACGCACGCACGCACACACACACACACACACACACACACACACACAAAGAAGATGAAACTGGAAGTGTCTAAATTGTCTGCACATGTGTGTGTGTTTTTCTTTTTCCCACCTCCTACACATAATGCATTAACTGTTCACATCCTCAGGGATAAAGATGTTAGTCCCATAGCTGCGTCAAGTGCAACTGGGCAGTATAGAATTGTAGCTGGGACCTTTTCTTCTGAACAGGATGCTAGGCATATCTAGGCCAAATAGACCTTGTAGCCTTCCCTATTAGCACTTTCTCCCAAGAGAGCCAGATTTAGATGTCTGTACGGTTTCTGTCAACTTGAATTTCGGGAATGGAAATTTATGGGATTTGTGGTCCCAAAAAAAATTAAAAGAATCCAATCACCAATACATGAATTGAAAAATAAGAAAGAAGAGGAAAGAATGACTCCTCACAATTCTAGAAATAAGAAAACATCAGTCATTACACCAAAACCACTTAATGTTGTGTTTTTTTATTTTATTTTGCTAAAGGAAGACTGTTCTTCCCATAACCTCAGACTGTTATCTGTAATATGATTCCTTGTAACATTTTTTTTCTTAAACTCTGATATCAAAGAGAGAACAAACAACCCATTAGAGACCAAAGGACCCATAATCTTGAAATCATCTGGACCCATGAATATTTTTCTAGGATACCCTCATGAATTCTTATTCATATAATAATACAAGATGGCCCAAGCCATCTTCCCACAATGACTGTCTAGGATAGAGGCAGGCTTAAATCATTGCCAGAAACTCAGTTCACACAGGAATATGTGCTAAACCACACCAAAGGGAGAATTAAGGCAAGAGAAGAGAGCAGACTGGAGATATCAGAAGATGTACCTTCTGAGATTAGTGAAGTCAAAAGTGCCAGCCTGAATGGTGATAATAAGGAAGATGAATGAGAATTAGATTGCCTGGAGGGAAAATGCATTTGAAACACAGGAGCAGACTTGTAAAATATAAGGACAAATACCTAGGGCTTAAATTAAAAGAAAGATGGAAATGGATTCTGGAGAGCTGAAAGGGGAAGCTAAGTATTAGAGCCATTGGGCCAGAAGCATATAGCTGGAGATATCTATTTGTCTGTCTGTCTGTCTGCCTGCCTGCCTGCTTGTCTAATATTTTATATTAGATAGTCTTAAGAGATCTAGTACTCCTGGAATACAGCTGTGAGAAGATAAACTTATTTTGCTTGGTAACGAGAATTGTGTGTAAATAATAAGAGCTTGCTTTTATTCAATCAAAAACTGTCTTTGAAGCCCCAGCTGAACACAAGGCAGACCTGTAAAATCAGATCCCAACCCAAGGGATCTCAAAGAATCCTTGGTTATGGTGTGTGTAAAAATGTTCACTGATGTGGATATAATTATTATATATCTACATAAAGACAAGATCATATAAATCTTATTTATTACACCACAGTTAAGGCTGACGTTTCTACTAGCTCAGGGCAAAAATAAAATCTATAGCCTGCAATGCCTATATTTTATTAGACAAAACAGAAGAAGTCTGCATGCCATCTCTGTTAACTAAAGCTTCCTAGACCTTTTAGGGCAACTTTGGGTTCTGGTTATGTATTCATGTTATAGGAGAGTTGATATATTGTAATTTTTATCTTATTTACATACACAAATTCTTATACTGTAATTCATATATTCTTTATACTATATATAAATTATTATATGAAAAGATAAGCATTACAATATATCAACTCTTCTATAGCTTGAATTCAAAATCCCAATATCAAATCCTCCTTAATGCTCCTTAATTCTCTCTGATGAGTTCTTCTTCATCCTTTGAGTCGATAATTTTTTCCACACTGTCTCTTCAATTCTCTTTAATTCTCAGGTCTACCCCCCAAACGTTTCTTAATGACAACTGATTAGTTCCCATTTTCATTAACATTCTATACATCTTGCTTACCAAGCCAGGTATTACTCCTTCATTGCATTCTAATGGGCTTAGGATCTCTTCAAATTTTGTCATCTCTCTACCCACACCATATTTTACCATCCATTTCTTATCCCACATTTTCTCCATTCCAGTTTAGTTTCAATTTCTTCTCTAGTTCATTACTATCTTTAATTTTACTTATCCAGTCCTTTAAAGTATTAATCCCCATCAACTCTATTTGTTCCATCTTTTTACCCCTAATTGGAAAGTCTTCCATCCTCTTCAACTTCATCAATGGGGAGATTCTTGGGCTAAACTCTTCTTTCACTTCACTCCATATTTTGACATATTTTTACAATATGGGTTATTTATCTTTCTCATATCGATTGTTTTCCTTTCATTTAAAAACCACCCCTTATCCTGTATTTCTTCTAATTCTGTTTCTTCCCAAATTGCTTTCTCTTCACTTACTAATCTTATTAATGCTTTCAGTTGAAATGCAATATAGGAGTTTCTCAAATTTGGTATATCTACTCGTCCCCTCCTTCTGAGAGGTATACCATAAACTTTTACTTAATCTTTATTTTTTCCCCCACCATTACAAAAAACCCCAATCATATCCTGCCAGTCTTTTCTTTTTTTGTAACCTCTATTGGTAACATTTCAAGTACATAATTTATAATTGGTAAAATCTTCATTTCACATATAGCCACTCTACCTAGCCAGGATAACTTTATTTTTTTATACTTCTCTATCAATTCCTTTATTCCAACTCTCCCTGCCCCCAATAATTTAATGTATTTAATTCCCAAGATTTATCTGAGTCAGATGTAAATTCCTAAATATTTAAAATTTAGTTTCAGTTTTATATATATTTAGTTTTCATCTCTCCAATGTCCAGTTTGCCTTTATTACACATTACCATCTCTGTCTTTTTTGAATTAATTTTAAGTCCAGATATTCTCTCAAATTTATTTAAATGTCTCTGTACCACACCCATTACTTTCAATGGATCTTTAATTAATAACATAGTATTCTCTACAAATAAACTAATTCTAATTCCTTTTAAACCCCAAATTTTATCATCTTGTCTAATGGTGTTATTAATTCCATCATTAAAATAAACAACAGGGGAGATAGAGGACATCCTTGTCTAGTGCTACAATTTATCTTGATGTTATCTGTTATTCCATCACTTACCAGGATATACGCTTGATTCTTCTTATATAATTGCTTTACTGTCCATTGAAATGTCTTCCCAAATTCCATTGATCTAATTAGTTCTCTCATTGTTGTCCAATGCACTGAGTCAAACACCTTAAATATATCCAATGGGATTATCCCAATCTTAATCTTATTCTGGTTAGCATAGTTAATTAAATTGAGAACCCTTCTCACTAGATCTGACATTTGTCCTTCTTTAATAAAGCCAGTCTGATCTTTATTAATATACTTCTCCAGGATGTCATTAAATCTATTTGCTAAAATAGCTGTAAATATTTTAGCATCTTGATTTATAAGAGAGATGGGGCAGTAAGAATCTATCAATGTCATATCTTTTTCCGGTTTAGTAATTAATACAATCTGCACTTGTGTTCAGGAGGTAGGTATTGCACCTCCATCAAGAATATAATTATATAATTTATTAAATTTTGGAATACAAAAATATTTGGAATATCTTATAAAACTAAGGACCTAGACCATTATCTCCTGCTTTTTTACCTGTTTTTTATTTTTTACTGCATCTTTATTTTCTTCATTTGTGATCTTATCTTCCATCCTTTTCTTATGGTTAATACCTATATTTATTTTATTATTACTTTTCAAATAATCTGTTATTTCTTCCATTTTGATATCCTTAGCAGTATATTGGTTCAAGTTTTTAACTATTTCTATTTTTTTTCTTTCATCTGGTCATACCCCAGTCCCTCTTTATTTTAAAGCTTTAATTATTTTTTAATTTTATTTTTAATTTCGCTCTAGCCAACATCCTTGAATTCCTATTACTATATACTAGGTCAGATGGAAGGAACTACAAAATGAACTCACCACAAGATGGCTTCATTTTGGCATTTTTCAACTTTTCAACGGTTAAAGAAGTTAGGTACTAAGTCTTTGCCTAACCAGTTCTCCAGTTCTCCAGCATAATATGCCTTAATGTAAATGTAAAACAGCTGTACCTCCTTAAGGGTTCTCCAATTGGAACAGCAATTGGAACATCACAGACGTAGCTTATTGATGAGGTAACTCCAAGACTTTGCTTAAAACCCCAAGCCAGGCCACTAGGCCTGCCGGCCACCTGGCCTTTTTAGGAACTGTGGTAGTACATCAATATAGGTAAAGGTATTAAATACACATTAAAATACACACAGACACACCACATCCAAAGTTGAGTCACTTACCCTGGGGAGCAGGCTATAGGGAGCTTCAGGTTAGCAGCTTCTCTTTCTCCTCCCCGCTTGGGAGGACAGCAAGGAAGCCGTACATATGTGCCAAGCACTGTAGGCATGCATGCACACCAAGTGCTTGGCATGCATGTGCAGTGGGGGAACCAGTGAAAAGGTAAGCCCCAAAGGTGGTTGCCCCAAAAAACTGCTACCGGTTCTCCAGGACACTGGGAAAAGATACTACTGGTTCTGGCGAACTGGTGTGAACCTGTTACATCCCATCACTGTTTAATAGTCACATTTATGCTGCTGCCCCTCACCAAGGTGACTCTGGGTGGCTTACACATATAAAACCACAACATAACTATACAAAAACAATGAAGTAAAAACATTAAAATATTAAATTGTTTAAAATTTAAAATTAACGTACCCTTCCCCAATCACCCACATCATAGAATTTATTTTAAAAACTAAAGCTAAAAACCTGGAGTGGCCGTCACGCCAGCTGCCCCCCCCCCCAATACCTGCTGCGCCAGCCAGGTTTTAAGGTTTTTTCGGAAGGGCAGAATCTCTGCCTGGAGATGCAGTTTGGTCAGCAGGAGGTTCCACAGGGCCAGAACGAGCACAGAAAAGGCCCTCCTTCTGATGCTGGAGAGGTGAGCCTCTCTAGCTGATGGGACTATCAGGGAGCCCCTCCGGTCCGCTTTAGAATGCCCCATTACTTTCAGTGCATTTAGATCTCTAGGATCCAATGAACTGCATCTAAGAATACTGAAAGAACTGGCTGAGGAGATCTCAGAAGCACTGTTTATTATTTACTTGAAATCATACAGGATGAGAGAAGTGCTAGGATGATTGAAGGTGAACTGATGTTGTCCCTATCTTCTAAAAGGGCAAAAAGAGGGAGCCTGAGAATTACTGGCCAGTCAGGCTGACATCAATCCCAGGGAAAATTCTGGAGCGGATTACAAAGTAGTAACTCTGCAAGCACCTTGAAAATAATTGTTGCAGTTCACAAGATGAATATGAGCCAAAAGAGTGAGGCAGCTGCAAAAAGGAAAATGTTGTAGCCTACATTAGCAAAATATCACCTCCAAATTTTGTGAAGTACTGTACTGTACTAGCTCCTCCTATTTAGCACTGGTTAGTACTCACTTTGAGTACTGTGTCCTCACTTTAAGGATTCAGAGAATCTGGAAGGCAACAAGGATTATCAGGGGACTGGAAACCAAGTGAAGAAAGACTGAGAGAACTGAGCATGTTTAAACTTGAGAAAAGACAGAGGGAATATATAATAGCACTTTCCAAAATACACGACATTTTGTGGTACCGAGGAGGGACAGGATTTCTCCTCTATCATTCCAGAGTGCAAGATGTATAATGAAGTCACAGGAAACAACATTCTGATTGAATATTAGGGGTGGGGGATCATGTTAGAGCAGTTCAATACATGAACCAATTACCTTTAAGTTAAACAGCAATCTGTCAAATACATTTTAACTCAGATTCCTGCATTGAATGGGTATGGGTGAGAACCCAGTAGCCTTAAAGAGCCCCTTCTGACTCCATTTGATTGCCACAACAGGCGCTTTTTACACCTCTTCTTTGCAAAATAGCTTGGTTTGGCCTAATCCCAACTGTTAATTTCCAGTAGAGTAAAGGCATAGAATCAATTGCTGAATGCAACAACACTTATGAGAATCACATTAATTTAGTAATTTTTCTCTAGGTGAGACTCTCAGTTGCATGTAGGCTTTTGCTTTGTGGTCGATCGTTAAATAACACAGGGTTTATTTGCAAGCATGATTTCTTAGCCAAAGGTCTGCTGGAATCATGGCTCTGACACACTGTCAGATCTCAGGTGCAGAGGTTTTTCCGACAGCTGTCACTTGGCCCTGTGTTTTACCTTGGAAATACCTGGAACTGAACCTAGAATAGTCTCTGTGCAATAAACATACGTACAGTATTTGTACATATATTTGTTTCAGAGGCTGATCCTGTAATTGTTTTGTGCGCATATTCGACCCTAACACCATTTAAGATACTTTAAGTAAACCACCAAAATAAGAAATGACTTATATTTGTAAAAGGAAAATATGAGTTCTGGGATGGGTATCTAGGAAGCCATTATAGAAATGAAGAGCACTGTTCCTCATGTAAATTGAGAAACTGAGGGATTCCATGAATTGAGGTATCTTGCAAATTCAGAGGTTCTACGTGATATAGGATTGAGAAGAACTGCAATAGAATTAGGGTAGGATGATAAAAAAAATAGGTGTCCTGCCATCAACTAGGACAGGGATCTGCAAACTTGGCTCTCCAGGTGTTCTTGGACTTCAATTACCAGAAGCCCAAGTCAGTATGCCTGCTGATCAGGACTTCTGGGAATTGAAGTCCAAGAACATCTGGAGAGCCAAGTTTGCTGATCCCTGAACTAGGAGAAAGCCAACAACAATTCATGATATTTCTATTGTTTTATTATGATTTGACAAAATTAGTCATTATCTGAATTAAGTATAGTTATGCACATTGGGATCTGGAAAAGCAAACAATTACATGAATTCAGGATAGATTTTTCCTGCTCCCCTTCCCCAAACACACAAATGTAAAGCATTTTCATCCCCCCACCCCCCCGGGAGAAGTTGTAAAAACAACACATTTTTGTTCAAGTTACCCCATTGATTTGAATAAATGAACTGGAATGAAATTTCTTGGTTACAACAGCATGATCTGCAAATAGAACAGAAAGCTGCTGTACAATAGATTCTAATGAATAGTCTTCATTGAATACTGTGTATATCCAATTGACACCATTTACATGGAATTGCATAGCTTTTGTTCCAACCTTTATGAGGAGTCAGTACATTTGAGGCCCATTTCATATTATAACATGCACAGATGGTG
Organism: Furcifer pardalis; assembly: GCA_030440675.1. Lineage (NCBI taxonomy): Eukaryota > Metazoa > Chordata > Lepidosauria > Squamata > Chamaeleonidae > Furcifer > Furcifer pardalis. The sequence goes on from CP126894.1 coordinate 159,302,685, forward strand.
AAGTCAATGATGGCTTCTTTGCCAGTTTAACACACTCATTCACTTTTTAAACTTTAACCCCTTTTCTCTTGATTTCTAGTTGAGAAACAAGAATTCATCTGGGACTTAAATTTGACCTCGTTTCACAGTCAGTTGTGACTTAGCTACGTGTCCTGAACCAGCCTCAATTACAGACTTTATTTTCCTAGAAGAACTATTCCAGGTTTTGGATATTCGACCACAGACTGAAATTATGAAAAACAACAATTTTTTTTTAAAAGGATAGATGTCGTAAGACAGCATTTTATAATTAGGGAACTAATTAAAATTGGGAATTTAAGTATCTGGGATTTTCAGATTTCAATGTTGGCAGGCATCTGAATTCAGCTGCTATGCAGTAATTTTCAATACTTCCCCTCAGTACCAGATGCATAATGGGTTTTTTCCCCCTTACAGAATCATTTGAGAGGGATTGCTAAAGTTCCTTTGCTAAGGTTTGTCTGTGAACTGTAAATACACAACAGCAGCAGTAGCACCATTACGGCAGTTACAAATACTAATCTTCTAACTGTCAATGGCAGTTTTGTAAATTTAGCTGTAGAACTAGAGTAGCTCTGAAAATGTCTCATGAGCCTTTTGTTATTTTACTCAAGTGCAGTGTCTGTGATAACTTACAGCACTTTAACTACATCTCTTCTATTCAAAATGTTTAGTAAAATGACATGCAATAATCTGTTCCAGAGTCTTCTGTTATTTGAAAAAGGTTGCATGTGGGTGTGCCTATGTGTGTGTTTGCACACTATGAGAACCAGAGTGTATCTGTGCTGCATGGTTATAGCAAATTTAATACCATTTTCAAATGCCAAGACTTCATTTGCACAGTGGTGAGATTTGTATATATATGAGGTCTGCAGTTGTCTACAATAGTTCAGAGGAAGACAGCAGAGCTCCATAGCACAGTATTATAAGTAGGGGAGTATGAATACCTCCTTGCTTGATTTGGGTCCAAGTATTTTCTTAGTCTTCTGGGAATTGAAGTAGGGACTGTGGTGGCTTTGTGGTTTAGATGCTGAACTTGACAACTGGAAGGTTGGCAGGTCAGCAGTTCGAGACCTGAGTGCTGCATGACCAAGTGAGTTTCCATCTCTAAGTTCCTGCCAACTTAGCAGTTCAAAGCAGGAAATTGCTAGTAGATAAATAGGTACCACTTAGGTTGGAAGGTAAATGCATTTCGTTCACTCTGGTATCTAGTCGCGCCTGCCACATGTCCGCAGAAACATCTGCAGATGCAGACAGTGCTGGCTCTTTGGCTATAAGCAGACCAACCTCATCCAAGGTCTTCATCAGTGATCTGGGGGTGGGGATGGAGAGTAAAGGGGAAAATAGGAAGAAGAGAAGAGGTATGAATGGAGAAGACAAATGGCTGCAGTCAAGGAGACACATATATTTGTATTTCTTTCCTTCTGGCAATTGATTCTTTTTCTAGTTTGTTCATCTCCTTTCAGAAAAGAAAATACAATTATGACAAAAAAGACGGTCTTCTTCAGTGGTGGGATTCAATTTCTTTTTACTACCTACTCTGTGGGTGTGGTATGGTGCACATGGCCAGGGGAAACCCTGTGTGGTTCTGGCAAACTGTGGCAAACCTGCTGAATCCCACCACTGATCTCCCTACATTTCAATACCATCACATTCACAAATATGATTCATCATATTTGATTACTTTGGAAGAACAAAGACTTTTTGCAAAATCTGCAAGGGAAACAGCATAACATTTCTGATTTCATACATTCCCCCATGTATGCATGCATCCCTTCTCCAATAATCATCCCTCTGTAGGCTTAACATGTGCATGGAAACCTGATGAAAGGAATCAACCAGTTCTAAATAGCTGATTCATCTGTCCCAGGAAAGAGACCCACATAGTGTTGGAAGAAGACAGATGCCTTCTCTTCCCCCAGTGCTAGTGTTTGGTTTACTCACTATCTGAACACATCGTTCAAAAATGTGAGCTACAATCCTTTTGTCTGCTGACATTGTGGGCCATTTCTTTTCCAACTGAGGTATCAGCCTTCTAGAGATAAACATGATATTTGGCCATATTTGGCAAAGGACAAACGTGTTTGTTTCATTTTCTCCTACATTCATTTTTTTTTATCTTAAGGTCTTCCATCAAACTTTGGAAGAACCATGTGCATTTTTCAAAATCCATATTAATAAAAAAGTAAAAGGGGGAAAAGCTGTCATCTGTAGAAGTCTGATTCAATTAGTTCAGCTGTTCCAGATTACTTCACTGTACCATCCTGTCTGCTAACTGTTGACAGAAGACAGGTGATGATCCTACGCTAAAAATATGGGATTCATGGTCATATTTTGAAGAGCAAAGTACTCACATAATAGATTCAGTTAGTTTCACTTGTCTCCTTTTACAATTTTTTAAAAAAGAATAAATCAGTTTTTCCCCATCACATTTATGAAGAAACTTGGACATTCTGGAAAGTTCTTACCTAACAATGAACTGAATAAAAAATTTCCTCAGTTTTTAACGGGGGTCATGTTAGACCTGACCTGTCATTCTGTCATATCCTGTATGAGCTTAAGCATTCAACCATTTAATTGTCCTCTGGTTTCTTATTTTACAGGTCCATATTCCTATTATCTCAGTCAGCTTTCTTCACCAGGTTGTAGAAGACCGGTTTAGTTCTTCAAGGAAGCTTAAAAAAATAGTATCTGCAAGTATGGGCATTTTGGTATTTGTTCAATTTATGTTTTTGTTGGGACTTGAAGGGAGGGAGACTCTCTTTCTGCAAATATGGATGCCCCTGCACGCAACATACCAATAATATCAAAGCTGTACCAAAATTCAAATCCAGAGTTTCTGACTCAGTCCTTAGCTGTTAACAGCACACAAGGTCACTGAAGTAAGATGAGATGGTTAGTGTAATGCCTTTGATAAGAACCAGTCATTCCCATGGATAATTAGTTAAATCTGGAACTATTCGCAGATGAAAACAGTGAATTAGAGGGGGGGAGGAATTTGGGTGGAGAATACCTTATGCCAATGGTGGAGAACCTATGGCATGCATGCCAGAGGTGGCACTTGGAGCCCGCTCTGTGGGCACCTGTGCAATCACTACAGCACAGAGTTTGCCCTGCCCCTCTACCTAGCAGCCCAATGGGAGCGCTTCATTCCACCCCCAACACAGCGTTCACCCCACTCCTCTGCCCAGCAACCCAATGGGAGCACTGCCTCCCTCCCCACAACACAGAGCTTGCCCTGCCCCTCTGACTAGCAGGCCAATGGGAGTGCTTCTTCCCTCCCCTGTTGCTGTGTTGGCACTTTGCAATAAATGCAGTAATACCTCGGATAACGCTAAGACTTGGTTCCACAGGTCTTGGTGTTATCCGATTTTTAGTGTTATCCGATGCATGTTAAAATCCTATGGGATTGATCGGATAACGTTAAAGCTCCATAGAGATACATTGTAACCGTGCAGGCTTTAGAGGTTGTTATCTGATCCATCCCATAGGACCTTAACATTATTCGATCCAATTCCCCTCCCCAGATTACTTAACGTTATGTGATTTTAGCGTTATCCGAGGTAAACGTTATCCGAGGTATTATTTAAGTGGGTTTTGGGTTGCAATTTGGGCACCTGGTCTCCAAAAGGTTCATCATCACTGCCTTATGCTTCATTCATGACACAGTAAAAATCATAAGCCCCAAACCACCTGATCCTTGTATGTGGATGCAAGGAATACACCACATGGCACATCTCAGCTCTGATAAGCATATTTAGGCTGATAAGCAACACTCTTCAGTCTGATGCAATTTGGCCATGTAGCCGAGCCCTAAGAGACAGGATTGGGACCATACTTTTACATGAAATGACATTTTCTTCTCTTATAGTTTTAAAAATTTACAATGCAATCCTTAGCTTTTTTATGCATAGCTTGGTTCTCAAACATTCTCTGCTGCCTAGCAAACGTAAAGGTCTCCCTTGGTCAAAAGCCAGTCATGTATGACTCTAGGGGGTGGTGCTCATCTCTGTTTATAGCCAAAGAACCAGTACTGTCTGCATGGTCATGTGGCAGGCATGGCTAGACACTAAAGTGCACAGGATGCTGTTACCTTTCTCATCAAAGCAGTTCCTATAGATCTACTTGCAATTTCTTGCTTTCGAACTGCTAGGTTGGCTGTTGATGGGACAGACAGATGCTCACTCCATCACATAGTATTCAGGTCTTGAACTTCTCACCTGCTGACCTTTTGGACATCAAGCTTAGTACCTTAACCACTAAGCCAACGTGGCACCTCTTTGCAGCCTACCTCCTTGTAATTATATCTAGGCTTACAAGTTTGCTAGATTTTAGCAATGTGAGTTTTACTTAAAGCAATGAAAAATAAACAATATGTGCTTAAATAATACATTCAAATACTAATCATATGCCATTATTTTACAGTGATTTACCTGATCACTATCCAGCCCCAGCCTCTGCACAGTTTATGGATAACAAATATACAAATAATGGCACTGTGATTTGTCCATCTAAGGTGGAATACTTACAATGGCATTTCAGACAACAGCCTGAGCCTTTAATGTAAATGCAGCAGAATTATACAACCATGCTATTCTCTGGGATGAAAAACCAATTCAATTGCCTGTAATTTGTAACTCTCCACTGTAGGAATTTGGTTTCAAGGCATTGCAAATGTTACAGCTCAATTTCATAAATCTGAATTATAATGTGTTGCTACAAGGTGCCATCCAACCAAGACCAATTTTTGAAGTTTTGCAAATGACTCATTAGCAAATTTCCCTCTCATTCTGACCTCTGCCTCAGATTTCCTCTGCCTCCCTTTGATGAAACCTCACTTGGAATTCAATCATGAGATCCCATTTTAGTTGCCTCACCAAATCCAAGCAATGCTATGCACCTTTAAGCTTCACTGGTGCACCTTTGAGAGACAAAACACATTTTTTACTCTTACATTGTGCATTCTGGATTCAAAGCTTCATACGATTTCTTTTTTTACTTCATTCATTATCTTCTCCCACTGTAGATTAAATGTGTCTTCCTGAAGACAAGGATCATTAAGAAAAAAACATAATTCCTATCCCCTGGTAAAAACCATAATAAATGTATACAATGACTAAGTGATATCTAACATTGTAAAAGCGGATTTTGCCTCACAGCAGAGGTTTTACTCCCTTCTTCCCAAAGCAGAACTAATGCCTCTCTCTAATAATTTCCATTATTGAGATAGAAATTTACTCTCTTTTCCACCCTTCCTGAACTCTACAGATAATCATGTCCTACTCATCTATTACACCCTGTAGTCGTGCAAGCTTTAAGGAGAGTTGGGGAAGTAGAGAGGGAAGTAAGACTCACCCCCCAGTGTCCCCCCAATCCAAAGTAGCCCACATCCTCCTGAAATCTGAACGGGCACTTCTATACATGTTCACCGGAACCTGCTTACATTTCAATAACTGCATTCAAGAGAACAGATTTACAAGCCCTTCTTTAGACCTCCATGCTGACGATGCACCCTCCTCTCCATCATGCTCAGAGCCCACAGGCTGTAAAACTGAAAGACTTTTAGATCTCTCCAGTCCTCCTTGATTATAGAACAAGTCCCAATATCACATTTCAGACATGTCTACTCAAACGTATAAATGATTTTTGTTGTTTTATGCCCATGAGGTATCTAGTCATGCCTGCTACATGATCATGGAAACATCTGCCGACCCAGATGGCACTTGTTCCTTGGCTGCAAATGGAGATGAGCACCACCCCTAGAGTCAGATATGGTTGATTTTCTATACCTTGACCTTTACGTATATTTAGGATTGCATTGCTGAAAGTAAAATCCACTGAGCTTAGTAGAGATCCTATGGAATAAGTGGAGACAAGGTAATTGAAGATCATGAAGCCTAAATGACTTACATTGTCTCTTCCATCTCTGATGAGCAAGAAAATTATTCAGAACCATCATCCAAAAGGAGCTGTTGGTATTTAATGTGAGTTAGTTTAAAGAAAAAGAATCTGTTGAGGAATCTTACTTTGTCTCTTTTACATAGGAATTGCAGGAAATCCTTGTAAGACATAAAGCTTTTACTCTTCACCAGTGTTTGAGAAATATGATTCTTCCTTGGGCAGTCTGGGCTCATTCGTTGGACCCAAACAGTTGCTGCCAAGCAATGGCTTCTCCTCTAGAATAGAGCTCCATCAATGTGACTGGATCAAGAACTAAGGAGGGGGAAAAACATGGAAAGCTTTTTGGCGCAACTGGAGACCAAAAGAGCTTCTACTCATTTTGAAATAAGTTGTTTCATGCATGTATTGAAGACTAAGGCCTGAGATTTAAGAATCCTAGGTGGGAACATGGGCCACATATTATTGGGGCCCATGCCACATAAAAAGCCTTATGACCTTGGAACTGATTGACCTGTGAGGCCAATAACCAAGATAAGAAGCATTTAAAATGTTTATGCAACCCACAACTTCTATAACAAGGCATAAGAAGGCAGGACACTCCTTCAGTGTAATTCGCTTTTTATTTTACTAACTTTACAGTGGAACCCTGGGTTATGGATGCTTTGGATAACGGAAAACTCAATTTAAGGAAAGAAATCCATTGAAAATAATGCCTCGGTTTATGAGATTTTTTTTGGGAATTATTTTTTCCCCAATGCATTCCTATGGGAAACCGTGCTTTGCTTTATGGAATTTTTGTTTTCAATGCATTCCTATGGGCACTTCGCGATAAGAAATTTTCGCTATAAGGAAAACCCTGTGGAACAGATTAATTCCGTAACCCAGACTTTTACTGTATTTTACCTTTTGATCATTAACTGGCCTTCTTCAGACAAATTTTTCCTATCAACCCACCCAAAAGCTGAAGCTTTGGTGGATAGGTATTTTGGTGCCCTTCTCCAATAGACACATTTGTGAGCTTCTTTTCCCCAGAGAGGTACTTCGCTGAGTTGTGAGAAGTTTGGATGTGTATTCAAGTCCACATATTGATTTGGGACATAGGGCTTGGCTCTGTTTCCTAAATAGGTAAAGAGAGTAAAATCTATCCCCCACTCCTACATATGATGGGGACTATCCTTCCATTTTGACTCAGTTATTCAGCTGGGCAATATTTAATGCTCACAAGCTGTACAGTTCTGCTTTGTTGTCCCATTGCATCGTGAATGACCTTGCATCAAAGCCCTGCTGGGCCTGTGATTTTAAAAACTGAAATGCACAGAGAGAGTCTGACAGTTAAGAGATATTCTCTGCAGTGGCTAAATGTTAAATGCACTCAATAGATTTTTTTTATTTATTTTAATAAATACTATGGCTAGCCCTCCATTTAATTGAAGCAATTCTGCCTAATAAAGCAGGGAAAGGGCAAAATGTCACTACTAATAAAAACTCATTGAGCAATCAAGATGTTTCCTTTCAGGAACCAGACAGCCCTTGTGATCTGAGCATCTAGGAATGAAAATCATCGTCGGTGTAATTAAAATGTTTCTCTACCCTTGCCTAAAAAAAGAGGAAAGGCTTGCCCAGAAAGTCAATTTTCAAAAAATCAGGGCACATGTCTGTCAGATGGAATAGGTGCTTATTTTGGAGGTGGGTGGGGTGGGATCTTAATGAATAATAGCAATGTTGTTAAAAGTACTGGAGCAAATGACTCTTCTCCATGTCACTCTTCATAAGGAATGGTTTGGGGAACAAAAATCACATGTGACACAAACCTTGGCCCATTTGCACAATAGTATAGGACAGGGGTTCCCAACCTAAGGCCTGTGGGCCAGGTCTGGCCCATGGCACCATTTCATGTGCCCCCCACCCTCTCCAAGGGCATTCAAGGAAAAATACTGGCTTCCCCTTTGAAGCTGTTGGAAGAATATGGCCTCCCCCATCGTACAGGCAGGGCAAAATGGCTGTCCAGCCCTCAAAGCTGACTGAGAGAGCATGACACATTCCCTGGCTGGAAAGGTTGGGAGCCTGATATAGGAGAACTCCTATGTCCTCAAAACACTTTCTTTGGAGTCTTGACAACCACTATTTTGACAAAACTGATTCTTTAAATAGCAATGGATAGAAAGCATAAAGAAGTGGCTGGAAAAGAGTGGTTGGCCTGTTTCTACCCACTCCAAATCCTTTCTTTTTCCAGCAGATATTCTCCCTAAAGGGTTGCCAAATGGTACTGTAGGTCAATGCACTGAGGATAAGTGAGAGGTCTGGTCATTTAGACTCCCCCCCCTTTCTTTCCAGATTTCATCAAGACTGCCCATATAAGAATCCATGGAAATGTCAAATGGAGACGGTATTAGAAAACAACCAAATTAATTTCTTGTAGGGTTTTCAGAGCCAAACTGACAGACACTTTTCACCAGACATAACAGTAATAAAATGAAGAAATGCCTAGATTGTTGAAGCTGCAATTGTGGGAACTGCCAGAGTTGAAGGTAAAGAATTGGAAAAAATAACAAAATACAGTGCAGTGGTACCTCGCTTAAAGAGCATAATGTGTTCCACGGGATTGCTCTTTAAGCGAGTTTGCTCTTTAAGCGAAACACCATTGTAAGTGACCAATTATGACTTCTGGCCGGGGGGGGGGGGATTGTGAACCCTGATTTAGTTACTAAGTTAGTTTTTGGTTGGTTTTAGTTGTTAAGTGAGGTGACCATTCAGAGAAAATTCTGCTCGTTAAGGGAGTTAGTCTCTAAGCGAGGCACTCCTTAGGCAAGGTTTTACTGTACAGAGATCTGGCAATAGAAATAGATGACACAAACTTCAATTGCCCAGTGGTCCCTGCAGTCATCAGGATCCTGGGAACAATGTCACAGAATTTCAAAATATATTATAACCAACTCCAAATCTCTAAAATAATATCATCAGAGCTGCAGAAGACAATCATATTGAGAACAGCATATAAGAACAACATATATACTACACTGCTATTTAACTTAAGATTTTGGTTAAAACTTGTATCTGTTATATAATAACAGTCAAAGTTTTAATAATATCATTTGTTTTGACTACATTTTGTATGATGGAGGAGGAGGAAGAGGAAGAAGAGATGTAGAAGTGGTGATGGTGGTGGTAGGGGTAGTGCAGTGTTTCCCAATCAGTGGTGGGATGTCAAAATTTTTACTACCTCACCGTGAAGTCATCACAGTGTGGGTGGAATTAACAACATGATGTCATGATGTGGGCGGGGCCAAAAAATAAAAATAAGCACGCACCCACCCACCCACCCACCCACAACACAAACCCGTAAATAAATAAAATAAAATAAAATAAAAAATACATTAAAATAAAGCCACTCACCCACCCACCCCAAACACAAATCAACCAGAGGTTGTAAACCAGAACTTAAAGCTTATTGATGAGGTAACTCCAAGACTTTGCTTAAAAACCCCGAGCCAGGCCGCCAGGCCGCCAGGCCTTTTTAGGAACTGTGGTAGTACGTCAATATAGGTAAAGGTATTAAATACACATTAAAATACACACAGACACACCACATCCAAAGGTGAGTCACTTACCCTGGGGAGCAAGCTATAGGGAGCTTCAGGCTAGCTGCTTCTCTTCCTCCTCCCCGCTTGGGAGGACAGCAAGGAGGCCATGCATACGCACCAAGCACTGTAGGCGTGCATGCACACGAAGTGCTTGGCATGCATGCAGAGTGGGGGAACCAGTGAAAAGGTAAGCCCCGAAGGTGGTTCCCACCAAAAGCTGCTACCAGTTCTCCGGGACACTGGGGAAAGTTACTACTGGTTCTGGAGAACTGGTGAGAACCTGTTACATCCCATCACTGTTCCCAATGTAGGGTACATGACCTACAGGGGGATTTCAATTTCCAGAAGCCTAAATGAGTACCTTGACTGACCAGTGATTTACAGAATTGACTTAGGCTTCTGGGAACTGAAGTCCAAAAACCAAAGGTTGGGAAACACTGGGGTAGCAAGAACACAAACCTAAAAAGGTGGTCAAGAATGAGGATAAGACTATTAAAATTTCGTGGGACTTTATGATCCAAACCGCCAAGAAGCTGAAAAACAACAATTACACTGATGGGAACACAATTAAAGAGATTTCCATCATTATAAGAAGAACTATTCATCCCTTCGAAGGGGTTTTAATTTTTTTATAATTACTACAGTGATTGCAGCCATCACTGCGATAAGTGCTGTAGTAACCTTACCATTGACAACAATAAACAGTGTTTTCCTTAATACCATTTTTTCATTCTGTCCATAATATTTTTCCCTTTCTAACATACAAAAAAGAAGAGTCGGGAGAGCCAATGATTCTTGAGGAAAGATAACCAGTTGATGTATAAACAAGTGCAAAAATGTTTTCTGCTTTGACTTCCATATATGCTTTTTGTTGTTCAGTCGCACAGTCGATTCCGACCCTTTGCAATGACCCCATGGACCACTGTCCGCCAGGCACTCCTGTCCTCCACCATCCCCCTCAACTCGCCCAGGTCTGTGCCCATTGTCTCCACGATACCATCTAGCCATCTCATCTTGGGCCGTCCCCTTCTTCTTTTGCCCTCGACCCTTCCAAGCATCAAGGCTTTCTCAAGTGAATCCTCTCTTCTCATTTGATGTCCAAAGTACTTTAGCCTCATCTTTATTATTTGACCTTCTAAGGAACAGTCAGGGGTGATTTCTTCTAAGATTGACCTATTTGTTCTCCTCGCTGTCCATGGGACTCTCAAAACTCTCCTCCAACACCACATCTCAAAGGCGTCTATTCTTCTGCGTTCAGCTTTCCTAATGGTCCAGCTCTCGCAACCATACATTGCCACAGGGAATACCATTGCCTTGACTATGCGAATTTTAGTTTTCAATGTGATGTCTCTACCTTTCACTTATGTATGTGTAAAATGAAGTGTGTGCAGGTATGTATACACATACACTGCCACTTGTATTATATGGACTTCCTTTATTTCCCTTTCCCTCTTTTTGGTATATGATAGCTAGGTAGTTTCAAGCAAACCTCTGTCTCTCTCTCTCCAATTCACACATCCCAACATTGTCATGAGATTCAATAATACTGACATTGTACAGGCTGTGAAGAGTGGTCAAATGGTTATTATCATGATTATTATTGCCTCTCTGATCAGTGTTTATTTCCCTTTCCTGGATTATCCATGCATGTTATCCCATCCAGTCACATAAAAGACTTGGTGATATCATGATTCTATGGGCCCAATTAAGTTTAATATAATGTAATGATTGAACTGCAAGCTTATAAAGTTTGTTGGGGTTGAGAAAGTGAATGAATAACCAAGTAAAGTTGTAAAATTGTCTAAAAAGAGGAGGAGGTGAAGAAGAGGAAGAAGACAGTTTACCATTGAGGAGGAAGCATAGTTCTTTCCTGATAGTGAACAATTCTAGTTCACAAAATGCTGCTTACACTTTTCAGTCTGTTTTGAGGTAACCATTATTTTACAATTTAATGCATATTAATTAACAGCATTAATAGGGCCAAGCTTTGCAACAGGTTTGAATAATAACAGGGTTTTTTGTCAGTTGAAAATAGCTAAAATGTTACTATTCTGTTAGTCTGGCCAATTATTGCGTGCATATGTACCTGATGTGTGTATAAATTGATGCCATAAGGAAGGCATGGGCTGGGCCACCGGGACAGGGGGATTCATCCCGGTGCACCCTCACCTCTGGTGCCCTGGGGTGCAAATAATAATTTTATTATTATTTTATCTGCCTGGCATGCAGATAAAATAATAATTATTCTGAAGTGCCACACGCTGGGCGGAGCAAGCAAGGGGTGGTGAACAAGTAGTTCCCAGGAGCAGCCTTCTCCCCTGTCCCTTGGTTGCCACCCCTTGCCCCTTTCCAGTGCCCTCCCGTGGTGCCATGAGGCCTTACTCTTATGTCTGATAAAGTGGACTTGGTCAACAAAAGCTCACATTTAAACATTCATACAGGAATTAGTCTTTAATGTGCCACAACATTTTTGTCTTTTTTCTGGTGTTCTGTTTTGTTTAATCTCAGCAGGTCCATGCTAGCCTGGTGAGACACCGGGACATGTTCCAGTGCACCCCACTTATAACATAAAATGGCACCCATTGGTTGAAAATAAAACCATTTTTTTGGCATTTTTAATCATGATAGGCAACCTGATCACTCCCCATCCCATGCCCTCTCAAGGTACCCAGCCCAGGCCTGAATCTCAGAAAGCATTAATAGATCACCCTATTATGGTTCCACTTAGAATGGTCGTTGTGAAAAGTTTTTATTATTCTACTGCTAAAATAATCACTTCAATAACTTTGTATGCTACAGTATTAGTTTAAACCACTGACATGCACACATGTAAGTCTTCTACAAATGAACTTCCCCATCAGAGGCGTAGCTACCGCCGTATCTGCCGTATCAATTATACGGGGCCCCTGGGCCACAGGGGCCCCCAACATGCATAAGCAAAACAAATATTTACCCTTCCTATGGGCCCCCAAACAAATTTTTATACGGGGCCCCGCCAAGGCACGCTACTCTTCTGTTCCCCATACACTACGATGGAAAAAGCAAACCTGCACCATGTGTCTTAGAACATGATCCTGTCTCAATAATACTCATCAAAAGGATATAGTAGCCTCATATTGATAAAAGATCACAATTGTAGTCAGGGATATGGAACATTTTGTTGTCAAGTTGTTAGTAAATGACAGGCACATCCTTGTTGATCACTGAATGTTACACCTACGTCTGGTGGGAAATGCCATCCAACAACTTCTGAGGGACCAGACATGCACTATGTCAAGTTTAAGCTTAAAATCTAGATTTCTTGGAGCTGATATAACTGCTCCAGTTTTAAAGAAGTTTCAATGTTCTTATAGTATTAAACTATTTCATGTGCTCTTTAAAGTGTAACATTCCAGTGACTAAAACACATCCTTCTAGAGACCTTCTTTTTGACATACTTTATAATTTATATCTGTATGGTTGTCCTTCAGAAATTGATGAAACCAATCATGGTCTATTTCAGATGTAGATGAAATTTTGTTGTGGTGTCTTGTTGTTAAGGACAAATTGTGGCTTGAAAAATGCTTGTCAGGCATTGTAGGAATTTTGATATTTGGGCATAGTACAACCAAAGTCATGTACTTTGAAATCCTGCTACTTTAACTGAGATAATTTAAACCTTGCTTATTTCACTTTTCTTAACACTGAAATCAGTTTTGAGTTGTAACTTGATTATGAACATTCAAACAGTATCTGGGTACAACCCTTCTTTGAATATATTTGGTAGTTAAGAATAGCATTTTGCCAAACCTGTCTCTCTACAATGGCACTTTTTTTTTTTTGTCAAATATGAAATTGATTCAGTGGCTTATTTAGTATTAAAACAAAGCAAAGCAATCACACTTATATACTGCTCCATAGCGCTTAGTGCACTCTTTGGGTTGTTCACAAGTTAATTAGCATTTTGCCCTCAACATGCTGGGTACTTATTTTACCAGCCTCAGAAGGATTGAAGGGTGAGTCCACCTTGATCCCTGGTCAGGATCAAACTCATGACCTTTTTGTTGCAGAACAGCAGCTTAACCACTGCACCATTAAGAAACATAACTTCAGAATTTTGGGGCATGGTGTGTGATTTAGGCCACCAACACTTGGTTTTCTGTCCATGCCCAAAAAAACCCCAGCATGGAGAAATAAGATGAAAAACTGATATAAGTATTCAGCAAGGCTAATGGAATAGCTCTACGTTCCCACCTCATCAAAGATCCAACATATGGCATTAGGACACCAGACCTTTTCCATGGCTAGAACACAATACCTTTTAACGTGCCTTTCCATACATTCTGGGATGATTTGGAGAAACACAACAATATTGAGTCAGAAAGATTTTCACATCTCCAGTGCTACAGAACTAAAATCAAGGGGAGTTCCTCTGTTTTCAAAATGGGGAAAATGACATACATTATAGGTAGCAGAGTTTGTCTTGGTCATTATAAAACAGCTGGATTTCTGTCAGGAACTGTCATGATGCTTTGTAGGGGTCTAGCAGAAAAGGCAGCTGTTATTGTTCTCCAGTGTGAAGGGACAAGTGCTTTGAAATCCAAATGCTTTTACTGAGCAAATCAGTTAATATGATCGTCAGTGTCCTTCATTTAAACAAGTGGGTAAGGAAAGCGTCCAGCCTCCAAAATGAAGCTGGCGAAGGTTTGTGAGATAGGTGGGTGCATGAGAAGTATGTTTGTGTTCTGGCTGCTTAGGGATGAGGAAAGGTTCTTCATTCATGGCAGTTTTCCTCAGTATTACCTCACATAAAATCTGTGTTTATTTCCATGCATGTATGTACACACACACACACACAGACAGAGAGAGTTTTGTGTGTTTAACAGATTCATAACCCTAGTAGAAATTTAGCCTGGGAATAGATCTCAGATGAGATAATGTAATTAAGCTTGAAGCAAGATAATTAATTCATTTCTGATTCTGTTTTTTATATTTAAGCCTACAAATAACGGCATTAATAGTATGTCCTTTCCCTATCTTGGGACTGCAGTGGCTCAAGTGGCTAAGACACTGACTGGAAGGCGGCAGGTTAGCTGTTCAATACCTGAGTACTGCAGGATGGAATGAGCTCCAGTCTCTGTCCCAACTCCTGCCAACCTAACAGTTCAAAAGCAAGAAATTGCAAGTAGATAAATAGGGACCACTTCCATGTCTAGTCATTCCTGCCACATGACCTCAGAAATGTCTGCAGCAGCAGGCAGCACAGGCTCTTCAGCTATGAAACAGAGATGAGCACTGACCCCCTAGAGTCAGATATGACTGGCTTTCGATCAAGGGTGACCTTTACCTTCCCTATCTTAAAAAAATAGCAATTTAATAATTAAATGGCATCTATAAACTGGTCAGATAATCTCACTCCTATAGATCTGATTTCTGGCATGAGGAGAATTGTGGTCAAATCTAAGGCTGAATAAAAAGTGCTACTTGTGCAATCCTATATATGTCTAGTCAGGATTCAATCACACTGGGTTCAGGAGGTTTACTGGTAGGTAAGTAGGTTTAGGGTCATAGTCTAAAGCTCATTCTTTTTCATTGCACTTTTGGGTATATAAAGGATGCTGAAGATGAACTGAGCTTTTAACCACTGGAAAAACATGTCTTTTCTGTTTTGAGAACAACCACTACCACAGTAAGCTATTCCTGTATCATACTTTCCTTAATCCATCTGTCTTCATCATAAACATGGCTTGGTTTGTATTGTAAGCAAGGCCAAAACTATTTTTGACATTCAGATCTTTTGCTGTCTTTGGATGGATAGAAAATGGTAGCTTCCTGTGACCAAGTGAAGGTGCAGAATAAGCCAATCAGCTGAGCTATTTTTGAACAAGAAGTTGGGAGGGGGGAATCCCACAGGGACCTTGCCTCGTTCCCAGAAGTAAAAATACAATAATAGAAACAAATATGAAATATCAACAAATCAATAGGCAGTTTGCCAAGAAAGGTGTCCAAACCTGCTTTAGCAAATCAGGTGTTTTGTGAAGCGTTCTGATTATGATAGCCTACTTCTTGTCAGTTGACCTTTATGTAATTGCTAATCTGCATGAAACATACCACAAAATTACTCGGTTATTTTTTTTTTATCAAGGGGAGAAATAAATCAGTGGTAATTAGCACTTTTACAAGGCCTTCTATTGTCAAACGTTTGATGAAAATCAAGGGTCTGCTTGTACTTAAGCACCACAAGCGCTCCAGCACAAATGAAATTGGCTTGGCTTCACTGGGGCTATTTCTGCCCTGCTATGTATTGCCAAGAGATAAGAACATTTCTCGCCCAAACACAATGCAGGCAGGCAAACATTCTTACCTCCCCCAGCATTGTACAAGAAATTTGTAACGAAAGGAGCCAATATTGCAGAGGAATCAGCATGATGTTTATTATGTCCAGCCAAGAGATTTTATGCCTCTCTGAGTCCACTTGCCATAATTGTTTCCTTGCCTTCATCACACAGTGCAGGCAGGCTGATTAATATGATGCACTAAAAAGTACACATGGCAGGGAGGCATTCCCTTCATCCATCCATCATCTTGTTCAACCACATTTCAATCCTAGCACATTAAACATGGGGCAGGAGGACACATCTACACCAACTGCCTACACCAACTGCCAGGGGAAGAAGAAGTCAGGGCAGGTTGAGGACTTCGCCACCCCTCCCCCTGTGTCCACACCAACATATTGTATTGTAATGTAATGTATTTTTTGTAAGCCGCCCTGAGTCGCCACGGCGAGTGGGCGGCAATATAAATTTGAACTAATAATAATAATAATAATAATAATAATAATAATAATAATAATAATAATAATAATAATAATAATAATAATAATAATAATAATAATAATAATAATAATAATAATAATAATAATAATAAACGTGTGTAAACACAACGGAGGAGCTTAAGGAAAGAGGGTCAAGAAACTGAGCATGGAGCATTGTATGCGTGTGGATGACTAAAGAGGTAATAATGGTAGAAGTTGGGGAATGATGATGGAAAGTAAAGAGGAAGTGCATATTTCAGAAGATGCTCTTTCACTATTGCACTTAGTGGGAAGAATGTCAAAGAACTGTTTCTGGAATTGCACACCAAAGCCTAGAGATAATCTGTTCAGAAGTTATAACTATGTAGAAGAAGAAAGGTAACTTAATAAGAGGGTAATGTCATTTATTTTCCAGTGTAACTGATTTTTTTTTAGTAAAATTGTGGCTTGATTAAATGATGGACCCTTTCCTAAAGAAGACTTATCTGGATCTTCCTAATATGTCAGAAATACTGGTCCACTGCAGACATTTCTTCTTGGGGCAAAATGTTTCGGAGATTTTCCACTGAGCAGCTTCAAATGTTCCAGGAGGAAGCTGATAATTTACACAATTCAGCTTGATTCAGCATTGAAACATCTTTGGTCAACCTGGTTGGGGAAAGAGACATGTAAGAGCTAGAGAGTTATATTTCTTAGTAGCTTCCGATGCTATGAACTATGGCATCTTACCGGCTAGCTCTGTGAACAATAGTGGTGAAAATCCTGTCACTTCACATGGTAAGTAACACTAAAGTAGGCCCACGGAGTGAATGGGAATATAATGAGTCCATCCTTGGTAGGTTCCATTGGTTCAAATGAGCCTGCTCTAACTGCAACTTAGTGTAGCATAGTAAGACACAATTAGAGTAGATATATCTGAATCAATGGAGCTTACAGAAGAGTTGGCTCACTAAATCCTCATTGGTTTTCTAAGCTAAGCAATAGGATTTGGGTTGCTGTGTTAATGTGGTTCCACTTTTACCCACAGTACAGGTTATCAAGAACTCATACTGGGGGGTTTCTTTTCAATCACATGACTATTAAGCCATCAATTTTTATAGGGCTCTGTTCTTTCACCCATATTCTTCAACATCTGTGTGCCATGTGAAGTCATCAGAGGTTGTGAAGTTGAGTGGCATCATAAGATCAAATTGATAGCACCAAGCTCTGTTTATCCCTTGTCACTGGAGTCAAGTGAAGCTGTGAAGATGCTGGGAGACAACGTCCACAGCTGTGGCATTCCAGTCATGCCTTACATTAATCATTAAACTGTTTTGATAAATGCTAAGGTATTGGCTTGACAAATTTTAGAGTATTAAAATCACTGTAGCTTCTTCAAAGGGTTTTATTGATTGTGCCTCATCTGTGACCTGTTAAGGGGCGGGGGGGGGGGGGGGGCTTGAGAAATATAAGTGAATATACATATATACACATGGTAGTAGAGGAACGTCATGTGGTTTAAGATATTGAGGTGTGCTTAGCAGCAAAATTAGCTATGCAGTTCCCTAGTTGTGTGACCTATCCATTTAAAACTTCTGCAATCACACATGCACTCAATCCAAGGAGCATAATAATTCAATAAAATGTAGTAAAGTCATCTAAGTGAGATAACAAATAAATATAACAATGTTCTAGAACACAAAAGGCTATTTGAACATGATGCCAATCTGTCTCTTCTTCCTCAAACTCTGTGAAATGGCTGGTAAGCAACTGCCAGGGAATATGTATAATGTACAGTAATCTCACTCTGAGTCCACCCCAATACATCAGTGTTCAGAACAAACAGGAAAGATTTGGAGGTCCACCTGTCACTTGTCTTCTCCTTTGGTGTCAGTGGTTCAGCCTGATATATTATTATTCAAGTTTCTCTTTCTTCAGTTCAAACTAGCAACCATCTTTTTAATATTGTGAAAACTGGGTGGAATGAGTTGTGGTGTTGCTCTGCTGTGGAGATGAACAGCAGCTCCTTACTTTGCCTTATAATCACCCCAGCATTATATAGATACTGATTCACTCTGGTTTTGCACATTTTCCCAAGAATAGTGCACCTACCTTGAAACTGCAACTAAGTAGAAGAATGTGGCTAAATATGTGCTAAATATATGCTACTCTCACGACTCCCCTGGTTCCACTGCACCCAAACTGGGCTTCCTTCACTCCCTTTCTTTGGGATAGCAGCAGGGCAGCCAGGTGAAGAGGTCAAGGAAGCAAGATCCACCCAATTTTGTGTTGTTGGGATGGTTAGGCGGTGTATCAAGGCCCTCCTTTCAGACTGCAAGGCAACATAATTTTTTACTCCCATGGTATGCCTGAGAAGATATCTGCAGTCTGAATGGCTCCTTTTGATCTCCCCTTTGATCTCCCAAGGTCTTGCAATGGGAGTCCTGCAAGTTCCGTTACTTCCAGTAGTGAAATTATCTCAACGCTTGAACCAACAATCCAGTTCACAAAACCAAACATCCTTTTTGTCTTTTGTGGAAACAAAACCAAATCTGGCTCCATCTTCCTTTTTTTTTGTAGAAACGATGAGAAGCAAAGCATAATCCCATAAAATATCCAAATGAAAAGCATAGCTAAACTCAAGCTAATATACTCATAACACATTCTAGAAATAAAATTCCCCATTTCTGGGTTCCTAATCTAAATCTACTCTAACACACAATTTATATTGTAAAATAAGAAAACACACAGATTCTAAGTGTTGTCCTCATCTCCCCCAGAGTTAAAGTCCAGTCTTGCTGTAATTCTGGCTGTGTCCTCATGTCAAGATTTCATCTATCACCCATATAGGTGACCTGGCTTGGCCCCATCGAATCAGTGTCATCTCCCAATCTTATCTCACTTCGCCCTCCTTGAAGAAGCTCCCCTTAACTTAACAAAATCAGAGGTTTTTATACACAATTTCCTCCTCTTCCTCCCTCCTTAAGAATTTTTAGGTGGCCTTGGGCTCAGATCTTGAGATAATGCTTATCTCCTCAAAATATTTCAAGGTCAAGACATGTTGGCAAATGCCAAGCTCTCCTTTCCCCCCTCCCAACTCATTGACCGATGGTCATTGACCAATGGTTTGAAAGGGCAATGAACTTGTGTTGCAAAGTTCACTCCTATTCATTGAACTTTGAGAATCCCTCAGGTGTTTTTCTGTCCACTAGAGGCACTAATCCTGATGACATAATGCTTCCAGGAATCTCTTTCAATCGCTGTGTTTTTAAAGCTCCATTTCTCCATCTTGAGATACGGTGACAAGTAACTTAAAACAAAGTAACTTTTCCAAGTTCATGACAGCTACTACCAGGGCTGCAACAACCTTTCAATCTCACTTTCAGAATCTCAGTAGGATTTTATTTCATCCAAGCTCTCTTTCAGTTTGCAAGATTTTTCCCTTTCCTACATATAAATGCATGCAAAAAGAGTTCTTTTCCTTAACTATACAAGAAGATTCACGAGACCTAGTTTTGAACACTATCTCCTGGATTTTAATCAAGAAGGATTCTTATCCTTCAGGATGTAGGCCACTTTGTTCAGGACCATTGATTTAATTATTGAAAGAAACTACCCTAGTTAACATGGAGCAATCAAATGATAGGGCCAACATAAAAATCACATGGTTTATTCAGGCAAAGCAAAACAAAATGAAAGGAATTTGTGAAAGCAAAGGTTTGAAACTTAAAATAGTCCTATTTTTAACAGGCTTTCAAATGTAAAGTTCTAGCTTAACAATTAATCAATAATTAATGTACAAATTATGTTTTGAAAGTAAAAATATCTGTCATTCTGATGTAAATAACATTTCTGATGATAATGAAATACTCTGGTTTGTATTTCTGCTGATTCAGTGGCATAGGGAACTATTGTAATGCCATGTAGTTTTCTGTCCTGTCATTCTGGTAATACAGGAATCTTGATGAGAACAGATGACAATGCATTAATATTCTGCACCATTCCTTGCCAGGTAAGATTAGAATGGGGAAGAGCTATGCTGCTCACATCTTCCATGTGATCTCAGAGGTCCTACATTGCCATAACTGTATGACAAGTAACACCACTATAGTAGATCTCATGGTTTTGAACTGTTAACACATTGGGGCCTGCATGCTGGGCATCTATCTTTGCCAGTTCCCAAATCCAGACTCCTGGATTTGCTGCTTCAACACAATGCCATATTTATATGTGTGTTATCTATAAATCATAGATGCATAGAATTTTAGAACTGGAAAGGACCCCAAGGCATCTCACACCCACACTCAACATGAAGCAGTGAAACCACAGCTAAAACACTTCTGTCAGATGGCCATCCAGTCTAAAAGTTTTCAATGAAGAAGAGTCCACCACAATCCAGAGTAGTTGATTCCATTGTCAAACAACTCTCACTATTAGATTTTCTTCACTATTAGATGTTTTCCTCACTATTAGATGTTCTTCTAATTTTAATAGTCTCCTTCATATGCTATCTCTTTGAATGTCTTGCCTCTTTCATTTTCTCAAATGTTTTGTCCACTGGCTCTTTCAATTTCCACAAAAAGCAAAGCCTCTTTCCAATCATTTATTTTGGCTTTATCATTTGTGTGTTCAGACACTCCAAATGCCCTAAAGAACCCTTAGCAATACTCTAAAAAGCAGAGAGGCAAGGAAGCAGAGAATCAAGGTTCTCTAAAAGCAGGCGCCAGTGAAACCAGCAACCACCAGCACCACCCACAGCTCAGTTTCAAATTGGCATACCCATAGGTCACCTGCCTAGCCTACACCCCCTCTTCTAGATACCAACAGTCAAAAATGAACATTTCTGTCTCGTTTGAAATCCTGCTTCTACTGACATTTTTATTGGCTTCTATCAATCCTTGTTGGTTACATCATCATATTTTTTTCAATAGCCCTCACAATACTATTGTAGGGAAAATTTATCAGGCCATTATAAAGGTGAAAGAAAGGTTACATAAAAGATGGAAGAAGCATGAAACTTTCATGTACCCCTCCTTCACTAACATAAATCATTTATGCTCTTAGAGGCAATGTTTTTCAATAAAAGTACCCAAAACCAAATAAAGAGCCCCTTTCATTGTATTCCCCCCCCCCTTTAAGACATTAGAATGCTGTAGCCAAGATGTAGAGTGTGAAGGTTAATGGGGGTGATAGCAACCATGGCAGCTCCTGGACATGTTAAGTCAGTTGTTGGCTTAAAAAATGTTTTGTCTCTCTTTTGTTGTTGTTCAGTCACACAGTTGATTCCGACCCTTTGCGACCCCACAGACCACTGTCCGCCAGGCACTTCTGTCCTCCACCATCCTCCTCAAGTCGCTCAGCTCCATGCCCATTGTGTCTACAATACCATCTAGCCATCTCATTTTTGGCCACCCCTTCTTCTTTTGCCCGCCACCCTTCCCAGCATCAAGGCTTTCTCAAGCAAATCCTCTCTTCTCATTTGATGTCCAAAGTACTTTAGTTTCATCTTTACTATTTGACCTTCTAAGGGGCAGTCAGGGTTAATTTCTTCTACAATCTGGCTAGTCATGTTTTACCTGGAGTTTGGACTCATTTATCCAAACTGCCCTGATTCCCATTTCTAGAATGAGCTGGCCCAGAATCAGTTCCCTTCTGTTCCTCTGTGGTGTTACAATGACCCACTTATGTGTCATCTTAAGAGCCCACCTCCTTCTGTTGTATTTTGGCTCTAAAATTTCAGGGAATAAAATGCTGCTACCCCAGCAAACCTTGTTTAAAATGTACATTGTGGATGGGATATGAGAGCTCAGTGGTTAAGAAGCTTGCTTTGTTACCTGGAAAGCCAGCAAGTCAGCAGTTCAAGACCCAGGTACTGCATGACAAATTGAGCACCTGTCTCTGTCCCAACTCTTGGGGGCAGGAAAGGAGCCTTATTCAGGCATCCCCTGAGTGGAGTTTCTCCTGCAAAATTCATTTCAACCCAGAATAAGTTTTGACACCAAATTATTATTTTTATCAACATACACACAACCTTACTTACATTTAATCTGAAGTTAAGATTGCACATTCCAGATTGTGTCCTGAGTACTGTTTCCATCTTCTGCCCAATATGGCTACAGTCTCTCTTCAAACCTTTCTGATCAATATTAGCAAGTTAGGGATGGAGCCTGTCTTCTCCCACCTCTGTTATTAAAATATTGAATACTTGAAGAGGTCTCTATATATGGATAGGGTTGTAGAAGAAAGCTCTGGGACAACAGTAGTTTGTTAATGCTGAATATGTAGATCATGGTTAGGAAACTTGAGCTCACCAGATATTTTGGCCTAAACTTTCCCTCCCTCCCTCAGCACAGTCAATAGGAAGTATATTTCAAAACCTCTGTAGAGTCAAAAGTTTTCCACATTTTACTTAGATGTACCTATTCATTATCAATGGCCAGTTGCAGGCATCAGGAATGTGTTGTGTTGCAGACTCTGTTGAACTACTGCCATTATCATCCCTCATCAGCTGTGCTCTGCTATGATGAAAGAATGAAAGAATGGCAGATAAAATAGCAATAATACTTATATACTGCCCCATAATGCTTAGAGTGCTCTCTGGGCAGTTCACAAGGTAATTAACCCTTTTGCCCCCAATATGCTGGGTATTCATTTTACTGACTTCCAATGGATGGAAGGCTGAGTTGACTTGTGCCCATCAGGATTGAACTTGCAATGTTTTGGCTGTAACACTACAGTTTAACCACTGCATCATGAGGGCTAATAATGAGTTTACTGAAGGAAAGTATTGATGGTCAGTACACTTTCCAGTGACCCATTTAAACTGTACTTCTAAACATTTTCGACTGCACATTTCACAACCCTCTATGAGCAGTAACTATCCTATTCATAAGGATCTTAACTGCTACTGTAAAATTGTGCAGATTTATTACAAAATAAAATTCTTGCCAGAAACGTCGTGCAACTTCCTATGGATATGGATATTGGCACACTGCCTGGTATTAACCTATGGCAGATAACACCCATAACTTTCTTGTGATGCATGTAGTTACAATTAAAATAAATTGTAAAATCTATGTTAACTAGTAGCCAATCTCACCTCTCCAGTAAAAATGTAATAAAATAGATCACTGGCCATCAGACAAATAATTTTGTCCACAGTATTCTCGATGAAAAGATTATATTTTTCCTGAGGTGCTTGCTTAGAGAGGTCAACCAAAGAACACACAAAATGAAAGAAGACACTTCTTTGGAGAAATTTCTTGCATCCATAGAGTGCTTCTCCAAAGCCAAAGCAGATATTAAAATACTTTAAATTCAGTAATAAAGGAGGGTACTAAATAACATTTAAGGGTTTCTTAGAGCCTTCAAGGGTCGCTGGTGGCTCTAAAAGGAGCTTGTAAAAATAATTTTTTTTCTTGGCTGAGGCAGAATAATTTGTATGCTTCTCCTTCCTTTTCTCCTTCTTTTGTTGCCTCAGGCTTCATATGTTGACTGAAGGGGTTGATGAAGCAAATGGAAAAAAAAGTGTTTGTGCAAACTAGGGATACAGGCAGGCTGGTGAATGGAGTTTGGACTCCAACACCCCCAGTTACCATTATCGATGACTAGTGATGAACAATGTGAGGAATCGCTAGTTCCTGTGACGAGCTATCTTTTTCATCGTTCAGGTAATGTTGATGAGATCACAGATAGTGCAGATAGTGCAGATCTGATGAAGCAATCTGAAGATTTTCCAGTGTGATGGTTTGTTCTACTATGTGGTAGTTTAAATTGGAGAAGGTGATGGTGGCAGCTGGTTGTTTGGGAGAGAATGTCTGACAGGAAAAGAAGGGTGAAAAACTCTAATTAAGATTCAAGATAAGGGCCTTGAGAAAGTATAAGTTTTAAAGCTTCTGAATTTGGTATCTTGGAGTTAAATAGAGAAACATTCTTGGATGTTTTAAAGAGGGTCCGAGCTGTTATTTAACAACATTTTGAAATGAGAACGTGACATTTAATCTGATGCAAATTGTATCCTAAAATTTGACTGAAAGATTTGAGTTCTAAGATAAACTAATTTTAGCTATAACACTCTCTTGTTTTTTATAATAAAAGTATTTTTGTTATTATAACTCAGTTTAATTGAGCAAGAGCAGAGAATAAACTTGATAACATTACTAGAGTAACACAGTTAGTTGTTACATTGTTCTCCATTATGAAGAGGGTCAGACTAGGGCCAGGCCATCATAAGTACATATTCCAGTTTCTGATCAATTTCTTAGATGCTTTAAAGGTGACACTCAGGGCCATAGCCAGGGGGTGGCCAGGGTAGGCATTGCAGCCAGGGGTTTAAGGGTGGGCAAATTGCTAACATATATATATGACATTGTTTCCCATCCTGAAAAAATAGTTGCCCACCCACATCCAGAATCTAGATGTGAGTGGGCACATCTAGGGGACATCCCTGGGGACACAAGACCGGTGTTGCCTTTACTTTGATATCAGCTTCTAATGTTTAGATGGCTCTGGTAAATGGTGATAGGTTGGATTCATGGGGACTTGTGAATTGGATTTTTCAGGGACTGTGAAAGTGTTCTGGGGTGTCAAAGAGATTCAGCATCTTGGACAACTTCTTTATAGTTTAAATTTAAAAACTAGGATGGATTTCCGACCCCTCCAAAATAGAGCACCAGCCCCTGTTTACCTTGATATGTCACCTAAAAATATAGCAATAATTTGGTTTGAGGGGTGGACACAAACCGAGAATGGGTGGATACAGCTACCATGTTATGCAGCAGGCTGGACCCCAAAGAAGTTTTGATCTCAAACAAAGTATTAGGGACCAAAACAACAGCTGTACATCTATTGCCTTTGAGACAGTAGATGTCCCTGGGATATCTTTTAGAATGTTCCTCATTTTCTATCATAATATCCTTCCCCTGCTGTCTGCCATTTCCAATCAATCTTATCAATAGGGCAGGGCACAATTTGGAAGAAACCATAGCTTACTGATGGAATAAATTCCCTGTATGGCAAAGCTTTCAGTTCAATTGCTAGAATTCCTAGATAGTCCTGAGAAATATCCTTAGCTAAATAATCCTGAGATTCACTGCCAGATAACCATATACATTGGGTGTTCATTTTGATATCCCTTGCACAGAATGTTTTTATGTTTCTATTTTTAATCCCAAGAACATGGAAGAGACACAAGTGATCCCTGAGGGGTGCCATCCCACACCACAGGACACCAAGCACTGTTCTCCCCACCCCACCCAATAATCACCACAGTAGCACAAAAGCAAGCCCGATTAATTCTGTATTTATACACTTGGACAATGATGGTACACATGCCTAGGATGTTCACACATACACACTTTCCCAGTATTTCTTCATAGGAACTGTTGGTAGTTTAGGAGTGAAACGGGGAGTTATATAGCTATGCATATAGCTAATTGATTTTCTTATCTTCTTGTTCCTTGTTCTTTAAATAATTCATTACCACAGGAAAAAAAACCTTGATAATAGTCCAGCATTGTCTAAATCCCTAAAAAGTTTGTCATCAGATTCAACGAGGTATAGATTGTGCCTACTGAGTCAGAGAAGAATGTGCCGGATCAGATTGGCAGACCTCCAGGAAGAATCTCCAAGTGATAATAGAATAATAGGAAAATCAGTGCAGACCAGATGGTGGTTGGCCACCATCTGGCATTAAGCTATACTTGGGGAAATTGCCTTAAAGAGAACAGAACAATCTAATGTTAACATCTGTTACCCAAAGAGTAACTATCATAGGTTAGTTTTAGTTGCATATAAGACTTTAGTGGTGGACAGAAGATAGTGTCAAATGGATGGCAAAGAACACTGAGATGTTCAAATCAGAAAAACAATGAAGCAACACAAATGGTTAGATGAGGATCAGATTGGAAATGTTCTTTTCTTGGAAGTCAGCTCCCAGAAATCCTCAGCCAGCTCTTTCTAAGCTCTGATGAAGCTCACAACTCCTTAATTCCTTATCCTCCATGCAAATTCATTGATCCCCTATTACCCTATGACAGTGATGGCAAACGTTTTAGAGACCGAGTGCCCAAACTCAACAAGCTGCCATTTATGCCACAGAGGAGTTGGGTGAACTCTGTGCTGGGGGGAGGGTGGAAAAGCTCTCATTGGACTGCTGGGGCAGGGTGAACTTTGTGCTGGGGGAGGGAGGAAGCACTCCTATTTGGCTGCTGGGCAGAGGGGTGGAGTGAACTCTGTGCTGGGGGATGGAGGAAGCACTCCCTTTGAGCTGTTGGGCAAAGGGGAAGTGTGAACTCTGTGTTAGGACGATGACACGTGTGCCCACAGAGAGGGCTCTGAGTGCCCCCTCTGGCACGCGTGCCATAGGTTTGCCACCACTCCCCTATGAGAAGGAAAAGGATATGAGAGGCAAGAGAATATAAAACTGGGGGTTTTCACTAGCTTCATCTTTCCTTGAGCAAACTGATATCAACTACTAGGATCTTGATGAGATTCATGCAAGACATCCAACACATGTCTAGGAGGCAAAGTGCTGTATATTGTATATAGCAGTATTCCAAGGCTCAAGCTTGTTTAAAAACATGAGCCCATTGCCTTTCCTCCCACTCCCCCAAAGTACCATAAACTTAAGTTTATAGGAAGGTTTATAGACTTTTGGTGAGACTTCACTTTTTGTTTATGAAAAAGCAAGGCAAGGCTCACACTTTTTCATTGAAATTCATTTCCAATTCCTTTGTGATCATATAAGAAAACATTAATCTACCAAAATTCATTTCTTTGGCACTAAAAAAGGGTGAGAGAAACCCTTTGAGCGTCAAGCAGAAGAACATACAAATCATAATTAGTTTATGTAACCACAGTCTCTGTATGTAAGACTCCTTAAGTTTATTTATGCTTATGAGGTCTGGGTGGAAGATTTTCAAACCTTGCTCCCTGTAACAGAAATGAACAGCCATTTGGCCCAATCACAAAGAAAAAAAAATGAGTCTATTATCCTAGTTTGTAGAAATAAATGAGGACAAAGCACATCCTGTAGGGAATAAAACAGGCTTGTTACCGTGAAGAATTCTGTAACATAGGTCCTGAATGCTAGCTAGCCTCATGAAGTGACAATGGAATCTCGCATCATACCACATGTGCCCATGATTAAAGAAAATTACAAATATCATTGGGGGAAAAACCCTCCCCCCAAAAAACTAATTATTTCAATCCTGGCAAAACCTTTACAGTTTTCTTGTCCTCATACACACATTTCTGGTTCTTTTTCTATCTAAGCATCTTCCTGATGATTTGAGTGATAACAGAAGGCAATAAAGTTGGATGTGATCTGTCATGTTCTTCATGTACAGAAGAATGTAAGGGAGTGGATCATTGTGAGATTCTCTGAAGACCTCTCCTCATCCTTCTCCTCCCATCTGTCCTTTCTATCACACAAGACATCACAATGATAGTCATTACATGCATCCCCAAGACCAAGAGAGATGGAGAACTTGTGATCTTCCAGATGTTGTTAGACAACATCTCTCATCATCCTTGATCATCAGCCATGCCTTTTTAGGTTAGTGGGAGCTGGAGCTGAAAAACATCTGGAGACCTACAAATTCTCAGTTCTTGCCCTGTACATCCAAGTTCACCTTTCCATTTCATTCAAGGCCAGATCAGGCATTGTAGCTAAGAATCATAGGATTGTAGAATAATTGAGTTGGAAGATGCCTATGAGGCCACTGAGGCTAAGTAAATAGGCTAGCATCCACACATTTCTCTTCTTATATCATGGCTGAAGAATCAGCTGTTTTTGAGCTCCCAATCACAAAACAGAGCAACCTAATTTTCAGCATACTAGAGGTCAGAAGATTTTATGGGATTACGATGGACAGATTTTTTGATTTAACAGTTAATCAATGCTTATAATAAACTCTCTGTAGCATCTTGCCTGCCCCCTCAGCCTGAGGATGGCTTTGTGATCACACAACCTACAAAGTGTTTAGAGAGTAAAATCATTTTATATGTTTGATAAAGAAAAGACATTTTAGCATCAATAATTCAAAAATAACTTGATCCTGCTATTCAGATCTATTGTCAAAAGGTCTGATTCTTTAACATAGGTTAGGAGGCAACAGTAATTTCTTCTTCTGCTATTACCATAGCAACATAGCAGAAGATAAAGTTTTTTGTTCTGGCGTTTCTTTAATATTTTTATTCATTTATTGCAAAATTATTTTTAAAACTACAGTAGACTTTTCTAGAGAGTTTGATTGAAAAGTAATCAATCAATCAATCAATCAATCAATCAATCAATCAATTACTTTATCATGGTCTGTGACCAGCACAGTAAAATGAGAGGTAAACATTTAAAAATTTAAATGCTTAAAATGTAGTTAACATGTATTATTTAAAATCATATCCATTCAAAGTTAAACTAAATAGAATGAAAAGAGTTTTTAAAACTAGTGCTATGGCAACTGCTACTGCAATGTAGCTTTCATAGTTTGTGCCATTGTGCTGAGGGATGTGTTCTAGGATTTAAAATGCCACCCTGAAAAGATAAGTGTTTTATGAGGATACCTGTCCTGGGTGATATTGTGTTCCCTATGAAACCCAGATTGTTAATCAGGGATAATGCTTAAACTATCTTTGTTACTGGAAACCCACAAATACTTGATGAGTACAAACACCTTTGAACTATTCTGGCTAGTCTGCCAGTTCAATCCTTTGTTAGATAGCCACAATTATCCAGGTACTGTTCTTCTTCTTCTGTATCTAGGCCAGATGTCAAACTGACGAAGTGGAGCCATCCTAGTGTGAGAAAGATTAGCTGACACAAGGTTGCCGTTGCTCAGGGTACATCTGAATGTGGTTCAAAAATACCACAATCTTTGAGGAGGCTCTTCCTGTGTACCCCTCCAGGTACTGTTAATTTCTGTGTACTCTGTATGATACTTCTCTCAAGGTAAAGGTAAAGGTCCCCCTTGTTCAAAAGCCAGTCATTACTGACTCTAGGGTTCAGTGCTCATCTATCTGTGTCTGCAGATATTTCCATGGACATGTGGCAGGCATGCCTCAACACTGGAGTGCATAGAACATTGTTTACTTTCCCACCTAAGTGGTCCTTATTTATCTACAGAAGAACCCTGTATAATGAAAAAAGTCCGTTCTGTGAGGCACATCGTTATATGATATTTTTTTTTATTATACAAAGCATGCCTCTTATAAAATCCCTTTGGGAAGCATTGTACAACAAAAATCTCTATGGGGAAAAATCGTACAATGAATTTTTTTTGTTGTACAATGCATCCCATAGGGATTTTAGTTGTACAATTTTCCCCATAGAGGTGCATCGCTTCATATAACGG
Organism: Furcifer pardalis; assembly: GCA_030440675.1. NCBI lineage: Eukaryota > Metazoa > Chordata > Lepidosauria > Squamata > Chamaeleonidae > Furcifer > Furcifer pardalis. Next base: position 159,332,309 of record CP126894.1, read on the forward strand.
AAAAATCCGTTATATGGGGTATAGCAGTTAGCACAAATCCTCTTCGTTGTACAATTTTTTTTTTGTTATATGAGGTGTTCATTATACTGGGTTCCACTGTAGTTGCAATTTCTTGCTTTCAGACTGCTAGGTTGGCAGGAGCTGGGACAGAGACGGGAGCTCACTCCGTCATGCAGTACCTGGCAGTACCTGGGAACCGAACTCTGACCATCCAGTCAGCGAGTTCAGTGTCTTAACCACTTGAGCCACCACAGTCACAAGACTAGCCTGCAAATTACAGTGAGTGGAAAAGTTCAGCAGTCAGATCACTGGCTCAGGCAACTCACTGCAGGATGCCCAAGCCTTTGCCAGAAGATTTTACTGGCTGCAAGTTTTTTACCACAGCAACTTCAAGATGATGTGACTGACACAGAAGGCCAGAAGCAGCTTGTGCTCATTAACTCTTCCTCATCATTTCTGTCTGTGAAGAGATCAAGACCTTGTTAAGTGGCCCCAGCACATTGCTTAGTCCATCATTCTGTACACTGCTTTGTCATAAAGAATGTGCTGAAAGCTGTTCACAACAAAGCAAGGCAAAAAAAAAACCCACTGAAAAATACCCCACATGACAGCAATAGCTGAAGTGATAAAGCATTAATAACAAAACAATTGACTGATAATTACTGCACAGTGGGGGAAGCTGGGGCAGGACCTTTTAGGTTGTGGCACCTCACTTTGGAAGTATTTTTTTTTTGCCTTGAATGATAGGTACTTAGCAGTTCTTTTGTGTGTGTGCAGGCCATGAATGGAGAACTGGTGGGTCTCCAGCTGTTTTTCATCTCCCTTCCCTCATTTTTTGGGGAGCATTTACTAATCCTAATGTTTAATTTGATGGGATTTGTTTTGTCTATTGTCTTTGTGTTTTCATATTTTTTATTGAACTCTGAACACTGAAATATGTTAATAAAATGTAGCATACACAAATTTCAAATAAATAAGTTGGCGATGGAGAAATGTCAATCTTTAGCTTTTCTGAAGAAAGGTTTCTGTTTTGATCTGAGGCAAGAAGTGGCCTCCAAGCCAAGATAATGAACCAAACTTTGAAGCTAAATTGACCTCTCTGAAATATTAAAGTGAGAGCAGAACTGAATCTTGTCTTTGGTAAATATTCTAGAATATGTCATAGGAAGCTGCCTTATATTTGATCAGAACATTAAGCCATGTAGCCCATTGTTGTCTTCTCTGATTGGAAGCAATTCTTGTGGTTTCAGCTAGAGAAGTTCTAGCTGGAGGTGGTCCAAACTGTACCATGTACCTTTTGCCAGCTAGCAAAGTGGGTCTTCCACCGCTAAGAGATACAAGAGCCTTTTCCCAAATCTGAGAAAATAGCTTGACAAGATATGAAAACTTCTACCTATGCAGGATAAATTACACCTGTCCATAGCTGTTCCCCTTTTCATACTTTTGTAGCAGTAAAAGTACAGAAGTCCTGCCCTCTATTTTGCAGGGTTTTCCAAGAGTTTTACTTTTAGGAAAGTTTTCAAAGAACTAGCTGTGTTAAAGCTAGTCTTTAGGGAGTTACAACTTTTTGTTTTTGTGTTCTATTTTCTACATTTTTTTATTTTTGTCTTGACATAGCTTTAGCAAACACTTTTCTCATTGATTTTCCTGCTTCAGAGCCCCTATTCGTTACAAAAGATATTCTGTATTGTGCTTTGGAACATATTCTGATCTAGAATGGACAGTAAGTGCACTAGCCTCATCTTGAGGATTCAATATTACCCTAAATTAAATAAAAAAGTGTTTTATAATGCATCCAGCAATCCTCAAGATTCTAGGAAATGAAATGATTGATAATGTCAGGTAGTGGGCATTAATGGAAATGATACAGTAGTTATCTTCTTATCCCCATGCAGTTTCCTGCATACTTTTCAAACTGTAATGGCTGGAGTCATATTACATAATCTTACATCAGCATAACACCATCAACACTTGTTTCAGTTTGTTTATTTATTTTTTTATTGTATCGCAACCCGTTTCAGTGGTAAACTGCCACAAGTCAAGAAATCAGTGTAGGCGTTTGCTATCACACACCAAGATGACAGGAAATGCCAGCTTTTTAGCTTGTGAAAATTTATCACTGAAAATTACACCCATGGATTTATGCTAGCAGCTGTAACTAACAGTATTCTGTCCAGTGATATATAGCTGCAAATGGCTTGGAAGCAGCTCGATACAACCAATTAGTTACTTGTCATTGGTTTCTTTTTTCAGCAGTGAAAGTGTAACAATGCTATATTGTGACTATAGTTTAAACATAGAGAGTACCCCTTTTGTTGTACGTTGTTACTTTTTATTTAATTTTATATTTATAGTGGTATCACTGGATGCTATAGGGGAAGCATTGTATAGTTCAAGCGCAGACGGTTGTTATATTTTAGGTTCTGTTGTTAAGCGTTGAGATGATAATGAAGTAGATGGTGGGTGATGATATGTTTTCCATCACAGGTCAGTGATTCAAAACGTTCAGCTTTATTTTTAAAATAAAAGTGTCTAATTTTAGAACCTTGAAATTAAAGAGTGGAATGAATACCCCATAGTAATACCATCTGTTCTTAGAGATTCTCACAAACCATGATGTTGAGAGAACCAGAAGAACTTACAGTCATAGAACAGCCTTCTTGGCAGTGGCTCCTTCCATCTGGAATTATATCTCAACTGTAATCTGCCTGGTGGGCTCACTTCAGATCTTTAAGAAACTCCAGAAAACTTATTTTGCAGAATTTCTCCCTGAGAGAAGAGATGCTTAAAAATGAGTTTTATCTAGTTTCCTCATGTTCTTACTATAGGTGTTACTAATCTATGATTTGCCAGATACTTTGTCGCCATCTGGAGTTTAGATGGGGCTGGGTTTAGAAGCCCTGGCTGGGGCTTTAAGAGTCGCTGCAGCGGCAGGACTTTTCCCGCCATCGCTACCGACAGGAACATCTGCGTCTGGGCAGAGAGGCTTGTCACTTGTTGCAGGATTTAGCAATTATTTTGTTTTTGCTTAGTTTTCTGTTTTTTGTAAAAAAAAATGTAATTTTTTGTGTAAACTAGATTGAGATTTGGAAATTTTTGATTATTACTTGATATTGATGTTTATTGAATTTTTTTGATACTGTAATGATATTGTGATATTTTGATGTTTTGTGGTACTAATACTGATTATTTATGATATTTACATGTTGTGTTTATGAACTTGTAAGATAGTGAAAAGTAGAGACATCACATTGCAAACAAAGATTCACATAGTCAAAGCAATGGTATTCCCTGTGGCAATGTATGGTTGTGAGAGCTGGACCATTAGGAAAGCTGAGCGCAGAAGAATAGACGCCTTTGAGATGTGGTGTTGGAGGAGAGTTTTGAGAGTCCCCTGGACAGTGAGGAGAACAAATAGGTCAATCTTAGAAGAAATTAACCCTGACTGCGCCTTAGAAGGTCAAATAGTAAAGATGAAGCTAAAGTACTTTGAACATCAAATGAGAAGAGAGGATTCGCTTGAGAAAGCCTTGATGCTGGGGAAGGTGGCGGGAAAAAGAAGAAGGGGACAGCCAAAAATGAGATGGCTAGATGGTATTGTAGACGCAGTGGGCACAGAGCTGAGCGAGTTGAGGAGGATGGTGGAGGACAGAGGTCCATGGGGTCACATAGTGTCGGAATCGACTGTGCAACTGAACATCAAAAAAACTTTATATGTGTTTGTGAACCGCCCTGAGTCGGTCCTACAGAGTAGGACAGTATAATAATAATAATAATAATAATAATAATAATAATAATAATAATAATAATAATAATAATAATAATAATAATAATAATAATAATAATAATAATAATAATAATAATAAAAGAAGAAGAAGAAGAAGAATAGATGCAGATTTTATTATGAAATGTGGTTGCATTTTTAAAAAATGGATGTTTGGTTTACTGTGTGAGGATATATTATCATAAACTAGCTTTAGTAATGCTAGACACTAATCAGCAGTATATTAATATTAGGAAGCAAAAAAGCAAGCTAGCTTGGCAATCTATTTTCCTGCTGACAATAATGGCACAATATTGTACAACAATAGTGAGCCATTTCCTGCCATTTTGAATAGTAGAAACAAAAACTCAATATCTCACATTCATAAACCAGAAGTTTGTTTCTGAAGAGCTGAATAGACTATACCTGTAGGAAGAGATGTGTCACACACAAAAAGCTGAAGTCCAAAAAAGCAAGAGAGTGGCATCTTTAAATTTTCCTTCAGCCTTTATGGATTACAGCCTACTTGATTTCAAGCGGAGGAAGCAGGTGGTTTGCCCTGGTGGATTGTGATGAAGAAAAGCATCTACAAAATTCAGGACTGTACAGAAACAAGTCTTCTGTGCAGTGGTTGGAACCATTTTTAAAAAAACTTTGATGCATCCCCTATGTAAGGGAAGCAACTTTTGAAAGAAAAAAGTTTTGGTAAAGAGAATTCAGACAGAACTGGTTAAAGATTGCTTGGCATGGAAGACTGAGCATTCAGTGTTTCTTTATTCATTGTTGGAATTGTCTTCATACATCAATGAACTCTTCTTGGTGCTCTGGATGAATTTGAATATGACCCCTGAGAATGTACCTGTATTTTTGGAAACACAAAGTCACCCTGGAGGGTATTTGTGATCACTGAGCAGGAGTCATAATTACCAGAGGGTGCTTTTTGCATGTGCATAAGTGAAGTGAGAAACATTGGCATGACTTTGTTTATACAGGAAAAGAACTTTTCAGCACACTGCAGCATTAAGGATGGGGAAAGGGAGTTGAGTTTGCATTTCCCTGTGAAAATATTAATTTCTTGTCACCTGAGATTGGCAATGTGATGAAGCTTATCTTGCCAGAAAATCTATTCTTTTCCAAAGCTTCTGATGGATTTCACTGCAGAAAAAATGTATTAAAAACTGTATTGTTTTGAATAATGTGTATGACAAAAATGCAAATATTTTTTAAATGTATCAACTAGTAAAAATGCATGAAAATGTTCTTACCATGGGTGACCATACTGGAAAATTTTTTATATTCTTTCTAAATTTCCATGCAGTTATAAAGGGGGAAAAAAAGGAAAGATCTGCAAATTAACATGCTTGTGGGTTAAGAATGTCCTGGAGATTTTGAGAAACATCACCAAAATGCAGCTGACAGATTTTCACATTCAGAAATATGGGTCCAAATCTTGTTTCTTGCTGTAGTAAATAGGTAGGGTACACAGAAAGAGACTCCTCGAAGATTGTGGTATATTTGAACCACAATCAAACATACCCTGGTAACAACAGCCTTCTGTTGCTCATTAATCTTTCTCACACTGGGTCAGGTGAAAGGAACTGTGGACATGAATTCACCAAAGGTGGCTTCATTTTAGCAGTTTCACATCTGGCTTATACACAGAAGAAGGAGGAGAAGGTGATGATGACGACGATGACAACGAAGACAACTGTGGTAAATAGTACTAGAGTAAACCCATGGAATCACTGGAAATTTGGTGCATCCGCTCCTCCATAGGCTTCATTTATTCAAAAGAGTGTACTCTTAACTGTGATTTACTTAAAATAGGCCCATTTGAATCAATGGGAATTATGTGGGAAGTGGCTCATTAAATTTCCGTTGATTCAATGGGCCAACTCTAGTTCAATTTACTACAGTAAGCAATAGGATTTGGGTCATTTGTTATAGTCCCTTGGTTCTGGAATTATGTTTGGAGCTTTCCTGCCCACCCACCCCTAAACCTACCCCACCAACTCTGTTGCCTCTGAAGAAATCTCAGCTGTGTTTCTGGACACATCCTCTGCTAATTTATTTTTGATCTCAGAAAAAGTGAATGAGATCTGACTTATTTTCCTGTTTCTGTTCTCCCCACAAAGTTATAAATAGTACTAACAAGGCTTTAGAATCATCAGTGAGCATAGAAGAAATGCTGCAATAGATCACAAAAATCAACAGTCAGTTTTAATTTTATTTATTTATTTATTTATTAACATTTATATATCACTTGATTTAGCATAAGACACTTGACTGTGAACAATTGCCTGTGCACCTCGGGGAAACATATATATATATATGGGATATATATGTTACAGTTAAAACTAGTTTTACGTTTCCCCCAGTTAAAACTAGTTCTGACTAACTCTGTTTGTAAGAACTAGAATTAACTGACGATAAAAGATCCATTTCTAGTGAAAACTAGTTTGAACTTGTCAAAACTATTTCTAACTAAACGGCTTAGTTAAAACTAGAATTTCCTACCAAGGAAAAAGTTTCAGTTAAAACCAGTTTCAAGTTAAAATGTGTTTTGACAAGTTCTGACTAGTCAAAACTATTTCTAACTAAACGTCTCAGTTACAACTAGAATTTCCGAATAATAATAAGTGAAAGTGCAAGGCTGGCAAAACTTCACTTTTCCAGCCGTTAAGTGAGAGTGTGAGGCTGGAAGTGCAAGGCTAGTTGGGCCTCACTTTTGCAGCTGAAACGCAGCACAGGGAGCTTTGAAAGGGGGGGGGCAGCAGAGGTGAGACATTGCTGGGACAGTCCCGGAGACTGCCAAGAGACTGCAAAGGGGATGTGGTGACTCAGTGGTTAAGAAGTTCACCTTGTTAGCTGGAAGGCTGGCAAGTCAGCAGTTCGAGACCTGGGAACTGCATGATAGTTTGAGTGCCCACACCACCCATGGGGTTTCGAGGCCAGTCCAGTGCTGGAAGAGGAGAGTGTGAGGCTAGTGGAGCCTTGCTTTTCCAACCAAAGCACAGCACGGGGACCATGGGGGGGGGCATCAGAGGTGAGACATTGCTGGGACTGTCCCAGAGACTGCAAAGGGACTGTAGTGGCTCAGTGGTTAAGAAGTTCACATTATTAGCTGGCCATTTCTGCCCTTTCTGCCTTCCTCTGAGGTGCCTGTGCACCTTGGGGAAACAGCAAAAAATGTGTCCCTCCCCCAGGTGTTCATTTTCAGCTGCAGCAGTCCTGAAAATGGTCTAGTGTTTATTGGTCGAGCGATGTTGCCTAGGGTGCTGGCTCCGCATACCCTCAGACCACTCAGCTCAGCGCGATTGTGCTGACAAAGATGGGCACTCAAACCGTCAAGCAATCCCCGGGTCTCGAACTGCTGACTTGCCAGCCTTCCAGCTAACAAGGCGGGCTTCTTAAACACTGAGCCACTGCAGTCCCTTTGCAGTCTCCGGGACAGTCCCGCCAATGTCTCGCCTCTGCTGCGCCCCCCTCCATATTACCCACGTTGTGCTTTGGCTGGAAAAGCGAGGCTCCACCAGCCTTGCACTTTCTCTTATGGTTATTAGGGAATTCTAGTTGTAACTAAGACATTTAGTTAGAACGAGTTTTGACTAGTCAGGAGTATGGACTTTTAATATAGTCACATCATCCACTAAATGTTATTTTATTCATTTCTATTGGAAGTGTCTACCCGTTTCTGAAGAAGGAACAGAAATATGGAGGTTAAGGTTACATGAGAAATTTGTTTAGGGTCTGCAAGTTTGTGCTTGCAGTGAGGTTATGCTGCAGTCCATTACAGAATCAAAAAACAGCTACCTATTCTACGGAAATGCAACAACATTTCTATACAAGTTGTTGAGGAGAGTGAGGGGAAAATGAGATTTCAGTCAGTTGTGGGTCCATTTAAAAAGGGAATCTTTTCCCTGACCGAAGGTCAAGATCTTACTGCCTAGATGTAATGCAATCAACAGATAAATTGCAGACTATTATGTTTTAATTTTTGTGCTTGCAGAAGAGTTATTGAAAGCAGTACGAAAAACTATATGGCTTCATGGGAGTTTTGTTTATTTCATTATATAATGAACCTGCTTTCAGTAGAAGCCCTCTGCTTCATAACCTGTCAGCATCGCAAAGGAACTTTGACATGTTTCCCTTTCAGAAGCATTATAGGGATTTACATTTTGCACTTTGCAATCATATTTGCATTAAAATGATTTAGCTTTGGTGTGAAAAACAATTCATAATAGCAGCAGTCAAAACATGCAGAATTAGGGCATCAAGAAAGAAATGAAGGAGAGATAATAAAAGGCTGTGAATAAGAGGTATTTAAAATTTCACCCATCCATTTGTGTGTGTTTGTGTGTGTGCGCGTGAGCATGCCTGCGTGTGCACACATGCGCATGCACACACGTGTATAAAAGGATGGATGTGAATATTCTGCTCTTACAATAAATAATAAGATTTATATAGCTGGGCTTCTAGATCCAAATCAACTATTCCTTTTTTAAAAAGAAAACCAGATTCTATTCATGCACTCATATATTTATTTCATTTCATTCATTGTGTCTCATTAAAGTTGACAGGTTCATACTGTTTGGCTGTTCAATACTCATTTTCTTTCCCAGTTCAGTATCCTGTCTAGAGTGGTTCAACCAGCTATTGTCTAGGGATTCATAAACATTTCCCATATGTTTTGCAGGTGTAAATTTTCTGTGAAGCCATATCAGTAGGAAAGATGTGCATCATTTTTATTGGTCAGATTTTGTGGAGTTGCTGAACATTTTACAGTTAAAGACATTTCTATTCCATGTGCTGATTCAGGAGATGATGGTCCCTTTGCCACAGTTGTCAATGTATGTGTTGGTCTTTTATGTTTTATTGCACCATTACCTTTTATTGTATTGTTACATTTTATTGCATTGTTATATTTTATTGTTCTGTGGTGTTTGATATGTTGTGATTTTTGTGATTATTGCATAATTTTTGTATTGTATATTGATTATTGTTTCTGTTGTGGGCCATGTTTGTAGAATGTTTATTGTGTAACTTTTGTGCATACTGTATTATTATATATTGGATATTGTATCATTATTGTTGTTAAACGCTGTTTCTTTTTCTTTTCTGTTCTTTGGATGTGTTTTGTATAATTGTTGTATATACTGTGTCGCTGTATATTCTGTAAGCCTCCTAGAGTCACTTTCGCGAAGGAGGCACCATAGAAATCTAAAAATTAAATTAAATTACAAGAATGCTTTTTCAATTGCTCTTTTTTGCATTTTCTCGACAGAAATCTGACAATTTACCACTAAGGATCTTAAATCCAATCCTAAATCTGAATAAATTTAACAGGACTTCATTTCAAATTGCATACATATGTAAGATTGCATTCCTACACCCAGAAATACAAATTGTGTTATTAATTAAGAGTGGATACAATTCCAACCTTGGTTTCCCAGAGAACAATAACCATTTGGAGGCTACAACTTCAAATGCTTTCACTTAATGTTCAATAGTTCTTCCAACTCACTCTCCAAACTGATGATAACTCAGCAGACACTTCCCTTCTGACATTTGCCTTCAAAGTTCTATGGATCCCATGGCAGCACTCTGGGACAGGCTGGAATCTGTTATAGCCATTGAGGTTCTCTATGTGACTATGTTTCCCATTTTCTTCTCATCATGTGTAGAATATACATGCTTACCAAGGTGTCTGGAAGGCAAGTGCTCATTGCATAATGAGAAGAACATGTAGAGAGTCATACAGAGAACTTAAGTTGATATATATTGGAAGATTCATTCATATGGAAGCATTGGACTGGTATAATTGGGGGGGGGTGCCCCTCAACTTTAGATTCTTGCATACTGGATTTTTAAAAGGTCTTCTGTTTGTCCCAAAAAAGGGTTTCTTTAAAAAGAAATCAAACCTGAAATAAAATGAATTTACCTCTATCTTACTCTTAGATCAAGAGTGCTGGATTTTGCAGCTACCACAAACTCCCTCAATCATTTTCAGAGAAAAGGGATGATTTGTATGAATGCCTTAGAACTGATTGCTTTATCCAAATTGAACAACACATTTCTGTGCCGCCTGTAAAATAACACGGGGAACGTAGGCACCCAAACTGATAAAATATAATGTAGCATCTACCCATTTATCCATTCATTGATTCCTTCGTGGATTTGCTACCCCTGACTTTGTACATATTTTCAATATGCATTAAAAACTCCCTTAAAAATTATTTGAACATATTCTCGCTCCTTTGCAGCCTTAAAAAGAAGAATATTTTAAAAAAGATTAAAGAAGCTAACACAGAGACTTGGGCAGGAAAATGAGCTATAAATAAGAATACATGCATTTTCCATGAAAATGTGTTTGAACAATCACATTTTGTACCAGTGGTGCAGAGCAGAATGTTTAAGAGCAGCTGTAATTATTAGTGTGCTTTGTGTACATATTTTCCAATTACTCCATAAACCAAAGCAGATGGAGGTAAAGTTTATTCCGATGATTTGTCTTTTTAATCTGATTGGTTTCCAGTTCCATGCTGCAGGACTTGTTGGTCTCCATCTTCTTTGTATTCAATCATTTTGGAGGAACGGAGATACAGCTTCTTCCTCTGACCCCCAAGATCAGAAATCTGAGGATGAGCAGTCTTTTTTTAAAAAATTTAGCATGCATGGAATTGAAACAGCCCCTCCAAGTGAAATGAAAAATGACTCCCCAATATATAGCATCTTTTTAAAAGACTTTAACCCTATTGTAGATTCGCACTGGCAATTTAACAAACCACCATTTTCATTTTGATTCATTTGCTTGGCTCACAACTAGGAATGTAAGTGGCAACTTGCTAATTAGTAACAATTAGCACCCTCCCTTTACCTTAGCCTAACTCAGGGGTGGCCATCCTAATGCCCCTGGGCCAGATCTAGCCTGTGGCACCAATTAATATGGCATGTGGTGAGGACCCCACAGCAGTGGTGTAGAGTGGGCGGCCCAGGGGGCGGCATGCCCTGGGTGGCACTTTTTGGGCTATGGGTTTTCTTGGACTACAATTCCCATAAGCCCTAGTGGGAGCGGGCGTCAGCGTCTACCGGGGGGGGCAAATTTGGCTTATGTCCCGGGTGGCTGAAATCAACTCTACGCTACTGCCCCACAGCCACCACTGGAAGCACCAAAAACACACTGGACGCACCAAAACCCACTGGAAAACTGTGAGACTGTGCCACCCTGGATCCTGCCACCAAACGAAGCAGTGGAAATGGTGAAAACAGGTGACAATGTGCCATGAATGCACCCGCCACCACCACCTCCACCACCACTGGCAGAAGCAGCAAGAAAAACCACACCTCCGACCCGCACATCTGTCTGAGGGGGTGTGGTCCAGCCCACAGCGCAAAAAGTTTGGCCACCCAATTTAAATGACACGTTGTTTAAAAATAAAACTGCACATCCTAGAGATGTGGGGAGGATGAAATAAATCTGATAGGACTTTCTTCTTCTGGAAGATTCCAAAGCACACACAAATGTTCTTCTATGCTTCCATAACGTCCATTCTAAAACCTTGTATATTATGCAGATATCTGGATTGAAAATGAAGAGCTCAGAGCTTGGCTGTGTGTGATTTATTTAGTGTGGACCCAGTGATTCTGTAGGGTAGACAGTATAATCAGTGAGCCTCATTTCCTGTAAGAAAAGAATCATGAGGGAAACTAGAAGATTTGCGGCAGTAGAAGCTGTGGCAATTCTCCTTTTTACCTGGGAAAAGGACCAAAGTAAGGGCTGCAGGCTGCAAACACAGTCTCAGAGCTCTACATGCAGCCGTGGGTTCACTCTTTGCCCACCCTTCCTGTAAACAAACCTTTATTTTGTTTTATATTCCTTATTATGCAGGGAGATTAGATTAATTTAGAAATATGTATGAAAATGCACTATCTACTTGCAGTGTATATTCCATTTGGTCTGCCGCCAATAAAGCTTTTTTGTTCTTCCCTGGCTTTGCTATTTTTCTTGCCCTGGTTTTTTTTGCCTGGTTCTGATGGCTACAATATGCATACATAATTTTATCATTATTCTAGAATGATTCCCAACGTCTATTTACAGGATCATCAATCACGCTGTTGAATAATAATAGGCTTATAACATTTCCTGGTGGAGAGCCATTCTCTTCCACAAATTCATTAAAAACACTCGCTTCTCACTTTACAGCAAAGATGTCAAACCATTTGGCAATTAGTGGCCACTTAAGAGGAGGAAGTAAGCAGAAAGTACCACAGGCTGCTAAAGGTGCATAAACAAGATGGGATTCGGGATGGAGGCAGGAAGCTTTTGTATTGGCAAAGTAGTCTGTGAGCTTGGGTTTCTCTTCTCCCTTTTAATGTCATTCATGATGTAAGAGGTGGAAATGCAATGAGATACAAGGAAGGCCTTCAAATAATATATACAAAGTATATCTCACTATAGCTGACTGGATAACTCACAAGAGTGGAACACTTGTCAAGGATTAGGAGGCTGATTCTTCCCTGAAGAGCCAACCTTTGTAACCTTGGCCAAACTGCAGAGGCCTCGGTCACTCTCAGAAGAAAAGGTGGGAATGAGAAACCACCTCTGAGTACTGTATTCTTCACCTAGAAACCCCTGGAAAATGTTGCCATAAATCAGAACTGACTTGATGGAACAATACGACAATGACACCTTGGAGGGGATAGTATCCAGAAATGGGAGGGAGCCCTTACTTCAGGGATTCCCAACCTAAGGCCCTTCAAAATCAAGATTGGCCCATTTGGGGATTTGGTGACTTCACACCTCCATAAGTTCCTTTGATTCAATGGGCCTACTAGATTTTCCCCAATACATTAAAGAGCAGAATGATTCTGTAAACAGTTACACAATAATGAAGACATCAGTGATACATTTTTAAACCTACAAGGCAAGAAAATATGCATGAGCATTATGGTACATAGAAATAATGCTAATTGCTGTCAGAAAAACAGATTTCCTTTGGAAAAAGAATGGAACTATGAAATAAGTTTTACGACACTGTATTTAGGGAAGAACAAATGCAGAAGAAGGTGATACCTATTTTTGGATCACTAAAACAAAGAGAGGAGAGGAGGCCTGTGGCCTCAATGGAGCCATTTGGGAGGAGCTGTAAGTGGAGACCTGGTTTCCTGAGTCTGTTGGATGGGGGAGGGATATAAAATGGATGGCTACATCACATTTATTTTTAAGAACAGATCCTGGCAAACACCAGGCCATGAAAATTTGGACTTTCATTGATGAGTTCCCTATCTTTGCCTGAAGAAGTTATCGTAAATCATGAAAGCTTGCGATAATTTTTTTATTTTAGTGATCCAAAATAGGTATCACCTTCTTTTTCTACATTTGTTTTGTATGTGGATCACACGGCTGATTTGTTTGTTTTAGGGAAGAAGGAGACAATGGACAAAGGACAATAGACTAAATCCAATTGTCCCAACTGTCCTTCTTTCATGTCTAGGTCAGACTTTAAACTGCCAAAATGAAGCCACCTTCTTGGGTTTCCTGTTGGCCAAACTTCAATCCTCATTGGTACATGTTTCCAGTAGTAACTGGCAGACCAGCAGATGATCTGGATTCTGTGTCTCTTCTCATTCACACAGCATTTTGTTATCCACCAGCAGCCCCCATTTGAGCAAGGTGGTCTTGCATTTAGGGCAGTGGCGAAGCACAGGTTTCAGCTGCCCGGGGCGCAGGCCAAACTCACTGCTCCCCCATCTAGGCTCGCCATCCCACCCCCCATCTAGGCTCACTGTCCCCATCTAGGCTTGCTGCCCCCATCTATGCTCACCATCCCCATCTAAGCGACCACCTACCTTGCGCGGGACCCCCTTGGTCTGGACAGTGCTGCTCCGGCTGTGGGTGCTGGACCGCAACAACCACTGGCCTCACTTCCCACCCTCCTGGGCAGCTCCACCACTGGAGGAAGATGAGCTGCTGCCACTGGGCTCAGAGGTGGTGTGGCTGCATGCCTGGGATGCTGACAAAGGCACCAACATGTGCCTCACCTACGGCTCGTGGCTTGTCAGGCACCTCTTTGTAGGTACCGCACAGTGGGAAGGTGCTGACGGTGGGCTCTTTGCTGGGCTTGTGCCGCCTCAGCCTCTGGTTCTCGGCCCAGGACCACGAGTGGCCCTGGGCCCTGCACAGCCCCTCCCGGTGCCTTGAGCTGGCTGTGAGGAAGAGGGTGCCTGAAGAAGGGGAAGACAAAAGCAGAGAAGGAGGAAAAGTGCCCCCTGGTCCCTGCTGCACCATCAGGACCACACCTTCCTGGCACCCTCCAGCCCAGGGCCACGGCGAAGTCCTATTTATTGTAAAATTTTGCCGTCTTGCCACCCACCTCCCAAAAAAAAGTGCTTCCTGGGTTGCTCCCCCCACTTCCCCACACTACGCTACTTGATTTTGGGACTCCGACCCTCAGCCTATTTAGGGTCCTCCAAGTGACATAGGGAATGTCAGGTTTCTCTACCATATCATCTTTTTCATGTTATTCCTTGTCCAGTGAGCTCCTTCCCCCATCTTCCAATCTGATTTTGCTCTTGCATACTCTCAAGAATGTTTGTTTTTGCCATAAAGCTCTTCCTGAATCTGAGCCGGTGGGTTCAGAGGATGTTGAGGGTCATTCTCTGCCTCAACTGTAAGATTGTGGCTACATTAAATCATAACTTTTATTATGTTTAAAATCATGATCACTGCTCATGTTGGGCTTGCAGATTGTAGCAGGAATTCAGTATTAACTCTCAATGGAATGTGATTGGCATTCTAGCTCACAGCATCTCCTTCTTTCCTTCCATATTCTGGTCCCACCTCTGCCAGTCCTTTTATGGTTCTCTATCTTGCCAGTTTTGTGTATGGGGTTTAGTTATTTTATTGATACCAACTCAAGAATGTTACAAAATGTCCCAGTAAGAGAGAACAGTCAGGGTTTTGATATGTGAACTCTCGCATCATACACATCCATTCTTCGTTCTCACTATTCACTCAGGTTTTAGTGATAAGATAAAAGGCTGCTCTGGTGCTATGGATGACCCCTCCTCACTTCTTGGTTGTGGCAGAGGAAAAACAATCAATGCTTTAAAATTGCATGTGTGTGTGCATGTACACATTGACACATGCACATGCTCACACAAAGGATCCTCTCCCCCTTCTCTCTAATTGTAGACTGAGTGCTTCTGATTCTTCACCCCACGGTAGCAACTCTTCTCTCAATAAAGTGAGAAAATCCTGAAAAATCTTTTCCATTTCTTCTGCCCTCCTGACTTGTGCAGTTACTGACCTAGTAATAATAATTTCGTGTCAGAAATTATTCTGGGTTGGAAGGATTTTTGATGGAGAAACTCTGCTCAGGGAACATCCAAATGAGGCTCCTTTCATGTCCCCAAGAGCTGGGACAGAGACTGGTGCTCAATCCATCATGTAGTACCCTGGTCTTGAACTGCCAACTTGCAGGCTTTCCAGCTAAAAAGGTGAGCTTCTTATGGTGAAATTATGTTCTAGCAATAATCTCATTTTTTTTTAAAAAAAAGCAGAGGACACTCGTAGAGATGAAAGAATGTGGGTTGTGTTCTGATAACCCTAAACAACACACCCCAACTACCTATGTAACTGAAACACCATGTTCCGATACACACCTACACCTTTACAACAAGGAATCACAACTGACTTCACAGGGGAAAGCCTGACTGAATCTTCTCAACATTAAAAACTAGAAGCGCTCAAGTAGCAGAAGGGGTGGGGAGATGAGTTGGGAGTAAATCAGCCTTTTTGTCATGAAATCATAAAAAAAAATAAATGGAATTCCCTCATTTTAAAAGCAGAGGAAATCCCATGAGTGTTGATGGTGAACTTGGGCAATTATTCAAGTGCAGAGGTGAATTACATCTTGAAGGAAACTTGTTGCATTATTCATTACAGCTGAGCAATCAGATTGGTCTTATCATGATTCTAAGTAAACAAGTAATTGATCACATCACAAGTTACTAATGTGGTGTAGGGATAAATTCTTTGTTTCCCTCTAGTGCCCAATTCTGATGTTACACGTTGGAAATATTTCTAAACATTGTATACAAAATTCCCTTGCAATGATAATGGAATAATATGCTAAAATGCATTAAAATATATTTTACAAATAATTTTGAAAATAATTGTATGTAATTTGATATGCCTAAACTACCTAGATGATACTTGTTGCGCCTTTATTTTTGTAAGTACTCATTTTATCATTCATATTTAATAAGTAACTAGTTAACTAGTTATTTAGTTATTTTAAATATTTTGCTCTCCCTTTCTCCTCCACAGGTCCCAGCCTGCTTACTGAAGCAAGCAATAATAAAAGCAAAACAATAACACAGTAAATAATTATAATAGCTAAAAAAGAATTAAATAGGCAAAAAAAATCAAACTGGTGTATAGAAACTTGTGTAAAAACAGTTTAACTTGTTCTAATAACACATTAAAATAAAAATAAAAACAACCAAAAATGATTTAGGAAGTGCCATTTATTTAATGGCTCTGTTTTGGTTAAGGCTAGCAATTGGATTTATCCCACTACCTGTCATGTTGACCTTATATATCTGTCAAATTAACAATTGTTTCTTTGAAATATTTAATATCTATTAAAAACTCTCCCCAGTTTAAAAAAAGGTGAAAGTTTCTAGAGTTGTTTTTATAATTTATTGTATCACTTTACTTGTAGTTTTTATGCTAGTCTACTGCAGAGCTTGTACTGTGTTCAAAGCTTTTCTCTTCCTTTTCGGGTAGAAATCCTACTTACCGGTAGGTGAACTGTATTAGCATGTCTACTCCCATTGGTTGTAATGTGGGGATGAATTATAAGCACTGTACTGTCAAGGCTGACATTCAGTCCATCTCAGTTTTGTGGGCATTGTAATAATTCTTACATTTTAGGTAGAGAAAGGAAATGTCCATCCTGTTTCCAACTATAGCCAACAGGAAAACAATAGTGTATAGCAGGGATCCCCAACCTATGGCCCATGGTCCAGACTAAGCCCGCAATGCCATTTCATCTGGCCAGTTGCCACCTGGAGGAAGAAGAAGAAGAAGAAGAAGAAGAAGAAGAAGAAGAAGAAGAAGAAGAAGAAGAAGAAGAAGAAGAAGAAGAAGAAGAAGAAGAAGAAGAAGAAGAAGAAGAAGAAGAAGAAGAAGAAGAAGAAGAAGAAGAAGAAGAAGAAGAAGAAGAAGAAGAAGAAGAAGAAGAAGAAGAAGAAGAAGAAGAAGAAGAAGAAGAAGAAGAAGAAGAAGAAGAAGAAGAAGAAGAAGAAGAAGAAGAAGAAGAAGAAGAAGAAGAAGAAGAAGAAGAAGAAGAGAGGTAGGTAGATGCAACCCCCTAACTTCAGGTTTCAGAAGGAGCAGAGCAGTTACTTTGTTGCCAGACCAGAGGTCAGGAGCCAGTGGACTCATACTAGAGGTGAAGGGGTCATCCAAGAGGGTGGTCAAGGCCACAGTCCAATTTTCAGAATCCAGGGAATTAAGGTGAGGAAGCCAGGAGCACAGTGTCGGGTTCACCAAACTGACGAATTGGCCTGACAAAGGCCTGCCAGCATGCCTCTCCTTTAAGGGTCTGTTCAGGAGGTGTGCCCGGGCCCTCCTCCTTCTCAGCTACATCTGATGCCTCAATAAAACCCTATAATGAGCAGGTATGCTGGCCTGCTCCTGAATAGCTTGCCTGCTGACACCTGGCCTAGCTGTCAAACTCCAATCCTCCATCCCAGCTTGGCCCTGCTGGACAGGCTCTGGTGCTGCGAGACCAGTGCCATGTCCATGTCCTCTGACCCGGCCTGCTGACCTGAACTGGCCATGGCCTGGGGGACTGGCAAGGGGTCCTCCTCAGGCTCAGATTCCAAGTCAGAGCCAGCAGCAGTCAGCTGGGTTGGCTGAAAAACCTCCTCCTCCTTGCACCCAGGACCCCAGGTCACAACAACAGCACAGATTTAACTATGCATGGCTATTAATGAAAAGAGTTTATTTGAAAAAAATAAATCTAGAAAATTTAAATTCCGAGGGGGGGGGAGGGAATAGAAAAAGGACAGGATGCTTTCCTTTCCACCTATTTTGTAGGTACTGTAGTGTCTTTAGTCGTCCTCTGCTCCTCCGTTCTTTCTCTGCTGTGCAATAATGAGATGAAATGGAAGACAAAACCATGGCACATAGTGAATGCACAGATCATTGTGGAAGCCAGTTTTATGATTCCCTTGGAGAAATTTTGCAGGCATTGAAAATGCCAACAAGAACACCATATTTGGCTTAGGCAACTCATTGCTCTTCTGTTCCACAGAGCTGCATTTGCGATATTTGAATCACAAAGTGGTGTTTATTTCTGCCAAGGACAGAAGAAAACAAGATGTGAGAGAAAGTCTATTCCCTTTGTAAGGCTGTTAAATTACCTATTTGTTTTGTACTCATCTGGGTGGGTGGGGCACAGGTACCCTGCTTAGAGTGATGGCATAGGAAACAACTCACAACCAAAGGAAGTGACTTGGGCTCCATTAAGTATTAACAAATTGTTTATCCCTCCTGAGTCAGGTAGCTCAAGACCATCTTTAATGTGGTCTCATTCTCTCTGTTATCATTTTCATGAAAAGATATTATTATTTATACCACATGATGAAACTAGGGAAGCAGTTTTCAGAAATAATCATACTCCAGGGACATTGCTAGTTGCAGGGTTCATTACTGTTGAGAGGGGGAGTTTATTTTGTTCCAAAAAGTAAGAATCTAGAGCTTAGAATAGTTGAACTGCAGTTATAGCTAAGCTGCTTGGTTGACTTTCATTAATCTATCCCTTTGGACTGCTTACCTTTATCAGTCCATTTGAATCTTCTGACAACTCAAGTCTTGCTCTTTAACTCCTTATACTGTATATTGGCATGCCTGCCATCCCAGCAACCAACCCATCTCCCTTGGCATCACCACACACATCTGGTGCTTTCTTTACTCTTAGTGTACAAAAATAATAAATAGATGGATGGACAAGGTGTGGGAACTGAGGAGGGTGACACAGAAGATTGAGGAGAGAATCCCTTTTCCAAAAGGGCTGATATCCATGTGAGGTACTGGGTGCAGTTAAAGGTAGTGGGGTCATGCTGTCCTCCCCGACGTATTCCCAGTTCTATAGTTGCTGCCGTAATGCAGTTCTAAATGGGAGGTTCAATGTTCTCAGAGAGGTTCCTTCACATGATTGGCCCAGTGGTGTGAACTGGGCTCTAAGTTCATGAGGATAATAATTCTGTGACCTTCTCCCACATCAGATTGTCCTAGATAGTGTCCTGTCTTTTCTTTAATGGTGGTGCACACACAACCTTTCTCTAATTTTCTTTCTTTCTTTAAAAAGACTTTATAATAGAGAGTAGGCTTACTGTCACTACTGCCATATGGAGAAGTCAAACCAGCATGCTTTCTTCAAATCCTTGGAATATCGTGTATATTTGTATCCTGTTGTACACACCTCTGAATGATTGAAGCCTTTGTCAGGTATGATAACCTCTGGGTTGTCAATTATGCTTTGCTTCCCTTGTTGCTTTATCTTGAAAACAAAGACTTGGAGAAGTGGTCTCTGCTTTTGTGCAAGCTTTACAAAAGAACAAAAAAAAATTATTATTTTTTAGTATTTTTCCTCATGTGTGGAACCTACCAAGAAGAAGGAACATCTTATCTTCAGATTTGTTGTTCACATGTGCACAAAGATAAAGGAAGGGAAAATGCTAAGCACTCCCTCTAAAGTGTGTTGATGAACCCAAAGGCGGCGGCGGCTTCTTCTTCTTCTTCTTCTTCTTCTTCTTCTTCTTCTTCTTCTTCTTCTTCTTCTTCTTCTTCTTCTTCTTCTTCTTCTTCTTCTTCTGCTTCTGCTGCTGCTGCTGCTGCTGCTGCTGCTGCTGCTGCTGCTGCTGCTGCTGCGACTAGGTCAGACTTGAAACTGCCAAAATTAAGCCACCTTTAATGAATTTATTTCCTCAGTTTCTTTCTTTCGCCTGATCCAGTGTGAGAAAGATTGGCCAGCAACACAAGGTTACCGTTACCAGGTTACGCCCAATTGTAGTTCCAAAATACCCCAATCTTCAAGGAGGCTCTTTCTGGGTACCCCAACCCAAGGGCTAATAATACTAATAATTTCATGTCAGAAATAGGGCTGTTAACATCTGAATAGGGCTCACATTAGATGGATTCCCAGGTGCAATAGTAGTACTGTATGTTGACAGTAATGTAATACTGTTTGAACTGAAACTGCAATGATGAAACAATTATGAGATTTAATTTAGTGTAGCACAGTTCTTTCCTCAAACAAATATGAGTGAAAGAGGCAATAAATATAATGGTGCTGCTTGTTGTGCTTTATATTCACCAGGCAAATCAAATGTGCTTATTAATGACTGAGGTGTGGTTCATGTTTGGAAATGATTCAAAATCTGAAGTGAAGCAGGGTATTTGTAGTTTCTGAGCTACTTCTAAATGAAACAAAGAACCCAAAAGTATCATACAGATTGAATCAGGGTTCTCTAAAGTGCTGAATATCACTGTAGTGCTTTGTATGTGTGTGTGGTGTTGTTTTTAACAACCTTGAAAATTAAAAGCAAGGCAACACAAAAACTAATTGGCATCTGCAAGTCTCAATCAGAAAATGAAAGTAATGCATTAATAGAATTAGGAAGCCTGAAAGGGAATGAGGTTGATGGCTCAAGTGCCAATAAAAGCAATATTTTTGTATTTTGGAAGGAAAGAAAAAACTGGTTGGGGCATTTCTTGCACACTGAAAGGTGAGCCATCCTTGCATCCCAGGTTAGAGTCTTCCTTTTTTCCTTTTTAACACTCGTTCACTATTCAGATCCATATGTAAAAATACTTTCAAATATTCAGATTTGGAGTGAAGAAGATGGGCTACAAATGGACTCGAAGCAAATTGGTTGCTATTTGTAAGATAAATAAATTGAAATGAATCAACACAACTGTTATTTATATAGCCCTAGCAATAACGTAGGTGCTAAATCATCATCATCATCATCATCATCATCATCATCATCATCATCATCATCATCATCATCATGAAGAAGAAGAAGAACAACAACAACAACGATGGTGGCGACAACAACAACAACAACACTATGTTACAAAGATCTGATAATACCTGGATCAGGTATGAACTCAGCATTCTCCAAAGCTGTAAGTAAGGCCAATTGGCCATAGCAGTACTTTGTGGCAATGGATTGCATCAATCATGCATCTTTTTTCTATTTTAAATCTGCTTCCAGCCAGTTTCATTGGATGACCTGATCCAGGTGTGGAGATGGAGAATGGTGACCTTCAAAACGTTAATGCAAAGCAAAGCAGATACACTTCTATACTACCCCATAGTGCTTAGTGTACTCCCTGAGCGGTTCACAATTAGTATTTTGCCCCCAACATGCTGAATATTCATTTTACCGACCTGGGAAGGCTGGAAGGCTGAATCAACCTTGGGCCCTCCTTGGGCCCTGGTCGGGAGCAAAGTTGCAACCTCTTGGTTGCAGGACAGCAGTTTAACCACTGTACCACCAGTAATCCTTTACTGAATTACAGATCCCTGTAATTTTTTCCCTTTCTGATTAGGGCTTGTGAAATTTGAGAACATCTGAAGAGGTAGCGATTGCCATTCCTTTCTGCAGTATTTTAAGAAAGATTATAAATTCATTCTTTTTATGTGGTCTATAACTGGATTAAAGGGAACACAAGGCTCCCTTCCAACTCTATGGTTCTCCCAGAGTTCAACTCCAGTTATCTCTCACCAACAACTTTGCAATACATTTGGCAGATGTGCTGGCTAACAAATTGAATTCTGCTTCAATAGTCTGATTTGTTCTCTTCCCCGCCCATGTTTTCAGCTTCCCCTTTGCTTTATTTATAAGCACCACGTATGCATTTATTCAATTAAATGTTCATTCATCTTCCTTCTCGTTTCTTTTCTTTTTGCAGAATCAATTTTTAAACCATTGAAAAACTGCTTGAGGAAGAATGTGAAGGTGGATTAGTGACATTTCCAATTTCCAGCCAATCAGTTTAGTGCACAACCAGAGATTCTGTTATAAAGATACAGTTCAAGTCTAGGAGAGGTGTTATGTTTGCAGTGAATATGTGCTTGTATAGAAGACTCACAGCTGAAATTGTGAGCTCACATGGCTTCCTATCTAGATCCTGACACTCCACAAAGCTCTCATCTGCCTTTCTTCCCTTCTTGGATCTACTAAAGCCTCTCTGGCATTTGCATACCGAACTCTCTTTTGAATGGAGGTTTGTCAGTGAGACCACCACTTAAGCTTGCCAATTTATAAGAGAGATTCAGCAATACCAAACACATCCCAAGATAGACTGTAGTACTGCCAATCATGCATTTCATTATTTTTGGTCACAGATTATTCATATCTGTGTAAAGGGTCATGTGTATTGCCCAGGGGAACATAGGCTTTACAGAAGACTATTGTAATTGCAAGGAGGTAAATGATATTTCTCATTTCCCCCCTCCAAGCTCTGAAGTGGTTACAATCATATGTTTTAAATAAGTAGAACCAGTTGCTAACCAGTTCATGCATTTAGAAGGTCTTGGTGACCAGAAAAGGGATGTTTTCCCAGTCAACTTGTCAATTAGTGAGATTTAATAAGGTCGCAAGAATACACAAGTGGCTGAACATCCTCTGAGCAAGGGGCATAGAGACAAAGGTGATGACATCGCATTTTAGCTTTAGAGTATAAGAATAAAGGGACTTAGTCCCTAGACTTTGGAGCTCTCTGAACATGCCAACTAACTGAACTACCAGGTGGCTAAAGGAGGGACAAAGGGAAACCACATTGGGTATGCATAGCCTCTTTCCTTGTATTCTCTTTCTTGTTTTTTTCCTGCTCTGCTTCCGATATACCTTATTTAGAAAATAAAGCTTTGTTTCTTCACCCACTGAGTGCTTATTTTCTGTGAGATCCTAAAAGAACCTGAAGCCCATTAGGCCTGGTCAGCCTGAGTTGGCAATACATCATGTTTTGTAAGGACATCAGCTTAAATAGGATTGCTACAACACTATGTAGACAACATTAACATGGAATCCATTTTATGTCTATAGGGGATAAAATGGTGGTGGGAGAGATAAAGTATCACAAGAGTGTTGCTCAAAGCATATACGGTGAAGTTTAGGTTACAAGGATAAAAAAAAATGTTTAACTTTCTGGCTCACACACTTTTCCTGATCCTGTTATTAACTGTACTCACAGCTATGCTGAAGAACAAGCTCAGCTTTTAATAAATATGCCTTTTCCACTTTTTCATCCAAAATTGCAAAACTGAAATCCTGTTGCATTCCTGATCTTTACACTCGTCCCTGGAGCAGGGAGACTGTGGCCTTATTTAGTCTGGGACTTTCTGCCCATCATGAGACTTCCAGGTGTCTTATCCATTTTATCAAGTCAAGGACACAGATGTTCTCATAGACATCTTATCTGCTCTGACTCCACCTGCTAAAAAACTCCTTGTGTATTCTTGTGACCTTATTTTTGTTGTTCAGTCGCACAGTCGATTCTGACCCTCTGCGACCCCATGGACCACTGTCCACCAGGCACTCCTGTCCTCCACCATCTCCCTCAATTCACTCACCTCCGTGCCCATTCTCTCCACAATACCATCTAGCCATCTCATTTTTGGCTGCCTCCTTTTTCTTTTCCCCTCGACCTTTCCAAGCATCAAGGCTTTCTCAAGTGAATCCTCTCTTCTCATTTGATGTCCAAAGTACTTTAGCTTCATCTTTACTTTTTGACCTTCTAGGGAGCAGTTAGGGTTGATTTCTTCTAAGATTGACCTATTTGTTCTCCTCGCTGTCCAGGGGACTCTCAAAACTCTCCTCCAACACCACATCTCAAAGACAGCTTTCCTAATGGCCTTATTAAATCTCACTAATTGACAAGTTGACTGGGAAAACATCCCTTTTCTGGTCATCAAGACCTTTTAAATGCATAAACTGGTTAGCAAGTAAATTCTGGTGCTTTGCTGTCTTCTGTCCAATGCCTTCTATTCCAAAGACTGTTCCAATATTAACACTCAGAGGATACCCCTAGAATACAGCCCTCATCACCTGTATGCTGTTTGAGAAATTGGCTACAGAAACAGGCAATGACCCTGGAAGAAATACAGTTCCCCTGTTGAGTGGGTTGGTAACTTTGTGGGATGTAACAGCAAGTCCAGCCACACCAGACTTTTTAGGAGCTGAGAAGGCTTCTCATATTTCTGAGTTAATTTCTCTTGTTTGTTGAGAAGAGGTGAGATTTTCTGAACTACAAATTCCACCATTCTCCATCCTGAGTTCTACCTACCTTATAGATCAGGGGTTCTCAGCCTACAGCCCCGGGGCCAGTCGCAGCCCATGACACCATTTCATGTGACCACCACCTCTGCCACACCTGGAAGCGCCATGTGTGGCAGGCAGAGCAAAATGGCCATCCAGCCCCTGAAGCTGTCTGAGGGAGTGTGACCCAGCCCTCAGCTTGAAAAGGTTGAGAACCCCTGTTATAGATGTCTTGTGAGTACCTGAATGTGATGCATCTGGACAAAGGTCTAAATTAGAAAGACAAAAAATTAGGCTGATCTGCCCATCTCTATGTGACACATTTTTTATATGGCTTTGCTCAATCAATCGATTTTATTACATTCAAAGACCAGAACAGAATATAAACAAAATGTTCACGACACGATTGAACATACTGTGGTGGGACTACAAAACAGATTATAGAATGGTCTAGTCAAACTCAACCAAATAGGATCCAGTATATATATCATGTGAAAAGCACAATATATGCCTAGTATAATATAGGTCTGATGTAAAAAGATATGACATAAAATATAGTAATATATAAGATTACAGTGTATAAAATGCTAAGACTATCAATGTCAGTAAAATAGTAATATAAGTAAAATAGCAATATCTATAGTTTAAATATTTTTGCTACAAGGAATACATTGCAGAATACTCTCCCTCTCTTCTTGCCTACATGTTCTGTTTTGTAAGGAGGAGGAAGATGTCAAAGAGGAAGGTTTAGCAAGTTCTTCGCCTTGGCACAGCAGATTTCTGCATACAGTTTCTTGGCTTCTTCCTCTTTGTCTAGGCTGTGCAAATGTCTTAAATTTGGGGAGCAAATTGTCCCAAGTAAAGAAATCACTATAGATGTTATTAGTTCCACACTGAATCAGATTTCAATATGCAATTCAATGTTATACTATTTGTACAACACTGACAGTGATGGGCAGCAACAGGTTCGCACCAGTTCTCCAGAACCGGTAGTAACTTTCCCCAGTATCTCGGAGAACCAGTAGCGGCTTTTGGGGGGAATCACCTCGGGGGCTTACCTTTTAACCGGTTCCCCCACTGTGCATGCATGCCAAGCGCTTGGTGTGCATGCACGCCTACAGTGCTTGGCACACATGCATGGCCTCCTTGCTGTCCTCCCAAGTGGGGAGGAGGAAGATGAAGCTGCTAGCCTGAAGCTCCCTATAGCCTGCTCCCCAGGGTAAGTGACTCACCTTTGTGTGTGGGAAGGGTGGGTGTATTTTAATGTGTATTTAATGTGTTTTTAATTTTAATGTGTATTTTTATGTGTTTTATGTGTATTTAATGTGTATTTTTATGTCTATTTAATGTGTATTTAATGTGTATTTATTTTAATTTGTATTTTATGTGTTTTATGTCTATTTAATTTGTATTTTTATGTGTTTTAATGTCTATTTAATGTGTATTTAATGTGTTTTATGTGTATTTTATGTAATTTTATGTCTATTTAATTTGAATTTTTATGTGTACTAATTTTATGAGGGTTTTATGTTGGTTCCACCCACATAATTGGCTCTGCCCATGACATCATGACATTGGCTCCGCCCAAGATGTCATGACATTGGCTCCACCCACAATGTTGGCTCTGCCCACAGTGTGGTAGTAAAAATTTTGGCTGCCCACCACTGAACACCGGCATAAATAGGTATGATGATTTGGTTCTTGTTTCGTTCTGGGAGGACATTTTAAGATGAAATGGTTTAATCCATCATTCTCCTAATACACAAACAGCTCTTTGATCCTTTTGTGCCAGTTTAAAAGGTTATTATTATTAGATGCAGAAATTATTCTGACTCTGTTCCATTAAAAATGTAGGATTTTGACTATATCCCATATGGCCTAACAATTAAATAGATGCTGGTCCCTTCAAGTTTTCAGATTTAAAACAAATTCTGTCTATTTAACAAACAAACAAAAGTTTCAGGACAACAAAAGAAAGCAGTTGCAGAGAACTTCTGCATTCCTTTGTTTGTCTGAACAAACCTATAGCTACTGGAAACTGCCCTCAACTCTGAGTCTTTGCAAGGAGAACAGCTAGGCACTACTATACTAATAGGTGATGGAGAGTGGGATGTTTTATCCTAATGGGAGCAATCAGCTCTCTGCCATTCTCTGTTGTTTGCTTATCTGTGTTCACCCTGGAGAATGCTGCAGGGTTATATTTCTGCTCCAATTATTTAGGGAGAGTTATGCTGGCAGCTGGGCCTGAAAGATGGTGATGGTTTTGCTATTCCTGAAGTCTGTAGGGAAAGGCTCTCTGAACCTTTGTTGTTAATGGAACCATCAGGATTTCATGTGTAAAGCATGTAACCTCAGATAGTTTATGTAACGGAAGGTGTACAACAAACCTCAGATGACTCCTATGAAGAAAACTTGGGTGTTCTAAATTGGGTTCACTAAGTAGTCTTGCTACTTGTAAACATGAAAAGGGAAAGTTGAGATGATTTTGTGCCTTCCTGTCTCTGACCAGTAGTAGAGGACAATTTTTGCTGGTAAATTTCCTTTGGAGGAAGAGTTATAACAACTTGTTTATTAATCTGTTTATTCCCAGACATGGACAATGTGAGCAGGTATTAAGTCACAATCAATTTCTTTGTGTGTTCCAGTCGTTGCAGAGATATTGTACTCCAAATGGTTCACAGAAAAATAAGCATAATCTAGTAAACTTAATAATGGTACAATATAATATTAAACATGCAATAAATGCATTGCATAATATCGGAAGTGAAAATGAGCAGGAAGCCAATAAAAAAATCAGCTAAGAATATTTAGCTGATATTGTTCATTCAGAGTTCCTGCTAAGAGATCTAATAATAATATTCTCCTCCATTATTAAACTTACAGTAAAAGAGGAAACAAAACACTTCAATAAAGGATTCAAAGCAGCCCTTTAAATAGAAGCTGCTATTACTCCAAGCTTGATATTATCTACTTAGGAATGGGATTTTCTTGGACTATAAATCCTATACTGTAATTAGGCATTCTAAGAATTTCATCTGGCAGATAGACACCTTTAAAAAGACCTGAATGTGTTTTCCCTGGGAGAAAATGCCTCAACTGGACGAGTTTGAGGCTTAATTCAGCCTAGCTTTGCTTAAGCTTCCTGTTCCTACCCCAGTTCTAGCGAGGGACTTTCTTTTTTGAACAGGAAACTCTCAAAACCTTCCACTGAGGTCTTTTCCCCAAGTGAGACACATTGTAGGGAGGGGGATATGGAGTGCTGATGGCAACGCTGGCACGCCACGTTGAACAGAGGCCTCCCTGTTCTTTCCCTATGTCTTCTATGCACGCATAAGCATTCCACCCTTATCTATAGCCCATTGAGAAGGAACACGCTGCACTAGAATAGAGCAGGCCGCTTCTGATAGCACAGCCTTATGTTAGAACAGGGTGAACTAAATATCAGGCCAACAGTTTGCTTTAACAATGGGTTTACTTTACTGCCTAGAATGGAATGTGAAACTCTGACCCAGATATGCACTGCTTTAACAGTATAAATGTACTACAGTTCCAATAAAGCTTAGAGGTTTTATTCCATACCTGTGTCGTGTCTCATCTCCGCTGAGAGATCCCCACATCTGGTGACTCCGCGACGTGATCCCGGATAGCGACCCTCTTATCTCGACTGGAACAGTCTCGTGCACACAGCTACGGCTCCCAGGTAAGTATGGGGTCTTCTTTGACAAAGGAACAAGAAAAGCATGTCAGGGAATTGATACAAGTAGTAAAGGCAGGCCAGGAAGGGACAGTCTCTCACAATGAAGTAGGAGATTTGTTGTTAGAAATAGCTCAATGTTGTCCTTGGTATTCTTCCCATGGCTCTTTAAGAACCTCAGATTGGAAACTCATAGGGCGAGAATTACAGACTGAGCCGCGGGCGGAAGTAGGTCTAGTTCTCACCTGGAGAAAAATTTATGCTGCCTTACAGTTCCTTAGTCCAGATAGGGTCATGGAAAATGCACTCCTGAAGGAGGCTTTTTCAGTTGACCATCCTCCACCACATAACACAGTTACTCTCTGTCCCCCTCTTCCCGAAGGTCAGTCTCCTCCACAGGAACAACTCACGGCCCCTAGCCCTTTCCCATCAGCCAAACCAGGGCCCCTTCAGGGTTCCTTTTGCCCAGGTGTCTCTGGCCACTCACAAGTAGCGGCTGGAATTGCCCGGGCCAAGGTGGAAGGGCACTGGGATCCAAGTGAGACATGGGAGGGAGAAACACCGATGTGTTACCCAGTAACACGTACCCCAGATCAGCAAGGGGGAACAACCTATGCCTGGAGTCCTCTCCCGTATTCAGTTCTTCGGGAATTGAATAGATCTGCTCGGGATGATGGAATTCAATCCACGTACTTCCAAGGCATGGTGGAAGCCATAGCTAGTGGTCATCTCATGACACCCCAAGATTGGAAAGACATGTTTCGCATGCTTCTCAGTCCAGCACAATATGTGGTATGGGACAGTGAGTATAAGGCAGCTGCACTCACTGGCCAAACAGCTAATATCACAGCAGACCAAGTCTATGGTGCTGGACAATTTGCCACCCTTGAGGCCCAGGCCCAACTCACGGATGCCCATTTCCAGGCCATTTCCTATTCTGTCCGCAGAGCACTCAGAAGAGTGCCGGGAAAGAATACAGGGCAAAAATCATTTTCTGCTATTCGACAAGGGCCCACAGAACCATATACCTCTTTTGTGGATAAGCTGAAAGTGGCTATAACTAGACAATTGGACAATGTAGAGGCACAAACTGAACTTCTACACAAATTAGCTTTTGAGAATGCTAACAATGAATGTAAAAAGATTCTGCAGCCTATTGTACACCGTGGGGTGTATGAGTTGGCAGACATGCTTCGTGCATGTGCTGATGTTGGGAGCAAGGCTTATGAAATGGGTCTTCTCGCCGTTGCCTTGCGAGGCAGCCGCGGTAACTGTTACAATTGCCAAAGACCTGGTCATTTCAAGGCTGTATGCAAAGCTCGGGCGTGTCTCTAGCCCGGTCAAAAAAGGGGACACATACCTCGAGGTTGCCTCCACTGTTTCCCACCCTCTTCCGGGGGAGACTATTTTGGTTACTATGAAAGAACAACACGAACTCCCTCTGGGTTCATATCTTCTCCTACCCACTAAGGAGGCACTCAACAATGGCATTCAGATATGCCCGGAGATTGTGCATAAAGTAAAAGATACGCCCATTGTTGCACAATGTTCCAGCCTTCTGCCACTTTCCCTGGTCCCAGGCACTCCGTATGCTCAGTGCATACCACTCACCCACCCCTGCAAGCAACAGCAGGTTCTTAATGTTCCGTTACAGGTTAACTATCTGAAGGAGAGTATCTGGAGGACCAAGCCGACACGTGAGTACCTTATCCAAGGCAAATCTATCACGGCAATTCTGGACACAGGTGCCGATGTTTCCGTGATTCAGCCTTCTGAATGGGACCCCAGATGGCAGGTTGAGGCCGCGCCATCTGTCTGGGGGGTGGGGGGTGCCTCTGCTGCTAAAGTTAGTGTCCGTCCTTTAGTTGTACAACACCCGCGTACTCGCGAGGTGCTGGGCTACATTACTCCAGTAAGTGTGGCCGTTGGTGTCAACCTGTGGGGGCGTGACCTGTTAGAACGATTGGGTGCGGAAATAGTCACTAATGACTCACCCTAAAGCTGTTCCATTAACATGGCTATCCCCAGATCCTGTTTGGATCGAACAATGGCCACTCACCAGTGAAAAGCTGGCTGCTCTTCATCAGCTGGTAAAAGAGCAGTTTGATAAAGGGCACATACAGCCATCAGTAAGTCCTTACAATACCCCAGTATTTGTGATTAAGGAAAAATCTTCCCATGGCCCTCCTTCAATGTGGATTGCTTTGTCTAACTGCATATAGTTTTCTGAAAAGAAAGTCCACGAGGTGGATCTTTATTGTAGTTGGAACAGTGACCCCAAGTGGATTTGCACAGGCTCTCAGCGTTCACCGCAACGCACTGAGCTTGCAGCTATGACTCTTGCAATTGCTACATTTCCTGAAGAACCTTTGAATGTTATAACGGATAGTCTTTATGTGGCAAACATTGTTAATCAAATTGAATTTAGCTATATTTCTCCAAATTGTGATGAAAACTTGTTAGGTTTATTTTTGGCATTGCAAAAGGTATTGCAGGTACGCACTGCTCCTTTGTTTGTGGCTCATATTCGCAGTCATCAGCCCTTTCCAGGAGTCATTGCGGACGGCAACGCCCGCGCTGACTCACTGGTGTCATATGTAACTCAAAGTCCTGTTGAAAGCCATGCTTTGCATCATCAGAATGCTAAGGCTTTAGCCAAGCAATTTAACATGCCTCTTTCAGAGGCTACTGCTATTGTTCAACAATGTCCTCAATGTTCTATGCATACTTCTTTTCCTTCAGCAGGAGTCAATCCGCGATTAGGTCTATTTCAGTGATGGGGATCCCCACAGCACTGAAAACTGATAATGCCCCTGCCTATTGTTCAACACAATTTGCTCAATTCTGTACTCGATGGGCCATTAAGCACACTTTTGGCATACCTTACAACTCCACTGGCCAAGCCGTGGTGGAACGGGCAAACCGTACCCTAAAGACGGTGCTTGACAAAATAAAAGGAAAGGAGGGAATTTCCCTCGGTCTCCTGGATAAGGAAACTATCCTTGCCCAAGCTCGGTCTCCTGGATAAGGAAAATATCCTTGCCCAAGCTCTTTTTACTATTAATCATTTGAATCTTGTCTCCTATAACTCTCAGTTTTTTACCCGTGCTCAGCGACACTACAGGACAGACGAGCCACTGCCCCGTCCGTTGGTGCGGTACCGTCGCCTTCCAGCACCTTATTGGTCTGATCCGGTTCCTCTGATTACCTGGGGGCGTGGCTACGCAGCTGTCCAGACCACTTCGGGTCCTCTTTGGATTCCAGCTCGTTGTGTTCGTCCAGCTATCAGCGATGGCCTGGCATCAGGGTCTGCAGGATCCGATTCCTCAATTCAACAGTCGACTCGGCCTGGCAGTAACTGACACCGATGCACGGAAACGGCGTCATCCAGGGACAACACCAAAGGTCACCTGGGGAGGTCTTAAGAACCTCTCTCGGGATGCTGATGATCTCCTTAAAACGACCAAGAAAGAGAGAACCCCTGAGAATTACCTTGCTGCTATAATAACTTGCATTAACATGAACTCTATGATCTTACTATGCATCCTGCTCCTAAGTTTTGGCCCAGCAGCAGGAAGTGTGGACTTGCATGAACGGATGCAGTATAACCTATGGGTGCAACTGGCAAGGATTGTTAACACCAGTGACTTTTGCCTAACTCAGGCTCCAGACATGCATGGACTCTTGAGTACCTGTTTGATTCCAGTATGCAAAGATCCCACAAGTATCCTGAACAACACACATCTCAATACTATAATGGACTCTTCTAAAATAAAGTATTCTTCCTTATCTAGTTGGGGCCAAGCCACCAAAAAATACCCCCTGGGTGCAGTCCAGTTATACACTCCTAATGTTGCTAACCATGAAAGTAATACTTGTGCTCGTGTTGTGAATTGTTCATCTAGTCCTAAAAAACCTCAGTGTCTCAATCCTGGACCTACCCTGTGGAATTGTTCTAAATTAACAAATGTGTCTTTTAATTATGCTCACATATCATTACCTGTAGGGTTTTTCTTTACATGTGGAAGCCTTACATGGAACTACATACCTGCTAACCTATCCCTAACCACCTGCTGTCTCAGTCGCCTTGTAGCTGTCCTGCCACACAAACAGGACGTGCTTGCTAAAGCAAGGCCCATATGGAGTGCTGATGGCAACGCTGGCACGCCACGTTGAACAGAGGCCTCCCTGTTCTTTCCCTATGTCTTCTATGCACGCATAAGCATTCCACCCTTATCTATAGCCCATTGAGAAGGAACACGCTGCACTAGAATAGAGCAGGCCGCTTCTGATAGCACAGCCTTATGTTAGAACAGGGTGAACTAAATATCAGGCCAACAGTTTGCTTTAACAATGGGTTTACTTTACTGCCTAGAATGGAATGTGAAACTCTGACCCAGATATGCACTGCTTTAACAGTATAAATGTACTACAGTTCCAATAAAGCTTAGAGGTTTTATTCCATACCTGTGTCGTGTCTCATCTCCGCTGAGAGATCCCCACAACACATGTAGGTCTCTGTAAAATAGAACTCCCAGATTAGAGAAGTAGGTGGTTTATGATCCAAGAAATCCAAAATTCCCATCCCTAAATTTATTTATTTATCCCCAAATGCCCTTGTTGGATGTCAACCAATTTGTATGTACAGTTAGTATGATTTTTGAAGAATATGATTGGCATATGTGACACATTCTGGAGGTTTTAGGGTACACTTCCCATCAGCCTCAAGTAATATATGTAATAATAAAGACCAAGGGAGTTCTAGCCCAGTCCCTAGTTCCTGGGGTGTGAAACTGACCAGGAAGTGAACTGAACAATGGGGAGGCAATCCTAACTGTAGTGGGGCACTGAACATCATCCTTCATGATGATCTCCTACAATCCCCACAGTCAGGGCATAGCCAGTCCCCCAAAAAACCCCTCCTGAGCTAACAGCCCCCCCCCCAACCACCCCAGGATGTCAATGTCATATATGTGTGTGTGACATTGTTGCCCCTCCTGAAATTTTTTTGCCCCCCTTCTAGAATCCTGGCTATGGCCTTGTCCACAGTATCCAGCTGTACCTGTGGGGCACCTTCCTGCAAGTCTCCTTGAAGAAGGCTCTTCTTCAGTTGAGTCTGGTTCCATCCCTAATCCATTGCTTGCAGCACTCTTGCTGAGATGACTCCATGGGTAGCTCTCCCTAAAACTCAAGCCTAGAGGATGAGGGCATTACACTCACTTTCCTCTTTAGCTGCATGCTAGGTGTATCATAATTCCTGATATTTAGAATCCTCTGGTTTTGCATCATTAGCAGATAAAGGTCCAGCCAGTGGTGAAGTCAATTGTGTTTCCAACTGTTTAATTCCTAAGAATAGAATCATGTGGCAGAAAAAGTATAACTACATAAGGCTTGAGGTATCCTGTAACGATCAACACTTAATGGAGCATTTATCAGATAGATGGGATTTGGACTGAGGTTGCAAGAAAGATCTAAGTCAGGCTTGTCTTGACAGAGCCACAACTAGCAATTTTCGTACCAGAGTAAGCGGCACCATTTCCTACCCATGAGGCACAGGCATGGTTTTCCCTTTCCAAAAAAAAAAAAAAGGAGGGTAGTGTGATGCCACCCCCTCCAAAGGAGAAGTAAAGTTTATACTTTTTGAAAGAAAGGGAGTAAATAGTGCATAGGATTTGTGGATGTTTCTGTTTATTTTCTTTGCACTGACTGAGTCACCTCTGAGCTTTGACACCTTCCAAATTTTGGCATTCTGCAGGGTGTTTCCAATTGTCCTGCCCTGGTTATGGCCCTGTTTCTTAATGTCATGCCTTCTAGGGATTTTAGACTCCATATTCCACCAACCTCTGCCAATATAAATAATAAGAGAAAGAGGGAGTTCTAATCTAAACTGTATGAAGAGCACCATATTGGGGAAAGCTGGCACAGATGATCACTAGATTATGTAGGGGGGAAATCACTAGTCTGTAAATGCCACCCTTTTCTTCTTTCCCTGACTAGTAAAACCTACAAAAAAGTCTTGTCCAGGGCTTTCTAAAATCATGGACCAGATGAACTAGAATTCTTTTAAGTATCACTGATTCATAGGGGGAAAAATCGGATTATATTTGGAAAACCTGTTTAACTGTCTTGCTGAAATCAAGGGAAGTAAAAAGTGATTTTTCTGGATCGTGACCTAACAGCCCATTCACTCACTTCCTCTGGCTCATCTAATTATTGAAACTACTTTGCTTGCATGCATGAGATAACAAAGAGTGAAAATCTCTTATGAATGTGTTGCAGAGGAATGAAGAATTTTTTGGCTATAGTTCTCAGAATCTGGGGCATTCTGGAAGTTGTAGTCCAAAAATGAAAATCTGCACACTGCTTCCATATTGAGTTCACCTTCCTGTACCACAAAAAAAAGTCTCTGTTCATGCCGGTTGGCCAAGCTTTATTATTATGCCCATGGTTCAGCAAATATGAACTAGCTATGATTTGGCAGGAGTGATAGATTAATACCAGGGAAAACTTAATTAAGAAATAATATGAAGATCAGGTGTGGAACACACTCTTACACTGCTGGGAGGTCACCTAATACTGCTGAAACAAGGGAGATCACATCACATTCCCCTTATTCGTCCTAACTGCATATGGACGATTACTTGCTATGTGTTACTACATAAATAAATAAATAAATAATAATAATAATAATAATAATAATAATAATAATAATAATAATAATAATAATAATAATAATAATAATAATAATAATAATAATAATAATAATAATAATAATAATAATAATAATAATAATAATAATAATAATAAATCAATTCACATCAAGAAAAAGGTCTGTCTCCCCAGAGTTCCCCAATCATCTTCTTTAAACTTTGCATGCTTCTCCTCCAGTGCTGACCCAAATATAATTGACAAGCCAAGTAAGGTTACAGAGCAACTAATAAGCCAGCAACTAATAATGCCCTGGGAAGGGGCTCAATAGTAAAGGAACAAAAGTTTTGGAACTGCCTTCCATTTGGTGCAACCCCACTGAAACCAATTAGGTTTCAAAGCATCTAACCGAGGGCATTCTTTGGTCTGAATCATTTTAGAACTTTGAGATTTACTGTCAGCAAAGGAATGCAAGTGTTTCTTCTGTTTATTAAAACATTTCACTTGTAGAGTTATCTGGACATTCAACTTGCACCCCACATAAAGGGAGGAAAGGGATAACCATTGAGGTGGGATAACACACAGATGGGTGGTACAGAAATTAAATAAATGAATAAATAAATTTGCATACATCTCTTTACAGGAGCTCTTTCTACTCTTCATTTTTTCACGCATATGCACACACACAGGCACACACCCGCTACCTTCTAACTCAGGTGGCTGAGAAGAAGGAACTGATGGTGTAGAATACTGAGTAGATTGCTGGATGTAGGACACCTGGGTTCAGATCCCTGCTTACTCATGGGTTCAAGTCCCTGCTCAGTCAAGGAAACTGACAAGGTGGGGTGTGGTTGACACTGGTAAAACCATACATTTAATCCATAATTATCATGCATTCCTTGAAAACTCTGTTAGGGTCACCAGAAACTAGAAACAAGATGATGCAATCCAATACACATAATCAGCCTGTGGAACTTTTTAAAGAGTGTGGAGAGCTTTATGGGCTGTATTTGTTAAGTTTTATGCAGTAGCAATTAGGAAAGGCAGTTTTAGATAATCTGTGCTGACTCGTCCAGGCAGGCACGATCACCCCATGGGTGGCACTACACAGCGAGTCTTGTTGAGGGATAGTCCAGATACCAGAGTCCAAAAGGCAAGCCAAGGTCGGTTTACCAGTAGTCCAAGTGGGTAGTCAAATCCAAAGGGTGTCCAGGGGTTGTCATGATTTTAGGTCGAACAGCCAGTAACTAAGGCCTCTGTAATAAGGCCTCTGTATTCTTAAAAACTGCTTTCTTTATATATAAAAAAACACCTTTATCTCAGATTCCACTCAGATGAGATGGCTAGCTAGATGTCTTACAAGTGAGATCATGAATTCCTGTGGTCAGGGAAGTTTCTACTGGCTTCCAAAATGTACTAGAACCTAGTGGAAAGTTCCAAATGAGGTAATGAAGATGAGATCATTGAATTCTTGAAGGAGGGGTATTTGCTCATTTATTTATTTATTATTTATTCATTTTGCCTTTATAAACTGCAAGATTTTAGACAGAGATTTGGTTCTCTGACTGAGGCAGGTCTTCATTAGCATGGACCCCTATTACCTTTGGGGACCTTTTACTCATGGAAAGGAAGCATGAGCCCCTCAGGGCTAGGATGGAAAAGGACTGAATTCCATGCCAATCTTATCTTGGAAATCTGAAACTCTGTCGGACTCTTATCTATTCTAAGATATTTATTTATTATTATTATTTGTTAGTCAGATTTATATTCTGCCCTACTTGCACATATGCTATTATGCTTTGCTTCTATGAAAATGCTTATGAAAAAAAAGCTCTTTTATGAGTTTTACTAACTGTCTGTGTTGAAGTCTATTTTAACAGGCATATACAGGTACTTTATTACTCTCTGCCTTACACACTACCAAATTAAAGAACTGCAGACTCCCTGTATCTATTAGGAGAAATCTCAACTTGCCCTCTGGGTTCAGGAAGGGGAGGTGACATCTTCACTGGAGGGAGTTTGCAAAATAAAGGAATATCTAGCAGCCAAGATGTTCGTACCCAACCTCTCGAACCCCCGGATAGGGTGAAGTTCCTGAGAGGGGTGTCATCAGGGTTGGCAGAGTAGTCAGGATCACAGCAGGCAGTCTGGGATCATGCTGGACATCTGTTTTTGCACAAGAGTTGTACTGATGCTGGCAGGCTGCAAGAGGCTTGCTTATAAGCCTCCCAGCTAATCGGTATCAGCTGGGAGCCTCCTTTGGTGCCTTGCCCTGGCCTGCCTGCATCTCAGGTGTATCTGTTTCCTAGCCCTCTCTCCCTGACTAAGGGCTGATCTCTGTCAGAGCCAGTCTCCTGATCTGAAAATCACAAGGAGACAAAGCATATCAGAGTAAACAAAACAACACCAACAAAAATACAAAAAGAGGAGCTTCTTGAGCCAAACACGTAAAAGGGTTTCTGGGTAAGGGAAATGATTAAAAGAGAGAGACACTCATCAGGGAGGAGGAGGAGGAGAAGTCACTGGCTTGGCTTGGCTGCCCTCCTTTAATGGTAACTGGCCTGGCCAGGCAAATCCACCTAGGAGCACCTAGGGCTCACCTTGTACAGCCAAGAGGCAGCTGCTGACAGAGCAAGGCTGTGCCTTGGGCGAGGCCAAAGCCCAGCGGGGTGTGTGTGAAGGAGTCACGTCTGCTTGTATGCAGACCATATTGTCTTGGCTGAGCAAATTGCCAAAGAGAAGGTAGAACTGCTGCTGCTCTGCAATTGCTGCCACCACTGCCAGAGAGACAGAGGCCAGCTGGGCAGAGAGAAAGAGATGACTCCTCCAGGCCACGCACTGACCAAAGAGAGGTGGAGCTGCCACCGCTGTGCTCTTGTCGCTTGGTGCCCACACTCCTGACAGTGCCTGTCCTGCTGGGAGGGGATTATGAGGGAGGCAGAAGCTACCATTGGTAGGAGGGCTGTGATGCCGGTTCTTTGCCTGGGCAGGGGTGGGGTAGCTAGTTGAGAGGAGGAGGAGGGAAAGAGAGAAAATGTGGGAGAAGGTGAGGAGGCTCCCTACTGGAGGAATGGGCCAGGGCATATAGTGGGAGAGAGGGAGCACATGTGCATGCACAACATGGCTGCACTGACTTATGGGTGTGTAGTTCAAACGTGGTCATTTATGACAGCTGTGGATTCAGCTGTTTCTGCTGCTTCTGGTGGGGATGTACATTTTATGATTGACATAAAATGTCCCCACTTCCACTTCCAGGTGCGGCTAGGGTATTGGTGGGCCACATGAAATGGTGCCGCAAGCCAGGTCCAGCCCATGAACCATAGTTTGGGCACCTCTGCTCTAGTCGGAGGGTCTCTCCTTCAGAACAACTCCCTGTATCACCCACTCACCACAATCTGCACAGCTTCAGGTGCCGACCCCGAAGATGCCTAGAAAGTCTATGACTAGAAGTAGAGCCTTCTTGGTAGTGGCACGGTTACATTGGAATTTACTACCCATTGAGTTGTGCCTGGCACCATCCCTGAATGTTTAAAAAAACCAACCTCAGAACATTCCCATTTAAGGAAGCCTTTAAGGATACCATGCCATTGACAATAGGCTATTTCACTGCTTGTTTTATTATGTTGATGTTATTTGCCTGTACTGAAAAGAGCCTGAGTGCAATGAAACTGGTTTTAGTTCTTCTCCTGGCACTTAGGAGGAATTCACTTTTTGGTTGTTTTCTAGAACCCTTTTGGTGCCGTGATTAAATCAAAGCACTGCAGACAAAAACTGCTATTGTTGTGAGTTCTATCCTGATAGGCTCATCGTCGACTCACCCTTCCATCCTTCTGAGATCAGTAAAATGAGTACCTAGCAAGCTGGGGGGAAATACTAATTACATTATGAATCACCCAGACAGGGCTCTTAGTGCTATGGGGTGGTATATACTTAAGTGTGATTGCTATTGATGATTCATGAGCCACTATTTTGCAGTGTGAATGCAGCAGAATGAAAGAGAAATTGACCTACCTGCTAGCTGCATCTCTACAGTAGTATGTGCTTTGGCCATAGTATAAGCTATTTTAGTTTTCAGTGAGTTTTGGGTCTCTTTGTTGTTTTTGCTGCAGCAGACTAACACAGCTACATCCTTGATCATCTCCCCTGTCCCCTAGCTTTGAATTAGTCCTTGTAATGAGTGTATTGTTTTCTATAATTCAATGGTCTGGGCTTCTCCTTCAGCATTAGTTGACACCAACCTGATGCATACTGTTTCTAGTTCTCTACCAATTATTCTTACATCATCCAAGTCCCTCATCTGGTCTTTTTCCCGGAGATGTTCACCTGAAGATGTTTTATTTGTCTTCATGGCCCCATTAATTCAGTGTGCTATGCTTCCTTTAGAGAGTGTATACCACTGTGAGATTTTCTTTCCTTTTCTTAAAAAGTTTTTACTTTGAAAAAAGGTGAAATCCTTTTAATCTGTTTTCCCGTTGTACCACTTTGCTGCATTTTCCATTTCCTCTTTCATCTGTGTCTAGATACCTACCTTGCTTTTATCTTCTAGCTAAGCCTGAGATAGCAGGCCTTCATACTAGATGTTTCTTTCTTCAGCTGATATCGTGAATCATTTTCTCTTAAGCTGGCTCTTCTCCAGAGGTCTATTTTGAGACACCTTTGTTTATTTTTAACACACTTTTCCTTAGCAACCTCACCAGTTACTCCATCTGTTCACAAGATTGATACACCTGTCTTTTCTTTCTCCATCTCTTTCCCTTGTTCTGACCTAAAGAAACATCTCCTACACTTCCCACCCAGTGTCTTTTCTTTTTAAACAAAGAGAACTAAAAAATGAACATGAATGACAGAACCATCGTAGTACCAGCAACATTTTGCTCAGCTTACATGTGCCTGGCACATAGGCAGCAGGACTATCAATATGTATAAATGAAACGACACAGTAGGAAAAGCACACCCTCAATGTCACAGATGAAAGTTCCATACCATGGAAGCCTCTTTTGTAACATATATTATGACTTTAATATTTGCTGAATGTTATGGATTTATTCACCCTTAGGCAAATGAATGGACATTTTCATATAATATTAGCCCCATTCAGGTATACCATGTCTGGCCGGACATCCTGCTATAGTAATGGAGTAGACCATACAGCCAGCGACTCAATGCCAAGTGTTGGGCAGTGATAAATAACCTGACTCCCTAAAGGAGCCAATTGCTATGTGCGTATGAGCCCTTTCCGGGGGGGGGGGGGATGGTCCCCTCAGTGGAAGAAATGTCACCGGAAACCATTATATTGGACCCAATGCCAAAATGAGTGGAGGAGGAACCACTTCTGATTCCCAATGGTCATGGAGGCAGAAGAGGCCATGCCAGATGGACTGGCTATGAAGGCACACCTTGTCAATATTTTCAAGGCTGTGGCAGTCCATTGCAGTCCCGGTGTTAAATCCTGCACGTCTCATTTCATATGTGCTGGAGGAGATGGCTCCGTGATCATAGTGTGTGGTTTATAGTGTGTGGGTCACTTCATGGCGAGTGGGCGGCAATATAAATTTGAACTAATAAATAAATAAATAAATAAATAAATAAATAAGCTGGGATCCACCTTAAACAAATTCACACCAATGACATTCTTCCTGCTTCAGGAAAAAAATGTATTCTTGGATACAAGTTGCAGTTGATGCTGACAATGATGATTCAGGCATTCCAAAAAGGGTTACTAGGAAAGGAGGAGCAGGGGAGAAATTCTAGCCCCACGTCTAACCTATTGTTTCCTCAAGAAGGAGGATATTCTGGAGAGCAGACAGTTTTGCTACCTATCTTGGGCCTTCCATGCAATCAAGAAATCTGGTTTTTAATGAGCTCCAGACATGAAGAGAGACTCCACCTGAAACTGAAGCTTTCCTCTTCAGACTGTCCTGTTCCCTGTGGAAATATTGACAGGAAGAGACTATAACTCTGTCCTGCTTACACTTTCAAATTAACCTTTTTTGTGAACACCTGAATAATCCTATCAAGTTTACCTAAGTGTTACCTGAAACAGTAGAAGCACCTTTTCACCGAAGCAGAGGGTGGTTCCCCCAATTATTTTTATTTTGGGGGCAATAAATCTTCCCAACAGCCCAAGAAGCACATGAGTAAACAGGGAGAGCAGATCAAATTAATTCTTTGGGAGCAATCTTATCAATATTAGCTTCATTGGAACATTATTTTTTAAAGTAACACATTAGCCATCTAATCTATCTCGGTTTCCTATTTTGTTTCTATTTGATATTGTTGCTAGGTAGAGGCTGGAGGGAAGGAGAGACTAGTATTTTTATATCTTATGTCTCTTGCACAAACTGCTCAGAGTAGTGGCTTTGACTAAGCCAGCTGGAATAGAAATCCAATGAATAAATATATATATAAATGAAGTAAACCTTACTTATTACATCAAGGAAGGTGATGGTTGTAATGTGTCATTACGATATTTGGAAAATGAAAATATGTTTTGCCCTTTTTATCTCCTGAAGGAGCATGCAACTGCTAGTAGGGTTATTTTAAGCATGTTATTTCCAAGTCCTAATTAATGGCCAGAGATTCCGAGAAATATTTTTAAGGTGTGTGAAGGTTGGCTCAAGGAAGACCAGTATTTAATCAAATGGTAATTCAAAAGGGATTGAAGAGTACTAAAAAGATACAGGTCATGAACATTGGGGGATAAATCTTATATAGTCAAAGAAATGGAAAACAGATAATGTGCTTGGCCCCATTACTCTATCTAGCCATCCTGCTTGTGTTTGGATATGATGGCAGGGGATGGTATTTAAAAGTGCAAATGCTAATCTCATACCTCCCAATTCTTTTACTTATCATCAGCAACAATGAAGTTTTCCTATACTGATTCTCATAAATTAGTGTACATTATTCTGTTAAAAGCTCACAGTGTTTTGTTGCATTTTGTTGCATTTTTCCAGTACTCTATCTAAATTCCTATCCCATACTTTGTTGATATCAAGGAAAGAGACTTTAATAAAACCATCTGACATAGAAACTGTATGGTTTTTCACATGAAATTTCTACAATTTGTTTCTAGACCTTTTCTAATACACACTTTTAAAAGAAGTTCCCCCTGATGGCTAAAGCAAGTATGTACACATTGAAAATCTGCTGATTTCTGAGCCATGCTACATTTTGTCTTGTACTAAAGCTAAAGAGGAATTAAATTAATGATTTTGTGAAGAACCTTGAAACCACTGTAATTATTTACTGGAAGGCAGGAGGTCATCAGTTTGATTCCCGAGTACTGAAGGATGGAATGAGCTCCCATCTTTGTCCCAGCTCCTACCAACCTAGCAGTTTGAAAGCAAGAAATTGCAAGTAGATAAATAGGGACCACTTTGGTGGGAAGGTAAAAACAGTGTTCTGTGCACTCTGGTGTCTAGTCGTGCCTGCCACATGACCATGGAAACGTCTGCAGTTTCAGATTTGAAACAGAGATGAGCACTGCACCCTAGAGTCAGATGCAACTGGCTTTCGAGCAAGGAAAACCTTTACATTTACCTTTACTATAAGGAGATCTGGAACTTGGCAATTAATGATAAATTAACATGTGAATTGAAACTGAAAAGAGGTATTATTAAAGAAAGTAAATTAGAAAATGTTTGGGGATAATTTATTGAATATACCTTGGGAAAATCTAAAGGTGTTAAACCCAGAAATGAACATATGATATTTTGGAGATAGGTGAAAAGATAGCTTTAATATGTGCAGTTGGTTTGAATAACTGCTTTGGAAAAGTACCAATGTGTCTACACTGTACAGTGGTGCCTCGCTTAAAGAGCATAATGTGTTCTACGGGATTGCTCTTTAAGCAAGTTTGCTCTTTAAGTGAAACACCATTGTAAGTGACCAATTGTGACTTCTGGTGGGTTGGATTGCAAACTCTGATTTATTTGTTAAGTGAGTTGTTGGTTGGTTTTACTTGTTAAGTGAGGTGACCATTCAGAGAAAATTCTGCTCTTTAAGCGAGTTACTCTTTAAGCGAGGTGCTCTTTATGAGAGGTTTTACTGCACACAGCTGATCTGAAATACAGATTTCTTCTAGGCATTTTGATTGTATTTTTTCCCAAGCAATAGATAACTAAAGATCTCATCAACAACAGCCATGGCAATTGCTTTGTTTTTGGGTGAGAAGTTGTTTACTGATGTAGAAAGGAATTAGCCTCTGGGACTTTCCTTTCTTTTTGTATGGTGGTGAGCAAAATAAGGTATCATGTAAACCAGGCATCTTCAAACTTTTAGAGCTGGGAGCCAGTTCACAGTCCCTCAGGCTGTTGAGGGTCTGGACCATTTTTTAAATGGAATGTATTTCTTTTTTAAATTAAATTTTTATTACTAAAACAAGAAAACATTCAAACAAACACACACACAAATTACAAGTGGTTTATAGGTTGTTCTAGATCAGCCATGAATATATTAGCGTACTGTGGAGCCATCCGAGTACCCATGGCAATTCATTGTTGAAGGTGAAGTAATTGTATGTAAGTACAAAGTTGCACAGGGAGGTGACTGTGTGGGCTTCACTATCACATTAATTGCTATTACAGTAAAAATAAGATTTAGTTGAAAACACAAAAGACAGTCTCCTGCCCTGAATCTGTATTTCCGCTGAAGGTTCATGTTACATTTAGTCATTAGGTGACATAGAAGGAGAGGCAAGAAATTCCAGCTGTGTTCCAAAACTATGCCACAGTTCCCTGCACAAGTTATGTTGCAATAACTGTTGTGTCCAAATAACTTGAAAACTACATGCACACATCATGGGATTATAGCTTTCTTGTTCTGCATGGGTGAGAGGATAACATTTCCACATCCATCCTACACTGAAACACCTGTCTACAGGCTTCTGATTTCATATAAAGCTCCACAAAACTTCCTCCAGTGTTGGATTAACGGGGGAGGGTTTTTCACAGTCCACTCCTAGTATACATGATGTTGATGTGGAAGGAGATAAAATCACACTAAATCAATAGTGGTTTTTTCATGAGTAAAGTGTGCAAGAAGAGGGTTGCCACCTGGGCACAC
This sequence comes from Furcifer pardalis, assembly GCA_030440675.1. Lineage (NCBI taxonomy): Eukaryota > Metazoa > Chordata > Lepidosauria > Squamata > Chamaeleonidae > Furcifer > Furcifer pardalis. Next base: position 159,375,823 of record CP126894.1, read on the forward strand.
GCCCCACAGGACGAACCACGGTCCTGATGTCCTCTCAACCAAAGCAGTTGAAAAACACTCCAGATATCACCCCCTACAAGAGACTCCTGACCAGCATTCATCTCAGTCAGAAATTCCTGAAACTGTCTGTGGTTCAGAGCATGAACCCTAATGAAGTTAACACAAGACACCACAAATTTCATGACAGAGTCCCACTTCAGTGATTTACAACACAGTGCTTGTCGGTGGATTAACTTTATCAGGAGAGCACTTGGCCCTTCTAGGTAAGAGGTAACAGGTATCAGAAACCACCATTTGTTCAGTGTTTGTTTTGCTCCTCATTCTTAGCCATTCCTCTTCCAGTTGCATGGCAAGCAAGATGCCCCTTATCTGACCCAATTCCCAGTGTGGACTACCCAGAAGGATTGAAGCTGAGCATTTACTGACCAATAGCACTTGGTGAGAGGTTTTACAGGGACCCGTATATACTCGAGTATAAGTCGATCCTAATATAAGTCGAGGTACCTAATTTGGACCTCTAAAACTAGGAAAATAGATTGACCTGAGTATAAGTTGGGGGTGGAAAATGCAGCAGTTGCTAGTGACCTTCATTAACTAAACAAACATGAACAAACAGTAAAATTAATTAATTTAAACATTTGTGTAGTCATGTTTTTGTTACAGTAGTTACTTCTTTTTTCCAAAACTGTATTTGCACCACCAACCAGTGGTGGTGCTGCAGGGGAAATAGACGGGCAAGAAGCAATGCTCCAGCCTAGCCGGTTGGCTCTCCCTGCAACCAGGAAGCATGGCTTAGCCCTCCATTTTGACCACATGGTCAGGGACAAAGGCAAGAAATGTGAAACCCTTTCTTTTTATGTACAGGTTTCCCCCCCCCCCCCACTGAAATGCATTGGGAACATACAAACAGAAAAGCTTTAGAATTGATTTCCAATGCATTTAAGTGAGAAATCGTGGTTTTCTCCCTCTAGTGGTAACCTGTGGTAATGGCTTGCCAAACATATGTTTTTCTTTCACCTCTCCTGAAGCCAAACTGCACTGAATCCAGTGCGGTTTTGGACGGTTTTGGACTCTCATGGTTGTTGATCCATGTATAAGTTGAGTCACCTTTTTGGACCTCATTTTGGGGGGTAAAAAACTCGACTTATACTCAAGTATATATGGTAATTAGCATTTTATGCCCCCAACGTGCTGGGTACTCTTTTTACTGACCTAGCAAGGATGGAAAGTTGAGTCAACCTGGATCCCCATCAGGATTGAATTCACAACATTTGGCTGCAGTACAGCAGTTTACCCTTTGCCGGTCAGTCTCTCTGTGGTGAAGCTTCACTCCTCCAAAGAGAATGATCCCACAAACAAGGCAGAAATGGTAACTTACTTCAGAAAACACACACACACACACACACACACACACACACACACACACACACACACACACACACACACACACACACTGCTCACCAATATTTGCCCGTCAAGAGCTCACTTTGAACCTAACCGGGAATTTTTTTTAAAAAAAATTAAGCAAAGAGACCCAGGTTGGCCTAAACCTAAGTGAGGGCCAGATTTTTTTGATGCCGAAGGCCGGATCCAGCAAGGTGGGCCATAGTTTGAGTACCCCTGATGTAAACTATCTTGAGTGCTGCCATTAATGTTGTCAACATTCAGACTGTCCCTTGCTGGTGTTTTGAATCATGGATACAGAAGCACAATATTCCATATTTATTTCTATATGTTGGTAGGGACAAGTAGATGTAGGCTATCATTTTAAATGTCTCACAAACCAGCATTCTGTTCAAGGCAGTCTGGGAAATGCAAAATTGCAGCTCAGTAACCGCTGTCCGGCATCGTATTCCAGACGTGGTGAGTCTTTTTGAGTACTGAGACTGACAGTTTCTCGAGGCTACCGAACGAGTCTTTAATATACCATGGAATAAGAAAGCCACTTCAGGGATTCCAGCTGGATATTGCATTTTACGGAGAGATTATTTCTTAGCCTTTTGTGCAACTGTAGATTTCAGTTTCTTTATGTGCTTTTAAAAGCAAAATGTCAGCTCCCAGAACAAAGACTCGTACAAGGTTTTTATTTCATAAATGCGAAAGGTTCATACAATCTAGTTTTAAAATCTTTTCATAATGGAATAGAAAGGGAGAAGAAGGTTCTGCTGAGTCTCTGTGGTCATTCTCTTTCTATTAACACTAAGGGTGCTGTGGTGGTGAAAAATATCTTCTATGACACAAATTTTCTGACAATTGTTTACCCCCAATTTGCTAGTTTTACACAATGGCAGTGCACTCTGGCTCAATTTCTGAGACATTGTTCCCCTTATGAAGTCTGTAAAGACAAGCTTTCAGTTGGAACTCTATTAAACCTTCATAACATTCCCTTCAAGGAAATGAGCTAGCAAGCAATTACTTGTAGCTGTTTTGCACTTAGGGATTTTGTTTCGTAAAGTTGAATGCTAACATTTGAAATGAAACAATTATGTTCTACCTTGGGAAGCACCTCTTGAGAACCATTCTGTTTTAAAAGAACAGACAAACCAGGAACCTCCCCAAGTGTCAATAGCAATAAACAACAAACCCCCAAACAGTAACAACCAACTTCCTTATTCCCCTCCAATGTAAATAAATATAAATGGAAGGGCATAAACTACTCTGAAGATGTCAGCTTGGGCTCCCAAGTAGGCGCTTAAGTACTCAGTGTATAATCAACTGGAATATTTAACCAAATGCTTAATTTTAAGCATGAATTGATTCATCAGTGTTCCCTTAATTCATTTGTGTGTTACATACAGGAACATTCTGAGGACTGGCAGCACACAGTGCTTGGATCTCAAGATAGATAGATAGATAGACAGACAGACAGGCAGGCAGGCAGGCAGGCAGGCAGGCAGGCAGGCAGGCAGACAGACAGACAGACAGAAAGAAAGAATTGGAATACAGGGATTTTTGGAAATAAACCGCAGCCTTCTGAAATAGTCACTGAACAAACAAATGCCAGCTTTTTGACCAATTATTGGCTAACCATTGGCAAGTAATTACAACAGTTGGAATGTTCTTGCCACCATACATGCAATGACACGAATTGCACGATCACTAATTAATGAGTTGCTGCTTGAATTTCTCATTGCTGGCTCATGTGAATGGTGTACACTGCATAATGAAGTTGAATATTTAACAATTGGCAGTTCACCATGGCAGTTGAAGCCACTGCACTCACTGTGGTGTAAGTAACCAATATAACTCTGGCAAATGTGTTATGACCCATTGTTATGTTGTGTTTATACAGACATATGCCCCACGGTATAAATGCTTTATTCCCATGTAAGGGCATGATTGGATGGGCAAAATTATGCCCTGTTTAGTCATGGTTAATTGCAGCCCATTCTGAGTGAAAGTGAGGCTTATCAGGGTATTATTTGTCTATTTATGATTAGGCACCCTGGCTAGCTATTTGTTGCACATACTATTTGTTAAGAAGGTTGTGCAGGTTATCTAGTTTACCTGTTCTAGTCACATGTGTGTATATTTTTTTTCATCTGTTACATAAGTCAGCAAGGGTTTTTCTTTATCTCCTAAGCCTCAGGACTGGGCCTTGATAGTTCAAGGAATGGAAAGCTGCTGACCCTATTCAGCTGTAGCCATTTGATATATACCCTGAAAATGACCTGAATTCTAAATTTACTTGAGAAAGAAGAAGTAAATACCTTTCAGTATAGTGTTTTTGTTTATTATGTATGAGGATTAAACTAACATTTTGTATTTCCATATAAAAACCAAACTTGTTTCAGTAGAAGGAAGCTTTGGGCTTACTTATTTTTGGCTGGACCAAACATAGAAATCAATGGCATTGATAATTTAATTTTGGATACTTTCAGAATACTTTACATCCTTTTCTATTCAATTGTTTATTACAGTTCACTTTTGGCACCGGGACTGAGGTGGCTCAGCGGTTAAGAAGCTCAACTTGTTAGCTGGAAGGTCATCAAGTCAGCAGTTCAGAACCAGAGTATTGCATGATGGAATGAGCACCCATCTCTGTCCCAGCTCCTGCCTACACAGCAATTTGGAAGCAAGAAATTACAAGTAGACAAATAGGAACCACTTCAGTGGGAAAAGATCTTGGGGACGTGAAAGGAGCCTGAGCCTCAGGCGTCCCCTGAGCGGAGTTCCTCCAGCAAAAATCCTTTCAACCCAGAAAGCAACTTTGTGTGCTTCTGACATGACTTAAAAAAAAAAACCTTTGGCAACTGTAATTATGAATCTGGCTCTACTGAAGATCATGTGGAACAATTCCTTTCTTGGTGCTGATTATGTTCCCTGAAAGAGGCAACAATGGAAATGAGTGATTAGACTCCTTCTAATACAAAGACTCACATAAAGTTGAAAGTTAACCACCATGAGTGTGACCTTAATGATCTAATGAAGGCATCATCCAATTTTGTCGGGTGGTGGTGGGGGGAAACGACATCGTGATTTCTATCAATACTAAAGTGATATCCAAAAAAGATCTTAAGCTCTGTGATACCAAGATGTCTTTGGGCATCCAGTTCTCAACAACTGGAGTAACTACTATGGCATTCATGTGGCTTATTGAATGCCAGTTTGCCCTTCATACTTTTGAACGCTCTTGAGGTACGTCGTTCAGCAAGACATGTAAAATCTTCCTAGAATACCTTCAATTCCAGAAAGAAGGAGAGAGAGCGCTTCTATGTACTTTGTACAAACTGACTCCATGAAAAACTATGACCTCTCCTTCTGAGAAGTAAAGCACATGCAGTGAGCAAGAACAGAAGGACTGGCTGATTGCTAAAGAAGAGGCAGGCAAGTCTCCCAATGTTTCTGGCCCTTAGAAGTCCTTGCACCACAGTAGAAGCCACAGTAGAAGCCATTTCATAGTTCTTTGTTTTCATGGGTGAGAAGGAGAAAAGTAAGGGTTTACCTCCCTAAAGGAGGGTTTCACCTCTCTCTGCCACCCTCCCTTGACAAAATCTAGTAAATTTGGAGCATGTTCCTTTGCTCCAGGGTGGGCAACATTTGTGAGTTTGGGAACCAATTCCCTTGCTAAGGCCTACTATGGACTCCCCCTCTCTCACCAAAAAAGCAGGAGTGGCAAGAAGCTTGGTTTCAGCTCACCTTCTTTTCAGCAAAGCAAGAAATAAGACCTTAATTCAAACATGACTCACAAATTCTGAAGTCTACAGAAGTGTGATCCTCTAATTTGTTTGTAAATATTTTGAGGAACCAGGGAAAAGAGGCTCCCAAGCTGCCCAAAGAATTGTAGCCACACACAGAACACAGATTCCAACTTACCCACTTTTGCTCAATCTTACTTTATCCTGACATATTGCCCTCCTGTCATATGCCTTTGGAGTTCCCCTCTCTGAATTCAGGAACCTTGTAGAATATGTCTGTCTCTGCATTTGTTCAGGTTGGAGGTTGTACTGTGTTATGTATTTTCTTGGGTGGTCATCCTGTTTTCTCTTCTTAGCTTGTGTGTGTGTAATAAACATCTGCTCATTGGGGCTGGAGCAGATGTTCATCTGCTTAGACTGCAAACTGTCATGGCCATGTTCAGTGGAATGATGGCTACTGGGAAATCAAAAGCAGGAAAGATTAAGGTTTGGCCCATGGTATTATAGAGCCACTTGTTTACTGCCATTTCCACCTTGCCCCCCAAACTGCTAAGGGTCCAAGTAGCCTTCCTACTGAAGCTCAGGGTTAGAGGATACACAGGAGGTAATGTGTCAGTCTATGAACCAGGTAGAAATGCACATATTTGATTACAGCACAGAAAACTTACTTTTTGGACCACAACTCCTTGCATTTACAGCAAATTCTGAGACTTGTAGCCCAAGAAACCATCTCTTCTGAGTTCTGCACCTGGTCTTCCTTGCAAACCAGGTGATAATACACAAGGTACAGTCTGTCAGACTCTGAAAGATGGAAGTCTTCCTTGTATTTGGAAGCAAAAGGTGATGAGAATCTCAAGAAGGATGTCCTTTTAAATAAAGTAAGCCTTTCCCTCTTCCTTGCGTCAAAGAGTTATATTCTTTGTGATGTTGCCACTGTTGGCCATTTTATCTGAAGAAGAAAGCAGCTGAAATATTAGGCCAAGATGTGGTTTTTTTTTTTTTTGCTCAGTGTCTTTCTCTTGCTCTCAATCTCCAGCTGTGTGACTAATGTGCCCTTTTGATTTCCATTGTATGAAAATCCTTTGGGAGGTTTTATCTAGTTTTTATTGCAGAAACCTATCAAGCCTTATTGGCCTTTCTCACTGATTAGTGTGAGATTGGCTCCCATTGCTCTTCTTCTCTATATCCTTGAGCTGCCCAGGATGGTTTATGACACTAAATCTTATTTAGTGAGACTGTGTATGTAGGACGATTTCTGTAACTTGGTTTCTGTACTGCATGCTTTCAATTTCTATACTTGGCTGTTTTTTAGAGGCTTACATTTCCATTAAAGATTTTTTTAAAAAAGCCACTGAATTACCATCTCTTTATAGGAACTAGGAGAATAGTAACTTTAACAGAATCCCAGAGTCCATGCCATCAACTTGCCTCCAACTTATGGTCACCCATGGCTGACCAGTCTGGCCAGATTACCCTGCTATGGTAATAGAGTAAACCAGATATTCTCAGCCTTGGCCCATGGGCCAGATGTGGCCCATGGCACCATTTCATGTGGCCCCCCACCAGTGGTGGGCTCAAAAAAATTGCTACCACACTGTGGGCTTGGTATGGTGGGCATGGGCAGGGGGGAAACCCTGTGTTGCACCCAAATTAGGACTAATTTATTTCAAAACTTGGATGGGCAAGACCAGCCAGAACTTCTGCTACCGGTTCTAGTAAACTAGTGTGAACCTGCTGATGCCCCCCACTCCCTTCACCACACCAGGAAGTGACATGTGGTGCAGGAAGGGCAAAATGACTATCTGGCCCCCAAAGCTGAATGAGGAAGTATGACCTGGCTTTGGACTTTAAAAAGGTTGAGAACTCCTGGAGTACACCATACTGCCAGTGGCTCAATGACAAGTGTCAGGCTGTGGTTAACTAACCTGACCACTCTGAGGATTAATAGCTTGGGTGCCTAAATTCACAGGGAAGGGTGATGGTCCCCAAGTGGATTAAATCCCACTTGAATGTATCTCGATGAACGGCAGCAGCTTCATCAATCCTGGACTGGGGCTGAGGAGGACTTTGCGTGCCAAAAGGCTCAGCAGCAGAAAGTGATTCGCGGAACTGGATCAGTGGTACACACTTTTACACACACCATCCCTCCTGGCTACAGCCCTGTGCTCAGCTCTTGTAAGGTCAAGCCTGTGGCTTCCTTTAAGAAGTCAATCCATCTCATATTGGGTCTCCCTCTTTTCCTGTTGTCTTCAACAGCATTATTGTCTTTTCCATTGAATTTTGTCTTCTCACGATAAGTAGATTCATACTTTGGCATGGAGAAGGAGTTTGAGCATGTCAGTGAGGCTGACAACAATACTCTCCAAAGGCTAGACTCCAATTAAAAGGCTAATAGTGTCAGCCAAGACAGAATGGTCACAGATGAGATACCAGATGAAGATGTTTCCACCATCTTCAAGGCAGTGGCTGCATCAACAGAAGAGGAAGAAGAGTTCTGGAGGTGACCACGGTCAGCAGCCACTGAACAGCAGCAGTAGCTGAAGGTGATATTTGTGGAGGAGGCAACAGCAGTGACCGTCAAGCTAAGTTTTGTTAGTACTGCACAAAAGGTGGCAGTGGTGAACCCATGCTGAACTCTCCTCCCCATGAAAACCATGTGATGAAAGAATCCAGCACTAATTAAAAAAAATAGTTATTTGTGAAGGACAAATGTGTGAGTGATAATACACAGAGAGAGTAAATCCTTTCAGAATCCTTATATTCCACTGGATTTTCAGCTTTAAAGGAATACCTTTAATCTGTATCACGATTGTGAAGTGGCTACTCTCCTTTACTGGGATATGAACAGGATCCAATAGACTTCTCACATCAGTGGGATGGGGTACACAGAAAGAGCTTCCTGGAAGATTGTGGTATTTTTGAACCACAACTGGGTGCACCCTGTGTTGCTGTCTAATCTTTCTCACACTAGATCAGGCAAAAGGAACTGCAGAATCAATACCCCCAAAATGTGCCTTCATTTTGGCAGTTTCACTTCCGGCCTAGACATAGAAGAAGAATAATCAGAGAAATATATTTATGCAGGTTGACTATGAGAGTGATTATTCTCTTTCCAAAGGCTTTCATACTGCCAGATGATGGCACAATCAACAACACTTCCTTCCTTCCACAGATATGTTGATTCTAAGATTTTCTGTTCCAGAAGGTTATGCATAATGCAGCAATTCTTTAAATGCCTATTAAGAATTAGAGGTGAGCAAGAGTTTTATTTCACGATATTTTTATATGAATCGCAGAAGTCTTCATATTCTGGAACGTAATGTAAGATTTGGAACATTTGAAGGTGGGGGAAAGAGAAATCAACAGATTCATTCATTTAGGCCCCAAGATTCAAATGCTAAAATTTTAAAAGTGAAGAGATTCCTCCTTATTGTAACTTTTGAGATACAGCCATATGTGTTGGAACGTAGCAATTATGTAAATGTATTAAAATATCCAATGTGCTTTTTTATATCTTTAGCATAGCTAGCTGAATATATTATGAAAAACATAATTCCTTGAAAAGCGTGAAGACAGGTAGGCATTCTTACAGTAACAAAATAATTAACACAGACTTCCTTTCCTTTGAATAAACAGGCTAAAGACACAGATAAACTCTATCTGTCATTTTGGAATAGGCCAGATGCCAAATAGAACGTGCAAAATAGAATACAATTTGAGAAACATCCTGTGCATACTTCAAAGAAAAGTATGCAAGAAAGGGAACTTGAAAATACTACCAGTTTTATTTACTTATTTGTGGTGCTTTGTGTAACCATTCCTGAAGCTACCCTATGCATTCTGGAGGTTCCTATACTCAAGCAGGTTAATCTAGATTTGGGGTTGTCGTCATCTCTCTTTTTAAAAAGTACCTCATTTTAAACAGCTATACATCAGGCATACTCAAGATGATTTATGGATCGAGTGAGGGACTAGTATTCAAGAGGCCTGGGCTGGAATCCCTACTCAGCCAAGAGAGTGTGAAACTGGTAAAACCACTCCTTACCTTGAAAGTCCTATTAGGGTCACTGTAAATATATTCTGACTTGATGGAACATAGCATATACCAGGTATGGAAGACATGGTACAAGCTGAGGCGGTAAAAACTCCTATCAAATTTGACAACAAATAAAGTGGTTTGCCCATTTGCAGAGAATGTCTTGGAATGCCGTACCATACAAGGCATATGTGAAAAGACGAGAAGGACAAAGACCATGAGGCAGGAAGGTGGAAAGATAACAGCAAGGAGATATTACAAGAACACCAAATAACACCAGTGGAGGCTGCTAGACGTGCCAGAGAAAGAACCCTGTGTTTCCCTCAACACCCAAAGGAGTGAAAGAGGAAATAAATATTTCAAAATATTTATTTTTATTCCACCCCATGACTTTTATATTCAAAATGGAAAGAACTCACATTTTGAGAATGTTGCATACAGTGGAAAGCAAAACAGATGTTGCCATCTTTACTTAAAATTAAGCTCCACTGGATTCAGCAAAGGGACTTAGGACAAGTTAAGAGGACTAAAGCTAAGTGTAGTAATCACTGTAGAAATGACTAGATGATGAAAAAATAATAATATAATTTTAGAGCCACAGAACTTAAAAGGACCCTATGGATCACTGAGTCCAACCCCTGACAAGGAGGCAGAAGTGGGGAATAAGCCTTCCAACCTCTGGTTCCACAGCCAGAGACCTAAACTACTAAGCTCTGAGAATCCTGTGGAGCTAAACAAAATATATCTTGAGTAAATATTAGAAAATATGTGTGCTATCGAAGCCATGTAGAGTTCTTTGCATTTAATAAGCAGGTCTACTTTTCCCTTGGCTTCTTGGTATATGTTGTGCCTTGGGAATTGAAGGAGCGAAGAATCATAACTACCAGAATGTTTGACATTGGTTTTGTTCAGAAGGCTTTACTTCTATGATGAATAGTGGGAGAATCAAGCTCCAGACAATTTGTGTGCGAGGACCAAGGGCATATTACTTCTCCTCATGTTATTGCCTCATAGATCTTTAGATAAAAATCCATCCCTTTGCTTGACCCAAACTGTTGAGCAAACCTTAACTTTTTATATGTGCTTGTTACTCTGTTGGGAAAACTGAAACTACCTAAGGAGTCTGAGAAGCTGAAGCCGTTTTACGGTGATTTGTCGTTTACAGTCCCTGAATCTCTGTGAGAGGGTTCAAAGTAAAGCACTCATAAAACATTTGAAGCACTCCAATAATTTCAAATCATTTTGCACAGTAGAGAGTCATTTAAAATGGTTTGAAGTGCTTTAATATTTTTGTTATAAGTGCATCAATTTGGAAATAAGTCAGGCTTGCATGTGCTTAGAATAGTTCAAGACATTCTGAACGTGAAAGTGTGGCATCCAAAATAGAAAATAGGTAGTTGCCTTTGTTGAGGAAGGAAGACAACACCATTGCTGAATTAGTTTACTACAATGGCTAAGGAGAAGAATGTGAAAGAGAATGCTTACTAGCCTGGATAACAATGAGAGTAAAGCTGTTTATAACCAGCTATACTGCTGAGACAAGATGAAAGAGGTGTGCATGAAGATTTTTTTTTTACCAAGAATGGCAGAGAAGTTATAGGTAGTACTGGACTACCCATAGGCTGCATTGGTTCCCTTTTTTTTTTTACTTCTAGGCCCATTCAAATCCTACTTAATCCTTTTAATGGACAGTTTGGGGGCAAAGTGTTTGAAATATGATGCCCTTCCATATGAATTAGCCTGGCTTTCAAGAGACACTTCTGTCATTGACTCTTCCCTCTAACTATGCCACCATCAGAGATACACCTGGGGAAGAACATGAGGAGACTGCTCCATAGTTGCGCCAAAAACTTTGGAGGTCCGCTGGCAAGAAAGGCTAGGCCTGTGGTGGCAAAACTTGGGACTCCAGATGTTCTTGGACTTCAATTCCCTGAAGCTCAAGCCCTTATGAATCCCCATGAATCCAGCCCACACAGGCACATTTTACTTCCGCTTCCGGGAGCAAACAGGATGGCACGGGCTTGATGAATCACAGTAAACCCATTTGTGTGGATTCACAGGGGCTTGGGCATCTAGGAATTGAAGTCCAAGAACATCTGGAGTGCCAAGGTTCACCATCATGGGGCTAGGCTATCCTAGCCTCAGCTTTTCTGCAACATATCTGACAAGTGGACAACGTTGCTGCTCAAGTAGGGTTTCCATGTATATTTTCTGGTGCTCTTCCTGATTTTATTTTTGATGTTAGTGGGGGTTTTTAATCCAGTAAAATACACTTTTTAAACTGTTTTAGGTATAACTTTCTCTGTGTTCTATCACTAGCCTCCTTGAGTGCTATTTTTGGTGGTAAGGCAGTATATTATTCTAATTATTAACAGGGCAATTTGATAATTTACTCTGGACTCAGAACAATGCAGCCTGGCCAGACTTAGTTACCTAATGCTTAAACCAACCGACGCTGCCACAGAACCTCAAGTCGTCTACCCTACTGTTATTTAATTGTTTTTGCATTTACTGCATATATCTATGTACACAATGTTAAGTGATAAATCACAGCTGAAATCTCATAGCATAGGAAGCTTTTGAAAGAATCAAGTCATTTTTTCCCATAGAGTTCTGGGTGGCAACAGTCATTCAAGGTATCAGACAAGGTGTTTTTCTCACCCATATGTGGTGAGGTCAAGAAGTCAACCTAAGACTTCCTCTCTGCAACATGTGAGCTTTGCCAGTGAGCTTTGGTTCCTCTCCACATTTTGATCTGTGCTTCGATATCTGAGAGCTATATACATAAAGCACTCCTAAGTAGAACCTATGCATTATGAGAGGTGCATGGCTGCTATTAAAGACAGTAGTGGCAACATCTTGCAAACAGTGTTTAGTCCTAGAGGACATATTATTGACCTCTGAATTTTCCCACCCTTGGTTGGTTTGACTTAAAGTCACTTAACTGTTTAGAATACGTACAATAATATCATGCCACTCTGCTTCTTTTAATCTATCTTACTATAGGTCAGTGGTGGCAAACCATTTAGAGACTGAGTGCCCAACTCGACAGGCTGCCAGCAAGGTGAACTGTGCTGGGGGGAAGGGAGGAAGTGTGCCTATTGGGCTGCTGGGCAGAGGGGTGGGGTGAACTCTTTGCTGGGGAGAAAGGAAGTGGCTGCTGGGCAGAGGAGTGGGGCAAAGTCTGTGCTGGGGCAATGGTGCAAATGTCCACAGAGAGGGCTCTGAGTGCCCCCTCTGGCATGCATGCCATAGGTTTGCCACCACTGCCATAGGTCAAAGGAAGAGAAACTGCAGGGATACAATGTCTCCTGCTCTTGCCAGGCAGATCACTTTCTGAAGACTGACTTGATCCTTCTGAGCAAAAAGGGGAGAACCATTCCCTCCAGCTGGACTGAAAGGGCTCACAGAGGCTCATTATGAAGGGAGGAAACTATCTCAAGTCAAAAATTGAGGGAGAGAGTCCACCTCTTAACCCAAGAATGCCAGACTGAACAACATCCTGTTAGAGTCTGGCCATGGGCAAGGCTGGTGGCCTTTAGGGGCTATGATCAACTGCAACAAAGGACTCCTTGGCAATGAGAGCATCCTTATTTGCAGAGACCTTTTCATGAGGAGGACTTTGTCCAAAATGCCAGAAGTTGAGCACTAGGCAGTACAATCTTGACTGTAATCAGTCTTTCCTAAACCTCCTTTTGCACCTGAGCTCTAATTGACTGTTGCTCTGGTTTTTGGAATATATGACTGTCACCTGTTCTCTGGTAGCAGTTTACTGGATTGCAACCTGGCCCTCCAATTGCTCATGTCTTTGCAGGGTGGCTCAAGTGGCTAAGACACTGACTGGGAGGCAGAAGGTCAGCAGTTTGATTCCCGAGAACTGAAGGATGGAATGAGTTCCCATCTTTGCCCCAGCTCCTGCCAACCTAGCAGTTTGAAAGCAAGAAATTGCAAGTAGATAAATAGGGACCATTTCGGTGGGAAGGCAACAGCGTTCCGTGCACTCCAGTGTCTGGTTATGCCTGCTACATGACCATGGAAACGTCTGCAGAAGCAGACAGCACTGGCTCTTCAGCTTTGAAACAAAGATGAGCACTGACCCCTAGAGTCAGATATGACTGGTTTTTGAGCAAGGGAAACATTTACCTTTACTTTGCTGGGTCTTTACCTGCATTGCAGTTATTTTCTTGGACTCTGCTGGGTTAGACTGTAATTCGTCGGTGATGTTCGACTGATGTGGCAAAAAGCAAAAACAAAAAAGGAATTAATTATAACTTTGGTAACTGCGAGATTAATTGTGGCAAAATAAATAAATAAATGGAAAGTGAGGTTTCAGTTTCAGTTTCTTGAATGGTATAAAAAATTTGAAATTTTGTTATTTTTATTTTTATAATTTCAAATGTAACACATATAATAAAGAGATTAAAAATAAAAACATACAATTGCATAATGTAAAAAGGAAAAGAATATCCATTATCTTAATAAAAACTAAACTTCAACAACTATATATGTGGACCCACCAATTAGTGAGACATTATATACCTTCTATTTATTTCTGTATACATTTTATTTACCTATATACCAGTACTTGTTCCCTCTTTCCAAAATGGTAAGTATTCTTGCCCTGGCCTCACTTCTTTCCCCTTGACTAAGACATATTCAATGAATTCTCCCCATAGCTCTCTATAATTAGACTTTTTAAATATTCCTTTTTTTACTTTTAATTCTGATGTCAATCTATCATTGATTGCCAAATTCCACCTCTCCTTAAACCAATCTTACAGTTCTAATTCACAAGCTGATTTCATTTTTTAAATTTGATATATTGTTATTAATGACAAATTGGCATGTGAGATTAGGATTTTAAAAGGGGCTGTTGATAGTGAGTAGATTTAAAGATCCATGGGGAATTTTTTAAAATAGAATTTGTCCTATTGAAGGGGTAAAGGCTGGATGCCAACTCATGAAACCCTGTCTTTTGAAGAGAAGTGGTCTTTGGTAACCAAAATAGATGAAGTTAATCAAAATGAATAAAAATTTTCAAGGTGTGGAGGGAGGCGACCATTTGTATAAAATTTGTTAATATCTTTTTATTTTCTGTGTCTTGATTTTATACATTAAAGAAGGAAAAGGGGGGAAAAAAAACTGCAGTCTATCTAGGCATTACTCTTGGAGACTCCCCCAGGCCTGAACAGGAGACAGTGGGGAGGGTTGTAGCTTTCTGCAGGCTAGGAAATCAAATGCACCTAAATGAAAGAATGAAATGCAGTAATCAGTTCAATTGCAGTCTACTTTTGCCATTTTCATCAAATAAATCAACACAATCAAATTATTTAATTAAATAAATTAATGCAATTAATTCCAATGATCTCTCATTCATTAGCTATGATCTGAAGTGATTAAAAACAGAAAATTCTGTTCAGTAACAATCCCGCATTCTGGGGATGTATAACAGTGCTTATAAATGGGGTGACCTGGTGTGTTTGTGTTTCTTTGATGTTATTTTGACAGTACAGTATTACAATACATTGCTCTCTTGGGTGATTTATGCAGACAAATGTAAGTGCTTTGTGATATTAGACTCTCATGGAATCCAATCTGGTTTTAGCTTGTGGTCTAATCATTCAGCAGGTTATTCTCAATTGGCAGGTTTCACCCATGAGACTCCTCAAAAGAGCAGGGGTTTTTTTTTTTACCCTTCTTTGGGTTTTGTTTGCTATCAATGCTGCTCTGGGTAGTTGCACATCATTCCATGTCCAATTGTGACATCATTCTATTTCAGGTATAATCTTCCATTGGCTAGGATCCCAGTTGAAATTAATCAAAGAAAAATTCAAAGTACGAATAAGAAAATGGTGGAAGAAAAGGAGAAACAATGCTAGTCAACAAGTTTTTAAGAAGGGAAGAAATAAAGAATATCATCATCATAATCTCCTCCTTCTCCTCCTCCTCCTCCTCTTCCTTCTCCACCACCACCACCACTACGATGACGATGACGATGATACAAAGGCCCCTTTGTAAGTGATACCTATGGGGAAATTCTCATTAAGGAAGGACTTATAGAAATGAGATAATGATATGCGCTAAAGTGGTTGAAATCTTGACCCATCTCTGCACAAACATAACAGCTTTAATGGTGGGAGAGGAATTTTGGCAATGAATTTCCCAGAGTTCCTGTCATACTTATCTTACCCGAAAAACACAGACCCTAATTTCAATCCTTTAGCTGCTGAAGAATGTCATAGTTTTTTAAAAAAAGGAGTTGCATGAAGAAATAATCGATATCATGCATAAATCAGCCTTCCCTTAATATAGTGTTGCTTAATGCATATGCTGTAGATTGATTTCTGAAATTATAAACCAGAGAGAAAAGAGGCTTTCCTTTCACAATTCTCTCTGAGGTTTGCTTTTATTTTTCTCATTTTAGAGAAAATTCACTTTTACTGACAGTCTTGTCAGCTTGATTGGCAGGGTTGTGGGAAGACTTTCATATGGCATATGTGTGGGGGATGCTCACTGTTCCAATAAATACCTGGCAGTATATTTCCCAGTATCCCCTTCTCATTTAGCAAGGAAGAAAAGTACTGTGAATGCTGGAGGTTATTCTTACTTTCTGCCATCATTCAGCTCCCAAAATGGATTCCGTCTGTAGCTAAATCAGTCTAAAGAAGAGACAAGAATAATTTTTTAAGGAAGTGATTTATAATGGAGAGATAGAGGCTATATAAATCTGTAATATACCAATGGTTTTTTAAAATCGCATACTCTAAAAGAAAAAGTACAAATAAATCGTCTGCAGCCAATGTAATGCAGACTTCCCCAAGTTGGTTCATCCTGAAAAGTGAGAGTATGACCTTCCATGCCCAGTCACCCAGCTTTTTGGGCACAATGGGTGTTTCAGCCCAGCCCAACCGGAGGATGCCCTGTTGGCAAAGGCAGGAATCGTGGCTATAACTGGAAGAAAACCCCATGGTTTGAAAGTCCCGGTGTTTTCAATGAGCATCTTTAAGGACTTTTAGCCCAAGAAATTAGCATTTCAACCAAGGCCGGAAATGTTGATGTTTTACTACCATTCTTTGTTCCTTTGGGCAAAGGGTTTTAATTAATAGCTGCTTTGTAATTAGTAGAATTTGAAGTCTCCGATTCCCTAGTAGTGTTTGGATCATATTTGTTTGTAATAGGTCATCTTTGCCTGGACAGTGAGCAATGGTCCAGGAAGGTCAGCAAATCTATTCTCATTCGGGAGAAGCGGCAAGAGCTACTGTAGCGTGGTTACTTAACTATCTGGCTGTACTTTATTCAGTGGATTGGCCTTCTGCTCTCTTTTTCCATATTAGCTGGGAATTCCAACAACAGAGTGAGATGCTGATGAATTTCTGGCCCGTTGCACTGAAATTAAAGGGGTGTGTAATAGGTCTTTTTGTTTTAATATTAAGGAGGCACCTCACCTCTGGGAACATAAAGAGAGCAGCTGGTTGGGAGATGGCTGGCTCTTGTGCAGAGAAGATTTGTGTTTCGCTGATAATTTATAAAATCAGCCATGGATAACTTTTATGAGGCAAAGTAATTTTAGCATGTTTTGTGGCGTATGATAGAACATTTTGATATTTGGGCACTGTTTCAAATGTTAGTGTAACGCTTTTGAATCATTAGAAGGTAATTTAAAGAGTGTAGAGGAAGAGTGCAAACATCTAGATAATTTCAACTGATAGCCTTATGATGTGGGTCAATATTCTGAGGAAAATAACCACAAGAAAATGTGTGCCATCATCCCTTAATTCTTCTGAATGGCTCTTGAAGACTTTGTCATGGGGACAGCTTTCTCCCCTACACACTATAAGCACAAACATTTCATTTACTGGATATTTTTATCTGATAGCCAAATAACCCTCCCCACTGGCTTATTTAATTTATTGCCACCCTCTCTCTATTTTATGAAGGAATCGTTTCAAATAGTTGTTTTAAATAGTTGTTTTAAACTGTTTTTAGATTTTTAAATTGTATTTGAATTTGTGATTCTACATGTTGTAATCCACCCTGAGTCGCCCGGGTGAGTAGGGCGGAATAGAAATGTGAAAAATAAATAAATAAATAAATAAATACCTTTAGTCCAGGGGTCTGGGGGAAGACTGGCTAAAATGCAAGATGCTCTGATTAACTGAAGCGAAGAATATGTTCATGTCATATGATGTCATTCAAGAATTTGTCAGGCAAATACACCATGCAAGAATTTCCTGGGTTTGGGTGAATTAATTCTCACAAATGAAAGCTTGAAGGATTGTCTAAACAATAGTTCAGATCCTCTCTCTTCTACTTATGGTGATGTGGCACAAACAACAGAACTGTTGGAAGCAACTTGCCCCATATTAAGAAATTATGGTAGACCTTATCAGTGGCATGCTGAGTTTTATAATTCAGCAGGCAGCAGTTACTCCTCTTGTATAGCTACACAACAGTATTTTGGCCAGGAAAAAGCAATATCCATCTGGAATCCAGAATTTTTGCTCCGTTGGTTTCAGAATTGGGACAAACAATCTGAATCTGGAATTATCATCTTTCAGAAACACACACACTGAATGGGGAGAGATATCAGCAGTGATGGGATGTAACAGGTTTTCACCAGTTCGCCAGAACCGGTAGTAACTTTCCCCAGTGTCCCAGAGAACCAGTAGCAGCTTTTGGGGGGAACCACCCATCGGGGCTTACCTTTTCACTGGTTCCCCCACTGCACATGCGCACCAAGCACTTGGTGTGCATGCATGCCTACCGTGCTTGGCGCGTATGCACGGCCTCCTTGCTGTCCTCCCAAGCAGAGAGGAGGAAGAGAAGCTGCTAGCCTGAAGCTCCCTATAGCCTGCTCCCCAGGGTAAGTTGCTCACCTTTGGATGTGGTGTGTCTGTGTGTATTTTAATGTGTATGTAATACCTTTACCTATATTGACCTATTACCACAGTTCCTAAAAAGGCCTGGCAGCCTGGCTTGGGGTTTTTAAGCAAAGTGTTGGAGTTACCTCATCAATAAGCTACAACTGTGCTGTTCCAATTGCTGTTCCAATTGGAGAAACCTTAAGGAGGTACAGTTGTTTTACATTTACATCAAGGCATATTATCCTAGAGAACTGATACAATGACCATATCCATTTTGCAACATGATGCTGCCCGGGCACTTATACTAACAGGTAAGTGACAGGTTTGTGTTTGGGGTGGGTGGGTGGATGAGTTGATTTACGTTTGTGGTGGGTGGGTGGGTGTATTTTAATGTAGTTGAGTGGTGTGTTTGTGTGCTTATTTTAATTTTATTTTATTATTTATTTATTTTCTTTGGCCCCGCCCATGATGTCATACCTTTACCTATATTGACATACTACCACAGTTCCTAAAAAGGCCTGGCAGCCTGGCTTGGGGTTTTTAAGCAAAGTGTTGGAGTTACCTCATCAATAAGCTACACCTGTGCTGTTCCAATTTGAGAACCCTTAAGGAGATACAGCTGTTTTACATTTACATTAAGGCACATTATCCTAGAGAACTGGTTAGGCAAAGACTTAGTACCTAAATTCTTTAACTGTTGAAAAGTTGAAAAGTGCCAAAATGAAGCCATCTTGTGGTGAGTTCATTCTGTAGTTCCTTCCATCTGACCTAGTGTGAGAAAGATTAGCCAGAATAAGCTTTAAGCTCTGGTTTAAAAGCTCTGGTTGATTTGTGTTTGAGGTGGGTGGGTGGGTGTTCGGGTGGGTGGGTATATTTTAATGTATTTTTATTTATTTATTTATTTAATTTATGGCTTTGTGTTGTGGTTGGGTGAGTAGGTTGAGGTGTGTGTGTCTGTGTCTGTCTGTCTGTTTCTGTCTGTGTGTGCTTATTTTTATTTTTTAATTTGGCTCCGCCCACAATGTCATGACGTTGGCTCCGCCCATGATGTCATGACATCATGATGTTAGCTCTGCCCACACTGTGATGACATCATGGTGGGCTAGTAAAATTTTTGACATCCCACCACTGGATATCAGGGCTTAATTACAATTTATGTTTCCACATTCACATGGACAAGGATCAATTAGGAATAATTCACAAAGAACAGAGGATGGATTGCAGCCTGATCTATGCACCCTTAGTTTGGCATGGGTTGAATTTACCAATGCATAGCTTTGTCCAGTAATAATATGTAATTGTTATTTACATTATAAGATGTCTAGAAATGAGTTCACAGCGGTTAGTGAAATTATGAAGGCCAACACATTTTAGGGCAAGATGGTGTGTGTGTGTCTGTGTCTCTCTCTCTCTCTGTGTGTCTGTACTTTTGTGCCTGTGTATACACACAAATGTTTATCAATTCATAAACCACATCATTTTTTAACAGCAATTGGGGAGGGGAGTAGAAAAGAACAACTTAGAAGGCAACATAATGCAACTAGATATGCAACGATATCAATAACCCACAGTGGGACAGCAGCTCTATGCCTGTATATCTCAGAAGGTGGGAAATTTCTAAAAATGTTCTTATTAAAAACCTGCATGTTCATATATGTTAATGGAAATCTTATCGCCATAAGAAGGGCAATGTTGACTTTTTAATTTTCTTTCAGTGTTATTGTTGTTTTAAAAGAGGATTTTCTCTATTTCTATTGGGGGTGGAGGGAAGACACACAACCCTATTCTGGGTAACAAAGTGGGTGGCTGGTAACTGTTCTCTAGGCAACTTGTTTGATGATGGGAGGGGGGGAAAGATAGTGAGGTGGGAGAAAACACAATATTTTTGGCAGAGATCAACAGCCTCCTGTGGTTTTATCCCCCACAATCAAATGCTTGAGTTTGCAGAGGTGTTTTTTCCCCTAAGCCCCCTCCTTATCAGTCTTCTGTTACTGTTGCTCTAATTGGGTATTATGCAATGACAACATTAAAGTGCTCTATGGCGTGCAGTGCAGAATAAAGTACTTCCCACACAGAGTTCATTAAGCCTGAAGTTTGCTAATTAATTAATTAGGTCTGCACGATTCCTGGGGATTACAATAAAATTAACATTTGAATCTGTTTTCCATCTAGCCAACTTTAGAACCTACTTCTGGAGCATAGCTGCCACCAAGAAAATGTTGTGGATTCAACCAGAAAAGTGATTTTAAACTTTTTTTCTGAGCTCTCCCTTGCAGATCACAAAACATTGCATGCAATGAAGGAGACAAATAAATACGCCCTTGTAAAAAATATATTCTGGTATGTTTTGAAGACAAACAAGGAGAACTATTATTATTATTATTATTATTATTATTATTATTATTATTATTATTATTATTATTATTATTATTATTATTATTATTATTATTATTATTATTATTATTATTATTATTATTAAATTTATATGCCGCCCTACTCGGTGAAAACCGACTCAGGGCGGCTCACAACATACAATCAAATACAATGTAACAATTCAATAGAACAACACAATGTCACAATATAGTGAAATATACATCAATAATTCAAACAATAGAATATCATAAAATACAATACAGTAAGATAAAACCCCAATATATGTCATAAAGTTACAAAAATATTACAAAAAACATAGGAACATTACACAATCTTACAAAGAAAAAACTATTACAAAAAGGCATCCCCACCCTCCCCACCCTACCCACCCATTAAGGTGGTGGCCACCGACCGACTAGTCCCCTTCCTTCTGTCCAAGGGCAATGTGTCCATCCAACATGTAGGTGCTGCCACAAAACCCCAGCCTAGAAAAAGTTTAGCAAACATAACAGTCAGACTGGCTGCAGAGAGAGAAAAATATCCTGAGAAATAGACATGAAACAATTCCACAGCCAACTTAAGGATGATTGAGACTAAAGAGTTGATTATGCAGTAATAGCAATCTTTTCATTACAGCCTGTGAGCAAGTTCCGCTCTGAAGAATTTATTAAGATAACTGGTGCTGCAGGAAATCATGGCCAATTGATGTCCTAACATGAGCTGTGAGTGGAGAAGTTATCTTACCCTTTCACATGGCAACTCTTGGCCCCCATGTACAAAGGTCTCCAGCTGATAATTACATCCTGAAGAAGTTATATACATATTATATACATGCTCTTACTGTGTAGTGTCACATACATACATTGGAAAAGGAGCAGATACTATAGAGGGGTCTTGTGTCATCATTACAGGTGGGGAAATGAAATCCTCATTGGGGAAGAACTGGATATCATATGATGGTCTTGAGATGCCACTAGGTGGGAAATGCTACACTGACAATTTCCATTTGTGTGGCATTTTATAGCCTTGGGTTCAACCTACCGTTGTTACTTAACTAATCTCTAAATAGGAGTCTTACATCATCACAAAGCAGGTAGTTTCTCATCGATTCAACCAATCACTGGCTATCAAACTTCAGGTCATGTATAATGACCACCATCTAGTCCCACTCTTATATCTGAGGAAACAGAATTGCTCCACTTAACTGCACATTAAAATATAGCATTTAGTCTATAAGTTGCTACATAGTTTTTGCCTTGTTTT
This sequence comes from Furcifer pardalis, assembly GCA_030440675.1. Lineage (NCBI taxonomy): Eukaryota > Metazoa > Chordata > Lepidosauria > Squamata > Chamaeleonidae > Furcifer > Furcifer pardalis. Next base: position 159,397,497 of record CP126894.1, read on the forward strand.
TGTACTTTTGTTTTGTTTCTTGTCTGATTTATTTGTTGTTGTTTTTTGCTATTATAGGGTTGTTGTTTTTTTAATGATAAGAGATTTGAAACAAGGAAAGGAGAAATTTAAAGTAGGCCATAACTGCTAATATCGAAAGAGAAGCAACTCATAAGTAAAGCCTACAATAAAGGACAAGATCTCCCCTAGAAATTACAACCACTGAAGCGCTAGGGAGGGATCAGACTGGGTTACATAGCATTCATAAATATTCCCTGCCAGGAGTTTTGTGGTACAGCCTTGCATTACTCTTTAGACATCCTTTTACTAGGCTGTAATATTCTTCATTTCCTTTGTTTTCTCACTTGGCTAAGTTTACTAAGCTATTCTAAAATAGTGTTATAGAATTAGGACTGAGTGCATGTGTTCTTGTGGAAGGATGCTTGTTGTATGAGTGGGCAGGTGACATAATTAGGGAACTGTGTAGCTACCCCGCCAAACCATAATATTTACATCTCCTCCTCATATGTGGGAATTTTTGCACTTCTTAAATCTGGAGGTCTGAATATTCACAGATAATGTAAGACACTCTGAATCATATCAGGTTGGAATATCTCCTGAAGGATACAGGAAGAATGTATGGTCGGACATCCCACTACGGTAATGGAGTAGACCATTCAGCCAGCAACTCAGTGCTGAGTGTTGGGCAGCAGTAATTCACCTGACTTTCTAATCTAAAGGAACCAATGGCTACAGGCGGATGAGCCCCTTTAGGGCCCAACTGCAAAATGAGAGGAGGAGGAGGAACCACTTCACCTTTCTGATTCCCAATGGTCATGGAGACAGAAGAGACCATGCCAGATGGACTGGCTGTGAAGGTGCACCTTGATAATATCCTCAAGGCTATGGCAGTCCATTGCAGTCCTGGGGTTAAATCTTGCATGTCTCATTTCATACATGCTGCAGGAGATGGCTCCATGATCACAGTGTATGAGTCACTTCATGGCGAGCTGCGATCCACCTTAAACAAATTCACACCAGTGGCATTTTTCCTGTTTCCGGGGGGGGGGGGGATGTATACTCAGATACGAGTAGCAGCCGACGATAGGAGGAAGAATTTTCTACCAACCTATATGTCTATTTAGACAAAGATCAAGTTAGAGGGCTTCACATATCCCTGATGATGGTGATGATGGTGGTGATGATGATCTCCTCCTCCTCCCCACCAAAGGCTAACATGTTTTAATTTATAACTATGCATTGGAGCTCTTTGTCCCTGCTCTCTACAGCAGTCCTTCCAGTCTGCTAAAATTGCTGTACTGAAATTCTATCATATGGACTGAGATTTAATTAGAGGAATCCTTCTGCCCAAAGATCCAACTTCGTGAATGTAATTGACACCCAAAGGTAGTAAATATGCTGAAACTGACTAGTCTTATGGCACATAATCAATTACTTTGTGGTTGCAAACTGACCAATAAAATGACCTGCCCCACATGAACCTTTTGTCTAGTTTCTGAGCTACATAAACCAATAGCTCAAATTATTCACACTATAGTCACAAGCAATAATCTCTGGTTCTTATTTGCAGAATGACAAATAAAATAAGTACAGTAAAACCTCACATAAAGAGCGACTCGTTTAGAAACTAACTCGCTTAAAGAGCAGATTTTTTTCTGAATGTTTGCCTTGTTTAACAACTAAAACCAGGCAAAAACTCAATTAACAACTAAACTGAGGTTCACAATCCCCCCCCCCCACCAGAAGTCACAATTGGTCACTTACAATAGTGTTTTGCTTAAAGAGCAAACTCACTTAAAGAACAATCCTGTGGAACGCATTATGATCAGTGGTGGGATGTCAAAAATTTTACTACCCCACCGTGACATCATGGATGTTGTGGTTGGGGTCAACGTCATGATGTCATGACATCATGGGCGGAGCGAACGTCATGTCATCATGATGTTGTGGGCGGAGCCAAAGAAAAATAAAATAAAGTAAAGTAAAGTAAACACACACACACATCTCAACCCACTCACCCACCCCAAACAAAAAAAACAGGAAAACTTACCAGAAGCAGGCAGGCAGGAAACGTGGTGGCGCAGTGGTGCGGCACGGAAAGGCCACCGCCACCACTTTTGGATGTGCCATGCTTCCTTTCCAGGCAGCCAAAATGGCTTCCTGGAACTGCGCATGCGTCAAACCTCTATTTGACACATGCACAGTTCTATTTTTTTTTACTGCACATGTGTCAAATAGAGGTTTGACGCATGCGCAGTTATGGCTAGATGGTATTGTGGACACAATGGGCACAGAGCTGAGCAAGTTGAGGGGGATGGTGGAGGACAGGAGTGCCTGGTGGACAGTGGTCCATGGGTTCGCAAAGGGTCGGAATCGACTGTGCGACTGAACAACAACAACCAATGCTGCTATGAAAAGCATAAGACCTGAAGTCAGTAAAGTTGGCAGCCAGCCCTACATGGCACACAATATGAAGACTTCAGTCAGATGTTTAAATCTAATGTTCATTATTCGTGGAACTAACTCTCCTTCCCTGTCTCCATTTCCTCTTCTTCAAATGGAATGAGTACAACCTCATTGAAATGGAGTGTTCCATTCCCTAATTATCCAGGGAGAAGCTTTGAAGTTCCAGATGGATAGTTTCCTCTCCCTGTTTTTCCGGGACTAATTGGCTTCCTAATGAAAGTTACCTGTCAATGCTAATTTGAAGGCCTTTTGTGAAGGAAGCACCTGTCTGGTAGGGAAGAGATTACAAACTTCTTGCAGTTAGCAAATAAAGGTTTTGATTACAGTTGACACATGTGAAATGCAATTGTTATGGGAATGCTGAAAAGAGAGGTTGTAGCAGGAGCATCATTCTAAGTTTAGCTGCAGCAAGCCATGCCTCATTTGACATTATCAATGACAAGGCAAGAACGACCAACATGTTTGTCTGTCATGTCTCTCCCCTATTAGTGTGTAGAGTCTGTACACATTTTTGTGGGTTCAATATGCAGTGGAAGAAGTTCCTGAAGAAGAAACAAATCATCCCATTGCAACCTTTTCCTCCCTTTTCTTTCGTAGGACCCACTTCTAAAAAACAGTAGGTTAAACACCTTAAAATGGTGTGCCATAAAAAGCAAAAGAAATACAGTCATGTCCAATGATTTTATGATGTAACACCATCTTCCGAGTACCAGAAATAAAACATAGATATATATATACAAATTACACAACAGAAGGCAGACAAAAGTACAGTAGCACCTCGTTTAAAGAACATAATGCATTCCACGGGATTGCTCTTTAAGTGAGTTTGCGCTTTATGCGAAACACCTTTGTAAGTGACCAATTGTGACTTCGGGGGTGGGGGATTGCAAACCCTGATTTAGTCGTTAAGCGAGTTTTTGGTTGGTTTTAGTTGTTAAGCGAGGTGACCATTCAGAGAAAATTCTGTTCTTTAAGCCAGTTAGCCTCTAAGTGAGGCGCTCTTTATGCGAGGTTTGACTGTATGAGAAAAACAAGGAAGAGACATTCAGAAGCAATTCATAAAACGGGGACCAAGACTCACCAAGGGATCTCAGGTTGTGGCTGAAGTGGTGTCCCAGTCTTACTATGGCCACATAGCTGGTCCCAGAGTCATGGTGGCTCTACGTGGTATTTGCCAGGTAAGCTGACTGATGGAGTCTCATGCTACTTCTTTAAGTACATACAGGCAGATGGTAGTCACAGGCTTACCAAACCTTATTTAAGTAGCCTGGTGCTGTCCTTTTCAATTAATGTCTCCAACAGGACCACCAAAGCAAGTATAGCTAGTTGGGGGAAGGTAAAGGTCAGGGCAGCATGTAATAAGGATCATTTGGGGCTGCCATCTTGACTAGACAATGTGGAATACATCTCTTGATTAGATTAAACAGGCATGTTTAATGAGAGCAGCTTCTGCCTTTCTTGTGGCACCTCTTGATCCACTAAGGATCTCCAGATGTTCTGCTGTTTCAACTCAGGGAGAATGACCTCCTGACTCATCAGGAATGGGATGTAACATATTCCATAAAACAATATTGAGAGCTGATCCATGGCTGCTACCCCAGCATTCAGGTAATGTGACTTGATCTCCTTGAGAGTCAGGTTGCTCAAAATTCCCAGAGAATTTGCATTTCTTGGCGAAAAATGACTTGGATGATTGGCTAAATGATGACATTCTTGAGTGGTAGCTGGATTAATTACCTGGAGATTTCACATAAGATGGGCACTTGGTTTTGAAGGAATTGGGAACTGTGGTTAGGATGTATGATCTGGGGACATTAAGGCAGCCATAGCAGGTTGGTGTACATGCAGTTCTCTGTCTCTGGTGGGACAGCTGTTGTGGTGGTTTGGAGCATTGCTAAATTCCAGGCAAGTGGAGAACTGCCAGCAGATACCTGCACACCCCAGGTGATAGAGGAATCCCATTAAAGGGAGCTGATGGCAAGGCCATGGCCTGATTAGCTCAACCCTAGGTGGCAAGAAGCCACAGACCTGCATATATTTGTGTGGTCTCTAAAGGACTGTCATTCTTTTGGTTGTCTGTCTTCCATCAGGAGTGAGAAATGTTGGTTTAAATAAGGTGGCTGTTAGTTGATGTTCTGGATCATTCCTAAATGCTGGGCCAGGGAAACTGCTGCTGTATCCAATAATGTTGTGATTGCTTCACTTCCAGTTGAATCTTCTGTTGTGAGATTTATTCCTGTGGACCAGCCCTGCATAGCTATAGACCCATGATGGTGAACCTTGGCACCCCAGGTGTTCTTGGACTTCAATTACAAGAAGCCCAAATTAGCACTCCTGCTGATCAGGGCTTCTGGGAATTGAAGTTCAAGAACAGTTTGGGTACCAAGCTTTGCCATTACTTCTATAAACCAATAAACCAGTTGGGATTTTTTCCCCAAATGACATGTTTTAAGATATTCTATTTTCAAAAAAGAAAACTAGTAGAGCACTTCTGTGTAATACATTTTTAATATCTGAAATATTTTACATAACTAATGCTAATTTTTTGCAGCATATCAAGGAAAGGTATTGCTGGATTCTTAGGTTATGACAGGATGAACACAGAGAAGAGGGGAAAGCGAGCGAGCAAGAAAGGACAATTAGCACTCTAGATTTTCACTTCTGTTTAAAAGGTAAACTAAAATAAAGTGACCCAATGATTATTATGTAAAAGTACTTAAAAGAGAGAGCTTTCTCAGTGCTATCAAATGACAACTTCTCATTTATTAAGCACATACTTGTAACAATTGCGCTACATGAGAAGTATTGACAGGCACATTTAATATCAGCTCATCAAAATTAGTTGAGTCTTTCATTGGGAATGCATGGGCCTCTAAATGTTTGCTACACTCACATTGGTACTTATTAGGAGCATTCAAACATATGCACTGTGGTGGAGTGGAAAGACTAGGACTACAGAGATCAGGATTTGAGTCCCCACTTGGCTATGGAAGCTCACTGGGGTAGCAGAACTGGTAAAATCACTCTTTACATTTCTCATTTACCTTTAAAGCTCTAGTATGGTTGCTATAAGGCAACTTGAAGGCACATAACATGACATAAGAAGCATTCAAATACAGATCATGTTCATTTAATATGAGCAATCCCACCTGTCTTTACTGTTTTCATGCATAAAGGGTATGTGAACACAACTGAAGGAACATAAAATATTGTGGATGACTTTATGAATAAGATTCCATAGTGAATTTGCAGAGGGCCGAATCTGAATTAATGATGTGTAGATTATTTTAGACTGGGAGGGGCAGCACAGTTACAGTAAGTTTTAATTTTTTGAACTGTCAGTCTGGTCTCTCAAATTCTCTCATTTTGTGATAAGTATTTTATAATGTGAGACATGCTTCTAATTTCAGTTACAAACCAAGCCAGTGAACAGTCCTTGTCTCTCTTCATCAGATAACTGCCCTTCCATCACCAGAGCCTAATCTCTTAATCACCCCTTCTTTAAAGCCAGTGAAGCAAAGCTCCATAAATATGGATCTTTTAGCAAAAGAAAGATTTTCTCTGGTCTTATGCTGTCCTTCCCACCCTCATCTGTCTTACACTGTCCCTTCCACCTCCTTGGAGTATGTGCTGACAATGATAAAGTAGTAGAAGGATCTTCAGATTGTGGCTGATAACTTGATGGAAGCTTAGGTCCAACATGAAGCTACTCTGGAAAAAAAAATACAGTTTCCATGTTAGGAAAGTAACAAAAGTAAGTTTCATCTATTTCAATAAGTAGGTAATAATAATTTCATGTCAGAAATTATTCTGGATTGAAAGGATTTTTGCTGGAGAAACTCCACTCAAGGGACACCTGAATGAGGCATCTTTCATGTCCCCAAGATTTTTTTCCCTATTTTTGGTCCCCATTGATCTACTTGCAATTTCTTGCTTTCAAACTGCTAGGTTGGCAGGAACTGGGACGGAGACAGGCGCTCAAACTGTCATGTAGTACCTGGGTTTCGAACTGCCAACTTGCTGAACTTCCAGCTTCTTAACCACTGAGCCACCACAGCCCCTAATAAGTAGGTGAAACCTTGACATTAATTGTTCCACTGTTGATTGTGTTCCATCATATTTCCATCTTAAGCCATCCTGAAGAAATGACCCCTCAAGAGGAGATAAGAGCAAAAGGAGGAAGACTCTCAGCCTCCGGGACATGCAAGACAGGAGGATGGGAAGTTGCAACATTCATCTCTCCCTGTCCCAAGGCCAGCCACGGAGCTACTGCGGCATGAAGGGGGGATTTATTACTAACACCTGGGCCAAAGACAGGGTGACTAAGTAAAAGGTTGCAGGTGGGTAAGATCTTCAATCTAAAGTTAATTGGTCGGTTGTGATCAGGTGAGTGGGAGAAAATATAAAAAGAAGATCCTAGGAGCATGGATGGTGGTTACAGTTTTGGTTGTTTGTCATGGAGTGTTATGCTGCTCACTTCAGCTGGTGTGAGCCTTGCTAAAATACTGTGTGCAAATCTGGTGTATGTGGCACTGAGGGAATAGATTAGATAATTCGCAGAGGGAAGTCTGCTGCTCTCATTTTGCAGATTATTAACCCATGAGCCTGAAAGCTCCTGGATGGTTACTCTATGTTTTAAAAGTTTTGGCTTTTAATTGACAGTTCTTTAATCTCCCCACCCAGTGTTCTAGCCAATGTATGGAAGTTTGTGTAGTTTGTTATGTGCCTTGTCTTTTGTTCTTTGTCTTTTGTTCTTTTGTTCTTTTTGTCCAATAAAATTCCTTTTTTTTTTTAAAGCCAACATTTGATACCAAGTTCATTGGGTGCTCTGATGCTACATCCAGACCTGTGCTTTTACATTCAGTCAGAGTGAGAAGGCAGCAAGTATTGCTCAGGTCAGTACTATAAGGAAGCGCAAGCACACGTTACACTTTCCTTGAGAAAGCCTTCCATTTTTGGAATGCACTCCAGCCAGGGAGCAGAGCTGCAGGGGGTATGGAGAGCAAGTCCTGTAGCCTATGTACAATGGCAGCCCCAGGGAGTTCCTGGTGGACAGGAGCCTGTAGCTGGGAGGCATGTGGCTGGCACTCTTCTTCACCCCTGGTTCCATTTTGAGGCAAGTATATATTACTTTTTCAGGAAGGAGTTTAACATTGATGGAAAGTAACACTCTGGCTATTTTAATCAGCATGATCTCAATTTTGCTACTGAGCAAGCAGTAGAAATATTGGGACTTCCATCTGTACAAAGAGAAACTGGGCCTCTTTCCATAAATTCAAAAGAGGTGAGCCACACACACAGTGGAACACTGCATTAAAATGCCTTCAGACTGCCAGAAAGGTGATACATATTTTTATGCACCACTTTCAAAATTCAGGCATATTTCCAAATATGCATTTTCCCCTCAGGGAATTCCCCCCCCCCCTTCAATCAGCCTTTTTTTTTTTGCCAGAGTAGGTAGGAGATGAGGTTGCTTGCCCCAGGCACAAAAACTGCTTGTTATAGTTCAGATAGCTTGCCTCCAATTGCAATAATGCCTGAGAATACCATGTGCCAGAAGGTTTCACCACTATGAGAAAAGACCACTGGATCAGATGTGCTTTTGGACAGATTTAGCAAAGCTCTTCCTACAATCTTGTTGTTACTGTTCAGTCGCACAGTTGAAGCCAACCATTTGTGACCCCATGTACCTCAAAATGCTGGGCTCCTCTATCATCCACCATCCTCTGGAGTCTGCCCAGATCTACACCCACTGGATCAATGATACTGCAGTGGCGTAGTATTTGGGGGTGGGGGGCAGCCCGTACCATGTGGCACTTTTTTGGGGCAGCAAAAAGTCACTTGGGCATATGGGTGTTCTTGGACTTCAATTCCCAAAAGCCCTAGAGGCTGCTGCAGGGATGGGCACCGGTGTCTTGGGCCCCACCTATGGGTCAGCAAATTTGGCTTATCCCCTGGGTGGATGAAACCCATGTCCTGGACCCTGGGCGGCTGAAGCCCACGCTACGCCACTGGGATACTGTCTAACCATCTCATTCTCTGCTGCCCCTTCTCCTTTTTCCTTTGATATCTTTCCTAATATCAAGGCCTTCTTCAGTGAGTTCTCATTTCTCTTTTGGTGACCAAAGTATTTGAGCTTTAGTTTAAGTATCTGTCCTTCCAAGAGAAGTCAGGGTTGATTTTTTTTAGGATTGACTGATTTGAACTACTTGCAGGTCAGAGGACTCTCAAACATCTTCTCTAGCACCAGAATTCAAAAGTGTATATTCTTCTGCACTCAGCTTTCTTTATGGTCTAGCTCTCACAACCATACATTACTACTGGGAAGACCATTGCTTTAACTATGTGGACTTTTGTCAAAAGAGTGATGTTTCTACTTTTTATTATGTTGTCTAGTGTTGCCATTGTTTGACTTCTGAGGAGTAATTGACTTTTTATTTCATAGCTGAAGTCACCAACTCCAGTGATCTTGGATCCTAAGAAATTAAAGTATATCACAACTTCCATTTCTTCCCCATCTATTTGGCTACTGATGAAGCCAGATGATCATTTTTTAATGTTGAATTTCAAGTAAGCTTTTACACTCTCCTCTTTCAATCTCATCAAGAGGCTGTTTAGATTTTCTTCATTTTCTGCCATGAAGGTGGTGTCATTGCCAAGAATCAGAAATATCCCAGATGGGCAGTATAGAAATGTAAATACAGTAAAGCCTCAGGTGATGATGGAGGTCTGTTCCAAAGGCCTCCGTCATAACCCAAAGCAAACCTAATCCGAAGCACGTTTCCCCAAAGGATTGCATTGAAAATTAAATAAATCCCAACTGAAACAAAAATATATTTAAAAAATACAAGCACAAAAAAAATCAGATGCAATCATCCCCTACCCCCACAAAAGCAATGGAGCATCTCCCCACCTTTTCAACACTATTTGGGGACCTTATCCAATAACAATAACAGTACCCCCGGAGCAGTAAACAATGCATTCTGAATTTGGGTGGAGGGGACAGCCATTCTGATTTCTGATATTGTTGCATTGGCCATTTTGAACTGCCAAGATTTCTGGGAGATGTAGTCCTGAACCACAAAATGGTTGACACAACAATTTCAGAAATCAAAATCACTAACCCCCCCCCCCCCAAATCCACCCAAATTCAGAATGCATTGTTTACTGCTCCAGAGTGCTGTTCCTGTTGTCGGATAAGGTCACCAAATCGTAACCTGAAAATCAGTCATAAGCCAGGGATTTTTTAAAAAAATAAATGTCAGGTCATAACTGTAGTGAACGTAACCCAGGGCAGTTGTATGCCGGGGTTTTACTGTACTGTAAATAAATGTTTGCATATCTGAGATTGTTGATATATTTCCTGGCAATCTTGTTCCTTTTTTCTGGCTTGTGTTTCATCCAGCCCTGCATTACACCTGAAGTACTCTGCATATAAGTTAAACAAAAAGGCTGGTGATATACAGCCTTGTTGTAGTCCTTTTCCTATTCTAAACCAATCAGTTGTTCCATATCCAGTCCTATCACTTCTAGACTTGCATACAGGGTTCTCAGAAGACAGGTTAGGTGGTCTGGTACCCCCATCTCTTTAAGGACTTGTCACAATTTGTTGTGATCCACACAATCAAAAGATTTGGAGTAGTCCATAAAACAGAAGTAGACACTTTTCTGGTACCTACTTGTTTTCTCTATAATCCAGCCAATGTTGGCAGTTAGATTTCTAGTTGTCCTCCTCCAAGTTCTGAGTAGTTAAATATCATATGAACTTGTGTTAAGAAGTAGAATTTGCTTGATTAGCAATGCATGCATTTAATTGGCTTGCTGACTGAAACAAGAAATATCTCTAATTAAGCTTATCACATAGTTAGATTTATGCAGAGCTGTAAAGAGTGTATAAATAGTTTTGGCAGAAAAAGACAGAAGAGATATGATGACCCTATCATCATTCCTAAAAGGGACTGCAGTGGCTCAAGTGGCTAAGACACTGAATGGAAGGTGGGAGGTCAGCAGTTCTATTCCCAAGTACTGTAGGATGGAATGAGTTCCCATCTTTGTCCCAGCTCCTTTCAAACTAGCAGTTTGAAAGCAAGAAATTGCAAGTAGATAAATAGGGACCACTTCGGTGGGAAGGTAAACAGCATTTCGTGCTCTCCAGTGTCTAGTCATGCCTGTGACATGACCACAGAAACGTCTGCAGAAGCAGACAGCACTGGCTCTTTGGCTTTGAAACAGAGATGAGCACTGAACCCTAGAGTCAGATACAACTGGCTTTCGAGCAAGGGAAACCTTTACCTTTACCTATCATCATTCCTGAGCTTGACTGATAAGATTACATCTAGGATGCCAGGTCAGCTTAGCCTTGTGGTTCCTTCGCATTGACCTAGGATGCCTAATGAGCAGGGGAAACCCCCTGACCAAGAAGAAAGCCTTTTGTAGATAACGGGCTGGTAACAATATGACATAATTCACACTTGCAAGGACTACATGCAAATTAGTCCAATTAGTAGATTTCTATATTTCTTAACAAGGGGCACAGAGCCAAGAAAGATGGAGCAGCCCCTCAGCTGAAAGTACAAAAGAAGGGTGACTTAGTCCTCCGACTGTGGAGCTCTTCATGGACCAGGTGCCTGGAAGAGCAGCAGAATTGCCAATGGCTTCCCTGCTACCTAGCGTGGGCTCCCAAGTAGCTGAAGAGGGAGAGAATATCCTTGCCTGGGTATGCAGACTTGTGCTTGTCTTAGTTTCTTGCTTCTAATGCAATTTCAGTTATACTTTGCTCTAAAGATGTGCTCAATAAAGATTTGTTTTCTTATCAACAGAGTGCTTATTGTCTTTAGAATCCTAAAGAACCTGAGCACAGCAGACCTGCTCAGCCTTGTGCCACAACATTAAGAGGCTTGGTGAACCATGGGCTTTTGATGCAACATTTGCCTAATAAGAGATGATATACCGCCAGTCCAGGTTATTCCCCATTTACTTCCAGTAAAGCTATTCATTTTCAGTTGTTGAATATGGAATGCTTAGAAATAGTAATCAATAGTTTAATTAATACTCGTATTCAGTTTGCTGCTATGCTATATCTAGCAACTATAATACATCTATGGTTGTGGTTTTAAGTGGAACAAAGATTTCTTTCATTATGACAAATTCTGAGGATTACTTTAATGAGAAGCTGCAAAACCTTTCATCACAGTGATATGTTCACAACTCCTGGGACAGATTTTGAGGTTACTCATTCAGTGTGTACTTGGGGTGGGTGGATGAAGAAGCTGTTCATTTTTGTGCTCATGATTGTTAGAGTTGGTGGGAGTATGAACCAAGAGAACAAACAAGGGCATGGGTGTGAAAAAAGGATGGCTTGTATAGGAAGTTTCAGTCTCTCTTCGAAAACTATTTTTAGGAAGAATGAAAATCTTGGTAAGGGCATCATAACTAGCAGAAGTCACATGTAACTGTGCACTGTTAGGATAACAATAATAATTTCATGTCAGAAATTATTCTGGATTGAAAGGATTTTTTTCTGGAGAAACTCTGCTCAGGGGACACCTGAATGAGGCTCTTTTCATGTCCACAAGATCTTTTCCCACTGAAGTGGTCCCTGTTTATCTACTTGCAATTTCTTGCTTTTGAACTGCTAGGTTGCAGGAGCTGGGACAGAGACAGACACTCAAATCATGTAGTATCTGGGTCTCAAACTGCTGACTTGCCAACCTTTCAGTTTATAAGGCGAGCTTATTAACCACTGAGACTGCAGTGTAAGGATGATGTTTTGGATCCCCTTTGAAGGAGGTGCTGACCATCACATTTGTCCAGTTCATATCAAAATGTTGTATTTGCATTACATTGTGTGCTTCTTCATTCCTGTTTCACCTGTGACTAGTATTGTCATGTTAGCAGCTTCCCATTTCCTGATCTCTTAGTGGTGAGATCAAATGGTGAGCTCCTATGATGTCACAAGAAATGAACATTTTCTATAACGTTGTGTTAAGTTGAAGGAGAGGCTGGCAGCCAGGGCAGGTAAAGAACAAGATGCCGAGGGTATCAATTGAGTGAATCTGAAAAGGGAAAATCAGCCAGAAGATTGGGGAGTAAGTTCAAGGAAGACTGGAACTGGTAGATGCTCTAGACCTGTCAACCTAATTTATTTTATTTTTATTTATATACTTTCTAATTTGTATTGTCGCCTAACTCCAAAGACTCTAATAATGCCTATCACTCTGGATGCTTCCTATGGGATAACAGGATAACCCATGTCTAAACCCTGCCTTACTATTACCAGATCATGGGGAATCAACCACACCTCACCCCAACACAGAAACACCACTGAAAATGGAAGAGACTATTCATTCATTCATTCATTCATTGGTTGCATTTTATAGCACCTATTTGGGACATGCCATACTCTGAGTGATGTACCTACACTGGCATCTTGAGTGCCATCAGTAGCAAGAAAGTGCTATCCCAGATCATTGGCCCAACACTGAAAGTCCTGAGATGGTGGGTGGAAATACACAGCCAGATCCTGACTGAAGTGAATGTGAGGCACATTGATGGAAGGATGAATTGAACTGCTCCTGGAAGAGACCCAATCACTTTAAAGGGAGCATAACAAGAAAGGTAAAGGTATAGGTCACCCTTGCTTGAAAGCCAGTTGTATCAAACTCTAGGGTTTAGTGCTCATCTCTGTTTATAGCCAAAGAGCCAGCGCTGTCTGCTTTTGCAAATGTTTCTGTGGACATGTGGCAGGCTTGCCTAGACACCAGAGTGCATGGAATGCTGTTTGCCTTACCAATGCAGTGGTACCTATTTATCTACTTGCAATTTCTTGCTTTTGAACTGCTAGGTTGGCAGGAGCTGGGACAGAGATAGGAGCTCACTCCATCACACAGTATTCAGGAATTGAACTCCGACCTTCCACTCTTCAAGTTCAGCATCTTAACAATTGAGCCACTGCAGTCCACCACAAGGAAACAATGGGTCTAATGCAGGGATTCTCAACCTGTGGCCCACGGGCCAGACGCCGACCACAGCACCATTTCCTGTGCCTCCCACTGACTCCACCATACCAGGAAGTGCCATGTGGTGGAGGAAGGGCAAAATGGCCATCCAGCCCCCCCCCAACTGTCTGAGGGAGTGTGACCCAGCCCCAGGCTCAAAAAGGTTGTGAATTCCTGGTCTAATGGGTAAGCCCACACATCCTTGTTTCTATCTGGGAAAAACCCAAATAAAAGACTGAGGTGTGGCCAATCTTCCACATGTGCATGAGCAAGGCCCTTTGGCACACACACATCTAAGGATAATTCTGGGTCCATGGCTCCAAGCACAAAATGTTAATAAGCAGCATAATACCTCCAAAATTGATATGCTTTCACTCATACAAGCATAAGTTGGCAATTGGATTTTGATCAGTGCATGCCTGGATTTGTAGGCAAATGAGAAACATAATGAGACTTCCCTGCACTGCCACCTGAATATATATTGACTGGTATCAAGTAATAAGATGCAACTAGGGCAGACCCATTGAATCAGTTGGGATTTGATGAGTTATAGCTGCATTGATTTGATGGGTCTACACTAGTTGAGACTGATAAGTTATTTGTAGCAGCTGTCAGGCTAGTCTTTCCTGTCTCTCTGGTTACTGCATGCTGAGGTTGCACTAAAATACTCAACAGAGACTTCCTGCTGGATTTCAGCCACTAAGTACACAAGACATTTTGTCATTAGGCCTGTGGCGCCTTATGCCAGCTGTGAGGAGAAGATGGGTGCCTAGGTGTGAAAGCCACTTCATAAGCCAAATTACACAACTCGAGTTGTGCATGGCCTGAGATTTGTCTCTATGCCTAGACTGGTGCCTGTGCCCTGAGACCTGGATACCTTATTTGTGGCATGGTGTGGGAAATGGCAAGTTGTCCAATGTGTTATCAAGTGATGCAGAGAATTAATTACATGGTTGTGGTTTTCAGGGAGTGGTGGTGGCTAATGGGATTGCAGCAATGAGCAAAGTATGACTTTGCATGCAGAAAATAGCCACTGCAGAGCAGAAACTGCCAAAAGCATCTATGACACCATGTGTCAGCAATGTAAGAAGTAAAATCATCTGCTAGGAATCAAAAGATGTATCAGTCAATGTTGGCGGAGCAAAATAGAAGGTTTGTGAATGAATCAATGAGTGACGGGGTCAGAACACTGAGAGAAACCCAATGAGTAAAATAGAGCAGCATCCTTGAAGCAGAATGCCAGGTCAAACACACCTATGCTAATAGAGTATTTATATGTTTCACATGGAGATTGCATCTTTTAAATTTATGCAAGTTGCCAAGAGGAGAAAATGTTGCTTTTGTCTTGATTTCCTGACTCCTGTATAATTATCACAATCTCTATTTGAACATTTTCACTGCCTTCTCAGTGAAATAATCTTCCTCTGAAGCACATTCAAATTTATGCATTGCCATTTCTGCTTCTTTTATTTCTTTTGTTCTTTCTTTGTTAGGAAGCGAACAATGGTAGTGGAATGTACAGGCACAAATTAGAGCCGTTTATTCTCATTAACTGATCTCACAAAGGGAAGGGGAAGGAATGCTGTTCACTACAGATTTGTCAAATTGTGATTTATGCTGCAGTAGGGTAATTTATGAACATGAAAATCTGAGATTATTTCCCTTTAGCACCATCTAGGAAGCACTGAGCAAATCAATTGGCTCACTTCAGATGGGCTTGCAAGTTGCCAAAGTGCCAAAGTTATCCTCACAGCACCATTGGTATATGTGTAGTTTTACTTGTGGGACAAATAACTGTGCCACATTTTTGACAAAAGGAAGCTCCTTATATTATATGGTGATTTACAGTAAAGGTAGGGTAGCAACATTTATTTTCATCCCACTGAAATCAAGGCAGAAGTGCTATCCGTGCAGTACTTCCACCAACACATTGCACAATTGGTCATGCTGGGGACAAGCTATCAGTTGCACAGTTGAATTGTGGCATTGAACAGTGCAATTCCTTGTGACAAGCATTGCAGCTGAGAGATTTGTGCGGGACTTTTCCCAATAGGTTTTTGTTTCTGGGAGAATCTGCTGGAGACTAAAAAATAAATGAACCGAGCTGTACACTTAGACCAGTGGTTCCCAACTATACCATATTATACTAAATGTTCTGGGACTAAAACTCCCAGGAATCTTCATCATTGGCTGTCCTGGCCAATATTTCTGGGAACTCTAGTCCAAAGAACTTCTGAGGATCCAAGGTCCAGAACCACTGATCTAGACATATCTGACTTTCCATACAGTCAGAACTCATTGTTGCAACAGAAGCATGCAGATAATTGCCTCCGCAAGGCAAGCGCCTGGAGTGCTGGGCTGCCTCCTTTAAGATCGGGCTGGCTGGGGGTGTCAGGAACCTCCAGCCAGTCTGTACTGTATTTTTTTTTTAACTTTGGCTTTGCCCATGACATCGTGATATTGGCTCTGCCAATGACATCATGACATTAGCCCTGCCCGTGACATCATGACATTAGCTCCACCCATGACATCATGACATTGGCTCCGCCCATGACATTGGCTCTGCCCACAATGTGATAGTAAAAATTTTGGCTGCCCATCACTGGGTTAAAAGGTTGGCTAAGAGTCAACTATTTGGGTTCTGAGCGACAGAGTTAAAACTAGAAATTGCCTCAGACCAGCAGCTTATTTCTCCTTTGAAACTTGTGTCAGAAGCTGGTCCGAGATATCCTGAGGGAATATTTACTGAAAGCTCTCAAGGCCGGGACAAGCACAACTGCTTTGTAATGCCCAAATATTCTGAATATACAGTACCTTACAATATTGTATGCTAATTCCCTCTTTTAGGAGGATTCCTTAACTCTTGCTTTTTCGAGGAATCTTATTGGGGCCTATAATTCTTCATTGTGATGTCCTGTTGAGTCAAAATAGATTAAAATTAGCAGGAACAAGTTGTTTGGAGAACTGTCTTTGCACCCTTAACCTTTCTTTCTCTCTGAGACAGTCTAAACCAGTAGTTATCTGAATTCCATTGGAAATAATTGTACAGTCTTCTGTTTTAAAGGATGCCTTTGGCTGACCGAACTGTTGCTACCGCTTACTCTGATTTCTTTTTTTACTGGTCTGCTTTGTGTAAATTTAATGTCTTCTCTTTTAAACCATCTTACTTTCAGCCATGACTAGAATTGCTAAAGCAACTATATTTGAAAAACAGAAAACCACAATTGTACTGTAGTGCATTTAACATAAGGAGATTTATGGTACAATTTTGTCTTGGTGAACCAGTCAGACGATTGCACAGTACACACAGGCTGAACGTTAGAAATAAAATGGAATGAATTCAGAATCGACACTGCATTGAATGAGTTAATTTAAAGCTAAAACAATTGTTGCCACCAGAGCTTTTCCCAATGATTGCTGCATTTGAAATATTCCTTGTAGTCGCCCAACACTTGCTTCCCAATTTACTTATGCATTGCCATTGAACAATACTTGAAGGGTCTCTAAAAGCTGTTGCCTGAAAAGTGTTTAGCTAATCTGCATATGTAAATGGAAAACAATTTGAAGTTAAGTGTCAATTTCCATAAACATTACAATATCTGGCTCAATAATGTACACACACATTTGAAATTCCTAGCCTAATTAGACCTCAGGAGTATATATAAATAACTTTTATTGTTTTGCTGTTTGAACCTAAGCTGGGATGGAACAAAAATGATTTTGTCTGTACGCCTCCCACAATACACACATCTGGTTCATTGTATAGTTTTGTTCTGTAACAGAAGAACTCGTACTCCTGTGATAACCCTCACTTCTGATCATAATGATGCCAATTATAATTAGTTGAAATCACAAAAGAGTTCTCAGCAGAGTTCATTTCTCTGTTTCAAATCAGGTGAGAATATTTTATCATTTGTCTGCTTGTTTGATAATTTAAGAAAAAAATCAACTCATTTCAGTGTCCATTGCATTCAAAGCAAGGGATGTTTATGTAGTTCAGTCCAAAGCATTCCTTCCTTCATGGAAACAATCTATGTAACACATGCTAGTGGTGGATGGGATTACAGCACATCTTGGAAGGTTAGTGTTACAAAGAGTGGGTATTATACTGGATCCCAGAGCATCATCCAACCACAGCTTTGGCCAGTGATTAGGCTCATTCTTCTTACAATTAACTTCATAAGCAATGATTTGGTGTCCAAGGTTGGTGGGCATCATACAAAATGTAGACATATGTACTTCTGAGTAGATCTGTCTCTTATTTACCCATCTATTTATAATTATGTGCAACCCTATTCAAGTGTTCATCTTCTTCATTGCTTCCTCTTTTACTCCGTCGGGTATCAAGGAAGATGCAAGGTTCTTGCTCTGGCACTTCTAGCCACCTCCACCAGTGTTATTTGGTGTTCTTGTAATACTTCTCTGATGTTACCTCTCCAGTTTCCTCTGGGTCTGCCTCCTGGTTTTGTCCTTCTCATCTTTCCACATATACTTTGTAAGGTAAGGAAATTCAAGACATTCTCTCCAAGTGGGAAGACCACTTTATGTGTTGTCTCTGTATGTAATTCAAGTGTTAGAAATCATATATTGCCCATGTACTTAAAGTGCTGGGTCTACATGCTTATATCCTCTCTGTCTTCATTTTCTTCATCATAGAATAATCCAAAAAGAAGACCTTTCTGCTCTGTTGCTAGATGCAGTGATGGGATGCAACAGGTTCACACCAGTTTGCTAGAACCGGTAGTAACTTTTCCCAGTGTTCCAGAGGACCGGTAGCAGCTTTTGGGGAAAACTACCTTCGGGGCTTACCTTTTCACTGGTTCCCCCACTGCGCATGCACGCCAAGCACTTGGTGTGCATGCACGCCTACAGTGCTTGGCGCATATGCATGGCCTCCTTACTGTCCTCCCAAGCGGAGAGGAGGAAGCGAAGCTGCTAGCCTGAAGCTCCCTATAGCCTGCTCCCCAGGGTAAGTGACTCACCTTTGGATGTAGTGTGTCTGTGTGTATTTTAATGTGTATTTAATACCTTTACCTATATTGACATACTACCACAGTTCCTAAAAAGGCGTGGCGGTCAGCTGGCCTGGCTCGGGGTTTTTAAGCAAAGTCTTGGAGTTACCTCATCAATAAGCTACACCTGTGCTGTTCCAATTGCTGTTCCAATTGGAGAACCCTTAAGGAGGTACAGCTGTTTTACATTTACATCAAGGCATATTATCCTAGAGAACTGATACAATGACCATATCCATCTTGCAACATGATGCTGCCCAGGCACTTATACTAACAGGTAGGTGACGGGTTTGTGTTTTGGGTGGGTGGGTGTATTTTAATGTAATTTTAATTTTTTTAATTTTTTTTATTTATTTATGGGTTTGTGTTGTGGGTGGGTGGGTGGGTGTGTGGGTTGAGGACTGTGTGTGTGAGAGCGCTTATTTTTATTTTATTTTTATTATGTTTAATTTTTATTTGGCCCCGCCCATGACATTATGACATCATGGTGTTAGCTCCGCCCACACTGTGATGACATCACGGTAGGGTAGTAAAATTTTTGACATCCCACCCCTGGCTAGATGGCATCATTGATGCAATGGGCATAGATCTGTGTCATCTGTAGAGAATGGCAGAGGACAGAGGAGTCTGGCATGCAGTGGTCCATGGGGTCGCAAAGGGTCAACTCGACTGTGCGACTTAACAACAACAACAAAAAACTCCACATGTGTCAAACACACGCCACAAAAAAAATACTCACCTACTGAATTTCCTGGGTACTTGTTCAGATGTTGCATCTACTTGGGAGCAGGAAATTCTCCTCTTCAGACTTGGTAGTCATCACATTGCGAGGTGGGAAATGAAACACCAATGAAGCTTGAGGTAGGGACTTCTTTCTATGAGTGTGATGGCAGTGCAGGAGATCATACTGTGGACAGCATAGTTTCATATCAGGTTTCTGCAGGTGAAAAGCTGTTGCCATGCAGAGTTCAATTTTCCCCCAGGAAGCAGCAGGGGGAAAATCAGAGAGATGTTTTGCATGGCAGAAGCTGCCTTTGATAAGGTGCTAATTTGCTATTTCTCTCTTTTATTATTATTATTATTATTATTATTATTATTATTATTATTATTATTATTATTATTATTATTATTATTATTATTATTATTATTATTATTATTATTATTATTATTATTATTATTAGTTCAAATTTATATTGCCGCCCACTCACCATGGCGACTCAGGGCGGCTTACAAAAAATACATTACATTACAATACAATATGTTGATGTGGGCACAGGGGGAGGGTCGGCAAAGTCCTCAACCTGCCCTGGCTTCTTCCTCCCCTGGCAGTTGGTGTTGGCACAGGGGGAGGGTCAGCAAGGTCCTCAACCTGCCCTGGTTTCTTCCTCCCCTT
Source organism: Furcifer pardalis (assembly GCA_030440675.1). Classification (NCBI taxonomy): domain Eukaryota; kingdom Metazoa; phylum Chordata; class Lepidosauria; order Squamata; family Chamaeleonidae; genus Furcifer; species Furcifer pardalis. The sequence continues at coordinate 159,417,365 of CP126894.1, forward strand.
TAATGTATAGCTTTAATGTATAGCTTTACTTTTCCTGATATGACCTAGCAATATAGTAACTCAGCACCATCTTGCAACCCTTTCAAAACACACACACATGTACATGCACACATACACTCTCTCTCTCTCTCTCTTTTCAGATAACAGGCTTTCAGTTTAGTAGAACCGATACCCCTTTTGCCTTTGTATCAAGTGATCAAACACGGCAGAAATTGGTCAACAGCAATGTCCACCCTATTGGAGCATATTTAAACCACCCCTTCCAATTGAGCAAAAGGGGACAATTCCCCACTAAAAACACAGGTTTCCACAACAGGCTTCTCCATACTGAGCTTCAGAGATGTTCTAATGCCTGGTGCATCAGCTGCCTCAGTCTAATGAGATGGCTGGATTTCATTGTGTCATGCTACTCAGAATTTGCCATTGCAGACTATTTGGCACAATACCAATTTTCCCAGCCAGAATAAGTACTGGAGTGAACTTTGCAGAGATGTTTTGAGTTGTATTGTGCTACTACCATCCAGTCACACATAAGTTGTGGATGTGTTTCTTTAATTTTCATTGGAACTTGCTTTTCCAGACAATTTCATTCTGTTCTAACCAGCTTTGGAGCATTAAATGGTTTGGTTTCTAAACTGTTATTCTGATCACTGTCCAGATTTGGAAATACAGTAGAACCCTGTAGAACAGCAATTAAATCGTACAACAACAAGGATTTGAAAAAACATCGTGCCCATAGAACAACTAAAATTGTTATACGATCCAATGCATCTCTATGGGAAAAATCGTACAATGAATTTTAGTTTTTGTACGATTTTTCCCATAGATATATTCGTTGTACAATGCATCCTATAAGGAAAATTGCTATACGATGCATGCATCGTATAGCAATTTTTTTCGTACAACGAGCCCCATGGAACAGATTAAAATTGTTTATAATCAAGTGCCCATTCTGGCCTGTTCCTTTCCATCCCATTCCAATTGGTTCTGTTCCATCTGTTACCTACTCCCATTTTAGCAGCTAACTAAGGTTAGAGTCTCATCATCTCTCTTCTTGTGTTCCCCCATTTCCCTCTTTGATCACATTGTCTTCTTTCTCTCTCTTTCCCTCTCTCTCACCCCTTCTTTCTCCTGCTTTTTATCCTTTCTTCCTTCTTTTATCCCTGATTCCTGTCCCAACCCACTCTCTACCCTTGGACATTCTAAAGCAGGGGTTCACAACCTATGGCCCTGTGGCCAGCGATGCTGGTGTCACCGGAAGCAGAAGTGGAAGCAGATGCGGACATGCTTGCAACAGCCATAAATGTGCTGTTGTAAATGCTGCTGTAAAACACATCTATTGCTGTCCATAAACATGTTTACGATAGCCGTGGGTGCATTTTACGGCTGCGTTTACAGTGGAGGAACAACCAATATGGCCCACTCAGCTGTCTGAGGGGTGTGGTCTGGCTCACGGCATGAAAAGGTTGAGAATCCTTATTCTAAAGAGTTTCTATTTGACCTATAGCAGTGGTGGGAAATCTTTTAGAGACTGAGTGTCAGGGAATTGCCACTGCCCGCTTGTGATGGGTCTTTGGCACTTCAAAATCTATTTTTAATTATTATTGTTGTTGTTTAAAAACAACAGTGTTTTTCCACATTTTTGTTGGGGAAAATTGATAAAGGGCTGATGGGAACTGGAGCTGGCATGGCTCTTCCAGGCCCAGAGGATGTCTCTGGACATCCCTAGATCTCTAGAGATTTTCTATCCTGACTTACATTTATCAATTTAAGAATAAGTATAAATCCTATACTCATGTCAAAAACCTCTTTGATACTCAGCTAATTTTCTGTAAAGCTGTATTAAAAGAGACAAAGGGAACAGGCATGAGAGTCTGCCAGACTTCTCAGAGATGAAGTAAAAGAAGTGATGGAACCTCTACTGACAAAAGTGATCGCTCTGTGTACTATTTGTGCAGGGAAATGGAGGAGAAAGAAGAGCCAGTAAGAATGGCCATCCTCCTATGGATTCTCATTTAATACCACAGAAAGCGTTCACTTTATATGTATGAACCTGCTTATAAATTTTAACATGTTTCATTACTCATATGTCAGGCACCAAGCATGAGCTCTCTGAGTTGCAGAGGAGGGAAGGAAGAAGGGAAGTAATAAAAAAAGGATAAAGTGGGCGCATGGCCCTTAAATAATATGAATTTGAAAATTACAGATACCAGACTAAGTATCTGAAGAGGCAAAGAGGGGGAAGTAGGCAGGCATGCAGAAAGCTTCCCTCAGGAGAACATTGGAAGATATATCCTTCCTGCATGAATGCAATCCAAACAGCTCAGTGTTATCCCTACTGCCAATGCCAAGGGGTAAATGTCACGGACACTTTGAAGAAAGCTTCACAATCCAACTAAGGAAATGTTAAGTTTCATAGAAACGAAAATAGCACACAGCAGGGGAGTAAAAAATGTAGCACTTAAAATGATGCTGGGCCAGAACTTGTGTTCCTAGTCAGCATGTTAAATAGTGGAGGATGATGGGAATTGGAATCCAATAATACCTGGTGAGGAACTGTGCTGGAATAGTGGTTAAGACACTGAACTTGATGAGTGGAAGGTCGGCAGATCAGCAGTTCAAGACCCAAGTGCTGCATGACAGAGTGAACTTCTGTCTATGTCCTAGCTCCTGACAACCTAGCAGTTCAAAAGCAAGAAATTGCAAGTAGATAACTAGGTACCACTTCAGAGCACTCTGGTGTTGAGGCATGTCTGTCACATGTCCATGGAAACATCTGCAGGCACAGACAGCACTGGCTCTTTGGCTATAAATAAAGATGAGCACTGAACCCTTGAGTCAGATACAACTGGCTTTCATTTAATCAGAGTAGGTCTGAACAAGTGTTCAGATTTTGCAGCACTAAAAAAGTCTCTCTCTCTGTGTGTCTGTGTGTGTGTGGGGAGAATGCTTTGTTTTTGTCCCCAAGCTGCAACAACATCTTCCATTTCCTGTATTGCAACAATACCAGCTGTGCGGGTGGCCGCTTTCACCGCCCCAGCTGCACAGGCAGCCACGGGCGTCTCTGCCCTCCCCCAGACTCAAAACACCTGTCCGGGGGGATAGAAAAGGGCCGCCGGCAGGAGTCTTGGTTGAAGACGCTGCCCCAGCCGTGCGGGTGGCTGCTTTTGCTGCCCTGGCTGCACAAGCAGCCATGGACGTCTTCACCCTCCTCCAGACTCGAAACACCTGTCCGGGGATATAGAAAAGGGTCACCGGCAGGAGCCTCGGCAGAAGACCCTGTCCCCCGGCTGTGCGGGTGGCTGCTTTGGCTGCCCTGGCTGTGTGTGCAGCAAATGATGCCTTGCCCCATTGCTCAAACTTTTGTGTTTTCCCCTTCTTGGTGCCCTTTTTTTTTGTGATTTTCTAGTTCTATATTTTATATGTAAGCCACCCTGAGTCACCACAATGTGGCGAGTGGGTGGCTATATAAATAAGAATTATAAATAAATAAATTATTATTATCATTGTTCATTTTTGGAAGTAACACATCAGATGTCTAAGACTCACCACAGACTGTCAGGGTCTCCATATGTTAATGACAAAACAAGGCCTTCCCATTCATTCACAATAGCACTCGTGGTGCTCGGTGCTTGCACAATTTGTAGAAGCATGGGTGCCCAAACACTTGCTTCCTATAATTATTTGCCATGGTTGTGGTGGTGGTGATGGGGTGGATGGAAAGAGACCACACTATAGTCTCGTAATGTCCTCTGCATGGTAGAAAGGGAGCAGATGCACACTGGTATACCAAATGAAGATTATTGCTGGCCCAATAAGTGGCTGAATTGATCTATATTATAGGAAGAAAAACATCAACTCATATCTAGCTGGTAACTATGGCAGGTAATTCTCATTCCCATTTTACGTATTGAGAATAGAAATTTAATCCACTCTGATCTGAACTGAATGGTCAATTACTACTAGATGACAGCAGTGTGTGAACTGGAACAGAATAATTCTTGGTTCATTCCATCCACAGATTGGCCAACTCAGTTTTATAATGCCCCAAAGAGTTGCTACCATATTTTATCTGAATTGAAATTTGAAGTACATTTCCTCTACTGCCAATTTGTAATACTTTCAAGAGAAGATTGTACATGAGCACAACTTCAGAAAAACCTAAACATCTGCTCGAGGCTGGGAGAAGGCTTATCGTCAGTGTGTCTTCCTCTTCCTTCTTTGTCATTGGTTTAATTTAAATAATATGCATTTAATGCATTAGTTCTACATGTTTCTGCCATGTGGGATTAAATACTTTAGGGATGTGGACCACACCTCCTTGATCAATAGGAAAGGTAGAAAAGAATTATCCTTTGGACATGGTACTTCTCCAAATATTCTGTCCCTCTGTATCTCTGTGTAGCTGGCAATATAATTCACAATGAATTTTAAACGTATATTTTACGATAAAACATAACCAGAGGTACACATCTGGAGAGGAACGTTCTTCTTCTTCTTCTTCTTCTTCTTCTTCTTCTTCTTCTTCTTCTTCTTCTTCTTCTTCTTCTTCTTCTTCTTCTTCTTCTTCTTCTTCTTCTTCTTCTTCTTCTTCCTCTTCCTCTTCCTCTTCCTCTTCCTCTTCCTCTTCTTCTTCTTCTTCCTCTTCCTCTTCCTCTTCCTCTTCCTCTTCCTCTTCCTCTTCCTCTTCCTCTTCCTCTTCCTCTTCCTCTTCCTCTTCCTCTTCCTCTTCCTCTTCCACCTCCACCTCCACCTCCTCCTTCAGCCAGAACATCATAATAGCTATTTTAATATGGCAGCTGTAAGCAATTATGTTCAGTTACATCTCAAGCAATCTCCCAAATTCTTTGGGGAACTGGTTTCAATAACCACAGAATAAAAATACTAGAAAAAGGGAGAAATTAATGGGGCTCACATTTTGATAGAAATGTATGTAATTCATACTTCCCAATTCAGTATGCAAATAGAAATGCTGTTATTCTAGGTTTGTGAGGCTGTTGTCTCATGTAAACATACAAAGATAAAGTGTTTTAGAAAAACATGTGTACACAATTTCTACTCCCAGTTTGTGGGTATTATCTTCCACAGCTTTATGTTCTGTGTTTACCTTTATGTCCTGGTGGTCAATGTAGTGTTTGAAACAGGGAAATACAACTTATGACAACCTTGACATTAAATTTCTGCTAATGCTGGGTTCATTTTCCTTTGTAGGAATCTTTAAAAAGCATAATCCTCATTTGCTGTAGACTTTATGGGAACAGTTTATGGCATGTTTGTGCTTTTTTCAAAGAAGATGTCAAATATATGTAAATCTGCATAGATTGTTAAGCATAAATTGGCTTTTAGTACCTTCTGCTCTTATCTTAATGACTAAAAATATCTGCATTTGTGAAAGCTAAATTTGTCACACTCTGATTTTAATACCAGGGAATGCAACAAACTGATAAGAAATCTATATTATTGTTAATTCTGAGTTAATAAAAATGTAATTATTACTTTTAATTAGAAAGAAGAAGTGCTGACTTCTTACTTTAGAAAGTTTTTGTGGGCCTATCATCATGTGTTTGGGACGATAACAAGCACTCTGAACAAGTACAAGGCTATCCATCTTTACCAGTCAGCTTTTCTGAACTTCCATTTTGGAATGTTCTGATGCCTCCATTCCAAGAGGATGCTTGGCCAACTTCATCCCAGCTCTCATTCTAGAAATACAAGCCCAATGCCTAGATAATAGTTCGTACTTGGAAGAAAAGCCTTCTATGAACATACAATAAAAGCTGGGAGAAAATTGATCTTGGTCCTGCAGAAGCAAAAATAACAGAGTTTGACATGGCAGGAAGCATCCAGAAAACTTTAAGAACACTGAAAAGGCTGAACCACGATCCAAAACAAGAGCACACTCTGCAAATATAACCCCAAAACAAACAGCACACAAGTAACAGAGAAGAACATTCAATATATAACCAAAATAAAACATCAAAGCGATATTCATAACAAATCCAATGAACTTGCTATTGTTTTTATATGATGGAACTAGAGTAAGCCATAAGAACATATAGTAAGAGCTAAATGTCAAGATTTGATGATATCTAGATCAAACAAATTAAACATTTGGGGGAAACACACAGGAATGGCTTCTTCAACTCTTTACTAACTGCTCGATGAGTGAACAAATTCCAAAAATATGGCAGAATATGAAAGTAATTGCTATACTGAAACCAAGCTAAGAACCATCTGATCTTAAAAACTATATGCCAATTCTCTCTACTATACCACTTATATAAAGTGTTGGAACAAATACTAAATCATCTAGTCTCTAAAATTGAACCTCTTACAACATGCAGGCTTTAGACCTGTCAAAAGCCATACAGCTCAAATCTTAAATGTAACCCTGATATAGAAGATGGCTTTGAAACACATAATAGAATTGGAGAAACACTTGTCAGTTGCTGCAAAGAAAGCTCTATTTCCATTCTAAAGATCATGGACTGACAAAAATGGTCACTGTTGTACTTCAAAACTGAAAAATATTTGTTGAATTTCAAGAAAGGCACAGTAGCTGGAGACATCAAAGGGAGGGTCTCAAACAGGGTAGCATCCTGGCATTATTATATTTTATCATTTAAATAAATCAGTGGTGGCGAACCTATGGCATGTGTGCCAGAGGTGGCACGCAGAGCCCTCTCTGCGACCATCCATGCAGTCACCCCAGCACAGAGTTTGCCCTGCCCCTCTGGCCAACAGCCCAATGGGAGCACTCCCTCCCTCCCCCCAGCACAAAGTTAACCCCGCCCCTCTGCCCAGCAGCCTATTGGGAGCGTTTCCTTCCTCCCTTGTTGGTGTGTTGGAATTTTGCGATAAATAAGTGATCCACATGGCCATTGAGGTGGTGAGCTTTTTGCGCCCTCTTTCCTTAGCAAATGAAAGTAAAATCCTCACCAAAGGCTTGGGCAGCTACAAAAGACCTTGCTGCCGCCGTCACCGGATGCTCTGGATACTCCCTTGGCTGGCCAGCCGAGAGGGAGAAACAGCTGCGGGTCCCAAGCAGCTGCAGCCAGGACCCTTCTGTAGAATTTTTGCTTATAATCATTGCGGGACTCAGTATATGTGATTTTTGTTTTTGCTGTTTTCTTTTTTGTTTTGTAATACCCTCTTATAACATTTTATTGTGATATTAATACTTTTGGATTGTTACTGTGTTATTGATATTTATATATATACTGATACTGTGATGATTATGATTATGATAATGTGGAATTTGTGATTGTATTGCTGTTACTTTTATAATATGTAAGCCGCCTAGAGCCAGGTTTACCTGAGTAGGGTGGGGTATAAATTTGAAATGAAATGAAATGACACCTAATAATCCAGCTCACTGCCATTTATGACAGCCATGGGTGCATTTATGGCAGTGTTTTGCATATGTGCAGGTGTGTTTAACTTCTGCTTCTGGTGAAAAGAATCACATGACCAGCCCGCTCAACCATGTGACTGGCTCATGGTGCCAGCCCACGGCGCCGATATGGATACACCTACCCATATTGTCATAACCGATTATGACCATGTATGGTCTCCCGCCATACTAATTTGATCATTACTTGCCATTAGGCTCGCCATCCTGGTACAGTAATGCACTTTGTAATTGAGGGTCCATTCACCCTGCGCCTATGTCTTTCTGACCAATGAACGAAACCCCCCCCCCCACTACCCATCATCAATTAAGCACACTACTACCCCCATTGCGGTTTACGTAAGTACCTCGATCTCCCCCTCATAAGTATGGAAAGGGCAAAAAAAAAATCACCACCCTGGTCAGTTAGTGATGGTGAAAAAATTCCCTCTCAGCCCCAAAGTGACCATTAATAGATCATATTTAGGAAAAAAGGGACAGAGGGTGGGACGCTTGGCTGTGAAAAGAAGAAGAAGAGAGAGGGCGAGGCAGGAAGGAGCCACACTTTTCTAGTGTGCCTGGCTCCTCCCCGTGACACCAGTGGCCTCTGGGATGGTTGTCCACCTTGAGATGATGAGCGGCAAATGCGTGCATATTGTATGTCATGCACCACGACCATTATTGAAGTTGTTCCCCTTCTGGTCAAAAATAGTCTAATTATTTTAACATTTTAATTTGATTTTAGTTTTACCTATATTGCATGTGTGTTCATCATTCTAAATTATACATAGCTCTGATGCAAATTTAGAATTCACCCTCAAATCAGAACAAAGAAATGAACTAACTTGAATTTAACTTAACTCTGAAGTTCATTTTAGTACAGTATATGAATGACTAACAATGTATTCAAATGCATGTTATTTCAACAGGAAGTTCTCTTGAATTCCGTAACACTTACTGTTAGATTACGGTAGATAGGACTGAAGTTTCAAAATAATCTTGACGTGCACATATTTAAAAATCAGTGTCCATCAACCCCCTGAGAAAGCCACAATTCTTTTGCTTTTTCATTTTAAACTTTTCAGAATCAGTTGCTGAATGGGGAGGGTTATTCCCTTGCTTTTTAAAATGCATGAAGCAAGGATTAAAATAAATTACACCACAAGTCTTTATATGTTTACTCAGAAGTAAGCTTCACTGTGTTCAAAGAGGTTTAACAGCAATAATGGCAAGAACAAGAATAACAATGTGCTATCAAGGCAATTTTGACTTAACAAAACTTGCCAGGGCTTAGATGAGGTTTAATGCTCCATTCTGGGTGTGCTCTATGACTTCAGAGATACACAGTTATTCTCCTGGGAGTTACAGTGAGGAACTGAACTCCAGACCTCTGTCTCACTAGCTAGGTACCTGGCTCCCTCAGCTATTTGCATGTAATAGTGGTGGTGAACCTATGGCATGCGTGCCAGTGGTGGCACTTGAAGCACTCTCTGTAGGCACCCATGCTGTCGCCCCAGCACAGAGTTTGCCCCGCTCCTCTGCCCAGCAGCCCAATGGGAGTGCTTCCTCCCTACCTCAGCACAGATTTCACTCCACTCCTCTGCCCAACAGCCCAATGGGAGTGCTTCCTTCCTCCCCTGTTGTCATGCTGGCACTTTGCGATAAATAAGTGGGTTTGGGGTTGCAATTTGGGCACTCGGTCTCGAAAAGGTTCGCCATCACTGGCATATAACACTGCAGCCTTAGTTAATTATGAATACTTAAAAGGGTGGTAGATGCAGCCTAATGCCACATTTTGTGTAACAGACTCAGTTTCTATAATTTAAAAAGTCTTACACTATAATCTTAACGCATATCTTCACAATTCCACTATGTCTAATAGGGTTTACTCTCATGCATGTGGGTGTACAATTACAGTTTATGTGTCATCTAATTATAGTTTGCCCTCCTCCACATAAAATATTTCCAGAAATATTCATTTTACAGAAAAATGCCTTCACTGAAAAATGAATAACATGTTTCGATAAAAGATAATCTGTATATACACGTAATAAATAAATAAACTTGCAACTTCAGCACTGTGGAAAGAAATTATAAGGAGGCAGGCGAGAGGAAAAACAAGAGGAAGTCATTGGTAGGGTAGATGGGATTTTCCCTCCCCAAATTTTTATTAATAATAATAATAATAATAATAATAATAATAATAATAATAATAATAATAATAATAATAATAATAATAATAATAATAATAATAATAATAATAATAATAATAATGGCTGTTCTCTTCCCTCTAAAACATAGAGGAGAGAGGAATAGCAAAACAGTTTATGGGATTATGCATGAGTAACAGATGAGTAGGCCTTGCTGAAGCACTATGGGAATGATGGGTTGCTAGAGAGTCTTAATTCACACACAAGACTCCTAAAATGGAAGCAAAATAAGTGCTGGTTGCCACATGGTTGTCTTTTACCAGTCAGGATTCATTGGTTTTAATACAGATTTTTGCCTTCTGCAGATAGAACAGTTATTTCAATCCAGATGAAGTTTCAGATGCTATAGAAGAAACCCATCTTGCTGGATAGAGGAGGAATTAATATTTTTTCTCTTTCCCCTTTTCTTCCACCATGTATACCTCTCAAAATTTGCTCTAGAAAACATAGGGATCTAGAACAGCTAAATGTTTGTGGGTTGGGTCCAGTGGTGGGATGTCAAAAAATTTACTACCCCACCATGATGTCATCACAGTGTGGGTGGAGCTAATGTCATGATGTCATGGGTGGGGCCAAAGATAGAAAATAAATAAAATAAAATAAAAATAAGCACACACACACACACATCCCTCAACCCACCCACCCCAAACACAAATCTGTCACTTACCTGTTAGTATAAGTGCCTGGGCAGCACCATGTTGCAAGATGGATATGGTCATCGTACCGGTTCTCTAGGATAATATGCCTTAATGTAAATGTAAAACAACTGTACCTCCATAAGGGTTCTTCAACTGGAACAGCAATTCGAATGGCACAGGTGTAGCTTATTGATGAAGTAACTCCAAGACTTTGCTTAAAAACCCCAAGCCAGGCCTGCCAGCCACCAGGCCTTTTTAGGAACTGTGGTAGTATGTCAATATAGGTAAAGGTATTAAATGCACATTAAAATACACACAGACACACCACATCCAAAGGTGAGTCAATTACCCTGGGGAGCAGGCTGTAGGGCGCTTCAGGCTACCAGCTTCTCTTCCTCCTCCCCGCTTGGGAGGACAGCAAGGAGGCCATGCATACGCGCCAAGCATGGTAGGCATGCATTCACACCAAGTCTTGGTGTGCATGCGCAGTGGGGGAAACCAGTGAAAAGTTAAGCCCTGAAGGTGGTTCCCCCCAAATGCTGCTACCAGTTCTCCGGGACACTGGGAAAAGTTACTACCGGTTCTGGCGAACTGGTGCGGACCTGTTGCATCCCCTCACTGAGTGGGTCTGTTCTTCTGATATCTCCTATAAAGTTACTTAATCAAGATCCAAATAACTGTGGAGCAACACTTCATGGCAAAGAAATATCTTTGATATGTAATTCTTTTGGATTTATGATTTGATTAACCTTCATAAAATGTAGGAAGAAGAAAAATCTCAACAGAATTATCTTTCATCCTTCAGTTAATTGGAAAATTGTAGCCCTATTAAGAAATTTGTATGTCTCTAGCCCATGGATGTGAAAAGACATTCAAAACCCTTCCTACCACGCCAATAAAAGTGAAGCTATTTTCAGTGTGTTTAAAATTTGTAAATAAAATATGGATATCTGCAGTTGTCATTGGAATATCAGTTGTGATAAGTAGTTTAGGCTAAAGTTCTGTATCTATCTACTTACCTGTTTAAGTTAATGGGACTGGCTTTTGAGTACAGAACATTCTCATCTTAACTATTAAACTTCAGAAAAATAATCACACTTAAAAAAGAGTGTTCATCATTCATAGTAACTTTATACAGTACTATAATAGTAATTTTGTGTCAGAAATTATTCTGGATTGAAAAGATTTTTGCTGGAGAAACTCCACTCAGGCGACACCTGAATAAGGCTCCTTTCAAGTCCCCAAGATTTTTCCCCACCAAAGTGGTCCCTATTTATCTACTTGAAATTTCTTGCTTTTGAACTGCTAGGTTGGCAGGAGCTGGAACAGAAATGGGTGCTCAAACCATCATGCAGTACCCAGGTCTCGAACTGCAGACTTGCTGGCCTTCCAGCTAACAAGGTGAGGTTCTTAGCCACTGAACCACCCTAGCCTCCGAAAACTTTATTAATCCCCTAATACAGATCCAGTAACATTGCATCGCTTAGAAAGTAACTTGCTTAAAGAGCAGAATTTTCTCTGAATGTTTGCTTCACTTAACAAATAAAACCAACCAAAAACTCACTAAACAAATAAATCAGGGTTTACAATCCCCCCCCACAATTGGTCACTTTCAATGGTGTTTCGTTTAAAGAGCAAACTCGCTTAAAGAGCAATCCTGTGGAATGCATTATGCTCTTTAAGCAAGGTACAACTGTGCAGGATTTAAGACTTCAGATAAGCCATAAAAGATGTGCAATCTGTTATGCCCATAGACTACAAGGTGAGAAGGTGAGAAAGTATTTCAGAAGACATATTGGGGTTCGTTTCTTCCACAATATCACATACTTCATGTTGTACTTTTAACATTTTGATAGAAAAAATTGCATTAAAGATGCAACCTGATGCCTGAGAGTAAGGTACAGTAAAACCTCATATAACACTAAAACCTGGTTCCACAAGTCTTGGTGTTATATGATTTTTAGTGTTATCTGATGCATGTTAAAATCCTATGGGATCCATAGAGATACATTGTAACCACATAGGCTTTAGCGGTTGTTATCTGAAGCATCCCATAGGATCTTAATGTTATCTGATGCAATTCTTCCCCCCAGATTCCTTAATGTTATGCGATTTTAGTGTTATTCGATACTAATGTTATATGAGGTATTACTGTACTAATAAAAAGCATTAGAGAATATGGTACTAAAAATGGTAATTCATTAACATTCCACTTAATGTAATAGTAAGCGTTACTGTAGTTGGTGGAAGATATTTCTGAATGGGCATTCTGAAAGGGAAGGGATTAAACAATAAGTTTCAAAAGGGGATGAGTTCATTACCTCCTGTGTAAAGTTCATTTTGAGAAAGGAACTTCCCGAAATTGGAGTCTATTGTCTTTCTTTTTCCAAGAACTCCTTGGTGTGAAGAAGAACTGGCAGCATTTGCTGAAAGCTGTGGAAATATTTTAATTATGCTATTTCTGTCAATGAATGATAAAGAGAAATCCAACCTTGAATCATGGCTGACTGACTTCTAATGAATTTTAATTTATTTCTCCTTGTGGGAAGAAGAAAAAAGAGAATGTTCTTATAAAAGGTGAGGAACCACTGTGCAGGCCTTATTATGACTGCGAGATTTAAAATGAGTAGTTTTGCACTTTAAAGAAATGAAAATGTTGATGAGATGGTATTACTTGAGCGGCAAAGGCATGTGCTATTTTCATGGCTGAAAATGTTCAGCATGAAAATAATGTCTCTTTCTTGCATTTCGAAGGGTGGAGGAGCCAGATGGAAAGGAGGCCTAAGGCATTTCCCTCATTTTTTAGGAATGCGAAGAAGCTTTGCAATGCAACTTCCTCTGTGTACAAATAAAGGACACAGATTACCACAAAGCCAATTGATGCCTTTCTTGGGAAACTCCAGTCTGAGCCTTGTCTGCGTCTATGACTATTTCTGTGTTTCTAGAACCATTTTCTGATAATAGGGAAATGCAAATGGCAAGACTATTTGTCTGGCCTGGTTATCCTGCTATGGTAATAGAGTAGACCATACTGCCAGTGACTCAGCGCCAAGCTTCAGACACTTGAATCCATCTTGATGGAGGGCAGCAGTTTCATCAATACTGGCCTGGGGATGAGGAGGACTTCACATGCTCAAAGGGCTCAGGACCAGAAAGTGACTTGTGGTACTCGATCAGTGGTATGGGTGTCATGCTGCAATGCAGAAGGCAGACGAAAGGCCACTGCATTATATCCTCAGGATAGTCTTCATGGCTGATCATCATGAGGATTGCCTATATTTGGATTCAGATACGGCAGAAGAAGAAGAGCAGACTGCAGATTGAATGGTGCCAGGAGCAGTGGTGGTGGTTTGTCTGTTTTATTTTTCTCTCTTTTTTTCCTAGCCATCAAGAGCAAATACCAGCCAGCTTCTTAAGGCAGCTACTGAAGGAGGTTCTTGAAAAGGATGATGAGCAGAATTGGTTTCGATTTCCTCTTTCGATCCCCATGCAGGGAACCTGTTTTTCTTGACAGTGTTTCCGTCCTTTCTTTCTCACCTCCCCGCCATTCCTGTTTCCTGAATCAGAAAGGAATGGTGCTGCAGTTGCAAGACTTTGATGAGTTAATCAATGACTTCTCTGCAGGAAAGGTGAAGAAGGTTTATTTTTATGCTAAGGCGTGCTTCCTTGCCTCCCTAGGATTTTCTGGTTCTTTCTCCACTTGTATTTGTGGATGATTTAACATAAGGGATCCATGGGGGCAGTTCTCCAGCCCAAAGTGGCTGTTTGCTGTGCCCTCTGGTCCTCTTGGAAATGCATTAATCAGATGGTGCACACATATGAATGAGGTTGCTGTGAAGAAATACTACCCTATCAAAGATATGTGGCAATCTCTCAGGAGTGATTCTATGGCATTTTCCCCAAGCTATGTGTCATATCTCTCATTGTTTCTTATTAGGATACATGATTTTTGACAGGAAGTTCATATGGATGTTGTGCATATTTTAAACAAGCCCCACCTTACAACTCTTATACATAGAAAGCACATTTGTGCATGGTTTGTTTGTTTGTTTTTTTTGCCAATTGTTGCTTTTTAACCATTGAAATGTTCAAAGTGCATAGATTGTTTCATGCACACTTGGTTTTTATTCATGAATAAGGCAAAGAAATGAGATTATCATTGAATACATTTAGGAAAATGCAAAATAATTATCTAAACATTTTGAGACCTGATAATCTTTTTTCATTTCAGTTGTTCTTTTTAAATTAAATTTTAAAATATTGAATATAATTCATTCATTCATTCATTCATCCAAACTTGTTGGCCACCCAACTTGCAGAACAACTCAGGGCAGCTAACACAGTATTGCAGAACATCACAACATATTAAAACACCATAATGCCAACAATAAATTGACCTCTAAAACCAAGAACAGTCCTGTAAAAATTTAAAAATATTAAAAGATTTAAAAGTATGAAGAGAGGGGGGGATTATCGAATCAGCCAATAGGCCATGGTTACCGTGTTTCTGGTACCCCACACCTGCCCTGCCAGCCATGTTTCTACACCTTTTCTGAAGGGCAGCAGCTCTGTCTGGAGACACAACTCAATTGACAGGAGGTTCCATAGGGCGAGAGCAGACACAGAGAAGGCCCTACTTCTAGTGGTTGTAACAGAAGGGACCTGCCTCTCGAGTAGGCCCCTACGTTCTTCTGGATTGCACCTCTCTGGCTGGACAACCCAAGCCCCTGATGTGTGTAGAAAAGGTAGCATTAGGCCAAATAACTACTCCAAGTTTCTTCAAGAAATATATTGAAAGCATAGTAAAATACAGGATACAGTTCATCAAAAGATCAGCAAGTATTTCAAAGCAGAAATTAACCCTTAAGGTTCCAGGGAAAGCCCTCGGCCCCATTCCTTCCACAAGTCTCACATTTTGCAGAATGGCTCCATAGCATTCAATAGAGAGCAAAAGCTGTGTCTGTGTCACTGGGTTACACCTCTGGCCACCCCCTTAGGGATTCTAGTCCATGATCTTACAGCAAGGCATGTCAATCACATATTCACTTAAATTTTTGCAATTCCATGTAGAACAATTGTTTTGAATTCTTGTTTTTCCCCCAGATCCAGAATCACAATTTTAAATGTACTAAAACTCAATTAAGTGGGTAACAAGGCTAATAGACAAGCACCTTTTAAAAAGGGGCTGTTCTATTACAGTGCTAGAGAGACGTGCCTCTCTAGCTGATGGAACAGTTAGAGAGCATCTCTGGTCTGCTGTGGTGGGACAGACAAATGTTCTCAGGGTGACGCGGTCTCTTTAGTATCCTGGTCCACTACCATATAGGACTTTAAAGGTAATTACCAGCACCTTGAATTGCTCCTGTTAGGCACACTGGCAACCAGTGCAGCTCCTGGAGCAGTGGCAAGGCACATGCATAATGCCTGCATCCCATCGCCACCCAAGCAGCCACATTCTGGACCAACTGCTGTCTCTGAATGGTCATCAAGGGCAGCTCTATGTAGAGTATATTACAACAATCAAGTCTGGAGGTGACCAGAGTATGCGTGATCATGAGCATGGAGTCCCAATCTAAGAGCGGGCGTAACTGGCGTATAACACAAAGCTGTGCAAAAGCGCTCCTGGCCATGAATGCCACCTCCTCTTCAAGCTGGAGTGGTGAGTCCAGGAGGACTTCCAAATTATGCACTGGGTCTGTTTGGGACAGAATAGCCCCATCCAAGACCAAAGATGGTAGCTCCCAGGACCACTGGATAATGCAGGACTGCTGACCTACAGCCACTCAGCCTCCCCAAGATTCAGTTGTAGCCCATTGTCTCCCATACAGACCCTAATAGCCTCCAGTCACCTGGATAGGACATCCATTGCATCACTTGGATCTCCACAGGCTGAGATGTCTCCAGGTTTCATTAAAACCATTTCTTTTTGTTAATCCCTACTTTACCTTTAATTCACATTTGAATCTATCATTTATTATTATTATTATTATTATTATTATTATTATTATTATTATTATTATTATTATTATTATTATTATTATTATTATTATTATTATTATTATTATTATTAGACTTTTATGCCGCCCCACTCGCCTATAGCGACTCTGGACGGCTTACAGCAAAACAATATTTCATTAAGTACAAATATTCACAAAAATCCCGAACTCTACCCCACTCACTAAGTCCACTAAATCCACGCCCTGCTACTGTCCAAATCTCCTCCTGTCCCGCAGAGCTGAAGTCCGAGGTGGCGGTAATGGGTGCAGCCGGCGGTTTTTGAGCAAGATGGCTGCTAATCTGTCCCCTTTATTGTTATAGTCCATAATTCTTCAAACCAATCATCCAACTCAAGTTGACAATCTACTTTACATTTTTTACCAATAAGTAATCTCAAAGCTGTTAACATTTCAAAGAATCATTTCTTTCTTATTTCTTTCTATCAGTTTATTTTCAAAACTCATTAATAATGCAAATCTATTACATGTCTAAAATTGTATAGACAATTCATCTTCAGGTGCCATACCCATTCTGTATACAGTAAAACCTCATATAACACTAAAACCTGGTTCCACAAGTCTTGGTGTTATATGATTTTTAGTGTTATCTGATGCATGTTAAAATCCTATGGGATCCATAGAGATACATTGTAACCACACAGGCTTTAGCGGTTGTTATCTGAAGCATCCCATAGGATCTTAATGTTATCTGATGCAATTCTTCCCCCCAGATTCCTTAATGTTATGCGATTTTAGTGTTATTCGATACTAATGTTATATGAGGTATTACTGTATTGGCTTTCATCATGGCAAATGTCTTCCTCTTCTTAACTCCTCAGAAAAGTTATTTCAAGGACATTCCACACCCATCTCTCAGGTTCCTTAGCCATGAAGTCGTCTATGTCTAGGATCTGGGTTTGCAATACCTCCGCCACACCTGGAAGCGGAAGCAGGCACATTTACAGCATCCCTAAAATGTGCCCATGCATGTGAAAACACATTCACAACTGTCATAAATGTGGAAGTAGGTGCACTTATGTCAGCTGTAACTGTGCCTGCTTCTGCTTCTGAGGGGCGAGGTCTGGCCCACTCAGTTGTCCGGGAGGTATGGTCATGCCTGTGGCAAAAAAAAAGTTGGCCATCCTGGTCTAGGGCTTCTCTTCCCAGGGATCTTCCCTTGAATTGTGAGTTGGAGTATTCTATATTTCATGTTGTTCCTCATGATATGCCCAAGGTATTGGATCTTTCTTTGCTCAATGGTCTTAAACAGTCCTTGTTCTTTATGCATCCAGCATAACACTTCTACATTTGTCACATGGTCAACCAATTATATCCTTAGCAGCCATCTGTAGATCCACATTTCAAAAGCTTCAATTCTCTTTTCAGATGCTTTAGTCAACTAGGTCAGGCAAAAGGAACTGCAGAACGAACTCACTAAAAGGTTCCTTCATTTTGGCAGTTTCACATCTGGTAAGAAGAACTCCATATAGCGACACTAGGAACACTTAAAATCTCACTATTTGAATCTTTGTAGTGAGAGTTAAATCTCTACTGCCTTTCTATTTGAATTCTAACCAATACCTCAGGATCCCAATTTTCATGTAACATACTCCCCAAATAGACAATTATATCCATTATTTTGATTACTTGTGTTTCTGCCATTAGCTTGCCATCAGTTGGTGCTTGGCTCATAACCAAATATTTAATCTTCTTGGTTTTGAGATCTAAACCATATTCTGCTCTTGAAGCTCTAACTGTATCCAGCATCAACTGAAGATCTGCAAGGTTTGTGGCCAACAAAACTGCATCATCAGCATGTCAAATGTTATTCAGGTATTCCCCATTAATTTTAATGCCAATGTTTAAATCTGATAGTGCTTCTGAAAAAATTATCTCCTAGTATGTATTAAATAGTGTCAGGGACAATACACAGCCTTGTTGCACACCTCTGCAAATTTGAACCTGCTCTGTCAGCTGCTCTTCAACTCTGACTTGAGCTGTCTGACTCCCATAAAGGTTGGTGAAGATTCTAATATATTTATCATCTACACCTATTTTTTAATAAAAAGTATTGCCATTTATGACAGGATGTTCCACTCTTTCATCACTAAACTGCTCCCCTATGTATTCTTTCCATACATTGATCTAATCTCTTATTTCCACCACAAGATTCCTATCTTTGTCCTTTAACAATGCATGTGTCTTCTGTTGTCTTCTGCCAAAAAGTTCCCTTATCTTTTTATGTATGTTAAAAATTTTGTGCTTATTTTGGTATTCCTCTATCTCAGTGCAGCTGTCAGTCATACAAGCTAAACTTCCTTTATGGTTCTTATTTTGCACCTAATCATCCTTTGTAGATCATTATATTTGTCTTTTTCCAAATTCTTATAGGCCCTTGTCCAGATTCTTATTTCCATTAAATGGAGTATGCCATCTGTCATCCATTCCTTATTCTCATGGTTTGGTTTTTGTCTGCAAAGGTGTTTCTGTCTAAATTTCTAGCTTATTTCTTTTCTTATCCCCCATTTCTCTTTTACACATCTTTCCCCTTGATGTTTTCTGATTTTGTCTAACTCCTCTCTCTTTTTCTCTTCCATGGCTGTTCTACATTTTTTGTCCATAAGGACATTGGCATCAAAAACAGTTTTACAGATGATACCTGATTAATTCCCCCACAAACTCTGTTTCAAATCTGGCCAGTTCTCGGTGTCATGCAAGAAGCATGGCAGTGATTTTCTTAGGGACAATGCATTTGTTAGTTCCTACCAGGCAATTACTGAGCTTTTGTACCCCAGCACCTCTGAAAGCGCATCACAGTAAAAAGCTACATTGTGCCCAGCTAGTTCTCTGACCCACTTCATTTCAAATGATTCATTACCTTTCTATATGTTTCTATCTCTGTGTATATCTTTTGTGCCATCTGCAAAGAGACCTATGCAACATTTCCTTTGCCATTTCCACTTGTGCTTTTTATGGCCTAATACTCACACATATTTTAAGCAGAGGTAACTGTCAGTAGAAGTTTAGAAACTCTTAATTCAACTAGACAATAGAAATTACACTTATATCCTGTCCCATAACGCTTAGTATACTCTCTGGGCACTATTTGCCCCAACATGCTGGGTACTCATTTTACTGACCTCAGAAGGATAGAATGCTGAGTCAACCTTGATCCTTGTCAGGACTAAACTCACAATGTATTGGATGCAGTACAGCAGTTTAACCACTGGACCACAAGGGCTCTCCTAACTGGAGCTGTGAAAAGTGTGCAAAATTTCACTAGGAAAACTAAAACTTTCATCATTTTTCAGTTGCAATGGAAGAATTACAGTCATGAGATGATGGAAACGTAGTAGAAGATATAAGAGAATAATTAGAACATAGCTTTGTTTCTTCATTTAAGAATTAACAGAGGGTTAAAAGAGAATATTAGAAATACAGAGTGCATATATGTATATCTGGTTTTAATTATCCCCTGTATGCATATTGCACTTTACATCTTACTCTGAAGACATGATTGACAATAGCCGTTTAAATAAAACCCAAAGAGATTTGGTGTGGGCATTTCTTTAGAATTATTCCATTAAAAATGAATCACATCCTAGAGTCATTACCATAAGACATATGATTCATTGACTGAAGTTCTAGCATCATTTATTGTAACAGGCACAGAATAATGAGTACAGAATGAGCATGAGATGCTTGTCTTCAACAAAACATTTTGTCCACACAAGCCACAGGAATTGGTCTGTCTCAAAACATCTTGACATCAAAACTTCCAAGGATGGATCCCACTTTTCTTTATTTCATGATACTGATGAATATTTGTCCACATGCAAAATATTCTTTTGTTTCTGCTGTAACATAATGGGGATACATATCAAACATGGGCATTAAATGAGCCTCCTCCAGAGACCTCAACATTTCTATCTCAGTGGCACTGTTTTATTCCCAATTCTATCTAGATTTTCCCACCTCCTTTTGTACTGGGTTACTTGTATGCTCCATGTATATTTGTTTTTCTCCTGCATGGAAGTTTGCATGACATTTTAAAGCATTCTTTTTCTAATGTGTGCATTTTTGTGTATATTTTATTTGATACAGGCATACATTTTTTCTTAATGAAAGCAGTGTATTTTCCCCAGCTGTGAACATCATAGGCACAATGATTTAACATGGGTGATCGCTGTGCACTTGACAAGCTCCTCAGAATTGTACAGATTCTTCCCAGTTGTTGCAACGAGTCTTGGGAAGTGCAGTCTTCATCCAACAAAAAATCATCTCTGCCCATAGTCTCTTCTCATGATATTTTTTTGGGGTAGGGTTAGCTCTTCTGTTAGGCAGAATGAGACAATTGCCTGAGACAGGTAGTGCCAGAAGGAAGCAACAAGATATTAGAGGATAGAGGTCTGTGTCATGTGGCTTGTCTAGAATAGCCTTCTGGTGCCAGCTGTGGTGACAGATGTTGAAGAAAGACTTTACAGATTCCGAAGAAAGATTCCTCTATTCATCCAATCAAATTCTATGCTTGGAATGGTGTATGTTTGTGTAAAATGCAGCAAGCCCATGTTGTGCTCTCCAGAGGATAAGAACCAGAACAGTGGTTTCAAATAAGAAGGAAAGGGTATTTTACATAAACATTAGGAGAAATGATATGATGGTTCAACAGTGGAAAAGACTACCTAAAATGGAGACAGACTTTTCTCATTACATGGAGTACACCCAAATGTTGCAACTACTTTAAAGGTAAAGGTAAAGATTTCCATTGGTCAAAAGCCAGTCTCATATGACTCTACAGTTCAGTGCTCATCTCTGTTTCAAAACTGAAGAGCCAGCGCTGTCTGCTTCTGCAGACGTTTCCATGGTCATGTGGCAGCCATGACTAGACACCGGAGCACACGGAATGCTGTCTACCTTCCCACCGAAGTGGTCTGCATTAGGGGATGTCTGTTTGATGAAAAAGATACAGACAACCCATCTGATGATGCTAACTTTGAAAAAATCAATGCAAGAAAGTAGCAGCTACCATATTCCTATGAAACCTGTATTATTGTATTATTTGCACAAGTGTACTGATAAATGTGTAAACCAGGGCCCCCCAAATTATGGCCCACAAGCTGGATCCAGCCTGCACCGCCAATTAATCTAGAAGTAAATGGAAGTAAAATGTGCATGCACATGCACTGAACACTGCCATAAATGATTTGTAGCTGTCATAAACACATTTATGACAGCCATAGGTCATTTACAGCAGTGTTCTGTGCATCCGCAGATGCATTCTGCACACAAACATGCCCATTTTACTTCTGTTTCCGGTGGGAAGATCCACGTAACTGGCACACTCAAGCACATGACCAGCCCGCAGCCCAAAACATTTGGTCACCCCTGGTGTAAACAGTTGTCAAGACCAATAGGAAATACCTTTTCCTCTTGCAGACAAGGAGAACTTTTTTAAAAAAATAATTCTTGTTCTCATTTGTAAACAGAGCAAACATACTAAAATTTACATATTTATCAAAGGATGATGTTGGAGGAAGCCATATTTCTTGCTCCATACCACCATCAAAAAAGCTTGAAGGAGTTGAGAATTCTTCATTTCAAACTGGTGAGAATCAACAAGAATAAGGGATTTTAGGATTTTTAGGAATAGTTCCTACAAAACTACAGAATACAGTACAGTGAAGAAAACAAGAACATTGCCAAGAGTTTGTCTAAGAAACACAAAATGAAAATTAGAAGAGAATTATTTTATTGGACCCAGAAAAAATCTGTTATAAAGTATAGACAACAATCTGCATTTATTTATCTGATAGCAACTATTGAGTAATAGCAATCAGAATCCATTTAGTGCCCATGGTCAATATATCATACTAAATGTTCCCCATCCTACTGATGTTTGTTTTATCTGAAAGCCTTTTAGTCAGAAAAGCATCCAGCCCCCTTAAACATTCATCACAGCTCAAAACTTCCATAACGGTTCTTTCTTTATCATTTCAAGGTTCCCGGGGTTACCACAAAAAGTGTCAACGTCTTGAATGGCAAGCAGAGTAATTTTGCAGGTCTTTTTTTTTTAACTTCATTGTGACTATAAAAATAACAAGGAATCCCTACTGTACAGTAACAGAGAACACTACAGAATATGTACAGACTCCAGACCCCCATGCTGGGCTTAACAATGGATGCCAGAATCCTTTTTAGAAAAAGAACAGAAAATTTGTGGGTAAGAACAATCATGAAACTATTTCTTTTTTGCCCTCATCACATGAATGATCTGACAGGAAGTGCAAAACTCAGTGGTGTAGCGTAGGTTTCGGGGGGCCCGGGCATAGGCCAAATTTGCTATCACAGATGGACTTCCACGAAGGGACTTACCCGCATTTTATCCTAATTTGCCATTGTTATTAGACAATATTGAACTCTATTCTTTATATGAAAGAATTAATTCTCGCTGAATATTCATCGTGAACAATCCGAGCACAAAATAAAACACCGCAAGACGACTGGTTAGTACAGATGATGTTGCCAGTTACTAGAGCGAGCGAGATGACTACACTCATTTAAAGAAAGGGGATTCCCCGGTTCCGTCACAGATTAAGTAATAAAAAGTTCCCTGCTCATTTTAATCTGTCCGAATTGTAGGTATGGCAAAAATATGAAATGAAATGATTCAAATTTTTAGTTCAGATTACAAGATATTATTATGATTTATTGAGAAATTTTGCTGCCCAAAACAGGTGCCACCTGGGGCGGGCCGCCCCCACCGTCCCTGTTATACTACGCCACTGGCAAAACTATTCATAAGAAGGACAGTGCATTGGTGAAAGGAATGCTTACACATTTGCTCTTCTACTCTATGTTCCCTCACCAGAATACTGGCCATACTCTATTACTCTGGATTCTGCTACAAAATATTTCCCTATCAACATATCAAGACACAATTCTTAGGATGCTCTCCCTGGCTGGTCAGGCGGGGAGAATGAGGACCAGCTGGGTGATCCGGGTGGGCGGCTACAAAAAGACTCTGCTGCTGCCACTGCCATGAGGCCATCCCTGGACGCTCTCCCTAGCCGGTTGGGCAGGAAGAATGAGGACCAGCTGGACAGATTGGCTGGCTGACCAAAGACACCAACGCCGCTACTACCACCACAGCTGTACTGCGGCCAGCCACTCCCTGGATACATTTATATTTGTTTCTAACTGAAATATGTACAAGGGATAAGGACTTTCCCCACTGTTTTGTACTGTATATTCTTGACTGCAGTGTATTTTTCTGATTGTTTTGCATTTCCCTGATTGTACTTTTCTTATTCTTATTCTTATTCTTATTCTTATTCTTATTCTTATTCTTATTCTTATTCTTATTCTTATTCTTATTCTTATTCTTATTCTTATTCTTATTCTTATTCTTATTCTTATTCTTATTCTTATTCTTATTCTTATTCTTATTCTTATTCTTATTCTTATTCTTATTCTTTTATGAAAGCTTTAATAACCACATTGATTGTATTATATTTATATTATGTTTTTTATATATATTTGTTATTGTAACATTGTTAGCCGCTCTGAGTTGCTTCGGCAAGGAGAGCGGCATATAAATCGAATCTAATAATAATAATAATTTGTTCTGTCATTTGAATGTAAAGCTTGTGTCCTTTATGATTTTTTAAAATTAGCAATAGTACTTATATACCATATTGCTAAGAGCTTAATGCACTTTCTAGCCAGTTCACAAAGTAATTAGCATTTTGTCCCCAACGTACTATATTTTACCACCCTTGGAAAGATGGAAGCCTGAGTCAACCTTGATCTCTGTCAAGATTAATTTTATAAAATTAATTAATATTACAAAACCCAAGGGTGCCCCTCCCCCTGTGCCCACACCAATGGCCAGAGAAGACAAAGCCAGGGCAGGTTGAGGATTTCACCACCCCTCCCCCTGTGCCCACCCCAACGGCCAGGGAAGAAGAAGACAGAGTTGGTTGAGGACTTCGCCGCCCCTCCCCCTGAGCCCCCATCAACACATTGTATTGTATTGCAATATTTTTTTGTAAGCTACCCTGAGTCGCTACGGCGAGTGGGCAGCAATATAAATTTGAACTAATAAATAATAATTTTTAAAAAAGAATTTTTTTGTTAATCCTATTGGACATACCTAATCCAATGGGGCAGAATTCTGAGGTAATTGACTTGAGGGTCATGGTTTCAAAGCTGCTCCTTTCTTATAGAAACATACACAATGGCCATCTTTAAACAAAACTGCTGCTGTGACTGCTCTCATCTGTATCTGTATAGGTCCAGATATGCTGGTACCTGAAGGGAAGGCATGGTGGAAAATGAAGTTTTGTACTGTTCCATCCATCGTCATCCCCCATCTCTTCTTGCTTCAGAGACAGAAGAACTGATTCCAAGCAAGCTTTCATGCCCGCTAATAACCCGAGACTTACTTCATTCTAAGGTGACTGCTTTAACATTCATGATAATTTTACTGCCCTTGTTTTCTTGTAATACTTTCAAATATTCATGACTACATTTTTTAGCTAAATATATTCCAAAGAACACATTACTCTTTCTTAACTATGTATGACATGTGCACTATTGGAAGGAGGGTTGTAAATTATTAAGAATACAGAAGAGAGAACTTTTCTTTTATAAAATAAGGGGTTGAGGAAGGATGAGAAAACATATACCTTTCAAGGCTGAAGAAGATTCAGTTGCTATGAAACTCTTTCTCTCTCTCTTTCTCTCTCTCTCTAGCAATCTTGAAGAAAGTGATGGTGAACCTTGGTACTCCAGATGTTCTTGAACTTCAGTTCCCAGAAGCCCTGATCACCAGGAGTGCGGACTTGAGCTTTGGTAATTAAAGTCCAAGAACACCTGGAGTGCCAAGGTTCATCATCACTGCACTATCAGAGACTGTGGTGGCTCAGTGGTTAAGAAGCTCACATTGATAGCTTCTTAAGTTGGTAGTTGGTAGTTCGAGACCTGGATACTGTATGACAGATTGAGCACCCATCTCTGACCCAGCTCTTGGAGACATAAAAGATGCCTCATTTGGGTGTTCCCTGAGTAGAGTTTCTTCTACAAAAATCCAAAATACATGAAATTAAATGCACTATCAGAAGTGGTATACTAGATACCATTATCTTGGTGTAACTTTGTGAAAGAGTTACACTTAAATTTCACAGCAAAATCAAGCCCCCATTTTATCAAACTCTCCAAGGGTCAAATACCACCTGAACCTGCCACTGGGGAAGAGAGAATAGCAGGTTTAACATTTACTTTCTTGTTGCCCCAAGCAAAATTCTGGCCAATTCAGACACACCACTGTCCTTCATGATACTCATAACACACACTCATTGTGTAGTTTCTCACACCCCTTCTAAACTTACACCATAAAATAATCCTCTTTTTACTAAGGGGCTTGTATAGTATCTACGTAATCTTCATATGAAACTTTGGTTATAATTCCTAAACAGGGAAGCATAAATCATTTATTATTTCATAACACAAGGGTTGTATTTTATTTTGTATTATTCTATTTTCCTACAGGCCAGCTAGAAAGGGCAGCACAAAAATCCTGTTAAAGCATTTCAATATATCATTACTCTATATTGGATCTGACAGAAAGAGATCTAGTCATGCAGATTAATGCCACAAAATATTTGTTCATCTTTAAGGTCCCACAAATGTGTGTTCACATATGTGCATTTATGTGCTGAGCAAGTGTACAGAATGACAGGATTAACCCACTGAAGACCACATAGGCTATACCCAGCGGTGGGCTATCGAGTTTTTTACTACCCCACTGTGACATCATGACGTCATGGTCGGAGCCAATGTCATCACGTAATGACGTCGTGGGTGGAGCCAATGTCATGACATCATGACATTGTGGGTGGAGCCAGTGTAAAATAAATAAATAAATGAATGAATTAATAATAAATGATGATGATGATGATGATGATGATGATGATGATGATGATGATGATGATGAACACCTCAACACACCCACCCACACACCCACAACACAAACCCATCACTTACCCTGGGTCATCGGAAAGCAGCAAGAAACAGCAAGAAGCAACAGGAGCAAGCAACAGCAGTGCCATGGCAGCAAACTGCAGTGGCAGCAAACCGCTGCAGCGGTGCGGCACCCTGGCAGTGCGGCGCAGCAAGGAAAGGCTGCCACCACTGCCGCTGCTTCCCTTGGGGCTGCCTGCACCCTTTCCAGGCAGCCAAAATAGCTGCCGGGAACTGCACATGTGTCAAACCTCCATTTGATGCATGCACACTTCTATTTTTTTTTAGTGTGCATGCGTCAAATGGAGGTTTGATGCATGCGCAGTTCCCGGCAGCCATTTTGGCTCCAAATTTAAAAAAAAATGGCTGCCGGTGAGGCGTCCGAACCAGATGCTTCAAAAAACAAATAAATAATCCCGGGTGGGTTTCCCCCCCCCCAGAGAACCACCCAGGATTGTTACCACTGGTTCTGGTGAACCAGTGCGAACCAGCAACAACCCACCACTGCCTATACCTCAGGAACAGAAGAGATCAGAAAATGCCCTGTAGTAGTCTGATTACAACTCATTTTTGTGGTGGATGGGAACAGTCTGGCCAGGTCATTCTGCTATGGTAATAGAGTTGACCATACTGCCAGTCACTCAGCACAACAGTGGTTAACTAACCTGTCAATCCTGAGGATTAGCACTCTTGGATGGTGACATCCACAGGGAAGGGTGATGATCCCCTTTTTTAAAAATGCAAACAGAGCAGTAGTTCTCAACTTGGGACCCACAACTCACAGAAGCCTAAGTCAGTACAGAGGCTGATCAGTGCTTTGGGAAATTGGCTTAGGCTTTTGGGAATTGATGTGCAAAAATCAATGGTTGGGAAATACTGAAATAGAGACTATTAAATATTCAGCAGGAAGGAGGTTGGGAAGCTTGGTCACCTTTAACAAGTTATTTGAAGGCAGATTACACAAATGGATTAAATCCCACTTGAATCCATCATGATGGAAGGCAGCAGCTTCATCGACACTGACCTGGAGTTGATGAGGACTTTGTGTGCTAAAATGGCTGTTCTTGCAGCATACTTCTACATGCACTGGTAGGATTTTAAAGGGTAATCCAGATATAGAAATATGTTTTGGTTCACAAATTGTCCTTGAAAATTTACTGTGGCATGGGATAAGCCTCAAACCTCCTTCTTTATAAATAAAACTTATTTCAAATAACTTGTTAAGGGTGCTCAAGCTTTCCAACCTCCTTCCTGCTGAATATTTAATATCCTCTATTTGCATTTTTTTAAAAATTTCAGACTGTGAGAAGAGACTCATTCTACATCTATTTGTCTTGGCATGGCTCTTTGAACTGTGGACTCAGATACACGTCTTACACCTCAGTAAATTTATGTGTGCTCATTGTGAAGCATAGGTTGGCAAGGTTATTTTCTTGGATGTCAGCTGTGAGAATCTCTCAGTCAAAATAGTGAGTGACTATTCTGGTTAAGAGATTCTATGTGGTACCATTTATTTATTGAATTGTGTTCAAACTGTGCTACGAGTCTCATCCATCATGTAGCATAGCAATGAAACAAAACCATAGTTAATGGAGTTGGGAGTTAAGGAAGCAGAGGATTGGCACTTGCTTTTGTGTTTCTACATGTGAAAAGTCAAATATTTTCTTGTTCTAACCAATTCAATAATAAAATATTAAATAATAAAGTATTCTATCTGCAGTTCTAAAAGAAAGGGCAGCGTATCCCCGCCACCGGGTGATTTCTAGATCGTTTCCTGAAAATCAGATACACACTTGGTGTCATAGAATAGACCTCAAGTTCTTAACATATCCAAGATGAAGTTTATTAGGTTTCAGACAATAATAGAAGTGTGGCTTCTTGTGCTAGCAAAAGGCCACCTGTTTGTTTTCACTCCCTGGGTCCCAGATGGGAAGAGATAAACAGGGAGGCGCCAAGCTTCATCAATAGAAACAGAGTTGTTTACTCCCAACACTGGGATCTGATTGGATGTATGCTAATTACCCAGGATCACTTCTTACCTGGTGAGAATTAAGCACATGGCTTGATAGAGGGTATGTGTGATTCTGGTGCAGAGGAGATGTAGACCCTAGAAAGAGGGGGTGGGGTGGGCAAATGCCACATCCCCTTTCTCCTGGATATTCACCATGGCAGTAGAAGAAAAGAGTTCAAATCTGGTGGTCAAGAAGGAAACACCAGTATGGGGGGAGAAAGGCCATTTCAACAGGCCGCATCTCCCTAAGTCTTCAATATAGTAACTTAGAACAGATAGATAGATTATATTTATTTAGGGGAGGATATGTCTGAAAGCATTCTTTCTCTAAAAGCTAATTTTGATTAGTATATTTTTCTGTGTTGAGATCTGTAGCCTGATTTCTCAAGAACCTTGCTTCAACTTCAATAACGCTACTTTCTTCAGTCAAAGTGTGTTCATTGGACTTTAGATGCAGAGTAAGATACAGTAAGTCCACTGGCCTCCTTTTTAATGCTACCTTTTTACCTCTGTATTATTAATTTGGCTGGACTCTGTACGCAGATGAGTCCCAGGTTTGTTCAGTCGGATGTGACTGAGAGAGTGATGAACATGCATTCCTTGCCATGAGTTTTGGGTGAGTTCTAGAGGGGATTTTGGAATAATCCGCCTTGGAGAGGTCCCAAAGCAAGATGAAGAATGGTGTGGTTTCATTGCACTTGGTATGATTCCTTTGGTATCTTATGAATTGGGGGAGGAAACAGGCATTGCCATCTGTTAAGACTGGTAGCAAAAAATAATGGCTGTCTCATTAGAATAGTGGCAGAAGATCAGTGCATGGGGCAAATTTTCATTATTTATTTACACATGGCAGCCCTACTTTGAATGGTTCCTCTATTTACATTTAATTCAAAAAATTACCTAAGCATATTAAGTAAACTTTCTAATAGGAAAGCAATTTAGACTTTCATCACACTATTCAAAATCCAACACTTCAAACCACCAAACTCTATATTGGCTCCTTCATATCAGTGGTTACTATTGTGCAGCTATGCCACACTGGAGTGAGGGTATCACAATAGATAATGAGAAATTAAACCATTTGAGGTTCTCCTATGACATTGTCCTGATAAGTAATACAGCAGAATTGCTGCAACAAATCAACTGAAATCAAAAGAGCTGCCTTGTGATGGAATAAAACTTGGGGAAGAACAAAAGGAAGAAGTGGAAAGCTAAGTTTATTTGGGTCAAGCCATCAGGATGGAGCAGGATTTAAAAGAAGAAATACAGTCAAACCTTGCATAAAGAGCGCCTTGCTTAAAGAACAGAATTTTCTCTGAATGTTTGCTTTGCTTAACAAAACTAGCCAAAAACTTGCTTAACAAATAAATCGGGGTTCACAATCCCCCCCACAATTGGTCACTTACAATGGTGTTTCGCTTAAAGAGCAAACTCACTTAAAGAGCAATCCTGTGGAACGCATTATGCTCTTTAAGCAAGGTACCACTGTATTTAGAAGATAAAGCAATGTGGGGTAAATTCAGAGAAGTATCAGCCATATTGAAGTCAAAAGCTAAACCAAAAGGAAAGGCAAATTTGTTCAATTCTATAGTCTTGAAAGCAATGACATACAGCAGTGAAAAGTGGGCTTTAACAGCTGCAGAAGAAAAATGGCTGCAAGTAACGCAACGAGCAATGGAGAGACGAATGCTTAGAATCTCACTTTATGATAAAGTAAAAAAATGAGGATATTAGATGAAGATCACTGCTAAAAGATAGTAACAGAATACCTGACAAAAACATTAAGGTGGGCTGGCCACGTTGCATGCACAAGTTACAATAGATGGATCACCAGTATAATGAGTTGGTATCCACGAGATCGCAAAAGACCCAGGGAAAGACCACCTCACAGATGGGAAGATTTTATCAAGAAAAAAGTTGGACCAACATGGGAAAGAACTGCCAGGGACAGATCACTGTGGACAGAAGTTGTGCAGAAAGTCATCGTGGAGATGTTTACTCATACAAGGACTCCTTGCTGAATAAAGAGTCCAAGGTATCCAAGGTAACTATGGGAGTGTAGCAGAAATGAGATTAGTGATACTAATTAAAGCAGTGGTGGTGAACCTATGGCACGCGTGCCAGAGGTGGCACTTGGAGCCTTCTCTGTGGGGACCTGTGCAGTTGCCCCAACACAGAGTTCGCGCAGCTCCTCTGCCTAGAAGCCCAATGGGAGCAATTCCTTCCTTCCCCCAGCACAGAGTACACCCCACCCCTCTGTCCAGCAGCCCAGTGGGAGCACTTCTTCCCTCCCCCCAGCACAGAGTTCACCCTGCCCCTCTGCCCAGCAGCCCAATGGAAGTGTTTCCTCCCTACCCTGTTGCCATGCTGGCACTTTGTGATAAATAATTGGGTTTGGGGTTGCAGTTTTGGTCTCTAAAAGGTTTGCCATCACTGAATTAAAGAGTCCCTGCTTCTATTTTACCTTATCTTATTGTTTACAAGTCATACACATCTTGAAATTTAAGAAGCTATAGTAATAATTGTACTGACAATTCATACCTATCACAACCCATATTTATTGCCTCATCTACTGGCTAATGGTAACTATGGTGACAGAATCAAAGTTAATTGCATGAGCATATGTCCCTGTATGGCATTATCTTCCACCCAGGAAGTGGCAGATTATTTTATCTAACCATGCTACCTGCATAGAAGATGGGTGGATGGAAGAAAGTCCAAAGCAGGTTGACTCCTTGATACTGCCTCAGTACTTTGTTTTCTCCCCATGCAGACTGGAGTGAAAATCTCCCCCCCCCCTTCCAGTAAGCAAGGAAACTGCTGCCCCAACTATTGCAATTGTTCAAGCTTCCAAAATGTAGAGAAAAGTCTGTGCAGACTTCAGGAGTTTATGGAAGTTGAAGGGTTGGGTTACTTATCTGATCTCAGCTGGGGTTTTTTTTTAACATTCTCCATATTTACTGTTAAAATTACCATTATTTCCTCACACAAATGCCTCCCTGTCCTCTTTTATCTGTGTTCCATTCCAACTGTGTTTAATATGGCTATGGAAAGAGGGCATTCTACCTGTACGCCATGCTAATAATGAAATGATCTATCCTTTTTGCTTTCCTTATATGCATCTTTTAAGGGAAGATTGATAGGAAGAAGCTGTCCTGTCAGACACATAGATTACCGGAAGCAAATTTCTTAGCTGCTGACCTAAAATATTTTGCTTTCGGAAGTGAAGAATAAGAAACCTCGCTCCAACTTCAACACTGTGGACATTACAGTACCCCAACTACTTTTTTGGGCAACAAACTAGCTTGAGGAGTTCAATGCACACATACCATTCTCCTCAAACACCTCCTCGCTATTCTGCATTCCCAATATCTTTTACATGTGGCAACTGCCTAATTTTATCTAATATTATGGACAACCAGAAATGACTGGAAGAGTTCAGCCAGAGTCTTCAGATTCTAATAATACTAATGTCCTTTTTTTCTCCTAATAGTATTCCTCCCTTGTCAAGGAGAAAGAAACACCCTTTCACTCTTACCAAGTCAGCTACACAACTCAGAGTGTTTTATCTTTTTGTTCCTAAGCTGATTTTATTGGTGTTGTCATTGTTACTGAAAAACACAACTTATCCTTAAAATCTAGGCCAATATCTCAAGCAATGCTAAACTTACATAGATTTCTTCCCTCTTGTTACACTCTTTCTTGCAAAAATAATTAATAAAGCACATATTTAACCACTAGCGCTGCTTAGGTAAAGTTAGAAAATGCAAAATTTCTGTAAAATAATGCTATGAACGTAAAGGAATTGGAAATCAGAATTATCCAAACCAGTTCTCTCATGAGGTAGTATTCACCAGACAGTCAACAAACTATTATCTCCTCATAAATCTTTCGTGGAATAGTCTGAATTATTAAGAACTAGTCACTCATCCAGGGTTTTAGAGAAGAAAGAGATCTTACAAGTCAAGGAAGAGGTAATGAAACAGCTAGCTATGTTTTGCCAGAAAAAAAATCAGTTCTCTTTGAGATAGCAGGTTCCATTTCAAAGCATAGAAGGATCAATAAAACTGGGAAGCTATAATCATGGTATTACTGTGCCACCAGCATACTGCAGAATGCTAAAGGATACTGGCAAACTGAAAAATTTCAAATAAACTCCAAGAATAATATATTTGGGCAGAACGATTCCCCAGAAAACACCAGAAGGGCTAATTAAAGAGAATTAAAGGCCACTGTACATTTGCTTCTGCAAACTTTCATAAATGATATTAATGAGACCACTGATGTGCATAACAGGCTGTGCATTGTCTGGAATGATATAAAATGGCTACTGCTCTAGGCTTCTATTAAGAATACTCAAGGATTTCATTCAGCTGTAAATCGAAGCAAACCAGCCTGAATCGCATTGCCAGAGTAAGATCTGGATCTGAAATGTTATCCTTTGGATTTTATACTTCTCTAAATGTATAGTGCATTTCTCACCTCATAAAAAGGTTATCAAAATATATACAAAAATATATATGCAACTTATTTACAAAGAAAACCATAGGCTTCCACCTCTCACACTGCCTCTTAAATGCTAGGGTGATAGCAGAAGCTTTTACCTTTAAATGTGCCTTCAGTTTACTTTCTTCACACCTCCTAAAATTTTATATGATGTCTAATAACTGGTTCTAGAGGATTTCACAGATTTCTTCTGGAATAGGTCTGTAGGTTCATAGGAGAGGATGGTGAGGGGGGAAATTGTCTTTCTCCTAGTTATATTGATAGTAGTGGTTCCATCATTGCAATGCCCTTATCAGATACTGGCTTCTAAGAAAAAGCAAAACAGAAAACAAACTTAGAAATGTGAATGTGGTGAGGAAACAGAGAGTATGTCCAGGCGAGGCAGATAAGCTCAGTAGCTGGAGCTCTTTGGGTTCCATCAAAGTTATGGCATCCACATTTATTTTTTATGTAGAGTGCATCTCACCCTTTTTAAAGCTGCTCCATTCTTTTCCTGGAAAACCATTAGGGCTTCATTTTTTAAATTTTTGAAGTGCTTCTAATGATTCCACAGTGTAGCTTATGCTGTCAGTTAGTATGGACCTAAGTGGATCTGTGGGCTATGATATCTGAGGTGGCAACCCTGTGACATATGTAGTAGGTTGCGGCATTAAAATGCACAATGGAGAAACATCTTCCTCTATTTTCATCTTCTCTAATTTCCCCCTAACTGTGCAGCAGAATTCTAGATATAAAATAATATGTAAACTATGCTAGGCAGATGCACTTAAGTACTGCTATGTCAGTTAGTTTATTCAACAACAAGAAAAAAAGGGAAATTATCCACACTGAACTAGTAATTAGATTATTTTCGTGTGGAAATGAGTTGCTTTGGCAGCAAGCTCAATTGTAGGCAATGAAGATGTTCTTCCAGCTTGAAGTGGAGGTACTGCCTCTTGGGACAGTTAAAATTAAACTCAGCAAAACATTACTAAAAGATGTGCCTGCTGCAAATGGTTCTAAATGAATTATGACATTGTCACCAGGGGATGGAGAGCAATTTAGCATACAAAAATTAAACAGCATGAAGTTTGGACTCACATTGAAAAAAGGCTTGAGACCTAATGTAGACATAGACCATTTGAACTTTCTTGAGGAAGTTCTCCTTCTCAAGAAGGCCCAATTTAAGGGAAAACATTAATATTATAAACATTAAGTATCAGTTTGTCTAACTTAAAATACAGTCATGAAGAACAATCATTGAGATATTTATCCAGATCATAGCTCTTGCTCAGAGGCTTAAATGCGAGCACTCCAAAAACTGAATTAGGTGAATAGCTACTACAGAGTACCTTTCTGGTAGTTGCCTTTAGTTAGGGAACAGTTTTATCAGAGAGGTCTACTTGATGCCGTCACTGTGCTTTTCTCAATGTTACATGCTGCCTGGGCTTCTCAATGCTAAATTCAGGTGTTCAGGTACTCTGAGCTTTACCTTATTTTTATGTTTGTTATTTTTAGCCACCCAAAGGATGTTATGGATTCATATGTCACAAAGGAATATATGGATATTATTTTACAAAATCACTTTCTACAGTGGAGCTTTAACACACACACACACACACACACACACACACACACACACACACACAAAACATCTGCCCATCCAATGCAGGATATCTAACTTTCACCAAGCTCTCCACATTTCCAGCCACTCTTTTCAGTCTCTTTAAAACTTATCTTAAAATATGAAGACTCTGTAGAAGAGGGTAGATTACTTTCTCTCTCTGTGTGTGTTACAATAGATTGGCAGGATCTGCTAATACCATGTCCTTTATCTTTTGGAATGAGAGAGAACATACAGTGGACCCTCGCTTAACAAATTTAATGCGTTCTCTGGGACCTTTTCTCCTACTAAAAAATTGTAAAGCAAATTTCCCGTAGAAATGAATTAAATGCAATTTCCCATAGGAAAACCAAAATACGGTTTCCAATAGGAATGCATTGAAAATCAATCAGTCTGTTCTGGAAAAAAATTGTTTACCGAGCCACTATTTTCTATTGATTTCCTTTTGTTATTTATTTAGATTTATATTGCCACACCTATCATCGTAGAAACTCTGGGGGGCTTACAATTCACAACCCAAACTCACAATAAAATGCTCCACTATCATAAAAAGCCATTACACTAAAGAAATAAGCACCCAATTTAAAAACACATTATCGAAACATCTGTAAAACTAATGCGAATTTTGTGTTAAGCAAGCCACTTGTTAAGCGAGGGTCCACAGCATGTATAAGAACATACAAAGCTACCACTGTATATAAGCCAACTACAATTCCCTCAAGAGTATAATATAGGGAGAGGTTTTTATACCTTTTGCAGTTGCTTTGGAGAACAAATTTCAGCAGATGCAGTTTTTAATGGAGCTACACCTGCTGGAATTTCCTCTATCACACAACCACTGAAGGTACATGAAACCTGTCCTCTTTTGCATCTAGTCACTCTAGTAAATTAGACAACCAAGTAACCAATTTTTTGGGTTATAGCAAAAGGCTTGTTGCTAAAGTTGTACTTCAAATATAAGAAATTCAGAACACAGATCATTCTCACAAGAGCTGTTCCAATAAAGGCCAGAATTAGCTACAGCTCATTGTCAAGTGTACTGTTATAGCAGGTGAGGAAAGATGGAATAACATCAAGTTACCTTAAATCAGCAATGGAACATGTGTGGTCCTTTAGATGTTATTGAACGACAACTCCTACCAATTCTTCCTCTTGGCTATGCTGGCTATGGCTGCTGGAAGCTGCAGTCCAACAATATGGTCAGGCACATGTTCCCAATCCCTGACATTTATTTCTCTTTTATAGCAAAGATGACTTCTGGGTGATTCTCAAACTACAAGGTTTGCTGGCTTCAAATGAATATGTGTCTTCCAGGTTATGCTGAGCCTCACTCTTACCAGAATTGCTTTTTGTCCAATATGCTCAGCTGCAGTATTGGGAAGTGAAGACCA
Organism: Furcifer pardalis; assembly: GCA_030440675.1. Lineage (NCBI taxonomy): Eukaryota > Metazoa > Chordata > Lepidosauria > Squamata > Chamaeleonidae > Furcifer > Furcifer pardalis. The sequence continues at coordinate 159,453,130 of CP126894.1, forward strand.
TTCTAGAAGATAAAGAGGTAACACTTCAATACCTTTTACCAACCACTGGAATGTCGTTCTGGTAGTTATATGATAATTATCAATGCAGACTGGCTCCAACTCTCCTATACTTTTAGTTAAATATATCAAGGCATATTCAGAGGCTGGACATCATGAAATTATAGATGTTGCAGCCTAGACCTAGCCAATCACAAAATGAATTGCTGCTCAGCAAGAGTCAATAAATTGCAAATTCTTTATCTCTTTCTCCCCCATTCATTCCTGAAATGAAAAGCAAAATTTCATTTTGATCTAAATGACATATACTATGAATTTACTTTTCTTACAGTTTGCTTCAATTAAAGCTGAACTTTCAGTTAGATTGCAAGGCATTTTGATGCCTCTTGAACAGCTTTGCCTAAGTTTTACATGATCCAGAGAAGGGTAATCTTATTCTCTCAGAATACTCACTTTTTTCACATACTTTCAATCACTTCTCCATTCTTTGCATCCTGCTGAACTAAATGTAATGCCTTCCATTTACTTTAATTCTAAGTCACCTGGAGTTCTTAGAAGCTTTTACACCAGACATTCTGAATCAGCTGTTTAAAAAAAAATCTTGAACAAGTTATACTATCCACTTGTATCTGAATTTATTATGGCCAGATACAAAAATGCTTTGCAAACCTTCCCAAGTTAATATCTTCACATATATTCCTCTAGGCTGATTTTTATGACAGTGACTTTCAAGCTATGTTCTAGAAAAGGCTACATTTCCTTAGAAGCCAATTGGGATGTTTTAATGGGAAATTCAGGACTGGCAGTCAAGAGTCTCAAATGAATAGCTTGCCTGCAACTACTGAACTTTTTTTTGTCATTTGCAGTAGTATTGAATGGGTGGTGTGATCCTGGACCAGTATTGAAAGAACTGATCTGTCTCCAGTCCATGACAATTCTTGATGTATTTTGTGTATATTATTCTCTTCCATTTGATGTTTTCTTTTTGTTGCCTTGGGGGGGAAACTGCACAAAAATTCACATTCAATATCTTTTGCATATCCCCTTAAAATGTGCATTCCTCTCTCATATACAAATTGTTACCAAAAAAAATTCCAACTGAAAATTGCATTTTGAAAATCAGAAATGATATATATAGAAATGTACCAATGAATACTTTAAAATACAAATATTTTAAAATGCTATTTTGAAACTACCAAAAAAAGTTTTAAGACCCTGCTACATCTCCCCATCTTTCTTGCCTCTTGATTCCTCAGAAGTGTTCTTAATGAGGTAGATCATCAATTGTTGGTAGAAGGAATGAGCAAAGGTTTCTGAGGAAAGGAGTTCCTTAATCTGAGAGTAGCCACAGGAAAAGTCCTCTCTTGAGTCCTCACCATCCTTATGCTTGGGTTATAACATTATAAGGGCCACTTCTATGAAATCACATTACTCCATCTTAGCTTTAGACCTTCACATTTCAAGCAATGAACAACTGTTGTAATTCAGCATGTATTGCAGTTGTGAAACTGTCACGTAAGATAGAGATCTTTTCAGTTTTGATTGGTGCTGTGCACAGCTCCCTCAATGTGGGAGCCAGTAAGACAGTTTGGGAATATCCAGTGTGGTGTAGTGGATAGAGTGACAGACTAGGACTCAGGAGACCTGGGTTCAAATCCATTCTCAGCTATGGGAATTCACTGGGGTTGTGTGGAACTGGAATATCTCACTTGCCTTGAAAGGCGTATTATGTGGTGTCAGGTTAAAGTTTGCCCAGTTCCAATTTCATAAAGAAGCAGAAGCAGAAGAAGAGTTGTTGACTTACTGACCTGCCAACCTTCTGGTCATCAAGCTCAGTGTCTTAACCACTAAGCTTTTCTGCCCCAATTCTAGGACCACAATAAAGTCATGACAGACAGCACACTGAAGAAGAGAAAAATCACACACAAGCACACAACACTTAAATTAACTTTGGTACCTCCTCAATGCAGTGATCCAGAAAGCTATCCAGCTCTCCTACACCAAAACTAGCCCTGGGCAGAATCTGCTAAAGCTTGTAATCGTCAAATGTATAACAAGCCCTGACTTTAATCTGATGAGCTTTCAAAAAACAAAACAAAACTTTGCAATTGAAATCCATTACAAGGTAACAAGTTCTGCTCCTCCTAAACTTGTTCCTAGCAATGTCTATGAAGATTGATTCCTAATGATTTTGTAAAAGGTAATTACAAAATATATTTATAGTTCTCTATGTCTTCGTGTTCTGCAAACTGCAGAACTGGTGTGACTAAAGAGACACACTCCAGAACACTTTTATTCATGGGATCAGCAACATGCTGAATCCTGTAGGAAACAGGTTTTGGGGTTGTTACTTCTGCTTGTTCTGTTTCAGCAGCTGTAGCATTGCCTATGGGGACAACAGTCATTCTGGATAGGTAATTACAATATATGTGGTGCTGGGAAACATGAGGAGAAAATGAAGAATCTTTACCACATTCCACTTTCTCAACATGCATCTTGGAAACAGGTATGTGTAAACATTCATAATTGCTTCAAAAGCTCCTATAAATGGAGATGTTTCATGACAGAAATTTTTCCTGAATTATTGGCCTAAACCCAATCATTATTATCATTTTTGTTGTTTCCACATATATAGTGCCCCATAGCGCTAAGCATTCTCTACTCCAGGTATTCTCAACCTGCAGCCTGTGGGCCAGATGAGGCCCACATTGCCTTTTCATGTGGCCCCGCCATCTCCGCCACACCAGGAAATGCTATGTGGTGGAGGGAGGGCAAAATGGCCGTCTGGCCCCCAAAGGTTCTTGAGGGAGCGTGACCGGCTTAAAAAGGTTGAGAACTACTGCTGTAGTCAGTTCACAAGGTAATTATGCAAACTACAATTTGCCCCCAACATGCTGGGTACTCATTTTACTGACCTTATAAGGGATGGAAGTCTAAATCAAGATTAATTCAGATTTTTTGTTAATCCCAACAAATTTGTTGTGTGACACCAACTCAATTCTCAGTTATGGCAACCCTATGAGTTAATGAACAACAAAGGTTCAATAATTAATGGCATGGCCCTTTCTTAAGTCTTGCAAACTAAAGGCTGTGTCTTGCTTTATGGAGTCATTCCACCTCGTACTAAATCTTCTTTTCCTGCTGACATCAGCATTCTCTGGCATTATTAGTTTTTCCCTCCAGTAGTTCTTGTCTTCTCCTGATGTATCTAAAGTGCAGCAGTACCAGTTTAGTATGATGGGAAAGTGTTCCATTTCTCCATATTTTGTCCTAAGTGTAGTTTTTGTCCAGTGTATAGATTATACATCAGGACCATAAAAAATTGAGACATACCCATTTGTTATAGAATTATTTGTAGCTTTTCCAAGTTTTACTATAATCCATAAAGAACAAAGTTATTTTCTTCTGCAAATCTTTGGTACATTCCAGTAGCGAACATGTATTTTAAATGCAATCTCTAGTTCTCTTTTGTTATGGAATCCAACTCTAACATTGGTCATTTCTTGATTGATAGACACTATAAGTTCTTATTGTTACATTTTGAGCTTCACACTGAATATATGGGAAATTCATTTCATCATCCAATAGATACTATGATCTTGGATGTGACCTTTCTTAGAGACTGGAATGAATATTGAACATTTCCAGTCTGTAGGCTTTTGCTTTGCTTCCGTAGTTGTTGGTATAATCTTATCATTTCATGGATTTATTCCTTGTGATTTATTTCCTCCAAATGCTTTGAGAGAAAATTTCATTTGGTCTTCAAAAATTGAGGCTCTTTATCACAGTATTCATCTTTGAAGCATTCCTTTGCAATGACTTAATAACAATTCTCTCAGGTTTTATATCCTAGTCTCTGAAAAACTGCATTTAGTAGTCTTCCCTTATTTCTGTCACATTTTATTTTTGCTTCTCATATGTCCTTAACAGTTTCACAAGTTTGATTAGCCATCCATTGAGGCTTTTCTTCTTTTGACTACAAAAACAGGTTTTTTGCATTCTTCCCTGAAATTAACTCTGGTTTCAATACACAGTTCTTCTGGTTCAGAGCCAATTCAGTTTAAATATGTTTAGAATAAAGCTTTTCAGACAGGAGAACAGAAGATCATGTAAATTCAGTTATATTGCCAAAAAAAGTAACTTCTACTAGTATTGAAGTGTACTGCAATACATAGATGCCATCTATCTGGTGATTGTATTTAATGGCACAGATGTTAACTTCTGCACTATGACCAATTCATATACAGTTGTACCTCGCTTAAAGAGCATAATGCGTTCCACAGGATTGCTCTTTGAGCAAGTTTGCTCTTTAAGCGAAACATCATTGTAAATGACCAATTGTGGGGGGGATTGTGAACTCCGATTTATTTGTTAAGCGAGTTTTTGGTTGGTTTTATTTGTTAAGCAAAGTGAACATTCAGAGAAAATTCTGCTCTTTAAGCGAATTACTCTTTAAGTGAGATGCTCTTTATGCGAGGTTTGACTTACTGTATTTGACTTGCAGATATGATAGTACTAATGTTGGATAAAATAGCAGCCAAAGCTGCAGCAAAGCAAATAATATTATACTTGTAGCAATACCAATAATACTATGTATTTATTTTGTTTTGTACAATCCAATTTAATCTTCTCTTACTTGCTTCTTTGAAAATGCTTTTCATGGCTGGAAACAAAATAACTCAAGGCCTTTTGCAGGCAACTTTTAGAGAAACAGACCCAATCACTCATAAGGGCTGTAGTTGAAAAATTCATTCAGCCCTTCCACAAAGGTCACTCAAGGTCATTTCCTTCCATCTATTGTGTATCAAATACACAGGTCAGGGCTTTCTTTACAAGCAGTACTCACTGAAGCAGAGATGCTCATTTCTCTTTCATTATGTTTTCAATAAGAGGACGTCTCACCTTGAGAAAGGCATCGTTACTCCTTTACCCAAGCCTCTTGCCTTCTTCCTAAAGCTGGGTAGAACACAGTCTTGTATGACATCAGAATGAGGAAAAATAGCTTATGGCCTGTTTACTTCCTTATCTATTTATATAATAATCCATCCTATTAACAAAAGTAATAAAGTCCCTGGTGCATGCAAGTTTAAGAAGATCCACAGGCCATGTTCATATTCCAAACCTGCAATTGGGGGGGGGGGAATAAATAGCCTCAAAGCCTAGAAAAGTTATAGCAAAAACTTTGCATTTGGGACAATAGCATCCAGAATTAGTGTAGTGAATCTAGATCATTGTTTCTCAACTTTTGGTTTTTGGTCTTCAATTGCCAGAAGCCTTAGTCAATTTCCCAAAGCACTGAACAGCCAATTTCCTGAATTTAGGCTTCTGGGAATTGAAGTCCCCCATGTTGGGAACCACTGAGATAGATGTTTCTTGATCCCACAGTATGCTATGGGTTTTCTGCCTTTTTAATTTCCCTCACGTGGGATTTTCTGACCCACAAACATCTGCAGTTTCTTTGTACAAAATCCTGCATGTAATTTCTTAAATATAGCACAGGAATTGAGGCCCTTTTCTGCAGGATTCCTCCTCAGCACCTAGACAAACTTTAGTAGTTCTTTGAAAGCAAACAATGAATGTAAATCAGATTGCCTCTCAGCATTGATGGGCCATGACGTGGCCATTAATGCTGTTATGACCCTCATCTTATAGAGGTGAATTCACTCAGGTAAAACTCATAGGTCTTTCCCCCCAACTCTTCCTGCATTGCAGGATTCATTACAGCAGTTAAAATATATGTTACATGTTTGTCTGCTTTCTGGACTTCAATATAGAAGCATTTTTGCGCTTCTTTCCCATTTCCCATGAAAGATTAAGTTTGACAGTTCTGTATTGTTTGTGCCTGACCTGATTATCCTACACAGGTGTTTGTAACCTGTTTGTTGATTTTGTCAATTTCAGACCCTTACATTGGTCAGTTCCAAACGGTTGACCACCATTTGAGATGGACTAACACAAGAGGGTGACATTGGCAAGATCAACAAAGAGGAACTAAAATCCAATAAAGAATAATAGCTTTAGGCATAAGCTATACAGGACTGACAAACTGTATTATTAATTGGGGTTTTTACTGGTTTTAAGTTTTGTATAGTTCTCTAGTGGGATTTATGTAGTTCATGATGTTATTGTTGTACACCCCCCCTCCCCAGAGTCACTTGCCGAGTGGGTGGCAATACAAATGTGACTAATAAATAAATAATTGTTGACAAGAAATTGGTTTGAGAGGCAAAACAAAAAAACAACAGTGCTCAGAATATGTCCTCAAAGCTGTCCTGGGAAGGCTCCTAGTCACTTTTGGGCCACCCAAAAAAGTATGTTTTCCTAGTTCTGTATAAAATCCTTTAGAAATGTCTGGGATCCATCACCCCATGGAAGCCCCAATCTAGGATTCCAGACTTGTAGCCCCAATCTAGGATTCCAGACTGGTGGAATGAGGATTTTGAGATCATCAGGATTTTTCCTGCTTTGATAGAGAAGCCTCTAGAAGAGTGGGAAGAGGAACTGATAGGGGAGTTTGAAAAGGGACTTGTAGCCACAAGGCTGGAAGATCCTTTAGATGAAGGGAAAGAAGGAACAGCTGTGCTGGAAGAGGCACAAGAGGGACTTAGAAAAAGGAATTGGTGCTGGGACATGAGCCAAGAGTGAATAAACATGCAACTGGGATGGGGTTGGCATTGGAGAGGACAAATGTCCTCCAGGGTGAGGCTGGGTCACCAAAGAGGACCACTAGACAGGCGGTGGATGTGGCTGATGGCAGGAGGCCAATCAACAAGCCTGTGAGAAGAAGGCCCAGAAGCAGTCCTACTGGGGAGAGCAGGACTGTCAGAAGAACTGATGAAAAGAGACTGCCCAGTCCTCTTCATGTGTTCCTAAAGTCTCCAGGGATACTCAATGTGACTCTGAATACCCCATTTGTCACTGGCATGTCTGCTGGTTTTGATAACCTTTGGAGGAAAAGTGGGGAATGAACTACTTATTAATTTATTTTATTTACTTATTTAAATTTGTTTATCACCCTCCTCTCAAAAGGGACCCAGGGCAATTTACAACAATTATAAAATCATTTTAAAAAATTAAAAACTCTAAAAACTTTTTAAAACTTGGTATTAAAAGCCAAAATTACAACACAGGCATACTGGGGTTACACCAACCAATTAGCTGGGGAAATTGAACTGGTGGGTGACATTGACAGAATAAGTTACCCACAATGGGCATTAACCGAGGCATATGAGAGACTGTTTGAGGCAGATTGTACCTTTTCTTCAGCAAAGCCAAGTTGTCTGAATTTTTTTCTGTCCTTGGTGACCACGGAAGAGGTCCAGCAAGTCACAATGTCCAAGTACTTTTTGATTTCCTGGTCCACTACTGGACATATCTTTGAGATGGATATTTGAGGTTTTCTTTAATCAGGATAGCTAAGCAAACAGACTTCATCTGCTCCTCCTAGACCAATGTGCAAATCAGAAGGCAGTCTCCACATCACATCCCTATATCATATCAAACACACACACACACATACAGAGAGAGAGAGCAACAAGCGTACCTTTTGCAATGATTTTTTTTTTGTGAGAAAGTATACTCAAGAATATATAAACAAACAGACTTAAACAGTAAATTTCTTCAAGTTAGAACATGTGAGATACGACTATGATATAGGATTATGATACACAACAACTGGGTTTGTAATCATGCCATCAGTATCAGAGAAAGGTAGCATACAGAAAGAGCTTTTTCCTGTTATAAGATTGGCAATGAGACTAACTTGCCGCATCATGCCAAAAATCTAGCTCCATTGTAGAAGTAGAGAAACAAAATCTGTTTTATTTTTATGCTTCCACATAATTAGAGCTTCCATCTTAGTGAGGTGTAGGGTTTTGAATCTTTGTGCTGAATTTCTGTCTAAAAGAATTATTTTCTGTTAAGTCTCTATTGCTAAAAACTGAAAAATACAGAACTATAGCACTATGTGTTTTTTTCCAAGAGGAACAGCTGTGTTAAAACAACTTCTATTGACTTTCCCTGTTAATTGTGGCAGCGACAAACACAACATATTTTAGCTCTGAAATACTAACAGGGAGTCCATTAACACTTAACACTGGAACAAAGACAGAAAGGTAGTTTAGTTCTAAAATAGCAAGAATACATTAATACTGACATCACAGCTGGTAAATATGCACCTTTTAAAAAATCCTCAATCTATACCTGTGAATAAATTACTAATACAGCTAAGGTATGCCTATAACAATAACTAGTGAACAGATGTGCAATTGTATGGACTATAGTGGCTATTAAAATGATACAGTACGTTAAAGTAGAATTGTGAAGAAATATCATAGGAACATTTCAAAATGGTGAGATAGAATGTCATGGATTTGGAAATCTTCAGGAGAAATCTCACCAATGAGTGTAGGCCATGAAACATATTTTCTCTTTGTGCTTTTGTGTAATTTGCACAAAACACCCCTAGTAGCTTTTCTTTTGTAAGTCTGATATACAGAGCAAGCACAAAAAGAGCATACCGATTTCTCACGAAGATTAAAACAGTGTGTGTAGCAAGGCCCACAGGGAGAAGGGAGAAGTGGTCCTAGCTGCCAGGATTTGGTGGCTTCAAAACCTCGCCATCACAACCGCCGGATGCCTGCCCTTGTCCCGCCCGAGAGAAGGGAGAAGTGGCCCTAGCTGCCGGGGCATAGTGACCTTAGGAATTTTGCTGCTGCCTTGTAAGCCCTCATCATCGGCCGGAGTTTGGAAGGCTTGAGGGTGTTGAGCAGAGAAGGACTTTTTGTTACTTAATTGCAATGTGCTATTTTTGTTAAATTGTGTTTTATTATGTATATTGTATTTTATGGTATTTTATTATGTTGATGTATATTATGTTGAGAACATGTCCGTAAGCCGCCCAGAGTCACACTTTGCAAATGAGGTGGCATATAAGTCGATCATCATCATCATCATCATCATCATCATCATCATCATCATCATCATCATCATCATCATCATCATCATCATCATCCAATTATTGTGGCTTTTAGTTTTGCACAGTTACATAAATGCTCAAAGCTGCTTGCACAAATGTACAAATTTGTCAAAGAACAACAAAAATATCTCAATATTTTAATTTTTCTCCCTCAATTTCTCATGTGAGGATGGAACACCAAAGCTGCGAAACAAAAGTACATGGCAGTCAGCATAGAATCTGCTCTTCTTAGTGAAGCCATAGCTGTTGCCATTCCTAGGTGCATCACAGGATACCTGTACTGACCCCAGAGGAAGAGATTTAACTGCTTGTGAATGTGGCTGCTTCACAGCAAGAGGCCTTATGTTACTGCCCATCAACCAGCTTGCTTAAAGGCTCCTGTAGGTTTGTATCAACTGTGGATCTAGGCTAGTTTACTACCTCATGATTGAAAACTGTGTTTTAAAGCTTCAAACACTGAACTTGATTTAATTTAATTTAAATTTATATTAAAAGATTAAACAGTCAACGATGTCCACACCATTTGGTTCTCTCTAGTATTTACAACAGACTGACATGAATTTTCTTGTATAATAGTAGATTATAACTAAAAAAACTGCTAGTTGTTTGGAAATAAATTGAATATCTGACAAGATTTTTAAAAAAGAAAATGACAAGTCTTGCTTCTGGACATTCTTTAAAAGAACCCAAGACCTCTAAGCAAAAGGCCAGCCTTCTCTCTCCCCTCCCCAGTTGATTTTGTAGTTTAATCGTTGACAGGAGGCAGGTCTGATATTTAAAAGAGTACATGCTAGGATTGTTTCTTTCATTCTTTGGAAGGTTAATAATTGCATATAATCCATGTTCAATTTGCAGTTCTCTCAGATCCATTTGCCATTTACACCTTGTTCTACAAAAATGACCAACTGTGATATGTTTGCATCAAATTTCATTTCAAAGTCAATAGGTAAAATCCTGTTGGCATAAAATATTGCAGCGGAGGTAGCTGGTATCATCAGTTCCCACCAGTAAAAATTAATTTAAATTAATTTAAAATTTTGTATCCCCATTTTAGGTTACAAAGTTTGATATGCCCCACCTCTTGCCCTGAGGGACTCTTTCAAAGGGGAAGGGTGTATTTATTCACACACACATTGCTGGCTGCCAAATCACCACTACAGGATCAGAACCACTGAAAGTGAGTTTTAGAAATTAGAAATTAGAAACAGAAAATAATTGTGAAATGGATGGAAAATTTGACACTAGTCAGATCATATCTAGAGTACTGTGTCCAGGTCTGGACACCACACTTTAATAAACATGTCAACAAACTGGAACAAGTTCAAAGGAGAACATCAAAAAGGAGCAGGAGGCTGAAAACTGGTTGTATTTACCTTTGATAAAAGAAGACTGAGAGGGGATATGATGGTACTTTTCAGATACTTAAAAGATAGTCATTAACAGGAGTAGCAGGATATTGATCATCCCAGGGTGCAGGACATGAAATAATGTGCTGAAACTACAGAAAGTCTGAGATAGGCTGACTATCAGGAGCTGTTATTGTAATTGTTATAGCAGTGTGACAATAGAACCAATTACCTCAAGAAATAGTGAATATTCCAGCACTGGAGGCACTCAAAAGAAAGTTGGACAACCAAGTGCCAGATCTTCTTTGATTTAGATTCCTGAATTGAGTAGGTGGCTGGACTTGATCATCTCGTAGGGCCCTTCCAACTCAGTTATTCTACGATTATTCTCCGATTCTAAGAAAAAGATGCCCTAGGCAGAACCTAAATGGGGTTCAGGACACTTGTAAGTAATTTAAATTTAATTTAATTATGTCAACATCTTCATCCATGTAAATTTATGACAACAGAAGACTGGATGGTATTTGAGTTGGCTCTGATATTTCTTATTTGGCCAGATCACCCAAGACAGTCTGAAGAAAATAATGTTTTGCCAAGACTAAAGAAATTGGTTGAGGGAATCAGCACTTTCTTGGTGAATTTACAAATCAACCTTCAATTCTGCATCTTGGCAATAAGCTGTCTTGATCATGCTGGAAAGTGTTGCTTTAATGAGAGCAATGTCTACTAAGGTAACCCTTTTGTCTATTGAGGAATCATTTCAGTCTCCCCCACTAATAATAATAATAATAATAATAATAATAATAATAATAATAATAATAATAATAATAATAATAATAATAATAATAATAATAATAATAATAATAATAATAATAATAACAACCACCCTACAGCTGGATCTAACAGATCTAGCTTGGGCATGGATTGGAATCAGGCTGGACTGCATTTCTGCATACATTGTGTGTTTACAATGGGAAACATCACCCCACACTGCTCCAAACTGCAATGTATTTCTTCATATGATCATACCTCAAGAGGGCAACTTGAATACCCTGAAGTAGCTTCTACTGTCCACAGTAACTAATAGAAAAATTGAGCATGGGAATATGAAACAGGAGTCCTCACTTATTGCTAATGTGAATAAGAAATAAATGCACCCCACTGATTTTACATTTAAACCAATTCAGCAATATATATCCACAAATTCATTTCATTTTTAAAAAAATTCCTTTTTTAAACACAAATACACACCCATAGCCACAACCATGTTCACAGGTGCTTTTATAATTATGTCAGTGCTAAAACAAATGCAAAAGAGAAACAAAACAAGAAGGAATGGGAGGGACCACCCAGGTACATTAATTTTCATTTTCCACATTTGTGTTCATTTCACATTCTTATTTTTGACTCAGTGCATTTCACTGGCAGGCCTGATGCTCAAGACTGGAAAAGGAGAACACTTGAACATTCCATGAGATTTGAATGGAAAACACCAAATGTAAAAGTAAAACAAGGTTCAATATTGAGATTCCATAGAAAGCAATAGCAAACTCAACCCCTCTGCAGTAGAAATATGGCTAATTAAAGAGGAATTGGTTTTATTTGGAGCACGACCTGTTGGGGAAACTAGTTTCTACACCTGAACTTTTAGCGGACCCAAAGAACCCAGTTCCATTGGACTCCAACGGGGTCCACTGAAGAATCGACAGATGTGCTGTGTTAGGATGGAGCTGGAATCCATGTCTTGCATACAATTTATTTAAGAATTCTGTTGGCCCAAGTGTTTCATTGGACCAGTGTCTTGTTCTCAGTTGTTCTGGAATATTCCCATGCCCTTTTTCCATTGTTCTCTCTGATTTCCTGAATGGCTGTTCCACCTTACACGTGTTCCACTCTCATGCAAATTTGAAGGTAGAAAACTAAACAGCATTAATAGACCTGTCTTTTTCCTTTTGAAAATTGTAATCAAAACATTTTTAGAAGTTAAAATAAAATCTGTGCTTATCTCCAACTTTAATGTGCTTAAATTATCTTGTTGCAATACATAAAGTATAATACTCTACACATTTAACAGATATTGACTAGTGCTGTGGTGAGAACATTTACAAGCAGTGTTGAATCAATACCTGACCTCCTGTAAACTGCACACCCACTTCTGTTTGCCAAAGGTGGCAAGATCTGATGGATGCTCACAATGGGAAAAGACAAAAATATGATTTTTGGGTTTTCTCCTTTTCACTTACAGCTCTTATTGCCCTTCCCATATTGTTCCAGATCAGTTTTTCAAGCCAACTGTTGTCCCAAATTATTTGGCTTTAGCTACTGTATACTTTCATTTAGGTGGCCTGGGGACATTTGCTACTCTTTCTTAAGTGGCAAAATATTTTCAAATGGCCCATCACTACACCAGTAGTCATGACCCTCTGGGCTTGCACAGACAAATGTCAGTATAATGGTCTTTATTGGTACAAAATGACTTATTCCTTTACTTACTCAGCAGAAGTCCTTATTAATGCTGAGGCATATAATTCTTGGGAAATTCAAGTCCAGTTAACTGATTTTAAAAGCAGTGGGTATTTCATTATTTGTCACACATCTTACAGTACAGCCTCCCCGCTCACAACATAATGAATCAGTCATCCACGTTCTCTTCTACTGCCCGTTTTACAAGGAAATCAATCTCAACTACAGTTGTACCTCGCTTAAAGAGCATAATGTGTTCCACAGGATTGCTCTTTAAGCGAATTTGCTGTTTAAGTGAAACACCATTGTAAGTGACCAATTCTGACTTCTGGTGAGGGGGATTGCAAACCCCGATTTATTTGTTAAGCGAGTTTTTGGTTGGTTTTATTTGTTAAGCGAAGTGAACATTCAGAGAAAATGCTGCTCTTTAAGTGAGTTACTCTTTAAGCGAGGTGCTCTTTATGTGAGGTTTGACTCTACCTAGATCCCATTTTGACTAAATTTAGTGGACTCTTACCTTCTCTAGCTTGCTGCTTCTCTTGAACAATGGCTCCACTGATTACTTGGACCAAGTGACTGCCTTTCTGTCAGGTACCATCCAGTCTCGACTATTCGGTGGGTGTTTGTGATTCTTGATTTTACATGTTTTGGTTATGCCACTCCTTGTCGTTTTAAACCACCTTTCATACCACTTGCACTTGTGGTGCTTCTTTTAAACAATGATTCTACTGACTTTATGTATAGAGTAGCTATTTTTTTAATGTGTGCTTCTAAACTCCACTCTAGAGGTAAGAGCAGTTGATCCCAGGTTCTCCATGATTTTATTTGTACCACACCTTGTTGTATCAATTGCCTGCAATGTTCTTGGCACTGTAGTGCTTGTTCTAATGCCGATAAAGGTTATTGAATAAAAAATGCACCAAATGTGGATGTGATGTCGTCAATGAGATTAAACTGCTAAGTTCCACAGCAGTTTTCCAGATTGACCCTGGGCATCTGTTAAACAGAAATAAATTAAACTGAAGTCAGCGGGACTCTGTACAAAATTTCAATTTATGAACATCAGAAGATGTGTTGTAGATACTGCTGGAAAATTGAAACCTGGATCAGGTTTATTTCATTTAATTTATTACAATATTTTCATGCTGGTTCTCAAAAGAAAGCCTACCTGAGCAGTTCATGTGAAAATCAACAGCAAAATACAATACTGAAAAACCAGGAAGAAAAATAAAATGCTGAAATACTGACAGCCGTTTAAACAATGTAGCTGCTGCCACAGCAGAAATCAAATTGAATTCACTCCAGTTTTTGAAAACCATGTGGAATGGCTGGATTTGATTATGGTTCTCTATAGAGTTTATAATGGAACAAGAGACTCTGAGTCAGAATCTATTACTCTGGTCTTAGAAGAAAGGAAATTGTCCAGTTCAGGGACCACAGCAGAACCACTCCCCCCAGTAGATGCTAAGCTGTCAATCATACTGCAGTGATGCTGCCTGGAACAGAACTTCATTAGGTTAGAGTCACACTTGAGTAAAAATGCAAACTGTTAAGGTGGTTATTTTAATGTTCTAGGTTGTGAAGTTCTCAATGAATCCCACCTCCCATAATGAATGGTCCCTTCTTACGCCGTATTATGATTTCCTAATCTTAACAATCTTCTGCAAAATATTTTCTCCCAACCTTGAAAAAGATCCTTTTGTAGACTAGAATCTCCAGAATCCACCAGCAAGCATAAGCAAGTAGAAGGCAAAGGCTCTCTCTAACGCCAGGGAAATGTGAGGTTCTTTCCAATTCTTGTTGGGAAAGAACATAGATAAAGGTATAGGTGAAACTTAGTGATTATCTTAGGTAGAAAGGAGATGTCAGGAAAGATGGTAACTTCGTCTTTAGCAAATTGTAGAAATGGATCTTCATATCTAGGAGCTGATTATTCACTAGCTATCCCAGCTGACATAATGGCAACAAGGGATGTCATCTTGAAAGACAATTGCCTTAAAACTGCTTATGCCATAGGCTCAAAGGGGGGGCTTGGTCAACTGTTTGAGAGCCAAATTAAAGGACCATTGCTGTACCAGGTCTCTTATATCCGGGAAAGTGTTTTGAAGGTTCTGAACACAGAATCTTGTTCGAGGCATTCAGAGGCTTCTAAGCCAAAACTGTAACTTTTTTAAATTCTGAGGAAAAGGAATAGAGCAGAGCTTTTGAATGCTTGACAAAGCCTTTCTAGTACAATTTCCAGCACAGTTGCAGATGTATGGTACTGTTTAACACAATTTCTTTTTTTTAAGTACAACTGTGAAAAGGGAGATAAAACAGCATAGTGATTCTGCCTAGAGACAACACTGGTACCTTTTTTTTGTTCAAGTGAAAGATACATCTAGAAATTTACCTTGGATCATTAACGTTGAATTAAATATGTTATACTCCTTATTTAAAGAAGAAAAAAACTACAGCAAGGCAATAATTCTGAGCAGATGGGCAGAATTTAGTGGAACTGAAGCACATTCTAATAGGGAGTAACTTGCAGCCACTTTGTTGAAACGTAAGTGCCTTTCCTCATCTCCTTGCTATTTTATGACATATTTTAATTTGTTGTAAAATCAAGATGAAAGAGGACTCTACTTTAATTGACATTTAATTATCCATTATTAAATTATAATTTAAGCATCTGATTATGTGGATTTTTAAAGTTTCATTTCCCAATTCCACTATAAAGCTATTTTGGGAAACAAAATAATGCTGACTTGATTCTAGCTTTAGTCATCTTTAGAGCTGACTCACTGAAATTGGTGGGATTTAAACCAGGCATGATTAACATATATCTTGCTGATGTCACTGGCCAGTCTGTTGAGGATTTCTGTACATGTGACTAATTCTGTGCAACTGTTTCTGAAATGTTAATTATGTCCCTGGCCATGAGATGTTCTACTCATAGAAAAAACTAGTATGGAGCCAAAATGCATTGCACATAAAAGATCCTACACAGTTTAAAGAACTTTTATACCCCTGTTATATTTGTAAAACACTTGTGGGGACATTTCAACCCTCTAGATCAATGGTGGAGAACCTTTGCATGTTTACCAGGGGGGGCACTCAGAGTCTATTCTGTGGGCATGTGCGCTGTCATCCCAGAACACTGTTCTCCCCACCCCATGCCCAGCAGCCCAATGGGAGTGCTTCCTTCCTCTCCCCAGCACAGAGATTGCCCCATCCCTCTCTTTGGGCACATGGTCTCTAAAAGGTTCACCATCACTGCTCTAGGTAAGAGGTTCCCAACCCCGAGCTAATGGGCCTAATCCTCTAGGACCGCCTCCCACCACTGGAAGTTGTGATATGTCGCTTACCATGGTGGTGGGAATTGTGTGTTTTTTGGGGGGTTTTGCACAGCCTCTACTACTTCCCAGGGTGGCGGGAGGCTTTTTGGAGCATGTTTGCTCTGGTTTGGGAATTTTCCACCGCTTCCTCGCTGCACTTTGGCAGCTAGAACTCAATGGTGGGTGACTTCTGGTACTTGGCAGAGCTTATGTCTGTGTCTGGGATCCCAGCATGGAACCAGGAAGTTACCCACTGCTGAGCTTTAGCTGCCAAAGTGCAGCAGAAAAACAAGAGGAAAAACCCAAACATTCATCTATTATCAAAATTTAATCTTTTTAAATCTTGTATATTTTTGGTAACATGTATTCCCAAACACTTAGAATTGTTTCTACTTTTATCATAAATTTCTTTTTAATACTTTCAGTGTCCTATCTATCTTAATTAAGCAAAATCATCTCACTTTTATTCCAGTTTAATTTTAACTTCACCCAGTTATTAAAATAAAATAAAAAAACCACAAAAAACTAGAAGTAAAAGTCAACAGGAAGCCTGTTTTTATACTTGGATCAAAATTTGAATTCAGACCCAAATAATCTCCAAACCATTTGAAGTTTTATCAGAGCATTTCCTGATCCATCCATGATTTGACCAAATCTTGTGCCTCGTTTGCTAGGAATTAAACCAAATGCTATATTGCAGACACACATAATAGCATCCTCTTGCAATGTATTCTTGAGAGGAAATGATTTTGAGAGTAGGTGCTGTGCAGTGGTGGGATGTCAAAAATTTTACTACCCCACCGTGATGTCATCACAGTGTGGGTGGAGCTAACATCATTTATTTGCTCATATTTACTATCCTGCCCCAATTGGGTAAACCCGGCTCTGAGCGGCTGACATCATGATGTCATGGGCGGGGCCAAAGAAAAAAATAATTATAAAATAAAAATAAGCACACACACCTCAACCCACCCAACCACCCACAACACAAACCCGTAAATAAATTAAACAAATTAAATAAAAAATACATTAAAGTACACCCACCCACTCACCCACCCCAAGCACAAATCAACCAAAGCTTTTAAACCAGAGCTTAAAGCTTATTCTGGCTAATCTTTCTCACACTAGGTCAGATGGAAGGAACTACAGAATGAACTCACCACAAGATGGCTTCATGTTGGCACTTTTCAACTTTTCAACAGTTAAAGAAGTTAGGTACTAAGTCTTTGCCTAACCAGTACTCTAGGATAATATGCCTCAATGTAAAGCAGCTGTACCTCCTTAAGGGTTCTCCAATTGGAACAGCAATTGGAACAGCACAGGTGTACCTTATTGATGAGGTAACTCCAAGACTTTGCTTAAAAACCCCAAGCCAGGCCATCAGGCCTTTTTAGGAACTGTGGTAGTACGTCAATATAGGTAAAGGTATTTAATACACATTAAAATATACACAGACACACCACATCCAAAGGTGAGTCACTTACCCTTGGGAGCAGGTTGTAGGGAGCTTCAGGCTAGCAGCTTCTCTTCCTCCTCCCCACTTGGGAGGACAGCAAGGAGGTCATGCATACGTGCCAAGCACTGTGGGGGAACCAGTGGGGGAACCAGTGGGGGAACCAGTGAAAAGGTAAGCCCTGAAGGTGGTTCCCCCCCCCAAAAAAAAAAAAAAAAGCTGCTACCGGTTCTTCAGGGCACTGGGAAAAGTTACTACCGGTTCTGGAGAACTGGTGAGAACCTGTTACATCACTGGTGCTGTGGATAGGCAAGGACTTATTTCACTTCAGAGCTGAAAACTGAGATAGGAAGACATTAAAGATGGAAGACTCTGCAGATGAAAGTTCCTTTGCTAAAAGCAACAGGACTGGATGGATTGAATATACTTTGGAGCCCTTTCACTCTCTTTGTTAGGTTCTGTTTGAAATGTCAGTGGAAAATTCAGACTTTGGAACATAATTTGTTCTTCCTTTACTCCAGTTTAGATTTTTTTTTTGTCAGCATTTTTAATGTACCAGTGAAGTCCCTTTAGAAAGTATGGGGAGTGATTTCCTCAGGTACTTATACCTCTTGTGTAATTAATATTTGTTTTATGCTCAGTTTGTCATCTCAAAGTATTAGAACGAGCTCATAATCTGCACAAACACTAATAATGCATTTTCCTCAAGTGTGCTATTAAAATGCCTGCAATAGACCGCTCTAGATTGTGGGATCATAGAGTCAAGAAGGACTTTGGAAATTACCCCAATGTAGAGGTTGTAGCTGTTTGCATTCTGCTTAAGCATCTCCAGTAAAGGAGGAAACATTGGCAATCAATATCTCCTAACATTGCCAGTTCCACTTTCATCACCCTGGATCCTATGCTGTTTATCTGTCAACTGAAACACTTCTGTCAGTGGAACTGGCTGAATGGTGGTCTTACCCATGTCGCTCTACAACAGGGGTTCCCAATATTTTCAAGCCATGGGCTGGGTCACATTCTTTCAGTCACCTTTGAGGGCTGGACAGCCATTTTCCCTGCCTACACAATGGAGGTGGCAATTTTGTCCCAACAGCTTCAAAGGTGTGGCCATTTTGTTCTTCAAATGCCCTTGGAGGGGGTGGGGCACATGAAGTGGTGCCACAGGCTGCATGGTGAAGTGGGCTTGAAAACCATTTCACCATATTGGCAAATGATTTGCTTTGTGTACAGAGGGAGCAGGCTACATGTAATTCAGCCCCTCCCATGTCCCAGATTGTAATAATTATAATAATGGAATTTGTTCTAGTTGCGTTACAAATTCTGCTCTTTCACCAAGCAATTTTAGGTAACCAGGAATATATATACTGAGCCATTCAATTGGACTTCATCATATTTCTTTCTCTGTCATGAAGTAACTTAAAAAGTTGAGACACAGTTGTGGGGGGGGCAGTTATCATGTGATCTCTGCCACTTCTTATTTGAATATTATGGGTTCTGCTGAAAAGTATGAGTTCTGGCTTGAAAGAAGCTTCAGAAAAATAACTTGCTATCTAAAACAGCAGGAGGTTGGGACATGTGGCAAGATGCAACTTGTATACAAACACATGTCTTAAAAGATGCCTTGATGAAAAATAATACATGACTTGAAAGAATAGCAATGAGTTTGCTGTTCAGTGGCATGCCTTTGGAATCTTCTGGAACTATATTTTTTAAGATCTTGCTGAGCACTGCGCTTAACAATAAATCCATATTCCTTTGAATAAATACATCTAAAATTACTTGATTTTCTTTTTCTCCAGTATTATGCTCTAACACCCTTTTCCGATGTATTCATGCAAAATTAGAGGCTGTACTCTCCAGAGGTTTTATAAGATACTGTGCCTATACTGATTTCCTCTAGTAGTGAAGTATTCCCAGAGTGGAGCAGGGTTTAAGTACTGAATGTTCATCAAACTGATACATGGAAACTAAGATTGTAGAACCAGTGGTCTTTACAGGCACAGGGTGGCTTCTGTGCATACAGTTCTTGATTAAGGTTAATCAGAGACCAGAATGGACTTTCTCAGACCCTTTGAGATTGGAAGGGAGACATTTGGAGCTAATCTGAATAATCTATTGTTGCTAATGGCTGTGTGAAGCTGTATTGTTGTGCTTGCTTGTCTGTCATTTTGCTTGAATACACCCTTTGACCCCTGAATTTGGTGTATAAAAACCATGCCTGTAAATTTCACTCCTTATTTATTTATTTATTTATTTAATCAAACTTTTATGTCGCCCTCCTCACAAAGACCCAGGGTGGCTAACAAACTTTAAAAACACTTAAAACACAGTAAAAACATGGTATAAAACCAGAATTAAACAGGATTAAAAGTTACAAAAATTAAAGGAGATTAAACAAGTCACACAGAGAGAGGGAGGGGTTAGATGAGCCAACAAACTAAGACAACCATCTGGCCCATACCCCACACATGCCCTGCCAGCGAGGTCTAAGTTTCACTCCTTGTCTGAAGAAGTGGACTTGATCCACGAAAGCCAACAATAAAAATATAGCAGTTAGTCTTTAAAGTGCTACAGTATTTTTTATTTTGTTTTGTTTATTTTGTTTTGATAGTTCTTGATTAAGAAGATCAGATTTGAGCAAAGCAATTGCAAATTAATTTCTGACCATACATATGGCCTTTTAATCAAACAACGTCAAAAACCATCCCCTCCCCCTATCTCCATGGTTCTTCTTACAAAGAGTTCATTTTGTAATATTTAGCTGGAAATTCTGGCTTCTTTGAGAGGTCAGAATTATTTAAATCAGGCAGATGAATAATTTTATATAGTGATCTTTTTTAAAATTCAAATTTTGCATTTCTATATTCCAGTAAAGGATGTACGGATCTCCCCTTCCACCCAAAAAAGGTCATTAGGCTACACAACACTATTTTAACTTGAAAATCCTCACAAGTTATGCCCAAGAAGGAGCCTTGTTATCCTTATTATCCTACATGATACAAATGTTGACTGTCCTTTCCAGTTTTAAAGTTGCCACATCCAAAGTAAAAATGGTGATGATGATATCCAGTCTCTATCAAGTAGAAGAATTTTCCATTGCCCATGTCTTCTTCAGCAGGGGGGAAAACATGGCTCCCATCCCCTTTGCTACATATCAGTGCAAATAATTAATCTGGGTCACTTCTGAGACATCAGACTTCAAAGCCCCTAGGTACTACAATGTGTGATAAGTACATTTAGGGTAGGGCTTTGAAATACTAATTTTGGTACTAGATTTTAGCAGCAAACAATTGATAATGCAATGATTCATTTGTTAAAATTTGTTAAAATTCATCTGAATTTATTTTAGGTCTTCATAATCACATTGTGCCCAGAACCTAATAAATTAAAATAAGAAGATATGTTCATCTTTATTAGAAAAGTTAGATTTAGTAGCTTTTAACAAGTAAATTTTTTAAATTAATTGATGATGATTTTCATGAAATAGAAGTAACAAATTATTTGTGAACAAGTTACTTCCAAGCTTGGTCTGATGTACTTTGGAATATCTGCATATGTATGAAGTGTTACCTGTTATTGTGGTGAATGAGGCCTTCAGCTTCATGCTGCAGCTTTCTGGTCTCTGCTTTTCCATCTACAGCACATGCTGGGAAAGGACGCCCTGTTTTACACACTAGAAATCCCAGGATGTTCAGTTTTCATCAGACACTTTTATAAAATTCAGGCCTGTCCTTGAGCATATCAGTGAGCTTGACTGATAAATGGGGTTTTATACTTTGTTTTATATAGGTCTGCTAATGGTTCTCCCTTCACATATATATTTATAGGTATAATTGTTCTTGGCTAACACTCAAGTAATGACTTCTCCAAGGTCATTTTAGAGTCTGTGATAGCCCTACTTCATGAGTTACTGCTAGACTTATAGGTAATTACAACACTTTAGTGATTCACTTACTTATAATCTAGGGACAAAACCCTACCCACTGAAGCATCAATTACCTATGTGTCCCTTAAGACCCCGGGACTGTGGTGGCTCAAGTGGTTAAGACTCTGAACTCAATGACTGGAAGGTTGGGGTTCAATTCCTGAATACTGCACGGCGGAGTGAGCTCTCGTCTGTGTCCCAGCTCTGCTAACCTAGCAGTTCAAAAGCAAGACATTGCAAGTGGATAAATAGGGACCGCTTCAGTGGGAAGGTAAATAGCGTAACATGCACTCCAGTTTTGAGGCATGCCTGCCATGTGTCCATGGAAAGGTCTGCAGATGCAGACAGCGCTGGCTCTTTGGCTATCATCAGAGATGAGCACTGAACCCTAGAGTTGGATATGACAGGATTTCAAGCAAGGGCGACCTTTACTTTTACCTTTAAAACCTATTTTATTTTAAGAAGCTCACCTTGTTAGCTGGAAGGTCGGCAAGTCAACAGTTCGAGACCCGGGTATTGCATGATGGATTGAGTGTCTCTGTCCCTGCTCCTGCCAACCTAGCAGTTCAAAAGCAAGAAATTGCAAGTAGATAAATAGGGACCACTTTGCTGGAAAAATATCTTGGGGACATGAAAGGAGCCTCATTCAGGTGCCCCCTGAGCAGAGTTTCTCCAGCAAAATCCTTTCAATCCAAAATAATTACTGACATGAAATTATTCTCATTATTAGCTACTACAATGAAGGCTTTCTCAAAACTGCAAAACTGCAATGTATAGCCAGGAATAGGAATGGGGTAGGCCCCTACACTTTCTAAGTCTATGTTCTGTCATTCAAGCCGTCAGTAACTTTACTAATTGGATTTTAAAAATGCTGTGAGTAAGCTGTGCATTAAGAATTGGCCAGAAAACTGATTATGTGTTTTGCCTTATATCTTGGCTTCTGCAAGGGCTGGAGTTTTACTTAAAAACAGTATTTTTTTCTGGGAACTTCACAGGGGAAGAAGCAAGTCTCCAGAAAAACCCAGGAAATATTAAGGCTTTTAAAAAGAATTTTATTTTATACTACATAATATAGAAAAAAGAAAAAGGAAAGAAAACAAGGCAGAAAGACTTAATATAAACAATATCTCAACAACATTATAAACTGATATGTGCACCAACTACCCAGCAGGACAATATATACATGTTTCTATCTATTCTCTATTTCAACCTTATTTAACTACGTACTTGTCCCTTTTGTTAGATATTTGAATGTCCAGCGGCGGGAAAACCGCCGCTTCCTATTGGTCAGTGGGCTGGGTCAAGCAGGGTATTTAATACCCTGCTTACCCAGCCATTGTTGTTGTTGTCTCAACGTGTTCATAATAAACTATTGTGTTCCTGGTTCACCTATAATGGCGTCTGTGTCCTCACTCCCGCGCCCGGATCTCCGGATCTAACACTGGCGACGAAGGTGGGATCTTGAGGAACGGACCAGAACCAACGAGACTCCCTGAGCCATCTGAAAACGGCACCATGCCATGGCTGCTTACACTCCGCCGGCCCCCTTCCAGCCGAAGGACGAAAAATGGGGAAGCTACTTGGACCGGTTCGAGTTTTCCCTCATAGCCGCGGAGCTGGGAGAAATCTCCACGGAACGGAAGAAGGCGTTCTTCCTTACCCACTGTGGTCCCAAGGTATACGAGGTGGCTCAGTCCCTAGTGGCCCCAACGCCTATAATGGAGGTCTCTTGGGAGACCCTACAAAGGGCTCTCAGAGACCACTTCTCGCCGGAGCCTTCCAAGTTCGTTTTTCACATTCACTTCAGGGATCGCTACCAGATGGCCGGAGAGCCCATCAGCGAATTCGTGGCCGCCCTGAGGACAGCAGCTATCCCG
The DNA here is from genome assembly GCA_030440675.1 of Furcifer pardalis. Classification (NCBI taxonomy): domain Eukaryota; kingdom Metazoa; phylum Chordata; class Lepidosauria; order Squamata; family Chamaeleonidae; genus Furcifer; species Furcifer pardalis. The sequence goes on from CP126894.1 coordinate 159,476,488, forward strand.
GCCGCATTCGGGTCTTCTCTCGAGGACGCCCTGATTGAACAAATCATCCGAGGGGTCCGAGACAACAAGCTCCGGAAGCGGCTCCTGGCTAGAAGAGATTTGACCCTGGCCACAGTGATAGACGAGGCGAGAGCATACGAAGTCTCAACATCAGCCGCAATCTCTATCAACCGGGCCCCGTCGGCGCAGCATCAGGCCACCGCACATCACCAAGACATCGGCCCCGACGAGGAGGACGACGAAGAGGCAGAGGTGTGTGCGGCCGATGGGGCGAACCCAGGGAGAAGTGGCCAGCGCTGCGCCAGCTGCGGAGGATCACACCAGAGGGCACATGGCCGCTTCAGAGAAGCAATCTGCCGTTATTGCGACAAGCGGGGACACATCGGAAAGGTATGCCGGGCAAAGCAAGCTGGAAATCAGGCTGACCGGCACGTTCAAAGTTTCCCGCCGGGCAAGATGGCCGCCAACCACCGATCAAATCATAAGCGCCAGGGAAACCACGGCGCCAAATTCGAAGAGGCGGAAACCCACACAATCACGATCAGCAACGCCACCACAGAGAGAGGAGAGAAGTTTTACACAACGGTCCAGATCGACGGAGCAGAGTGCCCGATGGAGGTCGATTCTGGGGCCACCGTATCCCTGATTTCCTGGAGGTGGATGAAGCGAGCCTTTCCATCCCTCAGGGAATCGGACCTGAAAGCCCAACGGATCTGGGTCAAGGACTGCCAGGGCAGATTCCTCCCCGTCGCAGGCCAGAAGTGGGTCCGAGTCAAGTACGGACGGAGAGAAGAGACCCTGCCGCTGACCATCGTCCGGGGCAACATTCCGACACTCCTGGGTACCAATTGGTTCCCAGCCCTGGGGCTGTCCATCGCGGGCATCCACAGTTCCTCCATCGACCAGCACGGAGACACCTCGCTACGGCACGACCTGATGGCAGAGTTCCAGGACGTTTTCGGGGAAGGACTGGGCAGGTACGTGGGGTCGCCCATCTCCTTCTCTTTAAACCTGAATGTTGCCCCGATCCGCCTTAAGGCCCGGAGAGTTCCACTGGCCCTTAAGCCCAGGGTCGAGAAGGAACTAGACAAGCTAGTAGCCCAAGGAATCCTTGTCCCCGCCGACCACGCTTGGTGGGAGACCCCCATAGTCACCCCCATAAAACCGGATGGGTCAGTGCGCATCTGTGCAGATTACAAATGCACAATAAACAAGGCGTTAGAGCCGAGCGCATACCCGGTTCCCGTGATTGACCACCTCCTACACTCATTGGGCCCAGGGAAGATCTTTGCCAAGCTGGACCTGGCTCAGGCCTACCAACAGCTGCCGGTGGACGATGCCACAGCCGAGGCGCAGACCATAGTCATGCACCGTGGCGCGTTCAAGTGTACCCGGTTACAGTTTGGGGTCAGCATTGCGCCGGGACTTTTCCAGAGCACTATGGAGAGACTCCTCCACGGCCTTCCAGGGGTGGTGCCATATTTCGATGACGTCCTGATCATCGCGGGAGACCCTGGGCAGCTCAAGGACAGGGTCGCAGCCGTCCTCGCCAAGTTTAGGGCCGCCGGGCTAAGGGTGAAGCGAGACAAATGCCTGCTTGGGGTCCCCTCTGTGGAGTTTTTGGGGTTCCGGATTGACTCGAAAGGCATCCACCCGACCAGGAGCAAGGTGGAGGCAATTCAGAACGCTCCGGCCCCTAAGAACAAGCAGGAATTGCAGACATTCCTGGGGCTCTTAAACTTCTATGCGGCATTCCTGAAAGGAAAGGCCACTGCCACTGAGCCATTGCACAGACTGCTAGCGGCCAAGTCGGGATGGGTGTGGGGCCCAGAGCAAGAGTCGGCTTTTGAAGCAGTAAAAAATCTCCTATCACAGGACAGTTTCCTGATCCAATACAACGCCACCCTGCCACTGGTCCTCACCTGCGACGCGTCTCCCTACGGCGTCGGCGCGGTCCTTGCCCACCGACTCCCCAACGGTCTCGAGGCACCCATCGCCTACTACTCCAGAACGATGTCACCTACGGAGCGGAACTACGGGCAAATCGATAAGGAGGCGCTGGCGGCAGTGGCAGGGGTAAGGAAATTCCATGACTACCTGTATGGCCGGGACTTTGAACTGGTGACTGACCACAAACCCCTCTTGGGGCTCTTGGCCAGCGACCGCCCCACACCTTCGGCCTTGTCCCCCCGGATGCAGCGCTGGGCCCTATTTTTGTCCGGGTACTCTTACACTATGGTCTATCGACCCGGGAAACACATGGGGAACGCGGACGCTTTGAGCAGGTGCCCCCTCCCGGATCAGGACGGGGCAGAGAGGGGGGAGGCATTGGTGCTCGCCCTGGACGTTCTGGACTCTGCTCCCACCACCTCGGCTGAGGTTGCTAGGACCACGGCGAAGGACGCCGAACTCCGGACTGTCTCCAGCTGGGTCCAACGGGGTTGGCCGGACAAGGGGGAAGGGGAGTTCAAAACGTTTTTTGATAAGCGAAACGAACTGTGTTGTGCGGGGGGTTGTTTGCTGTGGGGAGACCGGGTGGTAATTCCCAGGAAACTTCGCCCAACAGTCCTCGAAACGCTTCACACCAGCCATCCGGGGGTAGTGAAGATGAAGGGGTTGGCCAGGAGTTATGTGTGGTGGCCCGGAATTGACAAGGATATCGAGGCGTAGGTAGGCAAATGCACACCTTGCCAATCATCCCGGCCCAATCCTCCAGCAGCCCCAGTCAGGGAGTGGGAACAACCCGCGGGTCCGTGGCAGAGGCTCCACATCGACCTAGCCGGCCCGTTCCACAGCCAAGTATTCCTAATTGTAGTGGACGCTTACTCCAAGTGGCTGGAGGTCCGACTCCTGAGTAGCACCACCGCCAGGGCAATTATTCGGGAGCTCAGGCAACTGTTTGCCACACACGGCATTCCAGACACCCTGGTCTCCGATAACGGCCCACAGTTCACAGTCACAGAGTTTGAGCAGTACCTGGCGTCCTTAGGGACCAGGCACGCTCTCACCTCGCCGTTCAGGGTGCAAGGTAATGGGCAAGCCGAGAGGTTCGTGCGTAGCACGAAAGAAGCCTTGGGAAGGTTGGGGCCTGGAGACTGGCAGGAACGTATTGATACGTTCCTGTTGGCACAACATAACCTCCCCTGTGCTGCCATAGGGTAAGCCCCTGCGGAGTTGCTGATGGGCAGGAGACTCCGCTGCCAACTGGATCGGCTGCACCCACAGTACTCCCCGGACAAGTACCAGGAAGGACAGTCGCGGGGCCGCACACTTCCCATAGACTCCCCCGTTTTTGCACGGAACTATGCACCTAGCCCACAGTGGGAAGAAGGGGTCATCAGCGACATGCTAGGCCCCTACATATACAAGGTTCACCTCACTGATGGTCGAGTATGGAAACGCCATATCGACCAGCTCAGGAGGCGGATGAGTTCCGACACGGAAAGCGACTCAACCTTCGGGGCACAGACCACCCCAGAGCCAGACATATTCCCAATGGCCGAACCGGTCACCGACCCGGTTCAGCCAGACAACTTCCCCACACGAACGGCCCTGTCACCAGAGAACTTACCGTGCGAAGCAGGTTCACCCCCGGTTGCCGCAGAACCCGTCGCTCGTCCCCCGGAGCAGGCCCCGGTCCAGCCAGGGCAGAGCGAGAGCAACAGGTCCGCTCTGCTCGATGCCCCGGCGCCGACTGAACTGCGCAGGTCTGGGAGAGCGCAGACACGCCCCCGTCACCTGGATGACTACGTATGTAAATAGGGAAATAGTGCATTCTGGGGGGAAGGGGTGTTAGATATTTGAATGTCCAGCGGCGGGAAAACCGCCGCTTCCTATTGGTCAGTGGGCTGGGTCAAGCAGGGTATTTAATCCCCTGCTTACCCAGCCGTTGTTGTTGTTGTCTCAACGTGTTCACAATAAACTATTGTGTTCCTGGTTCATCTATAATGGCGTCCGTGTCCTCACTCCCGCGCCCGGATCTCCGGATCTAACACCTTTTTTCCAAATGATATCTATTCTTGCCCTTGTTTTACTCCTTTCCCCTTCACTAGAACATATTCAAGAATTTCTCCCCACATTTCTCTAAAATCTGATTTTCTAAATACAGTAATACCTCATATAACATTAGTATCGAATAACACTAAAATCGCATAACATTAAGGAATCTGGGGGGAAGAATTGCATCAGATAACATTAAGATCCTATGGGATGCTTCAGATAACAACCGCTAAAGCCTGTGTGGTTACAATGTATCTCTATGGATCCCATAGAGGATCAGATAACACTAAAAATCATATAACACCAAGACTTGTGGAACCAGGTTTTAGTGTTATATGAGGTTTTACTGTATCCCATTTTTAACTTTGATGTCAATCTATTATGTATTGCCATATTCCATATTTCTTTATACCAATCTGCCAATTCTATTTTACCATCAGTTTTCCATTTCTTAACAATAACCAATCTTAAAGCTACCGTATTACCATTATAATAATCATTTCATTCTTACTCCTTTCAGTTTGTTTGCTTCCAATATCTAGGTTTTTGGAGCATTTCAGTCAGATTATTTGCTAGCCCTTTTAGGAGATCCTTGATCTTATCTGTTCCATCCAACTACGTAACTTGCTTACATTTGAAAATCAAATGAAATGGTTATGCTTAGCTATTGTATGTCGCTTTTTTCCTCAGAGATAAGGAGAGCATGGGATATCTAGGAGATAAAAGAAGGATCTTGATCTCAAGCTGCCATTGTGAAGGAAAAAACCCAGAGAACAAGGTCCCTTATCTGAGCTATTCATTTATCTATGAGGCAGAAAAATGTACAGGAACTGAACCTCACCCACATTAGAGGATTCAAAGCTTACAATGAATATGTTTTCACATTATATATGTTCTTTCAGATAGTCCTTTCAGGTCATTGTTTGACACTAGTCCAATTCATCTATTTGCAGGAGGACTTACTCCATAAGTTTGTGGGGAACAAAGTTTTCTGCCATATCCCAACCCTGGTCTTTCAGTTCCTTATACAGTTGTACCTCGCTTAAAGAGCATAATGTGTTTCATAGGCTTGCTCTTTAAGCGAGTTTGCTCTTTAAGCGAAACACCATTGTAAGTGACCAATTGTGTGTGTGTGTGGGGGGGGGAGATTGTGAACCCCAATTTATTTGTTAAGCGAGTTTTTGGTTGGTTTTATTTGTTAAGCGAAGTGAACATTCGGAGAAAATTCTGCTCTTTAAGCGAGTTACTCTTTAAGCGAAGTGTTCTTTATGCGAGGTTTGACTGTACTTTTCTTTTCTGAGTGACCATGACTAATAGAGTGTTGTTTTCATCTTTGTGGGGCTGTGAACAAAATAGGCATGGGATCCTAGTAAAGCAGGAAAAACCACAATACTAACATGTGTAAGTGGCTATGGATAACATTTTATAATTTATACAATAGTTTTCATTTGTTTCATTCCACACATACACTGCATTGACTTCTCCCCTTCCGCTCAGTTTTCCCAATGTCCCAATTCAGGGTTTCTTAATCTCCGGCCCCCAGATGTTTTTGGACTTCATTTACCAGAAACTGAAGTCAGTATACCAGCTGATTGAGGCTTCTGGTAACTGAAGTCCAAGAACATCTGTGTGTGTGTGTGTGGGGGGGGAGATTGAGAAAACCTGTCCTAAGTGAATGGAGTGGCCAAGTGTTTTTTGTGTTTCCACATAATCTATCCTCCCTACTTGGTTTTTGTTCCTCAGTCGCAATCAATTCCGACCCTTTGCGACCCCATGGACCACAGTCCCTACTTGGTATTTGGCCTGAAAGACCAAAGACAATCTGGACAATTAAGTTAAAAGTAAGTGCAAATGCACCAACCTCCAAATATCCTGGCTCTGTAGAACTTGGGTCAATATGAAATGGACTATTATCTGGTATTAAATGAGCACGGACGTTTTTTTTTTAAAATTAATTATTGAATTGTGTGTGTGCATGTCTTTCCTTGAAAAGATCAACATTTAGAATAGACCTTCACATATCCCATCCTCTGGGCCCTCCATCTGAAATTCACCTTCCTTCCCAAACCATTTGAGTGGTGTGGTGTATGTTCACCGGAGCCATTTTGGAAAAACATTGGCTATACTAGTGTATGTAAATCAGTTTTTTACTTAACTCGAAGCAAATCCATAGGGAAAATGAATTATTTACATAACTCAAAGCAAACCTATAGGAAATTGTGTTATGTAAATGGGGACATTTATGTAAACCAGGACATGGTTTTAGTGCAAAAATCATTATGTAAGTCAAATTTTATCACTTGAGGCATATGAAAGTCGGGGTTTTGCTGTATTTACAAAATTTGCTCCTCTTGCCAGACAGGGCTGTAGTTGTTCTATTTGTTATGTTGAATGAATTTTCTGCTGCCACCTGGAGTGATCTGTACTCAGAGTGAAAAGGCAAGATAAAAAAAAAATAATTGGCCGCAGAATAATGAATTCCAGTTAAATGTTTTTCTATTCTGCTTGTTCCCACTAGCAAATCCCTCACACACTCTTTTTCCCATCTTAGAGCCTGACCAGGAGAAATGGGAACAATGAATAAATAAACCCAGCAAGGAACATTTATAAGGAAGAATTGGCAGAGGGGATGGTTTAAACCCTTGTAAATCAGCCCAGCTCCATATGACTGTCTCTGTGGCAGACCCATGCATTTGAAATCCTGTTTTCCTAATAACATGTTGTTCTACTCTTGCAGTCATTTAACAAAGGGCATTACTGAATTGGCAGAAGCCCCACTGAGTGTACAGCACAGCCTGGGGGAAATTAATAAAACTACATATTGCCTGAAATTTGCATGGAAAATATGTTTATTACATGGCAGAATAGAAAATCGATTGAAAAATAGACCGCATGCAAATCACCAGAAAGAAGCTTGGGTGACTGGAAATTATTCAGTGTTTCAATTCAATAAGGACTTTTTGTGCTGGTGTTTGTCAGCAATAAATGGCATAAAGGTTACATTATGGTTCCTTTTCATCATATTAAGAAAGCCCTGCACTTATAAGTATGGGGAAGCAGACGTCTCTGACATTTCATGACAGAGTTTTCATTTCTTTCTGCTATCTCTTATTGACTCCTACACACTGCATTAATCTTTCTCATTTCTTCAAACATAATGGGTAAATTGTGAAGTACAATCTCCAGATCCTGTGTAGTTCCCCTGTATATGGCACTACATTGGCCTTATCTAGAGTACTGTAGCCAGTTGGACATCACACTTTAAGAAGGATACCAACAAACTGTAACAAAGAATGAACAAAACAACATAAGCACTACATGACGTTAACCTGTTTAAAAAATCTGAAAATATAAATCCTTTGACAATCAAGATGTGACTATATTAGTGTAGACTAGACCATGGCCCCAGGCCTCTCCAAGGCTGGCAGGCTTCCAAGGCTGGCAGGCTCACTTTGGAACACCTGACACTCCTAGTACCTAGCCGCTAATAAGTAGTCCTGCAAATTGAGATCTGTGGATGTTTATAAATTTTAAAAACTTTTTAAATTTTATAACTGTAATTTTGAAGTTTTTTAACAATGGGTTTGGATTGGGTTTTATTATGCTTTTATAATGTTGTACACCACCCTGGGTTGCCCTGGCGAGAAGGGAGGTATAGAAATGTAAATAAATAAATAAATAACCTTGCAGTAACCTGAAATTCCTCTTAATTACCAAGAGCCCAGGCAACACTATGGAGAGTATTAATGTGTGGTAGCATATGACATGAACTTGGCTTTACTCTGATCTTATGCCCCTTTCCAATAAACAGACTTTGTGTTGAAGAAAAGTTTGTTCATTGATCTTGAAGCATGAAGAAAAGGTTTCAGTCCATCTGTTGGTTTCAGGACACAGATAAATCCAAAAAGCAATCACTAATCAAACATACACAGGAATTTCCACATTCAGTCTTTCCCCCATGAAAGAAAGAAAAACCTGACTAACTAGGTCAGGGATGCCCAAACTATGGCCCAGGGTCCGGATCCAGCCCCTGATGCCAATTCATCCAGCCCGCGAAGCCCTCATAGCTCCTGGACGCGGAAGTAAAACCAGAGGCGTAGCTACCGCCGTATCAGCCGTATCAATTATACGGGGCCCCCGGGCTATGGGGGCCCCCAACGGCAAAAAATAAAATTAAAAATAATCTCCTCATAAAGGCTCTGTTGCGGCAGCAGAAGCTGGTTGAGGATCCGCAGGGAGCCCCGACGGTACCGGATCGCTTCCAAACCCATGGCTAAGTTTCCACGGCAGGAGGCGGAGCCGCAACAGAGGAGGGAAAGGGGAGGCAAGTTGTTCACCAAGCCTCCGCTGGGTCCTAGTGCGCCCGATTCATGGCTCCCATTCCCTCGCCCCATCCCCGGAGAGCATCGAAGCCGTGTAGACCGGCTAAGCTTCGCGTTAATTTCAGTAGAATTCCGAGCCTTAATTGGGTCTCTTTCGGGAAAATAGCAAAAATCCGAGTTTAGTCATAATCACAAGGCCCAGCTGCTTCCGAAGAGGTGGATTGATAGGTTAAGCTGCCGAGTTAAAAAAAAAAACAGCACTTTTTTTTACACCAGTGCAGGACAGAATGAGCTCCCGTCTTTGTCCCAGCTCCTGCCAACCTAGCAGTTCGAAAGCAAAAAAAATTGCAAGTACTGTAGAGAAACAGTGTTCCGTGCGCTTGTCATGCCTGCCACATGACCTGTCACCCCAGCGTCGAGGTGGAGAGCGCCGCCCGGGCTGGTGCAGCCTGCCAGGGAGCCCCTGCGGCGACCGGGGGGAGGGCCTCGGGGCTGCCTCGCTGCGCCCGCTCGCCTTCCACAGCTGCCCCTTGCCTTCGCCGTGCGCGTCGAGGGAGGGGTCGTGCGATGGCAGCAGCGGCGGCGCGGCGGTGACAGCAGAGGCGGAGGAAGAAGAGGCCCCAGGATTAAGGTAAGTGAGGTTTTTGTGTTTCGGGTGGGTGGGTGGGTGGGTGGGTTGAGGTGTGTGTGGGTTTTTCTTTTTTACATTTTAATTCTATTTTATTTATTTTATTTTTATTTATTTTATTTTTATTTTGGCCCTGCCCATGACGTCATGACGTTGGCTCCCCCCACGACGTCATGATGTCATGACGTTAGCTCCGCCCCACATATAAAGGGCCCCCAAACAATTTTTATACGGGGCCCCGCCAAGGTAAGCTACGCTTCTGAGTAAAACGCAACCTTATGTGCATGTTTTACTTCTGTTTCCAGGAGTGACGAGGGCTTTGTGGGCCGGATGAATTGACGTGGAAGGCTGGATCTGGACCCTGGGCCATAGTTGATGCAGGCAGACATTCCAGGCTTTGAGAGTAAAATAAAACATAGGCCTAAGGCCTTGAGAAGCTTCTACAGCTACACCTGCTTGATAAGCAAGCAGAAAGAAAACAGGCCTTTTACAAAGAAACAAATCTACAACTCACATAACAGCTTCAGAAGTAAAGAAACTTCATGTTGAATAACTTGTGACGCTGTTTCACTACACAAGACACACCATAAGGGGATATGGTAGCATTTTTTTAAATACTTGGAAGACTGTTATACAGAGGAGGGGCAGGATCTGTTTTTGAACATCCCAGAATGCAGGACATGTAATAATGGGTTCACATTACAGGAAGCCAGATTCCAGCTGAATGTCAGGAAAAATGTCCTAACTGTTAGAGCAGTATGACAATGGAAATAAATTACCTTGGAAGGTGGTAAGTGGTGCAATGCTAGAGGCATTCAAAAGAGAATTGGACAGCCATCTGTCAGATACACTTTGATCTGGACTCCTGCATTGAGCAAGAGTTTGGATTCAATGGTTTTATAAGCCCTTTCCATTTTTTTTATTCTGTGAATTTGGGGATGGGGGTCTGAAGCATATTAATGACTGTGTATAATCAAGAACCCTGATTTTCCCTTTTTAAAATAAGGTTCCTGAAATTTTCAGCTAGCTCCTGTAGATCAAGGATAGGACTTGCCTCCTAAATTCTCCACATGCACACTCATTATTATTATTTTTTCATGTAAATAATAAAATATTGACTTTTCTGAATGGTTAACTGTTTCAACTGACCACAAAATGATGTACATTCATATGTTTTGAAAAGAAAGAAAGAAAGAAATTGAAATACCAAGCAGTTTAAATGTCTCCTCAACAGAATGCACTTCATAGAAGAGTTATCCAACTCACCAAGGAAAGTAGAAAATTAACTCAGATCAAGAACCATTTAAACCACCTCAGCCAGAATGACTTGAGCAGACTACCTGAATTGTAGTGAATCTTTTTGTATCTAACAAATTAAACGTATTAAGCAAAGAACTGTTTCAAAACACGCCTACCATCTCTCAGTGGAGTTTATTTCTCAAGTGTCTTGTGCAACCACAAAACACAGTACCTATCTAGCCCTAGGCTTCTCCAATATGGGGTGCCTCAGGGCTTGGTACTCTCACCTCTCCTATTTAACATCTACATGAAGCCATCCGTTCCTACGGGGGTAAGGTACCACCAATATGCAGATGATACCCAGTTGTACATCTCAGCCTGTGGGGACCCAAGCGGTGCAGTGGAAGTCCTTTCCAGGTGCCTGGAGGCTGTCAGGGTCTGGATGGGGGAAACGGGCTACAGCTGAATCCCGGCAAGACTGAGTGGCTATGGGTAAGGGGCCCTGTGTTATCTCAGGAGTTACCAGCTTTGGTTCTGGACGGGGCAGTCTTGCCCCAAACAGACCCGGTGCGTAATCTGGGGGTCCTCTTGGACTCACGACTACTGTTTGAAGAGCAGGTGGCGGTTGTGGCCAGGATTTTGCCCAACTTCGTGTAATACACCAGTTACGCCCACTCCTAGACCGGGACTCCTTGCGCAGGGTCACACATGCTCTGGTCACCTCCAGACTTGATTATTGTAATGCGCTCTACATGGAGCTGCCCTTGATGACCATTCGGAGGCTACAGCTGGCCCAGAATGTGGCTGCTCAGGTAGTGATGGGGTGCGGGCGCTATGCTCGTGCCTCACCACTGGTTCAGCAGCTGCACTGGCTGCCAGTATGTCTCCGGGTGCAATTCAAGGTGCTGGTTATTACCTTTAAAGCCATATATGGTAGTGGGCCAGGATACCTTAGAGACCGCGTCGCCCCAAGAACTTCTGCTCGTCCCACCAGGGCGGATTGGAGAGGCTCTCTTGTAATTCCATCGGCTAGAGAGGCGCACCTCTCTAGTACTAGGAGGAGCGCCTTCTCTGTGACCGCCCCGGCCCTTTGGAACCTCCTGCCAATCGAGCTACGACTACAGACAGAGCTCCTGCCCTTTCGGAAGGGCCTTAAAACCTGGCTGGCAGGGCAAGTGTGGGGATTAAAGAATGTTGGATCTCATGTTGGGTGGCTGATCTAATGAGACAGCCACCCTCCCTGCTCTTGCCTCCCGGCAACATGGATGATGGAGGTGCCACTGTGCTCGAAGAAGAGCCTGTCGCTCTCGCTGCCCATGCCGTGGGAGGGCCAAACCACCCTCAAGCCGCCCCAGCACCTCTGGAGGCAGCCCTGGACCCCCATCAAGATCAAGCACTGTGGCTACTCGGACATGGACCGCCACCCACACCAGCCCTTTGAGCGGGCGGATGCCATGGACACGAGCAACCGGCCCGGCTTGAAGAAATCCCGCATATCTTGGCCGTCGTCTTTCCACGGCACCACCAGCACCAGCAGCCAGGGTGGCAAACGGTAAGGGGCCCCGGAGAAAGCGCCCTGGCGCAGGGGCCGGGCAGGCCGGTCGACCGCTAGGCGCTCTCTGGGACAGCACCAACAAATGAGGAAGATGTTGGGAGTTGCAGTTCAACTACATTTGTAGGGTGAGACATACCTCGTCCCCAAAGAACATGGGGCGGGAATGGGTAGATTTCTTATCTGGAATCTTATCTGAAGCAATTGACATTCTCATTCAGATGCACTGGTCAAATTCAATAGGTACAGCTATTCTTCTCATAGAGAGAACCATGTCATATGTGCCTACCATAAAATGGGTCAATTTGTCAGAATCAAAGTAGATATTTATATTGCACACTTACAAAACACATCCAAGGTTCAGTCTACATTAGACTATGGACAATTGTATGGATGGACATTTGTGAACATCTCCTCTGCATTTTCCATTTATAGATGTATTTGTACAGATTTTTCCATGTACCAAGGCAGCATTTTTCAAACATTCAAATTTCACCACCATCTATACATTTTTACAAATGATATCAGAAATGCCAAAATATAACAGTTGTGAGAGAAAGAGACATCAACTGTAATACATCACCACAGTAGCTGAATATAAAAGAAATTCAGTCTCTGAGTTTGTAGTTATGCTCCTGGGTGATACACTTTTCCTCATCTGATTCATATGAGATGAATTGTTATCTTCATCTGCAAGAAGGTGAGAAATTTTGCTGAACTCTCAGCAAAAAAAAAGTGAGACTAAATCTGACGTTTTTCACAAATTAAGCAAAATTGTATAAATAATTCAAATATAACACTTCAATGTAAAAAAAATGAACTAAAATCATGTATTTCATTTGGGCCCTACATTTCTTCAAATCCAAGGATTCAAGATAGCTTATTAAATGGTTAGACAAACCAATACATACCTTAATACTGAAATATAGTTAAAGATATAATGCAGTACCCATGGAGGATACTTTCCGAGACCTACAATGGATACCTGAAACCACACATACCTATGAACCACATGTTTCACAATGCAGATAGTGGCCTCTAGTGGAATATGCAGTGAGGAATTACACTGGGGAACAAAAAAATTTTTTTCTTGGTGCCTAATTTTTTTCAACTGATTTCGGGCATTTTGGGGCGTCTGATGCCATCCATTTTGTTCTAGCAGCTCTAGTTCATGAGATATCAATGATGTCATTATACATTGCTCTTATGACTGCACTTGTATTTGCCTCACCATTCGTAAATTGATTGTTTTAATAATACTTATTGATGTTGTTCAAGCTCTATTCCTGTTGTTGTTGCAAGTGTAATTTAACTAAACTGACCTTTTTTGTCATTCTCTGTCCTCTCCTTTACTGTTGAGACTGGATGCTGTGCATCCCGAAACTAGTCCATCTCCGCAGCTGATGGGACATAACTGAAAGCATTTTTGGACTCCGTGACCCAAATATAGCCAGAAGTAAGTGAAAATTGTGAGGCACCAAAATCACTGTTCCCCAGTGTTATGCATTTCATGATTTTTTTTAATTGAATATTTTAAGTCCTGTGGATAACTGAAACTGTAGATGCTGAACCTGCAGATTTGGGATGGGGGCATATTTACTGTTAAAATCCACTAATTAAATGGCAAATATATACAATAATACAAATGATAAGTGTTGGAAGTGCAAAAGGAGAAAAGGAACATTCTGTCATAAAGAGTTTAGGTTGGAAACTTTTTCAAAGGGTGTTGGAGACATTTTAGCACATTGGTATAAAAATGAAATGAGGAAAATTACTACCCTATACCTACCTGCAATCCAACAACATGGCAGCCATTTCTCTTTCTCTTTCAATTCTCCATACCACTAACTGGCTTATGAAAACATTACAAAATAAAACTTTTTTAAAAAAGACAGCCTGATGCAGTTAATTCACTTAGAGATATTATTTTTAAAACTCTGAAAACTATAGGGTTGCTTGAGGTACATAAACCATTTGGAAGAAATGATTGAACCAAATGGCATACCAGACCTTGAGTCAGGGGTGCCCAAATGTTTTGGGCTGTGGGCCAGTCACATGGTTCAGTGGGACAGTCACATGGTTCTTCCCACCAGAAGCAGAAGTAAAAATGTGCCTTGCAATCTGTTTTGCAACAGGATGAGATAGATTTTAAGCTGCCATTTTCTCTGCTTAAACCCAAGTTGCCCAAAGTACGGCCCATGGGCCAGATCCAGACCCTGATGCCAGTTCATCTGGCCCACGCAACCCTTGTCTCTTCCAGAAGCAGAAGTATAACACACCCAGGTGTTTTACTTCCACTTCTGGGAATGACGAGGGTGGTGTGGGCCGGATGAATTGGCATTGAGGGCTGGATCTGGCTCACGGGGAGGCTTTCTAGTTGTTCCATCATCTCTCTGGATCTAGAGGAAGGGCCTTCTCTGTGTCCGCTCCTACCCTATGGAGCCTCCTGCCAATGGAGCTACGTCTCCAGACGGAGCTGCTACCCTTTAGGAAGAATCTAAAAACATGGCTGGCGGAGCAGGTATGGGGTGCAGGAGGTATAATGACCCCAGCTCCCTCTACTTTTTTAATTAGTAAGATGTAGCATTTGGTGTGCTTTTAATCTTTTTTAGATTTAAATTTTAAATTTAAATTTTAACAGTTTTGAGGTTTTGAGGTAGTGTTTGTGTTTTATTGTCATGGTTTGTTTTGGGGTTTTTTTTTAATTACTTGTAAACCGCCCTGAGTCACTTCGGTGAGAAGGGCGGTGGAGAAATACGAACAAATAAATAAATAAATGCATAACAAACCCTGTCTTAAGCAATCCTATGTATCTTGCATCAGCCTGCTCCAAATGAGCACATGTAGAAAAGTCCTTGGTCTACCTTTGGGGACACTGACAAGATTCCGTGGACTTTGGAAATGTTTCTTTTTTTGACTGAAATGTTCAGAATCCCTTAAATACTGAATGGGTGATCCTAGAATTTGTAGTCCAAACTAGTAACATTTCTGAATTCTGGGATTCTTGTGGCAACAAAGGTCAATAACACTGAAACAACAGAAACAAAGCAACGTATTACAGTACTGGTATCTTTAAGATTAACACATTTTTTTTCAGGGTTGGTTTTCATGGATTACAGACTACTTGTGAAACAGTTGTGAACTGTAATTTTACAATAAAATAGTCTTTAGCTTTGAAACTAACACAATGAACTTAGTATCTCTGAAGCATTACATAAGTACTCTTACTGTAATAATAAATTTCCTTGCTCTGTCATATACCATTAAGCATCTTCTGTGTTGCTTCAAGTGTTTCTGGGGGAAGAGAGGAGTTTAAAACATCATAAACCTCTGCAAAGTACAGCACTCTTCCATTCCAAAAGCAGAAATTAAACATTTTCCTCCCACAAGCAAGTGGGTAATTCAGTGAGGAATGTTTTGCTCATCATGACTTTCAGATCTTATTTAATAGAGGCTTTTCTAAGGTTCAATTTGCAAATTTATCTTCAGATCAGAGGCTGCTTTTGTCACCCCTTCTCTTGTTTTAAACACCACAAGGATCAACAAGGATCAGATGCAAAAGAAACATTTAAGGTTTTATGAGTCACAAGCCAAGTATGCTGTGAAAACTACAGTTGTTGAACCATTCCTACTTATAAAGCCTCATTTAATGTGGTGCATCTAGGCTGTAGTAAAAATATGACTTCCAAGTACTTACACTCCATTGCTGAAATGCTTCATTTTTACGTTTCCATAAAACATCATCTCTTCCCCAGTAATAAGAATGTGAGAAGGGAACAAACATATCCAGCTGGGGCACAGCCAGGAAAAAAAATCATATTTTTGGACTATAGCCAACAAAATCCTTCATTTTAAAGAGGTAACTTTTCCAACCTTTAAACTGAAATATTCATGGCTGGTGGTGAATCTTGACAAACTTGACACAGTTGAATCTACTGTCAGTAGTATCAGCCTATTGTCAGTAAATTCAGCAGTTGAATATTTGTTAGAGTCTACAATAAGCCTTTAGTAGTTCAGCTCAGAATCGTTAAAAAGTTACATTTCTGGATGGCAACCCAAGATACAGCTTGTATAGCCAGTGGTAGGATTCAGCAGGTTCGCCCCAGTTCTCCAGAACCAGTAGCAGAAATTCTGTCTGGCCCTGCCCATCCAAGTTTTGAAATAAAGTAGTCCCAATTTGGATGCAATGTGGGGGTTTCCCCTGGCCATGCCCACCATACTATGCCCACAGCGTAGGTAGTAAAAAAAATTTGAATCCCACCACTGAGTAGAGCTTAGTGAGTAAGAGCAATTTGTTGCTCAGCAAGGAGATGGAAGTTTGGGTTTCTACTCTGCCGCCTAGTACCTAGATGTTGGAATAGAGAACAATAGTGTAAAATGAAAAATTAATCTATCTATCTATCTATCTATCTATCTATCTATCTATCTATCTATCTATCTATCTATCTATCTACCTACCTACCTACCTACCTACCTACCTACCTACCTACCTACCTACCTACCTTCCTTCCTTCCTTCCTTCCTTCCTTCCTATCTATCAATCACATTTTATACTCCCTGTCAGGGATATTTCCCATTCTGGGCAGTGTACAGACAAATAACATCAACATAATAATAATAATAATAAAAATAAACAGAAAAATAAAAACCTAATGGCATCTGAGGTCATGCAGCTCAAACCTGGCCAGCTAACCCATTGTCAATGGCGTATCCTCCTACCTTCATTCTCAACAACCGATAACACCATTTTCTCAGGCCTCTAGTAGGCCCTAAGAATACAAAGATCAACTTCTGTGTCTTTCTGCGTACATGTGCGCACACATCTGAAGACACACCAGAACTGTCTAGTTGATAAAAGAGACACACACAATTGGTGCTTTTAATTTTTAAAAGTCGGTGCAGCAAGACAACACCTTCTGCACTTTAGCTGTACAATTTATGCAAAATCTCACATTGGGCTCACAAATTTGAAAGCAACCATAAAACTGATAGAAAAGTCTCATTGTTTTACACTTCACATGAACACAATTTGCAGTTTCTCAAGCAGAGAAACACATCTCTAGTCTCAACAGAAGCTTGCAGTAGTTGGCAAAACATCTTTTGGTTGTTGTGTAGAGAGAGTAAGGCTGCATAGAGGCCTCTGCAGTCATCAAATTACTAACGGCATTTTTCACAAAGTGAAAGCAAGTGTCTGTAATTTAAAACACACAGAAGAATGAATCAGCTAAGAAGGGTGCAGCAGGAGCAATACAGAGAGCATAAAACAAGACGTGAGAAGAAATGAGAAGGGGGAGCTCTGTTCATGCATCCATTCTCAAAGTCTTATGTGGTATCTTTGTGATGGATTATAAAGCTAGCAAACAAAAATAAGGGAGTGCATGTTTAGAACTCATGAATAAACAAAGGATATAGCATTATACATTTAATTAGTCCAGCACTGCTTCTCCATTCTTGCACTCTCAGTGTCTTGATACTTCCTCAACATTTCTCCACAGATCTACTAAAAGCTTATTGATCCTTGTGATAGGCAGAGAGTTTGATTGCCAATCAGCAACATCACAAAATGGGGGGAAGGAGGGGAAGGGAATCAATATCACTTAGCTGGGTGAAAATGGATAGAGCTGTTAAAATGAGTAACTCTGAACTGGTAACCACAAACAATACATTTCTTTGACCTCTAAGCAGGCCATATTAGTGAGCATCCCTTTTAACAATTGCAAATGGTGATGAACAGCAGTTTCAGCTTCTCAGACAAAGAGCTACTCACCCAATTTTTAATGAGGCACAATGGATATGGATGAGCTATTATCTCACATGAAGTTGAAAATGTCATTTGAATAAACTCTCATGTCAACAAACAGGAATGCACCAATACCAGGGTGGGTGGGTGGATGACAGAATTATACTTCTTGATATACATACATAGAAAGATTGAGTCAAAGTTCTTTCTTCCAGATTCAACTGTGTCACGTTTGTCAGGGTGGCTTACAAGACACCAAAAAACACAATTAAAGCACAGTAATTACAATATAAGGTTAAAAAGTTAAAAAGATTAAAAAGTTTAAAAGATTACCAAGGAGAGAGGAGGGGGTCAAAAGTGCCAGCTGGCTGAAATGATCATCTAGTCTTCACCCCACACATGCCCAGCCAGCCAGATCTTAACCCCCTTTCTGCATCTGGAGACGCAGCTCACTTGGCAGGAGGTTCCATAGGGCCGGAGTGGACACAGAAAAGGCTCTGGCTCTCCTTCTAGTGCTAGAGAGTGGAGCCTCTCTAGCTGATGGCATGACCAGAGAGCCTCTCTGGTCTGCTCAGATGTTCTTGGAGTGACGCGGTCTCGTAAGTATCCTGGGCCACTACCATGTAGGGCTTTAATGGTAATTACCATCACCTTGAATTGCACTCAGAGGCATACTGGGAGCCAATGCAGCTCTCAGAGCTGTGGTGAGACACGAGCATAATGCCCACACCCCATCATAACCCAAGCACCCGCATTCTGGACCAGCTGCAGCCTCCGAATGGTCACAAAGGGCAGCCCCATGTAGAGTGCATTACAATAATCAAGTCTGGAAGTGACCAAAGCATGTGTGATCATGAGCAAGGAGTCCCGGTCCAGGAGCGGGCATAACTGCCATATGATGCAAAGTTGTGCAAAAGCCCTCCTGGCCATGACTGCCACCTGCTCTTTGAGTAGGAGTTTTGAGTCCAAGAGGACCCCCAGATTACGGATCAGGTCTGTGGGAGCAAAACCATCCCATCAATCACCAAAGATGGTTGCTCCTGAGATAACGCAGGACCCCTGATCTACAGCTCTCTCCAGAGATCATCCACCAGCACGACCAATGCAGTTTCCATACCATATCCGGACCTGAATCCTGACTGGAAAAAGTCCAGATAATCCACTTCATCCAGGATCTCCTGTAACCGCCATGCCACTGCCTTCTCCAACACCTTACCCAAAAAGAACAGGTTGGACACCGGTCGATAATTGACCTTTATTTTAGGGTTGAGAGAAGGCACCTGTCACCTTCCTGGTTGATTTGACTAGCCAAGCGGGGCATGGATCTAACTCAGAGACAGTGGCATGAACAGCTCCCAGGAGCATCTCAGGGACAACTGGATCAAACTGATCCCAGATAGTATGGCCAGACTGTGCTTCAGTCAACTCCAGCTCTACATTTTCCACACCAGGATTCAACTCCAAATGAATTCAAGATATTTTCTCTGCCAGATAAACAGCAAAGGCCTCAGCTGACCCCTGCCAACTGGAGCCCAACTCCCCTTACCGAGGAGGGAGCTGGTCACCCAGAACAGGGTTACCGGGCAATTATCTGCAGAGGCAATGAGGGTCATGAAGTACTGACATTTCACCACCTCCATCACCACTAGGTAAGCTTTAATAGCAGCTCTAACCAGTGTCATTCCGTGTCTTCACCCAGTGGCACTCTTGGCATCTCTTTGCCCATTTGAGCATCCTCAGCAACTCTGTGAACCACAGGGATGACCAGTGTCCATGAGTATAGAGAGGCCATAGTGACGCAATTACGTCCAAGGCCGCCACTGCCCTCTCACTCCAGAGGTCGACATGTGCCTCAGGTGGATCGCATCGCCAGTCCAGAGGAATGTTCTTCAGTTCCCTTTGGAATCTATCTGGATCCATCAGTCACTTGGGGTGGGCCAATTTAATACGCCCTACCTCCCCATAGTGAAGCTTCACCCCCAGAAAGTCCAGAGCTACCAGAAAGTGATCTGACCATTGCACAGGCATAATATCTAATTTCTGTAAAACACCATTGTAAGTGACCAATTGTGACTTCTGGTGGGGGAGGGGGGTTGTGAACCCTGATTTATTGTTAAGCGATTTTTTGGTTGAATTTAGTTGTTAAGTGAAGCAACCATTCAGAGAAAAATCTGTTCTTTAAGCGAGTTACTCTGTAAGCGAGGAGCTCTTTATGTGAGGTTTGACTGTACATACATACATACATACATACATACATACATACATACATACATACATACATACATACATACATACATATGGTCCATTCTCCATTGAAGCAGGTACATCAGACAAGAAAGGGAATTAAATGAAAGTAAAAACTATACTAAACAAAAGCAAAGCATCCTGGCATGTTATCTACTATAATTTATGTGAGCTATTGTGGATCAATTCCACTTCATCAGACTTCAGAAAGTCTCACATTAAAAACAGACATTTGTTTTTGAGGTGCCACAGTGTTTGATTTTTACTTTTGATGTGTTTTTAATTTTGTTTTGTGCTCTTTCTTGTCTTTCATAACTCTGTAACCTTTCTCCTGAGAAAGATCGTCCCATATTAGAGCTGTTCTGCTGTGTATGCAGGATTTAATTCTGTAGAAGAGATACCTGATCTAGTCTGGCAAAGAAGTAGCCACTACAGCAACTGGAAGGCTTCTCTCCATAGGATGCCTCATGCCAAAGGCCTTCCCCAAAACTCCCACACTGTAACTTTTGCATCATTTAATGCTGCCTCAGTGATAATTATATCCAATATATATACCCAAGAATTTGCTAGGAGAAGGTAGGAAGAGGCGGGAAATCAAAGCAAGAGAAAGGCGCAGAAGGAAAACAAGGAGCTATTTCAAAAGGCTTCTGGATTTGAGACTGTAGCTTTCCCCAAAGATTTTTTTAAAAAAGAGAGTTATTGTTTCTCAATGGAAGAAGCCATTATTTGGTTTGGCTCAATGCTTTTGCATGCAGTCTTTCTTCTCCTGCTTTTAAAAAGTGTAATAGCTGCAGGAAGCAGAGCAGAGACTAATAATAAACGCTGCCATTTATATTGCTATTTTCATCCTCAAAAAGCCTTCAGTGCTTTATTGGCATTCCCAAGTGAAGCGGGCATTTGTCTGAAAAGGAGAGAAAATATGGATTCATCAAAATGCAAATGACATGTACGAAGGAGGTAGACAAAGTCAGTGCCTTTTTTTGGTGAAAGGGTACCAGATGGCCCAGTGCTGGGAGAAAGCTGTGTTAATTAAATCACAAAACCATCACTAATTCTCTGTTATTTGCTAATCCAACACCCTGAGTTTTTTTTTCATGTGGTGCAATACAGCACATTTTAATTAAGTCTCATAAAGCTGATTGTATCAATAATGAATAGGGAATGGCAAATAATATTATACACTGTTGTTTTGAATATGAGCAAAGTTTCCAGCACTGCCACTTCATTGTGGTGAGAAGGAGAGGAAGGGTATATGAGTCATTCAGAGCTTAAATGTTGTTGTGTTGTCCCTGTTTCTGTTGCTATACCAAACAACATCACACAACAAAGCAATGATGAGTACAACTCCAGAAGGGTGATGTTACAATAACACAAGGGTTAGTTATCCATGCCACTTTTCCAGGACTATATTCTGAAAGATGATCACCTGTAATCCTGATCAGAGATCCAGAAATATACTACATTTTATCTTCTCCATAAGACCGAGAAGCATCAGAGGGAAAGTTCCAAATAATATCAATGGCAGGGATATTATATGTCTGTGACATTGGACATATTGAAACCATAGAACATGTTGTCTGCATTTGCCCTTTTGATAAAGGACCCTTAGAAGAGAGCATAATTATCCCATAATCATCCTTCCACAGCCAAGGACAGTAATGGTGAACCTTGGCACTCCAGCTGTTCTTGAACTTCAATTCCCAGAAGCCCTGATCAGCAGGAGTGCTTACTTGGGCTTCTGGCAATTGAAGTCCAAGAACACGTGGAGTGTCAAGATTCACCATTATGGGCCTAGGAACACCTCTGTTAGGTGAGGCATCTTCATATTACTTCTGCTACAAAAACACTTTGCAGAAACAACTGTCCCTGGAATGTAGATGGTACACTCACACATATACTTTCAAATGAGTTCTGATCAAGGATGTTCAAGGCATGAAGATTTGGAATACCAAAGATTTGGGTTAACTCAAAGTTGGCCTGTAAACTTGTTTGAAGGCTATTTTCTGAATCACTGAAATAGGACCCGAGTTATGTTCTGGAAGAACATTGGATTACACATCTGAAGGCATACTTATCCAATCATTATGCAAAGGTCCTACAGTGAGAGCTAAGAATTCTAGTACTACTTTTTGACAAAGTTGTTGTGACTTCTAAAAAATCACCCTTGCTTTGTCACAGGACTCTGAACACCACAGTAATATAAATTCTGCATTTTCTTAATAATTGTGTCCCATTAAGTCAATTCTGAGTTATTGCAACCATTTATTTATTTATTTATTTGCATTTTTATACCACCCTTCTTACCGGGGTGACCCAGGGCGGTTTACAACATCATAAAAGCATAATACAACCCAACCCAAACCCATCGCTAAAAACTTCAAAATTACAATTATAAAATTTAAAAAGCTTTTAAAATCTACAAAAATCAACAGGTCCCAACAATAATCAAAAAGCTAAAAACAACTCAAAACCAAAAGATTAAAAGACCAGGGGGGAGAGGGAGCTCAAACAAGCCAGTGAGCTGGGGTCATGATACCGCCAGGACCCCATACCAGTCCCACCAGCCATGTTTTTAAGTTATTCCTAAAAGACAGCAAGTCCATCTGTAGATGTAGCTCAGTTGGTAGGAGGTTCCTTACGACTGGAGCGGACACAGAGAAGGGCATCCTTCAAGTTCCAGAGAGATGTGCCTCTCTGGCCGATGGAACAACTAGAGAGCCTCTCCGATCCGCTCTGGTGGGACGGACAGATGTTCTTGGGGTGATGCAGTCTCTTAAGTATCCTTGAACCATATTCAAGTTATGACTATAGGCTGGCTGCCCTTAATTTTGAAGCCATTTTTTTTCTATGAATGAAAATACAAGATTTCTCTTAATCTACAACTCCACACCATGCACACAATCCTTTTTGGCTGCCATCAGTTGCCAATAGACTCAACTATGCAGCTTTGTAGGAAGTGTAGGCTCTATTAACACCCAAAGACTGTTCTTTCGTATCTCCCATGTTCACAGTCGTTCTGCTGAAAGTCCCTCCACTGATTTCCAGCTGAATAGGTTTGTAAAATGGAAACTTATTTAAAGCATGTGATTTAAATGCCTGAAATCTCTAGTTTATCAGCGAATGAAGCTCCACAATGGTATTAAGGAATAAATGTGTCTTAATCAGAAAAAGGATGGCCATCTTGGTTTGACATTTCCTGCTGTCTCTATCTTCTAATTGTTGCAAGGCATAATTATCGGTGCTTTTGTGTGTGTGTTTTTAATGAGAAAACAAATACCATTTTAGTCTATGGTTAAAGACTACAGTTGAGTACTGTGCAGCTCTAAGAATTGAGAACTGAGTTTACATTTCAAGAAAGTCTGTTTCTATCTGTGAACAAAATTGAAGTAAAAATGCAAATTATAATTAAAATAATTACTCTGGCCTGCTGTTTTTGATTGCAATGCAGCCATTTTCATTATTACTCTCTGATCCCAAAAACCAAAATGTCACTTGTTAAATTAGCCAGCTCCTGTCTCCTGGTGGTCAGATTGTTTCATCCATTGATTCGCCTTTGTTTTGCACTGGAGTACGGAATGGATTTTGCATCCTCTCAGACTGAGGAGTTAAAAACATGACAAAGAAATAGATTAAGTGCACAGCTGAATCATTCCTTGCATTGGTGGCTCGTGTCCCACCAACATAATGAATGCCATTTGTCAAAAACAATTAGGTGAAATGTATCTGTTAAGAGACGTTTTAAAACTGCAGAGCTAATATGACAAGGCATAGCAGATTTTACCGTAAGTGATGTCTTATACCATTTTATGAATTTCCATGCTGCTGATAATGTCTTGGCCATTCCAAACAGCAGCTAAAAGTAAGCTGGCATTTTGATTCCCTCCTCAGGGTTAGTTCCTACATGTTTCTAATGCTGTCGTCCTACATTTGATGAGCTACATAAGGGGTTGCTGACCTATGGCCAGTGGGCTGAATACAGTCTGTGGCGCCAAATCTTCCAGCCCCACATCCTTACTCCCAATGCTGCTGCTGCTGGAAGTAGTGTAAACAGCTGTAAACAGTTGTAAGCATGTCCACATTTTATGGGATGCATTTTATGGCAGCGTTTATGGCGAGGGGACCACTAGTCTGGCCCCCTCAACTGTCTGAGGGAGCGTGACCCAACCCCTGACTTAAAAAGGTTGTCGACCACTGGGCTACATGAACAAGCATCAGGGAGGGTTTTCTGGAGAATAGTTTGCCTCCATGTATGCATGTGGATCCAGGGGAAATTCCCCCCCCTTTTCAGTTTACTGGTGCCTTTTTATTCTAAGAAGACGAGAGAACACAAGTGACAACATTCTTCACACTTCAAAAACCTCTTAACTTTGTGTATCCCTCAGTCTTTGGTCCTATATCTGCAAGCTAACTTCATCTGAATGCCTACAGACAGGAAACTTACTGTATATACATGCACATATTATTATTATTATTATTATTATTATTATTATTATTATTATTATTATTATTATTATTATTATTATTATTATTATTATTATTATTATTATTATTATTATTATTATTATTATTATTATTATTATTATTATTATTATTATTATTATTTATTGAATTTATTACCCCGCCCCACTCGGGAGAACCCGACTCTGGGCGGCTTACATCGTCATAAAACAGAGGTAAAAGATAAAAACATATAAAATCATGAAGTTTAAAAGATTATCTAAAATTATTTGAAGTAAAAACAGTGCAAACTACACGCCAGTATCCCCCTGGTCCAGATCCAAAGTGGCACTCCCTAAGTAAGCCACTTAGTATGGGAACCCGTGTTCCCTGGTCCCCAAATATGTCCTGCCAGCCAGGTTTTCAAGCCCTTCCGGAAGGGCAAGAGCTCCGTCTGCAGGCGCAGTTCGATGGGCAGGAGGTTCCAGAGGGTTGGGGCGGACACGGAGAAGGCCCTCCTCCTAGTGCTAGAGAGGCTTCCTTCCTTTTGTGCCTCTCATCCACATCCCATCCTGGTGAAATCAGTGTACTACAGGAACACTGGGTTTATCCTGTGTGTCATGCTCCAGCATGGTGTGGCGATGCAGAAACCATTCAGGAATTGATGCTGATGATGCTCAATCCAAATTTTTCATGACAAAGCAAGCAAAAGTGGAACAAAAAAGAGATAACACAAAGCAGCCCAAATGGCTCCTGCCCAGATAGCCACTGAGATGCAGAAAATACATTGTTTCAATGTTTTGGCACTCAAGGGCATAGCCCATTCTGATGCTTATTTATTTTATATTTATATTTGTATCCCACCTATCTGGGATCTTCTGCTACCCTGGGCAGCATATAACAAATAAGAAATTTCCAATACAATATACAATCTGACATAACACAATAAACAAACACATTATACAACAAACCATAAGCAATAAAACTACATGCCATTAGCAATAAATGACAACAATAACCATTTAGCCGCCCAGAGTCGGGTTCTCCCGAGTGGGGCGGGGTAATAAATTCAATAAATAATAATAATAATAATAATAATAATTTTGATGATGCATGCTCCCTGGTACAAATGCCACAACACATATGAAAAGAGAGGGCCCTAAAGTGAATGCCTACCATTGGTACAGGTCCTTTAAACCAAGCGTTCCCAACCTTTTTATGCCATGGACCTGACCATGCCCCCACTGGACAGCTGAGGGGGCCGGTCGTGTACTTCCCCCCACTGTAAATGCTGCCATAAAACATGTCCATGTCCATGGCTGTTGCAAATGCATTTACAACACCCACGGGCACATTTGCACAGGTGCAGGCATGTTTATGGCTGTTGTAAACATGTCTGCTTCTGCTTCTGTTGTGGTGGCGGTGGTGCATGGGCCACATGAAATGATGCCACAGGCCGGGTCTGGTTCATGGGCCATAGGTTGGCCACCTCTGCTTTAAACCATAACAATTAAAAAGCTTTACTACAATGTAACATAGTTTCATTTGTCACAATATATTGGTTATATTTAGAAATATATTGAGTTTTGTTACCCCAAAATTAAGACGTACATTTTTTTTAATTCTGACATTAATAAAGGTTTCCCTGCTCATTCACATATCTGTGCAGGGATACATGGACAGAGAAGCCCTGAAATAATTGTTTACAGACGAACTACACCAAGGGGATTCATTTGGGGAAGTTCTAGAAAGAAATATGTGTGAACCATTCTGCTAGATTCTGCAACAATCTTAACACATTCTGCAGGGTAAGGAATTTTGCATGTGTTTCTACAGAAAGCATTGACAACTGTTGTGGGTCCAAAATTCTCATGTTCTAAACTAGCATCTCCCAAACTTTGGTATCAGGCTGTTGCTGAACTATGGCTTTCATCAAAATGTACACTAAATCATCATACTGTGGAATCTGCCACTCAAATTGTGCCACTCTGATTCCTGGATGCTGCTAGATGTCTCTCCTGGTGTACCATTTGGAGGCTGCAACTGGTCCAAAATGCAGCTGCCTGCGAGGTTATGGGGGTGGGCGTTATGCCCGCGCCTCACCCCTGTTGCGGGAGCTGCATTGGTTGCCAGTGTGCCTCCAGCTGCAATTCAAGGTCCTGGTGATGACCTTTGCTGCCCTTCACAAAAGACCTCAAAACATGGCTGGCAAAGCTGGTGTGGGGCTCTGGTGATAAAATACCCCCCCCCCTCGCTGGCTTATACATTGATGGCCATTTTAATTTTTACCTTATACTAATCATTAGGTTTTAAATGGTTTTATGTTCAATCTTTGTATTTTTAAAGTTCCAAGTTTTAGTGTTCATAATCTTTGTGAGCTGCCCGGAGTTGCTTCGGCAAGGGGTCGGCCATATAAATTTGAATTATAAATAAATAAATAAATAAATAAATAAATAAATAAATAAATAAATAAATAAAATATTTTGGGAAGCATTGGGTTTCCTTATATATTGCTGTGCAATATTAATGATAACTAACATGGTGAAATTGCTTCCTGAATAACTTGCAAAAGCCACCTGGAATAGGCCAGAGGAAGAATAGGTGCCATTAGGCAAAACAAGAAGCAGCAGCTATTCCTATCAGCCACTGGAAGAAAGCAATTGATGCTGTCTGTGTTCTAGTCCACAAAAGGAAATTGGTGTTTGCTGAAGATTACAAACAATCAAGGAATATTGGGAGGTGGGGGTGGGTTTAGCTTCCTGAGGTGACATAATGGACTTTGTAAAACCAACCATCTATGGACTTTTGCCTCTTAATTCCTCTCTTGAGTCAGCTGACCCCAAATCCTTCTCATTCATGGCAGTCTCCACAATCAAGCACACGGCATATTGATCACATGGCAAGGGCTAGCTCTGCCCACCCCTCCAAGTGACACTCTGGACAACCAAGTGTGAGGGGCAGGTTTCTCCCCTTCCTTGTGACCAGTGGTGGGATGTCAAAAAATTTACTACCCCACCATGATGTCATCACAGTGTGGGCGGAGCTAACATCATGATGTCATGATGTCATGGGCGGGGCCAAAGAAAAAAGCAAATTAATAAAAAATAAAAATAAGCACACACACACACCCTTCAACCCACCCACCCACCCACAATACAAACCAGCAGCGAGCAGCTTCTCTTCCTCCTCCCTGCTTGGGAGGGCAGCAAGGAGGCCCTGTGAAAAGGTAAGCCCCGAAGGTGGTTCCCCCCAAAAAAAGCTGCTACCGGTTCTCCGGGACATTGGGGAAAATTACTACCGGTTCTGGTGAACTGGTGAGAACCTGTTACATCCCATCACTGCTTGTGACCACTTTGACCAATGGAGTTTGTGCACGCCCTTTTGTCCACCACCACCACCTTCTGTGTATTTGAATGCATATAAACCAGCATCTTCTTTTGTTCTGGGCAGAACTCTTTCTTTTTCCTTGTTTTGCTCTGTGATTGCATATTCTCATGGCATAAAGGCCACATGTTATGGGATGTTGTATTTGCCTTACAGTTCTTTGTTTTTCTATCCTATGGAGAACCTCCATACAGTCAGCAAAAACAAGACCAGGGGCAGATTGTGGCTCAGATCACAACCTACTGATTGCAAAATTCAGGCTTAGACTAAAGAAAATAGGAAAAACAATTAGGCCGGACAGATATGACCTAGACAATATTCCTTGGGAATACACAGTGGAGGTGTGGAACAGATTTAATGGCTTGGACCAGATAGACAGAGTACCAGAAGAATTATGGACAGAGATGTGGGACATCATGCAGGAGGCAGCAAGAAAAAACATACCAAGAGAAAAGTAGCATAAGAAATCTAAGTGGTTGTCCGATGAGGCTCTTAAAATAGCAGAGGAAAGAAGGGACGCAAAAGGCAAAGGAAAAAGGGAAAAATACAATCACTTGCATATAAAATTTCAAAGAAAAGCAAGGAGAGATAAGGAGACCTACCTGAATGAACAGTGCAAAGAAATAGAAGAAAACAACACAAAAGGTAGGACTAGAGACATTTTCAAAAAAATTGGAGAAATCAAGGGAACGTTTAAAGCAAAAATGACCATGATAAAGGACAAAGATGGCAAGGAGTTAGCTGATGCAGAAGAGATTAAAAAAAGATGGAAAGAGTACACAGAGGAACTCTACAGAAAGGACATCAATACCCCTGATAATCACAATGATGAGAACATTGAACATGAGCCAGACATCCTAGAGAGTGAAGTCAGAAAGGCCCTAGAAAACAATGCAAACAACAATGCCAGCGGAGATGATGGTATCCAAGTTGAACTTTCCAAAGCCCTAAAAGATGATGGAATCAAAATTATTACATTCTATATGCCAGCAGATTTGGAAAACACAACAATGGCCACAAGATTGGAAAAGATCAGTATATGTTCCAATCCCCAAAAAGGGGAATGCCAAGGACTGTTCAAATTATCAAACAGTTGCGCTCATCCCACACGCTAGCAAGGTGATGCTCAATATAATACAGGATAACTGCAACAGCATGTGGAGAGAGAATTACCAGAAGTGCAGGCGGGGTTCAGAAGAGGCAGGGGGACTAGAGACCACATCGCCAACATAAGATGGATCATGGGAAAAACAAAGGAATATCAGAAACAAGTCTACTTCTGTTTAATTGATTACACTAAGGCTTTTGACTGTGTTGACCACAACAAAATGTGGCAAGTAACTAAAGAGATGGGAATCCCAGAACACCTTATAGGCCTCATGAGAAATCTGTACATGAATCAAGAAGCAACAGTTAGGACAGGATACGGAATGACAGAGTGGTTTGGAATAGGAAAAGGAGTAAGACAAGGCTGCATTTTGTCACCCTGCTTATTCAACTTATACACAGAGCACATGATGTGCAATGCAGGGATGGAGGAATCACAATTTGGGATCAAAATTGCTGGGATAAACATCAACAATTTGAGATATGCAGATGATACCACCCTAATGGCTAAAAGTGAGGAGGACCTAAAGAAGCTCCTGATTAGGTTGAAAGAAGAAAGTGAAAAAGCTGGCTTGAGACTCAATATCAACAAAACCAAGATAATGGCAACAGGCCCTATCAGTCCCTGGAAAATAGATGGGGAAGAAGTAGAAGCAGTGACAGATTTTACTTTCTTGGGATCAAAACTCACTGCAGATGGGGATTGCAGCCATAAAATAAAAAGGTGACTGATTCTTGGAAGGCAAGCAATGAGAAACCTGCAGAGCATAATGAAAAGTAGAGACATCATATTGAAAACAAAAATTCATATTGTCAAAGCAATGGTATTCCCTGTGGCAATGTATGGTTGTGAGAGCTGGACCATTAGGAAAGCTGAGCGCAGAAGAATAGACACCTTTGAGATGTGGTGTTGGAGGAGAGTTTTGAGAGTCCCCTGGACAGCGAGGAGAACAAATAGGTCAATCTTAGACGAAATCAACCCAGAATGCTCCTTAGAAAGTCAAATTGTAAAGATGAAGTAAGGTACTTTGGACATCAAATGAGAAGAGAGGATTCGCTTGAGAAGGCCTTGATGCTGGGAAAGGTGGAGGGCAAAAGAAGAAGGGGGCGGCCAAAAATGAGATGGTTGGATGGTATTGTGGAGACAATGGGCGCGGAGCTGGGCGAGTTGAGGGGGATGGTGGAGGACAGGAGTGCCTGGCGGGCAGTGGTCCATGGGGTCGCAGAGGGTCGGAATCGACTGTGCAACTGAACAACAAAATTTTAATTTTATTCTTTGCAATCTTCCTTTTCTCTCTTTTTCTCTTATCTTCTCCGGTTTCAATCTATCCTCTACCAACCTTTACCATCTAGATAGCTGTGTCAGTTTTTCATTTTTGAGGGGGAGTTTTGCTTGATTGAAAGGTATCTTCAATAAAGTAAATGTCTTTATTTTTACCCACAACTTAAATCTCTAGCCGGTTATTCAATTCTCCACCAGTGGGAACCAGAAATTTAAGAGAGTTGTTCCCCCTCCATCTCCAAGCAATCTGTGGATTCACGTAACCTTCAAAGTAGAATCCAAATATTGTCCCTGGCAGGGAGCAACATTTTTCAGGTAACAGTTTCACTGATGAACTCAAGGTGGCATGAAGCCCTCTTCTCATCTCCACTCTGCCCTCAGATGAACCTTGCCAGAAAGGTCAGAATGAGAGATAGCAACTGACCCAAGGTTATCTCATGGGTTTCATGGCTAAGTGGGGAGTGTGAGAGAGTAACACAGAAGTCCCCAAACCCTGTTTGTTCATTACAAACCAGGCAGAAAGCTAACTCAAAATGATAAGTGTTCTAGCCCCCATTCCATTCATCCCAAATGTTATCTTACTCCTACACATGCTTCCCTATATGAATAGAGGTCTGGATATTTCTGGATCTCAATTCAGATAGAGAGCCCCCATGGATAGCA
Source organism: Furcifer pardalis (assembly GCA_030440675.1). Classification (NCBI taxonomy): domain Eukaryota; kingdom Metazoa; phylum Chordata; class Lepidosauria; order Squamata; family Chamaeleonidae; genus Furcifer; species Furcifer pardalis. The sequence continues at coordinate 159,507,085 of CP126894.1, forward strand.
GAGATCTCCCTCTTAAGAATCATCATCCTCCACATGTAGGAGGATGATTGATTAAAATGAAGACGAAGAGGGTTAGGGCTAGCTGGAGCAGTGGTTCCCAATGTGGGGAACATGACTCATAGGAGAACTTCAATTCCCAGAAGCCTAGGTCAATACATTGGCTGATCAGTGCTTTGTGGAATTGACTTAGGCTTCTGGGAATAGAAGTCCAAAAACCAAAGTTTGGGAAACAGTGGGTTAGTGTGAAGCCAGGTTTGTGTGATCTTTCTACCCACATGGTAATCCATGAATAAGACTAGAGACAAGTCTTCTAACCATTAGACCATGTTGACTCTTGTCAATGGAAGTTCCATTGTTTAAAACAGACCTTGGGTTTTATATGTATATTTTGAATCAGGAGCTGTCGGTTTAATAAAACTGGTAGGTGGTGGTGCCTTAATATGAATTTACTATCAGAAAGAAATCCAAACAACATTTTCTTAATTAATTGGTTCAGTGATCAAGCTTTAATAGATTCACCTGCCTTTCACAGTGATGCCCATTCATTTGAAAACTTTTATCTTCTTGATTTAAATTTACATGGGTAAATGGGATTCATGAATATGCTGTGGCGCCAGTGTTGTTATTGGGCTTTAAATATTTCCCCCCAGTGTTGCTTTGCATGACTTGCTGAAGTGCTGCAAAGTATTTTAATTATAATTCTGGGAAGTTAAATCACAGAAATTACTTTTCCATTCTATTATTTCAAGTATAATTAGCCTTGTTATCTATCAAATTAGTCTAAAACTGAAAGAAAAAGTTAAGAGAAGGACATTCTTCATGGACAGAATTATATGTGTATGTGTACAGGTAACTACACATAGATATACAGGGACAAAACCCAATTTTCTATTCTGACAAAATCTGAACATGGAGGCTACTGACCAGTGCCTATTTATCTGGGAGTAATCCTAGTTAGCATAAAATAGCAATACAGTAAAACTCAAATTTACATATGCCTCTACTTACATAAAATTCAACTTACGTAAGTTTTTTGCATAAATCACGTCCCAATTTATGCAAAAAAAAAATATCGAGTTACATAAGGGGTTTCCTAGTGTGTTTAGATTTTAAAATGGTGGCGGCACAATTTTTAAATCTAAAAGTCCACCCCTTGCCATCCACCCCCACCGCCAAAAGTCACAAGATATCACTTACCGTGGTGGAAGTGGTGGCAGCAGCAACAATTATTCTGCAGTCCCTGCTTGCTTCTGCCAGGCCTGGGAGAGTGCGGGGAAAATATCCGCTCCCTTCCACTGTTTGTGTGAGGTTTCTCCAGGGCACGCTTTAGTTGTGAACGCTTCTTGAAGAAGAGTTAAAAAGGTGTGGGGAGGGGAGATTGCCTGCCATTTCCCAAGATGGCCACTAGGGACGCAAAGTGCAATTTTCCATAGGGATGCATTGAAAACCAATTTCAAGCACTTTTTTATTTTTCGATGCATCCCTATGGGGATGCATTGATTTATGTAAAACCACTATTTACGAAAGAAGCTATGAAACCAAGGTATGTGATATATATATCACATACCTTGGTTCATCAATCCAAATGGAGACTGCAGTCAAGAAATCAGAATACTGAGAATCAAAATGGCAGCAATGAAGAAATAAGAAAAGACCATCATTTAAGGATGTGTCACTAGATACTAAAACCAACATCATCCACACTACTATATTCCCAGTCACCATGTACTTGGTGTGAAAGCTGGACCATAAAGAAAGTTGTAAGGGGGAAAAACAATTCATATGAAATATGTTGCTGCTGGAATACTTTTTGTGGATACTCTGGACTGCAAAAAGGCAAAAAAGTTGGTCCTAGAGCTGAGCAGGGATGTTGTAGAATAGTCATTTTGGAAATCTTTCATTCATAATATTGTCGTAAGTGGGAGATGACTTGATAGCACATAACAAAGCTCAGTGTAACCTACTACTAAGTAAACATTTATGATTCTGATCAGAATTCTTTATAACATGATTTAAGTTTATTCTACCTATAATGACTTGTAACTAGGGCTTTTCTGAGTGATTGTTATGCTCCATCAAGTTACACTGACTTACAGCAATATTTCTAGGGCCTTCAAGACAACAGAGAAGTTTAAGGAATGGTTTTACCTCCCTGCAGTGAATGTCCTCCATCAATAAAGGATTCAGATCCATGCCCCTTATGCCTCTATCACTCAAGTCATTATACCATACTGGCTCTTACAATAGCAATAGTGTGCCACAAAATTAATTCCAATTTAGGGAAACTATTCTCAAGTTTTTCTAGGTATAGAATAATGGGATCTAGTTTACTATTCTCTCTCTCTCTCTTTTTTCTTTTCCTCACTGCACCTTTTTCGGCAGTTTGCCCAAAGCTATACAGGACAACTGTTATACTGGGAAACACAATAGGGAACTTAATTCTCAGTCTTTAACTCCACAATGTAACAACACTGAGCTATCAAACTGGCTTTTGCTGAATAGTCTCCAATTTTCTTTTTTGTAGAGTTTATAACATTATTAATGAAAATTACATTTAATTGTGGTCATATGCATATTTCTCAGTTTTGCTCAGTATCAGAGCTTGGAAAAATTACTTGTTTGAACATCAGCTTCCCATATTCTGGAACCAGCACAGCACCTATTGGCCAGAGGATTATGGGAAATGTAGTTCAAAAAAGGGCTTCTTTTTTCTAACAAGGTAGTCAAAGAGCATTTAGTAATCTGATGCCATCATGAACCTATATAGCCAATCCCATTTGGCTGGACGCCATATCCTTGAGTCAATGCATCCTATGCAGTGGTCTTCTGACATTGTCACTAATGAATTGAGGAAATGTGAGTGTTTTTCAATAGTGCAAGAAATCCTCTAAAAAGCATAGAGCCCTTACAGCTAAGCCACATTTAAAGTTTTAAAATACACAAATACACAAGACGTATGCGAAAGAGCCGGACTGTGTAATGTGGTCAATGAACTATATGTGGCAAAAAGAAGATGGGTAGGCTATATCACCTGCCTAAAAGATAATAGATGGACCAGTTGGCTGACAGACTAGATACCAAGGGACCAGAGAAGACCACTAGGCAGACCCCAAAAATGATGGGATGAGCTGATGATAAAGCTGTTCAGCCAGAGATCGAAGCAGAAGGCATAGGATAGAACATTTTGGTGTTTGGTTGATTTGCACTTAAATAGATAAGCAATGACAAATTGATAGCATTGGACATTGGAAAATACACAGATTTTAGGAAGCTTGTTCCCAAATAGATAAAGATGGAGGTAGGTATATGTTTATTATCACTAGTGTGATTGCTCCTAGCTGGTCTTGGCAGCCATCGCCAGTTGGCTGAGAGGGCTAACTGGTGAGCTGGTTGCACACACAGAAAAGTGGAGATTAGGATTCTCAAATAGGTACAGAGGTTGGGAGTTCAATTCCCCACTGTGCTTCCTTGACATGAACTAGACTCAATGATCCACAGGATCCCTTCCACCTCTGTATATTTGTTGTCTTTGTATATACTTTAAGATGGGTTCTATTCCATTTCTTTCCCTCATAATCTCATAATCTTATCCCTTCTAGTCACTCCAGCAGCTTTCCTCAGATATCTCATTTCTGTGGTGACCAGCCAGTGGTGGGATGACAAAAATTTTACTACCCCACCATGACGTCATCACAGTGTGGGTGGAGCTAATGTCATGATGTTGTGGGGGGGGGCAAATAAAAAATAAAAATAAGCACACACACACACACACCTCAACCCACCCACCCACAACACAAACCTGTAAATAAATAAAATAAAATAAAATAAAATAAATAAAAATATATTAAAATACGCCCACCCACCCCAAACACAAATCAACCAGCGCTTTTAAGCCAGAGCTTAAAGCTTATTCTGGCTAATCTTTCTCACACTAGGTTAGATGGAAGGAACTACAGAATGAACTCACCACAAGATGGCTTCATGTTGGCACTTTTCAACTTTTCAACAGTTAAAGATGTTAGGTACTAAGTCTTGGCCTAGCCAGTTCTCTAGGATAATATGCCATAATGTAAATATAAAACAGCTGTACCTCCTTAAGGGTTCTCCAATTGGAACAGCACTTGGGAAAGCACAGGTGTAGCTTATTGATGAGGTAACTCCAAAACTTGGCTTAAAAATCCCAAGCCAGGCCGCCAGGTCTTTTTAGGAACTGTGGTAGTACGTCAATATAGGTAAAGGTGTTAAATACACATTAAAATACACACAGACACACCACATCTAAAGGTGAGTCACTTACCCTGGGGAGCAGGCTATAGGGAGCTTCAGGCTAGCAGCTTCTCTTCCTCCTCCCCGCTACGGAGGACAGCAAGGAGGCCATGCATACGCACCAAGCACTGTAGGCATGGATGGACACCAAGTGCTTGGCGTGCATGCACAGTGGGGGAACCAGTGAAAAGGTAACCCCCAAAGGTGGTTTCCCTCCCATAAAAAGCTGCTACCGGTTCTCCAGGACACTGGGGAAAGTTACTACTGGTTCTGGCGAACTGGTGCGAACCTGTTACATCCCATCACTGTGACCAGCTTTCATTTATGTTTTTATGTAAGTGTCCATGTAATGTTGGTAACATACGGTGGGAATGAATATGCTTAGTATGAAATGTTTCTAGGTGCTGGTCAGTATTGCTTTATTCTGTAAGAGCAGAGCTAACTATCCCGCTATTTGGTTTGCCTTACTGCACCGTATGTTAATCTCTTCCTCCATTTTGCTATCTTCAGTAAATGTTGTTCCTAGGTATTTGAACTCTACCACTTGAAGCATCCACTAGGCATGTGTATCTAATTTTTAAAAAATAATGTTTCCAAATGAATGTGGAAAGAGGATGGAACAAACAAATGCATAGAGGAAACACATTTGGAAATCGGAGAAAATTAAATACGGATTTGTCCATGCCTACTACAGCTATCAAACATGTCTCTTAGCTCTGGGAATTTGTTCAAACAAATAGGAGGCTGAAGTGTATTCTGACTGAGATGATCAGCTCAGGTTACATGATCACATAAACAAGCTTTGCCTCCTGGGCTGGAGAAGAATCAGAATGGCGATCTCATAGAAGCAGATGTGACATTGGCAGCTTTTCTTTGGAGCCTTTGCCTTTTAGAACGTTTCCTTGATTTGTCCTTCTCAACTATATTTAGAATAACAAATGGGGTGGGGAAGATATGACATGGACAACATCAAACTTTTGTCAAAAAATTCCATGCACTCCTAATGAGATTCCTAATCAAATAAGTATTGAATCATATATATCCAGTAATAACCTTCTACTTGAAAAAAATCATTTGGATATCCGGCAGTGGAAAAAGTATCTACTGTATCTGTGTTTCCATTATCTTCCTATTACATTTCTTGATATAATGAGTAAATAATCCCTTCATGATTTCCTCTGGATTTGGTTAGGATATAACAGGCCTCAACTTGCTGAAACAAAATCTATCTCGTGTCCCTTATAAAGAACAAAATTAGATAGGACAGGTTTATTAAAAATCACAGCATACTGTGTGCTTTTAATAAACCTGTTCTATGCATTTCTGTATTTCAACAACTCCTGGAAATGGTGCAGCTTTGATTTTTTGCTTATTAGTAAGAAATCAAATAATCCATCAGATTTGACATCTTTAAACTGTTCATGCTAATCACCAAACCACTTTCCAGAACTGCACTCTCTACTGAGATGTGACAACTTAAACAAATCAGAAATATCCTGCAAGATAGCTTAGCCCTGAAAGGTATGGAGGAGGTAATGAAAGGTGGTCCTAAGGACCACGTCCAATATTCATATTCCACTCTCAAATATCAGCTCCTATACTGTTATCAGTAATGTCGCATGGAATTCAGCTGCCCTGGGCTGAAGCCAAATTTGCCTCCCACTGGTGGACGCTGGCGCCCGCTCCCACTAGGGCTTCTGGGAATTGTAGTCCAAGAACACACATAGACCAAAAAGCACCACCCAGGGCTGCCCACCCCTCTAGTGACGCCACTGACTGTTACGCAGGGGTGAGTAAGTAAGTTGTCATGCCAAGTCAAAAGGCAGTGCTGGTAAGGGCTCAGGTTTTGCACAGCTCAAGGTCCTGGAGTGTCTTCTTCCAAACATGAAAGAAGGTGGCTGAATGCATATGGCAGTGGGCTTCTCCACCTTTGGGATCAAATACCTGAATACAGAGCACCTTCTAGACAGCATAATACATTTCATAGTGTTTGTACCCCTCTTTTTAGTTCATCTGAAAGTATACTCTTTCTTTTGTTTTGTTTTTAATTTTCAAAAAAGTAGCTGTGGTAGACTATTGTATCCAGGCAAGAATAAAATAGTTTTGTTTGTTTGTTTTTATTTTGCTCACCATGTTCCTTTTGGGTAGACTTCAGTACATTCTACTGTCGTCCTCCAATTGCTGTATTGTTGTACCCCTGACATTTTTGTAAAGAATTGCAAATGTAACAATATTTATCAGACATCTCTCTGATGGGACTTTATTCTGTCTTACTTTTGCTGCAACTACCATTCAAACTTGATATGATGGTGCTCTTCCTTTCGAACATGGCTCCCTTCAGAGCGCTCTCTTCCAGGAAAATAGCATCCACCTTTTGTATCCGGGCCCTATTATTTTAATTCCCCAGAAAGCCATTGCGTCTTCCTAATCCCCTTGTGAATTCTGCGTTTCAGAGAAGCACACACTGGCTCTTCCCATTGTTCATCCTGACAGAGTTTGCATAGAAGCACTTTACTGGCCCTGGGGACAGATTTATTGACTTCAGCTAAACCAGAAACCATTAAAGCCCCCCAAACATTAATCCTTTTGATTCACTGGTGACTTTGGAAGGTAACATAAATAGATACCTGAGTAGAAAAGATGATACAGTTTGCAGCCTCCTGGAGCACAACAAAGCTCATTGAAAATCATTAAAACATTGGCTTGAAAACACAGGCGGAATTCACTTTATTTACTTACTTTGTTGTGCATGGACAAAAGAGTTGCCAAAAAACCACAAGATTAATGACCACATCAAGGTTCTCCTGAGAAAGGTAGATGAAATCATGCAACATTTAGGCAGAATTTAGGCACATGCCATCAAAATAATGGTCTCCAGATCTCTTTTTAATGCCAGCCTTGTAGTATTTTATCAAAGAGATGCTAAGAAACAAAATGTTTTCTTGGAAGAGCAGGGGCACTTGGAAACAGCAGGAATTGTGGAATAGTGAAATGGAAGAGGAAATTTCCTGTAAAAAGAAATAAGGGACATCTTACACCAATCTTCTTCTGCATGGCAGTTAAAGGTACATGAACTCTGTTCTTTTTTCATGCAGCCATTCTGCCCTGAATTATGACATATGTCAGATGGCAATGCTAGTATCTTGTGTTGGCTTTCTTGGACATTTGCCAAAGCCCATATCCCATCAGCCAACTCAGTCTTGCTTTTCAGAATTCTTTAGACCTACTGCTACTTGTTCTGCTTTTTGGGAGAACTTTGGCTGCTGAACAAGTCTTGAAAGGAAGGATAAACCACTTCCACTGTCTTGGTTGGTCTAAAATAGACCTGGAACAAATATGGTAAACCTAGTTGTTGTTGAATCGAACTGCCTATCATTAGCAGAATAGTTCTAATGTAAGTTATATGTCGGCAATTCGAGACCTGGGTGCTGCATGATGGAATGAACTCCTGTTTCTGTCCCAGCTCTTGCCAACCAAGTAGCTTGAAAGCAAGAAATTGCAAGTAGATAAATAGGGACCACTTTGGTGGGACATGAAAGGAGCCTTATTCAGGCATCCCCTGAGTGAAGTTTCCCCAGCAAAAATCCTTTCAACACAGAATAATTTTTGACATGGAATTATGATTATTACCTTTATCAGCCCATTTCTATATATCAGTACTTGGGGAAATGGAAGTCTCATAGTGTTTGAGACAATTACACCTTTTATAAGTAGAGTTTCCCCCCTTCTTTCTGGAATCAGATTGGAGTTCACTTCTTGCATTTCCTTGGATAGTTGTTAAAATGCAAGATTGATACATCAATGTGCCAATGTACGGGGGAAGGGTCTTCAGTGATCTGGCTTTCCTTGCTTTCCGGGTCACTCTCTCACATATATGCACAAATGTTGAGAAAAGAAACTCTCACATCAGTGAGCAACGTACGTAAAAGTGTATAAATGGACTTGGTCCACGAAAGCTCACAGTTACATACAGAAGTTAGTCTTTAAGGTGCCACAATGTTTTTTTGTCTTTTTTCCTGTTCTGTTTCATTTACCTTCATAAAGACCTATTAAAATTATTCACTCTATTTGTGGGAAGAGAAAATGGAGGTGTCAATCTTGCCACATTTCTCCAGGGGAAGGAGAAATTCTTCCACTGTGTCTCAAAAGTGGGGGTTCACCATTAAGACTGGCTGTAACAACATCTCCCATCCACCTTCCTAAAAAGTGTTTTCTTCCATTGTTTTTACGGATGGCAACAACAGGAACTGTGTTGCCATCCTGGCCACCATTGGGCTGTCCTTTTGTAGCTATCCTCATTCCTTCTACCTAGTGCAGTGGCTCAAGTCACTAAGATGCTGACTGGGAGGCGGAAGGTCAGCAGTTCGATTCCCGAGTACTGCAGGACGGAATGAGCTCCCGTCTCTGTCCCAGCTCCTGCCAACCAAGCAATTTGAAACCAAGAAATTGCAAGTAGATAAATAGGGACCACTTCAGTGGGAAGGTAACAGTGTTCCATGCGCTCCAGTGTCTAGTCATGCCTGCCACATGACCATGGAAACGTCTGCAGAAGCAGACAGCGCTGGCTCTTCGGCTTAGAAACAGAGATGAGCACTGACCCCTAGAGTCGGATACGACTGGCTTTCGAGCAAGGGAAACCTTTACTTAGTGTCACTCTAGGTCATAATAGTCTGACCCGCTCAGCTGTCTGAGGGGGTGTTGTCCAGCCTGCAGCTTGAAAGGGTTGAGAACCCCTGTTCTAATAAGTGTGCTACTCAATGTTTACTCATGAGATATTTGTTCCAGAAATTTCATCCAAACAGTCATGTTCCATCCAAACTATTTGTATCCTAGCTCTGCAGGTAGGAGATTAGCAAACAAATTTTGTCTATTTGTCTCAAAGACACAGGTAGAAACTAGGATTCCAGAATATAGCAGGAATTAGAAGGAAAATTACAGTATCAGCCGCAGATAGGGTTGCCTCTGTTAGCCCAACAGACAGAATACAACTCAATTCTATGGATAAGAGGGAAGCCTGTCACTAACCATAAGGTGTATATACAAACAAATATATACACACACATATGTGTGTGAGAGAGGAATACGATTTGGGTTGATTGAATTTCTGCTTGAAATTTTTCAAATCAAGCAAAACAAAATACATACGAAATGTGTATCAAAATTAAACTGGTGTAAATAGAAGTTAATGAACGCTATTGCCAAAGTTATTAGAACTTTCTGCATGAAAACATTTAATCCAATTTGCCCATATTTATCACCGCCAGCAGCGCTGGAGCATGCAGTTCAATAGTTCAGATATTCACGTTTTCTAATTGCTTTCAGCAGACCTTAAAAAAGCATTTATGTTTCAGGATATAGCTAAATGGAATAAATTACCTGCAATCGCTTCAAATGCAAACAGCGACAACAAAAAACTATTTCTTGTATTCTGGGGCAGAGGGCGTTTCTTCCCCTTTGAGGAACATGAAGAAGAATTAGAAGGCATAGTTAACGAAGAAATTGAACAAACCTCTGTGATCTAAGCATTAAGAGACTCTAAGCATATTCAGCTTAAATTAATTGGTATATTTAAGCTGGTGGGGGAAACTCCCATGAAACTCACATTTCTATTCATTAATCTTGACAGGAAGCAATTCACTGAACAGTAGCAGTCTAAATAATTCATCAATAATAAAGTATGTTCATAATTTTGTTTTATATGGAAACATGGACTGGTTATACACCTGCACAAATAAGAGAAAGAGACTTCCCACGTTAAGGAAAAGATACACTTTTTGAGAAGATTCCTAATTTGGAAACCTATTAGGCCAGTGTTTAATTATCACCGGCAAGTTACACTGACATTTAGAGATATGGCTTCACTGAATTAAAAAAAGTAATAAATTAATTCAGTTCTTCAGAAAACCTCAAGTTTGTGAATGTAGGATATTGTGCTTCTGTACTGATGGATATGACTGGCATCCTTTACCTTTACCTTACCCAGGATTTTAAACACCAGGAAATGGCCTACTATTGGTGTATAATATTGTGCCCATTTTGCATTCAGGGCTTCTGGGAATTGAAGTTTAATAACACTTGGAGTGCCAAGATTCACCATCACTGGTCTAGCTTGTGTTCACTACCATTCACGTTTGCCAATAAACAGCCATGATGATTGTTTTGTGTTTGTGTGAGGAGTGATCAACTGATGAAAAAGGAGTCCGGTTCTGGGATTATCACAAAACTGGACAGTAAGTAAGTAATTTATCATTTCTTTCTCTTCTTGAAAAGTGACACATATGCACAGGAAAGTATTTTGTGCATATATTGGCTGTCCATGAAAGCAGGAACCTTTACAGAGTTCTTGTTTCTGTGGAGATCCAACCTGGAGCTTGAAACTTCTCCTCTGCAGACATATCATTACCCTTGTAAAGAAAGTGATGATGGAGAAGATGAGGCTAAGGTAGTCTCTTGCTTTAGCTTTTTATAATGCAGGGTGAATAACAGCTGAATGGGGCATCTTGTACTCAAGCTCTGGAGTCTGTAAATCCTGCCATGGGAAGTATTTATTTATTTATTTATTTATTTATTTATTTATATTTGTTTATCGCCCTCCTCCCCAAAGGGACCCAGGGCGATTTACAACAATTATAAAACCATTTAAAAGATTAAAAAACTTTAAAATCGGGTTCTCCCGAGTGGGGCGGGGTAATAAATTCAATAAATAATAATAATAATAATAATAATAAAATCTTTAAAAACTTAATGTTAAAAGATAGAGATTGTAACATAGGCATAACTCCCCCTCCCCATCTTTTTCTTCCTCCCTGTAAAACCCAATAATCAAGGGAAGTGCAACAGTTTATTTAAAATATTTTACCCTACCTTTCTCCATAGAAGGACCCATGTCATTTGTCATCATTAAAAATGACCAAACAAAAGCACAATAAAAACAGGTTAAAATAACAAAACAAAAACCACTAATCATCCTGGCTTTTAAAGCCCTGCTTAGAGAGCTGGTCGCTAAGGCAAAGCCTGGCAGAAGAGAAAGGCCTTCACCTGCTTGCACAAGGACAGCAAAGATCGAGCCAGCCTGTATTCCCATGGAAAGGAGTTCCAGAGTCCAGGAGCAGCAAGAAAGAAGGCCCTCTCCTGTCTCCCCACCAAATGCCCCTGGGAGGTGCTCGGGCAGAGAGAAAGGCCTCCCCTGAAGTTCCTGAACCCCAGCCAGTCTTGTAAAGGGAGATGCAGTCTTGGAGATAGCTTAGACCTAAGCCACACAGAGGTTTACAGTTCAAAACTTTGAAGTGTGTCTAAAAACGAAGCATCAGCCAGTGGAGCTGATATAAGAGAAGGGTGATGTGATCCCTATAACCAGCCCAAGTGCACAAGCTGGCTGCAGTGTTTTAGACCTGCTGGAGTTTGGCAGGGGCTACAGATGTTAGATAAATCTTATTTTAAGTTAACAGGCAGTAAAGCCTGTTAAAGTCTGTTTTTCCTGGTAACGATGGTCTGTCCAAGCCTGCTCATTGCTCATAACCATGTAGTCCTTTCCTTACCCAATCAAGTTATTTACATTTATATAATCTCTTATTCCCACTTTTAAAGGGCAGTTAGTTGGCATAGTTTAGTGATTAAGTGAAAAAGCTGCAAATGAAGAAGTCCCTAGTTCATGTCACGTGGTTTCATTAGGCTGCATTAACCAAACTGCCTTCTGCTGGCTGAAGTCTTCCTCTTTCTCCTCCTCCTCCTCCTCCTCCAAATCCAAATCCTGTATTGATGATCCTCATGGTGATCAGGCATGAGGACTGTCCTGAGAATATAATGCAGTCCCCTTTCATCTGCTTTCTGTATCGCAGCATGACCCCTGTACCACTGATCCAGTTCTGCGAGTCACTTTCTGGTCCTGAGCCCTTTTGGCACACAAAGTCCTCCTCAGCCCCAGGCCAGTATTGATGAAGCTGCTGCCGTTCATCGAGATACATTCAAGTGGGATTTAATCCATTTGGGGTCCATCAACCTTCCCTGTGGAATTCGCCACCCACGGCCATTAGTCCTCAGGGTTGTCAGGTTAGTTAATTGCCACCTGACACTTGGTATTGAATCACTGGCAGTATGGGTCCTACTCTATTACCATAGCAGGATAACCTAGCCAGACTTCTTTACCTGCATTGCCCAGTATAATGGCACTGGTCTGAAAGCTTTCCTCTCCTCCTCCTCTTTCTAGCTTGCAAAGTTATTTCAGAAAGAGTTTAATGCCAGCTACAACCAAAGGCCCCAGAGGTATTTCAATTATATTTGCAACTTTAAAGTAATAGTACTTTCTTGATATATGGAAGTAAAATAAAATAGATATTCAAAGTTGTTGTTTTTTAAAGCTTCTGTACAAACCTCTGCTACTTTTAACTTATTTAAGCTGTGAAGCCACTTACTGGGGTTTAAATCCACACTTGTCTCAGCCTTGCAGGCAAGGATGAAGCAAGTGCAAAATTATTCTTCTCACTCCACAGGAAAATGAATTATTTCATTGCACTCTTGACATGAAAAGGGAATAATTCTGAGGTGTAAATTAAGCAAAATTGTACAGAATAACACTAAAAAAAGTAACTTGATTTATGGAAAATGACAGAAATTATTGCTTTGTTGGATAGATATGCAAAGATTAGGTAGAGCATTTGTGTCTTTTTTGACAATCAGCTATTGCTCCATGCATGTTCTGTTTGTGTGTGTGTGTAAGAGCATCTGCTATGCTTAGTTTGCAGTTAAGCTGCTCACAAAAATGTTACAATGATAATATTACCTAAGAATGCCTTACTTTTTGCAAAATGAATTAATTATAAGGAACTCATTATTGGCAGATAGTTCCTTTAAAGCTTCAGTTTACCTTATTTATCCCATTATGGTTTTGCAGGACAGCTACATTAACAAAAGAAAAGGGAATAACTAGTACTGGACATGTTTTAGATTCCTTCTCTTAGTACTGGTTTGGGAAGAGAATCCCACTTATATTTTACAGTGATTTATCACTGTCATAAAAGCTCAAGCTAAGCTTCCCAAGGGAGAAGCCTCAAAACGGAAGCAGAAAATAAAATCCTGACTAAACTTAGTGTGCTGCTTGCTCAGACACCAAAATAACAACAGCTCTTTAAAAGAGAATAGTCAAAGGTCTTTGCATTTAACAAAAGATGGAGTAGGTGGTTCATAATTCTTCCTCAACGCAAGTGTATGAAGAAAGTAAAAGATGTGAGGAGAAATCTCACTTGCGATTGAAAGGCACAGAAGCTTGTCTCACACAAATCTGCCTGAGAGGTCATTGATAAGATTGTTTTCTCTGTCTCTTAGGAAGCACTCAAAAACTAGCTATCACAGTTCAAAGATCACAATGACCTTGGAAAATTGATGAACCTGGATTATGGGCACAATAGGCAATATCTGAGCATTTGGTGGTGGTCTCTTGTTTGGTTCTCTGAATGACCTCTCCTGTTTCCTCCTGTATTGTTCAAAAAAAAATATCCTTCAATAAAGGAAAGTGTATGTTTTAGCTCATCTCACCTAAACCGCCTTCAAGGACAGTTGGAAGGCCCTCTTCCAGGACCACCAGAAAGATGTCACCCCCTGTATCAGCTGCACACCGTCCCCACAGAACTCCTGGCAATCAAATTTGATACCCATTTGCCCCAAATAGAACCTACCATTCTGAAGGACCCAAGTTTTCATCTTGCAGTTGATTTCTGAGTTCAGTCCAGGAAAGCGGGATCACAATCGCCTCTCCAAACTCAACATGCCAATATGGCAGACTATATGGTGATCAATTTTGGGCTTAAAGAGCGCAACTCCTGTAGACTCCATTTGTCCAAACTACCAGTGCTTTACCCTTTCAAATCCCAATGCCGTTGCCTCACAAGTGAATGGCCAAGGTGTGGGAGCAGGGTTTAAAAGAGGACACCTCTAAGCACTACCTCAGGAACCCTGCCAGAGTGTCACCTGCTGCTAATTTGCATTATAGATATTCCTAAACAGCTATTAAATTCAGATAGTGAGATTCTAATGGCCAATCTGGTTGTTCAAATATTAAAAAATGTACACATTATGTCCTTTATAAGACTATACCATTTTACAATTCAGAGGAAGTGTTAATTGCACTTTCAAATGTTTACTCTTGAAAATATCTGGATAGTCAGAAGTTTGAAAAGCAAGTTTATTGCTTAGCCATATTTCTGATTTGGTGTGATTCCTTGTTGGCATTCTTTTAATGTTTGATCCATGTGGAATAACAGTCCAATGCATTTTCCCTTCTTCATTTTGAAATGAAACAGTTCTACAAAACCCGAGCCATGTTTTCTTTTTCTATACTGAGAATTTGCAGGCACAAAATTATGTGGATAGTGCCATCATTTTGTTCAGTCACTAGGTGGCAGTGGGCAATGAGTGTGTACCTAAGTAAGAGCCACAATTTCTCATGCTACAACACTGTTTATCATTCTCTGGCTATCTGTACATTGTCTTAACTTCAGTTTGGACAGCCCCTATCATACTAACTCCTGGGGTTGGCATCCAAAATATCTGGAGGATCAAAAACAGAAGCACCATGTCATACTCTTCTTGAGAGAGAAAATAAAGATCTCACAGAGCTTCCACCATGTTCTGTCCACTGAGTCTTCCATGGCAGGGAAGACTCCACAGACAACTTTATCTGTGATGGTTTTATGACACGAGCTGTGTCAGTTATTCAAATATACTGATACCATCTCCAATGTACATCCTTTATTTTTCCAGGTACTCCTCTATGAGCACAGTGAACATTGTGTCTGTTTTTTGTCCTACACATTATGTTACATAACAATGTGACATCTCTGATAGTAACAGACATGCCAAATCATTATAATGATGCCCCAAAGTGAACAACTCAGATTCACTGTGGAAAGATATGCTTAGCAAAATGGATTGGAATAATGATCCCTTTTCTGAAAATGAAATACAATATCTCTCCAAGCAGGCTACTCTCTGGGCAAAGGTTACTGGTGTGCTCATAAATTATTTTCAGTCTTTGTGATAAACTTATCCAGAAGCTAAAAAAAATCCAAAAGGTGATAGTTGTCGGTCTGTTCTTCAGAAGTGAGACTTTCCCCATATCTGTTATAGTGCCATTGCTACTGCTCTGATATGATTAAAATGGATACATATTTTTGTTTCAATTAATTTCAATAAGAAATTACAAAAGAAGAGGAGGCGGTAGAATATCTTTCCTTATCCAGAAAGGAAGGGGCATGGGAAAAGTAACTGAAACCAAGATAACGTAAAACTGAGAGATCAATCCGTTCCATGCCCAGAGTTTTGCCTTGCTTAACATTTAAAAACCTGGATCTGTGGAAATTTCTTTTTATTTATTGAGTGATGGATGATTCCATGGAAATTTGCAGATGGTTTCATATTAGCTGTATAAAATGAGGTGGTTTTTTAAAAAAATGATATGGGCAAAAACATCAATAACAAAAATTTCCATCCTTAAACAGTCAGAAGACTGTTGCCAGCTGAAAAATATATTTTTCCGGACAAAGGTGTAAAGATTCAGTTTTGTGTGTGCATATGTGGAATTATGTTTCCTAGACAGGGGCTTCAGTGGTTCAGTGGTTAACAAGATCACCTTGTTAGCTTGGAGGGCTGGCAAGCCAGCAGTTCAAGACCTGGGTACTGTGTGATGGTTTGAGCGCCCGTCTCTGTCCCAGCTCCTGCCAACATAGCAGTTCGAAAGTAAGAAATTGCAAGTAGATAAATAGGGACCACTTTGGTGAGAAAAGATCTTGGGAACATGATAGGAGCCTCATTCGGGCAGCACCAGAGGGGAGTTTCTCCAACAAAAATCCGTTCAACCCAGAATGATGTTATGAGATCCTTTCCACAGGAATAATTTAGAACTGATTTTGGATATTTCTGTGTACAAATACTGTACACATGCCATTAACCTACAGAAATTCCCAAACAAAGGTGAAAAGAGATGCCAGTTTTAGTGGAGAAAACTAAATCAACACTCCACACCAAAGTTAAGCAATTTCAGAATCTAACTGTTTCAAACGGAAGGAGATAAGCACAAATTTTGTACTGTTCTACTGAAATCAACAGGATTCACGTGTGTTTACTTCCACTAGATCATGTCTGTTTTGTTCTTCAGTTGCATAGTTGAATACAACCATTTGCAACCCCATGGACCAGGCACCCCTATCCTCCACCATCTTCCCCAACCTGCTCAGCTCTGTGTCCATTGCATCAACAATACCATCTAGCCATCTCATTCTCTGCCACCCCCTCCTTCTTTTGCCCTCCACCTTTCCCAGCATCAAGGCTTTCTGAAGTGAATCCTCTCTTCTCATTTGATGTCAAAAGTACTTTAGCTTCATCTTCATTATTTGACCTTCTAGGGAGCAATTGGGGTTGATTTCTTTTAAGATTGACCTATTTTTCTCTTTGCTGTCCAGGGTACTCTCAAAATTCTCCTCCAACATCACATTTCAAAGGTGTCTATTCTTCTGCGCTAAGCCTTCCTTATTGTACAGCTCTCACAACCATACATTACTACTGGAAATATAATTGCTTTGACTATGCAGATTTTTGTTTGCAAAGTGATGTCTCTACTTTTAACTAGGTTTCCCAGGTTTCTCATAGCTTGTCTCCTAAGAATTTGTCACCTTTTATTTCATGTCCATGGCTTCCAACAAATCCATGGAAAGAGAGAATCTTAGAAGCACTGAACTGTATTCACAAAGATGATCTTAAAGCATGAAGATTACATGTTAAAATACAGAACCAAAATAAAAGCTTAGTTTGCCAGAATAATATCTTTACATGGAATTCTTACAGAGCAGTAACTAGAGTTGGAGTAACCCATGCTTTGACCCAGGTACCAGACTTTAGCTGGCACTAAAGACTGTTTACCAAAGACAGTGAACCTATTCATTTGTATCTGCTCCAAGCTGCATACTGTGTCCAGACATTCCCTCATGGCAGAACGATGCATATTGGAAATGAAACCACAAACAACAAATATTGCCATCACAAGCTCAGAGTGAGGCATTCCTTCCAACACATCACATTGCACATATGTCTTTTTTATACACCTCATGTTAATTTTGTATGACTCATTCTTCAAAAACAAGCCAGCAAAACCCTGAGTGCCAAGATGGCTACTCGTTTCTTTGAACTTAAGTAAAAAGAATTTAGGAAAGAGAGCAAAAAACAGCTACACTGGTAATAAACTTTCAAAAAATAATAATGAAATAGCCCTACAATTGTTTCAGTTTGTCCCATGTGGCATCACTAGAATGGTGAAAAAAGCTGTATTAAGGAGAAAACCATCACAATTAGTGGCACAGTGGGTGATCTGCTGTCCTGTAACCAATAGGCTGGAAGTTCTAGTCTAACCAGGGCTCGAATATGACTCAGCCTTCCATCCTTCCAAGGTTGGTCAACAGAGTACCCAGCACATTGGGAGGAAAATGCTAATTAACTTGTAAACCACCCAGAGAGTGTACTGAACACTGTGGGGCAGTATATAAGTGTGCTTGATTTGCCTTGCTTTGAATTATTGCTGTTTCTTGTGGCTGCTCCTTCTCCAGCCCATGGATGGGGGCCATTCAGTTCCTTCCTTGCCTAGATGTTCTTTCTGAGGGAATGAATCTGCTTAGTGACCCCACAGTCCTTTAGAAAGGCACACACGCACACACACATGCACACACACTCACACACACTCACACACCTACTTACTTACCTTATAGTATTTTAACAGTCCTCACACCATTAAAAAACCTACCATGTGTTATCACAGTAGGATCAGAGTTTCGTTCATTTGTTATTAGAACATTTATCTAAAGCAATTTAAAGCGTTTAAAAATATTATTAAATAAAAACACACAATGTACACTAAAATACAAATCCATTCCCTAGTTAATTATGTTCATTGGCCCCAACATTTTTTGTGAAGGGTAGAGTTTTCAGCTAACATTGAAGCAATGCCAATATACACTAGTACCTCGGATAACATTATGACTTGGTTCCACAAGTCATAACATTATCCAATTTTTAACGTTGTGTGATACATTGATTGCACAACGTAAAAAAAACCTGTTCCCTTTCTGAAGAGGAAAGGGAACAGGGGGTGATCTGGTTTGCTTGGGGAGGGAATGTGTGTTCCCTCCCCAAGCAAACTGGTGGTCCTTTGACTTCCCAGACATGCACCACTGTGAGCTCCATAGCAGCGGGTGGCTGGCATTCTGTGAAGCCCATAGACTTTGCTGCTAGTGAAAAAGTCTGGGGGACTTTTTCGCTTGCAGCGATGTCTATGGGCTTCACAGAATCACGAGGACTGATGCAGTCTCTCATCCTAACCCTTCCAGAGGTTGAGGAGGTGGCGTATGGGCCAGTGACAGCGGCAGAAAGAGGCATGAGGGCATTTTTTATGATGCCCCTGTCCCTCTTTGGCTTGCCAGCCACCCGCCGCTATGGAGCGTGGGATCAGTACTTGGGTTCGGGGAAAGAATGGGTGCGCCTGCCCATTCTTCCCCCCAACCCAAGCTCTGATCATAGCTGTTGGATAATGTTGGATGATGCTAACATCAGACAACGTTGGGGAATTTGAGGCAAACATTTCCATCGTATAACGTTATCTTAGTGTTGTGCAATGCTAAAGTTTGTCTCAGATTCCCCAATGTTATCTGATTTTAGTGTTATCCAATGCAAACGTTATCCGAGGTACCACTGTATAAATGTATACGGACCCACACAACTCCTTTGGTAGGCACCTATAATGTTAAGGGGCAGAAAGTCTATCTGACTTTAACTTCTGGCCCTCCACATGTTTTGTACTTGCATTCTCAGAATCCTTTACCACAGGAATGTTGACTGAGGTTTCTGGGAACTGAAGTTGAAAATGCTTATAGGCCCTGATGGTGAGAGACCATGGTTCATTCTCGTTCTTGTTCTCGTTCTCATTCTCGTTCTCTCTCACACACTTTCCTCTCCTCTTCTAAATATGAAATTACATGTGGAAAAAGGAAATAGCAGATGAATGTGCCAAGCAGAACATAGAACACATAATAAATGGCATGGCTGAGTAGCGATAGCAGTAGCAAATGACTCTTTACAGATAAACAGAAAGGTCGCAAATGTACACAGTATGGCTGTGAAAAATTTGAGTAATTATATCATAAAGATATGAAAGTTGCTTTGGAGATGGGAAGTAGCTTCAACATTATGATGTGGCTGCAAAAAAAGGCCAATGCTATCTTAGGCTGCAGTAACAGAAGTATAGCCTTCAAAGCCTGTGAGATACTAGTTGCCCTCTCTTTGGCACTAAATAGTTCTCATCAAGCATACTATGTCCAGTTCTGGACACTCTGATTTAAGAAGAATGCCAACAAAATGGAATAATTTCAGAGGAAGAGGAGGGTGATCAGGGGACTTGAAACCAAGCTGTATGTGAAAAGACTGAAGGAACTGGGTGTATTTAGCTTTGAGAAAAGGAAACTGGGTTGGGGTGGGAATATGATAGCAATTTTCAAATATTTGAAAGATGGTTATAAAGAACAGGGGGAGGTTCTATTCTCAGTCACCTCAGACTGAAATAGTTAATGACAAGAATGGAAGACCACTAAGAGATCCCTCAGAAGTTACAGAAAGGTGGAGAGAAACCTTTAAAGAACTCTTTAACCCACCCTAGGAGAGTGCCACAGTGAAACAACGCAAGACTACAAAACCAAATAGCACTAGAATTGGACATATTAACTGAAGAAGTAGCAAGAGTTGTTAAACAATCACCTAAACACAAAGCACCAGGAATAGATGGATTACCAACAGAAATAATCCAAGCAGAAAGGGAAAGCAGCATCAAATGCCAATACAGAATCTTCAATGCAGCTTGGACACAATTAACTGCACCCATGGATTGGCAAGAAGCAACAATAATACCACTGTGGAAAAACAAAAGGAGCAAATAAGAATGCACACAATACTGAGGCATCTCAAATTTAAGCCATGTAGGGAAAATGTATGCCAAAATAATAGAAATGAGGATGAGACCAGTTAGAGAACTGCAATTAGCAGAAGAACAGATGGGGTTCAGGGAAAAAAAAGAAGCTGTACAGATGCAATTTTTACACTTAAACAATACAGAAATACAGTATATAAAATTACAATAGGAATCTCTTTGTTGTGTTTGCAGACCAAGAGAAGGCATTGTATAGAGTTAACCAGAAACTGCTATGGCAAGAATTGGTCCAACCAACAGAAAGAAACATCTCATACAAAGCATATTCATTCCTCTGTCCCCTTATGTTACCAGTGCAACACATGGACACTTACAACAAAGCATAAACAAAAGTTGGTCACTATAGAATGAGATGTCTGAGTCTCATGCTGGAGGGACTAAGGTAAAGGTTTCCCTTGCTCGAAAGCAAGTCGTATCCGACTCTAGGGGTCAGTGCTCATCTCTGTTTCTAAGCTGAAGAGCCAGCGCTGTCTGCTTCTGCAGACATTTCCATGGTAATGTGGCAGGCATGACTAGACACTGGAGCCCATGGAACGCTGTTACCTTCCCACCGATGTGGTCCCTATTTATCTACTTGCAATTTCTTGCTTTCGAACTGCTAGGTTGGCAGGAGCTGGGACAGAGACAGGAGCTCATTCCGTCCTGCAGTACTCGGGAATCGAGCTGCTGACCTTCCGCCTCCCAGTCAGCGTCTTAGTGACTTTATCAAGAATGAGATTATAAGGGAAAGAATTGGAATAGAAAGTTTTAAACTATATACAAAGACAACTTTTAATTCCATACCATACAAGGTGTCAGACTTCAGGCGTCTCTGTAAGGGCCCTCCCACTCATGGTCCTGAGCATATGCTCATTTCTGGAACATATTTAACCCTTACCTTTCAACTTTGAAGACCTGAGCCGCTTTTAAAAAGAACTTACTGAGCTCTGGCAATAGAGCAGAACAAGGGAGGCTTCTTCTTCAGGTAGCATGCAGCCAAGTTGCCTTGTGTGTGTGTGAAAAGAAAAACAACAATCTTCAAAGAGAAACAGCTGTTTTATTCTTCAGGCTCATTGATAGCAAAGTCCATGGAAAAACCGTAGATTAAAAGGTCATAACAAAGACTCAGTCCAATAAGAACAGTCCAAGTATCTTTAGGTAATCATAGTGAAAAGGAGAGAAAATCCCATAAGCCAAACTGAGGTCTTAGTCCATTGAGAAACAGAGACGAACTGACTAACTTCTCAGCAAAATGGGGAATTTGCGGTCAGGTGATTTAGCTTTAGCCAATCAGGTAACAGAGAAAACTTTCTCAAAACAATGGATTGTTTTTACACGTGTGCAATCAGTGTTCTGGCATGTAGACAAAACATGGATCTCAGGTAGCTAGAAAGATAAGGAACACTGGCTGAAACACGGTTGAAAAACAAGCTGTCCATGAGACAGAAAAGGACACAGGATTTCTATGAGACCTATTTATGAGGCCTAGCTAGAAACTGCGATTTGCAAGCCTTGGGAAGCATTAGGAAATAGGTCTTTTCCTGACACAAGGCATATGTGAAAAGAGAAGGACAAAGTCCATGAGGCAGGCCCAGAGAAAGACAAAAACCATGAGGCAGATCTGGAGAAAGGTGGAGAGCTAACATGAAAGAAATATTACAAGAAGACCAAATAGCACACACAGAGGCTGCTAGAACAAGAACCTTAAATCTCCCTTGATACCCACAGGGATAAAAGAGGAAGTAAATAATACCTGAAATTCTGGGGGTGCCCTTTTGTAGGGCCCCCTTCCCTACAATACCTGAAATGCAAAGTATGGAGCACCCACAATTACCTTAAGAAGAAAACATTTTGGTTTCATTTAATTTATTTCAGTTCAAAAGCTTCTGGACAAGATGGAATCATGACCAATAAAACAAAGAACTGGGGGGGGGGGATAAAAGCTTTTCTTGCATATGGTCCAAGGAATTCTGTGCAATTAAAACTCTGCCACAGGACTGCCCCCCAAAAGGGTGTGTGTTGGCCCTGAACAATTCCAAACCAGGTATATGTATACACAAGTAATGTACAAAAGGGGTTAGCTGCAGCTTGTCATGTGGGTAGGGGAAAACAAGACGTTAGACTGTATAATCAAGCATTTATTGCCAACAACAAAAGTTACAAAACATTTCTATGTTTGAACAATTACATATGCACATACTGTATAAGCATAATCCATATAATGTATGCACTCAATTACATATAAGGTCAAAAATTCAATGAGAGTTAAAGACATAACAGGTCCGCGTTGACTTTCCAAAAGCCCCCTCAGGTATGGGGCTTTTTGTTTGCAAGAGAGGTGAGCTTCCACCTGAGCAAGTCAAGGAATGTCACACCATTGTAATACTCATTGTCCCGTGTTTGAAGCAGCAATTGTCTTTTGTCCAGAATTCATTTAGGGACAATTGGATTAGTCCAGAGCCCTGGACTAATGGTAATCTTGGCCAGATGGCCAGCAACATTCCTGACATGGTTGTCAAATTGTTGCCTTTATCTCTTTGAGAAGGCAATATATTCTGGGTCTCACAAGTGAGTTTGCTCATTTCCTGGACTAAAAACATAACCTGAAAGCATTAAAATACATGCTTCCATTATGTGCTCAACATTGACACAGCTGTCATGTTGAAAAGCAAGTTCCCCTTTTAAACAACCAAATAAAAACATCCCCGTCTTTCTATGAGGTCCTTGTAATGAGTTATGTATTTTTGAATCATAATTTCTTTTGCTCCGTCTGCTTGCTTTCACTGACATTACAATGCTGATTGGATTAAGCTTTCACTAATCATCACATGCTACATTCTAACTTTGATCAGCATGCAGCTACCCTGCTGGTTACACAGGTTGCGGTTGGGGGAGCTCTAATACCGAGGCAATCTTGGATCTCATCTGCCTCTGCCTTGGAATACCAGAGAGGCGGATAGCTTTCAAGGAGGACCTGGCCATGTGTTCCTGTGGAGATCAGATCTCTGTTAACGGACAAGGGGGGTTCCAGGGTAGGTTCGGTGGTGTATGCTGCTTATGCAGACATATGCTTGTGTACTGCTTGTGCACTTTATCATGAAGGGTGACAGGGGCAACCAATGGCTAGAGCAGGAAATCTTTATTAATGACAAATAAAAAATGGAACTTTGTTATTTCACCTTACATAAAGAAGAAAAACCAGGAATAATCAGCTGGTGGTTCAGTGGTTAAGAAGCTTGCCTTGTTAGCTGGAGGGCTGCCAAGCCAGCAGTTTGAGGCTTGGGTACTGCATGATGGGTTGAGCACCCACCTCTGTCCCAGCTCCTGCCAACCTAGCATTTTGAAAGCAAGAAATTGCAAGTAGATAAATAGGGACCACTTTGGTGGGAAAAGATCTTGGGGACATGAAAGGAGCCTTATTCAGGCATCCCCTGAGCAGAGTTTCTCCAGCAAAAATCCTTTGAACCCAGAATAATTTCTGACACAAAATTATTATTATTATGTACTAAAAAATAAAAGAAGAAATGCAAAGTTGCTCTTTGTTTTCTTATCCTCAAGCACTGTAAATTGTTGATTATTTATATATGTCACATTCATATATTAGGGATAATTAGATTCTGTTTATCTCCAGTAATCTCAAGTCAATATTGTGACCCTTTGTTCTCACTTTCATCTATGGAATAACCCTGTGAGGTAGACTGCATAACTGAGTTCTCTCTATGAATTTCATGGTTCAGGAAGGTCTTGGTCTGCATCACTTCTAACCACTAAATACACTCATACTCTATTTTTCTCAGTCTATCTGCAAATGAATCATATCAGAATCCAAGGAGTTGAGTGACTAGCAAGTAACACAAGTACCAGGATTCAGGGCAACTAGACAATAAGCCAAACAACAATCATATCATGCTCCAGAGTCCAAGTCCAAAATAAAACCCTAGATAGATAGAGATACAGGGTTGGTCCAGACAATAGGGTATAGCCCAAACAAGCCAGAGGACCAAGACAGCAGGTGAGGTGGAGTACCTTAGGAGATTGAACAGGGCAAGGATAGGGTTCAAGGAATGAATATCCAAGGAAGGCATGATAATAGTCCACAGGAAATGAGAATAGGACAGAAAGTCTGTGGGAACAGGAAATATGAACATGGCGGGAGCTCTTCAGAGCCAGGAGCCAGGAGCAAGGCAAGAGATTTTTAGAAACAGGAACCAGCAATAATTAAATAACCAAATGACTACAAATCTAGTGATCTTAACTGCTAAGGGAGCTTCTAACGGGGGAAGAGCTTTTTCTAATTTAGTCTAGCCTCCCCGGGCCTCCAGGTGAAGCTTATCATGGTCCAGAACCTTCCTTAAGTCTCTAAGGTGGAGTCTTGCAGCTGTAACAGGATGGTGATCTAACCCTGTAACTACAGCAGCTGCCTTCCAGGGGGCCTAATCCTGCAAGCATCAAAGCTATCTCAAAAGTAAGAGCCCTTTTGCTGTAGATTGAACTACCCAAATCTGAATAAGTTTAATGTTTCTCAGGACAGGCACCTTTGGCTAAATGGTTTTAATCCACTCAGATGCTTGTAAAATGCTATGCATCTAATGATCTTCATTCAGCTCATAGTGCCTTTAATCGTACTCTCAGTGAAAGTCTGTGCTCAGGTTGTCTTAAACTCTAGGGATTTTAACTCACAATTAAGAAAAGGAAAGAAATATCCAGAAAACCTTTAACTTGCATTCAAGTTGCCCATACATATCAACATTACTATTTGAGTTCATTTCTGCTGGCTGGAGGAAAAAAGGAAATCTCATTTCATCTCTAATTTTTACTCTACAAGTTTTGACAGATGACAAGCAATCTTATCTGCTTGCTTTCCGTTATTTCCATTTTCTGTGAGTCTCCAAATCCTCAGGGTCTGATTCCATATCAGTTTGACATGTTAGTCTTCCATTAAAATCTTCTACTGGTTGATAAAACATCGAAGGCTAATGATTTTTTCCCCAGTTTACAATGCACCCATCTACATACAAGGCAAGACACTAAATCTAGTGTCACCACATCCGGGAATAACACATTTATTTGTTTTTTCCCCCCTCAGGCAAACATCCATATCTGTCCAATGCTGAGAGGTTGTGTCAGTAGAGAAAATCTACATTTTTGAAAAGGAGAAACATCATGTTTAGTGTAACTCTGGAACTTGGCTTCAGTCCAAAAATAGTGTAGCTGCATGTGTTATATGCATGGCCAGAACTAGAAAGGTGCTTAATTGGACCAATCCCAGCTGCCAAAGAAACAGTTTCATAAAGTAATTCAGTGCTTGCTTCTGTTTTTATTGTCACTGGTGGTGGTGTGTGTGTGTGTGTGTCTGAAACTGAGAAAGACAGAGAAAGAAATTGAGGGGGGCAGTGGGGCAGAAAACAGACTCAGAAAATAGTATGAGAGTATGACAATGTTTTGCTTTGTTTGAAGAGGAAAGAGATCGAATGAAAAGTGATATTGTTTTGGTCAGAAGGGATCAGAGAAGACTCCACAATCTGAAAAAGGTGAGAGTTCCAGTTCAGGTTGACTTTAATAACAATTCATCACCACCACCGCATTGATGTGGCAAATAAGGAAACAAGACACATGAAATTGTTAAAACATGGGTCGTTTTTAATTAAAATGTAGTAAATCCCCTAACCTGCTGTGAAACCTGTTTTAGTGCATAGGGCAAGTGAATCCCTTAAGCCAGTGATAGTGAACCTTAGCTCTCCAGGCGTTCTTGGATTTCAATTACCAGAAGCCCAAGTCAGCACTCCTGCTGATCAGGGCTTCTGGGAATTGAAGTTCAAGAACACCTGGAGTGCCAAGGTTGGCCATTACAGCTCTAGGCCCTCTCTAGCATGAGAGGGTGAATCACTAGTCACTGTGCATTGTCAGCCACCAGCAAGGTGGTATCTCAGTGAGCATTCCCAACTTGATTCACGTGAATAGATGTCGGTCCTACTGAAAAGTGCTTCATGATGCCTCCTGCATGCACACCTAAGCTACTTGAATCACATTTTGTACACAGTAGTCAGTCCCTTTACCCAATAACATCCTGAGTGTCTCACCAGCAGAGAGGACTAGCTTATGCTTAGCTACTCTTGCCCCAAATAAGACAGGTTAATGTCCCATTTGTAGTTCATTGAACAAGATGCCAGCCACTGCATCAGATAAATGGACCCCATCATCCAGAACAATTCTGGGTGACCTAACTGGATGCCAGGATACTCTAGGTAGAACCCTCCATTGGTAAGGACTCACACTTTGAGTTCTCTATTAACTCTCTTGTGCACTCAGTCCATACAAAAGGGATTGCAACTCCCCTTCCATATGTGCTGAGCCAGGATGAATAACCAAATAACAACCAATTCCAGCCATTGGCACTTCAAATCTTGAAGGTCCCTGATTGCACAAATGACCAATTCCACAAGTAGACTCATTAACAATTTGCATTTAATAGGATTTGCTCATAATAATAATTTTGTGTCAGAAATTATTCTGGGTTGAAAGGTTTTTTGCAGAAGAAATTCAGCTCAGGGAATGCCCCAATGAGGCTCCTTTCATGTCCCCAAGAGCTGGGACAGAGATGGGTGCTCAATCCGTCATGCAGTACCTGGGTCTCAAACTGTTATTTGCCAGCTTTCCAGCTAACAAGGTGAGCTTCTTAACCACTGATTTGCTCATGGCATGAAGTATATAATACTACAGCTCATTATGCAAGGAAAGATCCCTGAGAAGAGAGGCTCTGGGCGTGTTATAGATGAACTTTGTGGCTGAAAAACCTGAGAAACTGGTGTGGAATGTCCTTGGAAAAACTGTTCGAAGGAGTTAAGAATAGGAAGACTATGACCATGATGATAGTTGATATCCAGAATGGACACAGCACTAAAAAAAAGATGAAGAAGAATTTGATCATAGGTATCGGCTGGACTTTTCTGCTCAAACAGTATAAGTACATCTATAGGATTGTTAAATTAATTAAATCTGCTGTGGAAGGATGGAACTCATTGCCTGTTTCACAATCTTTGCAAGTTAATTGTACAACTCGATACTTGCTTGAGAATGGTTCCTTTTCCTGATTGTGTACATGTATTTATGTTAGATGTTAACTATCATCTCTTGAGTGGTTATAATTTCTATTTTATACATACAGCCTGTATGTATAAAACAGTAAAGTATTCTATTTTTGAAAGTCATTATCATATCAAATACCAAATAAAACCTATTAAAAGTCATTTCCCCATCCATAGCTGCAGGGAACTCTTTGTTTTATTTTGGTGTCACATTATCCAGAACTGGCAATTATTATTTTCAAGAATGTCTCCTGCTTTGGTGAATTGTCTTAAAGACATTGATGGATGACACAGGGAGGAAAAAAATGAAAGTGTCATTCACACCATCACATGTAGGGTAAATCACTTTCAGTGTAACAACAAATCTGTCATGAGGTATCACAGGAGAAACAGATCAGACTTACTGTATGTGTAGAAAGAATAATGAACAAGCCCAGGTGCCATAAATAACCAGCTATGACAATGAGCTTTCACCTCTCACAACTGGTACGAGAAACTTTAAGTGGGACTATAATGAGGCATTCCTAGCTGAGGATTTAAAAAAGGAAAGGAAGTGACAGATATAGAGGATTTATCATTTACATGGAATAAAGTACTCAGAAGAAAAGTAGCTGTACTGTTTGGTTTTCTGTGATATTACATCACCCTGATGATGAAGCACAAGATGAATTTTAAAGACCCATTTCTTTTAAGGAGATGGACTAAGTCAAGTAGAGAAGACTAACACAATAGTACAGTGGGGATTCTTCAATGTTTTCTCTGCCACAACTGCAGTAGAAGCTCTGCCACAGTAGAAGCTCTGCCACAACTGCAGTAGAAAGCAGAAGGAAGGGGTGCATTCATAAATCCAATACTCTTCCCTAAAAGATCTTTATTTCTCTCCCACTGTTGGTAATGGCATGTGAATGGACTTGATATTTCACTTTGCACCTACATAGAGGTTTAGTGAGGGAAGACGTTTTATGCCTGAAATCAAAAGCTAAACCAGAAACAAAGGCAAATTTGTTCAAGTCTATGGTCTTGAAAGCAATGACATAAGGCAGTGGAATGTGGTCTTTAACAGCTGCGGAAGAATAATGGCTGCAAGTAATATAATGAGCAATGGAGAGATCAATGCTCAGAATCTCACTTCTCAATAAAGTGAAAAATGAGAATATCAGGAGAAGATCACTGCTAAAAGATGTAGTAACAGAATACCTGATGAACAAATTAAGGTTATCTGGCCATGTCAAAAGTGACAATAGAAGGAGCACCAGCATAATGAATTGTTAACTGAGAGTTCACAAAAGACCTAGGCAAAGACCACCTCACAGATGGGAAGATTTTCTCAAGAAAAGTGTTGGACCAAAATGGAGAAGAACTGGCAGGAACAGATAGTTATGGACAGAAGTTGTGCAAAATGTCATCACAGATACGTCTACTCGTACAGGGACTCCTTACTGAATAATGACTCCAAGGTATCATTGAAGTGTTTCCAGATGTGCCTTTATTCACTCATGTGGTGTTTCCAATTTGGCCACTATTTGCTTCCTGTCTTAGAAACTAGGATGACAGGCAGAGTGAAATGTTTTCACAGAGGCAGGGAGGAGGGATATGAACTAGAATAGGGATTTGCTAGCCCAGTCCAGTCCAGTCTAGGGATAGCCCGTGGGCCAGATCCAGCCCTTGCCCCCAAATCATCCACCCCATGCCCTTGCACCAACTACCGCTTCCACTTCCACCACTGCCTCAAAACTTGTCCCCTCTGCTTGGCTCGGTGTGTCCTTGCAGGCACTCTGTAGCAGGGTGGATGTTGTAAGAAGTACAGTCTGTACCCCTCCTTCACCCATGCTGTGCAGTACCACCAGGTTGGTAAGCAGGGAAGTGGCATGGGCAGGAGTGGTGGGTGGCTTGGGATGGTCTCTGGTGACTGCAGTGGTGGGGGGTGGAGTGGTGAGAGGTTTGGAGTGGTTGCCAGTGGTGGTGGCAGCGGCAGTGGTGGGTGTGGTAGGGGAGGAGTGGTGGGTGGCTCAGGGTGGTCCAGCCGCCACTGATGGTGGTTGGAGTAATGGAGGCTTGGGGTGATCCCGTCACTGCCACCACTGAAGGTGGTGGTGGTGAGTGGTGGGTGGCTAGAGGTGGTCCAGGAGCCACTGGCAGCAGTGGGGGTGGAGTAGTGGGGTTTCAGGGTGGCCCTGCTGCTGCTGCCACTGAAGGTGGCAGTGGTGGCGGTGGCAGGACCACCAGTCTGGCCCCTCAACAGTCTGTAGGGGGTGTGAACCAGCCCTTGGCTTAAAAAAATTGAGGACCACTGAACTAGTATATCCCCTTCCAAGGATGGAGTTCTGCATCTTCCATGGTTCTTGGGATACAGCCCAAGGGACCATAGAATTGTACCCCTCAGCCCTATTCTGGCACTCATTTTTCTTGCAGAATAAATTCTAAATATGTGAAGAATACTGGCTAAATTTCTTACTTTACCTGACCTGGGTTTAAGTCTAGGATTGAGGCTAAATTTTGAGTGCCTCCACTTGAGGAAACATTTTGGCAAAGAATATCAAAAGCCTTATGAGATTCTTCACCTTAGTCAAGATCCAGATGAGGGTCTTTCCCCCACATAAGATTACTGTAATCTTCACAATCAGATCTTCACAAAAGTAGTGTTCTTTCTTATTAACAAGAGAACGGCATGCACAGAAAAACAGAAGGAAATGCAATATAAGAAAGATGCAAACAAAAAAACAACAACCACGACCCCATCCTTTAGGTTCATAAACATCCATGACAGTTGCTGTCCTAGATTTACACAAGTTGAACAATGTTAGGCAAACACTGAAATGTTGCAGCAAAAACAAATCAACCAACCATTTGTGCAAACTGTACTTCTAGAAGAACTGCATTGAGTTGGTCTACAAATTCCTCTCTATTCCTGGAGAAGAATTTAACAGCTTCTTGTTCTTAATTATGTCAATTAGACAAATGAAGATTTACTTCTCTAGCAAAAACTCAGGGAGGGACTGTTCTGGCTCTGTTCTTCATCACACATATCCATTGTTATCCTTACATGAATAGTGATGTTAAGAAGAGAGAGACCTCTCTTCAAGGCAACTCCATGATGTGATTAGGAATGCTGATTTCCCAGGCTTCCAGGTTTTATGGAGAATTATCACAGATATGAGAATTCTTTAATTCAAAAAGTATCTCCCCAGCTGTAAAGATTGATAGAACAATAACAGAGCAGCAAGGAAAGTCTTGTTCCTCATGTGTTTACTGTACAGAAAAAGGAAACTTCTGAATAAAGATTTAATTTATTTAGAAATTTTGATTTTCTTTTATGAAATGAATTCTATCGCTTTTTATTTCTGGTATTTTACTAGAGTTTAAAAATATGTACTCTAACAAGATTTACTATCTATAAATATCTTATATTCCTTTGTGCTTCCATCATACAAAAAGAGGCTCTTTCCCTGACCTCTCAAATGTAATCTGTGTCATTCTATTTATTTGTCATTCTTCATTTTGATTCTGCCACAAAGTAGAAGGACTAGAGTAATCAATAAAACATTTTAATCAAAATAATAAGGAGATTGGATATTTCTGGTTTGGAACCTTGATTAAATAATTCAACCCAGATTTTTATTTCTGTGGTTTTGGATTGTTTTTCCATTAGATTTTTAAAAGAAGGCAACTGCTCTCAGAACACTTCTAAGTAAATTGTAATTGTTTCTTAATCTTGAATGCAGCAACTGTGTGCCAAGATACACCAGTTCAAACTGAGTATTTGTAACTTAATGATTTACAAAACAATAGCAGTCAATAGAATTTCTTTGAACGTTCAGGGTAGCCACATATTGCTTTCTCAAGACTGCAAATTGCAAGCCAATGTGATACTGAATAGCATACATTAATCTTCCAGAATCCTTGTAAATTAGCATCATAAATTATAGCCTGCCATGCAATTCCTGTTGACATCTGAAAGGAAAGGAAAGGTGAGGAATTAAATAAAAAACCAACATCTATTGATGCTAAAGTCTGTATACATAGTAAAGGTAAAGGTCACTCTTGCTCAAAAGCCAGTCATATCTGACTCTAGGGTTCAGTGCTCATCTCTGTTTATAGCCAAAGAGCCAGAGCTGTCTGCATCTACAGACATTTCCAATGGGCATGTGGCAGGCATGCCTCAACACTGGAGTGCCTTTTTATCTACTTGCAATTTATTGCTTTCAAATGTCTAGGTTGGCAGGAGCTGGGACAGAGACGTGAGCTCACTCCATCTTACAGTACTCGGGAATCGAACTCCGACCTTCCAGTCATTGAGTTCAGCGTCTTAACCACTTGAGCCACCGAAGCCCCATGCATAATCCTTATGTATATATTGTCCTTATGTATACATATGAAATATTCAAAAAGGGTTTTCAGGAGAAGGAAAGATCCAATTAGGGTACGTCTTACACTAAGTGGGGCAGGATAAAAATTCAATAAATAAATAAATAATCCATTATTTGAAACGGCAATCATTGAAGCCCTATTTACTCAGGATTGTGAGGAGAGACCAATAAGACCAAAAGAAAAATTTGCCACTCTTATTTGAAGCCTAAAGGCACAGTGTTAATACAGAAGAGAAACGTTTGGGGAAAGATGCCTTCAGGACCAAAATCCTGCCTTTTTGCCAATGACACTGGTCCAGAGATGATTAGAGTGAACTTCTAGATGTTGTTGGACTGCAGCTGTCATCAACCCTGACCATTTATCTTGGAAGTCAAAGTCCAACAACATATGAAAAGTCACAATTCCCTAACACCACCACCAAGGTCTTTCATATAAACATATAATTATGGTTTACATCCTCTGCATACATCAGCTTTGGCTGTGAGCATCTCTGCAGCAGAGTATGCTGCTCCAGTATGGAGCTCATCCAGTTGACATTGCTGTTAATGAAGCAATGCATATAGCTACAGAATGCTTCAAACCTACACCAGTTGAGAAATATATATTTTGTTGGTATCCCTCCAACTTAGATAAGGAGAACTGGCAGCAGATACTGAGAGAACCAAAGAAGAGAATGACCCTTGACATCCCCTGAATTGATATGTGCCTCAAGTCCACTGGCTCAGGTCCAGGAGGAACTCTATGTCAAGAACAAACATTCTTGAGGGTACGAAAAAGCAAAAGCAATTTAGAAGATGGAGGAAGGAGCTCACTGGACAAAGAATAACATTAAATGAGGATTTAGCTGAGAAACTAAATCTCCCCTATGTCACTTGGAGGACCCTGAACAGGTTGATTGTGGTATGGATGTAACTTGACCAACCTGCTTCCTGACCCAAACAACAAGCTATATGCTCATGTAGATAGGCTCTTAGTTGTGCTTGTGGATAGAACTGGGATTTTATGGTTAACCCAAATGAAAACAAACACAAAATATGCTCTTTCTTTTTGATTTGGAATCCTTCATGATTTCCCCACTGAGAGCATCTGAAATTCTCAAGATTTAGATCGTGGAAGAGAGGTAGTGGAAATGTACATATTTTTATGGATCTCATATAGTGGATTAATTCTATTTGCCCCACAGTAGACAAATGGGACAACTCTATTGTTCCCAATGCTCTCACATCATTTCCTTCCTGCCAGAAGCCTTGTTCTTCCCCAGTCATTAGTTCCCCATGTCCAGCTATATTATCTCCCTCCTCTGCAGCTTTCATGTTATTCCTTGGCACCCCTGTTTTCCTAGTCACCCTCTTCCCATCACTCTATCTACAAAACAAAAGTACACTGGAAGAGTCAGGTATGTTGAAGTTTACTAAAAGGCCAGGCACCTGTAAGATTCATGAAATGAAAGCTAAGCTTCCTCCTCAAAGAGCTCAAAGAAATGAAAACAAATGGAAAGTCTCTCTCTCTCCCCCTTTCCTTCCCTCTATCTCTCACATACACTGTATATCACTCCTTGTGGATTGTTTGAGGGGACATGACCACAATATTCACCACATAGCTGATTGCTATCTGTCATGTGCTGAATTATGAAATTAGTGTTCAGAAAGTGTTGGCCATGTGAATGCTTGTCTCAGTTAACAGCTTTCTCTTACAACTGCTAATTTGTTTCAGATTGTCATTTTAAATTTAGAACATCATTCAGCACCACACTTCTCTATGTCTCACTTATCATTTGCAGCCCACATCTTTCACCATGGGGTAATCTGTTGTAATACAAAAGCAAGTAGCAGCAGTTATAAGATGTATATTTTGAGCAGTTTCAGTACACCTTATGAACATCGATTAAAAGCTCTGTATGATTCAATTAGCAAAGTGTTCTGGTAAAAGCAAACACAGTTATTGTTTAAAAACACATCTTAGCAATAACCTACAATTGGAAAAAAATCTCTCTGCATAACTCTAACGATTCTGCTGATTTTTAAGTTTTTGGTGCTTTTATTAAAATATTAGGAAGCTGCCAAGATTGTCGTGCAAAGTTATTATGAGCAAAACTGATGGGTTTTTAAAAGTGCCCTTATAATTACAATAGTTCTCATGCAGTAGAAAAATAAACCAATCATATCACAAAATTTGGGAAATAACCAGACTTGTCATGGGGGTGGCGGTGGGGCCTGGCACTGCTGGGAAGGCTTATCGGGAGGGCCTGCCTGGGGCATGAAGCTTGTTGGTGTGGCACACATGCACATGTGCAGTTGAAGCATGCTAGTGACATTATAAGGGTGTGCACACACACACACACACTCCCTTGGGCACTCGGTCTCTAAAAGTTTCACTATCACTGCCCTAGTTGAATCTAAACAAATGTCTGGCTCTTCATTTAGGTGGAGGGGCAAAGTATACAGTGCTGGGAATTTTTAAATGTTATACAAAACACATTGGGTAAAATCTGGCAGCATAGCTTATATCATGTAAAGATGAAGGTGCCAACAGCCTAGTGGGGTTGGTTTTTTAGGAAATTAAAAATTTCTGCTCCTGCCTGAAAAAACTGTAGTGCTATTATGATCTTTTTTATTCAAGTAAACTCTTATGGGGGACATGGGATGAGGGAGGAGTAGAAAATTGCCGCTCGTGGTCAAATCATCACAAATGATGTCATCAGCCTTACAAGGTGTAAGATTCAGATGGATTTTAGCCACTTTATATGGGAATATTGCCAACGAAGATTTTCTATCACAGAAATGTATGTAATTATTTTTGGAAACATTCTTGGAATTATTTATGAAAATGCACACTAATTTATATGCAGGGTTTTAAAAAATCTGTGAGGAACAAAACAGGAAAGATTTGGGCCAGCCTGGAGGGGGCTTTAGGCTGATATGGAGCATGGGAAAGTGAGTTAAATTCACCCCCCCCCAACTTGCTTTCACTCAGTAATTGGCATTCTCTCCCCCCCCTTCAGATATAAACAGCAGATGCTTGTTTATTTTTTCCTGTGTGTCAATCAAATTTGAAGATGTTATTTTACATAATGTCTAGACTGATCCTTCAATTTAATTAAATATGATTAGGTAGTGACAGGCTATGCACGATAATAGGGAACAGATTTAACAACATCTGAAATTTCTTTCATTTAGAAAATGTAAAGGTTGGAATCAGCAACTGTCAATTCTATCAGCTGTTGGTGTTACGTATTGTAAGGTTCTTATAACTTATGGCAACCCTAATAAGGGTTTAAGGGTGTGTGAGATGTTTAAGGGGTGATTTGCCATTGCCCTGCCTCTTGTGAGGTTTCACAGTTGAATGGGGATTTGAACTCCAATTTCTTGAGCTCTAGTTCAACATATTATCCACTTTGGATAATATTATTCAAGATATTATCCACTTTTATCAACAATAATATCCATATTGCCTGTCTCACTGGAAGACTCAAGAGAAAATATTACCTACATTTACATGTTAAAGTCATTCATTTTGGTTATATCATGTAATAACAGTAATAATCATTTTTGCTTATTGTCCACTACTGAGGGTTTTTTCATGTTCAACACACACACAAAAGTATAAATTCTGCTTATTTTTTGGATGCTATATGAGCTGACCCTGAAGGTAAATGTTCTTTCCTCATCTCAGAGTCTTTTGTTGTCATTGGTGGCGGCAGCTGCAACTCGTATATGAGAATACATTTTTTTTCCTGAAGCAGGAAAAATGGCATAGGTGTGAATTTGTTTAAGGTGGATTGCAGCTTGCCATGAAGTGACCCACACACTGTGATCACGGAACCATCTCCTGTGGCACATATGAAATGTGACATGCAGGATTTAACACCGGGGCTGCAATGGACTGCCACAGCCTTGAGGATGTTAACAAGGTGCACTTTCACAGCCAGTCCATCTGGCATGGCCTCTTCCACCTCCATGACCATTGGGAATCAGAGATCCTCCTCCACTCATTTTGCCATTGGGCCCAATATGATGGTTTCTAGTGGCATTTCCTCCACTGCGGGGGACCATCACCCCACCTAAAAGGGCTCATTCACCCATAGCCATTGGCCCGTTTAGGGAGTCAGGTTATTTGCCTCTGCCCACATTACATGATGCTTTGGGCAGTTCAGGAACTCTGACGCTATCCTGTTGTTACTGAAGGTTTTCTTTTTGTTCCTTCATGCAAAACAATCAGATGTCACATCAGGCCCTACTGCAGTGTACAGCTAATAAAATTGTGCCCCTAATTAACTCAATTTGTGTTGTCTGTCTCCTTATTTCCAGGCTGGGAAGGGGGCACAAGAGGGTTCTGGAAAGCCAAATGGTCCCGGTATGGTTTTTCCAAAACAGGACTAAGGGCAGCATCTTCTCTATGTTGTCCTGTGACTGGTTACAGAATTGCAAATGGAACTTTTTCACTGCGATCTGAATATGCAAACAGTCTACGTAATTTCTGCTTACAACAGCAGGTTTCTCAAGACTGTTTAGTGGCAACTGGATAAATCCAACCTTTTATTTTCTTAGTATATGTTAAATTGAGCATTACTGGGAGCATCTCATTTTTTGCTAGCAGATATGTTAATCACAAGATAATCCACTGGAAGTTTATATATGAAGCTGGTGCAATCCTCCATTTTAAGGCTAAGCTCCTAGCCAACTATTGCTATTTATGTCTTGTTAATCATATAAGATTAATAAGGAATTTAAAAAGTTAATTAACTGTGTAGCTAATATATGCAATTCTATAGGCTCACAATTACAATTTTCTCTCACACTATTTAAGGGAATATATATAATATTGCAACTTAACTAGAAATATAGGCTGGAAATCTGTTGTTTGCATATGGTTTGTGGCTGATTGCTAACCAACAATGGGTGTGTGACCAGGCAAATGACCAAGAAATGTATTGGCACCTTATCAGTTATTGCAAATAATTGTGGCAAATTTTACAGTAACAAAAACAGAATTCTCCCCGTAGTCCTTTTTTGCTACCAAATAGTGGTTGAATTCCAAGTGTTGGTAGGACTGTTTTTTTAATCTTTGGCAATCCCTTAGGTACTATTTATAAAATAGTATGGGAATGGTAAACTACTTCTGAGCCCCAGGAAATCTTGAAATGAGTTACTGTAAGTCAGAAATGACTTGATAGCACAGTAAAAACCCAGTAGTTTAGGTATCTGGCTGTGGAGGCAAAAGTTGAGCATTTGATTCCCTATATTGTGCCTCTTAGAAAGAAGAGAAGAGACAGCTTTCATGGCCATGGGCAACCTGGATGCCCCCTGAAGAAGGGAATGGGAAATTATCTCTGAATGCTCTCTACTTAGAACATCTTGGAAAGGATTGAGTAACACAGAATTGACTTGACACCATGCAATCATTATTATTAAAGTAGTATCATTTGCTAAAAACCTGGAAGATCTGAGGTGAAACATATTGATTTTAGGAAGTACAGTCAAACCTCGCTTAAAGAGTAACTTGCTTAAAGAGCAGAATTTTCTCTGAATGTTTGCTTCGCTTAACAAATAAAACCAACCAAAAACTCGCTTAACAAATAAATCAGGGTTTGCAATTCCCCCCCCCACACACACAATTGGTCACTTACAATGGTGTTTCGCTTAAAGAGCAAACTCACTTAAAGAGCAATCCTGTGGAACCCATTATGCTCTTTAAGCGAGGTACAACTGTATTCTCCTATCTATTCTGTCATAATACCTCGATATTGCTTTCTTGATTTCTGCAGTCCTAAAGTTTATTGAAAATTGTACTCATAATTAGAAAGATGTGTATTCTAGAGAGAAAACAACAACCATAACTTCACAAGCATACAGAAACTGCAGAATATACATGCTTATTTATTTTCTTTTAAACCTAGCTGGTATAAGACCAAGTTATTGGTTTGGGCTCCACAAACTAGGACACAGGAGCTCAAACCTGGTGTGTTAACAGATGTACTGTATAAAGAGGAATTATATCACACTTAATCACAAATTGTATGCAATTCCATCCAAAATGAGATCCATATTGAAGCACTGAATTGGTCTCCAGTCCAAATTGGGGACTTCTTCACAACCCTAATTCCACAGTCATTGCTAGATACATTCCTTCATTACTACCTTAGTTTCTCTTAATGACCCCAGCCTCTGGCTGAATGGTGTCATTTTCCAAAGGCAAATGAAAGAAGTTGCCAAGGATTGAGTCCCCTTTAGGGCAAACTTTAGCTGATCCATTCCTACTGGCAAGCAAACAATTGATGCAAAACCAGGAACTATAACAATATTTACCTATAAGTTTCTATCAAAAGGGGCTTCTATTTCCCAGTTATTTCTGGGTGACAATAGTTCTATATGCATATTGTGCTATGTGCAAACATTGATGCAAGCATCATTTATGAAAATATCCTTTTGTTGTTGTTGTTCAGTCACACAGTCGCTTCTGACCCTTTGCGACCCCATGGACCACTGTCCTCCAGGCACCTCTGTCCTCCATCCTCCTCCTCAGCCCACCCAGCTCTGTGCCCACTGCATCCACAATGCCATCCAGCGATCTCATTTTTGGCCACCCCCTCCTTCTTTTGTCCTGCACCTTTCCCAGCATCAAGGCCTTCTCAAGTGAATCCTCTCTTCTCATTTGATGTCCAAAGTACTTCAGCTTCATCTTTACTATTTGACCTTCTAGGGAGTAGTCAGGGTTGATTTATTCTAAGACCAACCTATTTGTTTTCCTCACTGTCCAGGGGACTCTCAAAAAGATGTTATAAAAAAAATCTTCTAAAAGAAAAAAAATCCAGCACTTTTTAAATCAAAATGCATATACAGCATGCCAAAAATGGACCTCTAATAAACTGTAATGGGACTGCAGTGGCTCAAGTCACTAAGACACTGACTGGGAGGCGGAAGGTCGGCAGTTCGATTCCCAAGAACTGCAGGACGGAATGAGCTCGCGTCTCTGTCCCAGCTCCTGCCAACCGAGCAGTTTGAAAGCAAGAAATTGCAAGTAGATAAATAGGGACCACTTCGGTGGGAAGGTAACAGCATTCCAT
The DNA here is from genome assembly GCA_030440675.1 of Furcifer pardalis. NCBI lineage: Eukaryota > Metazoa > Chordata > Lepidosauria > Squamata > Chamaeleonidae > Furcifer > Furcifer pardalis. The sequence continues at coordinate 159,545,861 of CP126894.1, forward strand.
TGCGCTCCGGTGTCTAGTCATGCCTGCCACATGACCAGAAGCAGATAGTGCTGGCTCTTCGGCTTAGAAACAGAGATGAGCACTGACCCCTAGAGTCGGATACGACTGGCTTTCGAGCAAAGGGAGCCTTTACCTTTTAATAAACTGTAAGAATGGCTTCCATTTTGCCTTTGGTTCATTTATAAGTTTCTTTTGTCTGTGCTGCTTGCTCCTATCTTATGACATGATATATATTGATTTACTTTTAAGACTGAATAGCTTTTCTATTGTGCCTGGTGCCTGAAGGTAAACAGAAAATATTCCTGTTTGTCTGGTTAAGAAATAGGGCAGGCATATAATAAGATTTGGGGGAAGAAATAAAAATTATAGGCATTACTTTTGATTGTTTTAAAAATCCTAATCCATACAACTCTTTTGTCAAAAATGAAGCAAACCATGTATTACTTTTCCCCTCTGTCCATTGCACATAATTGTTACAGTTTATAATTGTCAATGCTTGGTAGCAGACTGAGGGACAAAATTCAGTTTGCTACTACTATTATTCAATTCTATAAACAACCTCCCGTTCATGAATGTATGCTATTGTTCTTCTGTATCATAATTCAAAATGCAAGGACATGGTTGAATATTGCTGCATATTATTGTGCCCGTACTGCTAGCAGAAAAAAGGATGCAAAACTTTACATAGTAAAAGAGTGGGTTGAATCCTGACAATACCAATTGCAGCTGTCAATGTAGTCTAAATTCACATAGAGCAGGGGTTCCTAACCTATGGCCCGTGGGTTGGATCTGGCCCATGACACCATCCCATCTGGTCTGTTGCTGCCTCTGCCACACCCAGAAGTGGAAGGGGTATACTGTATTTACTTACGCCGTAAAATGCACCCACACACGTGCAAATGCACCCACAGCTGTCGTAAACATGGAAGTGGGCACATTTACAACAGCCAGGGGTGTGATCCAGCCTGTGACATAAAAAGGTTGACCACCCTGACATAGAGAATAGTACCCTTCATATAGTACTACTGCATTCACATAGAGGCACCAAAGAAGGAAAAATCCCATAAGCAGTCTCCTTTTTCCAACAGTTAAGAACTGTCCACCCAAACACAAAGCAATTGACATGATTCTTTTTGTAATGAGCAAAAGGGAATTCTGTAGACATGCAGATATATAAACCATCCTGTGGACATGTTCAGGCTTTGTTTATTTCTATTTTCTACCAGTAGTGGCTTTCTACAGTGTGAATCGCAGACATATTCCACTTCAGTTGCTAACTAGGGCCACTTGCTTATGCAAGCAAAGCACTCTACATAACTCAGATAACTTCTCAACATTCTGCATTGCCCTTCTCCTCTGCCTTGAAACCAATTCATGTGTTGATTTCTGATGGAGAAGGTGAAGGAGTATAAAGATGCTGTCACTTCTCTGAAATGAAGGGACTCTTTTCAGAAGAACAGAAGAGACAGACTCCTAATGTTTTGAATTATGGATACAGAAGTACAATATCCCACATTCAGAAACAAGAAAGGCTGAATAATTTAATTTCCTGTCTTTTAAAAACAGAGGTGCAATTGTATGTACCATTTTATTTGTTGTTGTTCAGTCGCACAGTCGATTCCGACCCTTTGCAACCCCATGGACCATTGTCCGCCAGGCACCTCTGTCCTCCACCATCCTCCTCAACTCGCTCAGCTTTGTGCCCATTGTGTCTACAATACCATCTAGCCATCTCATTTTTGGCTGCCCCCTTCTTCTTTTGCCCTCCACCCTTCCCAGCATCAAGGCTTTCTCAAGCGAATCCTCTCTTCTCATTTGATGTCCAAAGTACTCTAGCTTCATCTTTATTATTTGACCTTCTAAGGAGCAGTCAGGGTTAATTTCTTCTAAGATTGACCTACCGTATTTGTTCTGCTCACACTCCAGGGAACTCTCAAAACTCTCCTCCAACACCACATCTCAAAGGCATCTATTCTTCTGTACTCAGCTTTCCTAATGGTCCAGCTCTCACAACCATACATTGCCACCGGAAATAACAATGCTTTGACTATACGAATTTTTGTTTGCAAGATGATGTCTCTACTTTTCACTATGCTCCCCAGGTTTCTCATCGCTTGTCTCCCAAGAATCACTCGCATTTTTTTTTTCATGGCTGCAATCTCCATCTGCAGTGAGCTTTGATCCTAAGAAAGTAAAATCTGTCACTGCTTCTACTTCTTCCCCATCTATTTTCCAGGGACTGATAGGGCCTGTTGCCATTATCTTGGTTTTGTTGATATTGAGTCCCAAGTCAGCTTTTTCACTTTCGTCTTTCAACCTAATCAGGAGCTTCTTTAGGTCCTCCTCACTTTCTGCCATTAGGGTAGTATCATCTGCATATCTCAAATTGTTGATGTTTCTCCCAGCAATTTTGATCCCAAATTGTGATTCCTCCATCCCTGCATTGTGCATTATGTGCTCTGTGTATAAGTTGAATAAGCAGGGTGACAAAATGCAGCCTTTTCTTACTCCTTTTCCTATTCCAAACCACTCCGTCATTCCGTATCCTGTCCTAACTGTTGCTTCTTGATTCATGTACAGGTTTCTGATGAGGCATATAAGGTGTTCTGTTATTCCCGTCTTTTTAATTACTTGCCACATTTTGTTGTACCATACACAAATTATAAAAGCAACTTCCCTCAGTTAGAATTGCCTTGTGGTACAGAATTCCAGAAGATAGGCACATGACCTGTGCTGTAGTTGCTGAGAAAGAGAAACAAGGTCAGATGGAATGTGGATGCATTCCCTCTGTGCCAAATTATTTGGAGGGGCTGTTTTACACTTAATGAAACAGTGAAGAAAGCATGTGAGTAAATGCAACACTTACAACAAAGAAACATATACATTATTTAGCCTTTCAAGTAAACTAATATTACCATGTACACTTTGCAGAATATAGATTATTTTATATAGTGGACCCTTACTTAACAAATTCAATGTGTTTCCGGGACCTTTTGTACTACAAAAAAATTGTCAAGTGAATTTCCCATAGAAATGCATTGAATACAATTTCCCATAGAAATGCACTGAAAACCAAAAATTGTTAACCGAAACACAGTTTCCCATAGGAATGCATTGAAAACTGAATTTTTTTTCTTAACCAAGCCACTATTTTCTATGGATTTCCTTTTATTATTCAAATGTTGTATTAAGTGAGCTGCTTGTTAAGTGAAGGTCCACTGTATTAGCTTATCTTCCAATTAGCAAACCTTTTGCTTGAGGTAGGGAAAAAATAAAATAAAGGATATATAAGGCCCAACACTACAACGATGCTGTGTGCATGTTTTAAAAAGAAGTCCCCTTTAGCAAAGACTTCTGAAATTAAAAAAGGGGGAACTGTTATTTGTCAAAGATTGTTAATGCAGAATAAGGTCAAAATCATGTAAAAATCACCATGTAAATGGAAGACAGTAAAGAAAGGTGGGGAAGGTGGTGTTGGTGGAAATCAACTAATTCAAAATGTGGTATTGGAAAAGAGTCTTACAGATACTGTAGACTACAAAAAGTCAGAAAAGTCAATCCTGACCTCTTGAAGAAAATCAAGGAAAAACTGTCTGAACACCTCTCAAGCTTCAAATATTAAACCAGAAGAGGCTAGATGAAGCTTATGGTAAGCAAAACAATGCACCTTGGCAAATAGATTAATTTGACAAGCTTTTATGAGGTAGCTGGAAAACTTACTGGAGCACTCGAAGAATTAGGACAGTATTACAACATCAACCATTTGAAGCCTAATCCAAGCAAGACTCAAATATGTGCTTTCCACCTTCAAAACCAAGAAGAGGCAAGGGTTGATTTGGATGTTACATGCCAAGGTAACTGACTACAGAATTGTTCAGCACCAAAATACCTCTGTGTGACACTTGACAGGATGCTCTCTTTTTAGCAACATGGACTGAATACCAAGGCCAAAGTTAGTGCAAAGAACAACATCATCAGGAAACTCACAAACTATAAATGGGGAACTCAACCATCCATGATGAGTACATCAGTTTTGGCACTGGGTGTTTTTGCAGCAGCATATGCTATTCCAGTATGGAGCACATCCACACATGCAAAACAAGTTGGTATTATGTTAATGAAGCCATGTTTATAGTGACAGAATGCCTCAAACCTACAGCAGTTGAGAAAATATACCCTCTTGTTCGTATCACTCCACCTATGATAAGGAGAGAAGTAATAGTGGACACCAAGAGAACTAAGCAACAGAATGACCCTCAACATTGTCTGAATGGATATGAGCCCCAAATCCAGTGGCTCAGATCCAGTACCCCACTCTTGAATGGCTTCATTTTGGCAGTTCAGGGTTTGATCAGGACATGAAAAGGGGGTGGGGAATGGATGAATGTGTAAAATTGCTTCCTACCAGGACAAGAGTCTGGCTGGACCATTTGGAAGTCACTTGACTTTGGAACAAGGTAGGGAAGATGAAAGTATAATCAAATAAGATGGGTCTAATTGGATACTTTATGTGATTTGGAGAAATACAATCAAAGCAGTCTTTATGTGCCTGTAATTTGTGCCCTACTTTATGTACAAAAGAAGATCAAATAAATGGCCAAGATAATCCTAGTGCAGCAGCCTGCTTCTGGTAAAAAATAATATAATCATTTTAATATTTAAACATTTCTCTGAATTTTATCATATTTCAAATACACCTCTAATTTTAAATTGTGAAACATTCTGATATGAATAAAGAATGAGTATTTAAAGGAGCCAAATTATTTTGATATCTGAAACTGAATATCCTGTAAACATGGGTAGTAAAAACAGAAGAAGAAAATATGAAAGAACTGAAATTCTCTTCATGTGTGGAGGCACCAAAATGGGGATTATTAGCTTTTTTTTGTTCTCATCTATAAACATTATCTTTTCAGCTATGAGATGATTGGTTTTCATTACGTCTTAAAGAGAATTTGAGAATTTATGAGTCTGGTTTTGTACATTTTCATAAATACCATTCCTACCTAGTTGCATTCACCATTATAAATCAGAAGCATTGGATAAGTTGTTTGAGGCTTTTGTGTTTGCCTGCCTTCTTTGCATGTTATACTTCACAAAACAAAACAAAACTACAGTTGTTTTGTGCAAATTATTTAAAAAACAACACCAGAAATGGTTTGATGTCTGCTTTCTCTTTAAAGACAACTTTCATATGATGAAACTTCTCGGCAGGCTGTCTCACTGACTCAATAAAATCTCATTTAGTTGAGAAATAAGACACTGGGGAGATTTCTTCAGAGTCATAATCCAAAAACCAGCTCCTGAGGTATCCCACTTTAATACTGAAGACTGCTGCCATCCTTTGTCCCTTTTAAATAATTTGAGAACTCGACTTCATATGTTCCTCTTTGTATTCATTTAGTCTACCATACAGGGTACCTTCCCCCACCCATGCGTTCATTATCCATGGGTTCAGTTTTCTGGGAGTTTAAAAACTTTCAATTAAAACCCTGAAATACATGATATATGTGTATTTCTATGGTACATTACCAGAGCAGGCCACTTGAGGCCACTGTCTGAGGTGTAATATTTATAAGGAACCAAGGCAGAAATTTTTGTAGATCTCATGTGGAATGATGGAGGCATCTGATCTCTCCTGCAGTGCTTCTGTGACTCAGGTATGTGCTTAATTTCAGGTTCATTGTTATCTGTAGTTTCAGGCATCCACATAAGGTATCAGAACAGATCCCCTGTAGACACAAACCTGTACTAGGTCTGTCATTTGCTTTGAAGACATGAATTGGTTTCTTATTTTAATTAAATACTGTATGACACTAGAAGACAACTGTCATATAATGTGCTAACAGCACTTCAAGCCCAGTCACTGGTGTGTGAAATTGGAAATATTACACAATACTTTAATATCCACATTCTACATTTTGAGTTAGAGTAAATATATATTCTTCCACCATGACACACAGACGTGAACTGTGAGGAGACGACAACCAGGGGGGAGGGGATGCTTTCTATGAGCTTCCCAATATGAGTGGCCTCTTCTTCTCAGCAATGCCACTACTACACATTTTCTGTGCCTCTTCTTTTTGGCCTTTTCCACTTACCTGCTAGAGAAAAAGTATAGGGAAATGGGTAAAATAATATTTACCTTTGTGCTAAAAATATACAATGAGAGTACTGAAAGATCAACATTGAGGACTGTCACACAAGCAATCAACAGAGGTGTTTATATGTCAAGAAGTTTTATAGAGGAAGTGGAACCAGGATTGTAACATGGAAAGTCCTATCAGACATTTTATTGTGAAAACCAGAGGCTAGCAAACTAAGGTTCTTACCAAACCAAGGCTATATTCCAAGAAGGCCTGAGATCCTGGTGGACCATTAGGAACAAGAAGGCAGATGTCTTAGGCAACTGGTAAAGGTGATGCTGAGAATGTACTAAAATAGATATTTTTATTTGTGAATACAACAGTGTGTTCTAGGCAATTGACTCATCTAATCTGATGCCTACTTGTTTGATTTTCGCCAGTAAGGAACACACTCTGGTATAAAGTAAGTAAAACTAAAAAGTGCTGCTAAAATATTATTATGTCCATCAAAATCATTGGATTCATCATTAAAAATATAAAATATATCCTTTAATGAAATTTTTTTAAAAGATCATGTGTAACATCAACAAAAGCATATGGCCATATAAAACATGTATTTAGCCCTGCTTTTTTTAAAAAAAGGCCTATAAAAATAAATTAAAAACAAGAACATATTTTTCAGATATAACCTGGATATAACATGGACCAGATGTGTTTGTACACATTGTCTTCTTGTGGGCTTTATAAGAAACACTGTATTAAAAATTCCAGGAAAGGTCCAGATGTTAATCTTGAATTACAAACATAAATCTCCTTGCCACCAGGATAGAAATCGTCATCTATTTCATTCTCACCAGTCTGAACAAAATATTTCAAAAGTTTATTCTCTTATTATTAAGATTACAAGAGTATTTTGGTAGTTTTCAAATATTGGTAGTCTTTTGTGAAAATTTTGGAGAATTCACACACACACACACAGTTCCTACTTCTCCTCCCCATACCTTGTCTTGAAAACATTGTATTTTTGACCATACCAAACGGCTTGGTGGCTACAAGTGGCCTTAACCCAAATCCAGGTCATGAGTACTGGCAGTAACCCATTAGCACATAAATTCGTGTCAGAAATTAGAGTAAGTTTCAGGCAGTTGCTGGCATATTAGCGTAATACATGCACACGGTAATACATGCAATAGTGATAAGCTGAAAAGCCAAAATATAGGCCTGAATCAAAGCAAGATGTAAAATGCAAATATCCATTCTGACTATTCATTAAGGATTGCTAATATAGTATGTATTCATTTTTCTTTTACCTCCAAGTTTGGTCAACTTCTATCAGTGAAATGGAAGAGACCGTCATGTCAAGTTTGATGTTCATCTCAGGGTAGGAAAATACTGTTACACAAAGATATCTAATTTCATGAAAATGGGATATCTCTTTTCCTGGCTTCTTTTCAGGAGTCAGAAGCTGAAGTACATCATGCTACTCCAATGATAAATGAAATGAGTGATAGTTTAGGTGTAAGGAATAAACAAACAATCAAATAACAAACAAAGCAAGATCTAGCCAAGAGCTTAGCCATTGTATCTGAAGCTCTGCAGAGAAACATTTCATAAAGTCAAATAATTCATTACTTTACCAATCAGCAGCATGCGGCTGCTTTACTTTTCTTCTCCTTTGGGGAGGAGTTGATGGCTTTGGGGGATTCTTTATGTATGATTGCATTGTGGAGCTTTGCAAGGCTGAATAGCTTGCAGGTGCGGCACTGCTTTCAAGCTATAAGAAATTCAGTTCTTTCAAAAGGAAAAGTCAGCTATAACAGGAACAAGCCATTGTGTTTTCTCTTTTCATCATTTTTATGGAAAAATGTATTTTCTACACAATGGGCAATTTATAGATTCAGTGAGACTATTCAGGATTTGAGTCTAGAATCTGTTACTTTTTTTTTAAGTGCCACAGGCTGAAAATAATGCTGTAAAAAGGAAGAGTCTGTATGGTATTTGTATGGATAGGAGCAGACATCTGAGTGTGGAAAACAAATCAGTGAGTGTGTGTGTGCGTGCGCACGTCTGCGTTTGTGCATCTGTGTCTGTGTGTCTCTCTGTCTGCCTATACACATTCAATACACTTCTCAGGTTTTAAGCTGTAAGGCTCATGTTTCATGGATCAATCTCCAAGTCTTGGACTTTGGCCTTGAAATTTCAGAAACTGAAATGCTGCTAATCTGGCAACCATCAGTTTGGACCTATAACTTCAGGACATGCCACTTAGAAGCATTGTTCTATTTCTCACTGTTGTGCATACTAAACCTGCAAGTTATATGGCTAGGAGGGCTTTTGCACAACTTTGTGTCATACGCGAGTTATGCCTGCTCCTAGATTGAGACTCCTTGTTTATGGTCACACATGCTCTGGTCACCTCCAGACTGGACTATTTGAATGCGCTCTACATGGGGCTGCCCTTGATGACCATTCAGAGCCTGCAACTGGTCCAGAATGTGGCTGCCTGGGTGGTGATAGGGTGCGTGCACTATGCCCATGCTTCTGACACTGCTTCAGGAGCTACCATGGTTACCAGTGTGCCTCTGGGTGCAATTCAAGGTGCTGGTAATGACCTTTAAAGCCCTACATGGTAGTTGGCCAGGATACTTAAGAGACTGTTTCTCCTCGAGAACATCTGTCCGTCCCACCAGAGCAGACTGGAGAGTCTCTCTTATTGTGCCATCTGCTAGAGAGGCTCATCTCTCTACGGTAGCACCAGAAGGAGGACCTTCTCTATGTCTGCTCTGTCCTATGGAACCTCCTGCCCATTGAGTTATGACTCCAGATGGAGTAGCTGCCCTTCAGGAAAGAGCTAAAAACCTGGCTGACCAAGCAGGTGGTTGGGACACCGGTGATGTGGTGACTCCTGCCTGCTGGCTGATATAGCAATATCACTCCCTTGCTCTTTTAGCTGTTGGGTAATTTTTGTAGTACAGTAATACCTCGGATAACGTTCACCTCCGATAACGCTAAAATCGCATAACATTAAGTAATCTGGGGAGGAGAATTGGATCGAATAACGTTAAGGTCCTATGGGATGGATCGGATAACAACCGCTAAAGCCTGTGCGGTTACAATGTATCTCTATGGAGCTTTAACGTTATCCGATCCATCCCATAGGATTTTAACATGGATCGGATAGCACTAAAAATCGGATAACACTAAGACAGCATTTCCTTTCCCTGGAATGCTGGCAGCCATTCTGCAAAATGTGAGACTTGTGGAAGGAGGTGGGCCGAGTGCTTTCCCTGGAACCTTTAATGGTTTATTTCTGCTTTGAAATGCTTACTGTTCTTTTGATGGAATGTATCCTATATTTTTCAATGCTTTCAATATATTTCATGAAGCAACTTGGAGTGGTTATTTGGCCAATGCTACCTTTTCTATACATATCCAAGGCATAGCCTGTCCAGCCAGGGAGCTGCAACCCAGAAGAACGTTGGGGCCTACCCGAGAGGCAGGTCCCTTCTGTCTCTGGGTCAGAGTATTCAGAAGTGGTTTCCCTTGATATGGGGTCTTTTATTTACAAATCAGAATGCAAGATTGGATTGTTAAGTTAGATAGTAACAGTTCCCTCTTCCAAAGGTCCTCCATTAGTAAATCAGACTCTACATGATTCACAGAAGTTTAGGATTCATCCCAGCAGATGAATCAATTTTTTAAAAAATCACATGGTCATTTTGGTCTGGCAATTGCAAAGGTAGATACTGGATAAAATTATTTCCTTACCCTTTCAATTTGTCATTATGAACTCCACTCTGTTGGTCTCACAGGCACACACCACACAATAGTTTGTGTTGTTACTGAAGGACACAACCCTGCAGCATCACAAAGCCAGCCAGGTTTAGGTGATACTCATCCCAAGTGCTGATTTCATAATCCCAATTAAGATAATACAAAAACAATCAGCTACAAGCAAAAAAAAATATACACCTGCAATCCAGTTCATGAGATCAAGTGTGTTCTTCAGATACAATTAATAAATTGAGCTATTCATCATATTTATTTTGTTTCATGTTCTTTCAGAGAATGTTTCTTTTATTTTCATTACATCAGCTGTTTTGTTTTACATGAAAAGGAAAACCTTTTTCCCCATTCATGTTTCCCCATTTGTATTTTCTGGCACTTCCAAAGCCCCAAAGAATCCTTAAGACCTCCACCACCCCACACACACACACGCACACAAAAAGTGCATGTAAGGTAACTGAGAATCTATCCCAAAAGCAAGGAACAGTAACATAAGGTGGGGGGAGGAATCATTGGGTGTATGCAGGCACTAGTTTATTTTACTAGTGATTTATTTTAGTAGTGGTATGCCATCCCCTCAGCAAAACAGAGAGTGAACATCCTGCTCTTGCTCCAGCCCTAAAAGTGCCCTGCTTCAGTTGCTTTCCTAGTTGTTTGACTCCTAGCCTGTTTGGACTATGTCTCCTTTATTGGACTAGCTTTGTTCCTCTGCCTGCTCCTGAGTTTGTCCTTGGATTTGGATAAGGTTTGCCTTTGACCTTTAGCTTGGTTGCCCTGGGTCTTGGTGCCTGTGCTGCTAGCCGACAGCCTACATCCCGGACTTTGACACAAGTACATAAAGAAACCCAATTCATCAAGGCAACCAACAAAACAAGGCCAAAAGCAACAGAAGAGAAATGCCCCAACCCTAACCAAAGAACCACCACTCAGTGCTACAGTGACACAGAAACAAATCCCATCACCACTGTTTCCCCCCCCCCCGACTGCTTTACAGATTCTAATTTTTCTCTGTCCCTGATTGACTGCTGACAGCATTCGTGATGCCACTGGATGAAAAACCTCTTGTAGAACTTGATAGGCAGGGTGTGAAAGAAAAGGCACTGAAAGGTCACAAGAGGAAAAACAAGAGCAATACAAAACTTTCACCTACACCTTTCACGTGAACACAAATCATTGTGATTAAGGAGTTTTCTTGTGGTTAAAGAAAGTTAAACACAAAACACAAAGCCTCTTTCACATTGTGGGTCTTTTTGTCTAGACAGAAAAGGCCCATCTCTAACAATAATAGTGTTTAAGATGATGCACAACTCCCATATTGTTTCTGCTGCAACAGGTCAATGCATCAACCCCTCTGAAAATATTAAATATGAATCATTATTTTAAACAAGGAATAGCCACAAAGCATGCTGCTGGTAAAGTATTAAAGGTAATAAAGTCCAAACCTAATCAAGGGCCTTTGCACAGCTATAATAACAACTGATCTAATAAAAGCTATTTCAGAAGCTAAGGATATCAGTGCAGTGGGAACAAGTCACACATATTATGTTTGTCTCCCTTACAGCCATCTTAGAAAAAGCAGCTCAATGGATTCATATATCATTGCCTTTTGACTGACAGGCATCAGGATAACAAATCCCTAATACCTATCTGCTAGACATTTGCTATAACCCATGTTGAAGGTTTTGCCCACCATGGAGAATTAATTTCTTTTTCTCCAGGAGCCTCATTGGAATAAATTAGAGAAGTAAGAAGTTATTTTTTCCCCCTGGGATAACTTGGTCCTTCTAACAAGAATTTATCAAGAATTTTGCAACTTTTCTTTCTGTTCTAAAAGATCTTCTCACTCTGGAACAACAAAATCCCAGATATTCAAAACTTTCAGAAACTCAGGGTGATGTCTCGTTTCCATGGCAGTTTTCCTTGCAGCAAATATTGATATATCTGCAACAGGAGACACGACTGTGCCATTAATTCTCATTCTCAGCTCAGAGATATGGAGCAAGAGCAATAAGAATGTTGGGTGAACGGATGACATCCTTCAGCAGTATTACATTCAAAATCTTGCTATGACACAACAGCAATGACCTTACAGTGGCTTTTCAGGTAGGTATCCTAAACTGACTCAAGCTGTTAGTAAGGTAAGGTAAAGGTAAAGGTTTCCCTTGCTCGAAAGCCAGTCGTATCCGACTCTAGGGGTCAGTGCTCATCTCTGTTTCTAAGCCGAAGAGCCAGCGCTGTCTGCTTCAGCAGACGTTTCCATGGTCATGTGGCAGGCATGACTAGACACCGGAGTGCATGGAACGCTGTTACCTTCCCACCAAAGTGGTCCCTATTTATCTACTTGCAATTTCTTGCTTTCGAACTGCTAGGTTGGCAGGCGGATAAAAAACTACGGTAAATAACTCCAGTCATCTTCATCTCTCTTAAAGAGATATTGTAGCATAACCAGTTAGATATTTCCTCATTTCAGGAAGCAAAACAATTCTAGGCAAATGAAGCTTTTTCAGTTCAGAAAGCACATCTAAAATAATGAAAACCTACCTAAGTGTGGAAGCCCTGAGGCTTCCACACTACATGATCTCAGAGTTCACAGCACAACCATAGACTTACACAGCATAGAGCAGAAGAGCAAAAAGACAGTCCATTCTTCAACCTTCCTTTTTATCTCCTCCAACAAGTTCCACCCGTTTAGACTTACTCTAAAGGAGTACAGTCAATCTCTACACAGTACTCCCATGTCTATCAAAGCTTACTTTAATTTCCCCCAGAACAGGAGGTGAGATTGTTTCAACTAAAACAAAATACTTGCCCAGTAACAACCCAAATGCCTTGCTGCCACCTCCCTCCAGTGAACAGCACACAGAGAAATCTACGTCACTGTATTAAAAAACACAAACCCCATTTCTATTCCCATGACAGATTTGGGCCTTCATATATTTTAGATTTCAGCAAAAGCCCCAGATGGTAAGGAAAGAATACATATTTGCAGTGTTTCTTGGTCTCGATGAAATTTTGTTTTTACAATGCTTTTTGTGCAAAACATTTCTTTTTGCACAAAACCTTTTTGTTGCATAAAAATAGTTTATATGTATTTTTCAGGAAAAGGTGCTCAAAAGCCAGAAATGCACAAAAAGTTCTGTCATCTCATGTGGCAGGAAGAAAAAAAATTCTTATGTTTTTCTCATGCCATGACAATTCTAGTACCTTCCGCAAGAATGAAATAAATAAATGATTCCATCCCTACCAGCCAGCATGATGAATGGCAAGAAATTGTGAGAGATACAACTCAAGAGACATCAACTCAAGCCCAAAGATTCCCTGACCCTTGTAATTGTACTTGCAGAGATATCCTATGATCTGAGCAAGGGGGTACCTCCATCTTATGTGGAACAGGTGAGATACCCATCCTACTTTGATTACAGTAGGTACTCAGTTAACTCACAACATTTCCTCTGAGAATTGCTGCAGTTTCATTTCAGATGCTCTCATATTCATTTTATGATGAAAGGATCCTGCATAATATGTACTACGGGTAACTTTATTTAAAGATCACTAAACACATATTTTAAAGAAAACAATAAAATAATGCAAAAAATGGTTCTCTGATTTGCAAATTACTAAATAAAGTTTTAAAATAAAGTAACAGTGTCTTTGATTCTTCTATAAACTGAACCAGCTGAAATATTGGCAATAGCTTTGTTTCTGCATCCATTCAAAGCAAAATGATCATGTAATTAGTTATCAGATTGCTCAGAAATTGACCAGTTTTACTGCCTAAGTGCCAGGCAATTTTATAAGGATAACAAAAGCCTGGTATTTAAAAAGCCACAGAAACATTCATACGATGAAGCAAGCAATAAAAGGGGAAAAGAAACCTAAGCAAGTCAGTAGGTGTCCCCCCCCCCCGAAAACAGGAAAGATGGATACATATAAAGTGGCAGTTATTAAATTTTACATGATCGTCAATGAAATATAAAAATATCCCACTGCATAGTGGTCAATTGACAAGAATACTATGTGGGATATATATTTGTGTGTATATAATGATGTACTTTAAATCATTCTACTGTCATGTGACAAAAAATGCAGGCATCAACTTGTTAATTAATGGCAATGCACATTTGCAATGTGCACCATTACACAAAGATCAGCCGCCGCCGCCGCCGCCGCCCCCCCCCCCCCCCCGAGGGAAGAGATGGACACATGTTATGGGTTCAAACATGGGCCACTTTATTAATCCAAAATAAGTTGTTGCAAACGATTGCACTGAGGACTAAGAAGTGCGGGTGCATGATAATAACTCAGGACAATACCAGAGAATTTGGATCCCAAATAATAGGGACAGCAGAAAAGCTCTGCAGGCAGACCAGCACTGTGGCCAACAGTGGGACCAAGCTATGGAACCAGAAAGCTGACAAAACTTCCTGATCAGCTGTTCCAGGGCTGCGGCTAATCTGACCACCGTGAGGCACCCCAAGTGAGAGTGCTGTCCGTGGTCCCAAATTAACCAAGACCAAACTGAATAGCTAAACTGGCTATTCTGATTAAAATCACCCACACTCCCTGCCAAAGTGACCAAAATAACCTCCAGCAAAAAACTCAACCTGCAGCAACAGTATGGGATGGGCAAAAAAAAAAAATCATGTGCAAAAAAACTGTGCAAAACTAAAATGTTATTTTATCTCTGGAGACTAGCAATCTACATTTGCAAATGGTTTTAGATCAGGCAGAAATCTAACCAGATTGAGTCTTTACCACTTCTGACTGAATTGGGAACAATTCCAAAGTGATAGGCTGGCCTTCAGATCAAATCAGATCTGCACACAGCCTGACTGCATAATGTTAGAGCAGCCTCACAATTGCACCCTTCTGCCTGATTTCTACAGAGATGACCTCCACAACAGTGGGCATGGTCAATGGTTACGAATGGTGAGGAATGCGGAGACAAATATTTATAAAAATGTAATTATACAGAGAATAGTAAAATGAAAGTCTATAATGTCCCACTGATGGTGGGTGCATGTAGTAGTATTATATAAGGTTCTTAAGATATATTTTTCATATATTTGTATTTGTATGATGGGTTTTTTTATGTTTATTTTGGGGGAAAATAAGGAATGGTGAGGGTTGTCCTCCAAAATAATTTAAAGGCATCGTTTGGTGGGCAGGTTCCTTTAAAACTAGCAAATTCTTTATTACTTCTCCACAAAATCAAACTCTTCTGATTTAGTTGGCCTAGTTGAGCAATGTTAGCAACAAGCAACCAGGAAGTTTGAAGATTCCTTCTCTATTAGCAGCTATGATTTCTCCAAATCTGTATGGGGGTATTTTCCTAGTTTCTTGATGACATAGGTGGCTTATGAGTGAGACAGCGAAAGCAAAATTTGCAGGTGAGGCATCCCATTTGCTCAGTTCCTTTTGATCTTCTTTGCCGCATGAGAATCTCATCCACCATCAGGAAACCCAGAATGAGGATACCCAAAAGACTTTTGCCTTCATCCACTCTTCCTCGTAAAGGTAATACCTGTGTTACAGCTGTTTCAGTTTCTCCTAACTTCCCATGTACTAGTTCTACTTATGATCTGAATTTCTCTATCCAACTCCCATTCTTCTGTGTGCTACCCATAGTCCTGGCTATCTTCTGTGGCCTCAATACAATGGTTTGTTCCCTATGGTGAGATGCAGCCAATCATCCCCTTCCTGCTGGAAAAGCACGACCATATGGAACAATTCCAGAAAGCCTTTTCCAGCCAAGCAGCTGCCTTGCCTTTGGTCCTGTGAGCTGTGAGAAGGCCATTTAACAAAATCTATAAATAAAAGTAGTCATATTAGTGTGCTTCAGCCAGTGACCCTTTTCCTGACAAGATAACAGACACTAGTCAATACAACAAAAGCTTGCTTAAACAGTGTATAGTTATTTTTGATAGTCTGAAGTTTGAAAAATCAGGCGTAAGGTAAATCTGGAAAGCCCCTTCAAATCTCTTCATTAACAGGTTTGCTAACTGGGTCAGCACTTAAAGCAACCAGAAATATCTATTCTTATCTGAATAGCATGTCTGAACATCTGCAATGCAAAAGACTAACCAATGAAGAGACAGAGAACTGACCACAAAGCTGGTTTGGATACACTTGTGTCTAAACTAGGTCACTGAATTCTGCTCCATTTCTTCTTCTTCTTCCATGTCTACGCCAGAGGTGAAGCTGCCAAAATGAAGGCACTTTTTGGAGAGTTCATTCTGCAGTTACCTTTGCCTGACCTAGTATGAGAAAGAATAGCTGGTAACACAAGGTTGCTGTTACCAGGGTATACCCAATTGAGGTTCAAAAATACCACAATCTTCGAGGAGGCTCTTTCTGTGTGCCCCACTGTGCTCCATGAAAGGAGTGTATTGCAAAGTTTAGCTATACATTTAGTATAATTACTAAAGACTAATTGTGGTGAACAGGAGACAACACAAACCACAGATTTTGAATAAGAATGAGGGAGGGGCATCATGGAGTACCAGCGTAACTTGTTTGTTCATGGGTGTAAAAGTTAACTGAAAGCAGCCATTGAGGTCCCCATTTCTTTTTCTTGAATGGTTTTTTCCCTAAATTTCTTTTGTAAATAAATATTATTATTTTTTCCTTCAAGCAACTTGTCCAGCTAAAGTATTTTTATCTTAAGGGAACTCAAAGGCTGGCCCTTGTTTTTTAAGACGGTTTCTAGGTGATAGCCCCAGCTATCAGCTAGCAACTAAAAGGGACCAGCCTGCCCATTACTTAGCTCTTACTCTTTGTCAGCACTCAACAAGGACTGGGGCACAAAGACAACTCAGCTGCCGAAGTTTCCCTTTCCACTCTTTCAGTTGTCTGCAGCTGGCACGGATGTAGCTGTGCTGTGCTCATGTGCTGAGGGGAACAGATGGAGTGAATTACATATTTCAACAGCCCTTGACATTGCATCAAACACCTTGGCTTTTAGCTTTAAAAGAGGTACTCATGGGATGCTGGGCTCTTCCCCCTCCACTGGCCTTCTTCAGCTTCCACTTCCAAATAAAAGTCATATGCCATTATCTGCCTTCTTTATAGGCCAATAGAGCAGAGCCATATGCTGCACATCTTGCAGGTCTTGCATAACCAAAGAGCACCATTCTGGCAAAGGAAGGGGGAGAGAAAGCATTAGGCTCTGTGTATATCATCATGAATTGTACACGAAACAAGCTTTAGGAACATGGCTTAACTGCCTCTCTTTTGTGCATGTGTCAAATTCTGGTTTTCTTAGCATTGGTGGGGTTCTAAATGCCACACTATTAATAGCTACACCAGATAAACAGCTCCATTTTGATCCCTCACTTGAATTTTATTCATTTTAATTTCTAATATGGAAACGGGAAAGGAGGGGGAATGAGACACCAAAGACACATTTTACCTCATGGCAACAAAGTTTGCTCTGGTGAAGCTTTTTCTCCATACAACACTCCCCCCCCCCGTCCTTTCCCTGCCATTCAGCCCATGGTCTCTGAATCGCATTGCCTGCTTTTGTTTCTTTTCATTCTGTGGCCTTTACAGGATGGCAGAGATTATAAAAATATAATTACGGATATTACTCAGTGCCTCAAAATCAAATATTCGCCTGACACCCCATAGTTGAGAGACAAAAGGCTTTTCATAAAAGATTCTCTCTGCTCTTCCTGCCAGCTGTTCATTGCTTCTGTGTCCCAAAGGTCTGGAAGAACAAAGGGTCACAAAACACATCACTTGAGAGCCAGGGGAATTTCTTGGAGCAAAATAGAAGCATAGGAATCCAATGTGCGCTCTCGCTCTCTCGCTCTCTCTCTCACACACACATACATTGTGTGCAATGGTGGGTTGTCAAATTTTTTACTACCCCACCATGATGTCATAGATGTTGTGGGCGGAGCCAAGGAAAATAAAATAAAATAAAAATGAACACACACACACACCCCTCAACCCACCTACCCACCCACCCACAACACAAACCCATTAATTAATTAATTAAATTACATAAAATACACCCACCCACCCAAACACCCACCCCAACCACCCACCCAGGGTAAGTGACAAACCCATCACTTACCCGGGGTTGACTCATCAGGGAGCAGCAGAGGCGGCGGTGCGGTGGCAAACTGGCACTGCGGCAAACTGCTACAATGGTTTAGCAGCCATGCAGTGTGGCGAGGAAAGGCCGCTGCCGCCATTGCCGCTTCTTCAGGCGCTGCCTGCGCCCTTCATTTCCCGGCAGCCAAAATGGCTCCCGGGAACTGCGCATGTGCCAAACCTCCATTTGATGCATGCACACTAAAAAATAGAAGTGTGCATGCATCAAATGGAGGTTTAACGCTTGCACAGTTCCTGGTAGCCATTTTGGCTCTAATTTGAGATATGCAGATGATACCACCCTAATGGCAGAAAGTGAGGATTCTTGGGAGGCAAGCAATGAGAAACTTGGGGAGCATAGTGAAAAGTAGAGACATCACATTGCAAACAAAAATTCATCTAGTCAAAGCAATGGTATTCCCGGTGGCAATGTATGGTTGTGAGAGCTGGACCATTAGGAAAGCTGAGCGCAGAAGAATAGATGCCTTTGAGATGTGGTGTTGGAGGAGAGTTTTGAGAGTCCCCTGGACGGCGAGGAGAACAAATAGGTCAATCTTAGAAGAAATTAACCCTGACTGCTCCTTAGAAGGTCAAATAGTGAAGATGAAGCTAAAGTACTTTGGACATCAAATGAGAAGAGAGGATTTGCCTTGATGCTAGGAAGGGTGGAGGGCAAAAGTAGAAGGGGGCAGCCAAAAATGAGATGGCTAGATGGTATTGTAGATGCAATGGGCACAGAGCTGGGCAGGGTGAGGATCATGTTGGATGACAGAAGTGCCTTGCGGACAGTGGTCCATGGGGTCGCAAAGGGTCGGAATCGACTGTGTGACTGAACAACAAAATGAATCTGATTTTTTTCTTTTCTTTTTTTGTAAACGAGCACCTTAATCAAAGTTGATGATAAAACTATGACTGCGTGCACTGTGTTTTTGCCTAGATTTCAAAACTCTAATGTCAGTGAATGCATTTGTTGTTGGAATTTTGCTTTTCTAGGATATATTACCAGCCAAGATATGTACAGATTTCTGACTGAAAATCCTCTCCTTTTCTCTGTTCCATTCAGAAAGGAAAAATTAGGACACTGGGGAGGGGGGGGGGAGAAAATGATAGAATAATCCCCCCCCACACACACACACACATGGTTGTAAGTCAGAGTCAGCTGCACCACAGTGTTTAACTTAAACTGTGACCAACACTGAATGCATGCTGCCCTCAAGTGAGGATATCCTTTGTGTCAGGTTTGCCACTAGCCAGCACAGAATCTCCTGTCATTGGCTCAGCATGCCATTAAGCTTGGTAGGGCTACTTGTTTTGTTTCAAACTCCAAGACGAAAGCAGGGAGAAGACATGTATTTATTTAAAGTCCAAACACTAACAACGTCTACATGCCTTTGCAATTAGCACACCTGGAAATTGTTGAGAATTCAGCCCACAATCATTAGGCGCACTGTTCTGCAGATCCTGTCAGGAGTCAAGGAGAAATGTAGTCAGCCTGATGACTGAAGGAGCAAACCTGGGGAGAAAAGTGGAGCTTAGTTTTGAAATCCTGCTAAATGATGAACCAAACAACCAGTGACTTTGCATTCACTCCTAACAAATTTCATGGCCTAGGGAAAGCGAGAAGGCCTGATGTCTGCAATGTTCCATCTGAGTATATGGAGCCTTTTGGGCTCTTTTCAAAATAGACTTCTCAGTTAACTTTGATACTTATTTCAGAAACCACACCCTACAATCAATGCATACTTTCGGCAAAATAGTATAAAGAATATTAGTTTCACTTGAGTTCATTGCATTGCCATTCTTCTACACAGTGTCCACCTCTACCCAGAGCACTGAGGAAGGCCAGAAGATACCACAAACATTGTTCCACAAATCTTACCATTATCCGGTTTTTAACATTGTGTGATAAATTAATTGCACAACATAAAAAAAGCCCGGTTCTCTTTCCGAAGAGGAAAGGGAATAGGGGGTCGATCCACCTGACTCTTTGGAAAGGGCAGCAGGGATTCCATGTGTGGAATTCCCACTTCCCTTTCCAAAGAGGCAGGCAGATCGAGCCATGCGCCGGTTTGGTTGGGGTGAGGGCGCGTGTGCCCAGTCTCCCTCCAACCAAACTGGCACTCTAATGCTCAGAGCACTGGTTTGGTTGGGGGGAGACTGGGAACGCCACCCTCACCCCAACAAAACCGGTGCTCTGATGCTAAGAGTGCTGGTTTGGATGGGGGAAGACAAGGCACATGTGCACTCACCACAGTCAAACTGGTGCTCCAATGCTCAGAGTGCCAGTTTGGTTGGGGGGACGGCATGTGCGCCCGGTCTCTCCCCAAGCAAACTGGCAGCTCAATGCTCAGACCACCCATTTCCTTGGGGTGAGAGCATGTACACACGGTCTCTCCCCAAGGAAACCGGTGTCTGAGCATCTGAGCGCCAGTTTCCTTGGGGTGAGGATGCACCTGCCCGCTCTCACACAAAGGAAACCAGCGGTCTGAGCATCCGATCGCCAGTTTCCTTGGGGTGAGAGCGCACATGCGCTCTCAACCAGAGTAAACCAGTGATCCAATGCTTGGGTCTATGGAGGCCCCCTTGCACACCCTAGCAAGGAGGCCTCTGGAGATTTCTGCCCCAAAGCTCGCAGGCCTGGTCTCCAGCGGGCTTTGGGGCAGAGATCAACATTGGGGAATTTGAGGCAAACTTTTGCATCACACAATGTTATCTTAATGTTGTGTGGTGCAAAAGTATGCCTCAAATTCCCCAACCTTATCAGGTTTTAATGCTGTGACATGCACACGTTAACTGGGGTATTACTGTACTCTGCTCTTTGGCAGCAAAGTTTGCTTGCTTGGAATAGATGCAGTTTTCTCCAGCTAGGTCACAGAAAGTTAATCATGCAGAAGCCTACACTTTTTCTGAGGTCATTCATTTCTGCTTTGGCTGGCAAAGGGGTTGTTTATTTTGAACTCATTCATCAATGCCCTTACCTCCTTTTCTGGTATGTGTGTGTGATTACCTGTCTCAATTGAAAGGTACAGATGGCAATGTGTCTCATAATGACGTTTTGGTGATGTCTTCATTGGGGCACAATACACAGGAGAATAAGATCCTTCAAATGAGCCACTTCCCCAAACAATGCTTCTAAAATGTAGCGCTATGTCACATTAATGCCAAGGCGAGCTTGTTTTTCCTGGTTAGTTTGCTCCCATTCCATAACTGTCTATTCATTGGAACAATTGGTTTCATTAGCTTGCTTACCTTTCCTTCACCAAATGTTTACCTGTCTACTTGTGATGGCACAGCCCCTAACTCTATTGGAGGCTAAGCCTTTCAAAGTAGCACTCTGTCACTGTGAAAAGAAGAAGAAAAGAGTCCAAACTGCCAAGAACTGCGCTTCTGCATAAACAGAAAGGGGGAAGGGGTACAGTGAAGAGCAGCAGAAGTGTTTGTGGACTCTAGCAGGAAGGTGATTTAACTGATTGCTGTGGACAACTACAGCGTTTTCAGCAGTGGAAGCTAACAGGGACCTGGATTTTTAAAAACATAAAGCAAGCCAATTAAATATGGTGTGGCTCACTTGAGTTGCTGCGCTAGTATTTGTGGAAAATCTAATGGTGTTAGCCAGGGTCATTGTGGCATATATTTGCATCTCTCACATATAGCTGGATCTGATAAATGGAGGCAACACCAATGCAAATTTCTCTGGAACAATTTACCTTAAAACTGTGGACAAAGGTTTTTGCAAGGAGATTTCTGCCTTTGCTTGAAACACACCTAGTGTGCAAATCTGGCTTCTCTGGTGAGCAGGTATCAGGATCATGGGGAGGAAATTCCTTGTTTGAGCTCTCAGAACGTCATTGTCACTTAAAACAGACAGGCCTCGGATTAGGCAGACCTGTGGTCTCGTTCCATATAAGGCAACTTCATATGTTCATAATTTGCAGTTATGCAGTAGTGACACAGAGCAGCTGGAAGCTGTTAACTGCCAAACAAGCTAATTGGTGATAAACATCGAATGATGGGACAAAGCTGTTTAACAATACAGTACATGTCAGCATGGCTCACAGTCACAATTCCTGCCACAGTTTGACAAGAAAGCCAAAATGAATTGCATTCAACATTTCTTCATTGACCTCTGAATGCTTAGGTGAATAATTTTGTTACATGGTGACTTAAAATGTGGTCCTCTTTAGGCACTGGACACTCTAATGCAGTCCCCATGTCACAAAAGGTTAGGACCACTGTTAAGCAAGCAGCATTGCTAGAATGATTCTCTTCTTGCATGTTGGGGAGAGTCATGAAGGGAAATCAGGAGAAGTTTGCACAGAGATGTTTTATATGTGTCCCACATTTCTGTTGGATTTGTTAAGCTGTTAAGCCACTTTGGTGTAAAATTCTAAGATTAAACTTCAAACGACACACTCCAGCAAGTTCAGTATATTTCATTCCTGTTGATTTGAAATTGAGAGCTGGACCTTCTTCAGTTCTTCTTCCATTGAAATAAATGAAAACATAGCAACATCCTCAGCATATCCTCCCACAAGGAAGTCCTAGTGAGTTCAAGCTGGACTTATTCTTTCCCTGGCATATCTGAATGTGCTAAAGAAGATAAGCTCCACATTTTACATCAGTTAAATGTCACAAGTTATTTTGATTCAGTGATGAGAGATATCATCAGGATATATTAGCAAGCATGCTTCATAAACAGATTGTGATTTAATTTTAAACATACACACACACCTAAGAGGACACATTAGGCAGTCTTAAGCCCTTTAGATTGATATGCTAAAGAATTATACATGCACTCAGTCTTCTCAGATAGTCATGCTTCATGTGTATGAAAGAAAGTTAGATATGGGAAATACAGATATAAATTCTAGGTCTCTAAGACTGGCTGATGTTATGTGCAGGGGGGAAATAGTTATTTCCATTTCATTTTGGGATCTTCTGTGAGGTTCCTCTTCTGTTTTGAGGGTTTTACAAGAACTACAGTGGAACCCCGATTTAAGGAATTAATCTGTTCCTCTGAGTTCTTTGTATGGTGAAAAATCTGTAAGTTGAAGCGCAGTTTCCCATTGGAATGAATGGAAAGCAATTAATCCATTCTGGAGGTTGCTTCCCACAGAAGTGCCAAACTGCCACTTTTACATTGCCCAAATGCGGTGAAAACATGACGGAAACCCCCAAAAATTGAGAGAATGTGCTCTGTATACCCTCCCACCACCATGGCTGCCCAAACAGCCAAAAAATGTGTGTTCTGGAGGTCAGAGAAAAGCCATTTTGGGCAATTTAAAAGTGGTAGTTTGGTATTTCTGGGTTCTACAGTTGGATTTCAATTCCCAGAAGCCCAGGCACTGCTGAAGCTCCTAGGAACCCTGAGACCGCTGGTAGCTTCACCGGCACAACTGCACCTGCTGCCAAATGAAACACTGGGAGCAACCACACAGCTGGCACATTACCAGAGTTAGCCACTAAACTCCACTGTTTGAAAAAAAAACCTGAACGTATAGCAAACCCCCCCCCCCCCCAACAACAACCTTAAGTTAAGGCATCATTTTCAATGGATTGCCTTTCGTATCATGAGATTTACATTGCTCAAGGCATTCTTAACCCAGCATTCCACTGTATGTCTTTCTATACACCCATGAAAAGCCAGTTTCTACAAGAGTTTGCAATGATTCCTCAGAAGGTAGAGCTTTGAAGAGCCAGGGGAGGCAATGAACGACAAATGCTGAAACAAAATGCTCACATTGACATTTTTTTAAAGAAAGGTTTCAAGATTTCTTCTTTTCCTTCAGCAGGGAGAAAGATGCTACTTGGCAGTATTTTTCCCCCAAATCACTCCACAACCCTTTGGGGGTTGTCTCCTGACCATCACCGCCACAGAACAACATTTGGTAGAAGGTCCACTGGGTGAAACAAAATGGTCTCCAAGCTGCCCACACAGGAGAGGTTGCGGACAGTCACCAAGTAAATGTGAAATTCGAAAATACTCTTGGGGAAGGAGGAAGAACTCAGATGTGCTATAATCACTGCTAATGTTGAGTCCCATTTCTGACAAAGTGTTGGAAAACTCTTTTTTTTCCCCCACCCTTGGAGGAATTCAATGAAATGTCCCCTGTCACCCAATTTCTCTGCCTATAGAAAAGGTGGAAAATTTGGAAAGGCCATCTGTGCATAACCATGATTTATTCATTCTGACGTGGAATTATAAACTTGACAATAAATTGGTTCCATACATTTTTTCCTCTCTCATTAATATAAAATGTACAGTTTCTAAGGTTTGACACAGCTTGTGTCAAATAAATTCACCTTGAGAAATATCCCCTGCCTTTTCCTTTAGTCTTGATAAGCAGCTTTGGAAGTTTCGCATCAAGGGAGACAATACAGACCTTCCAACATCTGTTGGAGAAATACGGCGGCCTCTTTGACATTTTCATTATTATACTTGCCACAGCCAAGGGTTACTGTAAATTGATGATTTAGCTGGATTAGCTACTAATACGTGGCTTGATATATATTATTCATGAGTGTGAGTCACAGGCCTAATTAGAAGCATGACATGAAAAGCTTTGCAGCCCACAATCTGGATTCTCCCTGACATGAAAGATCTGACATGCGAATAAATTTTCACTTACTGTGAATGACCTTTTACATCCAAATCGAGAGTGCTAGGTTAGACATTTCTTTGCTGCTGCTTTTGTGAAGGCTGAGCGGAGGCGGAGGCAAACACTGCACAGGCGCTAAATTTGATATAACCCTAATAAGAGTCCTTCAGAACTGCAAAGCTTTCTCCCCCGCATGCTCTAGCTGCTAAAGCTAGTTCCTGTCTGCTAAAAGGAAAGCAGCTGATGGATCCGTCCAAGCCTGAGTGCATGTTCATCACCTTTCTAGCTTTAAAAATGTACTAGGTTTCAGTAAGAAGGCATCTGGGATCGGTCAATAGAATTAGCTCTCTGGTGTCTAGTGGATGACCTGGCTCCCACTAAATGTGAATGACACCATAATATTATGGGCTTGTAGGAAAGTTGATAGTTGGAACTATTCCTTTGTGGCCACAACCAATTGAGCCATTATGAGATTAAGAAAGCTCATGAATTATTTAGTGTTGTGCATCTCTAGATCAGGGGTGCCCAAACATTTTGGGCCATGGGCCGATCACATGGTTCAAGGAGCCGGTCACTAAGGCCCGGGGGCTGGATACAATCCCAGATACCAAGTCATCTGGGTGCATTTTACTTCCGCTTCCAGGAGCAATGAGGACTTTGTGGGCCAGATGAATTAGTGTCATGGGCCGCATCCGGACCCCAGGCCTTAGTTTGGGCACCCCTGCTCTAGATCTATGGGGCTATCTATACTGTTGTTGTTGTTCCGTTGCACAGTTGATTCCGACCCTTCACAACCCCATGGACCACTGTCCACCAGGCACTTCTGTCCTCCACCATCTTCCTCAACTCGCTCAGCTCTGTGCCCATTGTCTCTACAATACCATCTAGCCATCTCATCTTGGGTCGCCCCCTTTTTCTTTTGCCCTCGACCCTTCCAAGCATCAAGGCCTTCTCAAGCGAATCCTCTCTTCTCATTTGAAGTCCAAAGTACTTTAGCCTTCATCTTCACTATTTGACCTTCTAAGGAGCAGTCAGGGTTGATTTCTTCTAAGATTGACCTATTTGTTCTCCTTGGTGTCCAGGAGACTCTCAAAACTCTCCTCCAACACCACATCTCAAAGGCATCTATTCTTCTGCGCTCAGCTTTCCTAATGGTCCACCTCTCACAACCCTACATTGCCACCGGAAATACCATTGCTTTGACTATACAAATTTTTGTTTGCAATGTGACGTCCCTACTTTTCTACACTTATATAGTGTGTGTGTACGATGGCAGTTCCTGCTTGCCACACCATTCTTCAAGCTGTAAGTGAATTTCCAGGTAGCTCTGAGGTTCAGACATGTACCCTTGTCTGTAGTAACCCTACATTTGAAGTTGACTACCAGAGGGAGCAATTTGATGCCTATGAAAGACTAGTAAGTCCAAGTGAAAGCAAGGTTAGAATTTTTTTGTTACCTTTTAATCCTGCCTTTTTACCAATTACACTGGGAAAGATGGACCAAAGTACAGTATGAACTTCCCGATATTGTTGGACTGCAGCTGTCACCAACCCTGACCATTGATTAGTCTTCAGAGTTAGAGTCTAGCACCATATGAAAAGCCACAATTCCTCACCACCACCACTAAGGCCCTCTGTCCTACCTAGAAAAGCACATTAGGTTGGATCAAGACTTAATCATGCTTCAAGGTGCTCCAATGAAATCAATTACAGCCCCGGTCTCAGCTGGCCACCTGGGTTGAAATGACAGATGATACCCCAAAGCTTTCCAGCTTTGGGCAGTCAGTGCCACCAGCGGGTGACCAGCCCCCCCCTTCAGGGCCTGAACCTCAGGATCCTACCCTGGATGTTAAGCACCCTGAGACACACTCCTGAGGCATTCTGGGAACTCACCAATCACTTTATCAGGTCCTTTTTATGAGTTCCAGGGAGGGGAAAACTGTTTCAGGAGCACTGGATTGCATCCACACAGAAATAGAGCACAGGGAAATGGTATTTTCCTTACTTTTTAGTCTTGTCATTATTAGCGATACACTTCTTATTCAAGATGATTAATTGCCATTCATGTTCAGTGGGGATCATCAAATCCTGCTCAGGCATAAGTTCTGTAAGAATTCTGAGATAGATCTGAATAGTGTTGATGATTTGTGGTGCATTGATGTTTCTTTATATATTTATGCAAATACATATCACTTATTTCAGTTAACCCTCTACCCCTCCAGAACAAACATATTGATATACTACTCTCTGATGGCAAGAGCCTTATCATCCTCCCTCTGAACATCAACTCCTGCCTCTCTAGCTCTCCCACTCTTTCTATCTCAAATTCTGAATCACAGCCACTTCCCATGATTTCTCCACCCATTGAACTCAACCAATTAGTCCATGGGGGTTCCACATTCATGACCTGGCTCATGTGAACTTACATCTATGCACAAAGAAGGGAAAAAAATCAGACCCATAAAGAAAAGACAATTTATTCACTTACTTTCTGCAAGGTTTACATTTGTCCTTGTTAGCTCTGCTTGTAAAAAAAAATCTGGAGAAGGTTTTCAGTTTTCTCAGCTTAATTGATGATTAAACCAATCTTAGCGCACCATTAGTTAACATTTGGCCAGAAGTATTGTATTAGCAGAATTAGCTACAATGAGTTCAAACAACAGCAGAAGGGAAACTCCATTCAATTAATGATAATGGTGAAATAATAGTGGTGGTCAATATATTTAACGGTGAAGGCATTAGCAAAGTCTCATGTAAGGGGACTGGTTGGTGCAGAAGGTTAATGCAGGAAACATTTATTTCTTGAGGCAGGGGTCCAAAAGGCAAAGCAATATAGTTTCTAAAGGAAACAAGAGAGGCTAGATATTCAGTAGCACATGTGTGCATGTGTATGCCTCTTACCAACACATACCCTTGCAATATCAGTAGCAGTAGATTATGCCAGATAAGGGGCACTTAAGTGTTTATTTGTTCTAGCAGAAGTCTCCCATGATGCAGAATTTGGATACAAACCAGAACAAGGAAGACAGTTGCCTAACATCCAAGTGCTCTTTGCAGTTTTATCTCTTACCTACATTTAAGGAAGAGATCCACTTCAATTCTCCATTCTGTGTGTTCTAGATCTTTATGACTAAATGCAGTTTGTTTTGTTACCTATACTGAATTCAATTATTTAGCAGGTCTTCCAGAAATATTACCACCATGAAGAGGTATGGAGTTTCTTCTGCCCCTCCCTCAAATCATCCCCACTTCCATTTGTGCCTAAATGCATCTCGATCGGTTACAGAACTTGAAAAGAGCAAACCAAACTCGGCACCTCCTCCATTTCCTTCCTTTTCTTCCAAACCCCATGGATGTGTGTGTGTTGTCTGTATCTGTGTGAAATATGCATTTTACCGAAACATACAGAAACATCTCTGCCTGCCCCTTAGCAACTAGGGATAGGAGGTTTCATTTCAGGTTATTTTAACCCAACTTTTTCCCCAAAACAATTTAATTTTCAAAAATGGGTTTGGGTAGAAGTGAAATTGCCATCTTTGTCCATCCAGGAACAAAAGCAAATTCTTGATCCAGGCACTTTGAGTTGCCTAATCCAGGTTTGAAACCACATGCATTCATCTCTATTGCTATTCAGTAATCAAGGAGATGTGTGAGCCCACATACATTGAGGGAAGTGCACTAGCTCTGTCCCCTCCATCATCACATAAAACACAGAAATGCAATTGTCTGACAGTGGAAAGACTGCTGTATCTGGGTAATATTGTCCACATGAACCAGAACCTCAATTTGGGCTTGAAGGCATGGCTGACATGGAGATGTTCACTGGGTACAGCAGCTCCACTAACCTTCTCAAGCTAATTTGGTGAGGACACAAGAGAGAGCCTTTTCAGTGGCTGCTCCTGGGCTTTGGAATGTGCTGCCCCAAAAAGCCAGATTGGCCCCTGACACTACCGTCAGGGATTTAGTGCGTGAATTCAATGTGTTGAATTATGCTCATTAGTTCATTTATTTCTTTTATTTCATTCATTAGCTAAGGGTGATGCTTCAAATGTGGGAAAATAAAGACATTATGTTCATAAAACTAAGGTTTTCATAAAATGTTCCTATAATCTAAGGTTTTCTGAGCTAAGGTAAAGGTCATCCTTGATCGAAAGCCAATCATAACCAACTCTAGGTTTCAGTGCTCATCTCTGTTTATAACCAAAGAGCCAGCGTCGGCAGACATTTTCATGGACATGTGGCAGGCATGGAATGTTGTTTAGCTTCCCACCAAAGTGGTCCCTATTTATCTTCTTGCAATTTTTTGTTTTTGAACTTCTACGTTGTTTTAACCCAAAACCAGAAATCCCAATTTCATTTGTGTTTATTATTTTTTTATGTTTTATTTTTCAATAAATATGCTTTTAACCTTTATTTTCCATTCTCCCCGACTCTCCTCACTATGCACACGCATCCATAAGCAGTCCACTGTACAAAAAACAATTCACCACAGGTGAATAACTGCAAAGGATCTATTTTTAATAAATATTTCAATAGTCAAACTGCAAAGAAAAAGAGTTTTTCCTTCATGATTCCTTGAAAGCAGTTTTTCAATAAGAGGGAAAGCCAAAAAGGAAACTGGTTATGACTTCAAAGGAGAAACTTCCTACACTGTATCCATTCTCACACCAATGTATCTATTCTGGAGTGGAGAGATTCTTTTTTGAAGGAAAGAAGGTTAGAAAGAAAGTGTGGGTGTTTTTTTTTTTAAACCTTCATAGAAAATGTTTCTGAAGTCTGATCCAAATTGTATAAGTATCAAAAGAAAGGTGCACCTCTTTCAAGTGCACTTTAGATCACTTTGATCAGTCAATCAGGTTTTTTGTTGGATCACCCTCCATGGAAATGTCATTTCAAAGTGTCAGGTTTTCCTCAATATTTTTTTGTGGATTCCTGCTTTGGCGTCATTTTTCTCCACATATTGTATGTGAACTGTATACACCTTGGAAAGTTGTCATATTCACTTTTTAAATTGTTTCCTCTCCTTTTATGGTGACCTCTTTCTAGTGTTTTTTTGTAAAACACTTAATAGATTATGTTTCCAAAGTCCAATTCCAAATCTGAAAGTGTCCCCACAAAGGTTAATCTTTCTACACTTTGGATCATCTGAATTGGTTGAGTAGTTTTTTGCTGGATCTCCGACAATCGACCCCTCCAGGAAAACTGTCACTTTTCCAATGCTACTTCCAAAAGCAATGATGTCATCACTTTGCATTTTTGCCTTTTGGTTTCTACCAATTCTCAAAGTTGCCGAGGCGGTCTTTCAAATGACATAACCTTTATTTTCGTGGGTGTCTTAGTTTTTGTGTTGCAACTTAGCAAAAGTACATGATTTTTGTTACATTGCAAGAGCTGTCAGACCAGCCAACCGAAAGGTAAGATATTCATATAATTCACATCAAAAGGTTGAGAACTCCTGAAATAAAGAGACACTTACTTCTTTGGGAGGCAAGCAATGAGAAACCTTGGTAGCATAATAAAGAGTAAAGACCTCACCCTGCCTATAAAAGTCCACATAGTCAAAGCAATTCTATTTCCAGTAGTAATGTATGGATGTGAAAACTTGACCATAAAGAAAGCTGAGCACAGAAGAATAGACACCTTTGAATTGTGGTCCTGGGGGCTGGGGGAGACTCTTGAGAGTACCCTGGACTGTGAAGGAAATCAACCCTGACTGCTCATTGGAGAGAGAAATACCGAAGATGAAGCTCACGTACTTTGGCCACAAAATGAGAAGAGAGGACTCACTAGAGAAGGCCTTGATGCTGGGAAAGATAGAAGGCAAAAGGAGAAGGGGCCCCCAGAGGATGAGGTGACTAGATCAATGCAATAGGTGTCGATCTGAGTGGGCTGAGAAGGATGGTGGAGGACAGAGGAGCCTGGTGCACAATGGTCCATGGAGTCGTAAAGGAGTTGCAACTGAACAAAGAAAAAAAAAGCTGTGCCCATCCATCCTTGCTACAACCAGTTACTTTAAGGTAACCTCCTTTCTGTTGTGGAGTCATTTTATATTCCAGCCAACAGGGAGCTGGTTGAGTTATTCCATTGCTTAATTGCTTGTTTAATTCTAAAGTGATTTATCTAGATTACAAATACAATATATTAGAAATTCTAGCCTTATAATTTCTTTAGCATCTGTAGCCCCCATTATTTTCAAACAGTTCATAAACTGTGCTGCAACAGTGTGTTTTTATAGAAGATGGGTCTTGCTTTTCTTATTAGAAGCGATAAAAGGTTACAGTTGACTGAGCCGCACAAATCTAGACACTGATTGTTTTCACAGCTGACAGGCACTTCCTAACGATTAGCTGAATTAGTACTGAGAACTGTATTGATCATTGCTCTGCAGCCCTGGGAGAAGAGAACAGGAAAAGCTTTCAGTGTGGTGAATGAATATCTATCAATATTATTCCTAGCCGCTCCAAGAAGGTAGTGTGCTAAGCAATTTGAAGTCCTATTATAATGTCCGTGTGTATGACAAATGATTCTAGCTTAATTCCAGTCTTGTTTGCTTCTTACGAGAGCACCAAATTGTGCTTTCATTTTTGTGAATAAGATTGAACATCACTAGTTCAAATGAACAGAAAGGTGAAATGGCATTTGACACTGCAGCAGCCATTGAATGGCATAAAGTGTCTCTATATTCTCCACTTTATTGACACTTGTGATGCAGCAAAGGAATTGATGCATTGGCTCTTAAAATTTGATATGGTCTAATCTGGTTTATCTCTTGAACACAAGTAAAACTTCAGTCCCCTCATGGAAGGGCAAGAATTAATGTGGTCTTTGCACGCAGAAGACTAGACGCCTTTGAAATGTGGTGCTGGAGAAGAATTTTGAGAGTATAAGGAACAGCAAAAGAGAACAAACAAGTTGATCCTGAAGGAAATCACCCCTGACTGTGCCTTGGAACAAAAAAATATTGAAGATGTAGCTCAAGTACTATGTACAAATGAGAAGAGAGGACTCATTCGAGAAGGCCTTGATGCTTGGAAAGATCGAAGGCAAAAGGAGAAGGGGACAGCAGAGGACGAGATGGCTAGATGGCATTGTTTGTTTGTTTGTTTGTTTGTTTGTTTGTTTGTTTGTTTGTTTGTTTGTTTGTTTGTTTGTTTGTTTGTTTGTTTGTTTGTTTGTTTGTTTGTTTGTTTGTTTGTTTGTTTGTTTGTTTGTCTGTCAAATATATTCATCGCCCTTCTCACAAAGTGACCCAGGGTGATTTACAACAAAAAGCATCAATAATAGTTAAAACCAATCAAAAAAGTTATTAATCGAGAGTTTAAAACTAGCTAAAACAAATTAAAAGATTAAAGATTAAAAGTTTATATTAAATTACAACTAAGGACAAAGGGGCTCAGATAAGCCAACGGGCTGGGCATTGTTGATGCAAGGGGCATAGAGCTGAGCGGGCTGCAGAGGATGGTGGAGGATAGGGGAGCCTGGCATGCAGTGGTCCACGGAGGTCACAAAGGGTCAGACTCTACTATGCAACTCAACAACAACAACAACAACAACAACAACAAATAATGTGTCATCAAGTCTGAATTAATTTATAATGATACTGGTAGGCTTTTCAATGTAAGGGACAATTTGGGGCTGATGTGGTACTGGAGGGATAGAAACAAAATGCCTTTGGTGTGATTTCCACCTCTAAACAGCATTTTGACCAGTAGCTGCTGGTCAGGAGAAATATGATCTTTTTTGTCTCCAGTTTAGTTGGCAATAATCTAGTAAACATAAATTAAAAAAAAACTCTTTCTAGACAATCTTCAGACAATCAGGGAAACATTTAATATGCCACTGTTGTCCACCATAATAGTGACAACAATTGGATTGTTTTATCTGCCACTATTATGCTTTCCCCCTTCAGTGCACTAGATGATTGCTGTTGTGCTGCAGTAATCATCTACCAAACATAAGAAAAAATACTCACCGACCTAAGACAATCAGGGGAAGTGTTTAATTTGTGGTATCTTGTAAAGGTTTGTCAAGCACAGCACAATACTGGATGTTTACTCCAGAAGTAGCGTTGATGGCTGCTTCACTGGCTTTTATCCCATTCCTAAATTGCTTTCTTGAGTTACATAAGGTGTAAATATCTATGATTATTATAGAAGGAGCACCTCATAATGTACAAATTAGTGAATGTCTGCTTTAGTTTTCTATTTCTCTCTCTTGTTTCCATTTATTTTCCTTTTCTTTAATAATTTCATTTCCCTCTTTTCCCCCACTGCCATTTCCCCATCGATTTGAAATAAAACAACACTTTCCTATCTCTCAAATGAACGTACACATTTATTGCTAAAACATCTGAATGGTTCCAGCATTTGGCCTGCATACTCCTTTCCCCCTTGCCTTGTTCTCACCTCGCCTCAGTGGAGCACAAGGATGTAGCATAAAGTGCACTAATAAAACGGCACTTGCATGGTGTCCTACTTTTTCTGTGCTGTTTAGTGAGGCCTCCTCCATAATTACAAAAATAGCAAACATGCTACTATACCATGAAAGGAATGAAGTCATTCCACAGAAAGCAGCAGACTTATTCTTTTGTTGCTGGGAAGAGAAATTAATTATAGGTGACAACTGTTTGCAATTACAGGTACAATTCTTTATAATGAGTTGATTCCACACTATAAGAAGAATGTTCTTCTTTGGTCCTGCATGGCAGAAAGGAATACAGTAGGTTCCCATTAATGGAAGAAGGCCAATTTCCTGCCTACTCTGTCCTCTTCTACATTTAATTAAGTGGTGGTTTGGTGGAAGCACATGTTTTCTTGGCATACTGCATCATATTTTAAGTCTCACTGAATATTCCAACCATTTTAATTTTATGTTGCCATGTCTCTTTCTACTAGTTGTCATGCATTTACACACGGCACCCTCAGGGAAGCAAAGGAAAAGGAAAGAAATGGTGCAATTCTATGCTGTTTTTTAAAGCCCCCTTCAATAGAAGACATACTCTAAGCAATTACACAATGAATT
This sequence comes from Furcifer pardalis, assembly GCA_030440675.1. NCBI lineage: Eukaryota > Metazoa > Chordata > Lepidosauria > Squamata > Chamaeleonidae > Furcifer > Furcifer pardalis. Next base: position 159,579,452 of record CP126894.1, read on the forward strand.
GGAAGTCCTTCCTTCACAGCAACTTCTGATGTCTAGTTCTTCCAAGGTGAAGGGCTGCCTACTTTGTGTGTCAGTCTTACTTCCCTATTTAATAGCATGTGTGCACACCCATGCAGTTTTGTCATCCTGTTCCCTCGATAAGGATCTCTCCCTTCCTTACAGGGACTCAAGGCAGCAGAGTTACCTCCAAATTCTCACAGACACTACATTCCCAGTGCTTTACACCCTCCCATTTTGTATCCCTAATTTTAATAAGCTGACAACTCGGTAGGGAAATGGAAGGTGGCTACAGCCCATGTCTAAGTACCTGATGACTTGCAGGAACTGAGTTTGATAGCCCACATTTCATACCCCAAGATCAACTGAAATGTCTAAAAGGGTGCTTAGAATACTCTTTCAAGTTCTCAAGGGATCTGCTGGGCACACAGCATCTACAGTTCATATATGGAGCACCCCAACTCCCCCCTCCACAATCTTCTCAGGAACCCTGTTTGGGAGTCCTACTTTATAAAATCACTGGGGGTGGGAAGGGTGTCCCAAATGCCTCTGGATCCTTGGGACACTGTTCAAACAGAGACAACAGCCTTCAAAGCCTGGTTTGAGCTAACAGAGATAACAAGCCGGTCAACATACCAGATGTTTTAAACTTACAATTTTCCTGCTTCTATAAAGAGGGAAGGAAACTGTAAACTGGCCCACCTGTCATAGTCTGGTTCCTCAAGGAGGGTAAAAATATTTTCTCCTTTTCCTTTGGTTGCCAATTGAAGCTATAGCTGACAGCTGTGGCTTTGATTGGTGATTAAAGAGAAAAAGGAAATAAATACCTCCCCCTTGCTGATCCACTGCTAGGAAAAGTGTGCCAGGGGAAAAAGTTGCTCTTTCCTTTCCTTCTTAAATGAAGCCAGGAAAGTGTATAATTTGCCCACATGGTGAAATAGCCACTTCACCATATGGGTAAACAGATTCCTGTGGTTGCTTGGATGGGAAGAGTGGGCTAAGCATCATTTAGCCATTCCCTCATCCTTTTGTGACTTGCAAATGAGCAAGACCAGGCCACCCCATAATGGCCAGCCGGGACATGCTCTGAGTTGATTTCTGGCTGGTTTAAAATAAAGAAAACAACAATCTCAGCATCCCGTTTGTTCGTCCAGTGAGTTTATTTTACATTTTTGTTTCTCTTTTCCTCCAGTGAGTTCAGGACATGGGTCTCTTTTTTCCTGCTTTAACCTCCCAAAAACAGGGACTTTGGTCAGGCTAAAAGATGGTGATCACTTGAAGGACGTAATGCAAAGAGTGCCCTTGTTGAAGGGAAGTTAAAACCTTCACTTCTGTCATCTTTAACATTATATTGTACTTAATAGATGAGAAGAACGTACTCTACAAGACCCTGACGTAAGGGTGAGAGAAAACTGTTCATTCTGATCTAGAGATGATTCAAGAGACAAATTGCCACAAATGTAAGGCAAAGCACAGACACAAAAGGTTATGATATTATGATCAAGCTCCACAGCTGAGAAGAATTTGTTCCTATTCACATTCTAAACCTGCATTTTAATTTCATCTGAGATGTTTGAAATGAGGTAAATTTTAGATCATGGTGAGATTTGTTAAAATGTTTTTTGAAAAATAAAACAGCATGATGGAACTTGAAATGTATCATACAATACATTTTAGCTTGTTACATTTTTTTTAACAATGTATTTTTCTCTCAATTCAAAACAAATTTTAGCGGGTGGTTAATTCCTTGATTTAGTTTTCACTCCTGTTCACCAATGCCTACTGCTGTTACGTTTTCTGTTGAATCTCTAGTAAATTACATGGTAACTTGAACAAACTGTGCAATGTTAGCATTTGATACCTATGCAGATATGATCTGCAGAGACCTCACATTGAACAATATTCAATGCATGAATGAATATATTTAATTAATTAATTAATTAATTAATTTCCACCCCCTGCCCTCCTCTCTACAGAGGGACTTAAAAGGCTTACAAATGATTTAGAAACATAAGTATTAAAACAATTGCAAGCATTGCAATGAGATTGTTAAAATTTAACCTTAATTATGAGCCATCTTATTAAAAACATTATTAATTATTAAGGACAATGGAAAAATGTCACACTAAAGCAATATCAAAATCATGCTTTGAAAAGATGAAAGAACAATTCTGTCTTAAAATCCTTTTCTCAACAGCACTTTACATATTAAAGGCCCACCTAGGGAAAAAAAATCTTTAACCACTGGCAGGAGGACAGAAGGGAGGAATCCATCCTGATTTCCCATGCAAGGAAGGTTTCATAGTCTAGGACAGTAATGGCTAAACTTGGCACTCCAGATGTTCTTGAACTTCAATTCCCAGAAACCCTGATCAGCAGGAGTGCTGACTTGAGTTTCTGGTAATTCAAGTCCAAGAACAGCTGGAGTGCCAAGATTAGCCACCAGGGATCTAGGAGGATCTCCTCACCACTACCCCCCCCCCAAGGTCCTTTTCCACATCTGCTGTTAACATGTAGGGAGGCTGGTGTGTAGATATGGTCCCTCAAAGAACATGGACTCAAGTAGTTATGAAAGTACTGTATATGATAGTAAATTAATAAGGATTTGAAATAATTTGTTTAAGATGAACATGACTTAAGGTCCCATCCTGTGGTGTGTAGCACCATGTCCCCAGAGTCTTCAAAAAGAGTAGATCTCTGCCTTGGAGATTCTGAGAGAGATTGACCTGAGGGAGGTCTGATCATAGTTCTCTTCTTATTGTTGACTTCCTCCTGCATGTAATAAAGATAACACAAGGGAGGATTGGAATTTAAAATATCTAGAGCTCCTCCAACTGCCCTCCCAAATTATGGGGAACTTGATATAAGTCCTGGAGATGGTTAGAAAGGATTTTCCATATGTGATTAAAAAAAACCTTGGGAGGATTTGTACAACACTTTGCAGGTGAAATCACTCTGATCTCCTCTGACTTGGATGCTGTAGTTGATACGGCTCATGTGAATGTAATCATCACCCCTTCTTGACCCATGTTAATGGAAAAAGTTTCAGTTTTTGCAGCCTGACAATGTAGGTATAACCCTTGGAGAAGTGACCACATGTCTCTTGGAACCTTGCCCTTCCTGATCATAAAAGCTGACAATGAAAAACTGTGGGGGAGGGAGGGAGGGGGGAATGGGTTACAAATGCCTCCTCACAGCAAGGTAAATCCCAGTATGCTTAAAGGAAGCACTAGTAAGGCCACTGTTGAAAAGCCCTTTGTTGATCCTATGGTATTGGATAATTACTGGTCAGCCTTTAAAGTTTCCTTTTTGGGCAAGTTAATGGAGCAGATTGTGGCTTCTCGGCACCAGGGGTTGCTGAATGAGACAGATCTATACTAATCTGACTTCAGGCCTGCTTATGGAATGGCACTTCTTTGTTTGCCTTGCTGGGAATTGTACAAGAGTGTGCTCTGTTGATTCTGCTGGACCTCCCAGTGGCTTTCAGTGCTATGGACCATGGTATCTTCTGGGACATTTCTTTGTCATAGGACTTGGAGGTACTGTTTTACAGTGACCTCAGTCTTTTCTGAAAGGGAGGACTCAGGAGATGGTACTGTGGGACTCCTATTCAGTGTCTAGGCCATTGGCCTGGGGCATCCCTCAGGATTTTATTTTGTTCCTTATGCTACAACATTTACATGAAACCACTAAGAGAGGCTGTTTGGAGTTTAGTCTGGTTGGTGTCATGTGAATGACACTCAACTTGATCTCTCCATCTAAATACAAGGAAGCTGTTTCTGTCTTGTGTCAGTAATGGACTGATGAGAGTGTAAATAAAACAAAACTTGTTCAAAGTGAGATTCATGCCTGACTTTTAGCCTGAGGTAAAGCAGCAAACAAATTTCTTCATTCTTACATATAGTGACTTCACCACCCATTATTCCTTACCCCTCCCATGGTGCCAGCAAAATGTACAGTGATCACCCATCCAGTAAGTATACATGAAGATTTCTGGTTTAGCAACACTTCTTCCCTTTCTTGTACATTTTTACTGAGCCATCAGAAAAACCATTCACCAGCATGGTGGTTATAGCGGCAACCTGCAATTTCCTCCTCCTTTGAAAACTAGACCTGTCCAATGATGACTTTTTCAAGCAGACATTCTCTGGAATGGTCTCTCTCTCTGTCTCTCCCTCCTTTCTGCTAATGGCACTGTTGGCTTTGTAGTCGCAGATGGCCAATGTCAGGAAAAGAAGAAAGAAGCCAGATATACTGAGATGTAAAGCTCGGCAGATTGGCACAGTGTGCTACATAAATTATTGTAATAAGAATTAATAACAATAATTTAGTTGTCTAGTGGTGTGCTTTGCATATTAATAAAAGGAAGGGTAGATAAAACATTTTCACACATGCTCCTTCTGCCTATAAATTCTTCCAGTTGCACGTGTGGCTATTCATAATGTAGAGCCTGGAAAACATGTAGCAGACCCATTTATTCTAAGAACTTCTTTTTTGGGTCGGTCCTTAAAATGCTGGAGACTGTTTCATAAAATTCTTGCCCCTCAGTTTCTTACCATTAAACAAGATGGAGAATTGCAAATAAACATATGGCTTCTACCTGCTATTTTCATAGTGTTAAGGAAGTAAATATTGTTTTTGGTCTGCCATTTCTTTTGCTCACCAGCCTTTCATTCAATATTAATGGAGTGGAAGCCCCTCAGAAAACAATTTGAGGAGAACTGCCCCACCATTACTGCAGGATAGAGAAGGAGCCAGCACAAATAATGTGAGGACTGTGAACCCATCCAGGCATCTCCTGTGCAACAAGGGTTCCCTGTCTGTCCACTCCAGAACCTTAATTGTATTGGTTCTGATAGGAGTCAAAAAGATCATTTTTATATGGTTAGAGAATTCTGACCTTCCCTGCAAATTCTCAAAAAAAAAAAAAAAAAATTTCTAGTGTTTCTCAACCTTAGGTCCTCAGGTGTTCTTGGACTTTAATTCCCAGAAGCCCAGGTCAGCACACCTGCTGATCAGGGCTCCTGGGAACTGAAGTCCAAGAACATCTGGGGACTCAAGGTTGAGAAACACATAAAGTGGACAAGTTTGCTCCTTCCTAACAACTTCAGACTCTCAGCACATGATTATAATAATATAGTTTATAGTTCTCCAGGTGATCATGGCTGAATGAATACTTTCTAGGTCTAGGTCAGTGTGGATATTGAAATAGAAAGTGCCATTGGTTAATTAAGATGGCGAACTTCTGTTATGGTGCATGAGGATTAAGTGATTCAATGACCAATAAACAGCAGCTGAATGTGTATATTGACCTAGGCGGGCCCTGTTGTTCTTGACATGATGTACAATGGATGTGTTCAACAACTATGAATTTCCAGGGGGAAACTGCACATCTTCTACAAAGTCACTGTGGCGCTTGGCAAACTTAATTTCCTGTTCTCAGGAATGCATGAATGGCAGGGACATATCAAAGACCTGCCATATTTTGGGGAGGATTTCAGCTTTTGTAATACAGTTGTACCTCGTTTAAAGAGCATAATGCGTTCCACAGGATTGCTCTTTAAGTGAGTTTGCTCTTTAAGCAAAACACCATTGTAAGTGACCGATTGTGACTTCTAGTGGGGGGGGGGATTGTGAACCCTTTAAGCGAGTTACTCTTTAAGTGAGGCACTCTTTATGCAAGGTTTGACTGTATGCATAAAATGCCCTGCAAAAAGCTAAGGTCTCTTTTTGTTTGTGAAGCTAGGCACACATATACAGAAAGCTGAGAAGGAGAGATGATTGACACAAAAGACACAAGCAGTTCATCCAAGAGTTATTACTTTGACTCGATCATACAGCAGGTCAACCGTTATCACATTTTCCAGCCCTGCTGACAATGGCAGTGGCCTACCAGAGAAAGCAACATTGACCTAAATCAGGAGTTCTCAACCTTTTCAAGCCAGGGGCTGGGTCATGCTCCCTCAGACAACTTCAGGGGCTGGATGGTCATTTTGCCATTCCTCCACTACATGGCACTTCCTGGTGTGGTGGAGGCGGTGGGGGCCACATGAAATGGTGCCATGGGCTGCATCCGTCCCGTGGGCCGGAAGTTGAGAATCCTGACCTAGATTGACCAATGGCTGCTGGTACAGAACAGCTCCATATGATCTGCCCCATTTTTATGAAGTACTGGGTGAAATTCTGCCTTTGTACTTTTATTAGTCTGGAGTAAGAATCTTAAAGATAGAAAAGAGAAAGACACCCGACCCTCTTTACATTCCATCTCTTCCTTCCCTCCCTGAAGGCAGAGTCCTGACTTATAGGCACATTTGAAAAGCTTTTTAGCAATTTGGCACTGGATCGACACATAGGCAGCTTCAAAGGGAAGAAGAGAACCTTCCGATAATAATATAAAAGCTGTTTGAAACATCTCCTAAATGATAACCTCCACTAAAACAGCTTTGCTGAAGTGGTGCATCTGGTCCCAGTCATTTGCCAAGAGATTTTATTGCTCTGTGGGATGGCACACAAGGCTTAGCACACAGCTGAGGCAGGTTAAAATAAAAGCCCCCAGAAACCATTTTCAGCATAGGTGGGTGACACAGAATATTTCTCCAGCAATCCACCCCCTTCCAGTTGTTGGAGTGGATTGACCAGAAAGAGGAAGAAACAGAGAGAAAGGAAAGGATTGACATTCACTATCAAGCATTCCTGCTGTCAATCGCTCTCTCTCTCTCCCCCCCTCCTTTTGTTGCTGCTAACACTGGTCGCACTACAAAGGTAGTTGAATCAGATGGATGTTTTGTGTGTATGTGCTGATTTTGCCCATTTTTGGAATTGTGGTTTCAAATAAAAATAAAATGGAAACTTTTCAGTTTTGAGAGGAACATGAGCAAATGGCTACTAACACCTGGCAAGAAAATGATTAAGGAAGGAAGGACGGAAGGAAGGGGAACACAAACAACAAGTATACATGTATATTAGTCTAGTCTAGTTTATCTGAGTATTCACTTATTCAGCCTAGGTTCCTTCTGACTCAAAATATTTTTAGTCTCAGAAAGCTAGTAACTCAGTACCCTTTTCCAGCCATCATTTGCTTAAGATTGTTCTTTCTGCCTTTGTTGCAGCTAAGAAGATGTGAACTGATGTATTATAATTTTTTTTTGCCATCTACATGACAACTTTATTTGAACACAAGCCTTGTAATTAAACATTCTTTTTCATTCTGCTAATGCTGTGCCCTGGGCCTAAATACAGTTGGGACCAAGAAGAAAGAAAAGGGGAATTAGAGGACATGCATTTCAAAACATCCAGCCTTAATCCTTTGGAGCACAATAATTGAACCACTCTACAAAGATTTTCCACTGAGGTGGAGAAGACATTTTTATATATTTATATTTATTTTTTGCTAAGAGATCATGACATCATTTTGCCAGCTTATATATGTGGAATGGAAAGGAATGATTTTATTCTTTGCCATTAAAAAAGCAAAATATCTTGGATCAGCCCTGCAATGATTGTGGCTTACCTTCATTCAAATCATAGCCCTGTTTTCTGCTCAACCACTTGTTTCTAGTAGATTCATTGTGATGAGTCTGTTTCCAATTATTTTAATTTTTGATTTATATAGTAATAAATCCCACTGTTTTCCTTTTCTGCATGTCCCTCTGAATAAAAAATATCATACACAGATTCAAAAATATATAATATAATTTTGCATGTATTTTATTTTATTTTAAAATATATGTCTGAGTTTTCTTCAGTATAATTAAAGTCCATTAGGGGGTACATTTTTGTTTGAGAAAGAAATATAAGCCTACAACACAGTAAGAATTACACAACTTTAATGCTGAAAATGAAGAAATTGAAATTAGCTCAGTCACCAATCCACATGGAAACTCCAGCCAAGAACCCAGAAGAAGACTGAGGTTCAGAAGGGCAGCAATGAAGTAAACAGAAAAGATCACCCACACTATTATGTTCCTCATTACGATACAGAGGTGTGCAAACTGGACAGTGAAAAAAGCTGACAGGGGAAAAATGACTTGTTTGAAATGTTGTGTTGGACGAGAGCTTTGAAGATACTCTAAAAAGATAGAGGAGTGGGAACTAAACTGCTAAACTGTCTCCGGAGGCAAAAAAAAAATGCCCTACTTTGAGCACATCAACACAAAGTGACTTAGTCCCCTACCTGTCAATAAAGAGACAAGACTCAGGATTTTTGATGTAAAACTAGGGGCAACATTTATTTCGATTTATGCAGATCTCTGACCTGTGGAAGGGCCTCGTAGTGCAAAACCTGATGCTAGAGCAGGAGGCCCTCCACAGCAACTCTCTGGCCCAGAAAGCAGAGTCACGAGCCCCCATAGGTGCTGTATCTCCACAGCATTTGCCAGGCCAGCTCATTTGTGGAGGCAGCTTTGCAGGCATTCCCAAGAACAGATTTTGGATGTACTGCAAAAATGACTCATGATATCCACAAGGTCATGTACCCTGAAAAGACCTCGTCTAATTACAGCCTGAGGGACTCACAGCTACGAGCCTAACCCAGTACTACCCAAACTGTTAGCATTCATAAAACTAATTTTAAAAATAGAGGAAAAAATTAACAATTGAGATAGAAGTGTGATATACTGTATGTGTGTGTTATATAAAGTAGTTCCATGATTCCTTTCCTGAAGACAAAAAAAACTTTTAATAAGAGCTTAAGAAGATCCCTGTGGCTGTATATTGTAATCTTTATGTTTTGCTCTCATTTTATCTGAGGAGGTCTCTCATGTGTTACAGCAAGAGCTGGTTCTGGCATCATATGATAAAGCAGAAGGTGCATTCATTGCTATGCTGGACTGTTGAGCTTTCTATGCCTGCTTTATGGCAGGTATGAATTTCATAGTACAGCCATCATAAACATTTTCAGTTTTTATTAACCACTAGTCAATGGTTAGAATCTGGAACACTTTCCGAGTTTACTTCCTGAAGCAAGCAGCTTGTTTGTTTGTTTTTTATTCCCTTCTTGCTATTAATACTTCTTCTACACCAGTCATAACTATTTAGAATGAAAGCCAAGTGGCAGGAGGGGAAATCCAGTTTCCCTGCTTTATATGAGGAGAATAACTTGCTTTCCACAAAGAAGATGTACAGTAAAATCTCGCATAAAGAGCACCTCGCTTAGAGAGTAACTCGCTTAAAGAGCAGAATTTTCTCTGAATGTTCGCTTCACTTAACAACTAAAACCAACCAAAAACTAGCTTAACAAATAAATCAGAGTTTGCAATCCCCCTCCCCCTCCAGAAGTCACAATTGGTCACTTCCAATGGTGTTTCGCTTAAAGAGCAAACTCGCTGAAAGAGAAATCCTGTGGGACGCATTATGCTCTTTAAGCGAGGTACAGCTGTATGCTGGAATGTAAACAGAATAGATCAAGATGTACATGGATCTCTAGAGAGGGAATGACCTATTGCAGCATTTTGGTCCAAAATGTTATATTTTTCAGTGGTTTCCTGGGTTGAAATGAAGGACAAGCCGTCTTCAGGCAAATGTGTGAAAAAATGAATCAGAGGTATTTGTTCGTTTCTGGGATGAGCGTGGAACAGAGCAAAAAGCCAAGCGTCAAAAAGTTGGAGCAGGATACCTATGGATCCTTTGTGTTAAATCCAGCACACGTGCCTCCTTTGTGGGAAACAAGATATAAAAACCCTGAAAGTTGCTGAAAGGAGAATGAGAGTGTGTTCTTTAACCTGCAAATGCAGCTTCCTTGTCTCTCCTGCGGCAAATGTTTTCTTATATCATCAAAGTCTCTACCCAAGTTTTAGCAGCACTGTTTTCATATGCAGGGAAGAGGAAGTGTGTGGGAAGAAATGTCAGCAATTGCACAGAAACAGAGCATTACCCTTTGAAGAGGGAACCAAAGAGGACCAGGCCCTGTTGCTCTTTTAGAATCACTCATCCAGTCCCTTCCTGATGGCTGCCAGAGGATGATGATGAAGATTTTCTCCTGGATGGAGGGAGAAGAGGGAAAGAATAAAGAGCAAAATAAAACTTGATGCTGGTCTTAGTACAGTTATTGCATATTCTAATGGTGGTTTTTTTTTTTTTTTGGCTACACAGAAAGAGCCTCCTTGAAGATTGTAGTGTTTTTGAACGACAATTGGGGCATACCCTGGTAACGGCAACCTTGTGTTGCCATCTAATCTTTCTCACACTAGGTTAGGTGAAAGGAATGCAGAATGAGCTCACTGAAAGGTCGCATCATTTTGGCAGTTTCACATCTGGCCTACACATGGAAGAAGAAGAAAAATGGTTTGTTTTAATTTAATGAGGACACGGTGGCTTAGTGGGTTAAGACATTGAGCTTGACAACTGGAAGGTCAGCAATTTGAGACCTGAGTGTTGCATGATGGAGTGAGCTCCCATCATCTGTCCCAGTTCCTGCCAACCTATCAGTTCGAAAGGAAGAACTTGCAAGCAAATAAATAGGTACCACTTCAGCGGGAATGGTAACAGCATTCTGTGCACTCTGGCATCTAGTCAATCAACCAGTCAACCAATCTTTATTATAGTCCAAGACCAGCATATTGGCATTTAGTCATGCCTGCCACATGATCATGGAAACATCTGCAGATGCAGAAATCTCGGGCTCTTTGGTTCTAAACAAATATGAGTACCAACCCTTAGAATCAGAAATGACTGGCTTTCGAGCAAGAGCAACCTTTACCATTGTTAATATGGTAATATTGTTTGAATTATTTAATACATTTACTCAACTTCAGTTCTTTTTTAAATTGTACATATATGTTTTTAATTTGATCTTTTTTTTAATTTTGAGAGCCACCTTGAGATCCTCATGGGCAGAAAAATGGCCGATGAATAAAAGAAGCAAAATAAATAAACAGAGAGACAGACAGACAGACAAATAAATACAGCTATACAGACCATATTCTGCCAGGCCAGAAGCCATTCTATTCTGCCGACACAATTCAGCCCACGACAGGGGTTTCCTGATTACCATTTTAAAAATGATGCAAGTGCGATTTTCTGGAAGAATGAGAAACACAAATGTTGTCATGAACTGCAACAGGGCACAGGATGGGCCAGACACTAATCTGTGTGTCCTTATTCAAGGATGGGGCAAAAGCATATCATTAATTAAAATTAACACAGAAAATCAGCTCTTCCTCAGCACTTCATAAATATTCAGAATGCAAGCAAGTCTAAAACCATACTGACAAGTAAAAAAAAACACACACACACCACAGTTTTCATCTTGGATGAAACTCAGACCTCTCTCTCAAGATTAGCATATATCTAATCTGAGTTCAGTTTCTACTCTAATCTATGGCCTGGGCCATCTGGAAGCCCATTTGTTTGCTAGCTCATTAGGATCCTTCACAATGAACTGGGATCTGGTGCACAAAAAAATTATATCCTAATGTCAAAATATGTGATCAAAACAAAAATATGAATGCAACATACCACATTGCTATACATAACACAAACATGTCTTTCTCATAACAGCACTATTTTGTACACTACAGTATTTTTCTTTATTAAACTGATTATTGATAAGCAGATAAGTGTACTTGTTAATTCAAATTACATCCCACTGTTATAAGAGATCAGGGTTATATATATTGAAGTCATAGGAACTGGTATAAAATAGGCTAAAAATAAATGCTAAAGTGCATCAACAAAGCTTGAGAAATTCCTTTTAAAAACAGAACACCGGTACATCTCTGTACAATATTTTTAGGAAGTTTTTATAATTTTAAAACAACTGTTCACCAACTTTGTTGAAACAATTTTTAAATTTTTTTAACCATAGCTGAACAAAACAATCTTTTTTCAGGCATGTCAGAGAATAAACAAAACAAAACAAAAATTCTGTAGCTCTTTAAAAACTGTTATATTTTAATGTGAGCTTTTGTGGGCCAATTCCCCTTAATCAGATGTGGGAGTGAGACTAATGGAAACACAGACTAACATGGATACTATTCCAAAAAAAAAAAAATCCTTTTTTCCTACTCTGTTCTGTTTTTTCACTTCACCATCTCTTTATATTAGAGGATTGGATATCAATATGAACCATGTGATACCTCCTCGACTGTACTGGGATCACCCTTGTAACAAAAGTAGCAAGGTTAGAGTTAAATCACAAAAGAGATACAGTAAAACCCCGATTTACGAATGCCCCTACTTACAAACAATTCAACTTTCGAATTGGTTCTGCACTGAAATCCATGCCTCGAGTTACGAACATGCCCCAATTTATGAATTATTTTTTTCCCCTCTGTGTTGTCACAAGTGAAGCAAAAAATGTCATTTCCCCTATGGATTTGCCTTGGGAGATACAGTACTGTATATAGAAAAACACATGCAGCCTTTCTGAGCCCTGAAGGTAACAGGAGAGTGCTTAGACAGCAGTTCTTTGTCTGGATTTTCAGTGCCAAAATGGCTGTTTGTTGCTGAATTTTCTGTCCATTTTCAAAGCTTCTATAAGGTAAGGAACAACATTTTTGCTTATGCATGCTTTCCTTTCAATGCTACTGTTATTTTTGGGTGGTTTTATTGATTTTTGGAGTGTGGGGGGACTTTTTCTTTATCCCTATGGGGATGCCTCGAGTTAAGAACAAATTCGAGTTACGAACAAGGCCATGGAACTGATTTTATTCGTAACTCGAGGTTTTACTGTAATGTTATCCCTCATCGGGTTACAATTCTAACATAGCTTAATTACATCAACAATCAATTTGTTAAAATTAGCCAATCATTTTAATTATTTCCAAGCTTTCAACCAAGCACACAAACTCAAATAATTGAATGCCATCAAGTCAGTTTTGATGTTTGGCAACCATTTCCAGGGTGTCTTTTTAGGTAGAGAAGACATAGAAGTGCTTTTCTCCCCACGTCTTCTGGGGAGTGCCCTGGGACTGTGCAGATTACCCAAGGTTATATAGAATAGCTCTTATCCCAGGAGGTGCAGTTGAGAATCAAACAACCAACTGCAGTCTGACAACTAAACCAGCAAGTTACCATCTGAAAATAAAAGGATAATTTTGAGCTAAGTTTAAAGGAAATCCTTGAATATTTAGCAACAATACTACAGTCAGTATACATTTCAAAACAAATGCCTCTTAGGAGGCATTCACTATGTTTGTTTTAAAACATATCTGCATTAAAGCCACGGTGCATTTTGTTTTCTAAAGAGACACAAAAGCAGTTATCTTCTTTGGCTGAGTTCCTGAGCATATCAACATAGATGTATATTTGTGTATGGGAGAGACAAACAGACAGGAAAATAAAACTACCTGTCAGAGCAGCTGAAAGAATGTTGCTGAAATAGTATTTAAAGCTGTTGCATGGAAAGAGTAACTAAATACTGAAGTCTAATTGACTTTTTGCCAGTCTGTTCACACTGGATTTACCCTTGACAGTTGTCAGTGTGACATGGTTGAATAGCTTATTGAGTCTGGAGAAAGCCAGTCACTCACGTTCTGGGCACAGATTACATTTTTCAAGTGCTAGAGAAACAGCTAACAGGGTTGGGAGGGAGAAGTCAAAAAATGCCTGGCAGGAAAAGGATTTATATACATGACACAAGGGGAAAATAACACTCTACTGCACTCATTTTTCTTCTGTTGGCACTCTAGGAAAGAGGCACATCATTGCCATCATCATTGAAGGAATAGTAACAAGAACAACACCTGCAACAAAAGGAGTAGAATTAGTAATAATAATCTTAGGGCAAAAATTAAAACAACACATAAGAAAAAAACGATTGTGGTTCCTTAAAGTCTGTTGTATTTGAATGAGAGCTTTTGTGAATATGTCTGTTTCTTCAGGCTTGTTGGCAAGAAGCAAAACCACAGGTTATATGATGAGTATGCCCAGGAAATGGATCAGCAAGGGGACCACAGCACTACTGACACAATAGACGGAATATTGATTGCACCCTGCATTCCTATGATTAATTGTCGGTGTCAATAGTTTTGCTGTCCTCCTGCTAATCCATTTCCTGTCTCTACCCTATGTTTAACTTGTGGGTTTATTTCTCTCCAATATGTCTGAAGAAGGAGTAGCTGCATCCACAAAAGCTGACATTCAAATGTAACAACTAGTGTTTAAGGTACCACAATGTTTTTGATATTTGTTTAAATTTTGTCATCCCCCCCTGCTTGCAAGTAGTCTGGCCAGGTGACATGAAAGGAGTCTCATTCTGGTGTCACCTGCAAAAATCATTTCAACCCAGACTAATGTCTGACATGAAAATGAACCAATAGAGTAGACTATACTGCCAGCAACTCAACACCTATTGTTAGGTGGCAGTTAACTAACCTGTCAACCCTGCGGACTAACAGCCTTGGGTGGCAAAGCCCCCAGGGAAGGGTGATGGTCCCCAAGTGGATTAAATCCCACTTGAATTTATCTTGACGGAGGGCAGCAGCTTCATCAATATTGGCCTGGGACTGATGAGGCCTTTGTGTGCCAAAACGGCTCAGGACCAGAAAGCAACTTGCAGAACTGGATCAGTGATTGGCAAGACAACAGGTTGCCAGAAATTGGAAGGGGGCTTCGAATTTAGAAATGAGTAAATGGTATATTGATGTTTGGGATATAGTACTTAATGAAAAACTTACATGGGATTTAAATATAAAAATGGGGATAGTAAAACAAAATAGATTTTGGGACATTTGGAGGCCTTTTTTTGCAGTATACACTGGGGGAAAAACAAAGGAGATAAGCCTGTACCAGATGTAATGTGTTTTTGGCAGAATAATTGAGTTGAAGGAAAGACAACTGGTAGATTCAAATACATAAGGTTAGTGCACTTGGGTGTTTTATGTATTGTATTATGAAAAAAGTGGAATACCACATTAAAGAGAATACACACACACACACACACACACACACACACACACACACACACACACACACACACACACACACACACACACACACACACAAGTAGAATGGTTAAGAGATAGGGTGTATTGAAATGATGTGAATCCATTTTTAAAAGGTTTTCTTTTGTTATAATTGTTATTTTTCCTTTTTTGTTATGTCATGTAATTCTGTACTTATTATTGTTCCTTTTTTCATTATTATTTTTTTTGTTAAAAATCTTAATAAAAAAGAACCGGATTAGTGACACGGGGTTATGCTGCGATGCGGAAGGCAAAAGAAAGGCATTATATTGTTCCCAGGACAATCTGCATGGCTAATCGCCATGGTGATAGCCAATATTCAGAATCAGATACAGCACTTGAAGAAGATGATGCCTGCAGGGAATAACGCTGTTATTTGCTTGAAAATTACTGTTGGGAAAGACAGAGCGGCATGCTCCATTATTGTTATCATTATTCAACATAGGATGAAAGTATTGAAGATTGTTGCCTTACAGCTTAAAGTATCAGACACTGATCTTTTAAAATATCCAGCCAGAATAGAAGACAAAGCTTCCAAGGCTTCTCCCAATTGCTATTGTCAGCAGATTCATCAAACAAGAGAGAAGGGTTGTATCCTTCAAAGACTGTCAGACTGCATCTCTCATCATGACTCACCACTGACTATGCTGGATTGTCTCATGACAGTTGTGTGCAATAGCATTTGAAGAGCCATCAGTTCTCATCCTTTGCTCTAAATGTTATACTGCATGAAATGTTTGAAAAACTCCATGGGTTCCTAGCATGGTCTAGTCCCAGGAAGCCAGAAATACCTGGCTTGGGCATGGGAACTCCCTGAGGATGGAACTGGTAAAACTACTCCTTAAATACCTCTTTTACTTTGAAAGCCCTGTAAGTAAATTCTCTCTTGAGGACACATAACAAGACAAATGGAAGAGAGAATCTGAAGAGGCTACAATACTCTTGCCTTTAATTCCAGTGGCCTATTTTAAAGGACTCTCTTTTGGTCAACTATCCTGAGTTGACAGCATCTCTTATTCAGTTCAGAAATGTTGCTTCTGAGGCAGAGAACTTGAGGAAGCAAATGATCCTTAATTACTAATGCTTTAGACACAAGTATAACTAGAGGGGGAAGAAGTAGAAGCAGTGACAGATTTTACTTTCTTAGGATCAAAGCTCACTGCAGATGGAGATTGGAGCCATGAAATAAAAAGGCGACTGATTCTTGGGAGGCAAGCAATGAGAAACCTGGGGAACATAGTGAAAAGTAGAGACATCACATTGCAAACAAAAATTCATATTGTCAAAGCAATGGTATTCCCAGAGGCAATGTAGGGTTGTGAGAGCTGGACCATTAGGAAAGCTGAGCGCAGAAGAATAGATGCCTTTGAGATGTGGTGCTGGAGGAGAGTTTTGAGAGTCCCCTGGACAGTGAGGAGAACAAATAGGTCAATCTTAGAAGAAATCAAAGTTGACTGCTCCTTAGGAGGTCAAATAGTAAAGATGAAGCTAAAGTACTTTGGACATCAAATGAGAAGAGAGGATTCACTTGAGAAAGCCTTGATGCTGGGAAAGGAAGGTGGAGGGCAAAAGAAGAAGGGGGCAGCCAAAAATGAGATGGTATTGTGGATGCAATGGGCACAGAGCTGGGCAGGCTGAGGAATATGTTGGATGACAGAAGTGCCTGGAGGGTGGTGGTCCATGGGGTTGTGAAGGGTCGGAATCGACTGTGTGACTGAACTACAAAACAAAATATATAGATATTTCTATATATTTGAACATATTCTTCTTTTGTTCATTATGTGGATATGGCTGCTGTATGACAGAACATATTCTACACTTATCCGTGTTTGCGTTTCCCTTAATAACAATATTAACTGGTAAAAAAGAAGCAAACCGCTGCCTAGATCCTTCTATCAATTAAATGCAGAGGAAACAGCTCATAGTTACAGGGCAGAAGTGGGTGAAGTAATTTTTTTTTATTCACAGCTTTACAACTCTGAATAAACTCAGGGTCAGTTAAATAGGGCAACTGCTCCAAAAATTACTAGTGTAAAATATTTTTATTATGCTAGACATTTTTATTACGCTGTGGAAACAAAATGAAACCAATGAAAGTGAAGGTTTAATTCAGGAAGGTTAAGTGAGGATGTGCACACATGATTTTGCTCTTTCATTGGAGAAAAAAAAATCCATTTTAGAAGTTCAACAGAAAGAAAACTGTTCTCTAGATTTAATGAACCAGTCCAATTTCATCAAGGTGAAAGCTCTGATCCTCCACTACTTACCACAAACTTGTTTAGTCCCATTCTTCCGTTTATAGGTGAGTTCATTCTGCAGTTCCTTTTGTCTGGCCTGTGAGATCTTGTAAACTGAGATCAGGGATAATACTGTGGTGAGGGTACAAATCTTCCTGATAGTAAAGGACTGTTTTATAAGTTATGTTTTTTTCTTGATTTCTTCATCCATTTTACATACTGGAAGTACTATATTATCTTCTTGACTTATGGCAACCCTTTCTAGGGTTTTCTAGGTAGATAATACAGAGAAATGGTTGACCATTCCCTTCTTCTGAGGATGTCCTGTGCCACTTGCCCATGACTGCACAGGCTGACTCTTCTTCCAGGAAACATAGTGGAGAACTGAGAATTAAACTCCTAACGTCTGGCTCCATAGCCAGATATCTAAACCACTGAGCTATCCGGCTAGCTATTCTCTGCCTTACACTCATGCAAATTATTATCAGACACCTAGTTGGGCATTTAGCTAATCCCCTCCACCAATATATATAACCTGAGTTGCTAGGTCTTAGGGCACTGTCTGGAGTCTAGGAGAATCGCCACACTTCTCTGATTCTCAAGGTAAGAAGAGAAATCTCAGGGAGAAGGGTGCTGCAGGAAGAGCTATCCCTCCATTCTTCTGTATGACTTGGCTTTAAAGCCTGGGCAGCTATTTCCCCCCGTCCCTGTGATGATGCCTGGCATAAGGGGGGTTATTTTAAAGTTTTTGTCCTTGTGCAATGTAGGCATGTCCAACAAAAAGCAGGAGTGGGCATAGCAGACTTGGGAGAGAGTCTTCAGCTACCTATTCAGGCCCTATCTGGAGAAAGATAAGGGTGTCATGCTGCTGACTAGAAAATGTGTTGATTACTTAGGATGGGGCTAAGGAGGGCACTTCCCTAATTTACAAGGCAAATGTAATGTACAGTAATACCCCGGATAACGTTATGACTTGGTTCCACAAGTCATGACGTTATCCGATTTTTAGCGTTGTCCGATGCATGCATCAAACAACGCTAAAATAAAAGCCCCGACTTCAGGGACAAACCGCTTTAAAGGCAGACAGGGAAAGAACTTTTCCTCCCTGCCTTTAAAGCCACCCCCACCTGCAGCGGTTAAATTTAAACTACAGGAAGAGAGAGGGTTGTGTTTTTTTCTTTCCCTCCCTGTATTTAAAACACAAGCCTCTCTCTTCCTGTTGTTTAAATACAGGGAGAAAAAAAGAACTGCTTCCGTCTCTCTTTCCCTCCCTGTATTTAAACTACAGGGAGAGGGAAAGAGAGAGATGTGATTGGTTCTCTAGAGAACCAATCACGTCTCTCTCTTTCCCCCTTCTCTGTAGTTTAAATACAGGGAGGGAAAGAGACAAGGAAGTTTTGTGACTGCTGTAGGGTCGGGGAAAGGCGGATGCTTTTCCCTGACCCTACTGCAGTGGCAGAGACCGCTGCGGGTGGGGGATGGATTGGGTAGTTCTACCCAACCCACCCTAAACCCACAGACCATTGCATCGGACAACGCTAAAAGAATCATTATCCGATGCAAGTTTTTTCCAAAAAACTTGCATCGTTATTCGATTCTAGCGTTATCCGATGCAATTGTTATCCGGGGTATTACTGTATAAAGTAGCTTGAGGTCAAATGGCATGTCAGAAGTTCTACTGGATCTAACAGGTCTCTAATTGCTATTTTCTAGGTTCAGAAGGATTCCATATTTTGGTGGGGGAAAACTGACAGTTGTGGTAATCAAGCAGCTGCTAAGACTGCCTTTCCTCATGTTAGCGCTTTGGCTAGCTTGAGGAATCCTAGCACGGGCAATTAACCCCTTCACAAATGCATAAGACTAGCTGCATAGTACAGTGCTCTGTAATTTCTACCACTCTATCCTAGTGTTGCTATGGTGTGCAATGTGCTGCCTAGTAATAGTTAAATATATTGTGATGGTAAAAGTGTAGTTTGAAATACACTTGGTTCGGTAAGTACATGATGGCAAGGGGAAGAATGAGGTGCATGAAATATTGGTAAGAATAAGCAATATTCTTTTAACTCTGCTATTTAATAAAACCTTATTTGTTCTTTTCAAGCTGGGTGATGCTGAGTTTCCATGCCTAACAATTGGCTGTTTGAAGAGTCTTGATGAGGCCTTATGTAAAGGGTCAAACAAACCCACATGGGGCCCACTAAAGTTTGATGGCAGCAAGAGGTAGAGAGGAAATAGGAGAAGAGGATTAGAGAAAACGCATTATCCCTGTGGTGATTTAAAGAAACTGCTATCTCAATAGTTAAGCGACAAGACAAGGGGAGACTTAAAATTAGCATCAGAGAGAAGGGGTGTGACATGCAAGCCTGTACTTATCAAGGCATTTTTCCAGTGTCTTGAAACTTCTGCTTTTTTGCTTTAGACACTTCTTCTTGTGCCCTATCTGATTCTAAATATTGGCAATCATTGTGACGATCAGCCATGAAGACTGTTCTGTGAATATAATGCCATGGCCTTTCATCTGCCTTCTGCATCACAACATGACCACCATACCACTGATCCAGCTTTGCAAGTCACTTTCTGGTCCTGAGCCCTTTTGGCATGCAAAATCTTCATCAAACCTAGGCCAGTATTGATGAAGCTGCTGCCTTCCATCAGGATAGATTCTAGTGGGATATAATCCACTTGGGGACTATCAACCTTCCCTGTGGACTTCGCCAAGGCTGCTAGCCTCAGGGTGATCGGGTTAGTTAACTGGTGCTTCACCCTCAGCATTGAGTCGCTGGCAGTATGTTCTTCCCTATTACCATAACAGGACAGCCTGGGCAGACTAAGGACTGTGGTGGTTTAGTGGTTAAGATGTAGGCTTGAAGACTGGAAGGTCAAGGTTCAATATCCAAACACGGCACAATGGAGTGAACTCTTGTCTCTGTCCCATCTCCTGCCAACTGTTACCTAAAAATCCCCCCCCCTTCCTTGCCAGAGATCTATGACAGAACGCATGCTCGGCATGAAGTAAAAGGTGGGTAGAACGTGACCAAGGATCGCTGGCGATGGAGAGACACTTACTTACTTTTTAAAAGAGGTCCAGCACTGGCAGAATTCCCAAAAATTGCAGAGTCAAGATTCAGGGAAAAGAAAATGATTTTATTTGGTTTAAGACCAACAATGGCCACCTGCTGATCAAAAGCAATAAAACCCACCCTCTACAAAAATGAGTGTACCTGTCTAGTTTGTTGAAAGAGAGCTGTCCTCTGGATCCGCAATGAGGTTTTTATATGGTCCTACACATACAGACTAAGTTCCCCTATCTTGGGGTAATTACAGAATAAAACAAACATCCTAACATCTGGCTAACTCTTGAAACAAAAGATGTGAGATGAAGACATGATTAAAAGATGTCCCAGGGTATGGAAACTGAAGATCTGCCGTTAAGATTGTCCCAGGGGTGAGAAGCAGGAACTTGCGCACAGAGTTCATTTTAATTAATTTTTGGCACAGCCTTATCTGTCCTGGATACATTGGTGAGGTGTCTGAATGGTTCCTGTCCTAATACCAAAAAAAAAAAAAAAGATCCAACATATTAACATACATGGAAACATTTTAAATTGATTTTTAATCACGATTGACACAACTGGCAATGAAAGGGTTAAGTTGGCGGTGGCCGCTATCAAGCCGCTGCTTGTCTTCAAAGGAAAAAGGTTCACTTTTAAACTGGCTGCAGCCTTCACTAGCCAGGTGAGAGCAGTCCTTCTAACAGGTTTACTCACGAGGAGAGCCATGCTTCCCCATGTCCAGCCAAAGTCTGGGGATGAAAAAATAACCCGTTAACTGCCAAACAAAAGTATAACATAATAAAGAAAAATCATTTCTCCTCCCCTACAGTGTTGCTGAACATCATGGTTGCTCTGTCCAGTCAAAGGATTTTGGGTGGACAGAGCAAATGCGATTTCCAGCAACACTGTAGGGGAAGAGAAATGATTTTTCTTTATTATTTTAAATTTTTATTTGGCAGTTAAAGAGTTATTGGCTTGCCCCTCCTCTCTAGACAGAGAGACCAATTTTTATTAATTATTTTTTATTATTTTAATCCTTATCCAGGCATGGGCTTTCACTTGATTCCTGGGAGCAGCCTTTGTATGTCTATATATGGGACCAGAATAGATACATTGTTGTGAGAATGGATACACTTTAGCAAGTTTCCCCTTTGAAGTCATAACCGCTTTCCCTTTTAACTTTCCCTCTTATTGCAGTTTTAAACCCCCCTCCATACAGGTCAATGGAGCGGGGAGCTTGAAACCCGGCTCCATAGGCTTTCATGGGGGAACCTTTGAAGAACGGCTTTCGAGGAATCGCTAACTTTGCAATTTCACTTTTGAAATATTTATTAAAAATTGATCCTTTGCAGTTATGTACCTGCAAATGTGATGAATGGTTGTGTGTACAGTGGGCTGCTTATGGACACGTTGGGGGAAATGGAAAATAAAGGGTTAAAAGCATCTTTCTTGAGAAATAAAATATAAAAAATAATAAACACAAATAAAATTGGGATTTTTGGTTTTGGGCTAACACAGCATAGCAGTTCAAAAGCAAGAAATTGCAAGTAGATAAATAGGGACCACTTTGGTGGAGAAGGTAACCAGCATTCCGCACCTGCCACATGTCAATGGAAATGTCTGCAGACGCAGACAGCACTGGCTCTTTGGCTATAAACAGAGATGAGCACTGAACCCTAGAGTCAGATATGACTGGCTTTCAGGCAAGGGTGACCTTTACCTTTACTAGTTCATATTAATTCATTTTATTTATATCTTGATTTTTTTGCAATAAAAAATCAACCTGTTTAAAATGCAACTTGATAAAGATCCAACCCATTAAATTATGTTATTTTTGTAGCTGCCATTCCTAAAATGACCTAGTGAGCTTTGTGATCAAAATGGAATTTAAACCCAGGCTCCCTCACCCTAGCCTAATATTCTTAGGTTAGTCTAAGGCTAGCCTAATATTCTTAACTACTGCATTGTGCTCATTAATTGTTGTTGTTGTTGTCGTCATGTGTCATCAAGTCTCCCTGCTAGTCTATTACACTGCAGCAGCTCTCTGTTACTTGTGACCTCTGCTTACATTTTTTGTTCTAGTTTCAGTTGTGTTTCAGTGTTTGTCAGGTTTCTCCTTTCCTGGTATCCATATGTACTGCACTAATTTGCTAAGTAGGGTTTGGACTTTTCCACTGTTTTTCACATCTGAATCTATCTATTTATTTTGTTCATACCTTCTACTTAAATACATTTCTATCAGTTTTGTGTTATCGATGGCCATTAAGATTTTGACAGTGCTAGTTCACTGGCCCTTGACCGCTGAAACAGGCAGTACTGTATAGTATTTTGGTCAGCTACATGGTAGATACCACCCCCTCCAGTTTTAGCAAGAGCATCTCAACAACATCTAAAGTTAGGTTTCCTCTTAAACTTAAATCCTTCATGTTCAACAGAGGCAAGGGGTGCATTCAGGTTAATAGAAGAATGGGGAATGTTTGTGTTCCCCAGGTAGACTGATATTCCCAGGCTTCCTCACCATCAGTTGTCCTTGCAGTCCCAAAAATATGATGGACCATATCCAACCTCATGACAGGTTGTCAGTGATACCTTAAAACCAGAAACCCAAATTACCCAAAGCAAAATTGCCTTTGCTCCAATTCCCTTGGAAGATAATTGGAAAAAACTGAAGCACAATTCAGCTGAAACAAATTCATTTATTGGGATAATCAATATATGGACTTGGGTCAGTGACCTTTTCTTAAAAGCAGAAAAGATCCTGAACACAAGGGAAAGACACATTTTTACACATTTTCAGTGTGAGCGGTCCATACTATCAATTAATATACTGTGAGTGATTCATACCATCTGGTGAAAACATGAGTAAATAAATAGGGACTGTGATGGCTCAGTGGTGAAGAAGCTCGTCTTGTTAGCTGGAAGGCCAGCAAGTCAGCAGTTCGAGACCTGGGTACTGAATGATGGTTTGAGCACCCATCTCTTGGGGACATGAAAGAAGCCTCATTCAGGCATCCCCTGAGCAGAGTTTCTCCCACAATAATTTCTGACACAAAACTATTATTATTACGAGTAAACAGACCCAACTATCAGCTTCTTCTTCTTCTTCAGCTGCTGTATCCATTCCGGATATTGGTTATCATCATGGTGATAGTCTTCCTGTTCTTAACTTCCTGTTCTTAACTATCAGCTACCGGAATTAATTAGCAGAACAATAGCTGTGATTAACCTATTCATTGAGATACAAAAGACTGCTGAAACCACTTTGGGCAAGCAATCCTTAGTCCAAACAAAAATGTATAATTGAAGGACTGTCTTGGTCAGGAGAGGCCTAAAGACAACGCCTATGCCTTAATTCAATAGTTAAAATTTAATGATTCCCTGATAATCAACAATGCTTTGGCAGTAGTGTCTAATGTTCTATGTGGATGGGGGCAAGGTCTTTCACCCTTCTTTAGATCAGTCTTCATTTGGGTTTCACCCATACCTTCTAACCTCCAACCAGTCATTTCTGAGCCCAGGGAATTGCCATCTTCTTTGATTCTACAGCTATTAGATCAAGTCCTGCCAAGCTATAGAAATTACTCTTGTTGCCAAAGGACTCGTGCTGCTGAGACACAGCCAAAGGGTAAATGGGACTGCCTCCCAGTTCTCCAGAGTATTGCTGAAGCCATTGTTCCAGCCAGGAATGGCTGTGCACAGGAGGAACGCTCCATGAGAGCTGGGATGGTTAGCATGGGTGTCTGGCTTTCTGCAACTAAAACAAGACTGATAAGTTTGTATACAGAAAACAACTCTTGGACATGAAAAAATGCCACTGCTATGAATCCTTGGGGCTACCCAATGTATTCCTCTGCCTAACTGAATCTAGGAGGTGTTACAACAAAAAGATCCTTGTGCTTCAGTATTTCTGAAAGTTTACACCTCCAGGACTTGTAATGCATTACTCGTTTCAAAGCAAAGGTCTTGTTTTTGGACTCAGAAAAGTGTTTTCCCAGGAGGATAAGGTTTGAATGGACTGGCTTTTCTATGCCTGTGGAGGAGTGGGTGGAAAGCAATGTGGGCTTTTGTAAGCACTAAAATACTTTATTGTACTTTCTGCTCAGTAGTGTAGGGCTTACTTGATTGTGATTCGCCATTGACAGAACTGTGCAGACAGCACACTGACAGTTGGCAAGGGTCCCCCCCCCCCCAATTTCAGGTCAAAGGTTTATCTGGTTCCACTACATGCAAAGGAATTACTTTTACTTCTGCTGAAGCTCTCATCCAGTTTCTCACCTAGAGAAAGCTATTTGAAATTTCCCCTCCACACAATAATGATTAAAGTTTGAGGACCATTGGCTTCATGCTATACTAGCTATACAAGATTACAAAACTGCTACACTCCACCTTGTGATACTGTACAGTCAAACCTCGCATAAAGAGCGCCTCGCTTAAAGAGTAACTCGCTTAAAGAGCAGAATTTTCTCTGAATGTTCGCTTCGTTTAACAAATGAAACCAACCAAAAACTCACTTAACAAATAAATCAGGGTTCACAATCCCCCACACACACAATTGGTCATTAACAATGGTGTTTCACTTAAAGAGCAAACTCGCTTAAAGAGCAATCCTGTGGAATGCATTATGCTCTTTAAGCGAGGCCCAACTGTCCTGTGATTTTCTTTATTTCTACTTACACTGATGGTGGTAGTGGTGATTACCATTACTACTCCATTTGCTTCTTTGGTTGGAAACTTGTTTCCATGTATTACATTTAAAACTAAAAGTAGTTCTTCACAGAAAGCAACATAAATCATGGCAGAGCTAGAGATTCTGACCCTGTTTCAAATCCAATAAGCAACTGAATACATCTTTTTCAAACAATTCTGCCTATACAGTGTGGGAATTCTGCCTTGTTTGCAACAGCTTCATTCCCCAGGCTTGACAATCCGGCTGAAGAAGATGATACACATCAGAGAGCCCTTTATCTTTTCATGATATACATCTTTGATATGTATTATTAAGGCATATGACAAGCCTAACTGCAGTGTAGTCATGCATATAAAACACATGTCATCAGTCACTGAAAAGTGAGCCCGAGGGTATTTAAGGCTGAGTGGGTGGGTAACTTATTTGTAACAGTAATGTGACAACTCCTTTAATCTGAAGAGTGAAAGCCAGTAAATGTTTTCCCACAGCTAATGAAGTATTTCATCCATCCCCAAAAGGAAGAGCATTTGACACATATTTTCGTTTTCAGAATTACCATGCATTTCTCTGCAAGTCCTGCAAAAGGTTCCTCAAGATGCCATTAACTAGAAAACAAAAAAAGCATTACTTTATTCCCTGGGATACATTTCTTTGATTCGGACCCAAGTCCTTTGTTTCATTTTATTTTCACCAGGTAATTATGACTGCATGATAGTTCAGCAAACCAACATTTTACAAGGCAATTATAAAAAAATGGGGCAGAGAAAACAAAACAAGCTTCAAAATGGCACCAGATTTATCACAATTGAAGCTGACAGTCTGATGTTGCTTTGTGCCCAGGATCAGTGATGTTTGATCATGTAGTTTTAAATTTAATTATAGATGTGATTTCCCACCGCCCTTGAGAGACAGGTGACCTCTTGTCAGCAGACAAGAAACAGCATGTGGTGTGGGACTAGAGAGACTCTGAGAAACTTGGGGGGTACATGAGTAGTGAAGTAACTGTTAGTGTTACTGAAGCAAGCCTGCCTGTTAAAGGGTTTATATTAAAGTTGAGTTTTGTTACACCCTAAATGGAATCAGTGCCTTCATCGGCAAGATGGACACAGATGGACAGATTAAATAAGAATAGATCACATAAATTTCACAACAGAAAATGCAGTGGCAGTAGCAGCAACAATAATAACACAGGACACAGGACTGGAAATTTCAAGGCACATTTTCTGTTCTTCCCCACATTTCACTCCTAATTTCTGCCACTCTCCTGCGCTAATATATAGCTTCTAGGACTAGAAGTTTGAGAGGAAAGTTTTCAGAAAACTTTAATTAGTTTACTCACAAGTCAAGCAATTCTACATTTGCACCCATGAGTGTGAATCAGCATTCAGCAAATAATAATGAGTAGTAAGTATTCTGTGTCACATACAGAATGTGACAGAGAATACACTCAGACTGAGTACAAAGCATGCTATTGATGCCACATGGCTGAGAAGAAGCAGACATTTGTGCTAAATATGGCAGTAATGAAGAAATGCCTCACAGGAAAAAAGACAGAAGAGGAGAAAAATTTGCTTAAAACATGTGTCAATTTATATGCATAGATTGAAGTTTAAACAGTTATACAAGTATAATGCATGTCATCATGGCAAGGAAGTCTGTAACTGAAGACTTTGTGTGCCTGTTGAAGGTATCAGTTATTTAGGATTTTTTAAAGGAATTTAGTCCTGTGGCAGTTCTGTTTTGCTTTTTAACAGTTACCCTACCTGCACAGGTACAATTTGTAGTCAGAGTGGATACCCACAGAGGTAGGCTGTTTTCTACCCTGGGCGATGGGGGTGCTTTTTCCTCATTGGAGTAGAAAAGAGGTGAGCAAGGAGGGCTTCGGATTATTTCATTGCCTTATGACGTGCGACAAGGGCAACAAAGCCTATTTAGATTGGGCATTCCCAGGTTGCAGCCTCTTTGGCTTCTGAACATTGATGACCCACTCACTCACCCTAGAAGCCAGGGTACATAGAGAGTCTTTGTTAAGGGGCTGAATAGGCTTTTTAAAAGCCTAGTTTCCAGACTGGCTGCAGGAAGCTGGGTAGTTTTTCACCTATCCTATCCTGGTTTATTTATGCTCTGTTATTTGAGGCAGGTGTGGATAATTAATAGGAGCTGTTCTGTAGTGCTGGGTCAATGGGCTGAGTGGCAAATCCTTAGTTTAGGACATCTGTTGATGATGTGGCACTGATTGCCTTGCACGATTCATGCAAATCAGTTGTGCATACAGGGCACACCATGAGGCAACACCATGATAGGCCATAGCTATCATTTAGAGTTACCATAATTCTCTCCCACAAAACCAGGACAGCAGTATAAAGTAATACCTCGGATAACATTTCCATCAAATAATGCTAAAACCACATAACGTTAAGCAATCTGGAAAAAAAATTGCATCACATAACATTAAAATCCTATGGGATGCATCGGGATATTAAACATCGGAATAACACTAAGACTTGTGGAACCAAGTTTTAGTGTTAACCGAGGTTTCACTGTACTTAACCAAAATGGATGGGTTATCTACAAAATAGCCTTTTTTAAAGCAAACATAATATAATGACAGCTATAAAAAACTTTCACATTAAATATATCAATACATAAATGAATTTATTTGCAACAGTTAATTCTTACTGTAAGGTGATCTGTTGTACTTCTGAGAAGTCGTGTCGTGGTCAAGTCTTAATGTCCTCAGTTCCAGAAAACACACTGGTCACACTTATAGGGTGGTGGTGTGAGGTTATTTACCACTGCCCTACACTCAGCATTGAGTTGCTGGCTTGCGGTCTACCCCATTACCATAGCGGGATGTCCAGCCAGACACGGAATAAAATGCAATAAAAGGAATAAAAGGATCTCAGTAAAATAACAGAGAAGGAGGCAACAAAATCCAAACCTCAAGGGTTTTTTTTTTTTGTTCCTTATGC
The DNA here is from genome assembly GCA_030440675.1 of Furcifer pardalis. Lineage (NCBI taxonomy): Eukaryota > Metazoa > Chordata > Lepidosauria > Squamata > Chamaeleonidae > Furcifer > Furcifer pardalis. Next base: position 159,607,301 of record CP126894.1, read on the forward strand.
CTGGAGAAGACCTTTTTAAAAGCTTCTCTAAAAAGTTTAGTCTCTAGCAGCATCTTAGAAATTTGGAAAGAAGGGGCCTGTTGTATCTCCAAAGGGAAAACATTCCATAAAGATGGAGCCACTGCAGATATGGCCCAGTTTCTGTTTGAAACACTATGTGGGTGGGCGGATAGACAGATATGAGCTCCATTGTATCACCAACATTATTACAGAGTTTTAAGTTCTTATAATTACATTCTTAATTTTCCCTAGGAGACCTAAGTGCTATTATTTATTTTATTTATTTATTTTTCTGATTCATAATGCCACCCAACTCTGAAGACTCTGGGTGGCTCACAGAAAATAAAATCAATCACATTTTTAAAACCAACAAAAACCCATTAAAACTGCCACGAAAAATTACTCCCACCCCTATAGATTAAACGAGATTAAAAGAGGGAGAGAGTATTCTTACTAAATCAGCCAGCAGAAGAGGCTCTCCATGCTTCTTCAGTCCTGTTAAGCAGGCCTTCATAACTTAAAAGACTAACTAGTCATCTTCCTTTTTTGAATATCTACCTCTTCTACCGTTTCCAAGCCGCAAATGTAAGGAGCTAAACATTTTTTAAATAAGAAATTGTGTTAATTTGCCTGTCTAAATTTAAAGTAAGGTATTCACATAAAGGACACTTTGGTGAGTTTTAGTCCTGGCCTAGCATCATTGTCAGGGATGGGCAACACTGCCTAGTTAGACCTCTCAAGTCTCTATACCTCGACAAGGCTCTCACCTAGTTGGGTCCTCCATCAGATCCCTTGGGCAAGGTGAAAGTGGAGGGCACACCTCATGGTCTGCCCAGCCAGTGGGTGATATCCTAAATGCATGCAGATGGACTTGATTTCTCAGGTCTGTTTGCATGTGTGAAAAGTTGCCATGGAGATATCTACCAATGTGCAGATTCCTCACTGAAAAACATCTCCAAGGATTCAAATGAAGGAAACAAAGGACTTTTGCCCTCCTCTTTCATGCCTTGCTACTTTATGGGCTTCAAAAATGAAGTCACATGAAACCTGCCAGATGTGAAGTGCCATTTACCATTCCATGTCATCCATCAAATGTGTTCTTATGTGCACATTAAAAATCAAGATAATTAGTCAATCAAACTAGAATTCTAGGACAGCTTCAGAGCTCAGAAAGCAACTCATTGCTGACAACTAGTTATTTGTAATTAATTTCCCCACCACCACCATAATGAAGCAATTACAAGTGTAACTTCATTCATTTTGCAGTGTAGCCACAACTTTTAATCACTTCTATCATTAAAGGAGTGAGACCTCACTGAATAGCATAGGAGGAATATCACAAGATTCAAGTGCTGGTTCTTACTGTGCCTTGTACTCTTTTGTAGATACAGAAGTGTTGGCAAGGGATCAAGTGAACTTTCCCTCTTAACTGCCTTAAGTTAACACACCTCAGAATCAACAGCATTGATTTTAATGGGTTTGAGCAAGTACAAAACTGTGATGGATTACAGACATCGCATGAAAACATTTTCATTGTCCATCACTTCTTAAAAACTCTGCCATTTATGGCAGGCCAGCTGCCACTTCACTGACAGTTTCACCAAATACTATTGAAGATGAAATGCCTATTCATATGATAATATGACTTCTTAAAAACACACACAGGAGAAGGCAATATTTTCAAGTTAAATGGTATTATTCATAGGCCTTCAGAATGATTTCCTCCAAATGAAAATGTTTGGGTTTTTTTTTTAAACAGATATGCATTGCAAATACAGGGAGGACATTTGAAGAGATTTGAACACCGGAGAATACTTCCCAGTTTCCATTTCTCCCTTTGGCTCTGCCCATTTGAAAAATAAATTGAATTATTGTCATCCACTGCTACAGTCAATTCCTAGACCATGCATGCATAAACAAGTGATACACCTGTTCTTAAGGGTTTTCTTGATGATCCAGCAGTGGCGTAGCGTGGGGGGGGGCGGGGGGGGGGCGGATGCCCCGGGCAGCGCCTTTCAGGGGGCGGCAAAATGTCCCCTCCCCACCCTTTTGCTGGCGAGCGCCCCACGTGCGCTTCGCCGCTTGCCACACACCTCCGTCCGCTCACACCTCCGTCCGCTCGCCCGCCCGGCTGGCCGTCGGGGGCTCTCCGCCGCCTGTTGCCCCTGGCAGCGGCTTTCAGGGGGAGGCAAAATGTCCCCTCCCCACCCTTTTGCTGGCGAGGAAGAGAAAAAGGGGTTTTTTTTAGGCGGACAATTCAAGGAGGCTCCTTGAATTGTCCGCCTAAAAAAAACCCCTTTTTCTCCTCCTCGCCAGCAAAAGGGTGGGGAGGGAAGGAGGGGCACGCCCAGTCGCCCGCCCAGCTGGCCGTCGGGGGCTCTCCTGGCGGGCGGCCCGCATGCGCGCAGACGCTGCTCGCCTCCGCCCGCCCAGCCACCCACCCAACTTGCCGTGAGACGGGGCGCTCGTCGGGGGTGGGTGGCGCCGTGGCGGGGAGCCCCTGGGGGCTGGCTGGGCAGGAGGAGGTGGGCAGGAGGAGGTGGGCAGGAGAGCCCCCGACCGACAGCCAGCCCGGCGGGCGGGCCCCTCCTTGAATTGTCCGCCAAAAAAAAACACTTTTTCTCCTCCTCGCCAGCAAAAGGGTGGGGAGGGGACATTTTGCCGCCCCCTGAAAGCCGCTGCCAGGGGCAACAGGCGGCGGAGAGCCCCCGACAGCCAGCCGGGCGGGCAAGCGGACGGAGGTGTGAGCGGACGGAGGTGTGTGGCGGGCGAGCGGACGGAGGTGTGTGGCGCGCGCACGCGCGCGCGCGCGCGCGCGCACGCCGCTAGTCACCAGGGGGGCGGCTTCTACCTGGGTCAGGGGGAGGGGGCGGCGGCAGCGGCGAGCGGGGGGGGGGGGCGGCGAGTTTGTTCTTCGCCCCAGGCGGCTGAAGACTGCGCGACGCCACTGTGATCCAGAGCTCTTAAGGTCTGCTGTTAACAAAGCCAAAACTCTCTTTTTGAGCAATTTCAATGAGCAAAAATTCTCCCAACAAGAATTATATTTCACAGCACAGAGCTCTTTGGTGATCTCCTCAGTCAAAATTATAGCTAAAGTGCCTTTCTCAACAAGAAATGTGGCTAAAGTGATGCAATTCACATCCCTGATTCCCTTAAATCAGTGGATTGAGCAGTGGTGGAGAACCTATGGCACGTGTGCCAGAGGGGGCACTTAGATCCCTCTCTCTGGCCACATGTGCTGCTGCCCCAGCACAGAGTTTGCCACATCCCTCTGCCCAGCAGCCCAATGGGAGCGCTTCTTCCCTCCCCCCAGCACAGTTTGCCCTGCCCCCTGCCCAGCAGCCCAATGGAAATACTTCCTCTCTCCCCCCAGCATAGAGTTTGCCCCGCCCCTCTATTTGGGCACTTGGTCCCTAAAAGGTTCACCATCACTGGGAAAGACAGTTAAGGGAAGGAAAGATTCACCTGAAAAAGTCACATATTTTAAATTAAGAGTACTCATGAATGCGTACATAATAATTTTGGCCTGGATTTATTTCTAGAGTACAAAGTAAAAGAAGAATTCTTCCAGAGGCAGACACAGAAGCATTTCTTCTCATCATTTTATCCTTCCAAATCTCATATTAAAGTAGTTGTTTTTCCAAGGATGAAAGTGTATTAACACTCCATGTATAGCTTTTCCTCTGTCAGGGGACAAATAGTAGCGTGAATAAAAAGATGTATGTAACCACTCATTTCAGGAAAAGTTCCACTTAAGGGTCCTGTTTCTTTATAGTAAATAGCAAGCAAAAATGAGTTGCAAGTGTGTGGGAGATGCAATTGGTCCTCTGACATATGCAGACCCATGCACTAGTAATTTCTTACTCAATTGAAATCCAGTGGCTCCCCTATGGCTGTACTTCAGCCATAGAATCATCCTTGCTCTTGTGGGGTGGAGACCCTGGTTTTGGCAGGCACAAAGGGGAGATAAGAGGAAGGTAGGAAGCCCTGCTCAATTGGTCCAGGAAGCCATTTACACTTTATTTATTTATTTATTAGTCAAACTTATTCATCGCCCTACTCACCGAAGTGACCCAGGGTGATTTACAACAAAAACATCAATAACAGTTAAAACCAATTTAAAATTACCAAGTTAAATGATTAAAACTAGCTAAAACAGATCAAAAGACAATAAAATAAACTGAAATTACAGCTAAGAGGAATGTAATCTGTAATTTAATCTGATTTCTGAAACTAAGAAAGGGAGTGACTGGTCATACCTGACAGTAGACAACCACTGAATACCAGGGATCTCCACGTAGGACAAGCAAAACCCCTGTCAAAAACCCTGGACCGTGGGTGCCAATCTGTGTTCATGTTACAGAGCTAACTGAATCTTTACTCAGTTTAGGACAGCTTCTTACATTCTTGTTTCTTCTGCTTTTTACCTCATTTTCCCCTGGGCAATTTATGACCAGGTCAGTGGTGCCTTCTCTACTGTTTTGATATGAGGGATCACCTGTTCAATCCATGAGCCGGATGTCTGCTGCTACTACTATTATTCAAACAAGTTAGTCCTTGAAAAAAGTTTTATTATACTCTTAATCAGGACTTTATTTGCCCCTCCAGTTGTTGTCAGTTAAAAGAACATGAGTGACTCCACAATAAAAATTTAACAAAGTCAGAGTGAGATCTATTTGGGACTGCGTTACTTCTTATCTGCCTACAAGTCTTATGACCTCTTCTGCACCTTGGTCACTGAGACACAAAACTGGGACTGTTTCATGGCCCATCATTCTTTGAGACCCTGGCTTTTTGAAGCAGTATGTCGAGAGATGACAGTCTAAAAATGCTGATCTGCAAGAGTTTTAGAAAGCATCCCTTTTTAATGTCCCTTTCTGACATATTCTTCTGAAAGTATAGCAATGCCATGACACGGGCAGGAAACACATAACTTTTTTAAAAAGGAAAATCAAGTATCTATCCTTCATGTGCTCTTCAAGTATCCAACCCACTGTTGTCCTGGCTAAATATACTATATAGTATACTGCTATTGCAGCATCGCTTATCTGCAGGTACAAGATTGCTACATCTCACATGGAATTAAAGGAGCTGGCACTTTGCCAGCCTAACCCATTTTCCAGAATCCTGAGTAGTTTCACTGGCATGCAGGTAGTAGCGTAAACTGCAATACCAATTTGGCTGTGGTTAATAAGGTGACATTTGTATTCCTCATTGCATGCCTGTCGTGTGAGCTGGCACATGGCAAGGAATACAAGTAGCAACTCATTAGCTAGTGATAAATCATAGCTGCAATTTCGTACCATCACACTGACACCAGCATAACTGAAAATAAGATTCTTGCCATTAAAGACAATCTAAGAGTTCCAACTTCATTTGCTGTTGGTGTACGAACCTCATACTGTCACTGTTAGGAATGCAAGATTTTAAGCATAAAAAAGCATTGCATAAATCAGAGGAAACTTTCTTTGGCTGCAGTTAATTCTAATTCCAGATTCACTTTATCTCTCTATTATAATCTTTTGTGCCTAACATTTATTTATTATCTTAGAATTAGACATTTATTTCCCTTATTACTGTTCTATTATAGATGAAAAAAGCTTCCTGAGTTTAATTCATTTTCCATCATCTATTGCCAACATTTTTATTAATTAATCTTGTGCACCTCTTTTTCTGTCATGTCCCCTGTGATCATTATTGTAAAACAGATGCCTCGTTTGCTAGCTCACAATTGTAAAAAGTAACACCACTGGGGTGACCCAAGAGGTTAAGACACTGAACTCACTGACTGGAAGTTCAGAGTTCGATTCCTGGGTACTGCATGATGGAGTGAGCTCCCATCTCTGTCCCAGCTCCTACTTACCTAGCAGTTCAAAAGCAAGAAATTGCAATTAGATAAATAGGTATCACTTTGGTGGGAAGGTAAAGCATTCTGTGCACACCGGTGTTGAAGCATGCCTACCACATGTCCACAGAAACGTCTGCAGGTGCAGATAGCGCTGGCTCTTTGGCTATAAACAGAAGTGAGCACTGAACCCTAGACCTGGATATGAACAGCTTTCAAGCAAGGGTAAACAAAGGAATATCAGAAACAAGTCTACTTCTGTTTCATTGACTACACCAAGGCCTTTGACTGTGTGGACCACAACAAAATGTGGCAACTAATTAAAGAGATGAGAATACCAAAACATCTTATATGCCTCATGAGAAATCTGTACATGAGTCAAGAAGCAACAGTTAGGACAGAATACAGAATGACGGGGTGGTTTGGAATAGGAAACAGAGTGAGACAAGGCTGCATTTTGTCACCCTGCTAATTCAACTTATACACAGAACACATAATGCCCAATGCAGGGATGGAGGAATCACAAGTTGGGATCAAAATTGCTGGGAGAAACATCAACAACTTGAGATATGCAGATGATAACACCCTAATGGCAGAAAGTGAGGAAGATCTAATGATCACTGCAGATAGTGATTACAGCCATGAAATAAAAAAGCAACTGATTCTTGGGAGACAAACTATGAGAAACCTTGGGAACATAGTTAAAAGTAGAGACATCACCTTGAAAACCAAAATTCACATAGTCAAAGCAATGGTATTCCTGGTTGCAATGTATGGTTGTGAGAGCTGGACCATTAGGAAAGACAAGCGCAAAATAATAGATGCCTTTGAAATGTGGTGTTGGAGGAGAGTTTTGAAAGTCCCCTAGACAGTGAGGAGAACAAATAGGTTGATCTTTGAAGAAATCAACCCAGACTGCTTCTTAGAAGGTCAAATAGTAAAGATGAAGCTAAAGTACTTTGGACATCAAATGAGAAGAGAGGATTCACTTGAGAAAGCCTTGATGCTGGGAAAGGTGGAGGGCAAAAGAAGAAGGGGGGTGGCCAAAAATGAGATGGATAGATGGTATTGTAGATGCAATGGGCACAAAGCTGGGGGTGCTGAGGAAGATGGTGAAGGACAGAGGTGCCTGGCGGACAATGGTCCACAGGGTTGCAAAGGGTCGGAATCGACTGTGCGACTGAACAAAAAAATAAAAAATAAAATGAAAAAGCAGTGATGGCAAACCTTTGCACTCCAGGTGTTCTTGGACTTCAGTATCCCAGAAGCCCTGATCACCAGGAGTGTTGACTTGGGCTTCTGGTAATTGAAGTCCAAGAACAGCTGGAGTGCCAAGGTTTATCATTGTGATATAGGTTCCTTTGATGCAGGATGGGCAATCTGAAAGTCCTTTTTTCTGCACTCTCGGACACTCTTTTTTTTGATTGATTGATTTTGCCATTTTTGGAGCTGGTGTGGCCCATGACAGGCACTATGGGCAAACATTCAGCCCTTCATCTGTGCTTTGTCTCCTGTTAAACCACTAGAAACACTTTGACTGACCTCTCCTGGAGACACTGTAAATATTTCCAGTGGTTGTTTAGTTGGGCGTTGAAAACTAGTTTTCAGGCCAGACTTACCTGATGTTTAAAACCAATTCACAATCAGGCAAGAAAAGACCTAAAACAGTCATGTTTATTCTAGAATGAAGAAAACTGAGTGCATATTTATTAAATACAGAGGGAGAGGAAAATAGCACCCATCTTCTCTTGCAAACTGCCTTTTATACCTCCTCCCCATTTTCTCTTCCCCATTCTTCACCTTCCAATAATTCTTCTACATCCTAGTTACCTGCTGGAATTTTCCATTCTCCTTCTGCTCTCCTCTCCCCCATCACATTCAGGGGCCTAGAACAAAGAACTGTTATACTCTATGAGCAAAAGTGATCACATGACTACACATGGCGAATTCATACATTACTGAGGAAAGTATTCATGTGGTTACAAGCAATAGCAACATTACATACATATCGTTTGTTTGTTTGATTTATTAGATCCCATCAGTTTCACAATGTTTGGATTCATGCTTCAGATTTTTTCTATGGCTTATGTTTTGGGATGTAAAAGGATATATTTCACTCTCAGTGGCTGCTGTAGATAATGGAAACCAGAGCCACTTTTTTGTCGCAGTTAAAAAAGGGGCTGAAGAAATGAAGCCAGTAAACTTAGCAAAAGTATACAAGCATATTTTTGATTAGGACATATATCGATTTCTGAGACCACCTATTTTGTCTATTAAGGTATAAACCTCATTAACGAAATGGCCACACATACCCCCAGGAGCTCAAATGCTGCTCCCAGTACACTACTTTTAATCCTCTCCCCCTTTTGTTAGGACTGTACCCCAGGCATTTGCAACCTATGGCCCATGGAGGCAATTAATCTGCCCCATGGTGAGAACCTAGACACCGCTAGAAGCTCTCCGTCACTGCTAGAAGTACCCAAAATGCAGCAGAAAATTCCAAAAAACAGAGCAAAAATGTTCTGCACACTCTCCCACTGCTATGGGAAGTGGAAGAGGCTGTGAAAACAGCTGAAAAAACACTGTGATCACAGCCACCACCACTGCCGAAACCAGAAGGACCAGAAGCAGCAGGGGAAAACATGACTCTGGCCCACACAGCTGTGTGTCGGTGGCAGGTCCGGCCTATGGCACGCAAACGTTGTGAACCCCTGCTCTACACAGACTGGCATCAGCTCTTCAGGGCATCAGGCTATTGAAGATTTTTGAATTTCTAGTAAAATCCACTTTAGGCATACAGGACAAGTTCAGAGACTCCCAAAAGAGAATAACTACAAATCTCCACCCAATCAACTAGCACTTAAAATCAGTTACCCACTCTGAGATATTTGTAGGAGAAAGAATAAAAATATATCTTTACTTACAGTAACTTGGAAGTGAAGACATTGCATGATCCTTTCTTTCTTTATTTACTCTAATTTGTTATCCCGCCCCAATTAGGTAAACCCAACTCTGGGCGGCTTACAACATAAAATTCGAAAAGGACATAGCTAACAACAAATTATTAATTAAATGTAAAGCCAACCGGACAGTCCGATCATGGTCACACATATTAAAATTCACTTTAACCGTTAAAAATTAAAACTATTATTGATAAAAATACTAAGAAGAGTTAAACTTTAAAATTTAGGGGAATTAAAAACAGCGAGAAGCAAGAAGCAGGGAGGGTGGCTGTCCCACCCTCCCTGCACACATGCCAACAACTGAACAAACAACTGACACCGAAGAGAGGGAAATAACAGAAAACAGAGAAAGGCAGTGCTTTCCTTGAATTCAGAGGTGGGAGGGAACAATTTGTTAGTGCTAGTTGTTAGGCAGACTAGTCTTCCAAGGCACTCCAACAAGATGCAGCAAGTAATAAAACTCCCCAAACAGATTGAAAACTCCCAAAACAGATTGAAAACAGAAAAGCTAGATCCTGGCATCTTCTGTGTGTAAAACACTTGTTAAGATTTTCCTCCATCTGCACTATAGCTAAACAAGATTTTACAAGTTGAACAGCTGACCCAAAATGTTGACACAAAATCAGCCATATAACAACTCTGGAGAATGCTCAGTGAAAGCTTTTTGCTCTTAAACAGCCATGAACTGTTTAAAAGTTTCCAAAGTCTCCTCTCTTCCCATTTGAACAGGCAGAAATTCAACCAGAGCAACTCTTGGTTTACCCATCAGGAAAGTTGTCTTTCCTTCATATCTGCCCGGGTTTGGTTTTTCAATTGAAAAGATGTTTTCATTTTTAAAGGGAAAAAATCGCTTTTCCCTTCTTCTCTCCTCGCCCCCACCTCCTTATGGTCACGTTTAGAATGATATGTTTTTAGATTTTTAGATTATCAATGCCATTGTAAACTGTTGGAATAAATGATTCCATATTTCTGGGCATGCTTCCTCAAAATTGAGTGGATGGAAAAGAATATAGAAGGGTCAGTTTGAGCAAAGCTTTCTCACCCAAGCTGTTAAATTAAATGAACACTGGCAATGAAGATCCAAAGGGAAAAAAATATCACAGCACAAGAACTTGGAACTATATTTTGATTCCCCCAACTACTTCAAATATACATTTTAAAAAAGTATCCCAAATCCCTTGCCTAGTCATTGGAGAGGCAGAGACATAAAGCAAAATGTTGACATGCTGGCCACCTTAACTGCAGATGATGTCCTAAAACAGGAGTTCTCAACCTTTTTAAGCCGGGGGCCGGGTCACGCTCCCTCAGACAGCTTTGGAGGCCGGATGGCCATTTTGCCCTTCTTCCACCACATGGCATTTCCTGGTGTGGTGGAGGCGGTTGGGGACACATGAAATGGTGCTGTGGGCCACATCTGGCTTGTGGGCCGCAGGTTAAGAATCCATGTCCCAAAGTCTCTTGAACAAACTGTCCTGTCACTTAGTGGTTGGAGAAGTGTACTATAGGGTAACTTGGGGGTGGACAGAAAAATAACTAAGGTGAGGGCTTGAGTCTGATCTGTAGTGTGAGGCACAGCAACACAGGCCAGGGAAGAACAACATTTCAACAGAGGTGGCATTACACATTTGTCACTGATTCCCTGCCCTTGACATCCATTTAGTATTTATTGCCTTGGCCTTAGTTGGAGAAGTAGATGACTTCGCTCCACGGAATGATTAACTGGTGATCTCTTCACATAGCATACCTTACAGGGTTGTTATGAGGACAGTGAGTGCTGCTGCAGCATCTTTGAGGACATGTAGAACACAAAATGAAACAAAATGTAAATATCATTTTATATAAAACTTATTTTATTTTATATTATATTTTATCTCAATTGGTACAATCTACATATAGAGCGTGGCATGCTAACTGAGAATACAGTTTACATCTGTATTTTGAACCATCCCTCATGGGGCAAGGGAGAAAGGAGTGATCTTTTCAGCAGAAGTGGCATCATGATTCTGCCACCGATTCACCAATTGCCCTGCATAATGTTTCTCTTCTTGGTCCTTCAAAATATTTTGGCACAGAGGGGCTACAGACGCATCAAAGCTGTTTTTGCTTTGTCCTTTCCCAGAAACCATAGAACAGATCATATGCTCATCTTCTGAAATCCTCTAACACTGGGTAATTCCATGCGAGTAACATTTCTGTTGTAATTTCTGAGTGGTGTATGTCTAATTAAACTTCCATTTTAAAAAGCCAGGAAATTCACTTCTTCTTAAAAAAAAAAACCCAAAACACCATCGTTTATGAATGTGGGATATTGTGTTTCTGCATCCACAATTCAAAATGCCAGGAAATGGCTTAATATTGCTGCAAATTTCATTCCTGTGTTGCCAGCAGGAAAAAGGGTACCAAACTTTACACTGCAAAGGGCAGCCTGAATATTGACAACAGCAAGAGCAGTAGTCAAAATGTTCTACACAGAATACCCTTTTGTGCTCACAACCATTGATGCTTGTCACAAAAGAGCCATGAGGACTGCTCTTTGTTTGGCTAAGAAGTGATTAACTAATGAAAAACGGTTTCAGCTTCTGGGATTTCCTATTGCTTGGTGTCTCTCTGTGAATGGCAACAAACACACAAGAGGGTATCCTGTAAACCAGGGGTTCTCAAAAAAAATTTGTGCCATGGGCCTGATGATGCCCCCCAGACAGCTGAGCAGGCTGGTCACGTGGTTTCTCCAGCTGTAAACGCTGCATCTATGACAGCCGTGGGTGCATTTATGTCTGCATTTATGGCAGGTGTGGGTGTGTTTATGCATATATGGGCACATTTTATGGCTGTCATAAAAATGCCCACTTCCACTTCTAGTAGCAGCAAGGGCAACAGTGGGCCACATGAAATGTTGCTGCAGGCCAAGTCCGCCCCAAGGGTTGTAGTTTGGGCACGCCTGCTTTAGACCATCTTGACTTCTGCCATTGCTCTTGTCAGCATTCAGACTGCCCTTTGCTATGAAAAGCTTGACATCCTTTTTCCTGCTGACAAAATGTGCATGATCTTGTTTAGGGATATTCAGGTCATTTTTCTGTCATTTTGAATTATGGATGCAAAAGCACAATATCTCACATCTTACACCAGAAGGATGTGGTTTTTAAAAAATATATAATATTTTTTACTATTATTCCTATCTTCCCAGATTTGGTGCACATATGATGCTGTTCTGCATTACTGTGGCAGCTCTATTCACTTGTTATCTCTGCTAGTCATGAAATACTTCAACATTTGTATACATTACTTTAATTTCTTCAGAAGTCAATGATAATCAATTAACTTGGCTGGAGGTAATGCTTCCTTTTCTCTCTCCCCTTCCTTTTCCCGTAGCAGTAGGAGGCTTCTCTTCAGGAACTGGAAAAATGTGGAATCTGAGTCCTGTCTTTTATGCCTGCTTTGCTTCAGCATGAACTGTAAGTGTCTCACAACTAGACACAGTGTCTTAAAAGAGTGGTTCCACTGAAGACTTTCTGCCTGAACTCTCCATGGTGCTGGAGAGCCCTTGTGGTGCAGTGATTAAACTGCTCTACTGCAGCCAGAAACTGCTGATGTTGTGAGTTCCATCCTGACAGTTCACAAGGTTGACTCAGCCTTCCATCCTGCCAAGGTCGTTAAAAAGAGTGCCCAGCATGTTGCAGTCAAAAATGCTAATTGCCTTGTGAACTGCCCAGAGAGTGCAATAAGCACTATGGGGTGATCTATAAGGATCATTGCTATTGCGACTGGAGACAGTAGCTGCTCGCATTACAATTCAACACACAAGTGAAATAATTTGACATTACAATGGTTCTGCAGAACTGACAAAGTGAAATTTCTTTTCCCTCTGCTCCCTCAGGAAGTCACTAGGTAAAGGTTAAGGTCACTCTTTCTTGAAAGCCAGTTGTATCCGACTCTAGAGTTCAGTGCTCATCTACGTTTACAGCCAAAGAGCCAGCGCTGTCTGCAACTGCAGATGTTTCCGTGGTCATGTGGCAGGCATGCCTAGACACCGAAGTGCACAGAACGCTGTTTACCTTCCCATCCCTATTTATCTACCGTACTTGCATTTTCTTGCTTTCGAACTGCTAGGTTGGCAGGAGCTGGGACAGAGAGGGAAGCTTACTCCCTCATGCAGTATCCAGGTCTCGAACTGCTGACCTGCCAGCCTTCCAGTTAGCATCTTAACCACTTGAGCCACTGCAGTCTCTACAGGCACTTAAAATCACTTTCAGAAGGTTTTCCAGCCCTCTGCAGCATGTTCTGGAGTGTGAGGGGATTGCATTGGGAAGCCGTAAGGTTCTTCTTCTTTCCTTGGATGTTGGTGTCCCAACAGCAAATGTCTACAATGAGATCCTGTCCAATGTGTTTTCAGAAGATAGCACATACTACAGTAACCCAGTCAATGAAAATGGTAAAAGTCAATTCTCCTTGCATTTCAATGTGATCACATGGCCATTAAGTCTGCATAGTAAGAATAATGGGGTGGCACAGTCAAAAGAGAACCTATAGATACCACTAAATGGGTCTCTCATGAGTCCGCTTTCTAGATTTGTGAAAGTGCCCTTAAAATATTTCTACATGGCAATCATAGTCAGTTTGGCTTATCAAATCCATGAAGTGGTTTATATTGAGAGAGACAGTAATTCCCCTAACAGTGCCTTCATCCAGCATGTAGAAGAGAAGATAAATAGCTTCTCATTAACCTAAACTGATCTGCTTTTGTCATTCGACTTCTCCCATCAGGGAGTGCCTATCATCTGCCATATTTGCATGTTCACCTTGGGATCACTTTGCATACTTCTGTTCTGAGCTAAATTCCAAACGACATTTGCAAAAGGAGCCCTGAATGGCAGAACCAATAAATTAAATGGGATTACATTGAAACAACTCACATTAGAAGGACATAAGCAAGCTGAGGTGGAGTGCATCTCTAGTGGTGATTTTAGACCAGGGGTTCCCAACTTTTTCAAGCTGTGGGCCGGGTCATGCTCTTTTAGTCAGCTTCAAGGGCCAGGTGGCCATTTTGTCCTGCCTGCATGATGGGGTGGCCATTGTTTCTCAAATGCCCTTGGAGGGGTGCAGCCCACATGAAATGGCACCGCAGGCCAGATCTGACACATGGGCCTTAGGTTGGGACCATGAATTTTTGGATATGGCATAATCATCTTTGAATAATATTATTATTCACCCTAGATTTGGTATAGAACCATACAGAAACATAACAATCATGTGCATAATTTTAAATACTATTTATAGATTAATTTTCAGAATTAGTTGACAGAGTCATTTACTGTCCAATAATATAGAAAATGAAAACAATAATGGCCCAACATGGATAAGTTGGAATGAATGTTGGTTAGACAGTACTTTGTGAAACAATGGCCTGCCAGGAAGACTTTCTTAGAAAACAGTCTGTGATGAAGCCACAGTAAAGGAATACACTACTATTGTTATTTTGCTATTATATTGTTATATTTTCATATTGTGTGTTATTTTTGCCTTATTGTTGGACTTTGTTGATTGACTGTATACTAATTATGTTGTACACCGCCCTGAGTTGGTCACACCAAGTAGGGCGGTATAGAAATCTAATAAATAAATAAATAAATAATTGAAGCAACTATAGAGAAGGCCCTGCTCTTAGCAGATACAAACCTTGCACAATTAAAACTTAACCAAATATCAGTATGTGAGAGTCTTGTGAGGAAGGAAGTTTTCTGGAGACAAACAGATAAAGGTAAAGGCCACCCTTGCTCAAAAGTAAGTCATATCTGACTTTAGGATTCAGTGCTCTTCTCTGTTTATAGCCAAAGAGCCAATGCTTTCTCAGTATTCAGATGTTTCTGTGGACACATGCCAGGCCTCAATACCAGAGTGCATGGAACACTGTTTACCTTCCCACCAAAATGGTGCCTGTTTATCTACTTGCAATTTCTTGCTTTCGAACTGCTAGGTTGGCAGGAGCTGGGACAGAGACAGGAGCTCACTCCATCATGCAGTACTCAAGAATCAAACTCTAAACTTCCAGTCATCGAGTTCTGTGTCTTAACCACTTGAGTCACCTCAGCCCCTGGAGAACGCAAAGCTTGGTAATGTGATTACTTGCTTGATCAATTCAGTTTAGATTACAATTCCTAGAATTGCCCCAACACCTTGTCTGATCAGTTCCTAGCTATAAGCAGGGCTGCTGTTATTTCTTAGAATGTTCATAAACATTTCTGGCCAGAATCCTATTCCAAATTTATACTTATACAAGTAAAATCACATGAGTCTTACTGGAAAATTGCCACTCATTAATGAAGTGCCAATTGTGTTCTTGGTTACATGCCCAGTCATGTGACTGGGTATGAATTCAGGAATACAACAAACACCTTTGTAATAAGAAGGAATCTGTCACCACAATTTATGCTATTTCTCTTATGCACATGTCAATTGACAGTAAGATCTGGCCTCTTAAAAACAATGACTGGCAGTGATGATAACTGGAAGTAAAGTGGTAGAAGCAATAAACAGGAGTTCAGGCAAACGAGTCATGGAAAGAAGATGACATGTGAATGAGAATTAAGCATTGCAGGAGGACCCATGTGTTTTCATGCCTCAACATTTCTTTTTATACACGATTAAGCTCAAACCATTGATTCAGATATTGGGGCAGGAAGAAAGAATAAATCTTTGATCAACACTCCTTAGTCAACAATGAAAACTGTTGGCACCTCTTTTACTCAATTCACTTGTTATTTATTTAAGCCAAAAAACAATGGAAAGAAAGATCCAGAAATATTGGGATATTATGAGCATTCTCATGTGTTAATAATGTGAATGATATATGAAGGTTAATTACTTCTAAAATGAGCAGCTATTGTTTGGAACATTTTTACCCTTTTGAAAACCTTCCCATTCTTCCTGAAACAAAGCAGTTCTCTCTTTTGTAACCAGAGCTCCCCATCAGAAATACCCCTGTGTATTTTTGATCTGCTAGATGTCAAAAAATTATTAGACCCCTGTCATATGCTTGTGCTTTGCACTCAGGGCTCTGGAACAAACTGTCAATGAAATACTCTGACCTTTTCCAGAAACCAAAAAGCTGGCAGGATTCTCTTTGTGAGAAGGAGCCATGTGACTGATAATAGGCCCCAAGGATTTACACAGCCAAGGTCTTATTCGTTTAGTTAATTTAACTCTTCTTCTGTTCAAGTCAACAGGATATAGGCTACCATAGTGAGGCAAGCATTGGATCTCCAAACACTGGTTGGAGACAAAAATGTATTTCAAGAAAGTTCAAAATGATCTTTCCTTCTCTTCTTATTTCACAATAATACCAGAGCTTGGAGAAAAGAAGTTTTGAACCTAGTCAGCTACCCTTATACTGTACTTACAAGATCCCCAAAGTAAATAATTACCATAATATTTATACTATAAAAAAGATGCATATTTATGTCCCCATTCTCTTAAGTAACTGAAAATATCACAACCTTTTGCAGTAACATCTAGTAACACCTTACATCCATGGACCAAGAATATAAGACAAATAATGTGGGAATCAATAAAGCGAAGACTTAGGTAATGGCAATTGGAAGAAAGCAACATACTTAGATATCAAGATAGAGGGAACAAGTATAAAACAAATGGCAGAGTTCATTTGAACCTAGGAACAACATTTACTGACAATGTCAAAATGGACGAAGAGATTAACATACAGTGCAGTAAGGCAAACCAAATGTTGGGACAGTTAGCTCCGTTCTTGCAACACAGGGCAACACCAATCAACAAAAAGAAACACCTCATATAAAGCATATTCATTCCCACCTCATGTTACCAGTGGCAAACATGGACACTTACAACAAAACATAAACAAAAGTTGGTCACCACAGAAATGAGATGTCTGAGGAAGAATGCTGGGGTGACTAGGAGGGATAAAATCAGGAATTAGGTTTTAAAGGAAAGAATTGGAACAGAACCAGTTTTGCTCTACATATAGATAAAGTGGCTTGCCCATTTGGGGGGAATGTCTTGGGATTCCATACCTTACAAGGTATGTGCGGAAAGAAGAGAAGGACAAAGACCACGAGGCAGACCCAGAGGAAGGTGGAAAGATAATATCAAAGACATATTAAAATAATACCAAATAATGCTGGTGGAGGCCGGTAGAAGTGCCAGAGCAAGAACCTTGCCTCTCCCTCGATACCCGATTGGGCAATAGAGGAAGAATAGAAGAAGAATAAAAATAGTTACTATCAGTTCTTTTAGTTATACAACTCTGAATGGAGCTTTGAATGGGTGTGGAACTCCAATTCCTGAAGCCATTGTGGTGGCAAAAACAGGTCACATAATTAACCACACTACTATGTATGACTACTATCTCATCAAAGTGCTGGCATCTACAGCTGAAGCTCTATACAGATCAACGTTTCCCAACCTTTGTTTGTTTGTGTGTGGGGGGGGTTGGACTTCAATTCCCAGAAGCCTAAGTCAACTCCCCCAAAGCACTGATCAGCCAATGTACTGACTTAAACTTTTGGGAATTGAAGTCCAAAAACCAAATGTTGGGAAACACTGGTATAGATAAATATTGAACAAGACATTGACTCAAGTATCCTCACACACACACACACACCATTAAACCTCTATTCTTCATATCCCTCTACTTGGAGAAATGTTTAGATGTCATCGTTATTTTTCCCTGCCTCAGTCCCTGGAACTCCTGTACATTTCTCACTCACTCCGTCTGAAATGCTTCTGCAAAGTTACCTTGCACTAGAAAAAGAAATTTGGATCAGCTCACTATTACTATGGGTTGGATCTGTACATAAGGATTTTCCAAATCATGTTTTCAATGCAAGCTTGTCTCTTTCCATGGGGTGGCATTCATCACATTTAATGCTAGAACTCATGAAACCTGTTTTCGTACTATCACTAAAATCACACATCTTTTGCCATCTTCCACATGCAACCTTCAGGCTCAGAGTGGTTGAGAGAAATTTGGTCCTCAGCATTAACAGCTACTGATCAGAAATAGAGGGTAGCCATGGGCCATGGGAATGGGAGGGAGCCAAAGACCTTCTTCCAACCAAGAAGTCACTGGATTACTTTGTGAAACCTACCCTTCAATACAGGTAAAGATAAATGTTTCCCTTGCTCAAAAATCGGTTGTGTCTGACTATATGGGGTGGTGCTCATCTCTGTTTTCAATCAAAGAGTCAGCGCTGTGTGCATTTGCAAATGTTTCCATGGTCATGTGCCAGGCATGACACAAGACACCAGAGTGCATGGAACACTGTTTACCTTCCCACCAAAGTAGTACCTATTTATCTACTTGCAATTTCTTGCTAGTTTGGCAGGAGCTGGGACAGAGACAGGAACTCGTTCCATTTGCACAGCACTCTCAAACTGCTGACCTGGCAACCTTCAAGTTGTCAAGCTCAGCATCCTAACCACCAAGCCACCTCCTTTAGGAGACATGGATGGATAGAACATCATTAGAAGCTGCTAGAGACTTCACTGGATTTAAGGAAAAGCCTATGTTTATCAGCCATTGACCAACCACTAAGCAAAGTGAGCCAATTTACAAGAAATGGAGGAGAGAAACATGAGGTTAGAATGGCCAGATATCCTTCAGCACTTATGGAAATGTTGCTTCTAATGATAATACATCTGTACCATATGGCTTGACCCATATTGTAACAGCCTTCAGATACTTATGGAAGTTTGGAGGGAGATTACGTTTGCAATAAAGAAAAGATTTCAGTTGTGAACATGACCATTATCCTTGACTCTCCAGAATGCATGAAGATATCGGCCACCTTTTCTTGGTATTGACTTGAAAGATTATGGACCAAAACAAAATAATTTGAGGCTTTATTTTCTGCAGGCCAGTGGCTGCCTTCCAATGGCATGGATGAAGAATATGTGGCTCCCCAAGTGCTAGTGGTTTGCACCTCCCATCATTTCTCACCACTGTTTATGCTAGGGTTGATGAGGTTTACAATCCAGCAACACCTGGAGGGCCACACATTTCCCAGCCCACAAACATAAAAATAAATAATTGTGTGCTGTCAAGTCAACTGTGACATGTGGTAACAATTTCCTGGGTTTTCTAGGAAGAGAATAGACAGATATGGTTCACAATTTCCACTCTTCTAGGGGTGCCCTGGGATTGTGCAGTTTGCCCTAGTTCACACAAGATAGCTTTTCTGCCAGAAGGACTCCCAAATTCTGGCTCGGTAGCTGAGCTATCCAGTCACCTTTCACAGACATACAGAGTATTTAAAATTGTGTGTTTATCTATAGTATTGTCCAAAATTCTGGAGCATTTAGGTTGTTAATAAATTATATTGGAATCATCAAGAAGAAAAACAATGAAGAAAGAAGAGTGCTTTATAGATTATGCACTGCAAAATAACATAGCAATATAATATTCCAAGTTCTTCATTGATCTGTTATATTTTTGTGAGTGTGGTTGCTTTTCATTTCCTTAATTGTTGCCCGTGATGGAAGGAGATGCTGGAACAGCTTCATAATGTATTCTCTCTGCTTCACCATCCACCAAACTGAATGCGTTCTGCAACTAGATAGCTTTATGGATGTATGTAAATATTTTACATGACAGTAATATGATTGTTTAAAGAAGACAGTGCAAATAAACATATATTTTTTTTACATATTAGGGACCAATAAGCATAAAATGTATAGTTTTATCATGCCACATCCCTACCTTTTAAATAATACCAGTTTTCATTTGGGAGTACAAGCACAATATTCTAACCCTTAGATCAATGTGTGTGAAATAAATTAAGGAAATGTGTCATCTGATTCTTATGGATCAATTATTTTATTCCTTCTAGAGTAATGCCGGTTGTCACAAGATTATATATCAGTCTTAGTGTTGCCTGTTCTGTTTGGACATATGCGTATCAATATGTTAAATGCTTGTGTAAAGCTTTTCATGAAGTCCAGGGATTTTGCTTTCTTATCTGGATTTTTCCTATTGATCTATGCCTGCCTTTAAGACAATGTGTCATAACAGATGTCGCCATGTGTCAGATATTTCTGCAGCATTTCATGGCACTGACAATAAGTATAATATACCTCTTCTCAGGGAAAGGAAGTTGCCATTGCAAAGATTTACTTATAGATCGGTAATTAGCATTTTCATACTTACTAGTGCCATATATTAGGGAAACGTTTTGTGACAAGGAAAGTAGTTCTGGTATTGGCATGAATAACCTTCAGAAAGCTCAAGGGACTTATTAGATCTGCTAATAACTATTAGATCATACAGTTCACCTGTGAGCTGCTCAGCCAGTGGTTGAAGTATTTTCCTCTTTCATGGAACTCACTGGCAACTGTTTTGAGCAAGTGTCTTGAAACATCTAGACACTTTGCTCCAGATACCGTACTGGTACATTGTTCTTGAAACCGTAACTCTTATTACTCCTGCATTAGTGATGAAGCTTTAGTGACCCAGACATTCTATATGTCATGTCAACTAGATAATTTCCATTTGTTGCACTCCTATTCTCTTCACCCCCTCTCTTTGCAATCTTGTGCCAAGTATGTACAGTTGTACCTCGCTTAAAGAGCATAATGCGTTCCACAGGACTGCTCTTTAAGCAAGTTTGCTCTTTAAGTGAAACATTGTAAGTGACCAATTGTAGGGTGGGATTGTGAAAACCAATTTATTTGTTAAGCGAGTTTTTGGATGGTTTTATTTGTTAAGTGAAGTGAACATTCAGAGAAAATTCTGCTCTTTAAGTGAGTTACTCTTTAAATGAGATGTTCTTTATGCGAGGTTTGACTGTATTTAAATATGACATACTTTTTTTTGTACTAGTGTAAACAATGATTCTTCTCTAACTTATTTATATTCACAATGATCTTTGAATTGCTCATACCAGTTCCTTTCTCCTACCAATGGCTGTTCAACGACTACCAGCAAGCATCATTAAGATCACTTTCACATCAGACTTTCTGTGTTTTCATTACATTTAACAGTCTTTCTTCCTACTACATCTGTAACTGTCTAGGTCAGTGATGGTGAACCTTGACTCTCCAGGTGTTCTTGGACTTCAAATACCAGAAGTCCACGTCAGCACTCCAGCTGAGCAGGGCTTATGGGAACTGAAGTTAACACCTAGAGTGCCAAAGTTTGCCATCACAGATCTTGATATATTCAGGTATTACACCTGTAGTCTTCTTGAGAGCTACAAGTCTGAGAACACGAGATGCACATGTATCTCTCACTTTCACACCACAAAATCATGAACACATTTAGATGAGATATGAGCAGTGGTGGGCAGCCAAAAATTTTATTACCACACTGTGGGTGGAACCAACATTGTGGGTGGAGCCAACATCATGGTGTCTTCGATGGAGCCAATGTCATGATGTCATGGGCAGAGCCAATGATGTGGGCAGAGCCAACGTAAAAAATCCCATAAAAATAAGTACACATAAAAATACAAATTAAATAGACATAAAAATACACATTAAAACACATTAAATACACATTAAAAATAAATACACATTAAATAGACATAAAAACACATAAAATACAAATTAAATACACAAAACACATAAAAACACACATTAAAATAAATACACATTAAAATACACCCACCCACCCCACACCCAAAGGTGAGTCACTTACCCTGGGGAGTAGGCTATAGGGAGCTTCAGGCTAGCAGCTTCTATTCCTCCTTCCTGCTTGGAAGGACAGCAAGGAGGCCACACATGCACGCCAAGCACTGTAGGTGCACATGCACACCAAGTGCTTGGTGCGCATGCACAGTGGGGGAACCGGTGAAAAGGTAAGCCCCTGAGGTGGTTCCTCCCAAAAGCCGCGATCGGTTCTCTGGGACACTACCGGTTCTGGCAAACTGGTGCGAACCTGTTGCTGCCCATCACTGGATATGAGGTAAAGACTTGACCACCTATGATACTTGCATGATGAGAAGCTCTGTGTTATCAAGCACCATGCTCCTAACCCTTAGCCCTATTCAACATGTATAGCCTGAAAAGGATTTTGAACTGTTGAGAGTTAACTTCAGGGATTTAAAAAGGTGGACAGGGCATGGATATTTATTGCAAAAAAAGTTAGGCAGTCTTCAGTGTGTTTTCTATGCTAGAAAATGTTAGATTATCCTGGCAACGTCTCTTCACCTCTTTTTAAAATAGCACATTCCAAACAATTTTTAGGATGAATTTTTGAAGTAGTAGCCATGTTACGTCTGTGCAAGCATTGTTGTTGTTCAGTCGCACAGTCGATTCTGACCCTCTGCGACCCCTTGGAGCACTGTCCGCCAGGCACTCCTGTCCTCCACCATCCCCCTCAACTCGCTCAGCCCTGCGCCCACTGTCTCCACAATACCATCTAGCCATCTCATCTTCTTGGGCCGTCCCCTTCTTCTTTTGCCCTCGACCCTTCCAAGCATCAAGGCTTTCTCAAGTGAATCCTCTCTTCTCATTTGATGTCCAAAGTACTTTAGCTTCATCTTTATTATTTGACCTTCTAGGGAGCAGTCAGGGCTGATTTCTTCTAAGATCGACCCGTTTGTTCTCCTCGCTGTCCAGGGGACTCTCAAAACTCTCCTCCAACACCACATCTCAAAGGCGTCTATTCTTCTGCGCTCAGCTTTCCTAATGGTCCAGCTCTCACAACCATACATTGCCACAGGGAATACCATTGCTTTGACTATGCGAATCTTTGTTTGCAATGTGATGTCTCTACTTTTCACTATGTTCCCCAGGTTTCTCATCGCTTGCCTCCCAAGAATCAGTCGCCTTTTTATTTCATGGCTACAATCACCATCTGCAGTGATCTTGGATCCTAAGGAAAGTAAAATCTGTCACTGCTTCTATTTCTTCCCCATCTATTTTCCAGGGACTGATAGGGCCTGTTGCCATTATCTTGGTTTTCTTGATGTTGAGTCTCAACAGCTTTTTCACTTTCTTCTTTCAACCTAATCAGGAGCTTCTTTAGGTCCTCCTCACTTTCTGCCATTAGGGTGGTATCATCTGCATATCGTAAATTGTTGGTGTTTCTTCCAGCAATTTTGATCCCAAATTGTGATTCCTCCATCCCTGCATTGTGCATTATGTGTTCTGTGTATAAGTTGAATAAGCAGGGTGACAAAATGCATCCTTGTCTTACTCCTTTTCCTATTCCAAACCACTCCGTCATTCCATTTTCTGTCCTAACTGTTGCCTCTTGATTCATGTACTGATTTCTCATGAGGCCTATAAGGTGTTCCGGTATTCCCATCTCTTTAATTACTTGCCACATTTTGTTGTGGTCGACACAGTCAAAAGCCTTAGTGTAATCAATGAAACAGAAGTAGACTTGTTTCTGATATTCCTTTGTTTTTTCCATGATCCATCTTATGTTGGCAATGTGGTCTCTGGTCCCCCTGCCTCTTCTGAACCCCGCCTGCACTTCTGGTAATTCTCTCTCCACATACTGTTGCAGTCTATCCTGTATTATCTTGAGCATCACCCATTAACCAGATGTGTAATACTGTATCAGAATGTTTATTTTGCAAAAACAGAAACTAACTCCTCAAATGGACTCCCATCAGGGATTTACCACTGTAAACTGATTCCATGTTATTACTGGTTGTAAATAACTCATTGATTTGCATATCTATCTCTTGAACCAACCAACACTGTTCAGCTACTCTGGGCCTCTATATTAGATACAGTATGTATAAAAATATACCATGATAATCCATTCTTATGTCTGATGAAGTGGACTTGGTCCATGAAAGTTAACCAGTGGTGGGATGTCAAAATTTTTACTACCCTACCGTGACATCATCACAGTGTGGCCGGAGTTAATGTCATGACATCAAATAATAATAATAATAATAATAATAATAATAATAATAATAATAATAATAATAATAATAATAATAATAATAATAATAATAATAATAATAATAATAATAATAATAATAATAATAATAATAATAATAATAATAATAATAAGCACACACACCTCAACCCACCTACCCACCCACCCACCCACAACACAAACCCATAAAGAAATAAATAAAATAAAAATTACATTAAAATACACCCACCCACCCCAAACATAAATCAACCCACCCACCCACCCACAAAATACAAACCTGTCACTTACCTGTTACTATAAGTGCCTCAGCAGCACCATGTTGCAAGATGGATATGGTCATTGTACCGGTTCTCTAGGATAATATGCCTTAATGTAAATATAAAACAGCTGTACCGCCTTAAGGGTTCTCCAATTGGAACAGCAATTGGAACAGCACGGGTGTAGCTTATTGATGAGGTAACTCCAAGACTTTGCTTAAAAACCCCAAGCCAGGCCGCCAGGCCTACTTGCTGCCAGGCCTTTTTAGGAACTGTGGTAGTACGTCAATATAGGTAAAGGTATTAAATACACATTAAAATACACACAGACACACCACATCCAAAGGTGAGTCACTTACCCTGGGGAGCAGGCTATAGGGAGCTTCAGGCTAGCAGCTTCTCTTCCTCCTCCCTGCTTGGGAGAACAGCAAGGAGGCCGTGCATATGCACCAAGCACTGTAGGCATGCATGCACATCAAGTGCTTGGCACACATGTGCAGTGAAAAGGTAAGCCCCGAAAGTGGTTCCCCGAAAAGCTGCTACCGGTTCTCCGGGACACTGGGAAAAGTTACTAGCGTTTCTGGTGAACTGGTGAGAACCTGTTACATCCCATCACTGAAGTTAACATTAAAATACAGGAGTTAGTCTACAAGGTGCCACAGCATTTTTGTCTTTTTTTTTTTTACTCTCTGATAATTTTTAGGATGGATATGCTTGTTCTTGTGATCCTTCTTTCCGTTTTCAAACACGAACACCTAGAGGTTTTAAAATATTTAATGAAAGAAATAGGCTCTTCTGTTTACATGATTGGCTGAGATAAGTTCCAGTCATATTTACTTGGTTAGCCTTTGTTATCCCCTCTGGATATTATATTAATACTAAGCATAATGTTCAAGCCACAGAAAACATTCAAGAGACAAAAGGCATTCAATACTATCAGCAGCTGCCGGGTGATATAGTAGTGATATATCTATTTAACTATTTATGTAATGTGACTTACAGTAAGCAAGGGCAGTTTATTTACTGTTACTGGAAGTGGGATTAAACACATTTTTCATATTATAGATTAGCCTGCTTCCATCTTGCAAGAAAGATTTGTTGCCCTTTATTTGGTAAAAAAAAATCAGATAAACAACAATGTATATCAGTTAAAATATAATGTAATATTTCTCTTTTCCCTTTCCACTTACTTGGGTGAATACATTTCTATGCCAATTACTTCTCAAATTTTGCTTAGACCATGTATCTTATACCTATAGTCCAAATTGTATTCATAGAAGAGCAGGAAATATTTGTCCTTATGGACTTCTATTGTTTTAAGCAATGAGACGTTCTTGAGCTTTTTCAGGGTATGATTCTGACTCCTCAGTCTTTTGATTTGACAGCCATCTTTACAACTCTTGTTAAAAAAATTAAACCAGTAAACTTTGTCAGCCTTCAAAGTTAATTGTGTAATACATTTATGAATTTATCATAACTATAAAGATGTATTATGTATATCTATATACCATCCTGAATCCAGAACCCATAATTTCCAAATGGAATCAGCAAGAGGGTTTGAAGTTTATGCTGAAAGGTTTTGAATAGGGACATCCTTGTTGTTGTTGTTCAGTCACATAGTCGATTCCGACCCTTTGCGACCCTATGGACCATTGTCCTCCAGGCACCTCTGTCCTCCATCCTCCTCCTCAGCCTGTCCAGGTCTGTGCCCACTGCATCCACAATACCATCTTGCCATCTCATCTTTGGACGCCCCCTTCTTCTTTTGCCCTCCACCTTTCCCAGCATCAAGGCCTTCTCAAGTGAATCCTCTCTTCTCATCTGATGTCCAAGGTACTTTAGCTTCATCTTTACTATTTGACCTTCTAAGGAGCAGTCAGGGTTGATTTCTTCTAAGATTGACCTATTTGTTCTCCTCGCTGTCCAGGGGACTCTCAAAACTCTCCTCCAACACCACATTTCAAAAGCATCTATTCTTCTGCGCTCAGCTTTCCTAATGACCCAGCTCTCACAACCATACATTGCCACCGGAAATACCATTGCTTTAACTATACGAATCTTTGGTTTCAATGTGATATCTCTGCTTTTCATTATGCTCCCCAGGTTTCTCATAGTTTGCCTCCCAAGAATCAGTCGCCTTTTTACTTCATGGCTGCAATCACCATCTGCAGTGATCTTGGATCCTAGGAAAGTAAAATCTGTCACTGCTTCTACTTCCTTACATGTTTCATTTCCTTCTCCTTATTAAAATATAAGGTGGTTTTTTTTCCTGTCTCAAAAACATTTTCATGTTTGTAAGAACAATATTTTGTCAGATATTGAGCAGAACTGTGCTCGCTGTTTTGTTTAATGGACTTTCAATAATTTAAACAGATTGGTGTTTACCTCTTTCTGAAACATCAGTCAGTTGTTCTGTGCTTGTTTTTGTGTCACTTACCTCCAGTTTTGTTTTGTTAATCTTTGCAGAGTGGCACAGCTAGCATGTTCCCAAGGATTAAGGCTGAATTCATTTGTTTGAAATACAAGCTCTCCTGAATTCTCCTTTTCTTTTTTCTTGGTACCTATTGCACAAAGGCCCAGGCACAGCATTAGCATAAGGGGAAAATATTTCCTTACAAGGCTGAAGTTCAAGTAAAGTTGTCAGGTAGATTTTAAAAAATGTAGCAGTGCACTTTATCTTGGTTGCAATAAAAACAGGAAGAATAAAAATCTCTCAAACAAATGATGGGGTTACAAGAGTTACTGAGTTGATAACTTTCTGAGACTAAAACATTTTAAATCAGAAAGAACTAGGCTCAGCAACTCAGTCAGAATAAACTTTACTACAACCAAACATGGCATTCAGAGTAGAAAGGCAATTATTTTTGGAGGGGAAAAAAATTTAGAATGCAGATTGGCTATTTAGATACAAAATAAGCAACCAGTATGTTTGTTAAATGCTGTCCTTTCCCATTTCCATGTTAGCATGTAAGGCAAACACAAGGCATGATAGGATTTCCTGCTGTAAGATCAACAGTTTTGTCCAAAGATATTTTGTGCAAATTCCAGAGGTCTTCATGAATGAAGGGAACATCAATTTTCTTTTTTTCTCTAATAGAAAACTAAAAAAATCTTGCAGATAAAATTCCTCATTGATGTATCTTTTTGTGTCAATACAGCCAATACTGAGAAGGAATTTAACAAGCATTTTTCAACATTCCTTTTTTTCCCTGCAAAGGTAAATGCAGAACTCAGGCTAGATCAGGGGGAAAATATCTCAGAGAGTGGTATCACATGCCTCATTAAGGTTCACTGCTGTGGTATGAGCTTTTTATTATTTATTTTATTTTATTATTTTATTATCAAATTTATTCATCGCCCCTCTCACAAAGTGACCTGGGGCGATTTACAATAAAATCATCAACAGCAGTTATAAAAACTAAAAAAAACTATTAATCAAAATTTTTTAAAATAGCTAAAACCAATTAAAAATTTAACAATTAAAAATTTTCTGAGGCATTTCACAGTAGTTATTAACCTGGACTATCTATTTTCAGGTTTTATTATCAATGTCAAAATCAAATGGATTAGAAACAACATTATCTTGGAAAGCAAGCTAAAATGTTTTTAAAATTAAAATCAAAAATAAAACAAAGGTAACGGCTAATAAACAATCTTTTTTCATTGCTATGAATAGATGGGCTATGCATTTAAGCTTTATCAGAATTGTTGGCAGCACTGCGGTGGCGTAGTGGTTAAGATGCTGAGCTTGAATATTGGAAGGTCGGGGTTTGATACCTTGCTGCACAAGGATCTTGGGGACATGAAAGGAGCCTCATTGGGGTGTCCCCTGAGTGGAGTTTCTCCAGCAAAGATCCTTTCAACCAAGAGTAATTTCTGACAGGAAATGTGTTTATTTATCAGAACTGTCAGAGATTTTACATGTTGACTTTCAATACCATGCATTCCGCTATATAATTTTTCATCATCTCTCATCTGTCAGTCAACAATAACACTGGGCAAACCTAACTGTCAGAATTAGGGGTGTAGATGGTTGGTTAGCAGCCCAGGCACCAGGGCCCACAGCAACCAAGCTAGAGGTTAAAGGCAAACCTTATCCAAGTCCTCTTCTAAACCCAAGGTCAAAGCCAGGAGCAGACAAGGGAACAAGGTTCATCCAGTAGAGGAGATGTAGTTCAAGAAAACATAAGAGATTAAATGGTACTTAGCTACCAAGGAGCTACACTCACGCTCATTTAAAAAGGGAGGGACAGATGGATCTTTAGAGCAGTGCAATGATACAAGCTGGACGTTTTCTATCCTGGCAGAACAGACTGTGGGGCAGATACAGGGCACATGAGAGGACATAAACACCAGCTGTACCACTGCCAGAAACATGGGAGACAGGAGGATAAAAGAAATGCCACTTACCCCAGTGAAAATAGACAGCAGAACAAAAGTACACTTGGCATTTATCTTCACAGATTATTGCTTCTACAAGGTACAATGTAGTAAGTGTGCATGTAAGAGGCAAAGCATTTTGTGAGTGTGTATGTGTAAGGAAAATATTTTTAAAAAGAAAAAAAGGCCTCTCTAGCAGCCAGTGGTACTTACTAGTTACCATGCACACAACACATTTCCATAGTTAAGGTGTAGAGATGGGGACAGTGGTTAAGACACTGAACTTCATGACTGGGTGGTAGGCAGGTCAGCAGTTCGAGCCCCGAGTGCTGCATGACAGAGTGAGCTCCCATCTCTGTCCCTGTCAAACTAGCAAGTAAGTAAATAAATAGGCACCAATTCAGTAGGAAGGTAAAGAGTGTTCCATGCACTCTCATGTTTAGTCATCCCTGCCACATGTCCATGGAAATGTTTGCAGACACAGGCAACCCTGGCTCTTTGGATATAAAC
Source organism: Furcifer pardalis (assembly GCA_030440675.1). Classification (NCBI taxonomy): domain Eukaryota; kingdom Metazoa; phylum Chordata; class Lepidosauria; order Squamata; family Chamaeleonidae; genus Furcifer; species Furcifer pardalis. The sequence continues at coordinate 159,636,122 of CP126894.1, forward strand.
AGAGATGAGCACTGAACCCTAGAGCTGGATATGACTGGCTGTCGAGCAAGGGTGACCTAGAGATGTTACCTTTTTGGACCACAAAAGTCAGAATGCACCAGTCAGCCATGGAGGTTGGTGGATTCTGTGAGCTGTAGTTAGAAGTGGGGGCTTTTGTTTTATGAACACTTGCTTCCATTCTGAGAGTTCCATCCCACACCTACACATGCCTAAGATGGCCTATCTGGAGAAAGGTCTAAATAGAAGACTTAATGACCTAAGAATCATAGTTTAAATCCCTGTTACTACAGGAAGCTGGCTCAGGGATTTTAGGATTCCCAGTCTGTCAGGCAGAACTCTCGCAAAGGAAAATTCTGGGTGTTGAATCCAAAATATCCAAATGGCACATCCATAGTTTTAGTCCAAGAAAGTTTTATTTACAGTGGTTCCTTGCTTAAAGAGCATAATGCATTCCATGGGATTACTCTTTAAGTGAATTTGCTCTTTAAGCGAAACACCATTGTAAGGGACCGATGGTGAATTCTGGTGGTGGGGATTGTGAACTCCGATTTAGTTGTTATGCGAGTTTTTGGTTGCTTTTAGTTGTTAAACAAGGCAACCATTCAGAGAAAATTCTGCTTTTTAAGCAAGTTAGTCTCGAAGTGAGGCAAGGTTTTACTGTATTTAATTTCTATACCTTTGCACATGCTATAAATAAACAGCAACGGTCAAGGTCTCCCTTGCTCAAAAAGCCAGTTGCATTCAACTCTGGAGGGTGGTGCTCATCTCCATTTACAGCTGAAGAGCCAGCGCTGTCTGCATCTGTAGATGTTTCTGTGGTCATGTGACAGGCACGGGTAGACACCAGAGCACACAGAATGCTGTTACCTTTTCTGCCAAAGTGGTACTTATTTATCCACTTGTATAATCTTGCTAGGTTGGCAGGAGCTGGAGTGGACAACAGGAGCTCACTCCGTCATGTGGCACACAGGTTTCAAACTGCTGACCTGTCAACCTTCCAGTCATCTAGTTCAGCATCTCAACTATGAGCCACTGTGGCTCACAAATAAACAGTAGACAGTAATAAATAATAAGCAGTAGACTATAATAAAAATTCAAGACGTAATATTTTGCGCTGAATGGTGATACCTTGAAGTTAATGTTTCCGAGCTCTGTTTGCAACTTTTATCTGGCTGGACCAATTGCGGTCTACATGAGCTAACAGGCAAAGGTGGACATTGGTATGATGTGAGAGGATGGGAAACATTCATCTGATGAAGCAGATTATTGCTCACTCACACCTATGCCATGCTCCCTCTTCATGGAACCAACAAACTAATGGTTGTTTTGAAACTGGACCCTTAGTCAAAATCTTACCACCTGATCTTCAAAAGTTCTACAGAAATTTCATGGGATTGCTCCTGCCCACTGTCTATCACTATGAGACAAGCAAATGGTAGAAGAACCCCAAGTGACCAAACCCAGCCTTTAAGACAAACAACTTCATTTATGGCATCCACCACTATAGCCTATGGTCTGCTTCATCAGTGTCAGGAAAGCAGCTCTGATTAGACTCATAGTCTGCTACAATAGCTGAGGTCCTGGTAAGCTTCATCGGAGAGTCATATGGGAAGAGCTATATTAGAACCAGCCCTTCCTCCTAGAAACTGTCTCAGCAATAAAGGTTTCTCGATTAGTTGTAGTGCTTTGTGTGAACCTCCTGCTCTTGCACCAGCCCTAAAGGTGTCCTCCTTTGGTTGCCTGACTCAAAGTCTGTTTGAACCTCCTATTTTTGTTCCAACCCTAAAGGTGCTCTGCCTTGGTTTCTTCCAAGGTTATCTTGAAGCAATAATCAGTGAAAATAAATGCCAAGTATAAGGTTGTTCTGCTGTCTACTTCCACTGGGATAAGTGGCATTTATTTTATTCTCATGTCTCTTGTGTTTCTGGTAGCAGTACAGCTGGTGTTTATTTCCTCTCATGTGCCCTGTATCTGCCCCACTGTCTGTTTTGCCAGGATAAAAAATGTCCAGCTTGTATCGTTGCACTGCGCTAAAAATCCATCTGTCCCTCCCTTTTTAAATGAGCTTGAATGTAGCTCCTTGGTAGCTAAAGGTAAAGGTCACCCTTGCTTGAAAGCCAGTCATATCTCACTCTAGGGTTCAGTGCTCATCTCTGTTATGTAGCTGAAGAGCCAGTACTCTCTGCATTTCCAGTTCTTTCTGTGGACAAAACCCATTACATCTATTATGTTTTCTTCATCCTGTAGGTTAGCATACAACATGACATGAAAGACTCTGCCAGAAAACACTGTTAATTTGATGTCCTCATAGGAAGAAATCACTATTTATCTCCATCTGTGAGGGACTACAAAAAGTGATTCAAATCTGAAAATCCTTATCACGCCTTGGCTCCAGATAGTGCCCCCCCCCCCCATACACATACACAATTAGGAAGGTTTTTGCCTACTGGAAAAGCAGAATCCGACTTTTCACTAGCTTCTACAAACAGAAGGTAGCTAGATCACATTTTCTGACCTCCCAAGCAGAAGGACTATTTCCAGACCTGCACATTGCTTGTTGGTTGAAACGTAATAAAAACATGTTGCCTCAGGAACCAATTCTCCCAATAAAAAAAGCCATTGAGCACAGTAATAGCAAAGCTAATCAGGAGAACTGCATGGGATGGGATGGGGGAGAGTGAGGAATTAAGATTTTAAAGCATTTCTGAGAATGATGCCCTGGCCAATACAAAAGAAGGTTTGAAGGGTAGCATAGGGCAATGAGTATAATTGAATGTGTTCCTGGCAGAGGTCACACCGGGCATTCCCCTCAGACACAATTATAAGAGATGTCATCTCTCATATGAATCATAGTTTACTGCCTCATTTGTGCAGTGTTTTCCTTTCTGTTTCTGTCTTTTCCCCTTCTCATCCTGTGACCAAAGCTTTTGTTCATAAAGGCAACAGAACTGTACAGCATATATACAGTACTGTGCCTTTTGCAAACTACAAACTACCACCAGCTAGTCTGGGGGAAATTCAATAAGTGATGGGGGACACACCTCAGTGCCTGAGCCACACCAAAATTGGAGAAAGTCTTCTGTGGACAGTCTTCCCTTCCCTTCCCAAATTTGGTGAGGTTCAGAGTTAGAATGTCCATGTTATAACCCTCCAAATCACTCACTGAATGTTTTCCAAACCAACTGGTGATGGTCTAAGACATGAGGGCCAAGTTATCAAAGAGGAAATTTCCTTTCTCCTGTACACCTCATGGGCTCTGGCTCACTTTCCAGTTGTAAGGTGATTGGATGACACCCCAACCACTTTTGTGGACTCTATGGCTTCTGAAAAGAGTAGTTGCATCTTGTGAGGAAAATGACAAGGTAAAGCTATAAAAGTCAAACATATGTGCCTCTCAGAGTGTAGTAGAGAGGCTATAACCCCCACCCACCAGTTCAGTTGACCAATCAGTGTGGGACAGTAGTGTGAGATGCACGTCAATAGCATCTCCAACTGACAAAATTATATTTATTGCTGGAATAGATTTATCCTCTCCCCTGTGCTCTGTTCCACCAAATTTTCCCTAGAAGATTGGCATAGATTAGTAGATGCATAATTTTTTTTTTTGGGGGGGGGGATCTATTTTCCCAGCAGGAGTCAGTGAGATCAATGTCAGGTATGATTCCAGATATTCAAAACATGTAAGCATTTTAATCTAAAGCTAAACAAAACTAGCGAATTAGGATTCAGGCTATAACAGACCCATGTCCGTTTTGCATGTTTTCAAACATTTTTTCCCAATTATGCATCGTTCTGATTTCAAACAAATGAATAGCAATGGAAAGTTAGCTGATATTGTCCTGCCTCTCACTGCTCCTTAATATCCATTGGCCACTCTTTAATTTGGTGAGCCAATAGTTTCACTAGGACGTACTCCTTCTTCTCTCACTCGTGAACTCTCAATGGTATGGTTACCCTTCAATATTATTCTGCCAAAATGGTCAAAATAAAGATTTAAAATTCATACATAAAAATAGTAAGTGGAACTAAAGAAACAACAACAATATTAGGTGCATTAACAAGTCACTAGAGGATGACATATTGACAGGAAACATTTGGAACATAAGTTTATGTCAATATTAACTGAAAGAACCAATACATTGCAGCAAACATAAATGTGTAGACTTATGAGACTTGCCTGCTTAACACTCTTCTTCCGCCCCTGACTTTATTTCTGTCAGATAAATCAGATGATTGGTATTAAAACCAAGTACTCAACAATATTATGTGGATATGAGTCACACCTTCAGAAGAATTCTGGGTTAGCGAAGCAATGAATAAATTACTTGAAAACATATAGGCAGAGACTTTAAAATTCCGTCTTCTCCTTTAGATAATTCCATGTCCTCTTGGGTAAATTCCTCTGGATAACAGTTACTCATAAGAAATAGAAAAAGGGAACCAAGGTAAGGTAGACATCTTTCAAATTCCGTACTTCACATAGCTTTTAAAAACTGTGAAGGAAGGAACAAGATACAATCAACTGCACCTTTTATTTTAACATGCAATGTTTATAATAATACTTCAGACTACCTTCCTGGCAAATGGAAGATCCAAGAAGTGAGTCATGGACTTCTATCGTTTGGAATTATACTTTCTCAATTAAATTAAAATTTGTGAAATTTTGGATTTTGTCTTTGATTCCTAAGTGTTTAAGACCTTCAACTATTTTTTTAGATCTACCACTATAAGCAGTTAAATAGACATTGGTTGATTTAAACTGTTTTGAAATTATGATCCTGGTACGTGTATCCAAACATAATAAGACAATTCAGTACATCCTGTCCACAAGTGTCTTGAATCATGCCTTAGTATTTTGCTCCAAACCACTGCCCTTTTCTTTTGCCTCTTTTACTCCACCCAGCTCACTTTCCTCCTGTTCTTTTCAGCCACCCACTATCTGTCCATATTGCAGTTTTATTTTCACATCATCCTCAAATCTTCCCACTGCTAGCTAGCTAGCTAGCTATTTCATAGCATCACAATATCACACCTTTTGATTTTTCCACTTTTGCCTTACAGCATTTTTTTTGCAAGCAATGTTATCACTACTGCCATCTGCTTTTCCTAAATAAGACTTTGCTGCTAATTATTCAAGAGTGATGGTATGACAAGTTTGAATCTGTCCACTTGGCTTTCACATCCATGTATGGCAGTGAACCTTGCAGCTTCTAGTGACTTTCTCTTTCCCATTGACACCAGATACTTTCTTCTTTCTAAGATCATTGGAAAATCAGCTGGTTTTGGAACAATATGTTTGAAATGGGGCAGGAGAGGGAGGTGGTGCCCATCCAAAAAAAGTCATTTTGCTGGATTTTGGGTTTTGTTTTGTTTTTGCTTTGGGACTATCATCATAATATTAGGGCCATTTATGATGATGATTAATTTCATCTTTTGACAACAAAGGTTCTGTGTCCTCTTAAGATTATTGGAAAATCAGCTGCTTGGGATTCCACCTCTTTGGAAATCATGGCAGACAGCTTGTTCTAAAAGATAACAAGACGTTCCATGAGAAATCATCAAATGCCTCTGGCTATGTATGATATGTGTAATTACAAAGCATTTATGAAGCTGTAACCCTAATTTTGAAATTAATATTTATATTATTATATATACTTTTATCTTCAATAAAATATGCTTATTTCCCTTGCTCTGTAATATTTTGATTCTGTTCTGTTTGTATTTCTAAAGCAGAAAAACTCTAAGAGTATTTTCCTTCAGAAAAGCCACCTGGACACTCCCACCCAGAAAACAATTAAGCCAACCTCTCACCTAAAGCCAGACTGTCTGAATCAAAAAACAAACAAACAAGCAAACAATGGTCATACCTGGAAGGGAACTGCACAGAGGTTTTCATTTGGAAGAAATAAGGTGTAGCCTTGTGTAATGAAACCACACCATTCCACACCTTGCTTTGGTACCTCTCCAGCATTCCTTCCAAGGAGGATTATTCCAAAATCCCCTCTAGAACTCACCCAAAACTCACGGCAAGGAATGTATGTTCATCACTCTCTCAGCCACATCTGGCTGAAGAAACCTAGGTCTTATCTGCATACAGAGCCCAGCCAAATTAATAGTAGAGAGGTAAAAAGGTAACATTAAAAAGAGGCCAGTGGACTTACTGTATCTTACCTGGCATCCCAATTCCAATGAACACACATTGATTGAAGAAAGTAGCTTTATTAAAGTTGAAGCATGGTTCTTGATAAATCAGGTTACAGATCTCAGTATAGAAAAATATACTAATCAAAATTAGCTTTTAGAGAAAGAATGCTTTCAGACATATCCTCCCCTAAATAAAGTTAATCTCTCTATCTGTTCTAAGTTACCATATTGAAGACATGGGGAGATGCGGCCTTTGAAATTACCTTTCTCTCCCCATTCTGGCATTTCCTTCTTGACCACCAGATTCGAACTCTCTTTTCTTTCTCAAGCCATGTGTTCATGGTGAATATCCAGGCAGAAAGGGCTTATAGCATTAGCCCATTTCCCCCCTTTCTCTCTAGGGTCTACATCTCCTCTGCCCCTACACACCCACCCTTTTATCAAGCCATGTGCTTAATTCTCTCCAGGTATGAAGTGATCCTAGGTAATTAGCATACATCCAATCAGGTCCCAGTGTTGGGAGTAAACAACTCTGGCCCTATTGATGAAGCTTGGCACCTCCTAGTCTGTCTCTTCCCATCCGGGTCCCAAGGAGTAAAAAACAAACAGGTGGCCTTTTGCTAGCACAGGAAGCCACACTTCTACTATAGACTAAACCCTAATAAACTCCATCTTGGATATGTTTAATAACTTGAGGTCTATTCTATGACACCTTGATTACCATAAAGATCATCCATCCTGTCTGTATCTCCTGTGTTATGTCTGGTCTGCCATTAACATGTGAAACAAAGGAGAATTACTTTTTGTTTGTCTATGGATTACAGTGAGAAGGAAATACAGAGTAAAAAGCCAAAACCAGTTTTCAAAGATCCTCCAATATTGATTGATTGAAAATAGTTCTTGCTTCAGACGTGCCGTATCTCTGACTGTTTCACAGCATCCTGCATGACATGTTTATTGGAGCAGCCCAAAAACCCACATTACTGCCATTAAATTAATGTATGACATGTACCCCCACCCTTTTCTCTTATCATTTTCTGGACTTTGTAATCTTTTCTTATGATCATTATTTGCATAAAAACTTCTCATTGTATCCTGAATCTACAGTGCTAACAAACCATTGTTTGAGTTATTTACTTATGAAAAACTCCCACTGTTGGCCTTTTGTTCTATTGTATAATCTTTAATGTAGCAAAGAGTAGCAGAAGAGTATAACTGGTCCTGCATTTGGAGGGCAAGTCAGCTCTCCCATCAAATATCTTAGGGAAGCTTAGCACATAGATTTTTCTAGCAGACAAAAAAATGGGTTAGATATGGCTGTTTATTAAGCAGTTGGGGAGGGGGGACTGTTGCTTAGATCTATTTTTGTCAATAAACCAGTCTTGTTTTTGTCTGAAATTAAAATATCTGTGGTTCGGGGGGGGGGGGCGCCAGCAGATGATTTCTTAAAAAAAAATTAAAATGCATCTACACATTAAAAAGGGATAGCGATTTTTAGGTAACAAAGCAACCAAGACATCATCTCAAACAGGAAAATGTCGCTGCTTCTAATTGATTCCCAGTATCTGTGGAGAACTGGGAAAAGGAAGACAGAAAGAGGAAGTAGAGGAAGAGTTGTTATAAAAATCACAACTGAATCCTGGATGAATGAGTGGTTGCCAGTGGCAACAAATCTGCAAGGAGACATACCTTGCCATACATGACCCAAAACATTATAGAACAATATGGATTAACATGGTAATAAGGTCTTAATTGGTAGATGAGGCACTGGTGTAAACTGGGGAAATGTGGAACAAACCGTATTCCATGTCATTGATGATAGTAGAAAGTAAGATTATTTGTCCACCTTGACACTGGTTTCAAGAAGCTGAATAAACACTCTGCATGGATTATCTTCAACTAGTAAGTGAATAAGTTACTGCAAGTATGCTTCCAATTCTTTTTTAAAAAAATGCATGGGTAGAATACAGAGTTGAATCCTTAACATTTGCAACTAGAATCAATGGAAAATGCACAGCTTGAGCACAGTGGACATAATGATAGATGCTTTGATGTCTTCGGGTCAGAAATAGCAAAGGAATCCCTGCTGAGACTGAGCTGGTGCCCTGCACTTCCAGATAGCGATTAAAAAGCAGAAACACCTGATGTGTTGCAAAGCAAAAGCAAGAAAAGCAAAACTAGAGAAGAAAAACAAGAAAGAAAGTCTTCAGAACTCTTTTTCCTGTGGATTAAAAAGAGTAAGTTTATAATACATAACCTGTGCAGACTTTTCCTTTCTTTCTGGGGCACCTTTAAAGGAGAAAAACTCTCACTGAGTGGTCACAGTCACTGCCAGATTTTCTTTTTCCTATCAGGAAACCCTGAGACACAGATAGTAATTAGAAATGCCCATAGCAATTATTTTCTCAATAGGTAACTTTCTTTCATAGGTCCATTCCTATCAACAAACCCCATGAAGACATAGATAAGCAATCAAGTCTGATAGCAAAGCACCCTCCCATAATATTTTATGGATGGTGTGATTGTCTGCTAGAAACATAGTAGGACTGATGTCAGAATGGAGGCTCTACTGCACCAATGTGGTGTGCAATGACTCCTTTATTGTGGATGGCTTATAAGATCTTTCATTCCAGCCTGTGATTTGTCTGGTTACATGGAATCATCACGTAAAGCAGGGGTGCCCAAACCTTTTGGGCAGTGGGCCGATCATGTGGTTTAGGGAGCTGGTCACTAAGGCCCGGGGTCTGCATCTGGCCCCTGACACCAATTCATCTGGCCCATGAAGCCCTCGTTGCTCTTGGAAGCGGAAGTAAAATGTGTCCATACTGTCACGTTTTACTTCCCCTTCCAGGAGCAATGAGGGCTTCGCAGGCCAGATGAACTGGCATCGGGGGGTGCACGTCCAGCCCCCGGGCCTTAGTTTGGGCACCCCTGATGTAAAGCAACTGTTCAGAGAAATGTGATGGGTCCTTCTTTCTAAGAACAAATGTTGTTTGGTGGTTGCGTGTTACATGCCATCAAGTCATCTGCAACTTATGGTGACTGTATGACTGAAAGATCTCCAAAATGCCCTGTCCTCAACAACCATGCTGAATTGTTGCAAACTCAAGCTTATGCCCTCCTTCAAAAAGTCAAACCATCTCATGTTTGGTCTTTGTTACCTTCAATCTTTCCCAGTATTATTACCTTTTCCAAAGAATCTTGCTTTCTTATGATGTACCCGAAGAAGGACAGCTTCATTGTTATCATTTTTGCCTCCAGAGATAGTTCAGGCTTGATATGCTCTAGAATTATTATTATTTTTTATTATTATTTATTGAATTTATTACCCCGCCCCACTCGGGAGAACCTGACTCTGGGCGGCTTACATCGTCATAAAACAGAGGTAAAAGATAAAAACATATAAAATCATGAAGTTTAAAAGATTATCTAAAATTATTTGAAGTAAAAACAGTGCAAACTACACGCCAGTATCCCCCTGGTTCAGATCCAAAGTGGCACTCCCTAAGTAAGCCACTTAGTATGGGAACCCGTGTTCCCTGGTCCCCAAATATGTCCTGCCAGCCAGGTTTTCAAGCCCTTCCGGAAGGGCAAGAGCTCCGTCTGCAGGCGCAGTTCGATGGGCAGGAGGTTCCAGAGGGTTGGGGCAGACACGGAGAAGGCCCTCCTCCTAGTGCTAGAGAGGCGTGCCTCTCTAGCTGATGGAACAGCGAGGGAGCCTCTCCGATCTGCCCTGGTGGGCCGGACAGATGTTCTTGGGGTGACGCGGTCTCTTAGGTATCCTGGCCCACTACCATATAGGGCTTTAAAGGTAATAACCAGCACCTTGAATTGCACCCGGAGACATACTGGCAACCAGTGCAGCTCCCGGAGTAGCGGCGAAGCACAAGCATAACGCCCATACCCCACCACTACCCGGGCCGCCGCATTTTGCACCAGTTATTATAGAATAACTGAGTTGGAAAGAGCCTTTTAGGCCATCAGGGTAAATCCCTTGCTCAATGCAGGAATCTGAATCAAAGCAGATATGATAGATAGAGATCCAATTCTCTCAAGAATGATTGCAGTGTTGGATCGCTCACCACCTCTTGAGGCAGTTGGTTCCACTGTCTAGGACATACTTGCTCATTTTTCTGGCAGTACAAGAATTTTTGGCAACCCAGCAAAGCATTCATCCAACACCATATTTCAAATGAGTCAATCTTTTTCTTGTCAGCTTTCTTTTACTGTCTAGCTTTAACAGCTGTACATAGTGATCAGGGATATAAGATTCTGGATGACCTTGGATGAGAATAAACATTAGAAAGGAAATACTGAGGGAGAAAGTTTAGGATCTATTTTTCAAGTAAATGGATGGAAGGGTTTCAAATCTTTCATTTGGATTCTATGTGTACAGAACTCATATTTAGATTGTTTTTTTTTTTAAAGAGGGTACCCTATCGAGTATTGAAAAAGATGTTTGACTTGGCATGTAATTTTCTTTCCCTTAATATCTTGCATTTAATCTGCTTTGTTTTGTGATTGGTCATTAGAAGAGGAACATTGACTTAATCTGCATGTCTGTTTAGGCACATGTCTGAGAAAACCCTCCTGTAGGACAGAAATGGGTTAATTTGCAGAGAATATGCAAAGCCTTTAACATACTGTATAGATAATTGAAATGTAGGAGTGCTAAAATATGAAAAATAGACATTTCTCATGACTGAACCCAATGAGGAGAAAACATTCAGAGCTTCTTCTTTCTCACTCGCAGGGATGAAATAAACCAAGATTTACATCTCTTCATAACAGTGTTAGGGTTTAAGAATATGATTATTTTATTTGCTATCCCCCAGAATAGTTTGGTTGTTTGCTCCCTTTCTGTTGCATAACAATTTGTTTTGCATTTCATTTTCGAGTATTGATAAACTACACAATTTCAAATGAACTGTATGGCATGGATGAATGTGAATAGCCAGATGATTGCAGAACAATATAAGGGGAAGAGGAAACTAAATGCATTCAGTATATAAAAGCATTAACTTTGCAGCAGACTCGCTGTCAGTTTAGGAATCATTGCAAGGCTATCTAACTAGAAATGCATGAATTCTGGCACTTTATATTTTTCTTCTTTTGTTATCTTGATGTCTTTATTATGCTTGCTTGTTCAGTACATTGTGTTTTCAGGGTAGCTAATGCAATGTCAGTGAAACAATACAATACGAAATATAGGAAGAGACTTGTCAGATTAATGGCAATCTCGAACCAGCCACCCACCTGGCTCCCAAAAAAGTAACACAAAATTATTTCATCCATCTCTAGTTAATATGGATATATATATATATTTAAAATGATGCTGCATTTTAAATTTTAGATTTTGTGGGGCAGTTTTTATTGATTGATTTAAAAATAAATAGAACAATGGGTTGGATTGGAACTTGATTATACTTAGTGCACACCCACTGAAATCAAATGAGTGTAAATTAATCATGATTAGACTAAATCTGAGTAACATTAGGCCAAGCATGACTAAGGATCCATCTAAACCAATAAAGCAACTTGATAATCAGTGTAATGGAAAGTTCAGGTAAGTATTAGTGGCATACATCTTTTCAATGAATGAATTAGTGAAACTTAAATACAAAGAAGCAGAACAAGACAAGTTGAATGCATGATTATTATTATTTTTAAAAAACTCCCACAGATTTTCTAAAATTGACTAAACTGGTAAAGACTAAAAACATTAAAATAAAATAAATAAACAAACAAAAAGCAGTGGTGACCAGTATGGGTGTCAAGCACCTCATGACATATTTATATTTTATTTCACATGCACAAGCACATGCACATGCACGCACACACACATACATACTTTTCTTATTGGAATTTACTTTTAGACTGGATAAGTAAGAAAATCATTTATAAACTAGATGGGTGTTGTTTTTATAAGTGGCACGAGGCCTCTATGTTGGTATGGCAAAGGCTGTAGTGTGGACTTAGTTGCATTTTACAAAGATCTCTCTAATCTCCATTTGTGTTGTTGATGAAACAGATGAGAAATGAGTTATCATTTCTGCTTGTGGATTAGAAAACAATCTGATTCAAGATCAGCCACAACCAAAACATCTCAGTGATTTGGCTACAAGGGAGACTGAAATCAGCAGATGGAAGAGAATCTGGACAGCATCAGCTGTGCTTGCTTATCATTTTGATCAGCCACAGCAAACATCCAGTCCATGGTAATTCAGCAGAGAATGCTGCTTCAGAGCTACCAGATGCTAAATGACTTTCGGACACCCTCCGAATAATAGTGCAGGATGTGATTCAGCGTAGCACGGAATGCCACTTTGATTGCAGTTTGGGCTTCTTCATTTTGAAATAGGACCTTTTCTGATGGCACAAATTTATTCTTATTCAGAAGCCTGATACTGGAATTAATATGTCCTTGAATTTAGAGAATGACTCTACCTTTACAAGATACAGTACATGCACCTTAACAGAAAATTACAGCAAACAGAACTTACTATGAATGTTTCATAGTTAGATCCATCCTCCTCCTCCTCCTACACTAACAAAGTAGTTCAGTAGTTCACAATAAAGGGAAAAATAAAAGAAGCACTGCAAACTGGATCTGGTGTTTAGAAGTGGTGTTATTGCCTTACAAAATCCAAGGCTGAAGGTTATATTATTGAACTTTTGGGGCTCCATTACAAATACTGCTGGAGGCATTTGGGGAGCTGTTCTTCTTGAAAGGGGGTAAACAATTCTTCAAGGAAAACGACTGCCTACTCTTGAGTGATGGTTTGCTCAGCAGTCATATTCCTTTGCACCTGAAGATGCAATCTGGTCACTGATCTCACACGGAGCTCACGCCTCCAGCCTACACAGTTCTCATTGGCTGAGGATGTTCAGTTCCCTTTATTGGTTAGGGGGGGGGGGCAGCTCCTGGCTTCTCCCAAAGTCTCCAGCTCATAAGTCCCTCATCATATTCTGTTACAGGGAGTTTCAGTTATTCACTGACAGAGTTTTCTATCAAAAAGATGAGACACTCAGTGGCAAAGTCCCCACTCTTTACCTTATTTCCATTCATCAGACTGAGACAAGTGTGGATCTATACCCATATCTACTTGTATTCTAAATAAAAAAAATGGGGGTGGGGAAGACCTCATGCCCTAAATCAGTTCAAAAAAAGGTCTGAAGTGACCAATCATGTAACTTAGAGGACCCAATTTACCAATGGGAGTCCCTTGATTTGAATAAATACATAAGCAAAACCTGAAGTTGTCCATGGGCATGTGGAAGGATGTGATAATAAGTGTGGTGATCTAGATCCCAGGAATATATGCTACCCCGTGTTCTGCAAAAGTCACCCAACCTGCTCTAAAACATACATTTAACTAAAGAAACAAATATAATATTCTACAAAAGGATGTCTCCCTCCTAAAAATATTTTTTAAATAAAACTATTTTTCTTGATAAAGACATTATATCAAATTAAAATCCAGTAATATTCTTTTAAAAAGACATAAAGTAAAACAAATTTCAAAGCTTATTTTAGTTGCCCTCAATTTTAAACTTCATGTGGCATAATATTTTACACTGATACAGTACAATCGAGATTTAAGTAGTACATCTGCCTGTTGCATATAATTGCTTGTGTTCTTTAATTGATATGTTACCTGGATCTTGTTTTAATTTTCCTTCACAAGCCAAACTCTACTGGTGACAGCAAAATGATTCATTGGATTTGACAATTTTGATGAAAGTAAAGGTTTTTATTTTACCTCCTGAGGCAGCTGGCAAAAAAAAAAAAACATACTTCACAAGAAGAATTCCCACATTCACAAGGATTTTTGGATAATAAAATACACACAGAAAGATGAACAACTTTTTAAATGTAAGAGTAAAATGTCCATGATTTGGGTGGGCGGTGGGGGTGTACAAACATCATTGAACCAGTGAGGAAAATGTATAGCTTGGTTAAAATGTGGAAATAAAATTTCACATGAAGGAAAACAGATTGAAACTATGCATAGCTCCTTCTATAAAGTCTTGCAAACCAATTAAAGAACATGATGGGGAGAAGCAAATGAGGAAGCACAATAAAACTGAGAAATGCAGTTTTGTTTGGAGAAACACAATAAAATTGAAATTTGTTTTCATACCCCTGTCTTCTACAGCGGATGTAGGCCTTCCCTTCTCTCAATCTTGCAGGTATGAATTAATTTAAAAATTATTATGCTTCCACAATAAAGCAACCATATTGACTGAAGTCCAATTGGCTCAACTCCACCATCACCCAGCACCATTGATCTTTTGTTTGTTTTAATCCAAAACTTCCTCTATCCCTTTTTTGGATTCTACAGATCCAGTTTGCTCTGGGAAGTCTTTGGAAGTTTCAAGGTAGGGAAGGGACGAGCTTTTAAAACTGAAAAATCACAACTTGTGATTTTGTTGCTGAAGACAATCTAGAATGCTGTCTAGTATTGGTAACGGACTGAATGAGGGCCAATAAACTGAAACTGTACCGAGATAAGATGGATATCTTATAATGGGAGGAACATTACACTGGTTAAAGGGACTTTACACTCCGCCCTGATGGATCAGGTTTGCACTGTTGGACCAAACTCTCTCAATGGGTATCTGCTGTGGCCAAGACTGCCTTTAATTAACTTTGGCTGATTGCTGAGCTTCACCCCTACTTGGAGAATAATGTCTAAAAACAGTTGTCCAGGTGTTGGTAACTCCAAAATAGACTACTGTAATGGTATCTATGTAGGGATCATCTTGACATTGATATGAAAACTTCAGCAGATCCTAAATGTGGTGGGCAAACTGATCACAAATACGAGCAGATATGAACACATATTTCTAGTCTTGGCACACTTTCTCTTCCTGTGCCCAGTTCAAGGTGCTGGTCTTCATCTACAATGCCCTTAACCATTTAAAACATCAATATTTGTTGGAATATTTCTCCTACAAAATGCATAGCTGTCTCACCTACTCCTCACAGTCCATGATGCTTAAAACAATGACTCTAAAAAGAGGCCAAAAGAATGAACATCAAAAACCATGCTTTCTCAGTCATGGCTCTGTGCTCTGGAACAAGCTTCCAACAGATGTTTGTCAGGTACCTTCCATCTCAGATTTTAAGAAATTGGTTTTAAAAAACCTGATTTATTTAAATCTGCTCCCCCTTCCCCCAGTGCTTTCTACCTGAAATGTTTAAAGTCATTTAAATTTGTTCAATTCTATTTAAAGTTAGGTTTTAGCAAGTATCATGGGTTTATATATTTTATAGAATTTGTTGTAAACAAATAGGTCAATCTTAGAAGAAATTATCCCTGACTGTTCCTTAGAAGGTCAAATAATAAAGATGAGGCTAAAGTACTTTGGACTTCAAATGAGAAGAGAGGATTCGCTTGAGAAGGCCTTGATGCTTGGAAGGGTCGAGGGCAAAAGAAAAAGGGGGCGACCCAAGATGAGATGGCTAGATGGTATTGTAGAGACAATGGGCACAGAGCTGAGCGAGTTGAGGGGGATGGTGGAGGACAGGAGTGCCTGGCGGTCAGTGGTCCATGGGGTCGCAGAGGGTCGGAATCAACTGTGCGACTGAACAACAAAATTGTTATTATAATGGGGTTTAGTGTATTGTGAACCATCCTGTGAGAGCTTGCAGAAGTGGGCAGTACATAAATTGGGTGGATGAATAAATGAATAAATGTATAGAAATAAAGAAGCAGATAATTTAACAGACTAGAAATAGATTCATTTGTTTCTTTCTTATTTAGGGGCCACCGATCATGAAGTCCTGTTGGTGTTGCTTGTTGAGCCACAAACTAGACATTTGTTTCTTCATTTTGCCAGAATCTCCAACCCACATTGGCTGTGAAATCCTGGGAAATGTAGTTTGTTTTTAAAAGTAATTTTACAAAGCTGTGAAAAAAAGGGGGGGCACGTAGGAGCATTATTGCAGACAGATGGATAGATAGATGGATGGATAGATAGATAGATAGATGGATGGATGTTTCAGCCATTGAACAG
Organism: Furcifer pardalis; assembly: GCA_030440675.1. Taxonomy (NCBI): domain Eukaryota; kingdom Metazoa; phylum Chordata; class Lepidosauria; order Squamata; family Chamaeleonidae; genus Furcifer; species Furcifer pardalis. The sequence continues at coordinate 159,652,289 of CP126894.1, forward strand.
CCTCATATTTGGCAAGGAATTCTGCCATGTGAGTTTTCAGGACAGTACTGTTTGCCATACAAGGTACTGGAGTGCAGTATAGATACCTGAGAATTACACACACACACATGCACACATGCACGCACACACGTATGCACGCACTCTCCATTATTCTCAAAGTTCATATTTCCAGTCAAACCTCTCTACAGATGCTACACAACTTTTAAAATTGAAGGAGCAGGAGGGTTTGTGAGTGGCGCAATTTTGGTTGTTCATCAGCACCTTCTTTCATTTCCTGTCATGCCTGCAGGCTAGCGTAGGAAAGGCAGGGAGAACACTTCAAAGTAACACTTGAGGTACCTTTCCCATTTCCTTCTCCCACCCCTAAAGATATTTCTGAAGCAATTTTTTTAGTTCATTATCAGCGGGCAGCTTCACTTCCTCAAGAGAGTTACCCTCTCGCTCACAGAGAAGAAGGCAAGCCTCTTCAAGTCATGAGAGGAGAGGAAGAAAACAGGTTGTTTTTGACATGTATTAGATGTTGGGCCGGGTCCTTGCAGCCTACTAAATCAATAAGAAAAGCTGCTTTGCTCCTTGGGGGGGGGGGGAATCAAATGACTTTTATGATATCTAGCTTCAATTGGTATAACTAATCAAGACATGTGAGATCCTTTTCAGGCAGGGCAGAGTTTGCAAATAACTTTCTTGATCGTTGTGAGGAATAACATGCAATGAGATGAGGTTAGAGAAAGTGTGACCTTGTTAATTATAACTTTTTTTAAAAAAACACCAATTTATTACAGGAAAGCAAATTTTTTATAATTATTTTAACCCCAAACCTTGATTTCTGTACAGCTTTTGAAGCCACTGAGCATGATTTTATTCTAGATTGCCTGTCTGAATTGGAGGTTGTTCAGGGACAGCATTTTAGCGATTCCGCCTAACTAGCATCAGATATGTAGAGTATCTCTACATACACACCCACATTTGATACACTGTATGTGACCTAATCTCTAGTGAGCTTTAGGTCAGACTTCTGCAATATGTTGCATGCTATTCTGCCTTTGAAAAATGCTCAGAGACTTAGTTTGTTCAAAATGTAGCTACCAGGCTTCTGACAAGGGCTTTGTATTGGTTATACTGTCCATCAGTACTTGAAGAATTCCTCTGGTCTGGCTACTTTCAAGCCTAGTTCAAAACACTGGTCCCTACTGTTACAGGCTTTTGTCCGACCCTTTGCGACTCCACGGACCACTGTCCGCCAGGCACTTCTGTCCTCCACCATCCTCCTCAACTCGCTCAGTTCTGTGCCCATACATGGCCCAAAACCTGGATTTTTTAAGGCAGAGGTTCTCAACTTCTTTATGCCGTGGACTGAAACACGCCCCCTCAGACAACTGAGCAGGCTGGACTGGTGGTTCCCCCTGCCATAAATGCTGCTCTAAAATGTGTCATCGGCTGACATTTTTGTTTTTATTTTGGACGTAAGCTGCCCAGAGTTGGGTCCTCCCGATTGGGGCGGGGTATTAAATTTAATAAATAATAATAATAAATGTGTTTATGACAGCTGCAGGTATATTTACAGATGTCTGTATGGCTACATTTGGAACAAACATGTCTGCTTCCGGTGGCAGCGGTGGCAGAGATGTGGGCCACTTGAAATGCTGCCATGGGGCAGGGTCAGCCTGTGGGCTGTAGTTTGAGAACCCTTGCTCTAATGGAAGCCACAGACTATAACTTGCAGGAGTTGAATGGAGCAGTTGAGGACACAATATTCTAGTGATCAATCATTCATAGGATCACCATGGGTCACTTCCTTGTTCATGTTGGAAGCTAGTGGTGCTTCTAGGGTGGAAAGATCTGTTCAAGAGATGCTATTGTTGCCCAGGAGATGTCCAGATATGTGCACAGTCCTAACATTGTTTGGGGAGGATCCTTAAGTGACCCCCCAACACAGTCAACTAGATGTCACAGACTCTGCTTATTGGGATAAATTGACATTGCAGTTCCAAGGAATGCCAGATTTGAAGACAAATAATTTGATTAATTAGCATTTTGCCCCCAACTTGCTGGCTACTCATTTTACCAACCTTGGAAGGATGGAAGGCTGAGTCAACCTTGAGTCCTGGTCATGATTGAACTCACAACTTTTTGGTTGCAGTACAGTACCAGGGCTTAATTATAACTTCATCATCCACCTATTTCCCCCCTACCTTCTCCCCTGGTGTTGTGTTTATGCTTTCCCAAGGTTTTATTCAGCTCTTACTAAAGAAACACCACAGACATTTTTTTTTAAATTTCGAAGATTGATTCCCACCTCCAACTGATAGTTACTTTGATCTTAGTGTGGAAATGTTTCTAACAAAAAAAGGAGGGGAAACACAAGGCTGTGGAGTCGGATAACCTTGAAATTAAAATTTGAGAATATGGAAGGCATACAAATAAAGTTTATGCTTAATTCCTCCTTCTGATGATCAATATTGTGTATCTCAGTAGATCTAATTAGCAGGCACTGGAAAGAGCCTTCCTCATTAATCAACTATTTACTGTTTAACTCCTATTTACAATTTTCAGTTGAATTTCTGCAACTGGATTATGTATGCATACAGAGTTGCTGTCCTTTAGGAAAGGAGTGAAAACCTGGCTGGCAGGATGGGTTTGAGGAATGGGTGGTATAACGACCAAAGCCCATTGGCTAATTTGAGCCCCTTGTCCTTAATTTCTTAGTTGTAATTTAGTATAAACTTTATTAATCAAGAGTTCAAAACTAGAAAGAAACAAATTAAAAATTAAAAGATTAAAAGTTTATTTTTTAAATGGGTTTTATCTGTCATTGATGTTTTTATTGTTGTGAAATCGCCCTGGGTCACTTTGGTGAGCAGGGTGATGAATAAATTTGATAGATAAATAAATAAATAAATAAATAGAACACAATCTCTTTTTCTTTATGTCTTGGAGCTTTTCTGGGAGGGGTTTCCCTCTCTATATATTATCACTTGTTTTAGAAAGAAGAGTTTGGGTATGGAATGAAAGAAGGAAATTTTAACCTGCAAGGGAAAGGCTTTACAATGTGACGTGGTTCTTCTTTTTTAATTTGGACATGCTGCTCAAAGCTATTGCTTTGTAACATGGTGGGGGAACACCTAAACACATACTTTTCTACTGATATGACACGTTTTAGTACTGAAGGAAGACAAAATAAAATCCTCATTGTCTCTTAAAACACAAAACGAATCTAAAGGCTGTGTAAAACTGCGTCAAATCATGTTTGTTGACATCTCAAACCATTATCTCATTTTATTTCATATGTTTATTTTATAGACATTTTCAAAGAGCTTCTTTTAGTGGGGGAGTGTGCCAAAATGACAATGATACTTGAACTGGCGATCTTACATGAACCTACCCTAATATGAATGATTCAAATTGTTACAGGTGTTTAAATGAAAATGCAATATATTTAAATATGTTATCATTTTTGTTCAGAGCATCTTTTTCAGTTGCGTAATCCATCCTACAAGGAGCCAGAAAGCATGAAGAGGGTAATCTCATTTTCAAACTTGTAGCAGAGCAAGTAAGGTATAAAACAATTGTCACCTGGGAAGAGGTATTTGCTGTCTTCAGTTCCCCAATGTGCCTCTGGACTAATAAGAAACTTGATTAAGACAGGAATATGACAGTCAACATACAGCTAGTGCCTGAGAAGCAGGAATATGCTGTGCAACTCAACTATCTGATCAAATTTTAAAATAGGAGTAGAGTGAAGACAGGACATTTCAGGGACTGGTAGAAGCTGTGGGTTGTCCTCCCTGTGATGGGGACTGATTGAGGTTTAATTGGGGAACATTACTCACTGGATTCCTCATTTAGCTTGCCTTTACATAAAAAGACACTTTGATAAGAAATATCAGAAAAGAAAATAAACAAAACAAAACAAAAAACACTGTAGCACTTTAAAGACTAACTGCTATATTTTTATTGTTAGCTTTCATGGATCAAGTCCACTTCTGCAGACAAGGAGTTAAACTTACAGGCATGGTTTTTATATACCAAATTTGGGGGTCCACTGGAGCAGGGTGTGTGCAAGCAAAATGACAGACAAGCAAGCACAACAATACAGCTTCCCACAGCCATCGGCAACAATAGATTATTCAGATTAGCTCTAAATGTCTCCTTTTCAGTCTCAAAGGGTCTGAGAAATCTCAGATCAGAGACCAGAATGAGATTTCTCAGCACCTTTGAGATTGAAAGGGAGACATTTAGAGCTAATCTGAATGATCTATTGTTGCTGATGGCTGTGGGAAGCTGTATTGTTGTGCTTGCTTGTCTGTCATCTGAAGAAGTAGACTTGATCCACGAAAGCTAACAATAAAAATATAGCAGTTAGTCTTTAAAGTGCTACAGTGTTTTTTATTTTGTTTTGTTTATTTTGTTTTGTTTTTTTGATATGCCTGAACCACAGACTAAACACGGCTACTATTCCAAAAAAAATTCAATTTTGACGAGAAATGTTTAAGGTCTACAAAATTCCCCCCATTCAGTGGAAAGCAAGACAATTGGCTCCCCCCCCCCTACAATTCTCTTTAATTTGTTTAACATAGTCTAGTTTCCACCTGGGAGGTAAAACAGAGAGAGAAAGTGAGAGAGCATAGACAGCCCACCTGGTTGGTAAGGAATAGGAAGACAAGCCATCCAATAGTTGTCATCTTAATTGCGGGCAGGTGCACATATTGTGCAAATTGCACTATTTTGCAAAAAAAACTGGCCCATCTTTTACACAATGCAAGGGCCCTATTCGGTACAGCAGGAAACTCCTCCCAGCTTTCAAGATGGAAGAAACAAATGTTGCAATCCTTTATCCTTATTCACAACAATGAGACTTGTGAGAACTTACATGCTTAAAGCCGATATCATGTCATCAGCCATGCTATCCTTAAGGTCTGCTAGGGTTCCCATGCCACGTCTATGTCTTGTACTACATGATGAGACACAAAAGATGAGAAGACCTCTACTTATGCTTTTGATGACCCTAACACTGAAGGAGAGAAGGAGAAAATGCCCTTCGGTGTATGTCTCAGATATCTGAGGCCACATTTAAACCTGAGCTGCTAAACTTATTCCAGCTTTTTATTACTCATCACCAAATAAGATGCAGTTAGCCTTTCTTTAAATTTGCCCTTTGGCAAGATTTTGTGTCAGTGCTTGAAATACAAAAAAGAACACTTAAACCAGTTTTTTTAAACAATCAATACACTATGTTTCCCACACACTCTCCTTCTTCCAGCTTTATTACATTTTCTATTCCTGCACCATTTCACCCTTTTTACAAGTTAGAAGGGAAATGAAGGTCTTTATATTGCACTTTCTCCTGTTAAATCTACTAGCAAATGTACATGCTGCATTGGGTAATGGGCATGCCACCTAGTTGTGGACCCTGATTAAATGTGATGGCAATCGAGGAGGCTTGAAACAAATGACAGATCCATTGCGAGTTTCCCCATGCTGTAATCTTTTCTTAATGAAATTCATGATATGTTGCAAGGCACCTGTAACAGAAGGGATCTACCTCTAAGGTAGGCCTTTTGTTCTTCTGGATTGCCTCTCCTTGGCTGGGCAACCCAGGATCCGGATATGTGTAGAAAAGGTAGCATTAGGCCAAATAACCACTCCAAGGTTCTTCAAGAAATATATTGAAAGCATTGTAAAATACAGGATACAGTCCATCAAAAGATCAGCAAACATTTCAAAGCAGAAATTAACCATTAAGGTTCCAGGGAAAGCCCTCTTCCCCACTCCTTCCACAAGTCTCATGTTTTGCAGAATGGCTGCACAGCATTCGTTAGAGAGCAAAAGCTGTGTCTGCGTCACTGGGTTACACCTCTGATGTCCAAAGTGCTTTAGCTTCATCTTTACTATTTGACCTTCTAAGGATCAGTCAGGGTTGATTTATTCTAATATTGCAATACAGCTGCAAAATAACCATTGTGAAAATAATCATTCTGTAGAAGCCTGCCAGTCCTGAAGGTTCAGTTAGTACAAGATGAGTCAAAAACAACCATGTTAAATTGTCAATCGGTCAATCACTTTATTATGGTCTATGACCAGTACAGTAAAATGAGAGGTAACATTTTTAAAATTTAAATTCTTAGAATGAAGTTAAAATATATTATTTAAAGAAAATATTTTAATTGTGTCATTTATTGTGTTGTTCTGAGAGTTTTGGCCACAAGGCAACTCATAGATGTAATTAAAAACAACAACACGCAGATTTGTATCAGCTCCTTCCATTTAACAAACATAGGGAAATAGTTTATTGGCAGAGAGAACAAGCTTTATCCCTGTGTAATGATTCAAAATAGTCAAGGAAATCATGTCTCTTCAGGTGTCACAGAAAGAGCAATTCATTCTGCCTTCATCTGAGAACTTCCAAGGCTTGTCTGTCACTTACCTTTCAAATGCCTTTGTTCACAGGTTGCTCTAAAAACTGAAATAATGGAACATAGCAGAGGTGTCTTATGTAGGTGTCTGACACTGGCTTCAGTATTAATTGCCTATTTGATTCTGAATTTACTGCTCTGTGGTTAAAGAAGAGCTTTTAACAGAGATCAGTAAAGAAAGAGACATTTTGTAAGAGGCAAATAATGTAAATTATACCATAGACCCATTTTGATGTAAGCCTGAAACAAAAGTATGTTTTATTCTGTTTTGATTTTTAAAGGAAATATATCATTGCATTTCCTAGTCATTTTTTTTTAAAAAAACCACTCATCTACTTGGGCAGTGTACAACAGCCACAAATTTCAGTTTACTGAGTCATCAACAAAAGCAGCAATAACATTTAACTCAAAGAGATTTGACGAACACCCAGTTTAACTCATGTGGAAATCCACATTGAGGGCAGAGAACTCCAAACCTTCAGCCTTACCATTGATTATCACTGGAAATCAACAAGGGTCAAGAATGTTTTTCTTCCTGTTCGTCAAAATTTGACAGAAATTTCAGATAGAGACATGCATAATAAAGGGGTCATATAGGCAACTCCAGGCAAAGATATGCATTTTGTTTTGCACTACATGTCTTTCAATGTTAATTCTTAGAAGGGCATACAGAAAAGGCAGCAATTACTGTGGATGGGGTACACAGAAAGTGCCTCCTCGAAGATTGTGGTATTCTTGAACCACAATTGGGAGTGCCCTGGTAATGGCAACCTTGTGTTGCCAGCTAATCTTTCTCAAACCAGGTCAGGCAAAGGGAACTGCAGAATGAACTCACGAAAGGGGGCCTTCATTTTAACAGTTTGATGTCTGCCCTAGACACAGAAGAAGAAGAATTACTGTGGATTTGCTGGAGTTGCATAAATTGTACAATCTGGGAGGAGGTATCCAAGTTCCATTAATTGCAATTAAAAATACTTCAACCTCTTGCAGCCAATAAGAAAATTGTGAGGATGAGAATGCAAGGATCTATCCCTATTATGGAGCAAGCAATCTTCAATATTTTTCCACTGTTACTCTTGCCTAGCTTCTGCACATTACACCAAGACAGATTCTACAGTCATGAGATAGGGACGACAACCAGGGAAAGCAGTGGAACATGGAACGGAACATTTGTAATCTATTATTTTGACATCCCTCCCACAGCACACTGAGCAATATCATTCACTGTGAACCCAGATTATATCATTCATTCTGATGAGAAGTGATAACCATCCATCTCAAGACTAAACTACTCCTCAAACTAACCTTGTGTTTTCCTTGTCTGGAATGCCTGATGAGAATTTATCAGTTTTCAGAGATGTTCTATCTATTTCTGTGTGCTTCTGTAACCAAATAGCTAATATGTCTTCAAACCTATTTGTATTCAGAATTGGTGTGCTTCAGAAGAAGCCTGTTTCAATTTGAGCATGCAACAATTCTGCCCATTTTGGCCAAGTTTGTTTTAAGTTTCAGAAATTGTATATTATTTTATTCCAAGTATATAAAGTTATTCTCACATGAGAATAACGGCAGATTATATCCTAATTCAGGCAAGCAGAGGCCATCTACTAGACATTTTAAAATGGATTATATTTGAGATAAACCTGTAGACTTTTCATAAATTGAAATAGAAATAGTAATGTAAAACAGATTTTTTTGAAAGTTCTGCTCATCACTATATTTGATCCATGACAGAGTGAAAATGTAAAGTTTTTAGAGAATAATCAAGCCATCAAGAATATACTCATACTTGGTGATGACCTAGAGTAGGATTCCCTTTCATAAGAATATTATTTCTTGTGTGTAATTTGTAGTTTGGCCTCTAGTTTAAGTGCTAGCTTTACTGTTCTTATGTTCATATATAAGAACATTTGATTATTTGTGGGTATCCTTGTGTAAGCATTAAAGTTTAGCTGACACACCTGTGATGTACTTTATTTTTGGGAATGGGAAGTAAGTGAGTGAAGTGGTTGAGATCCATTACAGCTGTGTGGCAGGGGGATTGTACAGTGGTTGGGGGAGACAGAAGCTTATTGGATGACCCTTCCTTCATATCACTAAATGTTTCACCCCAACCAACAGGTACCTTCAGATAAGACCTATCATATTCACAGGTGGAGTTGCATGCAAAGAGCATGAACTGTATTGATTTTGCAGTTTTGGTGTACATTTATTTACTGCTGTGATGACCTGACTCACAATGGGTAAACTTCAGGCTTGCCAATGGAACAGGGGTAGCAATCAGAAGTATGATTTTCTTTCTCCTGTTCTCAAGTATGTTTATTCTTTCTCTCTTCTGGCTACCTTCTCTCTCTCTCTCTTTCTTTTGCATGCATGCACGCACATGTGGTCACATACAAGTGTCACACATGTGGTGACACACAGTCTCTGTCTCTCTTTCTCTCTCTCACACACACACTTTCCAATATACTGTTTAAATAACCCTTCAGAGCTCAGGGAAGTTTTGAATAATTGAATGAAAAGTACCTACAGATAATTAAGGTCAGCCTTGTTTAACTCATTCACTCCATTACAGATACAGTGTACAAAACAGCTTGAATCATGAACCAGTCAGAAATCATCACCCTACATGTAGCCTTTTAGAAACCTGTTTGCTCAGTGACGAGTGCTGTTATTAACCCACGAGCACTTTAACAGGCTTGTTTTAAACATTTGTTTTCATTGTTTTAGTTCCCTTTGACACATATGCATGAAATTGAAATGAATGCAGAATAGAAGGCTATTGAAAAACTACTATGATAAACTGCATCATATTGCACAAAAGGTAGGGCTGAAATCATTAGTAATCTTGAATGCGAATAAATCATTCAAAACTGCCATGAGCTTTGAAGGGTTATTTAAACTGTATATTGAAAATTTTACTAGCAAAAAAATTGAGTAGATCTGGCATTTTGTGGTCTTTGTAGAGAATAGAACCTGCTTGATTGTTTGGAACATTTTCTTTAACATGAAAGTTGCATATTTTTCATTCGCTGGCAAAATAAATCATCCCTCCTTTCTGCCCCACAACTATCAGTTAAAAGTACTCCACAGTTTATGGTGCAGAAAGGCTGAGTTATCAAATCTCAATTGAAGTCCTGCTAGCTTGTTCTTCCCTCACATCATGATCCAAAGTTTCAGAGCTGGCCCTGGAAATGGCAAAGTGACACAATAATGGTGGGTAAATGATGTCAAGGATACCCAGTGTAAGGTAGTGGATAGAGTAAAAGATAGGAGCCCAAGAAACCCAGTTTTGAATCCCTGCTTAGCCATGGGAATTCAATCATTCCTTAAATGCCTCACTTACCTTGAATGTCTATTAAGGTTTCTATAAAGCAGATTTGACTTGAAGGCATATAATAAGAACAAATGATGTCAAGGATGGCAGGAATTTGAATGAATTATTTATGCAAATAAGTTTTTAAAGGGTGTTAGAGTGATTTAGTTCATTATGCTGGTTTTCATTGAGTTACATTGTGCTTAGAAGCCTCCATTGAGAATCACTATGTCACTTAGATAAGTGCCTCTAGCGGCACCTTTTAAATATTAAAGGGAGAATTTACCCAGCAGAACACATGCAAGTTAATGCACTCTGACCTTAGGTGTCATCCACCCAAAGAAAGGTCGGAGGAAAAGCTGTCCTTAACAGTTGAAAAAGGACTTCCCCATGACCCACAGTCACTTCCTCAGGTCAGAGTGTGACTACCTACTTCCGAGATGGGAAGAGTGATCCCAGGTAGATAAAGATATAACCTTTAGATGCTTGAAATTCTAAAGGAGGGGGCAAGTGACACTTTAGTGTATAAAAAGAGCACCCTAAGCTGGCCTAGAGAGACAAGAGAAGGAATGAGACTGGAGGAGGAGGCGTCCAAGAATGTAGGACCACATTCCTCAGAGAAGATGCAGCACAGCAGAGAAACAAAACTTTGAGGCAGATGCTGCTCAGAAGGCCGTTACCACGAAGATTATCACCAAAGTGGGAGAAATGCTGCAGACTTAGAAGTTTTTCCATACAGATCCACTGAGAGTTCTTCTGTGTCTAGACCAGATGTAAAAGTGCCAAAATGAAGGCACCTTTGGGTGAGTTCATTTTGCAGTTCCCATTGCCTGTCTTACTGTGAGAAAAATTAGCCAGCAACACAAGGTTGCAGTTACCACGGTACACCAGATTGTGGTTCAGGAATACCACACTTCAAAGAGGCTCTTTCTTTGTACCCCACATTGAGAGTTAATGGCCAGAGAATTGAATTGTTCTAGAACACTGGGATTCACAGGGAAGAGAGAGGTGTTTCATCCATGTCTCAGGAGAGATCAGGGTGGAAGTCCGGATATCCTGTCCTATGGAAATCATAAGACAGAAAAACCTTTCTATCATCCTAAGAATCTAAGGGAAATACATGCGTGTAAGTGTAGATGATAGGAAATAGATTCTGTTATTTTGTTGTGTGCTTGATGTGCATATCACTCTGTATATCTTTCTGTGAAAGTCTGCAACCCTTTACCCATGTTTTAATCTTTTTTTAGTTTTTACTTTTCCCCTTTCTAATAAAACTTATAAAATCACTTGGCTCAAAAGAGAATGAAGAGTTATTGCATACAGCCTGTTTCTTTAAGCCATGCATTCCCAACCTATGATCTGTGGGCCTAATTTGGCCCATGGAGTTTATTAATATGGCCCACAGTGGCCATCTAGGAACCTCCAGAAACTCCCACCACCACCAGAAGTCCCAAAAAATCACTTTCTGCAATGGTGGCGGTGGCAGCAACTGTCCCATCTTATTTATTTATTTATTTATTTATTGCTCAGCTTCCACCACTTCCCATGGCAGCGGGAGTGTTTCTGGAGCATTTTTGCTCCATTTTGGGAATTTTTTTTACCATGTATCCACTGTTTCAGCAGCTAACATGTGGCAGTTTGGAACTTCTGGTGCCAGGCGAAGTTTTTGGTAGTGCCTGGGTTTGGACCGCAGAACCAGGAAGTACCAAACTGCTGTGTGTTAGCTGTTGAAATGCAGCAGATATGTGGCAAAAATTCCTAAAACTAGCAAAAATGCTTCAAAAACACTATTTATCTTCTTGCAATTTCTTGCTTTTGAACTGCTACGTTGTGTTAACCCAAAACCAGAAATCCCAATTTCATTTGTGTTTATTTTTTTTATATATTTTTTTTTTCAATAAAGATGCTTTTAACCTTCATTTTCCATTCTCCTCGACTCTACCCACTATGCACACATGTCCATAAGCAGCCCACTGGACACACAATACTTTACCACAGATGAATAATGGCAAAGGATCTATTTTTAATAAATATTTCAATAGTCAAACCGCAAAGAAAAAGAATTTTTCCTTCCCGATTCCTTGAAAGCAGTTTTTCAATAAGAGGGAAAGCCAAAATGGAAAGTGGTTATGACTTCAAAGGAAAAACTTGCTACAGTGTATCTATTCTCACACCAATTTATCTATTCTGTTGTGGAGAGATACTATTTTCGAAGGAAAGAAGGTTAGAAAGAAGGTGTATTTTTGTTTTGTTTTAAACCTTCATAGAAAGTGGTTCTGAAGTCCAATCCAAATTGTATAAGTATCAAAAGAAAGGTTATTCTGTCCTCTTTCAAGAGTACTTTGGATCACTTCGATCGGTCAATCGGTTTTTTGCTGGATCACTGCCAAACACTTCCCCCCATGGAAATGTCATTTTTACAAGTCACGTTTTTCCTCAATATTTTTTGTGGATTCTTGCTATGGCATGATTTTTCTTAACATGTTGTATGCAAACTGTATCCACCTTAGGAAGTTGTCATATTCAATTTCTAAATTGGTTTTCCCTCCATTTATTTGGTTTTTGTGACCTCGTTTGAGTGGTTTTTTGTAAAATGCTTCATAGATTATTTTTCCAAAGTCCAATTCCAAATCTGAAAGTGTCCACACAAAGCTTAATCTTTTCTCTTTCAAACAGACTTTGAATCATCTGGTTGGGTAGTTTTTTCGCTGCCCCCCTGGCAACTAACACCCCCCCCCAGCAAAACTGTCACTTTTCTGATGCTACTTCCGAAAGCGATGACATCAACACGTTGCATTTTCAGCTTTTGTGTTTTAACAATTCTTAAAGTCGCCAAGATGATCTTTCAAATGGCATAACCCTTATTTTTGTGGGTGCCTTAGTTTCGGTGTTGCAGTTTCTCAAAAGTACATGATTTTCGTAACACTGCAAAAGCTGTCAGACCAGCCAACCGAAACATAAGATGTTCATGGAATTCACATCAAAAAATGTAATGTCATTCATTGGTAACAAAGGAACAGACTGCTGAAGAGATCTGTGGTTTCAGCTGAAAATCCTTGAAAACATCATCCAGGTAATAAGCACACAAGAAGTGAATGGGTGAGAGGAGGAAATAAATCAGAACACAGGAACTGGCTTTGGGCTAGTGGAGCGAATAAACTTTCAATAGGAATTAAAATCAAATTATATTCCTCTAATTATAGTCAGGCATATTTGAACAAAATGGTTAGCTCAAATGAAACTCAAGTGCACTTGACATTAGTGAGTTATGTTCTCCAATAATTTCAAATACATCTTTCTGAAAAGTCAAGTAGGCATTGATTGCATTTCAGAAAATTGGATACGTTTTTCAAACTCTGTGGGGGGAAAACACATTTAAATGGCCGGTGGAGCTGCTATTTAAGTGCTATTTTGCATGCTCTTCAGGTTTGTTAATTTTGAAATGTTCCAACAGGATGAAGGATGCAGCCTCAGTACTATGTTGCTCCACAGTTTAGACTGAAGGATGAAAATTGTCAGGAAACAGTGATTCCTATATACAGTATTGCAATAATAAAGAGAAGGGAAGTTGGAAAGTTCAGGTTCAAGGATCCCACGTTGATCTAGAAAAGTCACCTGGCAATCTGGGTCCAGTCATTTTCTTTCTAAGCATGATCTAAGCATGTGAGAATAAAATGGAGAGGAGAGCCTTATATACCATCTTGGAGCTAATTGAAGGAAATATAGGACATCATGATAGTTAATCAAGTACTAATAAATCATAGATTTAATTTGTGTACATCTCACTTTCTCCCATGCAAAAATATGCAGACATTTTGGTAGGATATAAATTTAAATGCAATCAATTTATTCAGTTGTGCAGCAGAACAAAAGAACATTCTAAAATTCTAAAAATGGAGGCACACCAAACCAAAAAAATGTGACATTGCCCCATGTCTCCTTTCCATCTAATTCCATTAAATAGGTCACAACCAGTGGGTAGTGGAGGAGAAGCATAGCTCTGGTGAGGTCCTAGAACAATTCAGAGTGGGTTCCAGGGCCCATAATATCTCTGGGACCAGGATCCCGAGTTTCCATTCCAGGATGGGTGGGAAACTGGTGGCCTACTGACAGAGCCATCCACCTAAGGTCTTGAGGCTTGGGGGATGAAACTGTCATGTTTAAACTGAAAGGCGAACTGGGAGGGTGCTGTATCTAGACAGTGCATCTTATGGCATTGAGAATTGCCCATAAGGTTGAACAAGAGTGGGGGCCAGAACAGACCCCACTGCACAAAAGGTTGGCAGTATTTTTCCCCAGTTAACATTAATGTTAAATAAAGTTGTGGCCCTAGTTTACACAAAGCAAATGTTTCCATGTCTTTGTTCTGGGGTTGTGGGGACAAGGAACATATCATTCCTTTGTTAAAATGCAGTGCAAGATTCCCCCCCCCCCAAAAAAAATGTTTTAAATTTGTTTTAACTTGCCTCCACCATCACCACCTACAGAGGCCCCCCCAAAGCCATCCAGCCTGGAGGGAACAAACGGCACTGGGTAGCTCAGGCAGCTATAGAATCACTGTCACCACCACCATTACCAGATGCTGTGTTGTTGTATTGTTTAATTATTCCAGTTTTTGTTTAATTATTCTAGTTATTATTGAAGTGTTTTTGTACTGCAATGATTTGATCCTTTGTAATAGTAATTACAATACATATATATTTTGAAATGTTTCTGAAATGTTTGTGATGCCATGTACAGTAATTGTGATTTTGTTTCTTTGTAAGCTACCCAGAGTCATTCTGCAAGTGGGGAGGCATACAATTAAATTAAATTAAATTAAATTATTTTTTAAAAAACTCTTGGTTTAATCTTATTTTGACAATAATATCCTATTTAAGTGATTTTAAACAGTTTTTATTTGTATGCTGTATTGTGTTCTTTCATTGAAAGACAAACAGAAAGACATGTGGTGATTAAATGTTAACTCTTCTAAGGTAAAGGTAAAGGTTTCCCTTGCGCAGAAGCCAGTCGTATCTGACTCTAGGGGTCAGTGCTCATCTCTGTTTCAAAGCCGAAGAGCCAGCGTTGTCTGCTTCTGCAGATGTTTCCGTGGTCATGTGGCAGGCATAACTAGACACCGGAGCGCACAGAACACTGTTACCTTCCCATCGAAGTGGTCCCTATTTATCTACTTGCAATTTCTTGCTTTCAAACTGCTAGGTTGACAGGAGCTGGGACAAAGACGGGAGCTCATTCCGTCCTGCAGTACTCAGGAATCGAACTGCAGACCTTCCGCCTCCCAGTCAGCGTCTTAGCCACTTGAGCCACTGCAGTAACTCTTCTACATGAAAGAAAATTGGTGTTATGAATAATGGCCTCATAAGCAACCGCAAATGTTGGTAGCCCCAAACAAGGCTATCCTTTGACTGACATCCAGTCTAAGTTTATGCATGGCATGTAGAACAGTCTTAGCTTGCCTGTGCACAAATGTCATAACTACCTACTAACCGAACTAGTTTATACTGTACAGCTATTATGTCAAGAAGTGACCCGAAGCTTGGTGTTTTATGCCTCATTCAAACACAAGTCTTTCCTTAGGATTTCTTGGGCATGTCATTTAATTAGTCCTCACAGACACCTTTCCAAACCTTTCCAATAAACAGAACTTGGTTTCCCTTGTTTGTTGAATGGGGGAGAATATCAGATACAACTTGCTGTTCTTTGCAACTCACCTCTATGAAACAGAGCCTGCCATAACAGGTTGCCATGAACTTTTGGAATTTTCATTGATAATTTTTTATCCTATCCACAAGAAATTGATGCATGCCTGAAGAAGTATCTTGAATCATGAAAACTTGCATAGTGTTTGATTTTTTTTGGAGTGATCCAATAAAGGTATTTCTCCTTTCTCCTTTCTCTTTGATTTTTTTAATGAAACTTTCCAATCCAGAAAGTGTTGCTTTTGCATCCACTTCAAAAAGGATTTAAATGTTAAATCTTTTGCACTGTCTGTTTTATATAAATTTGATGATTAATTTCTGAATTACTAATATGTTTACTTTTATTAGGAAGAATGTGCATGAGTTTGAGAAAAAGGAGGCAAAAAATCCCAAGCCTTTCTCAACTGTTGAAAATAGCAAATATTTTGTGACAGTGCTATCAAACTGTCCTCCATCAGTGCATAATTCTTTTTTCCAGCCCAGTTCACATTCAGTATTAGAAGTGGATTGAGAATAAAATGCCTTCAGCTAAACTGTGGCTTAGCTCCTTGAAGATCACACCTTCTTTTTCATATACAAGTTATCAAACTGCCCTTACATCACATTTGGAATGAGATTTGTAGATAAAGACAGTTCCCTTGTTACCTCCATTTTGGCATTTAGTGCTGATACATACAGGCTGTATGTGCAGTTTTGTTCTGTGCCCTCTAAGATATTGGATACAGGTGTACATGCAACTTTCCTCATAAATAAGCAAGGGACCTACAGTCATGCAATTCCAGCAGTTGGGTTGATTTACCAAGGGTACACAGGATCTATGTCAGTGATGGCCAACCTTGGCACTCCAGGTGTTCTTGGACTTCAATTCCTAGAAGCCCAAATTAGCACTCCTGCTGATCAGGGCTTCTGGGAGTTGAAGTCAAAGAACATCTGGGGGGCCAAAGTTGGCCATCATTGATCTATATGAACCAAAGACTGCAATGTTTGAAAAAATCACACTGATAAATTAGGATTCTGAGGGCAAGACTACACTCTCAAAAGTGAGGATATGAAGTCCTTTGATACCTGCCAGCCTCCCATAACAAGGGGATATTAGGAAAGACCATATATTGCTCAGATAGGCGTTTCTTCACATGTGTTTGTTCTGAGTAGGTTGTGTAAAGCTCAATACAACTCAATTGTGTCTCCCATTCCTCTTCTTTGTAATTTGTTGTACTCCTGTACCATTAAAGCACACCTTGAAAATGCAATTATTACATTTTTTAAAAAAAAACCCTTCCCATTTATGAAGGTGAGATATTGTGCTTCTGTAACCACAGTTTTAAACACAATGGATCTATATTGGTACAGAATATATTGCTTGCATATCCAGCAGGAAAAAAGATGCCAAGAATACACAAAGACCAGCCTGAATGCTCAAAACACAACTGACAATAGTCAAGATCATTTACAAGATACCATCTTGTGTTCACTGCCATTCACACTTGCTGAAAAACAGTCATGATAATATTTTCTGTGTGAATGAAAAGAGGAATCAGTTTCAGGGTATTCTCTTGCTTGTTGTCATTGTGTGAATGGTATTATGTAAGCAGTTCTCCGTTAACATCAAATAAGATCATCCCCAGCCACAAAGCAAAAAAATGCCATTTTTACACGTTAAATAAGTAAGCTTCTGAACATTTGTTATCTATATTTTTAAAAGTGTCTTTTAAAGAAATTTTTACAACCAGAAACAGAATCCCTTTTTAAATGCATATCTGGGAAGGAAGGGATTAAAGTTCTCTTCCTGAGTGTCATCCATTTAGAACAGGTCCTGACTCACATGGTAAAAAGTTCAGATTCCCCTAATTTGCAGCAGTGTATCTATATGTTGGAACATTCAGCGCCTAAGATTCAACATAACACAAACCTGTTCCATGAAGTTTGTATCAGTCAGTGTTTTACTCTTTTGAGAGATTTTTTTTTAAAAAATCAATATTTTAGCAGCTGCAGCCAGGATTCCTCCTCTTTCATCTTACAATACATTTGACATAACTGTTGTGGACAAGAAGAAGTCCTGGTTGATTGATGTTGCTGTACCAGGGGATGCACAAATTAAGGACAACCCTCTTGGGGGGGGGGGATCACAAAATACTGTGATTTGCAAATTGAAGTTGAGTGTGTATGGAAAAAGAATGTTTTTGTTGTACCCATAGTAATTGAATCCCTTGAAGCCATACCTAAAAAACTCCCTAGATATCTGGAAATTCTGAATTCATTGGATTTGAAAATCCTAATTTTAAAAAAAACTTTACAAGGAACTGCTGATTTACTTAGATTTTACCTTTATCAGTCCTTAGGTTCTTCATTAGGCCTTGAGCTGTACATTTTATTTCAGTCTTTGACTGTGAATCTAACAGTGTCATCATCATCATTATCATTGTCATTGTCATCATCTCCTTCAAGATAAGCAACATTTGTATTTTCAGTTTATATGAAAACACAACAATGGCCACAAGATTGGAAAAGATGAGTATATGTTCCAGTCCCTCTCCCACCCCCCAAAAAGGGATGAAGTGATTTCCCTACCTTTCCCATGCCGTTTGGGAACCATATCTGACAATGACAATGACACCTCCACAGCAGTAAGCACTGCATTGTGACTTTGGGTGAAGGGGTGGCAATTTTGAATTCTGAAATGGTTTTGCAAGTCATTTTGAAATTCAAAATTGCCAACACAACTGTTTCAGAATTCAAAATGCCCCCCCCCCTTCACCTGAAGTCATAATGCAGTGCTTACTGCTGTGGAGGTGCCATCATCGTTGTTGGATTTATTTATTTATTTTTCAAATTTATACCCCGCCTTGCTCAGGCGAACCTGACTCTAGGCAGCTTTACACAGTATAAAAAAAAAACATCACAAAATTACAAACAAACTCCCACGAGACGAGGTCCTCTATCGCCGCCCGGAACCCACAGGTTTTTCTCCCTTCGGGGCCGGCTGGCCGAGGGAAAGTCCAGCAAAGCGGCGGTGGCGTCTTCGAGCCTCCCTCGGCCAGGGAGTCTCCTTTTATCCTCCCTGCCGGTGGCGGGGCAGGGAGGGCGCGTCGTCATCATCATCATTTTCAAGGCTCCCTCGGCCAGGGAGGCTCCTTTTATCCTCCCGGCCGGTGGCGGGGCCAGGAGGGCGCGGTGGTGGTGGTGGTGGTGGCGTCTTCAAGCCTCCCTCGATCCATCACTGCAGGGAGGGGGGTTGCTGCATCTTTTGAACCTATCAAACAGGATACAAATAAATATTTATTTCCTACCTGACAAATCATAGATTTATGCTTACAAAGAGATTCTGTGTCTGGATGTAAAACATATTTTTAAAAAGAATAGAAGTTCAATCATTTCATCTATGAAATTATTGGCTTTTGCTTTGTGGCTCTAAGTCACTTGCTGATTATAGTGCAACCTACTGACCTCTTTAACAATCTTGTTCTCTTTTTAGTACCATTGTCTACCATCCTCAGAAGTGCCTCTTTAGGTTCTCAAGAAAATGTAGCCACTGACTTTCCCCTCATTATTTCATCATTTTTAAGCACTTGAGAATTCATCAACCATGGTTAGTTTTTGACCTTGGGCTTGGTGGAATAAGGATTCCATTTCTAAATGATCTAATTCTATAGAGTTGAATTATTTTTCTGTAGCTGAGCTAAGCGATCAACTTCAATTGGTGCCTGTTTGCCCCTTATTTTCTTTGGAACTTTGACCTTTGTATATTTATTTGGCTGCTATCCCATCTCAAGAGAAAGAATGAGTGGGGGGGGAGGGAGAGAGAGAAATTGGCTAATCTATGCTGAAAGGAAGGGAAGTCATTGGAAACCATTTAAGAGAAAAATCTGAAGTATGAAAAGAGGATCTTTCATTGTGAACCTTGCTGTGAATAAAGCTAAAAGCTCCCAACTAGCTAAATTGAAGTAGCCTTTGGAGACATTTATACCTGTCCTTGATTAAAACAACATTCTGGATAAGAGGGAAATTGATTAGTCAACACTTCTTAATGACTTTCAGATTGTGTATGAGCTGTCCAGTTTAGCTTCCGCACCTGAATCTGAGACTAGGTCAGTGATGGTAAACCTTTTAGAGACTGAGTGCCCAAACTGCAACCCAAAACCCACTTATTTAACACAAAACGCCAACACAGCAACAGGGGAGGGAAGAAATGTTCCCATTGGGCTGCTGAACAGAGGGGCTGGGTGAACTCCGTGCTGGGGGGAGGGAGGTAGTGCTCCCATTTGAGCTGTTTGGCAAAGGGGAGGAGCAAACAATGTGTTTTGGTGACTGCACGGGTGCCCACAGAGAGGACTCCAAGTGCCACCTCTGACATGCATGCCATAGGTTCGCCACCACTGGACTAGCTTATACCAATCCACATGGATGTGATTCTTTCCAAATCTTGTTTTTTTTCCCTTTCACTTCAGTATTAATCATGGGTTTGTTGTCACCAAATATTGTCATTATTATCCTTACCTCACCAGTGACAATAAAATTTATGTCTAAGGATTAATGAACTGGGGAGGAAGAATACAAGTTCATCAGCAGCTTGTACAGCCAGTCGGTCAAGTTGTAACAGATTATACTATTTCAGGTTCAGGAAGGCTGTTTCAGTATTGCTGATTTTTAATTGGTAGTGTTATTTTTTTGCCATTGAACATAATAGTCCAAAGAAAAACCCTGCATAAGCATCTGAAAACCACTCCTAAGATTCAGAAGTTTTTATTCCCGAGTGTCCACCCTGAACCTCCATGCCACATTGAATCAAGAGCTACAGAATCATGCAAGGGCATAGAAGCTCCTCAGTAGCAGGACTCAGCTAGCTTGCCTTCCAGAAGCCTTGGAAGACTTGCACACTTTTCTGAAGGAAAGGCTTGCCTTCTGAAGAGTGCAAAGTCCCCAACTAGCTTTCTCACAGTTCAGTGTCTGGAGCTTCTGATGCAGTTAACCTCTCTCCTCACAGTACTTGCCCTGACCAGATTTTACTAGACGGAGTCTCTTATTTTCCCTCCAAATTGACCTGCTAGCAACTGTCACCTGTGCTATGAGCTCAGGACCCAGTGCAAACATGACAGAGGTCTCCCAGCGTGGTGTTTTCTGGAGCTCTCCAGTGGAACATTGTAGAAATTAAAAATAATATACTGCATTCATCTGCTGTAATAGTCAGTACCAGTGGTGTATGTAAGTGTCACTAACCCTTAGGATGACAGGCTCTGATCCTGGTCCTAGAATTGACTGGTGGAAGCCCTTAATATACAGGGGCTCAGCTGTGTGGAGAGTCTGAAAAACAAAAGCCTGAGAGGAACCTCATTATTGAGAGAGTTTCAATGTGTGAAACTCACACAGCTATTAAAATATAGTGGCCAGAAATTTGAAAGACTTCCATCCAGGATATAAATGAAATTTCTATGGAGCTATAACATTTTTTAAAACAAACACACAAAACACATATCTCTGAACTTTCTTGCTTGTTTTACCTGCTGAGTAGATTAAAATTGAGAAGTCAACATGAGCTATATTATTAAAAGAGATCCTTTGGCATAAAGAAATGCTTACTGTTGTAGTAGCCTATTTGACCACCAAGAAGAAAGAAAAGACAGAAAGAACATTTAACAGTCTTGTGGCTCTGGAAACATCTAATGTTGATCCATTCTGAACATTTTCTTTGACTAAACTGCATGACTCTTTATATTTCATAGCCTTTCTGTTAAAAGTCTATATGAAGAGTTAAATTTTTCCCATGTACTCTTGCGAGATATCAGCAATATCAAAGCAATTACCTAGACAGGCTAAGGCTTCAAATTATGTCTTTTGTGGTTTTAAATGAAAATCGAAGAAAGGCAAGTATTCTAATAGGCTCAAGGTTGTGTGAGTATGAAGCAATGTATCATTTTGCATTGAATTATTCTGCTTGTTTTGTTTAAAATAACAAAAAGCGAGGCAGGAAGAACAGACATGTTCCTATTAAATGTAGTTTTATTAGAAGTGCTTGGTGGTAAACTGTGACAACTATAAAGTAAGACAAAGGGGAGCAAAACATGGAAATAGGGCAAATGGGATATAATAGAAGAATATTTTGTGTAGCACAAGAAAAATATGTAATATCTCTTAATGCTCCAACTATATGGTATGCACTTTTCTTTTGATTTAAGCTCAATATGTCAGCTTTGGTACAAACTCTAGTGTAATAAAAATACAATAAAATTCATACCAATTTAACCATGAGCAAAATGCTTTTTCGTGAATGTAGATTACCGAAAGTAAAACCTTTGGAGAAGTTGTTGCTGGCAAATAAATATCTAGCCTGAATAGAAACTTAGGTTCCAAACACTTAATCAAATACCTATGTGAGATCCATTGGTTCAGTGGAGGTATGTATAACTGATGAACATTTGAATGACATTTTTCTCTGGTATGGAGACCATCTATATGTAATGGTCATGGGCTACTATGATTAATAAGGAATCTTTCAGTTTGGTACATGTGTGCCTCTGAACACACAAAACCACCTTTCCTTGGTTCTTCGGTCCCTGTTTCAACAGGCCAAGATCCTATTCAAAGTTGATAGTGTAGAAAGCTCTTTCAATTAACTTATGTGGAATTGCTGTTGCTTGACAGATATCAGGAAGGGGCTGAGAAAGGCAAAATGAAGCATCAGGACAAATGGAAGCAAGGATGGATGTTCCAGGGGACAGAGGAGTTCAGCAAAGTTGGGATCACTGAAAATGTGCAGGAAAGGCAAATCAAATCAAAGGTGAGAACACGATGCACATCCAGTCACTCCTAGACAAACAGTGGAGGGAACTCTTGTCTCTCAGTTAGTTGATTTCACGTCTTCCAGGAGCCCCTGTTTGTAACCAGAGACCAATATTGATTGTTATAAACTGGATGTCATTTTCAGCCTTCTTCTCATCCACTTATTACCATATCAAGTAGTGGCAACAATGGCAAGGAACCTTGGGTTTTCACAGGTGTGACATTTTTCCCTTCAAGTATTTCATTCAGCTGGCTGTCCTCTTCAGTCAAGCCAAAGAAAGTTTAAGTCATTGTTGTGAGGAGAAGGCGAAGGGTAAGCTTGAAAGAAGAAGGACTAGGAAAAACCTGGACTGCTCTCCTTTGGCATTCACCAGTTTGCCTGCTGCTGCAAGTTTCACTCCTGTTGTTGGGTGCTGTCCAGGCATGATGGGCCATAGGCTGGACTTTTGCAGGACCTGGACTACCATGGCTTGTTGGTCATCAATGGAGGAAGAAGAGAAGGAAGTAAAAGAAGAGGAGGAGTAAAAGAGAGGAAGACATTATGTTTTTGTAATGGTGATTGCTCTTGCTGCTGCCACAAATACTTCCTAAGCATCTTATCACCACTGGAGCTGATTCTTTCTACACCTCCTCTTTCCCCCAAAACTGCTCTCTTATTCACTCCAGTTCCCAGCCCCTGCTTTCACTATCCAAGCTCAGCAGCCTAAGCTTTGGACATGCCTCTTCCTTGGTGGCTTGGATGCTTATGCACCAGGAGTTCCCACTCAGTGATGGCTAAACATGGCACTCCAGGTGTTCTTGGACTTCAATCACCAGAAGCCCAAGTCAGCACTCCTGTTGATCAGAGCTTCTGGGAATTGAAGTTTCAGAACACCTGGAGTGCCAAGGTTCACCATCACTGGCCCAGTGAAACTGATAGATAGATAGATTGTTTCTAACTGGGAAAGGAGCAGATGCAAACTGACTCCAAGTTTTTTTCCTCCTCTTTATGAAGACACATACACATCTTGGAAATTTGTGGTTTTTGTTTTTGTTGAATAGAACAAAATATCTCATCCTCACTTGCCAAATTTCAGAAGCACAGCTCTTTCTTCAGTGGGGAGAACCATGTTGTATAGGTCTGCTTGCCAGGAAGCCAAGCTATTAAAGTAAAGAGTAGGGATGTGATGAAAGCTTGCAGTTATTAAGGTTCTAATTAAGGTTGGCTGTCATACTATGGCTAGACAGCCCCTCAAAGATTCACCAGCCTCCTTGGTTCATTTTATCTCCAAGAAAAGGTTGCAAAGTGAAATAATTGCAGGCAAGAGTTTGATCTCTCTTTTTTATGCCATGTGCATGGTTTTACTTGCATAAAACTCATTTTTCTGTACAAAACCCATCACATTTATCTGTGGTAAAGGTAAGCAAAGTGAGTAAGATAGGGTGATTTATTATAAAGAGTTAAATAACCTATCTGATGCTATTGCTTGTAGTAGTGAATTAAAAAAGCATGTATTTTCCAACACAGCACATTTTACAGAAATTACACAAAAACATCCTTGAAAATACTCATATTTTCTCCAAGCCTCGTCATATCCCAGCATGGTGCTTCAAAAAGTTAAAAAAAATGGTTTCCTATTTACTGTGTAAGGATGAATCAAGTTAGAATTTATATCCCAAATAATGGCCTTCCTAATAAAGACAGTGGAGGGTGGGTAAGAATGAGAGCTCTAATTCAGGACTATAAATTTTGTTCAGTGTACCATGAATTCAAAACGAGATGTCTAGGAGTGAAGCACCGGAAAGACTTCACTCTTATGCCATTTTCACTTTATCTCATGTTTGATTTATTATACAGTATTCTCAAATTCTTTCTATTCCATTTTAAATATAGTTGTATGTTTAAGCAAGTTATTTCAGAAAATGACCAAATGCTCACTCAGTCATGATTACAATGCTACCTCGCTTAAAGAGCATAATGTGTTCCACGGGGTTGTTCTTTAAGTGAGTTTGCTCTTCAAGCAAAACACCATTGTAAGTGACCATTTGTGACTTCTGGTGTGTGTGTGGGAGGGGACTGCAAACCCTGATTTAGTTGTTAAGCAAGATTTTGGTTGGTTTTAGTTGTTAAGTGAGGCAACCATTCAGAGAAAATTTTGCTCTTTAAGCAAATTAGTCTCTAAGCGAGACTCTCTTTATGCGAGATTTTACTGTATATACTGTCATAACAGGGACAAATTTTCTTACAAAAACATATATTTCTATCAAGCCATTCTGAATCCAGGAAAAAACTTTTATATTATTCCATTTGCTTAATAATGATTGCAAACTACCAATAGAACGATGAGCTAAACTATTTTCCCAAAAGTCTGCCTCAGATTTTCCCCCACATGAAAGAGAAATATTTCCCTCACTTCCAGTGAAAAATTATATCATGAATCTTTATATCGCAAGCCCACCTAAGGTTGGAAGTATTTATTTTTTGTGTAATTATCTAGGATCAAAATGTCTCAGCCAGCACATTAGCTTCTAATACCCGGTACTTCCTTCTTAACATACTATAATAACTAATCATGGTTTGAATAGTTGTTGACCACAAATGGGGGGTTAATCTGAGAAAGACACCGTGATAGTTAGTTTGTAATGGTTGTCTCTGTCTATATGGAGAGCAATATGTGTTGGGAAATATTGTTGGCTTTGTTTCTTGCTAAATATTCTCAAGCCATCTCTACAATTTTATAGCTTACATCACCACTATCTAGTAGTTTGGATACCTTGCAATGATTCATGCCTTAAAAATATTAATAGAGCATTTCCGCATTACTATAACTTGCTCAGAGAACATGGATTATAGCATCATATTTCATTTGATTGAAATAACAAATGTAGGCTTTGTGGACCCAAGAACTAGCCAGTTTGTAGACTAAGGATGAAAACTCTGGTTTTGAACTCTAGGTCCCAAGTCTGTAAACCCAAAGTTCTGAAGCAACTATTGCAATTCTAGAGACCATTTTCAAGATTGACACCAGTTCTCCACATGGATTGAAGAACTGTGGATGCTAAATATCAAAATAAAATGCATCATGGTAGTTGTTGTCAGCTGCAACTTGTATCCGAGAATGCATTTCTCCCCATTGGCATGAATTTGTTTAAGGTAGATCCCAGCTTGTTATGAAGTGATCCACACACTAGGATCACAGAACCATCTCCTGCAACACATATGAAATGAGATACTGCAATGGACTGCTGCAGCCTTGAGGATATTATCAGGGTGCACCTTCACAGCCAGTCCATCTGGCATGGCCTCTTCCGCCTCCATGGCCATTGGGAATCAGAATTCCTCCACTCATTTTGCCATTGGGCCCAATATGGTAGTTTCCAGTGGCGTTTCCTCCAGTGAGGGGACCATCACCCCACCTAAAGGGGCTCATCTGCCCATAGCTGTTGCCCACTATAGGGAGTAAGTCAGATTACACTCAGTGTTGAGAGTACATCTGAAAGTAGCTCGAAATTTGATTAAACGGACAGAGGTAAATAGAAATCAACATTCATTGGAGAAGACCAATCAATGGTCATCATCTGTCGTGTTTGCAGTTTCCAGGTTAATGTATCTCATCAGGTTCTTGCAAGAATAAAATGTGTGATCCAATCTATAGTCCTGCGCTTCTGCAAAGAATGCATATGTGATTAATAGTCATAAGTCATACTTAAAGTTAAAACTTGCATAATGACTCCCACATCTTTTGGCAGTGTACTAACAATGTAATGTATATTGCTTCAAAATGCTGCAAATTGAATTTAATGATATAAATTGCAATACTGTAGTATGCCATTGCTATTAGTAAACCTTGTAAATAATTAAATCTCTCTGGGGAAATGCAAATAATTCACTGCAGTAATATAATTGTGTGGTACACACAACTGTAGCTCCTCACATTTTCACTCATCTCCCTATTAGAGAGTTGGTCCTTTTAGTATTTCCAGGTTTTTCTTTTTAAATCCTCACCATTTCATGGTGCTTTTGGACACCAGTCCACTGCAGTTGTTGCCTATCTAAATACAATTCTATTCGTTATATTTTAATAATGATGTTTTTGATTATTTGGAATTTTCACTGGGGATTGTTCATGGAAGTTCCGCTTGGAAAGGTTGACAAACTGGGTGAATTCTGTTTGTTTCAGAAGGTTTCGATTGCATTCCAGGAAAACTTGCATGAAGTAATCCATTCATCTCAAAGGTGCGGCAAAAGTTTTTCTTTTCTTTTAAAAAATATTTTTGGTGAAAACATATGAACATGGCTACCATTTAAAAAACAGATTATTGACAAGACACTAAACATATTAAACAATGGCAGCAGCTCTCCTAATGACAGGTTTCCTATTAACTTGCCAACAGAAGAGTACAGTAATACCTCGGATAACGCTAAGACTTGGTTCCACAAGTCTTGGTGTTATCTGATTTTTAGTGTTATCTGATCCGTGTTAAAATCCTATGGGATGGATCGGATAACATTAAAGCTCAATAGAGATACATTGTAACCGCAAGGCTTTAGCAGTTGTTATCCAATCCATCCCATAGGACCTTAACGTTATTTGATCCAATTCTCCTCCCCAGATTACTTATCAGTATGCGATTTTAGCGTTATCCAAGGTAAACGTTATCCAAGGTATTACTATAGTTGCTTAACTTTTTGTTCAGTGTTATTCACTGAAACTAAAGTTCTAGCCCTCAGGCTGCCATTTTCTGAAACTTTAATGATTCTACCTGTCCCTGTACTCAGTTAGACAAACCTAACAATCCTTGAGGAAGACTAACTTCTGGTAGAGCATTTCTGAACCTATAATGTTGTTTTCTGCTGAGAAATGGTGGGGATTTTTGAAACAAAATGGAGCACACGTATGAGTAACTCCTTGTAATATGCAAGATGTAATGCAGGAGTTCTCAACTTTTTAAAGCTGGGAGTCAGGTCATGCTCCCTCAGACATCTTCCGGGGCCAGGTGGCCATTTTGCCCTTCCTACACCACATGACACTTCCTGGTGTGGTGGAGGCAGTGGGGGACCACATAAAATGGTGTCACAGGCTGTATCCTTCCCATGGGCCACAGGTTGAGAATTTCTGATCTAATGCTTTAAGAGACATTTCTGCAGCAATTGCTTTTACTTTGTGAGTGGGTCTATTCCCCTTAGGGATTCAAGTAAAACTAGCTAGTCTACTTTCAAAGGTGCTTTGTCACTATGAAATGTTTAATTTGTTATTTTGAATCTTTGTTATTAATGTTTCCTCCTTGAAATTTCATATAAGTGCTTGCAGCTGGTTTTCAATTAGAGGGGATGAGGATATCCACACACAAACATGGATAGAGAGAGATAATTTGAATTCATGAT
The DNA here is from genome assembly GCA_030440675.1 of Furcifer pardalis. Classification (NCBI taxonomy): domain Eukaryota; kingdom Metazoa; phylum Chordata; class Lepidosauria; order Squamata; family Chamaeleonidae; genus Furcifer; species Furcifer pardalis. The sequence continues at coordinate 159,679,859 of CP126894.1, forward strand.
GACTGATGTACATGGAGGGGAGAGGGAAAGGGTTAGTGAATACGTACCTCAGTGAGAAAGGAAAAGCAGAAGGCTTAGATGTCATTGCCTTTTTGCTTATACAGTAATACCTCAGATAACATTAGTATCGAATAACACTAAAATCGCATAACATTAAGGAATCTGGGGGGAAGAATTGCATCAGATAACATTAAGATCCTATGGGATGCTTCAGATAACAACCGCTAAAGCCTGTGTGGTTACAATGTATCTCTATGGATCCCATAGAGGATCAGATAACACTAAAAATCATATAACACCAAGACTTGTGGAACCAGGTTTTAGTGTTATATGAGGTTTTATTGTATTCCAGCCTTACCACTTAGTATTCACATTAGTTGGACTGGATTTCTAGCTTTTCTTGGGGAAGAGGCAGCATTTGAGAGTGTTTGGGGTCTTGCGGCTCTGGCTTTGGATTTTGGCAAGCAGAGATATGAAACTAAAATTTACCATTGTGCAACACTGGTCTGGTGGGTGGAAAGCTGTTACAGGCATTCAGTGAATGTAGCATTTAGAATTCTTAGAGATTTAAAGTTGTGGTGTCACTGCATGCACATGATAGGGTACACACACATTCACGCAGAGTGTGCACCAATATAACTAAGCAACATTGCTATTAAAATGTCAAAATTACATTCTGCAAACCATGGATGCTAGATATGCCAAAACATGAACTGAGGGAAAGTTGCTTCTCTCATTCTCTTCTCTGGATGGTCAGCAACCATTTATATATTGTGAGTGGGTTTTATTGCATTGGGATTGGAAAGGGAGAAAAAAATGACTTTTAGAAAAATAACATGTAAGATGTGAGGCTTCTGTACATATCCTATTTGCTGGCATATAAGACTCACTTTTTTCCTTGTAAAATACACTGGGAAAATGGGGTGCACCTTGTATTGTATATAATGGCCTGTAATGGGCTATTTTGGTAATAATGGGGTATGTCTTATACTCTGATGTGTCTTAAGCACTAGCAAATATGGTATTCAGAGACAATTGATTGAGCCTTACCCCTATTTTCTGAAAAGAGAAGCCACATCATTTTGTGCAAGACAGGTACAATACTATCACACATAACTAACAGTAACACTGATTGTTTTAAATGTGTTTTTAAAGCATGAAAACCACTTTTGCTACATCAGTTCAATAATCTTTACAGTAGCCCTAACCCTGAGTCACATCAATACAGTTGTACCTCGCTTAAAGAGCATAATGTGTTCCACAGGACTGCTCTTTAACTGAGTTTGCTCTTTAAGCAAAACACCATTGAAAGTGACCAACTGTGACTTCTGGTGGGAGGGGGGGATTGCAAACCCCAATTTATTTGTTAAGCAAGTTTTTGGTTGGTTATATTTGTTAAGCAAAATGAACATTCAGAGAAAATTCTGGTCTTTAAGCGAGTTACTCTTTAATCAGGCACTCTTTATGCGAGGTTTGACTGTATACTAATTCCTGTTTTGTTGTGGATATGAGGCTGAGGTATTTTTAGACATGGTTCATTATGATCATAATGATCGTGGGGAGTTGTACCTGTTAATGCTTTCTTCCTTCATGCATATCAAAATGTTTTGGGGATCCTTTCTTTGTTTAGCTGGTTGCATACTCTCTTTCTGTATGGCACATACTATAACTGGCTGGCATTGTGATATTGCCAGAGAGTTATATTATGGGAAAGCCGATCACTTTTTTGAATAGTGTGTTTCTGTGTGCCTTGCACTACTGAACTGAATACTTGTTACATTCTTTATTTTCATTGATCCAATATGTCTCTACTTGCTGAAAGACTTCAGGGACAAACATTTGAACCGCATGAAATTATTTGCTTCCAGGTGAGAGCAAGAAAAGGAGCAGCAGTGTTGTTGGGTTTTTTAAATCAGGATCTCTGTAATTTTCACAAAACACACATGCAAACTAGTGTCCTTTCCCTTTGAGAAGTATGCAACCAAAGAGCAGTGATACAGGAGTTTGCTCAATAACTGCTATTACATTACTTGGGCAATTTGGATCAGTTTACAAACAAACAAACAATCAAACAAACAAACAACTTTTCTTTTCTCATCCCCGTCCTTTGGTGGAATGAAGAGAACAATTTGGAAAGGGCAATGAAAGGGACCATGTCACCCCAAGAACATCTGTCCGTCCCACCAGGGCAGATTGGAGAGGCTCTCTTATCATACCATCAGCTAGAGAGGCGTATCTAGCACCAGAAGGAGGGCCTTCTCTGTGTCTGCCCCGACCCTTTGGAACCTCCTGCCAATTGAGTTACATCTACAGACAGAGCTCCTGCCCTTTCGGAAGGGCCTAAAAACCTGGCTGGCAGGGCAGGTGTGGGGCTCCAGTAATATGGGGTCCCATGTTGGGTGGCTGATCTGATGGGACAGCCACCCCTCCCTCACTCTTTTAAACTTTTTAAATCTTTTTAAACTTTTTAACCTTTTTAAATCTTTTAGATCTTTGTAAATTTATAGTTTAATTTTTTAAATTGATTTTTAAGTGATTTTGAACCTTAGGTTTTAATTTCTGAATTTGTAGGGGGATTGTTTAATTGTTTTGCATTTATTGTGTATGGTCTTTCCCCTTTTCTGCAAGCCCCCTAGAGTCAGGTTTGCCTGATTGGGGCGGGATAATAAATCTAAATAAATAAATAAAGTAAATAAGATTCACATCCACAGTCTTGTTCATTATAAAAGGCATGCCTAAGACTTGGGCTTTGAGTCTGACAACTTCATTCCCTCTGAAATGGGTATTTGCTAGAGAAGGCTAGACAGTGGTGGGCAGCCAAAAAAATTACTACCACACTGTGGGGGGAGCCAACATAGTGGGTGGAGCCAATGTCATGACATCATGGGGAGAGCCAATGATGTGGGCAGAGCCAATGTAAAAAAAACCTCATAAAAATAAGTACACATAAAAATACAAATTAAACAGACATAAAAATACATAAAATACACATAAAAACACATAAAATACACCATAAAATAAATACACATTAAATAGACATAAAAACACATAAAAATACCAATTAAATACACATAAAATACATAAATACACATTAAAAATAAATACACATTAAATATACATTAAATAGACATAAAAACACATACAAATTAAATACACATAAAACACATAAAAACACACATTAAAAATAAATACACATTAAATAAACATTAAAATACACCCACCCACCCCACATCCAAAAGTGAGTCACTTACCCTGGGGAGCAGGCTATAGGGAGCTTCAAGCTAGCAGCTTCTTTTCCTCCTCCCCACTTGGGAGGACAGCAAAGAGGCCGCGCATGCGCACCAAGCACTGTAGGCATGCATGCACACCAAGCGCTTGGTGCACATGCACAGTGGGGGTACCAGTGAAAAGGTAAGCTCCCGAGGAGGTTCACCCCAAAAGCCGCTACTGGTTCCCCAGGAACACCGGGAAAAGTTACTACCGGTTCTGGCAAACTGGTGCAAACCTGTTGCTGCCCATCACTGAGGCTAGATATCTTTTTTTCAAACATTTGCAAATGTTGGTTTTGATGCCTCAATTAGGATTCCAAACAATGTAGAATCCCCAAAGTCATTGCATTCCTGGGATAATTATAAATATTCAATATCTGCTTCTCCCTCCAGGTGTTTAAAGCACAGGAGTCCTGTTAGGTGAAAAAGCTGTAGGAAAAGGGGGTCTTGGGGCTGATATACAAAGCACGCCTAGCTTTATTTGGGTTATTGTTTCAATCTAGGAAGGAGTTTTGAAAGTAGTGTTTCAGAGTGGGATGTTAGAGAGTACATCTGTGTTCCGGTCACTATTTCTATGAGCAATGACATCATCTGCATAACGATCAGAAAATCCACATAATATGAAAATATTACTTCCAAGATTTAGAAACTGGAATGTGACCACCTTAAAAGACAGAGGACTTCCTGACACTTCAAGCAGATAAAGAAGAGTTTGAAAAGGAAAAGGCTAAATGAGCACTAAGCCAACTGTGAGACCAGAAAGAAAGAAAGGAGATTGTTGAGGATATAGAAGAAAAGCAGAAAAGAAGATGAAGATTGCCAAATGGAGGAGGAAGAGGAGAGTGATTTAAATGTAAAGGAGGCCTCCAAATGCTCAACCTGAAGTGTCTGTGTGGTGGGAAGAACGGGAAGACAAACAAAGAGAGAAATGTCGAAGGAAGAGATAGCATTGGTTTAGGGAGCAGTGCAGCTCAGCCATGGAAACTTACTGGGGTGTGGCCATGACAAATAGTGCACATACCTTGGAAACCCTTTCTGAGTTGGCAAAACGTCAGATGTTATTTGACGGCACAAAAACAATCCAGGCAAAACTTTTACAGACTGAGTCATTACGCGGAAGCTCATTTTCAAAATATAATATGTGTGCCAGAGGAAGATCATGAGAATTTCTAACAGGCCAGATCCAGGTATCTTTGCTTAAGCATCAATGTATTGCAATGTGTGCTATCTTTCAACACATTTTCCTGCAGTTCCTTCATAATGTGTTTTAGTACTTGTTCATAAGGACTTTAAATTGTATTAAATTTATATGGACTTTAAATTGTATTGTGGGATACACAGAAAGAGCTTCCTTGAAGATTGTAGTATTTTTAAACCACAATCGTGTGTACCCTGGGCAACGGCCACCTTGTGCCAGCTAATCTTTCTCACACTAGGTCAGGCAAAAGGAATTGCAGAATTAACTCACCAAAAGATGGCTTCATATTGGCATAAAGATTGCCCTGTTTGTCCTACATAAAGTACGGATGGACATTTTTGGCAAGAGATGGCATAAATCACATTGGCAGAGCACAAGTAAAACTGCCTTTAATGTTGTGTATGGTGCCATTGGGTCCAGTAACACTGTTTCCAGGGTGAATGTGGGGGCATAGTTGACATCTGGATTTGCAGCAGGGTCTAGTTCCCATATCTGCTCCACCATAACTGCTCCACTTTTCCACACATGGAAAAGAAACCCTGGAGAAATTCCACCAAGACTTCAATAGTTTTCACCCAAATATCAAATTCAGTTTGGACCAGTCTACACAACAAGAAAATTTCCTGGACACCACTCTGAAACTATAACATTGATATCTTAGTACCATACTAAGATGTACCTACCTGCATGCCTCCAGCTTCCATCCAGAACACACAACAAAATCCATTGTCTTCAGCCAAGCCCTCAGGTACAATGGCATCTGCTCAGACCCACACGACAGGGATGCCAAGCTCATGGACTTACAAAATGCATTTCTCAAACTACAATGCCCATCCAATATGGTTAAAGAACAAATCAACCGGGCTAGACAAATACCCAGGAGTGATCTACTACAAGACAGGCCCAGAAGGGAAAGAAATTGCACACCACTGGTTGTCACCTGCAGCCCTCAACTTAAATCCCTCACACGCATAATGAGGGATCTCCAACCGATCTTGGACAAGAGTGCTTCACTTTCCAAAGCCCTTGGTGACAGACCCCTACTCGCTTATAGACAACCCTCCAATCTCAAACAACTATTGACACACAACAGATTACACAGAAGTGGAGCAGATATGGGAATTAGACCTTGCTGCAAATCCAGATGTCAACTATGCCTTCATATTGGCAGTTTCACATCAGGCCTAGACACAGAAGTGGTAGTAGTAGTAATTGCATTGTAAACTGCTCTGGGATAAACATTTTGGAACATTGATAATATGCAAATGCCTTAAATGTATGCATACAGAAATACTGTATATACATTTTAGTCAATCTGAAAAATAAGTCAAGGGAATAAATACTAATAAAGCCCACCATGACTCTGGGGCTTATCAGATTTCCAGCTTCTCTATTCTAACACTTCTAGTTGCCAAGATGTTTGTGTTCTGGCAGAAGCAAGAATACAGTTTGTTTTCTACAGGTGTGCATCGGGAAAGTAGGCCCTTGATGTTTAATATAAGGGCAAAAACCTGTATTTTGCATTGGGTAGTGAGTGCTGCTGCTACTGCTGCTGCTAAACAAGACATGAAACTGCCAAAATGAAGCCACCTTTTGGTGAGTTCATTCTTTAAATAATGGTACTGCAAATCTGTCTGTAGTTTATTACCAAGATTTCCTAAAGTATTTGTTTGTTATGTATTTCTCTTATGCATTTTTCTTCTTGACTAAAGCGTATTGATAAAGTTTTTATAGATACTGTACACATTTTCACTTATGTATGTTTACTTGTTTATAAGCCACAAAAAGAGAGAGGAAGGAAGTGGGAAAATGGACTGCCCCTAATTTCCTCCCTGTGATGGGAAATTGAAGGACACATGCACGCTTCATAACCTTTTAGAAGACAAATTGAGTAGAGTGATTTCTAAAACAACTGATTAATGTAGCTATATTTTTCATTCCTAGCCACAATTTCCTCATTGCTTCTTTAATGCAGGAAAGTACATTGAAAAATAAAACCAATTTAATTAATAAATCTTAAGTAGAGAAGAGAAAGGTCTTATTATGCTTATTCCAAAGCATATTAGTTCTTTGCAGGCAGCTTGAATTCAATATGTTGTAAGTACGTGACAACCCTGAGGACTAATGTCCTTTGGTGGTGAAGTCCACAATGAAGGGCGATGGCCCCCAAGTGGATTTAATCCCACTTGAATCTGTCTTGATGGAGGGCAGCAGCTTCAGCAATACTGGCCTGAGGCTGAGGAGGACTTTGTGTGCCAAAAGGGCTCAGGACCAGAAAGTGACTCATGGAACTGGATCAGTGGTATGGATGTCACACTGAATTATATTCTCAGGACAATCTTCATGGCTGATTGCCATTATGATAGCCAAGTTCGAAAGCAAGAAATTGCAAGTAGATAAATAGGGACCACTTTGGTGGGAAGGAACAGTGTTCCGGTGTCTAGTCATGCCTGCCACATGACCACAGAAACATCTGCAGAAGCAGACAGCACTGGCTCTTTGGCTTTGAAACAGAGATGAGCACTGAACCCTAGAGTCAGATATGACTGACTTTCGAGCAAGGGAAACCTTTCCCTTACAGCACTTGAAGAACAATAAGAATACAAAAGACTGGGCACTAGGCCACACTGTATGAGAGTGTAGACTCCAGAGACCCTTTGCAACTAATCAGAGGTCTTTTGTCACAAGGGCAAGCTAGTGTACTGGCTGTGTGATCCTAGTAGTAAAACCAGATCACCCATGGAACAGCTGTTTCTCTGTTAGTATACATGTTTATCTTATACCATAACTTGCAACAGTTGTGCACTGCTTCAGGTTGGTATGTCTTCCACATGTATAAGGCATTAAATGTATTTTACTGGTGCATACATATAATGTTTGGGAGTCTCCCTTTTGAAGTCTTTTTGTTGAACAAGAGGGATAGGCTGCAACCAATGGTGATCTGACCATAAATTGGGCTAAGCAAATCAAGCACTTTCTGCACACAAATATTGGAAAATTGCTTAGTTTATTCCACATACAGTTTGGATCCCATCTAGGGACCTGAAAAATACTTGTTAAAGTCAGGATCCTTGTTGATTTATGCTATTTTTATTAATTCGATAAAATAATCCATGCTTTGATTGCAAGATTCTTTACCTCCAGACAAAGAGCAAGACAAGAACCTTTCAGCCACTATAGTTGGCCTAGCTCAGAGTGTTGGAGCATTGGCTATGATGCTAAAGGCCAGAAGTTTGAATCTTTACTATACTTCCAGGAGAAACTAGCTGAGATGACACAGAAGATATGTATTAGTGGCTGCTTGCATTTATGTGCCTTGCTGCTTGGTAAGTTGCAGAATCCAAGAATGCCAACAGAAGAACAGACTAGTAATTTATAATACATAATGTGAAATCAAGTCAATCCCAATTTATGATGGCCCTTGCTGGGTTTTTCTAAGTATAAGGATTCTGAAGCGCTTTATCATCCCCTTCTCCTGAGGTGCCTTGGAACTGTGCAGCTTGCCGAATGCCACGTAGCCTGGGTCTTTTCTCAGGAGGAATAGTGGGGAATCAAACTCCCTGTTTCTGATACCCAATATATGACACTATCTAACCTGCTTTTGCAAACTTTTCCCCCACCCCCCAATATGGTTCTCTTCAGTAGCCAGGGGGAAAGCCCTGCGTTGCACCTGAATTAGGAATGGCAAACTGGTGTGAACCTGCTGATGCCCACCACTGGTCCTCTCCCTAGCTGTATCTACTGTTTTTGGCTGGTCCAAATGGCTGAAAAAATCATTCAGAGAATTCCATGTGGTTTTACTAAGAACTTACTCAAAATTATACTTTTATTCAGAATTTTCTCCAGAAAGAATTTGAGATTTTTAACAAATATAGAAGTAGGAGGATGTACAACCTACAGACCTGTTCATCTTCCAACCATTTAAAAAAATATCTGAAGTGACTCTAGTGAGATCTCCATGCTTTCTTTTCAAAAGGAAAATTACCCTTTCTTTGATCTCTTCCTCCCCATTCCTAAAGTAAAACACAAGCAGGTGTTTTGAGTACAGCTTTAAATAAACACAAGGTCTTGGGGGAAAGTAGCCCATAATTAATTCTCAATGGCATGTCATTTCTCCATATTTGACTGTAAATTTACAGACACATTGGACCATTACTTTCTCACATATGAAATAACTTTCCAAGAAAAACAGAATAAATCCAGAGCTCATTCCAGAAAAATGAATTAAATCAAAGTTGTCACCCATCCTGTGTAGTATGTGGGGATGTGTATATGAGAGAGAGAGAGGGCCACCCTGCCCCCAAGGGTTTTCAACCTCTTCACGTTGATTTGTGGATTAGAAACCAGATTAAAGCAGGGTTCCAATTAACAGAGGGAATTATGTTCAAGCCAATGTGAGAATAAGATTATATAAAATCTCCCCATCGAAAAGAGCGAGGCTAGGGACATAAAAGTTGAGCCTCATAGATGTTTCTGTAACCCTATTCTGACAGAACAGTTAAATCATGCTCTGTCTATATTGAGAAGAGTATCTACTCAGAAGTGAGCTACAGAGTTCAGTGGATTAGCAGGTAAGTGTAGAACTACATCTTCATCTGACTCTCATTCCAGTCCACCATATTTTACACACAAGAAACCCACATGAATCCATCCTGGAAGAAACTGGCCAAACACTATGCCCTTTGGATTTTGGTCAACCATTTATTTTTCCTTGTCAGTGTCAAGATGAAAGGAATTCAGTATACATTGGTGTAGGAGATCTGGGCTCAGCCATTTGATTTTTCTCCTCCTTTTCACTCCTAACTTCCTCTTATTTCCCCCCTACTTTTCTAATATATGATTTTCCCTTATCATATTTCTAAGCTACTGGGAAAGAAAGCCTTTGGCAAAGCTGAAAATGTTATTTCCAATAAAAAGAGCTTGCTTTTGTTCTATGGATCCAAGTTCTATGGATCCAAGTGATTATGCTGTTCAACTGCTGTGGTCAAGGACAGACATTTAAAATTGCAGCAAATGCATCCACTTTTTCACATGTGACAGAGGCAAGCGATTTTCTTACAGAAATATTTCTTTTGGTTCCAGGAGAATTGAACAAACCAAAGCTGTAGTGAGCTTTTTACCACAGGCTAATTCAGCTGAACAATTGCCTGTAAACTCAGGAGACAGTGGAGTTACTTGGATGGCTTGAAGGCTTTATAGCCTAGATTATGGGCTTCTTTGATTCTAGGTCACTGGTTCACTTTTAGGCCATCTAAGGATATGCTGTTCTTGCTGTTGGACTGGTTAATGTCACACATAACCCTTAAGACCTACTTTTTATCCATTGGGATGAATGGCATTGACTGAAAAGCAGCTGAATAAATGAATGAAGTGCAGTTCATGTGCTCTCATTCTGAAGGTCCCTAGAACCATTGGCTTTTAGGTGGAAAATCCCCAGATCTTTAAAATGTCATCATCGACTGAAATTCATATCTGAGAATTCATTTTTCTCCTGAAGCAGGAAAAAATGTTACTGGCATGAATTTGTTTAAGGTGGAACCGATCTTGCCATGAAGTGACCCACACACTATGATCTATGATGGCTCCTTAAAATGTACCATGGGATGAAATCAATTTATGCCTGAGATTCTGAGACAGTTGGCTTAGACCAGTGTTTCCCAAATTATTATTATTATTATTATTATTATTATTATTATTATTATTATTATTATTATTATTATTATTATTATTATTATTATTATTATTATTATTATTATTATTTCAAATTTATATTGCCGCCCACTCGCCGTGGCGACTCAGGGCGGCTTACAGACAATACATTACATTACATTACAATACATGCTGATGTTTGGACTTCAATTCCCAGAAGCTTAAGTCAATTCCCCAAAGCACTGATCAGTCAATATACTGGCTTAGGCTTCTGGGAACTGAAGTCCAAACACCAGCATTTGGGAAACACTGGCTTAGACTGATACTCCTTTAATTGCCATCCATCCAACCTGCAGAATCCTCAGTTTTGTAGTTTCCTGAGGTGCTTAAAATTCTAGTGCAGGTTCTTAAAGAAGAGCACGTTGGCTCTTTAATAGAGAATTATAGCTGCTGAGCCAAAGTACAAATTCCAGGATTCCAAAGGGAAATTAAAAATAATAACTGTGTGATATCAGATCAATTCTGGTGACACTTTCCAGGATTTTCTAGTTAGACAGGACTAAAAAGTGGTGTATCATTCCTTCTTCCCTTTTCTCCTAGGAGGCAGAGTTTGGAACTAAACTCCCAACCTCTGCTCTGTAGTTAGATGCACAACTGTTGCACGTTATGATATAGCTACTGATCACATGTAACACTGGATAGGAATACATATCTCCTTGGTTTGCAAGGCTTCATCAGCTCTCTGTTAGATTCTTTGCTGGTCATAACCTGTAAAGTCCTTAACATTGGTGCAGCGTGGGGGGAAGGGGTGCAGCCCACTCCAGGTGGCATTTTGCAGGGGGTGGCAACATTTCACAGAGAAATGGGACACTGCTGCCCCGGCCTTCTTGGCAGCCAGGGCGAGGATAGGTGCCAGGACCCTCCACCACAGCCGTCGCCCTGGGCCACTCCCCTGGGCTGGGGGGCACCGGGAGGGCCCGGGCCTGACGACACAGTGGGGACTAGGGGGGGCTTTTCCTCCTTCGCCACCTTTGTCCTCTTCTTCCTCAGTCTTCCTCTTCCTCGTGGCCAGCTTGTGGCACCAGGCAGTGGTACACAGGGCACAGGGCTGCCCTTGGTCCTGGGTTGAAACCGAGAGACTGAGGCGGCACAGCACAAGCCTAGCATCCCAGGCGCGCAGCTGCCCCACCTCCATACCTGGCGGCGGCAGATTGTCCACCTTCAGTGGCAATGGCACCCTCCCCCCAGCATAGAGTTCACCATGCCCCTCTGCCCAGCAGCCCTTCCTCCCCTGTTCCTGTGTTGGCACTTTGCAATAAGTGGGTTTGGGCACTGGTCTCTAAAAGGTTCGCCATCACTGATTTAGGACCTCTCTTCACAGTCCATGATCTTCTAAATTTTGGCACCCAAGGAGAATAAAACAGTAAATACCAAGAAACACACATTCTTCCATCTGTGACAAGCTTCCTACAAAAATTTGTCAGGTGTTCATCCCTGAAAATGGAATTATAAAAATCTTATTTTTCTTAGTGCTTTCAACCATTGACCCGAGAGGCTGAAATTTGTTTTAGTTTTTAATCCTATTTAAATGCAGGTGCTTTAGCTACTGACAGGGGCTTATTGTATTTTATTATAATTATTTTATACTCTAAATTTTTATTGTTGATTTCAATGATGATTTAATTCCCAGACCATGTTCACACTAATGGAGCAGTATACAAATGGAAATATTAAATATATTTAATTGAGGTTTAAGAGGGACTTTCAAAACTCTGATATCTTATAATCCAGGGAAACAGGTTGAAAGGTACTAGTGATTGTACATACTCAATGGTGACCCCATATCTTTAGAACTCCCTCCTCAGGAAATGCACAAGATATTGTTATAGCTATTAAAATCAACAGTGCTGGAGATATTTCTATTTCAGGCTGTGTTTGGATGAGATGAGCTGTACTTGGGAGAACAAATGTTACAGCATGACTTTTCACATTTTGGGTTGCAATTTACCCTATGGAAGGCAGTATGCTCTGAAAAGAACTTATTGATATGTTTATTCTGTCAATAATAAGCTCCTGTCGTCTTGCTGCAATACATAGGTACTCATGCTTTTAGCCTGACATATCTCAAATGTAAAAGTAGGATTGAAAGATATGTTGATAAGCCTTAGAAGAAAAAATGACAACTGTTCAAGTAAATCATGAGGTGGTATGTGTGTGTTCCCCCCATTTCAGTAACTCCCAAAGCCACAAATCAATGTTTAAATCTTATTGAACAAGAAATGAAACATGCAGGTGGAGATAGAAGCAGTTGCTTCAAGGAAGTCTAGTGGGATTACTCCAGAGTGCCAGCAGATGGTATTTATGTAGGTGCTTCTGGACTGTGGTCATCCCACTTTAGCATCCTCCAACAAGACCTACATTTCAAAACATCACACCAGACACATCAGCTTCTAGTTGGGCACTGTGCCTGTATGGGAAGGGATTTCATTGGAAAGTGAACTGTGATCTTTTAATGTGATAGTTTAGTTCATTAACCCACCCATAGCACCTACACAAATCGTTTGTGCTTGAAGGTTAAAGCAGTGAATCACATTACACTGCACATTATCATGAGTTACTGTCAGGCACCAGATACCTCCCCCCCTCAACCCCCCCTTAAAAGCACTGCTGGACCTGTATCCATGCAGAGAAAGGTTTTGAAGTGATTTTCACCCCCTTAAATAATCATGAAGCCCCTCCGATTAAAAAAAGATAAATAGAGAAAATATAGGAAAAACTACTGGAAAATATGTATTTCATGAAGATTTTTTAAAATAATCCAAAATAAGGTGCAGGAGTCAGAATATAGGTGGAGTTGGATAGATGTATCTGTCTGGAGTTGGGTGAATATGTTCATCTGTAGCAATTTTTAAATCTTGTTTTTACTCTTGTTTTATTTAGAGTGAAATAGATTAGATGTTTCAAATGTCACCTTCCAAATGTTTCAGTGTTGTTTTGTCCTCTTGGGTCCCTCGTTACTGGGTCCCACAAGAGTCAATCATCTCCATGACACTCTTAATATTTATGTGAGGCCACACAGTGAGGTCATCCAGAGATCTGGAGTTTACTGCCATCAATATACTGACAACAAGCAGCTCTCTCCTTTACTGCATCTGCAACAGACATCGACCAGCCTGTTGAGCATTTAAGTTGTAGATAATAAACTGGATGAAAGCTAATAAGTTGAATCCTGACTAAGATGGAGAACCTGTTGCTGAAGAGTACACTTGGCTGGTTAGGTAGAAATTCACCTGGTCTCAATGGGGTTATGCCAGTGTTTCACAACCTTTGATTTTGGACTTCAGTTTCCTGAAGCCTAAGTCAGTATTGATTAGACAATGTACTGACTTAGGTTTCTGGGAATTGAAGCCACCCTGTGGGGCATGGGCCTCATGTTAGGAACCACTGGATTACACTCTCTCTGAAAGACCAGATGTGCAACAAGGAAGTACTCCTGGACTTGGTACTTTGGATGAAATAACAAATATTTGCCATAGCCAGGACTACCTTTTTTAAAAAAAACCACCAAAAACTTCTGCAACTTGCTCAGTTTCACCATTACTTGAACAGGAAATCTCTAATAACATTGGTTCATGCACTGTTTATCTGAAAGACTGAATACTGTAATGCTCTCTACATGCTGCTGCTTTTCAAGATGGTATGGAAATTCCAACTGGTCCAAATGCAGCAGCCAGATTGGAACAAGGATATTAGACCATATTGCCCTGATCTTAGCTAATTTGAATTGGTTCCCTGTAAGTTTTGAGATACAAAGCCCAATATGGTTTGGAACCTCAAAGAACAGCTGCCTGCTTAACTGGCTTCTTTCAGTCCTCACTATTTAGGGTGGCCACAGGGGTACAGTTGTAAAGAGTGTCAACTGGAAGTGGGTCTTCTCATTGGTGGCCCTTTCCCTGTGGAATGGACTTCCATTCAATATATGCCGGGTATGGCTGGCCCCATCCTCTGTGTGAAGACAGAGTTCTATAAATAGCCTTTTAAAAACATACTCCCCTGAGGTAGTAATTCACAACCCATAATTTATGTTTAATATATGTCTTAATTCATACATTGCCATGTATTTTGTTGATTTGTCTTGATTTGCCTTATTACCATTTTAGTTTATATAATTTGGTTTATATAATTTTAGTTTATATAATTTACCATTTTAGTTTGTATAATTTATATAATTTAGTTTATATAATTTAGTTTTTATAATTTAGTTTATATTATTTAGTTTATATAATTTGGGGTGGTGTATTGGTAGGCCATTACATATTTAGTATTTTGTTTTTATGTATAGAAATCAAATAAATGAAAGAATGAATGAACAAATGAATGCCACTGCTGCATAATAGGTTGGGGAGGTCAGCAACATCTTATTTCCTAAGAATTCAGGATCAAAACTTAGAAACTGTAAGGTAGGAAAGAAAACCTGGTTACTGGAGGTGATATCACAGAAGTAGATCCTTATAAAATTGCAAATGATGGGACAGCCAATAATTCCATGAAGTGGAAATGCAGAACATTTTAAAGATCCCATTTTATGAAAGTGAAGATGACAGAAATTCAGGAAGATCAGATCTGAACTGAGGTATATTACAACATCTGAAGAAATGTTGAAACATGAAGAAGAAAAAGAGGGCATGTGGTATTTGAATTACAGTAATACCTCATATAACATTAGTATCGAATAACACGAAAATCGCATAACATCAAGGAATCTGGGGGGAAGAATTGCATCAGATAACATTAAGATCCTATGGGATGCTTCAGATAACAACCGCGAAAGCCTGTGTGGTTACAATGTATCTCTATGGATCCCATAGAGGATCAGATAACACTAAAAATCATATAACACGAAGACTTGTGGAACCAGGTTTTAGTGTTATATGAGGTTTTACTGTACTCTGAAAGAGAGAGAGAAATGGTTCCCATAAAGGCTAGGGATGTTTTTGAGCTTGAGGCAAAGACAGCACTGGCAGTTGAGTTGCATCTTTAATACTGGTGAAGAGGCAGAATCTGGCATCACCTCTGAAAGCAGTAGGTTAATTTAATCATGCAAATCACATATGATACTGTTATATCATGTAACACTTCAGTCCTCCCAACACCAGTTGCCTGAGGTGAAGACCTCATTAATGACAGACCAATGAAGAGCCAGAAAGCAGTTATCTGACAAATCAGAAAGATGTGTCATTATATGGTGCCATCTATCAATTCTACAATAAAGAGACATATTTACATATTTTTAAAACAAAGATAAGCATTGTGATAGAAAGCTTGGGGGTGGTGCAGTGTCCATAGCATGCAACTCCCTCCTCCATGTAAATATTGAAAATATTCAGTCAAGTTGTCTTCTGAAATCAGAAACCTATGGATATGCCACATACAGCCATCTACTGTATGGGGAAGCATTTCTTCCAAGGGAAGCTTCTTTCATTTACATAGCCCACTCCCTTATACAAGGGCACCCACCAGTTGTAGCTTATCCAATCTAGACAAAGGAGAACTTGCCTTCTGTTCCCTTGCTCCCAGTACACTAGACTACTACAATGTACTCTATGCAGGGCTGCCATTGAAGCTTGCATGGATATCTTTGCTAATACAAAATGCTTCTGTTTAGGTGGAACTCAGGAAAACCTTTTTATTATTTCGGATTCCATTTTAACCCCTCCTTCTTCTAAAAGTATAAAACACATTGCTAAATATTAAATTTATCAACACACAAATAGAAAATCATATCATACACACAGCTAATATAGTAATTATGGAAAACTGTGAGTATAAATGTCTGCCAAATTTCTCTAAATGAAATGTAGACTTTATATATTCAAATATAATAGAATGGGTCAGCCCCAAAGAAGGAAAGACACTCTCTCCACTCTGTCTCAATTTAGAAAGGAAAAACCAAGTTAAAGTCTGGTTATAAAGGTGGTTATATTGTAAGCAAGCACACTATGTGATAAACCCGTTGTCCTCACTCTTTATTTTTTTTGTTATCTTCAAAGTTAAATTGACTTAACTCCTCGAACAGAAAACACCTTCAAAAAATCACTCTACTGCTGGTACACACCAAAATATTATTGACTTGAGAAAAGGGAAAATCAGTTTGTCTTGTGATAAATGCCTAATTTATAATCCACATTATTCAGCCTCTTTGAATAATATCCATAATGAAGTGAAGAGAATTAGGTTTGATTAAATGAGGTCCCTGGTGAACAGAACAGAAGATCAGCTCTGGAATAAGGCAGATGGCTGCACTTTTGTTCTTCTTGACATCTCCAAATTTTTTCTTCCCCTCTCCTTGTTTGCATGTTTGTTGGCTATCTGTTACATACAGTACCATTTACTGAAGTATATTATCTATACACATGAAATGTGCAACAAGAGTGGCTACCCTTGGGGACATGCTTTGCCCCATCTCTCCCCGGGAGGAGACAGGAACTGTGCATGCGAGTACATGCTTGGTGGGGATAGGAGGAGCCAGGAACACTTTATGAGAGGTGGCTCCTTCCCTCCTCACCCATCTTAACATCTGCTCCTGGGGGCAAATTGTCCCACCCTCCTTCCCTGATGTGCCAGTGTGATATTAGCTGGTCGCATATGGCCCAGATGGAAATTTTTGCACGTACCCCTGATTGTCATTTGGAGTCATGGTGTTTTTGTCCATCCTGCACTGGTGCTGACGGTTGAGTTACGGAGATATGTTCAGTCACTTTAGGCAGGTAGTGCGGGTAAGGCTACACCTTGACACCCAAAGGATTGCTCAGGTAAGGGTAGTCGTTTGTTCAACAGCCAGACTAGTGGGTTCACAAGGAGCACATCCCAGTTGGGGAATTAAACTGCTGCCCGTAAACAACTGACTGCTAAAGCTGGACAGCTTGGCAGTCACATGTTGGGTGTTCAACCGAGATGAGTCCAGAAGTTAGGGTCATAAGCAAACCACTTCTGGTAGTGGCGGTAAATTTTGGGACAAATTAGGGTTGTTGGTAGTATACAATTTGTGTAGCCTTAACCACACTACACTGGCCCCAGTGCAGAAAAAGTTATGCCACAGTTAAGTTACTGTTTAAATAAAGTGCCCTGTTCTGTGTACATCTCTTTACTCGGGGGCCGAGGGTTGAGGGCAATGTCTACACATATGATTGCATGACTATACGACATGTCAAGTTCTCTGGAATTAAAACCCATGAAATCAGCAAGACTCGGCTTCTCCAGAAAGACACATAAATCCTTGCTGCAGATAGGTTGAGAATAAAACAACCAAAATGAACAGTGGATAGGGCAATTCCACAATGAGAGAAGCCAATAAAGTTTGGGGCTGTTTAGTGTAAGAAAAAAGGCAGTATGGGAAGACATATGATAGTTGTGAACAAATTGATCTCTGTGTGTTGTGGTTATGCCCCTCATACTGCTGAAACCTGGAGTCACCCATTGAAGCAGGGGTAATAAAGTAGGTCTCTGTCAATCTGTTTAGCTCAGGAGCTTGCAACCTTTTAAAGTTGGGGGCCTGGTCATGCTCCCTCAGAAAGCTTCAGGGGCTGGACAGCCATTTTGCCCTTCCTTCACCACATGGCACTTCCTAGTGTAGTGGAGGCAGTGGGGGTTCACATGAAATGGTGCCACAGGCCTCATCCAGCCCATGGACCACAGGTTGAGAATCCCTGGCCTAGCTAATTGAGCTTACAAGCTCTGCTTCTGACCTTGACATTCATCACATTAAGATTCAGGGGTCTTCAATGGGTGATCTCATGTCTCTGTGGAAGAATAGAATGTGGAGTGCAGGTCTTATGTGCAAAATGATATCCTCAACATTTTTTCCATGCCTGAACAAGGTTACGATGTTGCAATGACCACCAGTCCATGGGTGCTGGTGCTTTAAAGTTAATCAAAGGAAGGAAAGCTAAAGTATAGAGGGGAGAATTCATTCCTGGGGGAGTATCCAGATATATGACCAATATTGACCTGCTACTTCAAAGAATACATCATATGTATCCTTTTTAAGCACCTTCATTTTAACGCTCGTCTCTTGATATATTTTAGTACCCCCAATTTAACTTCTGTTCCCTTTACTGTTTTATGCTGGTCTTTGACCATAATAATGATTCGATTTGATTTGGTATTCTTGCAAGTTAAAGTAGAAACAAACTATGGACAAGAGGAGATTCTCTGGAATGTATTTGATTTAAAGATGCTTAGAAATTGTGGAATTTGTCCAGATAACATTAAGTACAGCAAATCAGTGAGACCTTTCCTGTAACTACCTCTCATCAGCGCTGCAAACTGGTTACATTACAGATGCCACAATTCCTTCCAAACAAAGACTTAAGGTTCATTGATTCTAGATACAAACATTTTATTTAAACACTGCCAGAAAATATCTTTCATTGGAAAGAACAAATAGATAGGAGTTAGAAGATGATAGCCTATCTTAGCCCCTTCTTAACAGCGGTCTTTAGTCACATAGCCCAAGGTAAATATGGGCTGATTGAACTGTCCACAGCAATTAATTTAACCAATTAATTTAATCCTGCCAAGAGAAAATAACTTCCAGGATTGTATTCATTTTTCAGTTGGTTCTACAAACACACCACGGGCTAGGAATATGTCACAGAGAACTTGCTGTTTAATGGTAATGCTATTCCACGTGAGCTGCGCTAGGCTTCTTTGCTCCAGTCTTTTAAAAAGCAACTGCTTTTTGAGGCCTTCACAAATGTCTTGCCTCTCCCTGGCTTTTATATTGGGGGCCAGTTTATATTCCTCACAATTAGGTCACACGGTCAGGATGCTGGTCTGCTGTATTTTGGCCCATTATAAGGGTCAACTTCACCCTAAGTTTTGCCCTAAGTTTTATGGAGTGTAATTTTTAAGAAGTTTGTCATATGAGGGATTTTATTACGTTAGCTGCCTCATATAGGGATGTACTTTCCCCTAGAGGGTCGGGATATAAGTGTAACAAACAAACCAACAAACCAACCAACCAACCAACAAACCAACAAACCAACAAACCAACCAACCAACCAACCAACCAACCAACCAACCAACAAACAAACAAACAAACAAACAAACAAACAAACAAACAAACAAACAAACAAACAAACAAACAAACAAACAAACAAACAAACAAACAAACAAACAAACAAACAAACAAACAAACAAACAAACAAACAAACAAACAAACAGTAATGTACCTTCCCAACCCCTGCCAAAACCAGGCATGCTGGAAAGGAGGCTTCCATCCCCCCCTCCGGCCACACGAAGTGGCAGGGTTAAGTGGGATGTTTTGCATTGTTGCTTGCTGGACTGAGGGCATGGCTACGTGGGTATTTAATGCATGGCTTGCCATCATGCTGGCATCTTTGCATCCCTTTCAGACAGACCTACTGCCCTATAGGCCCGAATGTTTAGGGCAGGGGTGGCCAAACATTTTATGTCACGGACCTGACCGTGTCCCCAGACAGCTGAGCTGGCCGGACCACACACTATGAAAGCAGAAGCAGGTGCCTTTATAACTGTCATAAATGTGTCCACTTCTGCATTTACAACAGGGAATCAGCTTTCCTGATTCAACAGCTGTAGGCGTGTTTGCACATGCACGGGTGCATTTTATGACTGACATAAACATATCTGCTTCCACTTCCAGATGTGGCGGAGGCAGTGATGGGTCAGATGGAATGGCAATGCAGGCCTAATTCCTGATTGGCAGGATGTGGTGGCGGAGGTGGATGTGACAACACATATAATATGATATAACTTTCTTTTTTTAAAGTAAATAAACTGAATAACACAAATAATATCTGCTAACATTCAAAAATAAAAAAAGAAGAGGAAATAGGAAAACATTTTAAAAAGCATAAATTCTTTATACTAGAAAAATCGAGATTGTTAACAAACAAACAAACAAAACCTAAACACCTTAAAAGAACTTTCTCCAATCCCCCAGAGCAATAACTTCCATTTTAATCTCATGCTTTTTCTGCATGAATCATAGTGGTGAATTCATAGTGGTGTTTATTTATTTATTTATTTATTTATTTATTGAATTTATTACCCCGCCCCACTCGGGAAAACCCGACTCTGGGCGGCTTACATCATGATAAATAAAAGTAGAAGATAAAAACATATAAAATCGTAAAAGTTTAAAAGTTTAAAAGTTATTTCTTATTGTATCCTTTGAAGTTTAAAACTGACCCTCATTTAATGTTCATTGTAATGTCTCCATACGTATTTTTCCAGTATTCTATGAGGGGGTTCAAAAGCTTCCATAAACCTTCCAATAGTTTCTTTTTTTGAGTCATTCGACAGTTTTTCTTCTTCCCCAAATCCATTAATTTTGTAGTCCATTCTGTAATGTTGGGTATATCATAAACCTTCCAACGTTTTGCATAAACAATTCTTACATCCATGCACATTATTCTTAAGAGTCATGCTGGGTACTCATTTTACTGAATTTGGAAGGATGGAAGGCTGAGTCAATCTTGTGCCCTACCGTAATAGAACTCACAACGTTTGGGCTGTGATACAGCAATGTAACCACTGCACCACCAGGGCATGATGGGATAATAGCCCAGTATCTTTTGGTGAAGGGCCACATAATGTTCACCTTTGTCTTTGAGTGCACCATTAACATCAAGAAAGGTAGGGCAGTGGAACAGATGACCTTCCAAACAATAGTGCTTTGTTGTGATCTCCCCCTGCACCCACACCAACAGCCAGGGAAGAAGAAGCCAGAGCAGGTTGAGGACTTTGCTGGCCCTCCCCCTGCGCCCACACCAACGGACAGGGAAGAAGAAGCCAGGGTAGGTTGAGGACTTTGCTGGCCCTCCCCCTACGCCCACACCAAAGGACAGGGAAGAAGAAGCCAGGGCAGGTTGAGGACTTTGCCGTCCCTCCGCCTGTGCCCACACCAACGGCCAGGGAAGAAGAAGCCAAGGCAGGTTGATGACCTTGCCGTCCCTCCGCCTGTGCCCACACCAACGGCCAGGGAAGAAGAAGCCAGGGCAGGTTGATGACCTTGCCGTCCTTCCACCTGTGCCCACACCAACGGACAGGGAGGAAGAAGCCAGGGCAGGTTGAGGACCTTGCCGTCCCTCCGCCTGTGCCCACACCAACGGACAGGGAAGAAGAAGCCAGGGCAGATTGAGGACCACCACCACCACCACCACCACCACCAACAACAACAACAACAACAACAACAACAACAACCTCTTGCGACCAGGAGAAGTGTGCAAGTGTTCTTCTTGGTCTTAAATGGGCAATTCATAACCACATGTTGACCAAATATCTGGTCCATGTGATTTTTATAATTGTTAGAACACATTTGTGGACACTAAGACAATTTGCTCTGCTTTGGTGCTAGAAACAGAAATCCCTACAAAATCTCAAGCTGGTTCATCTTCTGTATAGAGAGATGCTGCAGATCCCTCTCTGTTCCTTCTTCATACAATCATAAGAGTTATGGGGTATATTCAATATTACACAAGTATCAACATTGCAAACTGAGAATTCTCAGAGCACAAAACCCAAATAGTTTTTTTTTAAAAAAACTATTGCAATGCTCAACAAGAAAGCTCACAAATTGCCAAGCCTGTTCCCAGGTGAGCTGAAGTAACTTTGCACATTACTAATCTGTCCTTAACTTCGGGCATTTCTGGTTAGTAAAATAAGGTATTTCATATAAACCAAATAATGTATTTCCTACATGTCCAAGTCATTGTTTTCTTGGCAATTTAATCTGTCAGGGGTATAAATCCCACAGCGGAAAATATATTATAAATGGGTATTGTGTGACATTTTTATTGTGGCTCCTATAAAACATTTTTATCATAATATGCTTCAGGTATTATACAAATTAAATATGCATTCATCTCAGATGCCCATTGTGTATTCGTAATTGCTCTACCTTGTGTATTTAAAAGTAAACCCTACCTCATAAATATGATACAAAAATAAATTCTCAAGCAAAATGGATATTTTAACCCTGACAAGGAGTAGAGTTATCACAGTGTCTTTTTCCTGTTTTATGGAACATATTATTTCTTGTTGAAAGTTGAAAAATGATTATGTTGGGGTGGGGGTGGGGACTCGATCAAAAGCCTTCAGAATGTACAGGAAATTTTACAACATGCATTTAGGGAGAGTTAAATTAAGGAAAGGTAAACTATTTTATACTAAGCAAAGAAATAGCAAACTGGCTGAATAGCTCAGTGACTTGGAGTGATTGAACCAGGAGTCAAGGGTTTGATACCCCCTCTGTGCCTCTTGGGAGAAGAGCCTGGGATGTACTTTTCCCTAGAAGTGATGGCTTCTTCAGGAGAGGGCACACCAACACATGTTTGAATTATGCAGAAACACCCCCTCCCACAATGAGGCATTGACTATTGCTCTGACTCAACCACCTATCACCTCCTTGGTTGCTTTGACCAACCAGGAGGGGCAAGGATCTAATAAGCAGGCAGTGGCATGAACAGATCCAAGGAGCCCATCCACTTCCTCAGGAGCAACGGAATCAAACCGATTCCAGATAACATGGCAAGACTGCAGACTAGTCAACTCCAGACTCCGAGCAATTTTCTCCGTCAGATAACCACAAAATCATCAGCCTATCCCTGCCAACCAGGATCAGAGGCCCTTCTACCAAGGAGGGACCTAGTCACCAGGAACAGGGTTGTTGCACGCAATAAGGACGATGAAATATTGATGTTTCGCCACTTCTATCTCCACTAGGTAGGCCCTAATAGTGGCTCTAACAAGTGTTTGGCTGGAATCACTTTGAGTCTTCTCCCAATGGTGCTCTAGGCGTCTCTTTGCACATTTGAGCTCTCTCAATTCCTCCATGAACCGTGAGGAAGAGTGAAGCCCATGTGCGCGGAGAGGCTGTAGTGGTGTGATCACGTCCAAGGCCACCACTGCCCCCTCATTCCAGAGTTCCACAAGAGCCTCGATCTAATCACGTAGCCATTCCAGAGGGGGAAAAAACCAGTTCCCTCTGGAATCCCTCAGGATCCATCAGTCACCAGGAATGGGCTGATTTAATTGGCCATGCCTCCTTGCAGTAGGACATCACCCCCAGAAAGTCCAGTCACCAAATAGTGATAATTAATCCGTTTATGAAAAAAATTCGAGCCAAATTTTTCTATGGATTTCCTTTTGTTATGCAATTTTTATGTTAACTGAGCCATTTTTTAACTGAGGTTCCACTGTAAGTGTAATAGCTCATGGTCTTTATTCTTCTCCTCCTTCCACATATGCTTTGTATGGTATGGAATTCCAAGCCATTCTCCTTAAATCGGCAAATCACTTTATTTCTTGTCTCTGTATGTAATTTAAGATTGGTTTTATTCCTATTCTTTTCCTTATAATCTAATTCCTGATTTTATTTATTCTGGTCCCTTCAGCATGAGACTTAGCTATCTCAATTCCTTAACTGTACTTGTTATCAATGTCTGGTCATCTGCCACTGCCGCCACCGCCACCCCCCGCCACCGCCACCGCCACCGCCGCCACCCCAAAAAAATCAGTTACTTTTAGTTGTAGGAATTTACTACTACAAAGAAATTTTTGAAGGCCTAGTAAGAATACAACCAGGTTTCCTCCATGTTTTTGAGAATGTTAGGAAAGTGGTGTCTTCCCATGACACATGGTGCCTTCCTTTGTTTTGCTTCTGGTGCACATAGATATCTCAGAAGACAACTCAGAGGGTCCCAAGAGGGACTAAGTGTTCACTCATTGCATCTCAAATGGATTACTTGGCATTGCCTTTGCTTTTTAGATAAGAGCTGGAATTGGCACCTAACAGCTGCCTTATTCAATATACTCAAATTCAGGACTAAACTACTTTTGCTGTGTAGGGCAAAAATTGCATGCTTTATATTCCTCTATTCTGGACCTCCTTTATGCCAAAGCTCCTGCCTTCGATACCGAAAAGAGTTAGATAGGAATTGCATATATCATTCAAGTAACTTATTTCATCTTGGGAGACTTTCTACACTGTCATATATTAGTGGTAGAATGTTAGTTGAGTCATCAAAAGTTTGAAAACTGAATTGTGCAAATGAAGCCACACACTGTGCTAAGCTGTTTTTTTCTTAACATTAACATGTTTGGAAACAACTTTGGGGAGCATTTTAGAGCAACTCAGGTGTCAGGACATTGCCATGGGTGGCCATGTGGAGTAAAGTCAAGAGCCAAGAGCTAGGAGTTGAAAGAATGACTCAGATGAGAACATAAGCTAGGTGGCAAGACTAGACTCACCAACAAGACCAAAATCACACCAGAGATCAGAGAGGTTTTGTTGTTTAAGAAAGGATCAGTTTCATCCCTTATGCCCCTTCTTTCTTGGAAAGAACTAACAGTCAAACTGTGGGTGGGTAGAGTCAGTCCTGGCCTGGGAGAACCTTTGCTAAGAAGCTTCAATAAACGATTTGCCACATGAGCACTCTGACATAATGAAAGCCAGGTGATTTCTTGTGTGAAAGGAAAGTTTTCCTGTTTTAACATGCATGGATGCTACAGGAGCAGACTGCCACTCAGAAGAAAAGCAGAAAAATCAGCGTGATTACCTCCATCCCTTACAATTTTGAGGGGGAATATGTGTAGAATTGGACTTGTCTTTTCATATTTATTTTGCGATTTTCAGAAAGGGAGAGGGGAAGCTGACAGAATCCTTCTTTACACATTCATCTCACACGTCTTTGTGCAGGGGGAGAGTAATTCCTATTTAGGATGTTTAACATCTTGATTTCAGTCTCAGTATCATTGTGCCTCTTTGAATGCCACCTCCTTTTTCTTCCTATCCTTGTCTTGTATTAGGTTCTTTTTGATTGCCACACTGAAACTTGAAAACATTTTAATGCTTTTTTCTCTCTGACGTGAGCCCCCCCCATTTCCATGTTTTATCTAATATGCAGTTTTCAAAAGCACATTTGTGATTCTCCACCAATGTACCCAGTTGCATTTTAAAACATGAACATTGTTTTGTGCACACAGTCAAACCTCGCATTAAGAGTGCCTCACTTAAAGAGTAACTTGATTAAAGAGCAGAATTTGCTCTGAATGTTTGCTTCGCTTAACAAATAAAACCAATCAAAAACTCGCTTAACAAATAAATCAGGGTTCACAATCCCCCCCACAATTGGTCACTTACAATGTTGTTTCTCTTAAAGAGCAAGCTCACTTAAAGCGCAATCCTGGGAACACATTATGCTCTTTAAGCGAGGTACAACTGTACTTTTTTTTCTGAAATAATCCACACAAGTTCTTGAGAGAAGGGCCAGAAACATCTTGCTGTGCTACACAAATGGCATAACATTGTACCATCTTTTGTTACACTAGTGAAACGAGACAAGCAGGTTGGGCCAAGACGTAGCTCTTATCCTACTGACTTAATCGGGAGGTTTGAAAAAACTGTTTTTACTCAGACTGTTAAATTCACCACCCTTCTTTTGCTCCCCTATCCACAAGACTATCCATTAGAGAAGAACTGAGAAAATTGAAATCTGACATCCTAGGCACTTTCCTCTTCCCTAGAAAGGAGGAAAGGAATTAAAAACAAAACAAATCAAAAAGCACCAGAGCTAGTACTACACTTCCTGTTTTAATATAAGACTGAAAGGCATACAATGAACAGGGGCCACTTTATCAACACGATTTGTACCTGGTGGAGCTGCTGAGCTGAATCAGGAGAAAACATAACAAAGAGGGCACATAAACTCCAAGGTGACCAGAAGAATGATCACCCCATGTTCCTGTAAATTGTTGTTTTATTGATAACAGTGTCAGTCAACAGCAGCAGGAAGATAGGGGCCGGCCTCGATGGAAATGCATGCTGGAAGCTGCTGATGCAGTGACATTTTGATCTTTTATTCATTGCCTTCACAAAGAAGGACTTACTTGCTTGCCTGCCTTAAAATATTCTATTTGTCTAACTATCTCAGAGAAATATGGATGTGGCAGACTTGTAACTTTTCAATCAGTACACCCCAATGATTTAAAGTTGCCCTTAGTGTCAGCATATGCAAAAATTATAAAGAGAAAGTAAACTATGGGCACAGAACAGCGTTATGTATTCAAATGTAAGAGTTAGTAAAGAACATATGCAGTAGGATGGTAGGATTCTGAAAAAGTCAAATTATATAAGAAGTACAGTTTACCCCTTGCTCCTAAAAAAAGAATAATAATATGAGCAGGTCACTAGGTAAAGGTCACCCTTGCTCAAAAGCCAGTCATATCTGACTCTATGGTTCAGTGCTCATCTTTGTTTATAGCCAAAGCGCCAGTGCTGTCTGCATCTGTAGACGTTTCCATGCACATGTGACAGGCATGCCTCAAAACCAAAGTGCATGGAATGCTGTTTACCTTCCTACTGAAGTGGTCCCTATTTATCTACTTGTAATTTCTTGCTTTCCAACTGCTAGGTTGGCAGGAGCTGGAATAGAGATGGGAGCTCACTCCATCCTGCAGTACCCAGGAATCGAACACTGACGAGTCAGCGAGTTCAGCATCTTAACTACTGGAGTCCGTGGTCACTAGATAAGGCTTTAATGTGGTAAAAATGTGTTCATTTGTCTTAATTATTGAAAAATAATAATTTCTTATAAGAATGAAATCTAATTTACAATTCAAGGTTTCCAGTGGTATCAATGAACTGAAATAATTGAGAAATTGTTTGTTTGGTTTTTTTATACACAAAATTTTACCCTAAATCATACATTTCTTAGGTTTGTTAAAAAGAACTGGAAGCTTTTTTTAAAAAAATGATGGTGAAAAACAAAACCAACTGACTTTTCCATCCTAGCAGACAGTTTTGCTTCCTTATCTCAAGTTCTATGTTGCTCATTTATTCTGTCACCTGGGACCTATTGGGTAATTTTGGTTATTCCTCTTAGTTAGCAGAGTAGAGGTAAAGCAACAACAACATATAGAAGTTGTTGAGTGTTCAACTGAATCTCAGCCCCTGCCTGCTCCTGTCCCACAAACTAGTACTTTGAATGATAAAATTTCTCTAGTAACATTTAAAGTAGAAAAATGGTATCTTTATTTAGTTACTATTTGTAGTTACAGTCAGAAATAAATATTAAGAAAATGGTTTTTCCAGCACATAGAGAGAACCTCCATGCTTGTTACTTGGTCAGAAGGAGAGAAAAAATATGGAGAAAATGATGGAAGCAAAACCAAACAGGAAGAGGGGATGGGGCTTTCTTTGCATGTCAGAGGCAGGAAAAGAACACTACCAGTAAAGTTAGTGGCAAAGGACAAACATTAATTGTGAAAGCCTCCTCTAACTGATGCCCTGCGTTAGTCCATACAAGATGGCTATTATTCCAATGGCTCTTCCTAAACTTGCATGCAAGAACTCTTGAATCCCATATTGCTTCACACCTTACCCTCATCCTTACCTGCTGCTCTCAGGGTTGCTGAAGTATACTATCCAACTGCCCATATTGAGGTAAAATTCATCTGACAGGTCTGTCAGCATCTGAAAACAGAATGGAGGATTCATATTTTCCTGTTTAGTCTAAGGCAGAATATTTTAGTGGGACTGCCCTATGTAAGCATGAATTCATGTTGAACAAATTGGATAATATTTCCCACATTTGTTCCTGTCAGGGAAGAATCTTAAAACAGGATACCACTTAATTTTGAGGTCACTCCAGACTGATTTAATATCATGCCTATGCACACATAGAAGCCTGTGGGTTCCAGAAGATGTTTCCCCCCCTACATTTTGTGGAGAATTATAATTCTTTTGGCCTGAGCCTGCTAGAGCATCTGGACTGAACTTTTTAATAATACTATGTCTCACTTGTGGATATGGCAATCATGCCAATTTTGAAAGGCCAATTTCATCTGTGGTATTATGAAATGATTTGAAATGTTTGGTTTCATAAATTAACTGTAGAAGTGTTAAATGCTGGAAATAGTCCATTACTTCTCACTCACTAAATTAATTCCCAGTTTATTTGGGTTTCTTCACTCTACTAGAGTGATATGCCCGCACACTTCTCTTATTATAATAGTTACATGGCAGGTAGATACAATATAGTCATCTGTAGTTTGCTTGAAATTTTATTTTGTACTAAGACCTGATAATTTCTTTATTAGTTAAACAAAAATAATTTGAAATTTCAAAAATCTGAAAGTGTTTGAGTGTGAAACACGTAGATTTATTAATTCTTTATGAGAGATGGCATTTACATAGAAGATGGAATAAAAATACACCCTCTGAGAAAACTAAAGCTGTGATATCAAGATCAGGGTAGGGGAAATACACTTTCAGAAACTCATATAAATACGATGTGAACAAACAATTAACTTTCTAAGTGATACTTTATGCAGACATAAAGATTTGACAACTCATAATCTCCCGTCCTTCATACAACAGTTCTGGGAAATAATGGGGTAGCAAAGCACACCATCAAGGTAAAGTCACTTTGACAAATTCACTGTTGATGTAATTCCATTAAAGCTCAGTAGAGGTAAACTGTGCATGAATTTGCCCCATTAGTTCTTAAAAAGTGCATTAAGGACGACATTAGGCTGTTAAATTACTTGTGCTTCTTGGCATGTTTAAATCTGTGGAGATGCATACTCTGATCAAGAGGGTAATTAGACAAGGTGGGATATCGTGAGTGATGGCTCAGCATTTATCCTTGAGGAAAGGGAAATGTATCCATTATTATATGGGTTAAAACTTGTTCAAGGAGTAATTGCTTTACTGTAAAAAGAGTTATGCTGGAGTTGATGTAATCCTCCGTGTTCAGTGTGTAAATAACATAATCATTAATACATTCCAACCTCTCTTTTCTTAATGAACTGATCAGGTTCCGTTCCTCTCATAAGCCTCATAATGATGAGGATCATTATGTATTGTCAAAAGAATCAGCACATAGCATTCATAATCCCAATACTTAACTGAAGTAACGATGTTAAAAGGTGGATAAATTAAGCAGCTTTTGAGGACTCATTAAGAATGTCAGCTGCACCACTGTACATTTTGCCATATTTAATGGATTGGGTGATGAAAAGCAATTTACGATAGACCTGAGCCTGTAAATATAATGGAAAGACTCAACAGTGGGCCTGAAAACATTGAAAACAAAAGCCAACGTAGCAAAAACAGACGGTGGTGCCATTTTCATTGGCATTTTCTTTCCTACAAAAGAAAGATGTGCTCTTAGGAGGAAGGTTCTACTTGTAAGCAGGTAGATTGATAAACAGTTACTTAAAACAGTCAATAAACATGACTGCTGAGAGCCAATTCCTACGCTGTATGAGATGAACCCTTTGCTTTATCTCTGTGTGGAACAGTACATTGTTCTGTGATATTTGCACAAGAGGTTATTTGCTAAGCCCTATACATGCACAAGCTCCATTGCTTTTGAAAAGGGGTGATCCTGGCTTGCATAGCTACAAGCCAAATATCACACAGAGCACTACCACCACAGGCATTTCCTAAAAGATCCTGCCTTATGTATTTTACTCAGAGATCATCTCAGCAAACTTTGGAATGAAGCAAACTAGGGAGAGAAATGAACTTCTAATTCCTACCTGTTCTCACCTGGTAAGCAAGAAATATTCACAAAGTTTTACTCAAGTGGTCATGAAATTATGGGCCTTTTTGCATCATTCTCAAAAGAAAGCATACGCATTTCCTGCACCTCAACTATGTCAAACTTCACAGCAAATTTGAATAGCAATCAGGGATTTTCTGCTATTACCAGTTGTAAAGAGCCACATTCAATGATGGGCAGCAACAGGTTCACACCAGTCCGCCAGAACCAGTAGTGGCTTTTGGGGGGAACCACCTCAGGTCTTCTCTTTTGGCCGGTACCCCCACTGTGCATGCTCACCAAGCGCTTGGTGTGCATGCATGCCTACAGTGCTTGGCATGTATGCGCGGCCTCCTTGCTGTCCTCCCAAGCAGGGAGGAGGAAGATAAGCTGCTAGCCTGAAGCTCCCTATAGCATTCTCCCCAGGGTAAGTGACTCATCCTTGGGTGTGGGGTGTGGGTGTGTATTTTAATGTGTATTTAATGTGTATTTATTTTAATGTGTATTTTTATGTGTTTAATTTGTATTTCATGTGTTTTATGTCTATAATGTGTATTTATTTTAATGTGTATTTAATGTGCTTTATGTGTATTTTTATGTATTTTATGTCTATTCAATTTGTATTTTAATGTGGTCTTATTTTTATGGGTTTTTTACATTGGCTCCACCCACATCGTTGGCTCCGCCCATGACATCATGATGTTGGCTCTGCCCATGACATCATGACATTGGCTCTGCCCACAATGTTGACTCCGCCCACAGTGTGGTAGTAAAATTTTTGACTGGACATATTGATTTGTATACTTATCTGTTATGCTAGCCAACTGTACCTGATGTGTATAGACTGATGCCATGAAGTCTCACTCTTATGTCTGACAAAGTGGACTTGATCCACGAAAGCTAACATTAAAATACAGCGGTTAGTTTTTAAGGTACCACAATATTCTTTTGTCTTCTTGTTTGGTTTTGTTTGCTCTCTGTCATTTTCATGAGCACCATATGTGCATTTCTGAAAACAGTGCAGCACTAGAAAATGTGACTGTTGCCACGTCTTGTGAACTGGTGAAAAAGTAAACTACAGTGTACATTTATGTATAGCTTCAGTTTTGACAAAGGTTGTTTTGTGGAAGAAATGTAGACAAATTATGAAAACCATGATCAAGCCTCTTACCCTTTTACATGCCTTCCATGCAAACTCTTCAAAATATTTCATGTATAATAGAGAATCCAGGAGAAGCTGTGTTTCTTTGCTGAAATAAACCACTGGAATCTTAGCAAGTGGTAAGTTTTTAGGGCCTTGTGAAGATTTTCTTCAGACTTTCCCAAGCCTATATTCTAGAATACACATAGGTGTGTGTGTGTGTCCTTGTTTATAATTCTAATAAAATCCCATTTATGCAGAAAGGCAATTTAATGAAATTTACACTAATTCAACTCCCACACCACCTGCACACATTTCTGTAACTTGACTTGCCTTTCAATTAAACCTTTTGTTCTGGGGCTTTTAATATTCATGAGCAAATTACAATTTGGTTCATAAAATGCCTTTTGTAGTTCTTCTTATCCTTTAGCCAGTTTTATGAAGCTGTTTTTATCTGGAAGGTGCTTTCCAGTTCTTCAGGAAACCTAAATGCTGCCCAGCGCCAAACACCATCTCCTCCAAATGCCAAATGGAAGGCAACCCAGGAATAGTAGCCCCTTTGAGACCCCAGGAGTGTGTACCACTCCATGGCTCCTTGCCAACCAAAGGACTGGCGCTCCTGAGCTAGGACAAGCCATGGCCTTGGCCTTGCTTCTCCTAAAGGGATTCCACAACAGTAGCTCAGAGCATGCAAGTTCCTACTTGCCTCCTTCCACTGCCTCAATCCATCCATTTTCCAAAACCACCAGAGAATTGCAGCTGCAACCAATCTGCCATGGCCAACCTGATATCGTGTGTTGAGACACCTGTCCATCAGAACAGAACATCCTTCTTATTCAGGTGTTTGATACAATTGCCACCCTGTGATGTCACCAGGTGACCTGACATCCTGATCACTCTGGGCAAGGAAGGCCCACCTTGTAAAAAGTCCCATGCTTCTAGCCACACTTGCCTCTTGAGAAAGTCTGACTATAAAATCTGGGTGCTAAAATAGCAAGCATGGATCAACTCCCAAGCTACCTTTGTTGAATAATAATAATAATAATAATAATAATAATAATAATAATAATAATAATAATAATAATAATAATAATAATAATAATAATAATAATAAGAAGAAGAAGAAGAAGAAGAAGAAGAAGAAGAAGAAGAAGAAGAAGAAGAAGAAGGAGAAGGAGAAGGAGAAGGAGAAGGAGAAGGAGAAGGAGAAGGAGAAGGAGAAGGAGAAGGAGAAGGAGAAGGAGAAGGAGAAGGAGAAGTCTAGTCCCTTTGTTGCAGTGACATTATTCTTCCCAATTTTGGATAAAAGCACATCAAGTGGACCTTCATGTGTCAACTGGCATTGCCTGGCTCTACAAATTGGTTTATAAAGAGTGCTTGTCTTTCCCCCTCTGTCTAGTCTTATAACATCTTTTTAACTGGAAGGTGCTTCTTGCAGATTAAATACAGGAGAGTATACTGATACCAGGTAGAAATCAGCATTTT
This sequence comes from Furcifer pardalis, assembly GCA_030440675.1. Classification (NCBI taxonomy): domain Eukaryota; kingdom Metazoa; phylum Chordata; class Lepidosauria; order Squamata; family Chamaeleonidae; genus Furcifer; species Furcifer pardalis. The sequence continues at coordinate 159,712,193 of CP126894.1, forward strand.
AAAACACTTCCTTGGGGGAAGGTAATGGAGCACCCACAACTTACTGCTCAAAGGGGCAAAATGAGAAGTGAAAGGGTTGCCTTTCAAGTGAAGGCAACTTAATTTGCTTCCATTGATAAAATGTGATAGGCCATCCCACACTGAACACTGTCCAGATCATTACCAGTGGATATCATGAGGTTTTACTGAAAATAGGGGCATCTGGAGGAACACCAGACAGGAACTGACTGCTTAGCAATAGCAAGTGTCATTGTAGAATGCTGATGCTCTGGGTATGAATGCCATTCAAGATCCCATAAGTAATACATATCTAAAGATCCAATCAGATGGGGTTTTAGATAGGATTGTGCTGACAGCATGACCTGGTTCACTTTACCACCAGTGACCAAATGGCACATTATGGATCATGAACCAGACTGACTTTGCTATATCCCTTCTCTGGACCTTCAAGGTCAAGAAGCAGAGTCCCCACCAGTTTTTTAAGCTAGCTAGCACAATCTAGTGTGATTTTTACATTCTTGTCTATATGCACCTTAAGTCTTATTGATTCAATGTGTGCATGTGAGTTGGGACTAACTATTTAATTTAAATTCAAGGGAGTTGGAACATCCAGTTACAGATGGTAAAGTGTATTGTTGCTAGGTACAAGCAACAAAAATATACCACACCATAGATTCGAAGCTATAGAAGAGTCACCAGCTGAAAACAAACACTTCTTGCTAGATATACACAACATATTGCACCCTTTTACCTTGAATTGATGTCTGAGTGTATTTTTGGGTTAGTTACTGTAGTGGGGCTAGATCTCTTGAGGGACTTGTTTCCAAATCTCCATTGTGCAACAGAGAGTACTAAACCCATCAAAGTTAACAACCAGTCACCTGTTTACTCACCATTTACCAGCTGCTTACATCAATTATTTCCCAAAACATTTAGTTTTCTTCAATTCAACTGCATTATTACAGACCAAGAGAGAGGGTGTGTTAAGAAATCCTACAGAGGCAAAATATTGCTTTCTATTAATTTCTTCCTATTGAATCAGGCTTGAAGAGATTCTAGAAATTTATCAGTGGCTTATATTGATTACCAAAACATTTGATTCAATGTCATCCTCATAGTTTCTTGAAATATTGAGAACTAGAAAACTGGGCGATGGGCCCCATACATTATAGAAGTTATAATTTCATCAACAAGCAACCTCAAAAGTACAAAAAGTACAAAAACTGCAAAGTACCAAATGCTAAGATAAGATGTTAAAAGAATATGCAAACATACCAATTTCAGCAAGCAGTCATTCTAAATCCTTTGGTTACGAATTTAAAACAATTGCCGACAGCTGCCAATTTGCTTCCTGAAATTAAAAAACAGGTGATTTTGCAAACCTGTCACCTCACCCGCAGATGTTTAAGATGTGAGTTCTAAAGTTTAGGCTTTAACCCTTAGGTCTTTCCTATGCATCAGCAAAGTTGAGAAATAAGGCATGCAACAATGGCAATTAAAATAAAACACCATCCAAAAATGAAGGAACATAAAGTGAATGAAAACATCTTGCAACAATTAAAAACTCAGCAAAAAGAAAACATTCTGAAGCAAGGAGAGGCAGCCACATAAAGTAAAGTTTCCAAAAGCAAAAGGCAAGGGAATCTCAGCATTATGGGATGTGCTTGATTACTGGTAATTTTGAGGACACTTTTTCTGGCAAGTGAACGGTAAATGAGTGGTGAACTCTGGAAACCTTACCCAGCAGTAAAAAGGGTGCATTTTTGTCATTATATGTGAGGTGAACCAGGTTAAGAACAAAAGCCTTGACAAGAGAGATTCATGTTGTTGTTGCTAAAAGCTTGTTCATACCTTGTCTGTTCCATAATGTGGATGTGATTTTACCTTCCAGTATTATTTTTCAGAGATTCTGACTGTGACCACACTGACCCTTTTGATGTGGGCGATGCAGCCAAAATAGAGTCACTTGAGACTGGGGATGGAGTGAAATGCCTTTTGGTATGATCCTCACTTCCTAGCAGCAAATTTTCATCAAGTAATGCTATGGCTCCCTCTGCTGTCAATTGAATCCTTCCCCTGTTGCTCATTGGAGGGGCATGGGAAGTGATCTGCAGTGATCCTAAAAAAGTAAAGTCTGTCACTGCTTCTACTTCTTCCCGATCTATTTTCCAGGGACTGATAGGACCTGTTGCCATGATCTTGGGTTTCTTGATGTTGAATCTCAAACCAGCTTTTGCACTCTCCTCTTTCAACCTAAGCAGGATTTTTTTAGGACTTCCTCACTTTCTGCCATTAGGGTAGTATCATCTGCCTGCCCACACTCATGGTTTCAACTGGCACTTCATACAAAAGCAATTGCATGTGCTTGGAATGGACTAAATGTGAGAACACCTACCTGCACAAAAAAAGAAGGGCTAACAGAGGCTCAGAAAGGTCCAGGCAGGGCAGGTTGGGGGACATATTGGTTTGTTTCAGGGATTATGTATTGTGATTGCTGGAAAAAAGAACTAGTCTTCCCCCCAAAAAATAGGGTTAATGCCTGTCTGATCATGCCCTCTTATGATCTTAAAAAAACACTGTATACATTGCTACAATGTAACATACAATTTTATATGCTTATTCATGAGATTTGTCAGCAAACATCAGTTATTTGTATCCAAAGACTGCATGATATTTTTTTAAAAAAACAACAACCATATATTTTATACTTCTCTTTCTTTTGTAACTTTTTTATTCTGAAGTATATCTACATCGACATCGACATCGACATCGACATTGACATCGAGATCTCTTGCTGTGCTTGCTTGTCTGTCATCTTGTTTGACCTCACCCTTCTCCCTTTGACCCCCTGAATTTGGTGTATAAAAACCATGCCTGTAAGTTTCACTCTTTGTCTGAAGAAGTGGACTTGATCCATCAAAGCTAACAAAAAAAATATAGCAGTTAGTCTTTAAAGTGCTACAGTATTTTTTATTTTGTTTTGTTTATTTTGTTTTGTTTTCTGATATATTTCTCTCTCTCTCTCTCTCTCTCTCTCTCTCTCTCTATATATATATATATATATATATATATATATATATATATATATATATATATATATATATATATATATATATATATATATATATATATATATATATATATATATATATATATCTCACAGTATTCAGGTCCAAAGCTACTGACCTGCTTACCTTCCGGTTATCAAGCTCAGTGTTTTAACCACTAAGTCACTGAGGACCTTTTATTGCTGAAGTACACACATGCATCGATTTTACTACTTAGGGAAGTATGTACTGCATGGCTATAAAGATGAGAACATACATGAAGTTATTATGTATATGTGTGATACTCAGAGTGTGCACAAAAAATGGAAGGAGAAGGATAGAGATGCAAATATGCATTAGGTGCTTACTGCCACTGTAGAAGTAGAGATCCCTGACACGTGGCTTAATGCTTCTATTGATTATGTAGGCATGACTTCATACATCTTCAGGTAGTGCTCAACTAATATAGGAAGGAGAGGGTTAAAGGCAAAGCATCCTAAGAAGCTGTCGGAATTAAAAATTTTGTTAATTTATACCATATCTTGGAGGTGGTAATTGCTAAAACATAATATAATTTTGACATTTAAACTATTAACTAGTTTAAATATGAATATCCCTTGATTCTCCACAAATCTGTTCATTTGGTCTTGATTTGCCTAAGGTTTTTAGAGAGCTAATTGTGAGCTGAGGCTTTTGCTCTGTTGAAGCAGTATTGTACCTGAGTAAAATGGATATATGAGAAGCAGAATTATGCTGGGTCTTTCCCCTTTCTGTTCCTTGTTGTTCTACACATCAAAACTCCATGTGTTTTCCTTCCTCTTGAGGGTAGTTCTAAATGCCAGTGACAATGACTGTACAGGGAGTTTCATGTGCAAATGTTTTTCTCCTTAAATTGGCATAATAACAAGAAATATACAGTGGTACCACGCTTAAAGAGCATAATGTGTTTCATGGCTTTGCTCTTTAAGCAAGTTTGCTCTTTAAGCAAAACACCATTGTAAGTGACCAATTGTGGCTTTGGGGGGGGGGATTGTGAACCACAATTTAGTTGTTAAGCGAGTTTTTGGTTGGTTTTATTTGTTAAGCGAAGCAAACATTCAGAGAAAATTCTGCTCTTTAAGCAAGTTAGTCTCTAAGCGAGGCACTTTTTATGCAAGATTTTACTGTATATAGAAGGGTTGGAGCTAGTATATTCTACTCCCTGCATGATTATTCTACTCCGATTCAATAACATCTGAATGGGATATCTCTCATACTCCTACTTATGGAACCATGAGTGTAGTCAGACCTGAATGCTGTCATAGTCCGGGAAATAGGTGGCCAACTAGCATCACGGGCAACAGGACCTAGGGCAATGACGGTGAACCTTGGCACTACAGCAGTTCTTGAACTTCAATTCCCAGAAGCCCTGATCAGCAGGAGTGCTGACTTGGGCTTCTGGTAATTGAAGTCCAAGAACACCTGGCATGCCAAGGTTGGCCATCAAAGACCTAGGGCAACCAAGCTAAAGGTCAAACAGCAAACTTTATTCAAATTCAAGTTCAAGTCCAAGGTAGGAATAACAATGCAAATTAGGTAGCAATGTGTAAGGTAAAGGTAAAGGTCACCCTTCCTCAAAAGCCAGTTGTATCTGACTCTAGGGTTCAGTGCTCATCTGCAGATGTTTCCATTATCATGTGGCAGACATTACTAGACACCGGAGCACACGGAACGCTGTTTACCTTCCCACCGAAGTGGTCCCTATTTATCTACTTGCAATTTCTTGCTTTCAAACTGCTAGGTTAGCAGGAGCTGGGACAAAGACAGGAGCTCATTCCGTCCTGCAATATTCAGGTATAAAAATGCTGACCTGCCACCTTCCAGTCAGTGTCTTAGCCACTTGAGCCACTGCAATATGTATCATTGCCAATAAAGAAATAAAGGAACTGGAAATCTCCCACCAGCTTATGCTTTATATAAAAAGTACAATGTTTTATGTTACAATTAGGTTTTATTTGAAGGAAAAAATAGTTCAAAGTTCAAGGTTAAAAAAGTAATAAAGGAACATATTTACTTTCCCCCTTCCCTGGTTAAAACAATAAAGGTCCATATAAATTTTTCCTGGTCTAGCCAGCTAACACATTAGATTACAGAGTTTCCTAGGGATACAGCTATTCAGAAGTGGCTTACCAGTCTGGCAGTGCTCTGGGACTGTGCATCTTGCCCAAGGTTACATAGGCAGACTATACACTGTCACATTTTTTTATTTGCTCATTTGCTCCTCTACATCAAGCTGAATGGAGCAACAAATATTGTTAAGCATACTCTCAGCCTCCTCAAAATCAAAATAAAAGAGTTTGAAACATTAGCAGTATCTAGACTCAAAACAAGAACAAAGATCAAGGTAAACTGGTGCCATGCTTCAGCAAAGAAAATGAACATTGCTAATCTATCCTCTGAATCTGCAAGATATGGGATCTGAAACATGAAATTAAAACCACTTCTTTCTAGACACATCTACAATCAGTTCAAGGGCCAATTTGCTCATGAGTGTGACAGATCATCTGGATATATATGCCTGTTTTCTCTTCCCCATTTAAAAAAAAACACAAAAGTTTCTGCTTGATGATTATCCATATTTCCAAACAATAGATACCTAGAGAACAGGAGTAAATTAATCACTTGCCTAAACAAGGCACCTTGATAATCATAGGTGAGCGGAATGCCAAAAAATAAAGAGGAAACAAACAGAACCAAATGTTGTTGGAGGATCCGGTTTAGGGAACAGAAACGAAGCAGGAGAATGACTCATAGAAATCTGTGAGGCTAACAATGTGTTTATTACAAAGACATGCTTCAAGCAACCACACAGACAACTATAAACCTGGACATTACCAGATGGCCAATGTAGAAATAAAAATAGACTTCATAATTCTAAGTAGGAAATGAAGATACTGTACTGTATTCTCTCTGCCAAAACAAGCCCAAGAGCAGATTGGGCTACCATAAATTGTTACTATTGAACATTAGAGCAATGATGAAAAAGAACTCTAAAAGAATCATAATGTGTAAAGCATAACTGAAATAACATTCCCATTGAATTTAAAGTCTACAAAAAGAACAGGTTTGCATAACTAAACTCAGCTCTCCATAAGGTGCAGTGGATTGAAGTGAAAGGCATTATTAAGGAAGAATGCAAGCAGACTACACTTGTAGTCAAAAGAAAGGAAAAGCTTACATAAGATAATGGAAGACATACTTGAGAAGAGAAGAGAAGGATAAATAAAAGAAGGCAGATGTAGGGTCAGAATCCTTCATGCAACTTTTCAGTAACTATCAAGCAAAGACAAAGAAAACTATTTTAATAGTTGGTACAAACACAAAGAAGAGAACAACAGAAAAGAAAAACAGTACATCTTTTCAGGAAGGCCTAATAAATCAAAGGGGAAATTACTGTATATACTCGAGTATAAGCCAACCTGAATATAAGCTGAAGTACCAAATAGGTCAAGCTTAGAAGAAATCATCCCTGACTGTTCCTTAGAAGGTCAAATAATAAAGATGAGGCTAAAGTACTTTGGACATCAAATGAGAAGAGAGGATTCACTTGAGAAAGCTTTGATGCTTGGAAGGGTCGAGGGCAAAAGAAGAAGGGGACGGCCCAAGATGAGATGGCTAGATGGTATCGTGGAGACAATGGGCACAGAGCTGAGCGAGTTGAGGGGGATGGTGGAGGACAGGAGTGCCTGGCGGTCAGTGGTCCATGGGGTCGCAGAGGGTCAGAATCGACTGTGCGACTGAACAACAAAAACCTAATTTTGACCTGAAAAACCAGGAAAATAGATTGACCCAAGTATAAACAGAGGGTGGGAAATGCAGCAGCTGTTAGTTAGTTTCAATAATCAAAATACATGAAATATGGTAAAATTAGTTAAATTGTTGGCACATCTCAATCCGGCATGGTCTTGGGACCTTCGTGGTCATTGACCCAAGTATAAGTCTTGTCCCTTTTTGGGGGGCTTATTTTTGGGGCTAAAAAACTTGACTTATATTTCAGTGTGTACTGTAAACCTAAATTAAAGATGCTGAAAGATCGACAGGGCATCTTGCTATCTTATTGGGATAAAGTAAAAATAAAGTGGAAAAATATATTGAAAGGTTATACAGAAGAGATAAATTGATGACAGATTCCTTTGAAAAGGAAAGCTATGATGAAAAACATGTAGTTCTAGAAAATGGAGTGAAAGCTGCTCTAATGGCAGTTAGAAGAAATAACTCACCAGGGATAGATGCTGATAGAACTATTTCAAATTACAGAGACTGAATATGTCAACATCCTAAAAATATATGCCAACACATAAGGAAAACAAAACAGTGGCCCATACACTGGAAACATTCAGTATACACTCCAGTTCCCAAAAAATAAATACCAAGGAGTGCAGTAACTATGGCACGTTAGCATTAATGTTCCATGATAACAATGTGATGTTCAAGGTACTCTTACAAAGTCATTTACCATATATGACCAAAAAGTGTCCAATGTTCATATTAATTTAGAAAAGGAAATAGCACTTGAGGTCATATACCAAGTGTATTAGTTGCAGGAGCTTACCTACAGTGATGGGCTGCTCCCGGTTTGGACCGGTTCACCTGAACCGGTAGCAGCCATCCAGAGGGGATCCCGGGGGGGAGAGTAAACCCCTGGGCGACCGGTTTGGTTGCCTCTCCGGCCACCCTCCAGATGTTTCTTCCGGGCAGCCCAAAATGGCTGCCTGGAAGTGCACATGTGTCAAAACTCCTCGACCGCAGGGTAAGGCCAGAGAACACTCCCGCCCTCCCTCCAGGCCCCGCCACCTCACCCGGAGGAGAAGAAGATCCCCGTCAGCTGCAGGTGGTCAGAGAACTCTCCTGCCCACCCTCCGAGCCCCGACATCCTGGCCAGAGCCGTTAAAAGGACCTTCTTGGCTGTGGGCAGCCAGAGAACTCTCCCGCCCTCCCTCCGGGCCCCACCACCTTGCCCGGAGGAGGCCTCATCCGGACACACCTTTGAACGGTTCAGTGAAGGGGGAAATGGACAAAAACTATGAGGACCCCTGAGGTGGCTCTAAGATCATTGCAATAAAGCATAAAAGACCAACACATACATTGACAACTGTGGCAAATGGACCTTCATCTCTCGAACCAGTCCATGGGCCTTAGGTTGGGAACCCCTGGTTTATAGTAAACCATGAGAACCAAAAACAAAGATTAGGCATCCTTACCGGGTTTTTCAGTTTTCTTTTGAATGGCCTTGCTTAGTAGAACAGTCAATAGCTGTTTCCTAGACAACCACCCAGTCTGCTTTTTGAAAGCTGCTTTCATTTTTAGGGGCTTTTCCCCTTTGTTCTTTTAAAGTGTTTGATCACTCTGTACATGTTCTAGAGCAGTGGTTCCCAACATGGAGCACATGCCCAACAGGGAGACTTGAATGCCTAGAAGCCTAAGTCAGTACATTGGCTGATCAGTTCTTTGGGGAATTGACTTAGGCTTCTGGGAATTGAAGTACAAAAAAACAAAGGTTGGAAAACACTCAATGGCATTGCGTACGGGGAGCCAGGTGGGCGGCCTACCCAAGGTCAACAAGAAAGTATCAATTCCAAGAAGAAAACAAGTTTCCCAACCCCTAAATGAAACAAGGTACTTATTTCATATACAGGAGTGGGACTAGCAGTTGTTATTATTATTTTATCTCTTGAGGGTAGCAGCTTCCACTTCTCCTGTGAGGGGAGGGAGCATAAGGCAGAAGAACTGACCCATAGTTCTCTTCCTTGGCAGGTTCTTGACACGCCTCATGCAGCATCAGCCACCTCCAAAAAGGTAGGATCGGTCCAGATAGAAGGAGAAAGCTCTGGGGCCAAGTGTTTTAACTATGACTGGAAGTGGAATGGCAGAAGCCATTGTTGCCAACTGATAGAATGTTTTCAGCATGCTTCTCATGTGTTCAGTTTGACATCAAGTATGCTACCAACATATCTCTGGCAGCTTGTCAATTAGCCACGGCAGCTTCTGTGAGTTCTTTCCTGTGAGCAGTTCAAAGTTACTGAATCATGTTCTTCCACTGTTCAAAGGAAAGAATTCCTGAAGACCCTATGCATAGCTGATCTTTCTTAGTTTTGAATGTTTATGTTAGGTGTACATAATCTGAGTACAGTAATACCCCGGATAACGTTATGACTTGGTTCCACAAGTCATGACGTTAACTGATTTTTAGCGTTGTCCGATGCATGCATTGAACAATGCTAAAAAAAAAAAAGCCCTGACAAACCACTTTAAAGGCAGGCAGGGAAAGAAAGAGACCTCCCTGCCTTTAAAGCCACCCCCCACGCGCAGCGGTCTCTGCGACTGCAGTAGGGTCGGGGGAAAGGCGGGTGCTTTTCCCCGACCCTACTGCAGTTGCAGAGACCGCTGAGGGTGGGGGGTGGATTGGGTTGTTCTACCCAAACCACCCCACACCCACAGACCATTGCATCGGATAACGCTAAGAATCATTATCCAGAATCGTTATCCGATGCAAGTTTTTTCCAAAAAACTTGCATCGTTATCCGATTCTAGCATTATCCGATGCAATTGTTATCTGTAATATCTCTATTACTGTATTTGGTTCCTGTAACTTCCTTTACTTACTGTTGAGCCCCATGCAGACATAACAGGGTCCTTTGCTCAATCCTGGTTCTATTGGTCCAGCTTCTGATGACATTAAGTGAAAAATAAAATAACATTATCTTTCCAGTGCTGTATCATTAACTACTGAAGGAAGGATCACATCAAAAACCAATTCCTGTGAACATCAGCATTCATATTGTGTGCTGTGGTTTTGATATTGAAATTATATTCATTGACTTGTTCAAAAGGCAGGAAGTGCAGGCTATTCCCCATGTATTTCTTGTTTAGTGGCTCTACCCAGCAGATGGAATTTTATGCCATGCAGCATTAGGCTACAGTTAAATTTTAATTTCAATTAATGGGCTTTACACTCTTTCTTTACACACCAGGGATATTTCACACATTCATTTCCCTTCTAATTAAGCTTTTATGGCTGAATTCATTCTGAATCTCCGGAAGTCATTAGATTCTTAAACATTCACAGCTGAATTTAGTAACTTTAATAACATTAATTAGTCCTTTTATAGAAAGAAAAAATAGCCAGAATTTGATTCACCTTGTATTGTTAGTTGTGTGACTATTCCATTATAGTATCTGTTTTTAGCTCAGCATTTCTCTCATGTGAAAGCAGGTTGCATGCTTCAGCTATTTTAGGATACCAGCCATTTCAAGTCCTTTACCTCAAAGCACCAGACCTTTGCAGAGAATTACTTTTATAGGACCAATTTAACCCCCCAGAACTGCATAGACCAGGGTTTCTCAGCCTTGGGCATCCAGGTGTTCTTGGACTTCAATTACCAGAAACCCTAGTCAGCACACCTGCTGATCAGAGCTTCTGGGAATTGAAGTGCAAGAACATCTGGGGAGCCAAGGTTGAGAAAACACTGGTATGGACTACCAAAAGAGAAGGAAGGATGGAGTAAAAGACAAGACAAGACACAATCCTGAAATTGGAAGTGGTTAGAAACTGAGGTCTAGCTTTGAAAAATGAGTACAGTCAAACCTCGCATAAAGAGTGCCTCGCTTTAAGAGTAACTCGCTTAAAGAGCAGAATTTTCTCTGAATGTTCGCTTCGCTTAACAAATAAAACCAACCAAAAACTCACTTGACAAATAAATTGGGGTTCGCAATCCCTCCTCCCACCAGAAGTCACAATGGGTCACTTACAATGGTGTTTCACTTAGAGAACAAACTCACTTAAAGAGCAATCCTGTGGAACACATTATGCTCTTTAAGTGAGGTACAACTGTATTTGGGGATATTAAATGGTGTGAGAGGTCATTCTCTTCTTTAACAGTGATTTGATAGTCCTATCAGCTTTTAAAAGCTGTAATTCACTTTTTGGTTCATGTTACAGAGAAAGGGATAGATGTGCAAAACCATTCTTGGTAGCTGTTAGGTAAACTTTGCTCACCTCCTTTTATAGGTTTCCTCGGGAATACCTTGTAAAATGTTACAGTGAGAAGGCCAAGCTAAAAATGATACTAAACATGCCATTGGAAATGATGGCTTTATTATTGTTCCTTTAAAAAAGCACAATTGTACCTTTTTTTCTGGAGATAGTACCAGTATCCAATGGGCTATGGCAGGGGAAAAGAATTAAATCTCTTTCTCATATGCACTTAAGTTCTGAAGAAAACCTGGGAGACACTCGGCTTACAGTTTTTGTGTGAGAATTGCAGGTGGAAGAAGTGAGCATACAAGAAGCTGTGGTGATGGTTTGAAACTTGTGCCGCTGGATCACCTGTAAAAACTTCAGTACTTTTTGGGGGAGAGGAGCAATGTTCCATTTGGCATGCCACTCCCATCCAAATGGAAATCACTGATTTGAACAACTGGACTCTTTCTACAATTGTCTCTCTTTTCAATAAGGGAAAATAAAATATATATTTTAATATGTATTTTGGAGCTCATCACTAAAGCGAAGCATCAATTTGTGTCCCACTCTGTAGCATCCTGAGGCTGATGCCTCACTCAATTAAATGGCAGGCCTAACTCTGTTAGTGTGAGCACTGTGGAGATGGCCGGCTGGCTGAGGCAGAACTTTGGTTTGATTCAACAGCTCCTGTGTAGGACTAGATGTATTTTTAGGACTTTCCTGAATGCATGTTGGTTAAAACCTTTTCTCTAAACCCACATAAATAGCAAAACAACATATAGTCAAACCTCGAGATACGAAATTAGTTTGTTCTTCGTGGTTTTTTATTTTCTGAAAATATTTGTATCTCGAAACACAATGAAAAACACATCGCATTACCAGAAGTGACCACTAGAGGCCACTGCATACATTTTCATATCTAAAAAAAAAATCCCATTAAAATTTTGTATCTCGAATTCCCCCCCCCCCCCCCGAGATTTCTTTTTGTATTGCGAGTTTTTCATAAGTCAAGCCGTTCGTATGTCGAAGTTTGACTGTACACCAAAGGAAATGTCAGGGCATTATTTGTATCCTGGGCTCAGCCTTGTTCCAAAATGGAGATTTCCAATCATGGGGGGACCAGAGGCACATTCCTTAGAAGGATTGGCATTCAAAAACATTCTAGCCTTGTGGTTTGGAAGAAACAAAACCTAATGCGTGGTCGACATGTGATACTGTATGGTCATTGGTTGGATTCCTTCAGGGGAATGGCAAGGGGGTGGCCCATGTGTGAGGAGATAAAACCCTGGGGGAAGGAGCATAAATCTCTCTTGACCCAATGTTTTGTGATAAGGGTGAGCTGTTAACTTAGAAACATGTGGGGTCATAATTTAGAAAGGGGGCCCTCTGGGCTTCCACAATTAGAGAAGCTTTCTTTGTTTTGATGTGTTTTCTGAACTTTTGAAAAACTTTATTCTGCAACTTACTTTGATTACAATATACATTTAAAAATACCAAAAGATGACTGGAGTGTTTACTTGGCTATATGCTACCTTATTTACATTAAGCTAATATCCTGGGTTGCTAAGCTAGAAGGGCAACAGCTCAGAAGCAGGAACCAACCACTTGTGGGCAGAAGCCCTACTTGTGAGTAAACTTGTTTCCTGACAGGAAATATCTCAAATTATGTCTTCTCCTGCTTCTTTACTACTAGTTCCAGCCAGTGCTTTGACATAAAACAACTTAAATACACAAATATATGGAAAAATATTTAAACATGCATCGTCATAAAGAATGGTGCAACCTCGTTTTATATAACTGAGACTTGTGAAAAATGAAACAATATAATGTGACTTCCCCCTCTTCCCTCAGACACATGCTTCAGACTTTTTTTTAAAAAAAAATGCTGACAAAAACAAAAAGCTCTCAGAACAGATGATCTGAAGAAAAGGATTGATGGTAGTTGAAAAGCTTTAATTTCCCCCATCAAAGACACTTATATGGTTTCTTCTAGTTTCTTCTGCGTCAGGGTTTTTATAAATACTTGAAACAATGCTTGCTTCAGATTTATGAATTTCTCATAGTAAAACTTAAATGGCCTCAAGTATACCAGTTAACTATAAAAATATTGTTAATAATAATATTGTTAATGATAATAGTGATAGTAATAAGCCACCTGCTGCAATTAGTCTATTCATTTTCTTCTTTGAACACTTTTCTAGCACACTACTATTCCAAATGAAACAAGCTGTAAAGGCAAGTCACTTGTCATGACATTTCAATAAAGACAATGGTGAAATCCAAACCCAGCTTTTTCTTATTCTGTTATTCAGATTTAGAGAAAGAGAGAAAAATGACAAAACATTCACAGAAATGAAAATTACTTGCAAGAGCTAAATCTTTCCTTATAAACCTTGATATTTTCTGTGTATTCAAACGCTGCATGAATCATGCTGTGTTTTCTCCTTTTTAAATATCCTTTTGGGTAATTTTTTATTTAAAAAAACCCCAACAATCTGGCTCCTACAGTCCTGTTTAGAATGCATGGCACTCACTTCATTATAATATTAATTGTGTCCCATCAAGTCAATTCTGACTTATGGCGAATGTTTTCCAGGATTTTCTAGGGAAGTTGTTTATCATTCCCTTCTTCAGAGGGCACCCTGGGACCGTGATGGCAAACTTGGTACTCCGCATATTCTTGGACTTCAATTACCAGAAGCCCATGTCAGCAGTCCTGCTGATCAGGGCTTCTGGGTAATGAAGTTCAAGAACAGCTGGAATGACAAGGTTCACCATCACTGGCATATAACTACACAGTATGGCTCTTTTCCTGGGAGGGGGGGGATAAGACTCCTAGTTTTGGCTCTGTGGCCAGATAATTAAACTACTGGGCTATCCTGCCAGCTACTAATTTCACTAGCAGTCCAGGTCTATGCACAAGCAGATCAGCGACTCCTACCTATTGCAAAGGTTGTGCTCCGAGTCTTGTCTCTTGCTTTACTTATGTTCTGGATTATTATATAGTCTCAGGCATATCAGAAAACAAAATAAAATAAACAAAACAAAATAAAAATATAATAAAAATACTGTAGCACTTTAAAGACTAACTGCTATATTTTTATTGTTAGCTTTCATGGATCAAATCCACTTCTTCAGACAAAGAGTGAAACTTACAGGCATAGTTTTTATACACCAAATTCAGGGGGTCAAAGGGAGAAGGGGTGTGGTCAAGCAAGATGACAGGCAAGCAAGCATAAAAATACAGCTTCACACAGCCATTAGCAACAATAGATTATTGTAGAAAGGAAAAAAAAGAACATTTTACCATATGTGGTGGAAATGTTTCAAAGCAAATAGGGGTGGAAACTTCCTTTTGGAGTGGCGAGGGGGGACCTTTTCCCTCTTTGTCCCAAATGCACTTTGCAATCAGCAGCTTAAGGATTCTCCCCCCACCCCAACCGATTTGACTAGTGTTGCGCATGCCGCAAATGCTTTGTGTTCAAAGCAGCTGGAGGGGGGGGGGTTCCTTTACTGTAGCTGCTTTGAGTGCCACCCATGCTCCCCATCTCTGGTTTGGCTACTGTAGTTACTTCGAACCCAAAGCAGAGATGGGAAGCACAGGCAGCAACGCTCAAGGTGGCTACATTAAAGGAACCTCCCCTCCCCCAGCTACTTTGGACACAAAGCATTGTGGGCATGTTGGTTGGGGCTTCTGAGGGAAGTTGGTTCAGGAGCCCCAACCCCCCTATATAATGCACATGAACAGGCAGTCCCGTACAATGAAAAAAAATCATAAAATGAAGAAACCAGTGTAACAAATGTTTTCTCATTGTACGGGGTTCCACTGTATCCATTGTTTCATAAGATCTGGCATGCCAGAAATTTAATGCAATAGTGTAGTAGGCAATGAAATATTGCAATAAGCAATGAAATATATTCTGGATGCCTAAAATCTAATTTAATTAGCAAGCTGGTTGCCACCAGTTTGTTCAGCTTTATTGTTATGGTTGTTGGTCTTAGGATGTTATACAGCTGATCTGCAGTTCACTATACACTAGATCAGTGGTGGCAAACCAGTTAGAGCAGTGATTTGCAACCTATGATCCACTGGCCGGTTCAGCACATGGCACCAATTAATCTGACCCATGGTGAGGACCCCGCCACCACCGCCAGAAGCCCCCAAAACATGCCCAAACTGCACTGGAAGCATGGAACCCCCAGAAACTCACAAAAATGCACTGTGTAAAAAATAGGAAAATGCTGCATGGATGTACGCACCACTGCCACCGGACGTGGCAGGAGGAACCATGGTTCCAGCCCACACATCTGTCTGAGGAGGCATGTCTGGCCCATGGTGGGAAAAGGTTGTGAACACCTGTATTAGAGACTGAATGTCCAAGCAGAGGGGCAGGGTGAATTCTGTGCTGGGGAGGGAGGAAGCAATGGCATGCATGCCAATAGAGAGGGCAGGGAGTTCCCTTTCTGGCACATGTGTGATAGATTCTTATACACTAGGGATCCACTAGATCCTTATACACTAGGGATAAGAAGAATACTAATTCCTTTTTCTCACAGCTTAGGCTGTCTGAGATGACTACAGCCTCAAGCCTTGGGAAACATGAGGAAATATGTCATTTCCTATGTCAAGAGCACCTTCACAAAAGGTGTCATGAACTGGCTTCTTCTTCGTCTTCTTCTTCTTCTCCTCCTCCTCCTCCAAACATAGATTTGGTGACAAAACAGACTACACCTCATTGGCTTGGGTGGAATAGCTGACACAAAGAAAGACACAAAGATTGCAACCCTACTCATATTTATTTAGAAATAAGATCCCTTGAATTTTATGAGAATTTCCTGTGGTGACAGAATGCATAGAATTACACTAAAGAGGCAGGTAGGGTAGCATTTTGAATTTTGCAACACTATTTGACCATACAAAGAGTTAACAAATACAAAATGAAAAGTTCTGAGAGCTTCTTGGGACATCAAACACAAAGGGCTTCAAATGAGCAGCTCCTTTATCTAATCCTTAAAATCTTCGCCTTGAATTATTATTTTCTTAAATAAGGGCTAGTTAGACTGAACTGAGAAAAGGAGCTACTTGGTGAGCCTTTTAACTGATCTGTATATGAAAGGCAGTTTCAAGTGTGAAGGAAGGAAAACTGCAAGACTTCTTTCAGCACTACTTAAAAAAACAAGAAGAAAAATGTTGCTGCCTTTAGAAATGTAAATGTGCTCCTAGCATCTTAACATTTCACCTGTTTTGCCAGAGAAACTGGCTGCCATTTTCATTAACAGACATTCTGCTAATAAACATGTATCTTCTTAGAGGGATTTACAGTGGTGGGCAGCAAAAAAATTCGCTATCACACTGTGGGTGGAGCCTATGTAATGTGTGGGGCCTACATCGTGGGTGGAGTCTATGTCAAGGGTGGAGCCTACATTGTGGGCAATCTAGTCATGCCTACCATATGGCCTTGTATACATCTGCAAACACAGGCAGCACTGGCTCTTTGGCTGTAAATGGAGATGAGCACTGCACCCTAGAGTTGGATATGACTGGCTTTTGAGCAAGGGAGACCTTGAACCACTTCCAGGGACAAAACCTGATGGGGCAGGGTAGGGAGGTGGGCATGGTCACCCAATTTCGCTACACACACACACACACGCCTGAAGGCCACCCCTGCCAAGAGGCCACTCAATTTTGCTACCCCCCTCCCGGGTGTGTGTGTGTGTGTGTGTGTGTGTGAACCTGTTGCTGCCCACCACTGGGGATATAGTGTTATTCTCTGTTTTCAGTAATAAAGTGGTTCTAATCATTGATAAACATTCTAGTTTATGGCTCTATTGGGTCCCTCTCATGTTGGGGATTTACTAAATTTTAGAAGGGGGAAAAAAATCTCTTTCAGAATTTTTTCAGACAAGAAACAGAACAAAAGTGTGTGTGTGTGTGTGTGTGTGTGTGTGTGTGTGTGTGTGTGTGTGTGTGTGTGTGTGTGTGTGTGTGTGTGTGTGTGTGAAAACATGGGCTACAGTTTTATTGAAAATTTAATTGAAAACCCCTGACCTGTGGATGGCCTGATAGTTCAATACCTGGAACTAGAGCAGGCAAATTCCTCTTCACCTCTCTAGCTCAGACTGGTGAATCTCTAGTCCCTATGCAGTGCTGATTCTTGCCAGCTACTGCCCAGGCTGGCTGCATCACTGTGAGCATTATTATTATTATTATTATTATTATTATTATTATTATTATTATTATTATTATTATTATTATTATTATTATTATTATTATTATTATTATTATTATTATTATTATTATTATTATTATTATTATTATTATTGCAGCACTGTCCCATAGTGCTCATTGCACACCCCACTGTCCAATTATATCCTGGGGAATTCACCTCTACCACTCTAACCCTATACTACCCGTCAAACTACAATTTTATATGACCTATTTAAGGGCACTGCCCCTAATAGCCCTTAATGCCCTGCAGTGTCAGAGTGGGATATGCAAAATTGACCCAGAATCCTTTTTTAACTCTGCCAGTCATGAAGCCAGTCCCAAAAAAAAAATCCTATACAGCCCATTATAGCGACCCCCTAAGCACTATAGCCTGCAAGATGGGTGGGTGGATGGGCAGGCCATCTGTATATAGATGTGCTTAATGAACTTGCCTGTAGTTACTATGTCATAAAAAGATATATAAAGGCTAGGTATCTTTTCTTGGGGACCTTGGAATAGACTTAGATCCTGGGAGTTGCTGCTTTGGATTCTAGGGGTCACTCACTGGCCACTTTGCAGGTGCTCCTGGGCTACTCTACTTTACAGGGCATACTGATGAAATTTTCTGTACATTAATTGTCATTTGAAATGAACACCTTTTCCTGCTTCTTATTTCTATATGGAAAAGCTGGAGTGAAACACTGACTCTGATACTTTAACCATTGGAGAACATTTTCTTCATACTTCTGATTTTCAAGGATATCCATCATTACAGAACAATGCAAAGGAAATGTAAAAACAGACCATACCGAGCTGATGTATATATCCAGAGATTCCTCTGGATATATAGATCAGCTTGGTATGGTCTGTTTTTATATTCGCTTTGCATTGTTTGCATATATGGCCCTTGGAGAGCTGATGTACATTGAGAAGAAGGCTTCCTGGGACTGAAGATCTATCCTACTGTACTCTCAGGCTATATGTAAGAGTTTATACTTGTAGCAGCATGTGGTTCCAGACAGGAATCAAACTATTCAGACAGTACTGCATTGCGTGATTATGCTGAATTTGGAAATTGGCCAAGGATGCTGTTGCAATCATAAGAGGCTGGCTGTGCATAAGCCAACAAGAATAAGTAGCCTTCAAACTATTGTAACAAATCACTACTGAAGCCAAAACTGGTCTGATGAAAAGAGGTGTCGATTGTGCACTATGCATTTGAAATCCATTCAATATTCAGTTGTGACAATGGCAATGATGAATAGGAAGAGGAATATTATGAATTCATTCTTGTGATGATAATTATAATGAGAATAGTGATTGGTACTTACAAATCGAATCCATCCTCATGACAATTTGAAGACTATAATTTGGTTGCTGTGTTGTGATTCTTCCAAAGTAGTTATTGAAAGAGAAGAAAAGAACGTGACTCTATGTGCTTGGTAGGAGAAAATAAAACCATAATTGTACTGAAATACAAGTGGCTGTGCTCTTTGTCCTAGAACATTCAAATTTCCAAGAGCCATCTTCACAATTCATGCATAAAAGGAGAAAGAAGACAGGAAACTACAAAAAAAATTACTGTCTATTTTCCTAAATTCTTTATTAGGATGCCACCCAGAGTTTAATAGGAGAAAGAAACTGAACAAAGATCCAAGCTGGAAAATGCTGGGGATATCCAGTATATGGATTTGTGATTTATTTAACATAGAGAAACAAAGGAAACCAACTGCCTTTAACTGAGTTAAGCTACTGGTGTAAATCTGACTGGCAGCAATAGTTATCCAAGCTAGCAAGTGGGATTCTTTCATAACGCTATTTATTTATTTATTTATTTATTTATTTATTTATTTATTTATTTATTTATTTATTTATTTATTTATATTTGTTTATCGCCCTCCTCCCCGAAAGGGACCCAGGGCGATTTCCAACAATTTTAAAAACACTTCAAAAATTAAAAACTTTAAAAAGCTTAAAAACTTAATTAAAAGCTAGGTGTTATAACTTGGACGTACTGGGGGTCAAACCGGCCAACTGGCTGGGGAAATTAAACCATCCACTCCCCAGACCAGTCCTGCCAGCCAGGTTTTCACTCCTTTCCTAAAGGACAGCAACTCCATCTGCAGGCGTAGCTCTATCGGAAGGAGGTTCCACTGGGCCGGAGTGGACACCAAGAAGGCCCTCCTTCTAGTGCCAGAGAAATGCACCTCTCTGGCTGATGGCACAACCAGGCAGCCTCTCCGGTCCGCTCTGGTGGGCCGGGTAGATGTCCTTGGGACGATGCGGTCTCTCAAGTAACCTGGACCACTACTATAAAGGGTGTCAGACTTCAGGCGTCTCTGTAAGGGCCCTCCCACTCATGCTCCTGAGCATATGCTCATTTCTGGAACATATTTAACCCTTACCTTTCACCTTTGAGAGACCTGAGCCGCTTTTAAAAAGAACTTATTGAGCTCTGGCAGTAGAGCAGAACAAGGGAGGCTTCTTCTTCAGGTAGCATAGCGTAGGGGTGTGTGTGCTAATCAAAGAATAACAATCTTCAAAGAGAAACAGCTGTTTTATTCTTCAGGTTCATTGATAGTAAAGTCCATGGAAAAACACATATTAGAAGGTCATAACAAAGAATCAGTCCAATAAGAACAGTCCAAGTATCTTTAGGTAATCATAGTGAAAAGGAGAGAAAATCCCATAAACCAAACTGAGGTCTTAGTCCATTGAGAAACAGAGACGAACTAACTAACTGTTCTCCAAAATGGAGAATACCTGGTCAGGTGATTTAACCTTGGGCAATCAGGTAAAAGAGAATAACTTTCTCAAAATAATGGATTGTTTTTACATGTGTGTAATCAGTGTTCTGGAATGTAGACAAAACATGGATCTCAGCTAGCTAGAAAGATAAGAAATACTGGAAAACAGGCAATCTTGTGACATGAGTCAATGAGGCATACAGAGAGAAAAATGGATTTTTATGAGGCCTAGCTGAAAAATAGCAATTTCAAGCCTTGGGAAGCAGTAGGAAATAGGTCTTTTCCTGACAAAGGGCTTTAAAGGTAATAACCAGCACCTTGAATTGCACCCGGAGGCAAACTGGGAGCCAGTGCAGCTCCCTCAGCAGCGGTGAGGCACGGGCATAACGCCTGCATCCCAACACTACTCATGCAGCCGCGTTCTGGACCAGACCTCCGAATGGTCACCAAGGGCAGCCCCATGTAGAGCGCATTACAATAATCTAGTCTGGAGGTGACTAAGGCATGTGTGACCATGAGCAAGGAGTCCCAGTCTAGGAACGGCCATAACTGGCGAATCACATGAAGTTGTGCAAAGACCCTCCTGGCCATGACTGCCACCTACTCTTTGAGCAGTAGTCGCGAGTCCAGGAGGACCCCCAAGTTACGTACCGGGTCTGTTTCGGACAGGACTGCCCCGTCCAGAACCAAAGGTGGTAGTTCCTGAGATAACACAGGACTCCCAACCCACAGCCACTCAGTCTTGCCAGGATTCAGTTGCAGCCCGTTGTCCCCCATCCAGACCTTGACAGCCTCCAGGCACCTGGAAGGGACTTCCACTGTATCGCTAGGGTCCCCACGGGCTGAGATATACAGTTGGATATCATCTGCATACTGATGATACCTCACCCCATGAGAACGGATGATCTCACCCAGCGGTTTCATGTAGATATTAAATAGGAGAGGTGAGAGCACAGAGCCCTGAGGCACCCCGTATTGGAGACGCCTAGGACTGGACATCTCACCCTCCAACCACACCGACTGGGTCTGGCCCTTCAGAAATGAGGAAAACCCAGCCAACACTGTGCCTTGGATCCCCAATCCTTGGAGCCTTCCCAGAAGGATACTGTAGTCGACAGTATTGAATGCCGCTGAGAGGTCAAGAAGAGCCAGGACAGTTGGATGTCCGCCATCCCGCTCCCTACATGTATCTATTGATGATATCCTATCTAAGTATTAAAGAAAGGCTAACCAGAATCTTCTTCTTGACACTTATGCCTGAGAAAGTCGACTTAGTCTGCAAAACCTCATGTTAAAATACATAAATTAGTCTTTAAGGTGCCACAACACTTTTTACTTCTTTTGGTTGGTTGGTTTTTACTTTTGCTTTGTTTAGCTTCTTGCCCAATTCTTCTTAACAGTTATTTATCTGTGTTCTGAGTGGGGCTGATTAATTTGGTTTGGTAGTTTGGAAAAAGATTATCCTACCTGAGAATTTCCCTGTTAATATATATGACCAAATGAATGTCACAAACATGAATGAGTGTTGCAAACATTGGGGGAACAGCTTATGAATACATAAACTGTTCCCCCAAATATTTCTATGCATTTGGCAGTATTCAAAACTTTCTCATGTCAACCATAACATGCTGAAGAGCTCTCTGTAACTGCATTAAATGAATGTGGATACAGAATTATCACAGTCAGGAAACTTTAAAAAAGTATTTTATCTGGAAGGCACTCCAGCAAGGTCTCAATACTGGATTGACATATTTATTTCATGCATGGCATATTTAAGGTTAATGTCATAGTATCTCTACAGTTGACATTTTGACATGTGAATTGATCCTTAGAGAATGTGTAACTAGATTCTGTACCCTTTTGCCCTTTCATTGGTTTCTTAGGTAGTGGTTCAATCTTGTCGCTTAGTTTAGTAACCTATGATTAGATTAAAACCATTTTATCAATGGAGTTGACTCAACAAATCCCCTTTGATTCAGTGGGCCTACTTTATTTGCAACTTACTTAGCTAAGCCACAGATTTTCAGCCATCAGTGTTACACTTATTTACTGGAAAATAAACATAAACAAACTCCATAAGACTTGCTTTTGAATAGGCGTGCCTTGGATCACCCTGATAATGTATTAGTGTGACCGCTATAGACCAATGATGGTGAACCTTTTAGAGACTGAGTGCCCGAACAGAGGGGTGGGGTGAACTCTGTGCTTAGAGGAGAAAGGAAGTGTTTCCATTGGGCTGCTGGGCAGAGGGGCGGGGCAAACCCTGTGCTGGGGGAGGGAGGGAGGGAGCACTCACATTGGGCTGCTGGGCAGAGGAGCAGGGTGAACCTTGTGCTGGGGGAGGAATGAAGCACTACCATTGGGCTGCTGGGCAGAGGGGTGGCACAAATCCTGTGCTGGCACAATGGCACACATGCCCACACAGGGGGCTCAGGGGGCTCTGAGTCCCCCCCCCCCGGCACACTTGCCACCATTCACCACCATTTCTATAAACTACAGTGGAACCCTGACATACAAATGGTTCTACTTACAAAAGTAGAAATCCTGGCTAAAAAAATATTCAACATGCCAGTTTTTAATAGGAAAAATTCAACATACCAAAAAAAAATATACAGTGACATCTAGTCGCCTCTTCTGATAATGTAATGTGTTTTCAACATACAGTTCAAATTTTTCGACATACAAATAATCTTGTGGAATAGAAAAAAAATCATATGTAGAAGTTTTACTGTACAGTATTTGGTTCAGGAGAGTGGGTGGGAAAATCTTAAGACAGGGCTGTGCTTTCAAAATTTATGTTGAGAGCGAGCGGGAGAGTGGGAGAGATGCCGGGGCTGCTATTCACCCTGGTGAATGATATAATTGATTACCACCTTGGTTTATATAGTAGAATTTCACCATATCTGTTGAAGGGGAGTACTGGAAGGGTGGGTAAATGTAGTTATATTATGCAGTTGTTTCTAGATTGTATTTCACTGAACAGTCTTAAAGTCTGTACACCTGGAGCTGTTTCCTTTCTGTTGTGCGTCTCCTACCATGGATGATAAAGATATCTGGAGCCTTGCTCTGAAGCTATTTGCTTAAATGAGAGATTTCCACAATCTTTTTTTTTTTCACTGCAAGCAATTCCTGCTCTAACGAAGTGTTACTGAATAGAACTTTAGAGCATATATTTCATAGCATTCAGTTTGGGATGTGCTTCTATTACTGCTGCTGTAATTTTGCTGTTTGTAAATAAATATGTAAATATATATATAATTGTGCACTCTCACGTTGATTCCAGTGTATGGCAACCATTTCCAGGGTTTTCAAGGAAGAGAATACACAGAAGTGGTTTATCATTTTCTTCTTCTGGGGGTACCCTGGGACTCTTCAGCTCCCCAAAATCATGCAGGCTGGATCTACTTACAGGAGGCACAGTGGGGAATCAAACTTCCAACTTCAGGCTCTGCACTCAGATACCTAAACCATTGAGTTATATACTTCATATACTTCACATTCATATTATTCAAAAAGTTCATTGTGCTTGAAGTGCTCATGTAAAATTATCCCTTCACTGAACCCAGGGAGGCACTTCCAAAATTTGTCAACTATATTTTGATACAATAACTCTTATATCTGTATTAAAACCAAGTGATTAAAAAAAAATCCTGAAGGCAAGCATTTGAATTTGGCTAACCAGTAGCTGCCTTGAAACTATTCTGTTAACAGTGACACTAATACTCTAATACTGAAGGAATTAAATAAAATAGTACAAGTTGGAAGGGAGGATAGAAGAGAAGTATGACAATTTGTAATTACTGCACTCAATTGTAACACTAAAACTTCCTGATGCTTGAAAGTGCTTTATATAGCACTGCCTTGCATTGGAGTCATCAAAAAGAAGGTTATTAAGGAATGTCGTGAAGGATTGAGGCCAACCAATGGGTCCTGGAGTCCCTCACCTCACTGTCAGGAAACGGGACCTCCTGGAACCCCATCTGCACCCCCTTTAATTCTGTGTGGGCAGAGGTAGCCTTCTTCTTTAAGGCAGGGAAAGTTGGTAGCTGGAATAACACTCTGTTTATACTTCTGCTACCTCACCACCCTAATACAGTTTCACACACAGAACAAAGCTGCAGAGTCACCCCCGGGGATGATATCTCTGGGCCGACACTTGGCGGTTACCTTCAAAGCTTGAATAGTCTATCAAGTGTTCCTCCCCAGGCCACTGATAAGGAACACGGGTATCCTCCCTTCTCCTGATCTCTGGCTTCACCCTGGCAACCTTATCACGACTTGTGAAGGAAAGTCCCCCTTCCCATGGCTGGACATTTGGAAATTTAAAGTCCTTAAGTAAAGGTAAAGGTTTCCCTTGCTCGAAAGCCAGTCATATCCGACTCTAGGGCTCAGTGCTCATCTCTGTTTCTAAGCCGAAGAGCCAACGCTGTCTGCTTCTGCAGACGTTTCCATGGTCATGTGGCAGGCATGACTAGACACCGGAGCACATGGAACGCTGTTACCTTCCCACCGAAGTGGTCCCTATTTATCTACTTGCAATTTCTTGCTTTCAAACTGCTAGGTTGGCAGGAGCTGGGACAGAGACGGGAGCTCATTCCGTCCTGCAGTACTCGGGAATCGAACTGCTGACCTTCCGCCTCCCAGTCAGCGTCTTAGTGACTTGAGCCACTGCAGTCCCTTTAGCAAGACCTTTATTTGCAGGCCTCCCTGCTTTGCTCTGCAGAGATTTCTGCTCTGTAGCTTGGTAGTTCAATAACCAAACCTTGGATGTCTTTTCCCATTTATTAAAAGACAATATCAATCCATTTATATGCTGGATATATGTTGAAGAAATAAACTAATCTACTCTACACTACGTAACAAGCTAAGAAAATAATAAAGCAAGAGCATAACTTTCCTCACCTAAAAGCCTCTCTGTTCATGATGTCCATAATAAGGCAACGGGCAGCATGCCCCCATGACTGGCTTACTTCATGGATTCATGTCATGGGTCAGATTGACATGATGTGAGCCCTCCTCAAGAGAAGGCTCTCAAAACTGGCTCTTTTTATATGATTTCTAGCCCTCTTCTACCTCCCACCTCAATGCTAGGTATGTGGTGGTATGTGGTGATGACCTAACTATGCCTTTGATTGAACAGATGTTCTTTTGATGTGTTGCATTGTCAGGTGTCTAGTGATGTCATTTGTCCCTTATCTATGTGAAAGTAGGTTATCTCCTCTCTCTGGGACATTGAGAATTAAGTGATGTAACTTGGGAAATTCCCTTTTTTATTTAAGGGTGATTTCACTTTACAGATATCCTATCTCACATCCTTGGTATATGATGACTTAAAGCTTAGCAGGTGTAATGGAATGTGACCAGAACAAGAGTGTCTCCATTTTGAGTCCAGCTGTTCTCAAACTTACAGAGAGTATGATCTATAAATCCTAACACTTAATGACCATATAAATGTAAATGTAAGGAAAACTAAAATATGAATTGATCTCTTGTATGATTTCATGACAAGGAAAGCCAAAGTGATTTGGACATGATTGTGAAGCAGTTCTATATAAACATTGGCTGAAGCCAGGATCTTAAGCCATCTTGGAGGAAATCAATGGGATTTTTAAAAAATGCAAATGAAGCATACATACGGATGAGTTAATATTCAAACTGTAACATCTCCCATCAGTGATGGGATGTAACAGGTTCTCACCAGTTCGCCAGAACTGGTAGTAACTTTTCCCAGTGTCCCGGAGAACCGGTAGCAGCTTTTGGGGGGAACCACCTTTGGGGCTTACCATTTCACTGGTTCCCCCACTGCGCATGCGCCAAGCACTTGGTGTGCATGCATGCCTACAGTAGTATGCATGGCCTCCTTGCTGTCCATGTGTTGTGGGTGGGTCGAGTGGTGTGTGTGTGTGTGTGCTTACTTTTATTATTATTATTATTATTTTCTTTGGCCCTGCCCACAATGTCATGACACCATGATGTTAGCTCCGCCCACACTGTGATGACATCATGGTGGGGTAGTAAAAGTTTTGACATCCCACCACTGTCTCCCATCCATCCGAATAGATAAAAGAAAGAAGTAAACTTAGAGAAGGGAGGGTCCAAAGAATAGTATAGTAGATCAAACATCAATTTTATCTGCTGAGAATAGATTTCTAATTTCTGTAAATTGCCTAAGAGCTCTGTTACTGGAAAATGTTGCATTATTTTCTGCATACCTTAATCAATAAGCAGGAATGGATTATTTCAGGAGCCCATCTATAATGGCATAACAAATAATGGGAACTTCGCATTCAGAATACAGTTGTACCTCGCTTAAAGAGCATAATGCGTTCCACAGGACTGTTCTTTAAGCGAGTTTGCTCTTTAAGTGAAACACCATTGTAAATGATCAATTGTGGGGGGATTGTGAACCCCTATTTATTTGTTAAGCGAGTTTTTGGTTGGTTTTATTTGTTAAGCGAAGCGAACATTCAGAGAAAATTCTGCTCTTTAAGCGAGTTACTCTTTAAGCGAGGCACTCTTTATGCGAGGTTTAACTGTACTTGCATCCATTAAAACATGCCTATGCACAAGAATGTTCTTCACTAGAAACACAGTCAGGTTCATTATCAGGAAAATAAATGGGTCCAGGCTAGGTACAGGAGTAATCTGCTGAAGATCCTGGGGGTATTCTACTAGAAATATTTTATGAAGGCAAATCAAGCATCAAGCAACCCTAAACTAAAATGGCCAATTAAAAATCAAGCTATGCTAGACCAAATGAAAATGTCTTGCTGCACTCCTGAATTAGTGTTGATGGGTTTCAACTGAACAGGAATTCTTTAACAGTAAATCAAAGTTTCTCTCTGTGTGTCCTAACTTGAATTGGGTGCAAGGGTGGAATGAGTGGGAATTCTCTGCCAACTTGAAATACAGCAATCAGGGTAGAAAATGGTGTCTTCATACCAAACAGACCCGGTGCGTAATCTGGGGGTCCTCCTGGACTCACGGCTACTGTTCGAAGAGCAGGTGGCAGCCGTGGCCAGGAGGGCTTTTGCACAACTTCGTGTAATACGCCAGTTACGCCCACTCCTAGACCGGGATGCCTTGCTTATGGTCACACATGCGTTGGTCACCTCCAGACTTGATTATTGTAATGCGCTCTACATGGGGCTGCCCCTGATGACCATCCGGAAACTCCAGCTGGTCCAGAATGCGGCGGCCCGGGTAGTGGTGGGGTGTGGGCGCTATGCTCGTGCTTCACCGCTGCTCCGGGAGCTGCACTGGTTGCCAGTATGTCTCCGGGTGCAATTCAAGGTGCTGGTTATTACCTTTAAAGCCCTATATGGTAGTGGGCCAGGATACCTAAGAGACCGCGTCACCCCAAGAACGTCTGTCCGTCCCACCAGGGCGGATCGGAGAGGCTCCCTTGCAATTCCATCAGCTAGAGAGGCTCGCCTCTCTAGCACCAGAAGGAGGGCCTTCTCCGTGACCGCCCCGACCCTCTGGAACCTCCTGCCCACCGAACTGCGCCTGCAGACAGAGCTCTTGCCCTTCCGGAAGGGCGTGAAAACCTGGCTGGCAGGTCAGGTTTGGGGACCCGGGAGCGTGGGTTCCCATACCAAGTGGCTTATATAAGGACTGCCTTCCTGAGTTGGATTGGGGGAATACTGGGGTGTAGTTTCTGTTTAGTTTTTAAATTTCTGATGATTTTTAATCCTGACGTTTTTGATTGAGTGTTTAGGTTTTGTTTTGCTTTTATTAGGATGTAAGCCGCTCAGAGTCGGGTCCTCCCGATTGGGGCGGGGTATCAAATTTTAATAAATAAATAAAATAAATATCATTCAAAGGTAGATCATTTCAAGTATCTTAGATCACAAACAGTGACTTGAAGTGCCTGCAGACAAGAGAAAGACCATTCAGATTTTTTGGTTCTGGTCTAGGGTGATTCTGATAATTCATCTATGCCAGGAGGTGGCTTGCCCCCTTTTTATTTGAGGAAGGTTTTTATGGATGTTCCCATAGTCTGGTCAAAATTTTTTAATGAACTGACCAAACAACTTTTGAATTCAAGTCATGCCTAGAGATCAAAAAAAGTATGGACAACAAATTTTAGTAGTGATGGAAACAACTTCAACTGTTAACTTTTACATAAAACATTTGTGCCTGGCATGTTACACCAAAAATATACCCAACAAAGACAATGAACAACACAATTCTGAGAATTTGTCAAAACTGTCAGGATGGCTTCAGCAAGATAGCTCTGAAGGGAGGATTTAAGGGTCCAACTAGAGTCTTTATTCTAATGTCCCAGGCTGCACAGAAAAGCCACTCCTGAGACTGACCTTGCAATCTTCATCCAAACAGAACTGTCAGTGGAAGGAGAGCTGAAACATGAACATGATTTGTGCTTTTTTTACAGCATCCTCTATTTTCCTGGAAACCCTTTTTCTGCGGGTTATGCTTCTAAGAGTTTCAAAAACACCCAAAGGTTTAATACAGCAATATATTAACTCCCAGCAGAGCCTGAAATGCTTCGGAGATGCTATTTCCTGCACATTCAAGTTGTCTTCTCTTTTTCTTTGTGGATTGGAGAAGAGTAACCAAAGAGAAGACAATATATTCTCTCAGCCTTGTTTTCATTCCTTCTCTCTCACACACTCACTTTCTCTTTATGTTTATCTACCTATCTTAATTTTTTCCCTGATAAAATAGCCACCATGTGGTTGACTGGCACTGGGAGATGGTTCAGTTTAGCAAACTCCCTTGTGCTGCAATGTATAGCTTTTGCTGTCTTCCTTATGGGTTTTGCTTTCCTTTTGTTCTGTACCCATTTTTCTCTCTCTTGAAAGGTAATAGGGAGTCTTCCTGTTTCTGCAGAATGAGTCAGAGTGTATCACCCCCAGCCTCTAATGGTGTTAACTAGAGAGGGGGGGAAGGAAAGGGGGTGTCACAGGACACAAGCCTAAGTTATAAATCAGACATCCGGAATGGCAACACAGAGAAACCTGTCTCAAACCACTTCAATCTAACTGGACACTCTATCCAAGGCATGAAAGTTACAATTCTGGAACAGAGAAATTACAAAACTAGGATTGAAAGGGAGACAGCAGAAATAAAATACATCCATCTGTTAGACACCCATCACAGGTAACTAAATATTAGTGAAGGGTTTTTGGGACGTTATCAAATTTGATACACAGATTGCTATATGATTTTATATATTATATTACAACTTTCCAGCCTATTCTCTTTAGCAAAACAGAAAGTACAGTGTTTTTGTTTGTTTTCTGACAAAATGCAGGTCAAAAGTTGATCAGAGACCAGAATGTGTTTTCTCAGCAACCTTGAGATTGAAAGGGAGTCATTTAGAGCTAATCTGAACAATCTATTGTTGTTAATGGCTGTGTGAAACTGTATTGTTGTGCTTGCTTTTCTGTCATCTTGCTTGACCACACTCTTCTCCCTTTGACTCCCTGAATTTGGTGTATAAAAACCATGCCTGTAAGTTTCACTCTTTGTCTGAAGAAGTGGACTTGATCCATGAAAGCTAACAATAAAAATATAGCAGTTAGTCTCTAAAGTGCTACAGTGTTTTTTATTTTATTTTTATTTTGTTTTGTTTTCTGATGTGCCTTAAATTCTGTTTTAATTCTGCCCCTTACTAATTTCCTGCCAGACAATTGCTGGCAAAAAAACCTTTGATTTAATTAGGTCATAAGTCAATCCAAACTCTTTTTAACAGACAACAAACTGAACTCAAAGGTTTTGTCTCATTACTGAAACCTCAGCTATGTTGTGCATTTGGTGCTCTTTAAAAGAAACATTCTATAATTGGAAACAAAATGTGCTGCTGCTTGCTCTACTGATTTTGCCCTTTGAAGAATTTGCTTTTCCCATAAAAATCAAGCATTCATGTTCAAACACTGCAAGATCATTGTTGCATGTGACAAAGCTGGATTTTCGTGTCATCCAATAAGCATTAGAATGTATGTTATTTGCAGAGAAAGAAGAAAGCAAACCAGAAAAGCCTCCCCCCGTCTTAAAAAATATCTTGAAAAATAAAATGTTAACTTTTTAATTCTCTCAATCTACATCACTAGTTTTTTTATTTTGCTTTTATATCATTCATACCCTTCTGTTATAGAAGGAAATAAGTCCTAAAACCAAACTAGACAAATGAGGTAACAGTTCATCATATCAGAGGTTTAAAACAACAAAAAGGAAAAGAAATTAAAAATACTCAAAGAATTAAGTGTTGTTGAGAATCATTCTTCTTGCTTATTAAGCATAGAATAGTACAGCTTTCAAAAACAACAAATTATAGTGAAATTTGAGGGAAGGGGACCAGCCCTCTGCCTACCTCCCATAGAACATTGCATTGTCTACATTATTTCCACTTCTTAGAGCTGATGGCAATGTACAGTTGTACTTCGCTTAAAGAGCATAATGCGTTCCACAGGATTGCTCTTTAAGCGAGTTTGCTCTTTAAGCGAAACACCATTGTAAGTGACCAATTGTGGGGGGGATTGCGAACCCTGATTTATTTGTTAAGCGAGTTTTTGGTTGGTTTTATTTGTTAAGTGAAGCGAACATTCAGAGAAAATTCTGCTCTTTAAGCAAGTTACTCTTTAAGTGAGGCGCTCTTCATGCGAGGTTTGACTGTACTTCAGGTTTCATTGTTAATTGTGTTTTTAACAGTTGTTCGCCACCCTGAGTCATTCTTGAGGAGGGAGGCACAGAAGTCTAACTAACTAACTAACTAACTAACTAACTAACTAACTAACTAACTAACTAACTAACTAACTAACTAACTAACTAACTAACTAACTAACTAACTAACTAACTAACTAACTAACTAACTAACTAACTAAATACTGGCAAAATGTTCTCTCTGTACATTTGCCTAGAGTGATAGATTAGCCTTCAGGGGCTACATAGGAATGTTTAGCCCATCATCAGGATTGGCATGTGGGAAAAGATTATTTTTTCACCTGTCCCACTGGACCATAGGACAATTGTGACTTTGAGGTATGGTTGGTTAAATAGATCACATTTAGGTGGGTAGTGCTGGGTTAGGGTGGTAGGAATGAATCTAACAGGACATCATTGGTTGAGTTGAAACCTGCGTTCCTGGCACGATTCGGATGAATCAGTTGGATATCTGGGGGATACCATGAGCCATTTCTGTAGTACATCCAACATCTGTTCATGGAAACAGAGTTGGAAACACCTGTGGGTATACCTCCATGACTTAGCTGGCTAGAGTACTAGCTGTCAAGATACAGCATTGCAGAGAGGATTTACCCATCTGGTCTGGAAAAGAGACAAGGTGACTCCTGCTCCACTATCAGAAAGCGCACTGCCAGCCTCTGTACAGGGGAAGAAAATATGAACTTGTAGAAAATCATAAAGAATGGGAGACCTGTGTCTTGAAATCATGAGGGCTATGGATTTATTTACACCAGCAAAAACAGTATGCCTCTCAAGACCAGTGTTTGGGGCACATGAATGGCATGGTACCTATATCCTCTTGTCCTGCTTTTGGACTTTTAATTAATTTAATTTTAATTTAATTTTTAAACTTGCATGCCGTCCCACTTGCAAAAGCGACTCTGGGTGGCTAACAGGGATATAGATATACAGTTATAGATTAAAGTTACAGACTTTCGATGAACAATCAGTTGGTAACTGTATGACTGGAACACAGTAGGTTAGGCTGGGGTTTGACCCGAACCTGCAGGGCTCTTCTTAAGCTTTCGTATGCCACTCTGTTGTGCCCTTGCATAATGATTTGTGCTTTATCCTGTTGCAACAGTAAAGTCCTTAAATTTCTCTCTCTTTCTCTGTGCACACACACCTAAACATTAACTCCCCTTTGCTTGCCCTCTTTTAAAACAATAGCATCTCCTGGGATGTGAAATGAATAGTGGTGGGAAATTTTCAAGCAGGAGATTGAGACGCCGCTGGCTCCAGAAAGTTGCACCTACATTCCTTTTGAATAATTTGTATGTGAAACAATTGGCTTCCTCCCTTTGGGAGGAAAAAAATGGCTGTGACAGGATTGTATCAGCCATGAACATCCTAGTTTTAGAAGCCTAAACCTTTGATCCCCTTGCAACTGCCAAAGTGGAAATTTGGCATGGCTGTCATTCTGAACTGAGTCACATCTGCAACTCTGGCATATTCTCAGGTGGGATTATTCAGAGCTCTGGCCTGTATCAAAGAAAATAATGTTTTGTTCAAAAGAGAGGGGGGGGGGGAATAGTCTGTTATTGTAATAGCACCCAGATATAACAAAGCATTTGCTTTATTAGCCCCAATGTCTAATCACAGCCCATTGCTAAGGCAGCTGGCACACATGAAGTCAGTCCAAATGTAAGCCAGCAAAAGTGGCTTTGACTTCCTCCACTGAACATTGACTCAAGTGAAAGGATGCTGGTGGCACACCAGCATGCCAGGTCATAGTGCAGGGCATCTTAGTGTAGGACATTGTTCCAATCATGCAGACTGCTACAATTGTGCAGTTACCATAACAATGTTTAGCACTAGCTTATTCTTAACTATACTCTGTTATTCTGTTCTATCACTTCATCCTATCATTTGAGTCAATATTGAGTGGTAGAACAGAATAGCAGAGTAAAGTTAAGCATAAGCTGGTGCTAAACGCTGCTATGTCAACTGCACAATTGTAGCAGTCTGCATGACTGGAACAATGTCCTACACTAAGATGCCCTACACTATGACCTGGCATGCTGGTGTGCCACTAGAAAAGTGGCCTTTGGTGACCAAATGCTCTTCAGGCCTGTGTCTTGCCTTCGTCCTCCCCTGGACAGCGAGGAGAACAAATAGGTCAATCGTAGAAGAAATCAACCCTGAATGCTTCTTAGAAGGTCAAATTGTAAAGATGAAGCTAAGGTACTTTGGACATCAAATGAGAAGAGAGGATTCACTTGAGAAGGCCTTGATGCTGGGAAAGGTGGAGGGCAAAAGAAAAAGGGGGCAGCAAAAAAAATGAGATGGCTAGATGGTATTGTGGATGCAATGGGCACAGAGCTGAGCGAGTTGAGGAGGATGGTGGAAGACAGAAGTGCCTGGCGGACTGTGGTCCATGGGGTCACAGAGGGTCGGAATCGACTGTGCGACTGAACAACAAAAACAACAAAATTGCAGATTATGTCATGCAATATTGTTTCACTGTGAATATTTGTAACTATACCAGATCAGCTTCATTGGCTTCTGCAAACAAGGGTCATAGGAAAACTTACAATGCGATGGTGTTGCATTGAGAAAGTGCAGAATGTAGAGCCCTCCAGATATTCTTGGATTGCAGTTCTTCTCATCTCTAATAAGCACAGCCATCGTTGATAACCAAACAGATTTGTAGTTTAACAACATGTAGAGGGTCATGCACTTCCCATCCTACCCATATTGTGGTTTTGTGGTGCACATGGTATATGTGCATGACAGCTTAGGAGTGTACCCAAAGGATGGTGGCAAAGATGGTGAAAGGCCTGAAGACCAAGTGATAAAAGAAAAGGCTGAAAGAGCTAGAAAAAGTTGGATTGGGCAACCAATTTTAAGCAGGTACTGTATTAGCAGAGAATATAAAATAATAATCTTCAATGATTATAAAACACATGAAGGATAACTAGTCCAGGATGATATCCGGAAGCCAGTATTGATAGAGGAGATATCTGTCTTTCTTCTCCTGCCCATGAAAAGTGTGTTGGTGGTAGTTTTCTTTCTCTTTGGTTGTCAAAATGTATTAGGCTGTTCCCCAGCCAGGACACTGTACATATCATTAAGAGTAGCTATACACACCTATTGTCCTTCATAATCGATGCTGTGGTTTTCTGCACACAGTCGGGTCAGGATCTAAGTGCTGTAATTAGTCCTAGACTCTTTGGGGCCAGGCCTGCAAACAAGAGTGCAAGTGTGGATCTTCTTTCAGTGTGGATCTTCTCTCAATGAGCTGCCCTCATTGGTTCTCTTGTCTTTTCTCCTTCAATTTATCTCAACCTCTTTAGGTGAATCTTGAATAATTGTCTCAGGGAGGCCTTGCTGTGAGCTTCCTGCCTAGGGAGCTCTATCAGTACTGTGTTGTACTTCTTCTCTTTTCTACATTGTCTCCATCCCCCCCCCACTCCCCAAAAAACACAAAAAAACCAACCATGTGGCTTTGAGCAGCATAAGGCAAAGATGGAGAACATGTTGGATGAATTCATTGATGGAAACGCAAATGAGGCCAATGGATTTGATATCAGCATGTTGTGTGTTTTGTGATGTTGACTGTGTCCTGGGGGCACTCCTGCCTCCTTGTAAGTCCATTCATTCCCTTGTGTCTGGTTGTGCATGGATATCTACATCAGCACAGACATTTCCAGACAGACATCCATGTTAGCTTGTAGAAGCGAAAAAGAACAAAGAGTCTTGTGACATTTTAAACACTAATAAATGTTATTTGATACAAGCATCCAAGGGCAGCATTGGGTAGAATTGGTTACAGCAACAAAGACTAAAATGTTTTTTCATAGAAACAAATATTACCTATGAGTCCTATGTTCCCATTCTGTTGATGGGACAGAAGGCAGTAGGTACATTTCTACAGTGTTATGGAAATAGTTACCTATAAAATAGAAAATATCATTTTTTAAAAAAGCATTGATGCTCCTGTGAGTCTGCTTCACCAAATTAGGACTCCACACCATCAAACTACACAGATCAAGGACAGTATTAATGAAACAAGTATAGAGTCCACCTTTGCCTTAGACTTACTGAGATAGGATTGAAATGAAGAATGTTTCCAACCCAGAAACCCCAGAAATTAGCTGAGGATATGTAGATACAAGTCTATTTCTATAGACATCCATAGTTTCTCACCTTCATTTTCCTTCTATGACAAATCTACATGAATTATTTTTAACAACAGTGAATTTAATCTCATTATTCTGGGACTGTGTATGTGTGGATTTCAAATATTTAAATCCTGCTGCACAGTTATTAAAAATATATATGTTATAAAATCCCCCCCCCCCATTCATCATGTGCTTGGAACACACAGATTTCCGTCCATTACACTTAATTCTATATTCAGATCAAGATGTGCAGATTTGGGAAATTCCATTAAAATATCTCGGAGATAATTTTTCACACATGTATAAAATTAACTGTTACAAAATAAAATGCTGTGTAACCTGTCTAATAGCTGCTGGCCATAGAAAATACAGCTGCTGTGATTATATATTATAAATATTTTAAATTTTGCAGCACATTTAATATCTTATAAAGAACAGGACTAATTTGGGCAAGGCTAATGGGTTCGCTAAAAGAGATGTTGCATAAAAGGTCTTTCATTACTTTGTGCAAATTCTAGATAGGGAAGTGGACTATGCAATCTGTTTAAGTTTTAGAAGCCCAGCACATCTCTATTGTCTGCCTGTCTTTTATAGTCACCTGCATATTCCCTCTCCTGAAATGATCTTCATCAAGATATGAAAGCAGCAGGTAGATCTAAAACAAATCCTTAAACACAGCATCAGGGATGAGTGTAAGCAGTGGCATCGCTGGGGGGGGGGGGGTTAGGGGGCAGCGGCCCTGGGCAGTGCTTTTGGGGTATGTATGTTCTTGGACTACATTCCCAGAAGCCCTAGTGGGAGCGGGCGCCAGCATCCACCAGGGGGCGGCAAATTTGGCTTCAGCCCTGGGCGGCTGAATTCCACGCGACATTTCTGGGTGTAAGTGAGGTGAGATGGCAATTGAGGAGCTGGATATGCATGGTATAGAAAGTTCCTAGGCATGGTACAGTAAGAGGTTGAGCATGGACATTTTTATGATATTGGAATATCGAGAAGCAACACGTTCCCAAGACCATGTTACAAATTTCACAGTGGTGAGCACTCAGCATGTTCACGACCCATGCTGACTGTCATGTTTCTGATTAAATTAATGTGTTGTAGCACTCAGCTGAGTTATCATACAGGTAGCAGACCTGTATCTGCACTGTGCCATGACCATGGCATTTTCATGGTGCCATGGCAAAAGAATGGGACCAAGAACACCGACAGAGCCAAACTACTGCCTGCTGATTCCTACACTTTGAAGTAAAATTTCCTGTGGCCAAGTCTTTTGTCAGTGTTTGGCACCAGGCAGAAACACTTTCATTTTCCACAATGACTGCAATGTAGCATTATTCTGGGGGTTCTCTGGGAAAACCAAATGACCTTTCCTCCAGGGTGTGGTCATCCTATTTATTCATTTATTCATTTATTTGTTTGCTTACTTGCTTGCCTGCCTGATTACATATTTATACCACCCACTAGAGAACTACTCTGGGCAGTGAACAGTTAAAACGAAAATGGACATAAATGCCCCCACCACCAAATGAAAGAAAAAATGTGCAAGCTTCTGAAGGGGTAACAAAACAATCAGCACAAACTGGAATTAAAAAATTAGAATAAAAAGTATTGTATGGCATAACTGGCTCAGAACAAACAGATAAACCACAACAAAATACATAGGTGTATTTCCAAAAGCATTCCTAGAAAGGGCTGTTTTCAAAAGCTTATTGAAAGAAGATAATGATGGAGTCAAGCAGAGGAGAGCATTCTGACACATGGAACAACTGATTTCTTGTTCCAGACACCTTAGCTTCTTTAGGCATGGGAAGCTGCATAATAGCAAGGTGCAGATATGACGGGCAGAAACCTTCAGGAGAAGTCAGTCCAACAAACAATGAGGCCTCAGACCATACTGGGCTCGGTTATTTTATATGAATGTTTCTTCTTCTACATTGTTTTTGTTTTTCATTGCGTCCTGAAAACTAGAGAGTCCAGAAAAAAGTGGTCTGCAACTTTCCTTTATGTGAGAAACTTTCTACAAGCAGGAAACCTTTTGCATGGAGAATTATGCAGTCTTGTGAGTTCCCCAACTATTGCTTTAAGTGTTACATCCCAGACACTCATTTATCATTTCAGTGGGAACAAAGCCCTAAGTATCCTCAAACAGTAAAAATGTTGTGGTACTCATACAGATCTATAAAACACATGAGGTAACCCTGTGAGGGGTAAGAAATGTGATTGGAGAACAAATGACTTGAACCTCTTGAGCTTAACTAACATGTTTCTTTCTGACCTTTCTGCTCTTATTTTTGTACAGAAAGCACTGCTGTGCAACCTGAGTGCTAACAGTATGCCATTCTCATTTATCAATTCTCAATTATCCTCCTGGCCATCCTTTTTGGGAACCATCACAAGGCTCATAAACCTTTGCATTTGATGTCAACATTCACAAATGCACAGAAGCGTAAATTACAGAACATTGTTTTTTGAATAGATCGCAAGTCCCCAGATTCATAAAAGAACAAACAAAACCATGGCCAAAAGGAAAATGCTTGGCAGTTCAAGCCAGAGAGTTTGCTAGAATTTATTGTATTTTATCATTCACGTGGAGTATTGTATTGTTATATGTATTGTTTTAGCATTGTGTGCTCCTCTGGGTCTCTTGGGAAAGTACTGCATATAAGTTTTTAAAATAAATACATATATAAGAAGTGAAACACTGGTTCTTGTGTTATTATTTTATTATTCATATCATAGGTTGCACAATTTAAAATTATGGACATACTGTATATGAAATATGGGTAACATTCAAATCAATTTAAAATGTTAAAATAAATAGACTGATTTTGACATGAAATGGGTTACTTCAATAGTATTTTTCTCAGTCATTTGCTAGGTTTTCTTTTGTTTCTTGTGGTGGGACATAAATTGCATGCATATAAATACTGCATTGATTGAATTTCTCCACATTAGAAACTCTTTGAGCTTCATCCATTCAGCAGGGTATGCTGTTTTTGTTCTCCATAGGTTCAGTCTAGACCAGTTTTCCAACCTTTGGTTTTTGGGCTTCAATTTCCAGAAGCCTAAGTCAATTCTCCAAAGCACTGATCAACCAATGTACTGACTTAGGCTTTTGTGAATTGAAATCCCCCTGTGGGGCATGGGCCCCATGTTGGGAACTACTAGTCTAGACTCTACTTGTTTAATATTTAGAGCTTAAGAGTTTTATAGAAAACTTTTCCTTGATTTTAGCCTTTGTCTGGGGGTTGGCATCCATGAAGTAGATGCTTTTACTTTATTTTATTCATTGTTTGCTAGCACCTTTCAATGTACTTCTGGAAAGACAAACCCAAGCAAATAATCAATTTATTTTCTAGAGAGGTAGGTTTCAGGCAGCCAGTAATAATCTTACATGACTCATTAAGACCTAGATCCACTTGTTTGGCATGTGCTAATTTACACCACATAGTGCTAGTGTATTCTGCTGTGGAGTAGCACAAGAACAAAGCTGTTCTTATTGTTTATGGGTGTGCAACCCAGTCTGAATCAGCCATTTTCTTACATATGTTATTTCTGATTGTAACTTTCTGTGTGGTGTTTAGATAATGTTTTTGTAGGTCAGGTTTTGATCCAACATGATGCCAAATACTTTGAGGCAGCATAATGTACCAAAGTCTTGCCTTCTCAACTAACTTGGATCCCTCTCTCTGTTTCTCTATTCTTTAAGTGGATGCCACAGGCCTGTGTTTTCTATACAGTAAAACCTCAGATAACACTAAAACCTGGTTCCACAAGTCTTGGTGTTATACGATTTTTAGTGTTATCCGATGCATGTTAAAATCCTATGGGATCCATAGAGATACATTGTAACCACACAGGCTTTAGCGGTTGTTATCTGATGCATCCCATAGGATCTTAATGTTATCCGATGCAATTCTTCCCCCCAGATTCCTTAATGTTATGCGATTTTAGTGTTATTCAATACTAGTGTTATCTGAGGTATTACTGTACTCTGTTTTCTCTCCTGGTTGTATAAATATTTTGCCTTTTATCAAAGGCTTAAGTACCATGGTACAGTAACCACGCTGAAGGTAAACATATTTATGTGCAGTTAGTTTTTGTGTGGAAGATTGTCTTGAGTCCTGTAGAAGAAAATTAAGACAAATATATGAGGTTGCATGTATATAATTTTAAAATCATGCTAGCTTTGATGTCATATGCACATGCAATTAAAGAGTCCCTCAGGATAGCTGCCATCCATGAGAAGGAGATGTTGAGACAGAGGAGCAGAAAGAGAGGCAGATAATATACAGTAGTTCCAGCTACTGAAATGATCAATACATCAGAAATTCCTTGGACATTTATTATCTACAAGTGTCAGTTGCTAAACAAGCTAAGAGGGAAGATCAATAATAAATTACATTATGTTGCAAACATTAATAAATTTGCTTTGTTTCTTTTTGTATTATCTCAGCAGGAGCCCAATCTGATACAAAACATCCAAGCTTCTCAACTTATTTTGCTTCACAATCCCTTAATGGAAAGCAGGTGGGGATTTTTCTGTAGTGAGAAGGATGGTTGGATAAAGAGACTGAAGCTTTTTACATTTAGGACATATTTTTGATTCTATAGCTCCAGTCAGTTATTTTTGCCTCCACAGCCTTCACAGCAACCAGCTGCCAAAATATGTACACCCACAATCCGATTAAGAAAAATTGTGTGGTTATAGTTACTTACATGGTAGTTTTTTATCCCACTAGCCCACTGTATTTTGTATGACCAGTCAAGTTACTGGTGGTTGTGTGACCAATTTTGCAACCAAGACCTTTTGTGTGAAGGACAGCCTGCCACAGAAAGTTAATTCTTGCATCATTTTCCTTCCACATTCATGTAACTGCATAGAATCCTTGCCTTATTTTTAAAAACATTAGCTATGTGTAAAATTTATTTTAATTAAATGTTTTTCTTTTTAAAAGAATCCTTGCCTATCTCTATTGTATAATTATGATATAGCCATATTGTGACCAACACCCACAGATACTCCAGAGAAAGGGGATATTCAAATGTCCATGAGGAATGGATAAAAGATTCATCTCAAGCCACTTGTTTAACAAATTGTTCCTTTATTTTACATCACATTGACAAGTCAGCCAGTCAGGCACTGTCGTATTACTTTGTTCACCATCTTGCAGTATTTCAGCAATTGGCTGAAAAATGGTTTCTTTTACATTGCAACCCCCCCCAAAAAAAAAAAAAAATCAGTTCCAATCTCTATAAGTGGTGTTTTCCTCCTGCTGATACATTCATACTTCCAGCCTTAGGATATTCTCCTAGCTCTCTGAGTACTGTAGAAATTGTGCCTGGCAATTTGATCTCCACCACCTTACCAGAGTTGGGATAAATCAGGGTTTTACCTCTTGATGTGGGCAAGGATATAGGCAGGTACGAGCTTAGGGGCACAATCCTAGGGAATAACCCCCTTATTACAACAGCTTCACTTGCTGCTACTCTGTTTCTGGGTTTAACACAGAGTGCTGGCAATTACCTATAAAGCCCTATACAGTATGGCTAAATAGCCCCCTCTTTCATG
Organism: Furcifer pardalis; assembly: GCA_030440675.1. Taxonomy (NCBI): domain Eukaryota; kingdom Metazoa; phylum Chordata; class Lepidosauria; order Squamata; family Chamaeleonidae; genus Furcifer; species Furcifer pardalis. The sequence continues at coordinate 159,752,600 of CP126894.1, forward strand.
TTATTCTGTCACAAGGCAAATACAGTTGTACTTCGCTTAAAGAGCATAATGCGTTCCACAGGATTGCTCTTTAAACGAGTTTGCTCTTTAAGTAAAACACCATTGTAAGTGACCAATTGTGGGGGGGGGATTGCGAACCCCGATTTATTTGTTAACCGAGTTTTTGGTTGGTTTTACTTGTTAAGCGAAGTGAATATTCAGAGAAAATTCTGCTCTTTAAGCGAGTCACTCTTTAAGCGAGGCGCTCTTTATGCGAGGTTTGACTGTACCTTCATTTTCAGATAGGCTTTTAAGCAATAACTGGAGGGGGGGTCTAGGAAAAACTCTATTGGTGATATTTAGATATTTTAATGTTTTTAATTTTTAAAGATGTTTTTAAAGTTTTTAATTATGGTAATGTTTAATTTAAAAAAATAGTTTTGTGTTATATTTTAACTTATTATTGTATTGTATTATTTTAACTGTTGTGAACCAATTTGAGCTCCAATAGGGATAAAGGCAGTACATAACTAACCAACCAACCAGGAAGCAAGCAAGTAAGGTTGGCATATGGACAGTCTGCAAATATGAGTTACTTATGATTAATTCCTCGCTCTCTCTCTCTCTCTCTCTCTAAATTGCAATGCCATAACTATGTAGTAACACAATTGTAATACATGCTAGGATTGGAATATATTGAATGATAATATCATTGGATTTGACATAGACTAGTTGTAGTCACTTTTTAACACACATTTTTTCTTAGATGTCTTTCATATCATGTGCCAATGATTCATAGGAAAAAGAATCTCCTTGCATTATATTTAATAACAAAAAAATCAAGCAGTTATTAAATATTACTGCTGGCATTTCCAGCTACAGTTGTAATGAAACCACACCATTCCTCACCTTGCTTTGGTACCTCTCCAGCGTTCCTTCTAAGATGAATTATTCCAAAATCCCCTCTGGAACTCACCCAAAACTCATGGCAAGGAATGTATGTTCATCACTCTCTCAGCCACATCCAACTGAACAAACCTGGGACTTGTCTGCATACAGAGCTCAGCCAAATTAATAGTAGAGAGGTAAAAAGGTAGTGTTAAAAAGAGGCCAGTGGACTTACTGTATCTTACCCCTGCATCCCAATTCCAATGAACACACTTTGATTGAAGAAAGTAGTTTTATTGAAGTTGAAGCATGGTTCTTGATAAATCAGGTTACAGATCTCAGCATAGAAAATATCCTAATCAAAATTAGCTTTTAGAGAAAGAATGCTTTCAGACATATCCTCCCCTAAATAAAAATAATCTATCTGTTCTAAGTTACCATATTGAAGACTTAGGGAGATGTGCCTTGTTGAAATGGCCTTTTTCTCCCCATACCAGTGTTTCCTTCATGACCACCAGATTCGAATTATTTTCTTCTACTGCCATGTTATAATGGTGAATATGCAGGGAGAAAGGGCTTGTAGCATTAGCCCATTCCCACCTTGCTCTCTAGGGTCTACATCTCCTCTGTCCCAGAATCACACACACACTCCCTCTATCATCCCTCTATCTCACCAGGTATGAGGTGATCCTGGGTAATTAGCCTACAACCAATCAGGTCCCAGTGTTGGGAGTAAACAACTCTGGCCCTATTGATGAAGCTTGGTGCCTCATCTATCTCTTGCCATCCAGGACCCAGGGAGTGAAAACAAACAGGTGGCCTTTTGCTAGAACAAGAAGCCACACTTCTACTATAGTCTAAAACCTAATAAACTCCATCTTGGATATGTTTAATAACTTGAGGTCTCTTCTATGACAAGAGTAGAACCATTGAATAAACTGCTGAGTAATGAGTCAACATTTATATAAATCCCATGGATTCAATACATCTGCTTCAACTAGAAGCACAAAATGCTTTTAGGTTTTTAACTATAATGGTGACTAACTATAAGTGAGAGCACTTTGATAGTAACTAATTATTTTCCAACAGTAACTTGTCAGACTCCAGTGTATACAGCTTTATAATGTGCTATTTTCAAAAATAAATTGTGTTATCTCTGGGAGAGAAAGGGAGGGAGGTGGGTGAGAAAGAAATGCACGTCAAAGAAAGAAGAATGTGTTTTTATGCAAGTTTGATGGAGGGACGATAATATGTATGGGCTCAGATGGCAAAGTTAATAACCAGTCAGCTCACAAACTGCTTGTTAGGATGATTCTTAATCCTTTCCCCCTATGGTTCTTTCATAAAATCATATTGCAAGCAGAAGTTTAAAGGAACTAAATAAATCATAATTAATTTGATCATCACTGGAAGGATCAGGTTGCAGGAAATAAGTGGCTATGGCACAAATATTATCTCCATAATTATGCCATAAATCAACATTTATTTGCAAGACAATATTCAGCATTTCTAATATTTGATCATGTATCTCACACAAATTCTTGCAACAAAGAAATGAATCATGGCCAACATGGCCAGTTCCAAGATCTATAGCTCCAGATGTTCCATCATATGCGTTGGCTTTATACTCTTTCTCATAAGCACTTTTCTTCTGTAATGATCCTCTTACTCACAAGTAGCACTTCAGCCTTCTTGCGATGGGATCACACCTGATGCTACCTGCTCTCTGGCCCGAACAGTCCAGGCTTGTTCTAAAGGCTTGCCTTCTCACTCCTTACTTGGGTCTAGGGGGTGAGCAAGGCAGCTCATGAAATTAGTGTAGGTGTTGTAGTGTGGCCAAGTAAACACCCCAGTCTTCAGGTATTTTAGAAGTGTATTGGAATCAAAGTAAGTTACAGAATAAAGTCCAGCAAAAGTTCAGAAAGCATATCAAATAAAGACAGCTGCCGTTTTGAGGGAAAGCCTAGTGCCCCCCTTTTCTGGATGAAGTGACTGCATGATTGCAGTTCAAAGCATCACTTCCAAGAATTTCTCAGCCCCCACCTTCTGGGTTTTATCTCCTCCTGCCTCCTTGCCCTTGCCCTAAAGCAGTGATGACAAACCTTTTACAGATCAAGTGCCCACTTATTTATCACAAAGTGCCAACATAGCAACAGGGAAGAAGGAAATGCTCCCATTGGGTTACTGGGCAGAGGGGGGTGGGGTGAACTATGTGCTGGGGGAGGGAGGAAGTGCTCCCATTGGGTTACTCTGTGCTGGGGTGACTGCACAGGTGCCCACAGAGAGGGCTCAGAGTGCCACCTCTGGCATGCATGTCATAGGTTTGCCATTACTACCCTAAAGGATTCCAACCAATGATCTTACAGCATACCTTGTCCATCACACATTAGCTCCAGCTCTTCCAAACCACAAGGCTAACATGTTTACACATACTAATGCCTTTGGTATGTGAAAAAGGGGTCTCCCACACTCTGAAATCTCCATCTTGGATGGGCCTAAAACCAGGGCATAAATTCTGCTCTGACACTTTCATGTCTCAAATTTCTTGTGTTTTGGAGACATAGGCATTCTACGTTCCTACAGAGGGAACTCAAATGATATTTCATGATGGTCTAAATAAAATTGCTGCCTGGTTATGATTCTTTTAAGGTAAAAGGTCAAAGTTACCCTTGCTCAAAAGCCAGTCGTATCTGACTCTAGGGTTCAGAGCTCATCTCTGTTTCATAGCCGAAGAACCAATGCTGTCCACTTCTGCAGATGTTTCCGTGGTCATGTGACAGGCATGAGTAGATACCAGAGTGCACAGAACACTGTTTACCTTCCCACCAAAGTGGTCCCTATTTATCTACTTGCAATTTCTTGCTTTTGAACTGCTAGGTTGGCAGGAGCTGGGACAGAGACGGGAGCTCATTCTTTAGTTGATCCCTAAACCTGTTATCTAAACTAAGGGTGGACCACATGCAGTCTATGAAAACCTCTGTTTTTATGTCTACCCCCTGTCCCCCTACATTAAATCCACCTATATAAGTCACACATCTAATATTGCAGCTGTTATGACATCCAGAAAGTGTCTCCTGACATCTCTCCTTATGGATAGAACCCCAGAAGATGCTCTGTTCTAAAGTCTCAGAATACTCTTCCTGTATCATAGACCAGGGTGTCAGAAAGGCAGCAGAGAGGCCAGTGCAATCCCAGTTGAAAAACATTACCCACTCCAGTGAAAATATTCTGTAATGGCCAGGGCCCATTTTACAAGACCCTCTTACCTATTGGCTGCTTTTAAGGCATCAAAGGTAGACACCTTTCAGAATAACAGGCTTTGTGGATTCTAAACTCAAGAATAGAAAGATTGTAATGTCGTGAGCCTTACGTTTCTGAAAGTTCTTATGCAATTTTTTTACCCCAAATAGACCAAATATATTTAATAGTACCGTAAAAACTCACATAAAGAGCACCTCACTTAGAGACTAACTCGCTTAAAGAGCAGAATTTTCTCTGAATGGTCACCTTGCGTAACAACGAAAATCAACCAAAAACTCGCTTAACAACTAAATCAGGAATCGCAATCCCCACCACCACCAGAAGTCACAATTGGTCACTTACAGTGGTTTTTCTCCTAAAGTGCAAGCTCGCTTAAAGATCAATCCTGTGGAATGCATTATGCTCTTTAAGCGAGGTACCACTGTGTCAAAACGTTGATACATATGAATATACATATCTACAAATGGGAAGTGTAGAGCCAGAGCTGTTGAAGTTTGTAGAGCAGGGGTGCCCAAACTTTTTGAGCCGCGGGCTAGTCACATGGTTCAGGGAGCGCGCCGCTATGGCCTGGGGCCCAGATCCAGCCCCCAACACCAATTCATTTGCTTTGCAAAGCCCTTGTTGCTCCTGGAAGCGGAAGTAAAATGTGCCTGGTGCATTTTACTTCTGCTTCCAGGAGCGATGAGGGCTTCACAGCCCAGATGAATTGGCATCAGGGGCTGGATCCAGGCTCTGGGCCGTAGTTTGGGCACCCCTGTTGTAGAGCATTATCAACAGCACTGCTTTGGGTGACAAATAAATGCAGACTATTATTGACAAACTCTGTTGCTTCTCAAGCACATCGCTCTTTTGTGCTCCCTGCGTTGCTTTTTCTATGTGAGAAATAGGCACAATGCAGATTCTCTGAATTATATGTACATATACACTGCCACTGTAATTAACTGAGTGCATGTTGCTTCAGAAGCAATTTTGTGAGTTATAGCATATTCTGTTTTGATTTGGATCAGACTGGATTTACACCAATTGGCTTTAAATCTGAGACTCAGGACACAGTTGAGATTTCTGAATTGCCTTATTTTTCTTTCCCTTGCTTTGGGAAACTAAAACTGTTATAACATTTTGGGTTCCTTATCTATTTTCATGAAACTTGGCAACCTATTAGCTTACAAATAAAGGATTCACAGTGGCAAAATGAAGAGAGGTAGCTTTGTGGCAGCTACTTGTACAGCTTGCTATTCTTCGAAGTATACAGCCAAAATTCTATTGTATAAAAGTACAGCAGAAGAAGTACTGTGTAAACATCCTCTTCAATCCAGCAGGCTCCCAACTGTGTGTCTGTTCTCACACTGAATGAAATATTGGTCACACAACAAGAAAGCTGCTGCATAGACACATACACAGTTGCTCTTCTACTTCACATCTAGACAACACTATACTGGCATAGAAAATCATCTGTATGTTTGTACATGCATGGCTGTGCAGTGCCTCCAAGATCCAATCTGTTCCCAAATAACAGAAGACAGATCAAGTTCCAATTTGACCCTACCTTTTCTGGACATACTCTATTCTGATCCTTATCTGTGCTAGTATTTGTCTGTTTCTCATCTTGTTGGAAAAACCACACTGTTGGCAGCATTGGCAGTGTCTGAGTATAATTTCCCCCCCTGAAGATTTATTTATTTATTAGTCATGCTTATCAACTGCCCTCCTCACCGAGGTGACCCAGGGCGACTCACAATTCATTAAAAAACAAACAAAACACTCTTAGAAACATTCCTAAAAAACCCTCAATTTAAAACTTTAAAATCAAAATCTAAAAATTAATTGAGGGCAGGCAGGGCTTAAATCAACCAGCGGCCTGGGGTCATAGTCCCTCCCGCACCCCAAACCTGCCCTGCCAGCCATGTTTTTAAATTTTTCCTAAAGAGCAGCAACTTCATCTGGAGACGTAACTCCATTGGCAGGAGGTTCCATAGGGCCGGGGCGGACACCGAGAAGGTCCTCCATCTTGTGTCAGAGAGACGCGCCTCTCTGCCCGATGGAACAACTAGAGAGCCTCTCCGGTCTGCTCTGGTGGGACAGGCAGATGTTTTTAGGGTGATCATTTTCAAACAGGAAAAATGCCATTGGCATGAATTTGTTTAAGGTGAATCCCAGCTTGCCATGAAGTGACCCACACACTATGATCATAGAGCCATCTCCTGTGGCATGTATGAAATGAGACATGCAGGATTTGACACCGGGACTGCAATGGACTGCTGCAGTTTTGAGGATATTGGCAAGGTGCACCTTCACAGCCAGTCCACCCAACATGGCCTCTTCTGCCTCCATGACAGTTGGGAATCAGAATAGTGAAGTGGTTCCTCCTCATTTTGCCATTGTGCCCAATATGATGGTTTTCAGTGGGATTTCCTCCACTGAGGAGGACCATCACCCCACCTAAAGGGGCTCATCCGCCCATAGCCATTGGCCCCTTTAGTGAGTCAGGTTATTTGCCACTGGCCAACACTCAGTGTTGAGTCATTGGCTATACGGTCTACTCCATTACCATACCGGATGTCCGGCCAGATAGTAGAAATAGTTTTCATACCTTGGAGGAGTGCCTCCCTGTTCCCATAGATTGATACAGACAGACAGAAGGAGCCTGGCTCTGTGACAATTAAGCTGTAGAATCATACCACCAATTGGATATCAAGTAGATTGCAAAGAAGGGAAGATTAATCCTACTGACCATATAACACCACTATCATGGTGAGCCATTTGGTGATCTGTAATTAGAAATGGTCCTCTCATGGCTGTATTTGCCCTGTCCCCATTTTGCTAAAGTTTTCTGTCCAAACCTCTCAGAGGCAGTGAAGATTAAGAGCAGCAGGTGATGTTGCCAAAAGATGCAGCCTCTCTTGAAAGTATCTTGGTGGCCTTGCCCAAGGGTTGCCTTCTTTCTAGAAAGGCAGCTTGGTCCTGGCTCCTAAGATTAGGGCCAATGGTGTTGTAAGGTTTCCCCAATTTACCTCTGCTCATTACAAAGAAGGCAAATAGTAGTGCTGATATTTGTTCCAACCTCAGACTGATCCCAGGCAATGCTTTGCCTTGTATTGGGTGAATTAAACTTTCTGACAGCCTATATTCTCATGGGTCACCAACAACTTAGTTAGAATTGTGGCAATTGATACTAGCACAGGGAATCCATCATTCATCTTTCCTGCTTCTCAACACCCTTCTCTTCTTCAGCTATATTAAAGATAGGACCCTCTTCCACTCAGTATCATTCTTTAGACCATCTACAGCTGGGCTCTGCTCCATCTCCTCAACTCTGACACTAGATCTTAACTGCCTTCTTATTCTTCATGATGGAGGTAAAATAAATCCCTCCTGGCATTGGGAAAAGAATAACTCCCATCTCTCCCAAGCTGTTGTCGGCCAAATAATTCAATTCTTACAAACAGAAGAACCAGAAGGCCTCTTTTTACTCTGGTAGTTCCATAAAGGTCATGACATGCAATATTAATAGGAGCACAGCACTACCTCATGACTGGAAAAGAGAAGAACAAAGCTACCTGACTTCAAAACATCACATTGCAAACTAGGTCATTTTCTGACCACTACCACAGGTTGGAAGAGTGTACTGTTTAGAAGAAGGAATGAAGCTTTTCCTTCACACAGGAAAGTACGCCACTTTATGCCTATTACCAAAAGTTGTATAAGTCTACTGCTGAGAAGACTCCCCTAAATAAAATGAATGGTTTAATACATGAAATTGTGCTGCTGACCCACATGCAAAGCATGCAAGAGTATAATGCTGAGAGGAAGAAAAGATTGCTCCACCAACTTCCACAACCAAAACAGAAAGAAAACAAACAACAATAAAAACAGATCTCTAAGGAGCTGGAAAAAATGCCTTGGAAAACAAAAGTGAAATTGTTCAAAAGAGAAAGATTTTCACTTCTCACCTTATGGCAAGAGATAGGCAGCAAAACTAGTCTCTTGGGGTGGTGTGGTGGTGGTGGTGGGGTGTTCACTAATAAAGTATTGCCATTAAGAAGGCTTTCTACTGAGTCTCCATCAAACATATATGTAAAAGTGAGATGACTATGAAAAGGGTTTCCTCAAAAGTTCTTAAGGCACAAGATATAGGGAGATATGATCCATCAGATAGCATGTACCTAAGCCATACATATCTTAACAAGTATTTTACACTTGGAATTTGAACTGGTAACCCAATGAAGCTGCTGCAACATGTGTGCTCCATGTAATCAACACTGGTCCACAATCTGGCTGTAGAATTTTGCACCAGATGAAGTTGCGAAACCATCTTCAACACACAGTGTATTTTGTATTAATCCGAATGGGATGTAACTAATGCATGTGTCACAGTAGCCAATGTTGCACTCCCTTGATCAGACACTTGAGATGAAAGCTGACATACAATTAGCACATTTTAAAGAAAAGAACTCCTCAAGAGGTGAAAATAATAAGTAAACAATAACTAAATAAACCTACACATCTTTCTTTTAATGTGCTTTGTTTTGTGATTGGCCTTTGGAAGATGAAGTCAATTTTATTTTGATTTCTGAGACATCTTGGAGGTAGTCAGGCTGTAGGAGGCAAAATGAGTTAGTAACGGTTATAGCTAGCCTGGCTTTCAGTATAAGAATAGAGATACAGTACCACTGCATTATCATCACCTGGATGAGGGTAAAGGGGTGGAGTTAGAAACATTATTGACGTGTTCCTGCAGTTTGAGAACTACTGAAAAGGAAGCCTGGCTCTTGCCTGCCTATTCATATTCTAAGTTCTATTTGTTGGTCAGGTTGATTAGGAGCAGGAAATGTGTGGCCCACCAAATGTGGTTATACACACTTCCAATCGGCCAATATAGTCAGTTTATGGAATTTATGGCTCAGAAATATGTGAAAGTCCACACATTTCCCTTCTCTGTGCTAGAATGTTGTAGACCAGTGTTTCTCAACCTTGTGTCCCCAAATGCACTTGGACTTTAATTCCCAGAAGCCCAGGTTAGTACACTTGTTGATCAGGGCTCCTGGGAACTGAAGTCCAAGAACGTCTGAGGACCCAAGGTTGATAAACCTTGTTGTAGACTACTTAAATATTAGAATACAATTTGGAGGCCTGACTTTTGGAGAGATACAGACAGTCACTATTCTCCTAGTTTTTCTAGTACCTCTTAGCTAATAAAACCAGATAAACTTTGAGTCTTATGTAGAATACATAAGATCAAGCTTCACACCTCCTCCTTATTTTGCTATTATAGTTACTTGTCTTTCTTTTTCCTACACCTGCATAACCCAGGAGTCGTACATTTGAGAAATTAGCTCATGTGTAGTGCCCTGCACTGTTAGATCACATTTTCCCCCCTAACTAGTTAGAGAATCAATGTTGTGGCCAAGAGTTTGTATCAAGTTATTTATAATTCCCGTCAAGTTTGGAAGCCACAGAACTCTCTAAATATGTAGGTCATGCAAAGGGCAACTCGTGAGTTGCACAGATAACAGAAGGGATTTTAGGTCATCTCAGCACTCTAGCTAATAGGCAACTTTTGTAACCTCAGTTTTAGTTTAATGATGGCCCATACATGACCTGTCCATGGAACATCTTTGAAACAGGTTAAATCATTCTACTAGCAGACTTCATTCAAAGTCTTTCTTTTTACCATTTGTTTACAAAATCAAAGCCAAACAGAGAATGAGATATTACAGTAAAATGTGCAGAAGTCTGAATATATATTTTAAGATATTCTGCCAACATAGAACTGTGTCCAGACATGGCCTTTGTGTTTTCAAATATCTACAAGTATCTAAATATTTCACAATACTATATAGGTCATAGCAGCACCGCTGCTCCAAGGACGCTACTGTACCCTTTCCGGGCAGCCAAAAATGGCTGCCTGGAAGTGTGCATGTGTCAAAATATCATTCGATGCATGCACACTTCTATTTTTCAGTGTGCATGTGTCAAATGGAATTTTGATGCATGCGCACTTCCAAGCATCCATTTTGGGCTGCCCGGAAAAGACATCCGGAGGGCGGCTAGAGAGGCGACCAAACCGGTCACCCAGGGGTTTACTACCTTCAGGACCTATTCTAACAAAAGGTCAAGTTCAACTTACTCAGTGCAGAAGGGGGAACAGACTTCCATGCCTCTCTCAACCCAGAGGGAAGGATTTAGAGACTCATAGAATCACAGAATAACTGAGTTGGAAGGGGCCTTTTATGCTATTGAGTCCAACCTCCTGCTCAGTGCAGGAATCCAAATCAAAGCAGATCTGACATATGCTTGTCTAATTCATTCTTGAATGCTTCTAGTGTTGAGGTGCTCACCACCTCTCAAGGCAGTAGGCTCCACGGTCATACTGCTTTAACTGTTAAGAAGATTTTCCTAATATTCAGCCTATATTTGGCTTCCTGTAGTTTCGGCCCATTATTACACATTCTGCACTCTGAGGTGATGGAGAACAGATCCCGCCCTTCCTCTTTACGGTAGAAATTTTTGAAGTGGTAGCTGTGTCAGTTTGTGCAAGCATATCAGAGAGCAAACAGAACAAAACAAAACGAAAGACAAGAAACGCTGTAGGACCTTAAAGACTAACTCTAGTATTTTAATTTTAGCTTTCGTGGATCAAGTCTGATGAAATTGACAATCCATGAAAACTAAAATTAAAATATAGGAATTAGTCTGTAAGGTGGTGCAGCGTTTCTTGTCTTTGTTTTGTTTGCTCTCTGATATTCCTCTTTATGATTATCTTTCAGGTATTTGAAGAGTGCTATCATATCCCCTCTCAGTCTCATTTTCTCAAAGCTAAACATGCCCGATTCCTTCAGTTGTTCCTCATTTAGCTTGGTTTCCAGTCCTTTTCTGTACCTGCTCTAATTTATTTGCATCTTTCTTAAAGTGCAGTGGCCTGAATTGGACACAATATTTTAGAAGTGGTCTAACTAGTGCTGAATAGAAGGGGACTAGTTTTGGAAAGTATACCTCTGTTGATACAGCCTAAAACACCATTGACTCATATTTTCCCTGTGATCTTCAACAATTCCAAGATCCTTCTTGGTTGTTGTATTACTAAGCCAAGTATCTCCCAACTTGCAACTGTGCATCTGGTTTTTGTTCTCTAGGTGTAAAACTTTGCACTTATCCCTGTTAAATTTCATTCGGTTGGTTTCAGCCCAGTATTCTAGCCTGTCAAGATCTTCTTGAATTCTGCTCCTGTCTTCCAAGGTATTAGCTTCTCCACTCAGTTTTGTATCATCTGTAAATTTGATACTTGAAAAGCAAGGCAAACACACTGAATAGGAAGCAAAGGAATGGCTGGTTGCTGAAGAAGTTACTGACAACCCATCTATTGCTTCAGATTCATAGCAGCTGTGGTCAGCTTGCACAATTTAAGGAATTGCATAATTTTCTAAAATAAAAAGGGGCTTTTGTGCGTAAAATATTGTTCTCACTGCGATAGTGTTCTCTAGTGATATTGTCCAAATGATTTCACCCCATCTGATTCACATTTCCCCATCCTTGTTACTTACTTATGAGACTCAGACATGCAATGGTTTGCATCTAGGTCTGCTTCTTTATTTATTGGTTTGCTGCATTTCTTTTTCATTCTAAACCATTATATGTATAACATGATATGCTATACTTTCTCCAAAGACCTTTGGTGAGTCCACCCTAAATAAAGCCAGTCATGCCATTTTCCAAGCCAAAAACAAGGAGCAAATGACCTCCCTCCAGTCTCAAATAAAGATCCCTGATAGCCAAGAGCAATTCTTCTTCTTCCATGTCTAGTCCAGACATGAAACTGTCAAAATGAAGGCACCTTGGCTGAGTCCATCCTGTAGTTCTCTTTTCCTGACTCAGTGTGAGAAAGATTAGCTGGGATCACAAGATTGCCATGACCAGGGTAGGCCCAATTGTGGTTCAAAAATCCAGCACCAAAATCTTTGAGGAGGCTGTTTCTGTGTACCCCGCCAAGAGCAATAAAGTCATTTAAACAAGTAATGCTGTAAAGAAAACCTCTGATGCCTGGCAAAGTACCGTAAATAATCACGAATAATTATTTGTTAGTACATGAGTAATTAGTTTAAAAAAGTAAATAATTAGCTGCCCCCCATCTGTTGCCCTTTTCATTTACGTTCATAGCAGGCATTTACATTCATAGCAGACATAAGATTAAAGAGAAAGGATTTTTCTTTCAAAGAAACACACTCAGAATAACACTATGTCATTTTGTTGAGCAATGTTTTTCCATTCAGATGGGACTTTTATTTTATTTTTGAAAAGGCAATGACATCTGTGTTTATAACATGATCTGCTCTCCTCTCTTGAAATAGATTGTCTTCTGGAAATAAGAATATATCATGCAATGCTAAGGCACAATGAGAATCTCCAATTGCACAACTATATCTCAAAGCAGTGGTAACTAAACCTTTCATGATATATGCCCTATTATTATTTTTTGAGAAATAATAATACATCTCCCTCCTTTCCCATTATCCCATCTCCCTTTTATTTTATTTTTTAAAAAGATTTTGAAGTTTAATTTTTTTAAAAATGTACACACAATGTCAGTAAAAACTGACAGAAAGCCTAATGCTTAGTAGAGTAAGGCACAAGTAGAGTAGGCCCATTGAATTGATTCATCTCTTTTCTGAGTTATCTCTTCTATATTTTCCCATTGATTCATTGGGACTACTCTAGTTCATTCATTTCATTTCATTCGTTCATTTATTTGATTTATATGCCGCCCTACTTGGTGAAAACCGACTCAGGGCAGCTCGCAACATACAATCGAATACAATGTAACAATTCAATAGAACAATACAATGTTGCAGTATAATCAAATACCAAACATCAATAATTCAAAACAATAGAATATCATAAAATACAGTACAAAAAAATAAAGCCCCAATATGCATCATAAAGTTACAAAAATATCATTCACTCTGACTCACTCTGCTAAGCAACAGAAGTTCAAACACTGTTTTAAGGTAAAAACAGTTTTTGTGTCACAAGTATGTATTCTGCAACGTGAATACATATAATTTATTTAAACAAATAACAGAAATAATGAGAATACTGAAGGAACTTGCAGATGACAGTTCCAAACAGTGTGGAATTTCTACATGTTCTTCAAGGGGGCTGTATTCTTCCCTTTAAGAATCAATGTTACAAAGGAATAGAAGGCTCAAAAGGTTCATGATTTATTTATTTGCCATTGGAAACAGCACATTATGCACTTAACCCATGCACTTAACATTGCAAAAGCATCACATAATTCTTTGTAACCAAGAAAGAAGCAGCTATATAGACTGAGCCATGAGGAGTTTAGCTATAAAATCAAGAAGAAACACCTCAACTCTCCTATCTTATCAGCTTTGGGCATCATATAACCTTTGCCCTGGGTCTACTTTTTAAAGACAAGAAATAATTATGGAATCCTGATAAGACATGCCCTTCCTGAGAGAAGGGACGGAGAGAGAAAGAGGATGGCCCACCAACTTTTTTTGTTCCACCTCTTCTCATCACTTGTTTGTGGCCTCCAGTGATGGCCCTCAGCAGAAAAAAAGATTCCCCACTCCTTGTCCGAATCATACTATTCTCGCACATATGGTTTAGAAGTAGTATGAAGAGTAACTCTTTCTGAGACAGATTTTTGAAAGTTCATAGCTCCTCAAACACATTAGAGTTACACGTTGTTAACTGACAACTTTCTGCCCTTAAAAAGAAAGAAAGTAGGTAAAAGCCTTTTGACAGTTTCTTTAAAATTATCTAACATGTCATATAGCCTTCCCTTTCTGTTGGAAATCTGGTGATTTATCATTCCAGGAGCTTTAAGAAGAACCTCACGTTTCAGAACTGGATTGCTTCTGAGAGCCAAGAACTGACAGCCAAGACGTCAATAGAAACTTGAACAGTGCCCAAGAATTTGATGGCAACTTTTTTTTGTGTTGTTGTTGTTTTTAAGACATGTGCACTTCAGATGCCATCCAGATTTTCTAGCAATTTCTCCTGAAACAAAATTCTGAGGCAAATCTGTTGTGTCATCAATGCTTGGAATGCCTCTAATGTCAATCATTAAATACAACAATTGCTTTTCTACCACCAGGACTCTCATGGCTGTTCCGTCTTCAGCAGCAAATGCACCCCTTTCTTAGTACGCTGTCAAAAGGACAGACTTCCAGCTAACCTCTACATAAGATGTGACTTTTCTGAACACAACTGCAATTTGTGCTGTGATGGATGGCTTTGCTATTTAGTCAAGCTATTATATTCCTTCTCTAGACAGTCCTTCAGTCTATAGCTGGAGAATTAAAAGAATGTACACTGTAAAAGCTCAACATCTAAAAGAGGTAGAATGCTGATGGAGGTTCTGATGCCTTTGACAATATCTACTGAAGCACGTTGGAGACAAACAAGATGTTTCCATCCCATACCCCTGGTGTAACTTCATGACAGTGTGGTGTTGTTGTCATGTACTTGTGCTAAAAATCACTGTGTTCTGAACATGCTATCCAGTGTAGATTCACTGGTCTACCAGTTGAATCTTTCTTCATTACCTATGACACCTGAGTCTTAAGTCTGCCAACTCAGATCCAGCAAGAGCTTTATGAAAAGAACAAGCACTCTTGAGGATAAGCCAAAGCAAGACCAAGTTAGAAGATGGTGGAAAGAGCTCACTGAACAAGGAATAACATTAGAAGAGGACATAGCTGAGGAACTCGACCTCCCCTATATCACTTAGAGGACTCTGAATGGGCTGAGGATTGGAGTCCCTAAATGTAAGACCAACGTGCTCAAGTGGGGGCTACTGGTAGATAACAACACACTGTGTAAATGTGGATAGAGATATTCCAGTTCATTTACTGGTCTGCCGATTGCTGCCAGAAACATGCACTGATGAGGACTTACATTTGGCCAATGCCAAAGCTAAGAAGGTGGCTTCATTTTGGCAGTTTAAAGTCTGACCTAGACACAGAAGAAGAAGAAGAAGAAGAAGAAGAAGAAGAAGAAGAAGAAGAAGAAGAAGAAGAAGAAGAAGAAGAAGAAGAAGAAGAAGAAGAAGAAGAAGAAGAAGAAGAAGAAGAAGAAGAAGAAGAAGAAGAAGAAGAAGAAGAAGAAGAAGAAGAAGAAGAAGAAGAAGAAGAAGAAGAAGAAGAAGAAGAAGAAGAAGAAGAAGAAGAAGAAGAAGAAGAAGAAGAAGAAGAAGAAGAAGAAGAAGAAGAAGAAGAAGAAGAAGAATGTGCTGTTCAGTCCAGAGACAGACTCCATTAGGAAAATGTCCATGCCCCCTTGTTTTATAACTTCTCACTTAATTTCATGGTTACCTCATTCTGCCTACTGATAGGACTGTCTTGACACCAACCAATATAATTTCCCATCAACATGTGAGCCAAATACAGTCACACATGGCAGACTTTCTTCCTTTTCCTTTGCAATTTAAAATTGGAGTACAGTGGTACCTTGGATAATGTTTACATCGGATAACATTAAAATCGAACAACATTGGGGAATTTGAGGCAAACATTTGCATCGCACAACATTAAGATAACGTTGTCTGATGCAAATGTTTGCCTCAAATTCCCCAACATTATCTTTGCTTGTGAAGGGAACAAAGCTCCCCTTGCAAGCAAAGAGCTATTCCAGCCTCGGGCTATTCCAGCCTCGAATAGCCCTTTGTTTGCAAAGGGAACGAGGCTCCTTTCAGAAGCAAAGGACTATTCCAGGCTGGAATAGTTCTTTGCTTGAGAGGGGAGCTTTGTTCCCTTTCCAAGGAAAGGACTATTTGAGGCTGGAATAGCTCTTTGCTAGCTCTTTGCTTGTGAGGGAAGCCTCGTTCCCGTTGCAAACAAAGGGCTATTCGAGGCGCTTTCCCTCCCCAAGCTCCGTTTCTTTTCCTCTTCAGAAAGGTAACAGGGCTTTTTTTTAAATGTTGTGCAATCAATGCATCACACAACATTAAAAACTGGATAATGTTATGACTTGTGGAACCAAGTCATAACATTATACGAGGTAGCAGTGTATATATTTTGAAAGAGCTGGAGGATCCACTTTGGTAGACTGAAAATTCATTGTAGTGCTGATGTGTCTTGGCATTTGTGTCTATCTAATTTCAGGATACCTGTGTGGAACAATGCATATCAAATTAATGGTAAATTACACTTTAACACATAGCACGATGCATCAATTATTATTGCATGCCTTATAAGTAAGCATTAGGGGAGGGAAATCTGGATTGGACCCTAGTGTGGAAATATTTAACCTATTGCCACAGTTATGGTTCTGACCTGGATTGTAAGAGCAGCATGTGGAATTTCATTACTAGGGAAAGCCCTCATTCTTTTCAGTGAATACAAAAGCTCATTCTTTGCTATTTATTGGAGTCACTGATTGATATTACATATTCTGATTGTATTAGATATAATAGGTGACATAATTCCAAGTTATTTTGCTGTTCTTTGGTGTCCTAAAAAGATATCTATAAGTTATTTAAATGAGATCTTTATTTAAAAATTCTAGTCTTCAACTTAGTTAGTCACAACTATTGTAGAATAGACCCCTCAAATGAAAGGGACTTGTTAACTGAACTGTTATATGAATTCCACAGACCCAGGGCCCCCAATTGTAGTCTGGACCATTGGAGTTAGCTGTTACAAGTAATGCTGGCTAGATACCTCAGATGTTTAGGTATCTGACTACAGAGCTCAGTGAGAGGAGCACAGGCCACATGAAATGGTGCTGTAGGCCAGAGCTGGCCCACAGGCCATAGATTGAGAACCCCTGTCTTAGAATCTCAAACAAGTTGGTAGTTAGTGCACACCTTCAATCAACAAAATTAGGCTGAAGCTAAATTTGGAGTATTTCAGTTCACAAAATCATGGATACCAGCTTTTATAACTGAATTCACTTTTTTAATTGTGTCAACCACAACAAAATGTGGCAAATAATTAAGGAGATGGGAATACCAGAACACCTTATATGCCTCATGAGAAATCTGTACATGAATCAAGAAGCAACAGTTAGGACAGAAAATGGAATGACGGAGTGGTTTGGAATAGGAAAAGGAGTAAGACAAGGCTGCATTTTGTCACCATGCTTATTCAATTTATACACAGAGCACATAATGCGCAATGCAGGAATGGAGGAATCACAATTTGGGATCAAAATTGCTGGGAGAAACATCAACAATTTGAGATATGCAGATGATACCACCCTCATGGCAGAAAGTGAGGAGGACCTAAAGAAGCTCCTAATTAGGTTGAAAGAAGAAAGTGAAAAGGCTGGCTTGAGACTCAATATCAAGAAAACCAAGATAATGGCAACAGGCCCTATCAGTCCCTGGAAAATAGATGGGGAAGAAGTAGAAGCAGTGACAGATTTTACTTTCTTAGGATCTAAGCTCACTGCAGATGGTGATTGCAGCCATGAAATAAAAAGGCGACTGATTCTTGGGAGGCAAGCGATGAGAAACCTGGGGAGCATAGTGAAAAGTAGAGACATCACATTGAAAACAAAAATTCGCATAGTCAAGGCAATGGTATTCCCTGTTGCAATGTATGGTTGCGAGAGTTGGACCATTAGGAACGCTGAACGGAGAAGAATAGACGCCTTTGAGATGTGGTGTTGGAGGAGAGTTTTGAGAGTCCCCTGGACAGCGAGGAGAACAAATAGGTCAATCTTAGAAGAAATCATCCCTGACTGTTCCTTAGAAGGTCAAATAATAAAGATGAGGCTAAAGTACTTTGGACATCAAATGAGAAGAGAGGATTCACTTGAGAAAGCTTTGATGCTTGGAAGGGTCGAGGGCAAAAGAAGAAGGGGACGGCCCAGGATGAGATGGCTAGATGGTATCGTGGAGACAATGGGCACAGAGCTGAGCGAGTTGAGGGGGATGGTGGAGGACAGGAGTGCCTGGCGGTCAGTGGTCCATGGGGTCGCAGAGGGTCGGAATCGACTGTGCGACTGAACAACAACAAAAGGGTTGTGTATCAATATTAGACTTTGTTTAGCAAATTATATTAATTCTGGTACATTACTCTGGGTAAAGGATGGAAAAGGATAAAACTGATTTAAACATATGATGCATGATATAACAGCAAATTATCTTACACTTCTTCTTAGGAAAATAATCTATAGGGAGATTTTGGCTACATGCAAATGTACTTAAATTTAAGCCATTGCTTAATTGACTAATTAAACTGCAAATTATGTATCATCTAAAGATGTTCTCATTAAGTGACAAATGGATGATCAAAATTATAACACTCCTCTGTACCGTACATGCACAGACATGAAGTCTAGAAAACTACTACTGATTCATTGGCTATTCACTTTCCCCTGTTTATTGTGCTTTTTTCTTATTTTAAAAAAAACCCTCAAGCATTTCACTTTTATGCAGTTCACCTTTTCACTTCATCAGCTCCTCTCTCCTCTCCTTTTCTTCTCTGGCTTCCTGTCATTATTCAGTTCAGCTTGAGAAGCTGGATGTATCCACTATATGACACATTGGCATATCATCTTGTTTGTCTTTCAGTACAACCATCACAACAAAAGCCATTTAAAAAAAAAACCCACTGAAAGACTGTAAATATTTCCTGGCAAGTTTCTTCCTCCTACTATTTAGCATTGTAAATATCAGCTATAACTGTAATGCTTCACATTTGAAATGAACATTAAATGCAAAAGCAATGTTTCTCTCATGCACCTTTCATTCTTAATGTTGAACGTAAATTGTATAAATCACAGATTTGACCATCAAATATTATTCTTATATACTTTGCCATTATTCCACAGATTGTACATCATTACTTTTCCTTAAATCAGCCTCTCTATAGGGTACTTTGTATTCTCCTCCTCTTGATAGAAACTTGTGGGCTTCAAATCCTTTCTTATCTTGTACCATTCACTGTTTATCTATTGTCTAATATTCATTAGAGAGAATTGTCCTTTCTCCTGTTTTGTAATTCCATTCAGCTATCCTGATTCTCCATCTTTATTATAGTGCTATGCAATTTAAAAACATTGACATCCTGTTCCACAACTGTAAAGTCAATAGGCAGAGGGCATGATGACAGATATAGGCCAATGTAGACATAAAAAAGTCTTGTTATCTCATTATACACCAGGATGCTGGAGTGTGCACGCTGATTAATTATGATTACATTCTGATATAATTAAACATGACACTGGATTGTTGTATTTACTCCTCTACTCAACCTCTCATACCTTTTTTCCACCTTCCAAAATAAATATCCTTATCTGATTCAGCTGATCTCCAAATACTTATACCAGTGTGGTACTGTAAATCCTTCTAATGGAATACTTGCAATCAACATATTGATTGGATTATGTTTTCTTGGAGTTATAAATCAAAGACTACACTGATTAGTCAGCAAGGATAAAATGTTATCTCCAGTTTTAAAAAAATGTTAGGTTAAAGACAAAGTTTTATATATATTTATTTGCATTGTCTGCATATTTAATGTGTGTTTCTTGTAGACAATCATATAGCTCATTTCCAATACATTAATAGTTAGCCAGAGTGCAGCAGTGTATATATCATCCACTTCCATCCAATCTGAACTACTTCTCCTGACCTACAATTTTTTTTGGGGGGGAGGCAGCAGCAGGCATAAAAAAGAGTACAAAATGACTAAGGACGATAGATGATCCTTTTCTTACTATAATTGAAATCTTACTCACTCAAATCCCACATGATGGCACACATTTTACATACAAGGAAACTCAAAGCAATTGGATTGAGATCTGCAGCTTCCTAAAATTAAGGAAGAAATATTCTCCAATGTTCACTCATCCCACCACCTGAAAATTAAACTGTCTATATTCTGCCTAATACATTCCTTTGCACGATCAAAGGGAAAGGGAATTTCTTCACAGGGGATTCTTGTGAAAGGGATTTCCAGCAGATTTTGGGCTTCTCATTGATACCTGAGCTCCTTCTGCGTTGGGTTTCTTGGTTCTTTTCTTCTTTCCTTTACTTTTACAATATTAATTCTGCTTTCCCAGTGAGTGATTAAAAAACCCCAGTCTTTTAAAATTCCAAAGCACCAAAGCAATATGTGGTGTTTTGATGAACCCTGATTCTACCTGAGTTCAGATTTGGGCTTTCCTGTTTTGCATTAGATCAGTTTGGAAACTGGCAGATACCTCCATTTGGCTTCAGATTCTGAAGCATTTATAAACCTAGAATGAGAAAACACATAGTAGAATACATGTAAAAGGTAGCATACAAACTTTTTATAATAATAAAATGGTTAAAACCACAATTAGCACAAAAATCATATGAACCCACCCTACCATAAAACATTAAAATCATTAAAAGTATATTAAGAAACCATTAAAAAACCAAGGTTTTTACAAATTAAAGTACCATAATAGGGCTGGTTAAGTATCATAGTATCCTAAAAAGATATGTTTCATTCCCCTCTTGAAATAGATCAATCATAATATGTTGTGCTCCCCCCAAAAAGGCATTCAACATTTTTTTTTAAAAAAAAAACAAAACACCCTACCTTGGATACCCTACCTTGGATTTATTGATTGCATTATCTGTGCTGCATCTGTTGTTATATTTTTATTTTATGCTGTATTTATATTTGAGATTGTGATACTATATACAGTATGTTGCTTATGGTATGTGAGCCACTCTGAGTCAGTGAGGCGAGTAGAGCGGCATATAAATCTAATTTAATAATAATAATAATAATAATAATAATAATAATAATAATAATAATAATAATAATAATAATAATAATAATAATAATAATACCTTGGAGTCATTATTCAGCGAGGAGTCCCTGCATAAGTAGACATCTCTGTGATGACAGTCACAATCCCTCCAACTGATGGAATACCAAAGAACATGACACTTCACAAAATATTTAGCCCTTTATAAAGAGGAAGGGAAGGGTCTGTTCTCCATCATCCCAGAATGTAGGAAACATAATAACATGCTGAAACTAGGGGAAGCCAGATATAGACTAAATATCAGAAAAAAAACTTCTCAATATTTAGAGCAGTATAATAGTGGAACCAACTGCCTCGAGAGGTTGTGAGTGCTCCAACACTGGAAGCATTCAAAAGTGAATTGGAAAACCATCTGACATATCTGCTTTGATTTGGATTCCTGCATGAAGCAGGGGTTTGGATCTGATGCCCTAAAAGGTCCATTCCAACTCAGTTATTACCATTAGTATGCACTCAATAAGTGCTGTGATCATACCCTGGAGTCTAAAAAGGTCTAGAATGATTCTTAGCTCAAGACTGTCTTCAGAGGACATATATATTTGCTAATTAACACTGCAGATACTTAAAAACATCGGTCCTGCCATGAACAGGTTTGGAAATGCCTCTCAATTTCACCTCATATCTACCCTCTCATGGGGAAAATCTGTAGGAAGTTTGATACCAGATGTTCCTCTGATGCTCAGGCCAAGTGTTTAAAATTCCATTTGACAGGTCTTTATCATTATTATTCATTATGCTCTGTCAAAGCTGTTTAATCATGTGTCGGACCTACAAAGGATTTCTTCCCTTTTTAACAAACATGCTTTTGAAAGTAAGCTTGCATAGCAAATAACTTATCTGATAGAAATAATTACAGACAGAAAAGAAGGGGGGATCTAATCTGTTGGGAATTAACTCTTACTTTCATTGTCCTGCAGCACCATTTTATCAGAAAGAGCCTTGAATAATTAAACATCCATTAATATGATGGCAATATGTTCTTATGCTGCCTACAATATATGCAGGTTGCCTGGCTTGGAACTTGTATGCAGGGCTCAAAGGAGGAAAATGTAATGGTCCTGGCTCAGATGGAAGCTCTGTGGAATGGTTCTTAATTAATTGAAATGCATCTCCTGATGAGCTGCAGCTGAAATAGAGACAAGGAGCAGGAAAAACTAAAGCAATGCTGCCATGTTCCATTTATTAAACTGGACTGTCACAAAAAAACATGGATGGGTGAGATTTACTAAAATTCACAATGATGGGTGGATCTGTCCGTTTCTGGTTCTTCCACATATATGCTGAGTGCATTCATCATATCATAAGTTTTCTAGGTAAAGGAAACTGGAGGGGTGTGTGTGTGGAAATCAATGAATATTACATGTAGATCATCCTGATGCTCATATGTATTTTGTTATATGTTAATCCAGAGATATAGATTGTAGGATGCTCATCATAAGTGTGATTCTCTACAGTACAAGTGAGAAGATTTTGATCTTCTGAATCCTTACTTGTGAGTTTCAGGATATGTCACCAATATTATACTGGCTAGGGCTGGTAGGAGTTGTGATGCAAGAACATCTGGAGATTAGATATTCCCTAGTCCTGATCTACAATGTTGTTTCAAAACCTTTCTGCAAACAAAAAGGCAGCCAAAATTTGTACAGGCTTTATCCCTGCCATGTGTAGTGCTATGTTCCGTGAAATGAGTTCTGACTAGACAAGGTGCTTTACCTAACCCTTTCCTATTCCCTAGACAAAAATCTCTAAAGGGCAGGCAAAGCAGACATGTAGTACACTAACTGGCACTTGTTGCCAAGATCAGACAAACAGCCCTGTGATGGAATGCTCTGGGACCTGGAGAAGCAAAATCAAACTGCAATGCGGAGTAGTGGGAGCACAAATGCACACAGGGAGGGAAGAGAGCATTTATGATTGCAAGGAGAGGTTAGAATTCATATTCAGGAGATAACCTGTTGGTGTTTATTACTAGAAGGAAGCCTACTTGAATCTGATTGTCTGTGCTAGCAAATGCAATGCTTCTGGTAGAAGGCCTTGGGTGGGGAAAGGGTTATATGTTCTCCTCTCATCTTCTCAAGTCCCAATGTGTTCACAGTCCCTTCAGTGACTCCGTTTTCTAAAAGGACTCTTTAAAACCACATTCATATGGTTGACATGAAAGAGAAGGATGTCGTCGGTGAAGTGCAGAATACGGCTCAACCTAAATATCAATGACTAAGCAAAGAGGTGGTGGTAAATGTTGCTGGGTGTCAGCCACACTGTGCTGAATAGCTAGTGAGCTTTATTTATCAATGCTGGTGCGAGATGTTCTGCTGTTGAGGCAAATGACAAGATGGAGGTCTGTCCCATCCGATATACAGAAGCTATCCAGGCTGGTGCTAGTTTTATATTTCAACTCTGGAATGAGGTCCTCAATTGCAGCTGAGAGCAGCACTGTTCTCTCCTCCAAGAGAGAATGGCAAAGGAGCTTGAAAGTAATAACTGGTGAATTGATATTGCTGTCCTCTAGCACCCAATTACCAACCAGTTACTTCACTCCTGCCTTCATCCTATTGGTAATCTCAATCAAAGCTGACTCATTGGATAAATAGGATTTCCGCACATTATTGACTCACCAAGCATTCATTGGTCCAATGGGTTTGCTCAACTTGGGGCTATCTACCTGTGGCACAATGGCCCCATCTAATGGCTCAGCTGCATCAGGGCACAAGTAGAGTTAGCCTTACATTCCAGCATGTAGCATTCCTTAAATATACGGGTACTGATGTCCTGAAAGCAACCCTTTTCAAAGTTACCATATCCTTCATGGCATTAAAAAACAGGTCAGATAACACACGTAGCAAACAAAGCTGCCTTGGGAGTATGTGGCTGTCTATTGTGTTTGTGGAATATGGTGCTGAAAGAGCAGGCTGGCATTTAAAACAAAAACAGAAACCTCCTGACTCAAGCAATCATTGAGTAGAGCTAACATCGCATGGCAGGCAACACTTAATTCCTTTCCGTAGGTAAGGAGTCAAACCAAACCACTTAGTCTGCTATATATTTTGAGCTTTGTGGGGCTCAGTTTCAAATCACTGGCTTGTACATTACCCAAAGCCCATGAGAAACTCAGTTAATTGCCTCTGTCCATCTTTGTCCTTGTCATATTTGCTGAAACAACAGCAGTTCTCCAGAGCAAGAACACAGATGCAGCTTGGAGTCTGGAAGAGATGATTTTCAAGTCCAGTGGGCTTCTTGAGTTCATCTGTCACCATCAGCCCTTAAGTCTGCCATCATACGGAAAGGAAATGCTTGCTTTTTTTTTTAATTTGATGGGAAAGATTGAGTGAACAGAATGGGTATCCTGGGACTTCCCAGAAAATCCTAGATTGTCCAAAACCTTCTTTTGTACTGTGATCTAATTCATTGTTGCTGTGTCCAAAACAGCACTCAGGATTAATGGCATCTGTTCACTTCCTGCTGTTCCAGTATTAAAGTAAAGAATAACAAAGCTTCACAGAATGAATTACTATTATGTAAACCTGCTCTGTCCTATTTTAGGCAAAAAAGGAAGACAGACATTTTAAACAGGATTTCTTGCATGTAGATTACACTTATCACTGTGAGAGTATTGGCAAAGTTGGACTAATAATAATAATAATAATAATAATAATAATAATAATAATAATAATAATAATAATAATAATAATAATAATAATAATAACCGTCACCGTCACCATCTTCTTCTTCTTCTTCTTCTTCTGGAATAGTAGCTGTGTTAGTTTTTAAAGTGTTACAGTGCTTTTATTTTGGTTTATTACTTTTTTGATTTTGTTTTCTAATAATAATAGTTGTTGTCGTCATTGCTGTCGCTGCCGCCATCATCATCAACATCTAGGCCAGGTGAGAAATTGCAAAATGAACTCACCAAAAGGTGAGTTCATTCTGCAGTTCCTTTCGCCTCACCTAATGTTAGAAAGATTAGCTGGCAACACAAGCTTGTCATTACCAGGGTATGCCTGATCGTAGTTCAAAAATACCACAATCATCGAGAAGGCTCTTTCTGTGTACCCCAAGGGAGAAATTGTTGGATAATCTTTACAGGGTGATGTACTTAGTGTTTAGTGAGGACATGCTGAATCCTTTGAAAGACAAGCCCTCCTCTATTCCTCTGTTCATTTATCTTAATTCAAATCAAATCTTTATTACAGTCCAAGACAAGCATAGAACAGCAAAGGGAACAGATGTTAAAATGGGGGTACTAAAATATATCAAGAGACAAACGTTAAAATGAGGGTGCTTAAAAAGGAGCATTTCTACTCAGAGTTAAGGAGTAGTAAAATTAGTACATAGATTACTAGAGTTACAGCTACTGTATTACTAAACCTATGCTGTGGCACTAGTAGTTTGTTTGGCTGAAGGTCCTGCCAGGGCTTTTCTTCTGATCTTACATGATACGGCACAAAACCTGGCAGTGTTGTGGGTGAAGATGGGTCTTTCATCAGATAGTAGCCAGTGGGTGTATATGCTGTTTGTCCGGCCACTTTTACAAGTTTATCTTTACCATAATAGATATAAGCTGCTCAGAAACTCAACAATTAGCATTTTATTTCTAAATACTTAAAAGAAGACATATTCTAATAATCTACCATCTATTCTACATTTATAGGGATTGGCCTGTCTCCTGAAAACTACTATAATTTCTTCTCTGCATAATTTTTCTAGCGTACAGTTGTTGAATTGCATGAACACAGACATATATATGGCTTTATTCTTTCAAGAGAAGAGATGATGAAAGAAAACTCTCCATGTTGTACACATTAATGGAGTATCTCTAGGGATGAGAAGGCTGTGTGTAGAAGATGACAAAGTTGTTTACAAACTGCGCATTGAGTTTGGAACAGTCACACATTGTTTCACTCCTTTTTGGGGAGCATCTCCAAGATGAGCAATTTTCTCCTTTAACGTTTTCCCATGTCCTAATTTCCTCTTCCAAATTCCCTATAACTCAGAAAATCTGACTTTGCAAATCACAATGGAATAAGCATGCAATCCGTAGGAGATGTGTTTGATCCATTGTCCAGATGCTCAACAGTGTTTTGTGTAAAGATCTGTAACAATTACATCAGCAGAGTGCAGTAGGAAAGTATTGTAAGCCTAAGGCTATAAAGTCAGGATGTCCTGGTAAGGTAAAAGTGGGGAAACAAACAAAACCACCCCTTTGATGTTTGTTTCAGGGCAGGACAGGAGTGGACAGGAAAAAAAACTTGAGCAGTAGGTCCTCAAATAAACAATGGACACAGTCAGAAAAGTAATGATGACTGCATAAAGAACAAATGCTGAAAATAAATGTTAGGAAAGCCATGTTTATGGTAACTGGTTAAAAAAAACCAGCAGTTTAAATATGGTGTGTTACCATAGTGTAGCCATATTATAAAAGAATTATTACATTGTAAGGATAATAGCATAGAACTGCTGGATAGTTCAGTGGTTTAGGTATCTGGCAACAGAGACGGAGGTTGAGAGTTCAATTCCCCACTGTGCCTTCTTGTGATAGGAACTGGACTCCATGGATTATCTTCCAGCTCTGAAGTTGTAGGATTATTAGATCAGGGGTTCCCAACCTTTTCAAGCTGGGGACCGGTTCATGCTCTCTCATTCAGCTTCAAAGACTAGATGGCCATTTTGCCCTCCCTGCACAATGGGGATGGCCATTTTGTCCTTCAAAGGGGTGGCCATTTTGTTTCTCGAATGCCCTTGGAGGGGGACACATGAAATGTTGCCATGGTCCAGAATGCTGCCTGCTGGCCTTAGGATGGGAACCCCTGGATTATTAGCATAATTACAATGAAGATCGCAACATGCAACAACAGCTTAAATTCCGCTTTAAGAATGAGCATTGTAAGCAGTTGTAATGCTGATTTATCTAGGAATTCTTGGACTGAAAGGCTGTGTGAAGAGATGTACTAAAGAGAATGAATAAAGATCAAGAAAACGTAAGGCACACATAATGCACAGAGTCATGTAACTGTTATACAGATCGTTGTATTTATTTTATTCAATATAAAATAAACAGGAAAAGATAAGCAGGAAAGAGAAAGCCTATTAGCTTAACAAAGTGGGAGATCGGTCTGGATGCAACATGGCACAATCATTTATATCTGCAGCATCCAAAGTCACAATAACTTTGATAGCATCGATTATGGCCAACCATCCTTGGCCAACAAAAGGAAGGGTGAGTGGTCTAGGGCAATCATTAGTGAGTGATCACTTATAAGGGTCAAGAGGGGACAAGACATTGAAACTTGCTGGGCTACATATTGATCAATCACTTCCCACTAATTACTGAAAAAGTGTGCTGCCACATCTATTCTACATTATGGACAAGCCATGACATGCATACATTGCACTGGCAACTTCCTTCTTTGTGTACTAACAGCCATTGGGGAAAACAATGTTTATCATAACTGTAGCAGGGATATTTAGCTCTTTCCTACAACGCCAAAGTCTTGATGGTCCTCCCTTCTTTATGCACAAACATTTGAGGTTAGGGAAAAGGCCCAGCTGTGAGACAGATTTAAATTCCAGGAGTATGGTTGAAACAGAGCAGCCATGATAAGGTGCTGCTGATTCCCTCATGTCTGGAAAAATCAGTAAGGGGTGATGTCCAGGAGGACTGGATAGCTGCATTTTTCAGCCTTCTGCCACATGCATTTCTGAGACACTCTGTGTCTTCTGCTCACACAGCATATAGATTGCACTGCTACTTCTCTACTCCCATTGAATGTACTCTCACATCATATTTTTATATTAGGTGTTTAGAAATTATAATAGTTTCTTTCATAGATGGAAAAAGGTACATTCAAGAGTGTATCTTTATAGATTCTTGACAGATCCATAACTAGTTCATTAGTCTTCAGTGGCAAGAGGCATTCAATAAACACATGATAATAATTCTATTTAAAAACTACTGAAGTATCATTCTTCTTCGGTTCATTTTGCTAATTGCCTAGAGTGTTGTGCTTGCTTACACACTAAAATTGCTGCCTGCTTTGCAAAAAAAGTTCACTAAAGAACTGAAGATATTTAAGGTTGCTTCCCTCATTGCAATTTTAATTTCTGGTGACTTGAAACCTAAAAGGCCACAGTTTAGGTAATCCTTTTTACTGAGGTCATGGCTAATAAAATCCAAGAAACATCTGTTGTTCTCTTCTTGCCCCTGTGTAAGGCCAACTCCTACTATGGTGTTTCACACACAGCATTTTGAGTTCTTAAAAGTTTTGAAAACAGTTTAGGATACCATGCAGAAGACTGCTGGCTGACAGTAGCATTG
Organism: Furcifer pardalis; assembly: GCA_030440675.1. Classification (NCBI taxonomy): domain Eukaryota; kingdom Metazoa; phylum Chordata; class Lepidosauria; order Squamata; family Chamaeleonidae; genus Furcifer; species Furcifer pardalis. The sequence goes on from CP126894.1 coordinate 159,780,819, forward strand.
TCAAAGCCTTTCTAGAATTTGTTACGTGAGTTTACAAAATACAAACCAGGGAAGTGCATGAAACATTTCCTCCATTTCAAAAATGTCTGCCCTTACTTTTCAAATGTATTTCTTTACCTCCAGCTGCTGCTTTATACAATTAGGGCTGGAAACTACCTTACACAGACCATTAAAACCAAATACTCTGTGGGTGTGTCTTGACTGTCCAAAAACATTGTTCTGAAATTGGAGTTTTCCCAATTGGCTATCCTACTTTCAGAGCACATTATGTTGAACTGGTGATCATATGCATCAGGTGGTCAGAGCTGAGAGGAAGCAGGGTCATACCAGCCAGCCAAAAGGAAGCAGGAATGCCACAGTGGAACTGAGCTGGTGCAGAATAGCTGAGTATCCCTTCCTCCTCTTCCTCCTGCTCCTTCCTGCAGATGGACTGTAGAAATAGGTGTAGGAACTCAGTTGACAGGAATGTATTCTGACATAGAATGTGCATAAATGAGCTTATTTTGAGACTTACTGTGTATCGAACAAAGGATGAATTGAGTTTCTTTTAAATCCACCTCAACTCATTTCTGGCTTGTAATTCCACAAGACAGTTCTTTTGTTACATTTTAACCACAATATTTGCACATGAGATAAGAATGTATGATTAAGAACAGTTGTATTTTCCCAGCAAACTGTAATGGACCTATTGTTATTGTAATTACCTATTATATAAATATGTATGCACATAGCCCATTCTAAAGCAGCTATGCTATTTGGGGGGCTTTTTGAAACTAGTTTATTTAATGGACAGTCACTAATGGCATCGACTTCTCATTTCAGGATGTCATTTTCTGGAAATGTCTCTAAAGTAATGCATAAAATGCAGATTTGGAAATAAATAGCACAAAAGTACTTCTTATAAAATTATGTTAAGACTGGATATAAGGCCTATGGGCCAGATGGGACTTAGGGGCTACCACCTGACCCCCTATGTGTTAAACTAACCCTTCACTACCATCTGCAGGTAGTATGTCTGTGTGTTTGATGATGATGATGAAGATGGAAATTAACAAAGGAGGCCTTTTGAAAAGTGTGAAGCAGAATTGTGAATACAGGTAGGAAATGATTGAAAGCCAAGGTTGATACTAGAATTTAAAAAAACCAATGTAAGGTCAATACTTGAAACACAGAAGGAAAGGCTGAGCAAAATCTGACATGGGGCTGGTTAAGAGCAGGAATATTGAAGAAGGAAATTGAAGGATTAATCAAGACTGCTCAAGAACATGTTTTGCCAAGCCAACAAATGTCATGAAGACTAAAATACAGCATATATCCAACAATAGTAAATGCCAACTTTATAATGAAAAAGATGAAACAGTAGATCATCTGATCAGTAGGTGCAGCAAAATTTCCCAGACTGATTATTTGCAACACCATGACAGGGTTGCAAAAATTATTCATTGGAAACTTTGCCAAAAGTTTGGACTTGGATGCAGTAAAAATTATTGGTAACATCAAGTTGAGAAAATGAGAGAGTCAAGATCATGTGGGGCTTTAAAATTCAAACAGATAGACTTCTGACTCATAACACACTTGAAAGCTGTTGTGGAAAAGAAGGTCTGGTTTACTGACATTGATATACCAGGAGATTTAATTTAATTTAATTTTCTTATTTGTATGCTGCCCAATCAGGAAGCCTGACTCAGGGCAGTTCACACAATAATCATACAATATATATACTGTATTACAATACAAATATACAATATACTCAATACACAATGCTCAAGATGCACAAATTGAGGATAAACAACTGGAGAAAATAACAGAATATTGCAATTTGCAAATTGAAGTTGAGTATTATTGGAGGAAGAAATCTGTTGCTGTACCCATAGTAATTGGAGCCCTTGGAGCAATACCTAAAAGACTCCCCAGATAACTGGAAATTTTGGATACTTCGGATTTATATATCCTAATTTTATGAACAAACAAACAAACAAAACTTTACTAGGAACTACCTATATCAGTGATGGCAAACCTTGGTACGCCAGCTATTCTTGGACTTCAGTTACCAGTATCCACAATATCTGGGAATTGAAGTCCAAGAACAGCTGGAGTGCCAAGGTTTTCCATCACTGACCTATATGCTTATGCGTCACAGTGACCCTTTTCAAGGTTTGACATTGTGGACACTCGGAAGTAATTTTCCTTCTTCTGTGGGCACCCAGAAACAAGAACAGACTAGAACAAACAGGCTGAATCTTTTGGGATTCACTGTGGACAATCAAACTACGAGCCACTGATTCTGCAGCCTGATACCTAGTTCATGGGCACTCTCCAGCCATACCTAATTATCTAGGTTGAAATCCAGTAGTCAATCACAACTAGGGGAGGCCTATTAAATCAGATTTGTTTATTCAACACCCATGTAAGCACCATTGATTTTAATGGGCTTATGCTAGTGGTGTCTTACTACTGGATTCCAGCCAAGGACAGCTGGAAGGTATAGCTATAGATGTCCATAGATTTTGTTGCTTTGAATAGGATTTTATCTTCAAGACCTCCCAGTTCAGTTCAGCTAATGAATGCAAGTTCTATGCGGCTTTTTAGTGCATTGTAAAACTCTGCCTCCATAATGATACGTTATCTGTCTGAAGCCGTTTCCACATTTTATTGGTGACATCCTTCTCTATAAGAAGTTAGAAGCAGTGCTGCAATATAGCAGTCATGTTTTTTTAAGAAGCCAGTTCCAAACAAAGAAGTTTAGACTATGCTCATAAAATGAACCAAAAGTAAAAGCAACCTTCCTAATCATTGTTGGCTCCTACTCGTATCCGACTACTGCACTATACACTTTTTCTTGGAAATCATTTTCACAGTAACAGGCAGGGAAAATGCCATTGCCATGACTTTGTTTAAGGTGGATCCCAGCTTGTCATGAAATGACCCACACACTATGATCACAGAGCCATCTCCTGCGACATGTATGAAATAAGACGTGCAAGATTTAACACCAGGAAGGCAATGGACTGCCACAGCCTTGAGAATATTAACAAGGTGTGCCTTCACAGCTGGTCTATCTGGGATGGCCTCTTCAGCCTCCATGACCATTGGGAATCAGAATAATGAAGTGGTTCCTCCACTCATTTTGTTGTTGGTCCTAATATGATGGCTTCCAGTGGCATTTCCTCCACTGAGGGGGACCATCACCCCACCTAAAGGGGCTTATCCACCTGTAGCCATTGGCCCCTTTAGGGAGTTGCTGACTGTACAGTCTACTCCATTACTGTAGCAAGCTGTCCGACCAGACAGTTATCTAATATAATTAGATATTAGATTAAAGGTAAAGGTAAAGGTCACCCTTGCTCGAAAGCCAGTCATATCTGACTCTAGAATACACTGTTCATCTCTGTTTCATAGCCGAAGAGCCAGCGTTGTCTGCTTCAGCAGACATGTCTGTGGCAGGCATGACTAGACACCAGAGTGCATGGAATGCAGTTTACCTTCCCACCGAAGTGGTCCCTACAGTCAGTGATGGGATGTAACAGGCTCTCATCAGTTCGCCAGAACTGGTAGTAACTTTTCCCAGTGTCCTGGAGAACCAGTAGCAGCTTTTGGGGGGAACCACCTTCGGGGCTTACCTTTTCACTGGTTTCCCCACTGTGCATGCGTGCCAAGCACTTGTATGCACAGCCTCCTTGATATCCTCCCAAGTGGGGAGAAGGAAGAGAAGCTGCTACCCTGAAGCTCCCTATAGCCTGCTCCCCAGGGTAAGTGATTCACCTTTGGATGTGGTGTGTCTGTCTGTATTTTAATGTGTATTTAATACCTTTACATATACTGACATACTTCCACAGTTCCTAAAAAGGCCTGGCTTGGGGTTTTTAAGCAAAGTCTTGGAGTTACCTCATCAGTAAGCTACACCTGTGCTGTTCCAATTGCTGTTCCATTTGGAGAACGCTTAAGGAGGTACAGCTGTTTTACATTTACATTAAGGCATATTATCCTAGAGAACTGGTTAGGCAAAGACTTAGTACCTAACTTCTTTAACTGCTTAAAAAGTTGAAAAGTGCCAACATGAAGCCATCTTGTGGTGAGTTCATTCTGTAGTTCCTTCCATCTGACCTAGTGTGAGAAAGATTAGCCAGAATAAGCTTTAAACTCTGGTTTAAAAGGTCTGGTTGATTTGTGTTTGGGGTTGGTGGGTGGGTGTATTTTTATTTTATTTATTTATTTATGGGTTTGTGTTATGGGTGGGTGGGTTGAGGTGTGTGTGTGTGCACGCGCACATGCTTATTTTTATTTTATTTTTTATTTTTTTCTCTGGCTCCTCCCACAACATCATGACATCATGATGTTGGCTCCACCCATGGTGTCATGACATCATAACATTAGCTCTGCCCACACTGTGATGATATCACGGTGGGGTAGTAAAATTTTTGACATCCCATCACTGCCTACAGTACTTGCAATTTCTTGCCTTCCACCCGCTAGGTTGGCCGGAGCTGGGACAAAGATGGGAGCTCATTCCGTCCTGCAACATTTGGGTATCAAACTGCTGACCTACCACCATCCAGTCATATGCCTTTTGCATGTTCATATGCTGTATAGTCACAACAGTCACATCAGAGCTTCTACATTTAAAATTACTTTTTAGGGGAGGGAGTAATTATTTTCTGCTTTAGTTTAAAGCAGAAAAGCATTTACAAAACTTGTAAATAGTTAAATAGTAGCTGCTTATATTCCAAGAGGGGCACTGCTGGGAAGACCCAGGTCCTAGTCTTCCATTGTGGCTGTGAGCAAATGCAATGGTGGGAGAGAAAAACAGCTTCATTCTTGCCACCACTGCCAGAAACGAGGCTTTCTCAAGAGTTCTAGCCAAGGTTCCATCAGATCCATCCCAAGTTTTTGACTTATTGCTTTTGTCTCTTTCTACTTGTTTCATCATCCCCAGATCCTTAGTAAACCAAGGAGCTACTTTGGCTGCATTTCGTTGGAGGAACACTTCGTAGCAATTGTGTCAATCACCTTGTCCATCCCCTCATTTCAGAGATCAGCCCAGACCGTAACAGGATCACCAGCAAAAACAGCAGGAAGGCTCCCCAAGAATCACCGAGAAACCATTTTACATATAGAACCCAACTCTGTTAAGAGTCCTGGTGGTACAGTGATCAAACTGGAATACCACAGCCAAAACTGTTGACATTGTTAGTTCGATCCTGGTGGGGGATCAAGGTTGGCTCAGCCTTCCATCCTTCCAAAGTCAGTAAAATGAGGAACCAACACATTGGGGTCAAAATGCTAATTTTCTTTGTGAACTGCCCCGAGAGTGGAATAAGTGCTATGGGGCGGTACATAAGTTTTAATGGCTATTGCTAATTGCTAATGGCACAATATTAGCTGATCATAAAATTATCTCACCAGCTTGTGTTAGTCAGCTGCTAATTTATTTCTGGAGGGAGAGGTCACCAAAATGCCTGTCTCATTTAGAAATTAGACTGATCTTTATGCATTGCTAATAGCATGGCTGTCATGATTTGTAATACTGTCACTGTTCATTGTTAAGAACTTCCAGCAATGATTTTCCCTCTAGAGGAATCTGGTTGCATGAGAAAAGCTTTATACCAGGGAATCTGAACCTATTTTAAATACTGCACTTTTTGCAGGATCTCCGTGTGATGAGCCTTTAATTTTTCCTACCAAATATTTTAATTGAAGTCCTGAAGGAGAAAAAAAAATGTCATTCTCCATATTAAACATGCTTCCCGTTCCTTTAAAATGTTGCTCAGATTCTATTGATAGATGTGAAAACATTAAAAAACACACACAAAAGAGTAAGCCTCCCTAGGTTCTGTTTAGCATTTTTATACTGTTGGCATGTACCTATAAAATTTTAATTATCAGGTCAGGAGAATGTTTGGGCTTTTTGGATAGTCTTTCAGGCGATGTCCTGCATGAATGGTTTTTCTGTCAAGTCAGTTGTAGGTCAGTGCCTTCTTAAAACACACATGAACTGCGAGTTCTCTGTGTCACAGTCTCAGGGCCTCACTTATTTCATGTGCAGCAATAATACAACCCTGAACAGTAAATACTGACTATTTTTTGTAATGAGAGCTTGCCTCAATCTGCATTTAGAGAAGACACTTACTTTTCTTTTTGTAATTGGCCATTTGGGAAACAGTACAACTTGGTCTGCATTCCTGATATCTCAGATGTGGAACATCGGAAGATTTGTGCTTCTACATGGGATAACATATTAAAAAAAGTCAATTTTTGCTTTAACATGTTATTGGACTCTAGGAGACAGAAGATGTTGAGCTTCTCCAGCTTGTTGAAATATCCTGAAAGATTTCACCATCAGAGAAGGACCCACAATTCAGTGAAGGATATTATTTAAAAACACAAAAGAAATTTTCACTCACCCCTCTTTCTTTAGTTATTAACTTGAAAACAAACTGTCTCTCATTTCATTCAGGTGCACAGACACTGTTCTTTTGACCCTCTTGATGTAGAGATTACAGTCGTCCAAACTTCCAGTCAAGGAAATCCCTGATACTACAATAGGGTTATGAAAGCAAACATACCACACAGTCCTTTGATGATTATATTTTTCACCCTGCTGCAAGAATGGATATTCAAGAACATGAAATGCAACTCATACAATGGTGAGACATTAATGGAAGTAGGCGCTTTCATTGCCAATGTAGGGTGACAATGACCCGTCAATTCAATGTAGTTCAATCCATGGTCATAGCCCCCTTTCCTCTTATAGCACCATCCTGCTAATCCTCAACTCTACCTTTGTAGTCTGTTATCAAGCTTCATGGACAGTTTAAGCATTGCACAGGGGTAGGCAAAAATGGGACAGTTTCTCAAAATATTCCATATACAGTATGTACAAGCATACACATCTACCATGGGAACATTGTAGTCTGCTCAAATTCGTCAGAGTTGTTCCAATTTTATTTATTTTTTAAAAGTTCATCCATGTAGAAATAATCTAGCATTAAACAAATGTAACAATGCTGTGATAAAATACTTTGGGGTGACTAGTGAGAAAGGTTGTACAAGTGTGCATTCCTGCTATCCTAAAGAGTTATGCATCAACACAAAAAATTCACAAAATCTCACACCTATGCTCACTTTTTTTGTAGAATGAAACAATCCTATAGGAAAAATGCTGCTTGAATTGTTGCAGTTAGAAAAAAAGTAAAAGCCCCTAGTAGCAGGAAGGAAATTTCAGATTGGAAGGGGATCAAGGATGGGCTGATTTGCATTAACATTTGCATTGTTCAATTGTTGAAAAAATACTTTAAATTCACCTGTGCCAGTTTTGGATCACATAGTGAAATATTTTCTAACACAGTTGCATGCTGTGAAGCATGTCATATTTAATGTTCCATTCTGTTTCCTAAACTCAGAGTAAGAACTTTTACAAAATCTTTCTTCCATGCATGGTTAGCTAATGTTGAGGCTCTAGGAATTCTTTTCCAGGATGGTCTGAGCTAACCTCTTAAGAGACTAATGGCTTTGGTTTTTAAAATTATTTAGTTTCCCCCCTCTGTTCTTTTCCTGTGAAAATCCATTCTATTTTTCTGCAAACCTTGAAGAACATGCTTTCATTCCGTTCTAAGCTTGGGGCCGGGCAGGGGGAGAGAGAGACTGAAAGGGGCGGTTTAGATCATCTTATCCTTTCTTCTTAGTTTGTGATCTGTGGCACCAGTGGTGCTGGATACTTTTTTACACTCCCTCAATCTACAGCAGGGGTGCCCAAACTATGACAGTGGGCCAGATATGGCCCTCAGTGCCCTTGCTGCTCTTGGAAGAAACAGTAAAATGTGCATGTGCATAACACTGCCATTAATGACCTGTGGCTGTCATAAACACATTTATGATAGCCGCAGGTCATTTACAGCAGTGTTATACACACACGTGAGCATGTTATGTGCATGCTCATTTTACTCCAGTTCTGGTGGGAAGAACCATGTGAGCAGCATGCTCAACCATGTGACTGGCATGTGGCTCAAAAAATTTGGGCACCTCTGATCTACAGCCATGGCAGGTTAGGCCAGAAGAGACCATTGAACTCCAAAAATTTGGAAGACTTACCACAAACAATGATTCAACAAATCTAAATGTGGCCCTTGAGAATTGACTTCATGACTTCTCATCTTCCAGAAAATAATCTTGCAATAGCAGATGTTGTCTCCTGATTTCTACACCAAGAAGCATCTGCAATTTCTGATATAAAGGTTTGTAGAGTTGGGTGGAGGGCAAAAGAAGAAGGGGCGGCCAAAAATGAGATGGCTAGATGGTATTGTAGACACAATGTGCACAGAACTGAGCAAGTTGAGGAGGATGGTGGAGGACAGAAGTGCCTGGCGGACGGTGGTCCATGGGGTCGCAGAGGGTCGGAATCAACAACAACAAGAGTTGGTCATTATATCCCTGTCAATAACAGCAAAATGCCTTTGGAAGCTAAAATAAATGCAAAAGACCAACAAAACCTTACACCTCACTATCCTTCATTGTAAGGACAGTTCACTATCACAGGTAGAATAAAAATATTTCTTCTGAATGAATTCTGGGGACCTCACTGTGAACTGAGACTTAAAACTGAAAGGGTTGAGACTGGTTCTCCAAGTCATTATAATAGGATCTTCTTTAACAAACTGAATGAGAGACATCAAGACAGTATCAAATGAAAGGGCTATTTTGTGTAACGTCCAAGTCTAAGCAGACTATTCCAGCAGTGTTGCAATCTATCATACTTGTGCCAGGACAGTTGTACCTTGCTTAAGGACCATAATGTGTTCCACAGGATTGCTCTTTAAGCGAGTTTGCTCTTTAAGTGAAACACCATTGTAAGTGACCAATTGTGACTTCTGGCGGGGGGGGGGGATTGTGAACCCTGATTTATTTGTTAAGCAAGTTTTTGGTTGGTTTTATTTGTTAAGCGAAGTGACCATTCAGAGAAAATTCTGCTCTTTAAGCGAGTTACTCTCTATAAGAGGTGCACTTTATGACAGGTTTTACTGTATGATCACAAGCACACATGAACCACTCATTCTTTCAGCTGTCTCAGATTGACCTTGGAGAAAAAACATGATGTTGGATAACAAATCCTACTTTCTGATTGACTACTTTCCCAACTTTACTGGAATTTGTAAGCTGTCAAATGCAATATCTAGAAGATTTTGTTAATAATATAAAATTGGTTTTTTATTGGTTTGAAATTCCTGAGTTTTTCTTTACAGATACAGTTGTACCTCGCTTAAAGAGCATAATGTGTTCCACAGGATTGTTCTTTAAGCGAGTTTGCTCTTTAAGCAAAACACCATTGTAAGTGACCAATTGTGACTTATGGGTGTGTGTGTGGGGGGGGGGGAAGAGATTGCAAATCCCAATTTATTTGTTAAGCAAGTTTTTGGTTGGTTTTATTTTTAAATAAAGCAAACATTCAGAGAAAATTCTGCTCTTTATGCAAGTTACTCTTTAAGCGAAACGCTCTTTATGCGAAGTTTGACTGTACGACCCAATAATTATTTATCTAACCTTTTTAGGTATTTTGCAGTAGCCTATGGTTTTCATCACTACCTCCTGTTTATTGCTCCCCTAAAAGTAACAACAAGGGACCACTGAGGCTTAGTGGTTAAGATGCTGAACTTGAAGACTAGAAGGTCAGAGTTTTACCTGAGTACTGCATGATGGAATGATCTTCTTTTTTTGTCCCAGCTCCTGCCAACCTAGCAGTTCAAAAGCAAGAAATTGCAAGTAAATAAATAAGGACCATTTTGGTGGGAAGGTAAACAGCATTCCATGCAGTCCGGTGTTGAGGCATGCCTGCCAGATGTCCATGGAAACATCTGCAAATGCAGACAGCGCTGGCTCTTTGGCTATAATCAGAGATGAGCACTGAACCCTAGAGTCGGATATGACTGGCTTTCGAGCAAGGGTGACATTTACCTTACTAAAAGTAATAGCAAAGGAGAATGTTTACATAACTTCTTCAGGTAGCTCCTTCTCAAAATTTCAGATGCCTATCTTGTTTTTTAATGCCCTGGAAATGGTTTCTGCTCAGCAGAGCTGATGATGGATGAAAGTCATACTTCACAACCCCAAGTGCAGTGACAGGCACAGTCCCTTAAATGCTATTTCATCACAGTGACACCAGGCACATCTTACAGAAGTAGTGGAACCGGATACACCTTCACCTGGCAGAGACTATTGGCCCTGTTCCTTTGAAGAAGGACCCAGGAAGCAAAAGACAGCTGTCAGCACTTCTGGGAGACTATGCAATATTCAGTGCTCCAGCGTTAAAAAAAGAAAAGCATGATTAGGTAGATTCATGACAAAAGACAGGGAAAAGAGCTACTGTATTGCCTTACCTAACAAGCAGGAATGGGAAAATGATAACAGAAGACAAAGAAATGCCAGAAGTGCTCAGTTCCTACCTTAGCTTGGTTTCTCCCAAAAGGAGAATATGAAGTACAAGTGAAGAAGACTGATAGTCAACAAATACCTCATTCAGAGTTCAGTTCCCCGGGGCTCAATAAACTGCATCCAAGCGTATTGGGGGGAACTGACTGAATAACTTTCAGAAACGCTGTCTATTGTTTTCCTAAAATCATGAAGGGTGGGTGATTGGAAATGAACTAATGTTGTCCCTATCTTCAAAAATGGCAAAAAGGAGGAACCTTGGAATTGTAGACCTATCAGCCGGGCATCAACCTCAGGGAAATTTCTGTGGCAGATTATAAGGGAGGCAGTCTCTACATGCATGAGAACAATGGAGTAGTAAAAAGGAACCAACACAGATTTGTCAAGATGGCAATACCCTGATTTGCTACTCATGCCAGGAATCAGAATGGGGCAGGCAAAAGGGGAGGACGTGCCCCCTTTTTTCCAGCTGAATGGTTGCAGAAATATAGAGGTAGCATTGGCAGTTCTTAGCGAAGTCTTTCTACTCCCTACCGCTTTTTCTTTACATTCCTTGCATGTCTGTGTCACAAGAAGGCTGATGAACCACTCTATTCATTCCTTGCTCCAAATGACATGATGAGCCCCAGTACATCCATTCAGTGCCTCTCTCCCATTGTCCCTGCCTTGAACAAGCACAACACTACCTAAAAATGGCTTCACACTCCGCCATCGGTGGCCACCTCTCTTCCTTCCTCAGAGCCTAACAGCCCAAAGAGTTGATGAGAAACACATGCAAGACTGCCATGACTGCCCCAACATCAACTATCTGAGGGGACTGCCACATTTTATCCAATGTTAGGGACAGCCTTATTGTGTTAGTAAAGCTTAACACTCAGGTGCTCTTCATCAAGCAGTGTGGATACAAGGCACTGTGTCAGGTGCAGATAATCCTAAAACACTATTATTATTATTATTATTATTATTATTATTATTATTATTATTATTATTATTATTATTATTATTATTATTATTATTATTATTATTATAGATTACTTCAAATCTGTTCCTCTGTGCCACTGATTAAGCCAGTTAGTGCAGGTTAAGAAAAATAGGGAAATAAACTAGAAAGGAAGATCTGTATTTTCTGTTTAAATATTTGCTGAGTTAAGGAGGGTCAGTCATTTTCCTTTGGCGTGTTTCATTTTAACCAAATACCAGGATTGCATCCTTTCCTACAATTGTCAAATAGTTTTTACCAAAGAATTCAGAGCCTAATAAATTCCCTAATTCAACACTATTCTGTACTGAATTGACCTACCCTGCCCGTCCCTTAAGTTTTGCTGGTACTTTCTTCCTTAACCAATTAAGCAGACGATAGAAATTTGTGAACACATGGTGCCAAACCCTTAGAATTAAGGAGTTACAAAAGAGAAAATTAAAATGCTATGAATAATGATTTGTTTAGCTTTGAACAACTCAAGGCTGGCATACTGATACTACAGTACTTTGAACTGGAGTAACATCTCTGAGAGTATCAGCAGCTGTAGGTTTGTATAATTTCATTGGATGTGCAGCTGACCGTAAGGTGAGGTGCAAAAAGAACAGCATTAAGCATTCTCTGATCTCTGATTAGAAACTAAATCGGGCTTTTTGATGGAGCATTTGCCTCATAAAAAGTGGGGGGGGGGGGAAAGGTTTAAATCACACAGACAACTTCTTTTGTTTTGTTTTCTATGATGACTATAGCTTTGATTCTAATTTTCATCTAGTAGCTGCTTTTTCCTTCAGAATTACTTCCAATCATCTCATGCCAAACAAAAGAATCAGTTCTCTCTATTTCTCTCTCTTTCACAGACACATGTCAGAGCTTGGAAAGTTATATTGTAAAGGAAATTAACCATGTTTATAGTTCCAAGTCTTCTTGAAGTATCACCACTGTAGTTGTACATGAAGGAAGGTGGTGGAGAATGCCCCAAGGCCAATGGATCCACAGCACCTGGCACTTCTGGTCTGTGGGAGGCTTTGGTCTGTGGAGGGTTTCCAGGTAGCTGATTGGAGAAGCATGTTGATTTCTTGATTTTGTTTCTTGTTCTATGTATTACTCTAAGATCTGTTTAATAAAGTTTTGTTTCTTCAACCACTGAATCCTTATTGTCTCCAGATTCCAAAACAGGGGCGCCCTAACTACGGCCTGAGGGCCAATTAGGCTTGTGCATCTCATTAATGTGGCCCACGGTGAGCACCCGGGCTCAATGTGAACCGCCCCCCATCCGCCCCTAGCATCTGATGTCTGCAGCAGTGGTGGTGGAGGCAGTGACCGCGCGTCATCCCTGCTCTGGCTCGGTTGCCTTGCTTGAGCAGACTTTGGGGACGTTGATCGCTGCCTGGGGGAAATTTTTGGACCCAGAGGCTGCTCAGAGCAGCGGGGACAAAGTGTGGTTGCTGCCTCTGCCACCACCGCTGCTGACATCAAAATGGTCAGCACGGGAGCAGCCCGCCTCCGGCCCCCACAGCTGTGTGTCGGGGGCAGGACTGGCCCACAGAAGGAAAGGTTTGGGCACCACTGTCCTAAAATAACCTAGCCCATCAGGCTTAGCAGGTGTGCTGGGAACACAGTTGGTGCATAGACTTGAACAACAGTTGATTTGCGTTCTTCGACTGGAACTTGGCCATGATTATACTGGGGCTAATAGGGGACTGCTGTGGCTTAGTGGATAAGACACTGAACTTGATGATTGGAAGGTTGGCAGGTCAACAGTCTGAGAACCAATTGCTACATGACAGAGTGAGCTCCTGTCTCTGTCCCAGCTCCTGCCAACCTAGCAGTTTGAAAAAAAGAAATTGCAAGTAGATAAAGAGGTACCACTTTGGTGGGAAAGTAAACATGCCTACCACATGTCCATGGAAACCTCTGCAGACAGACAGTGCTGATTCTTTGGCTATAAACAGAGATGAGCACAGAACCCTAGAGTCGACTATGTTTGGCTTTCAAGCAAGAGAGACCTTTACCTTTAATAGCCTTCTAGTATATTCATGTTTGGCTTGTTTCCTTGCTTAGTATCAGTGCTACTCCATATTCATATCAATCTTGGTGTCCCAAATGTAAGATGGTCTTTCCATCACTGGTAAGTTTACCACTTCCACTCCATCTGGCCTCACTAATACCCAGAATATGCAGGCCATAGTTGTCAAAATTTGTGTAGTACTTGTGCAAGTTACCCACATTGATATAAACATTGAACATTCCATGTTCCAATTCATGATGTAGCTTGTGAACTAAGCATTTTTCTAGCATTAAACCTTTTGGCTTTACTCAGTGGTGGGCGGAGCTGACATCATGATGTCATGAAGTTGTGGGCAGAGCCAACATAAAAAATAAACAAATAAAAAATAATAATAAAATAAAATTTAAAAAACACACACACACACACCTCAACCAACCAACCACAACACAAACTCATCACTTACCCTGCACGACGGGGTCTCCCGGGACCAAGCTGTGCACGCGCGTGGCTTCCCTCCCACCCCGTCAGCCTCACCAATGTATTGGTGAGGCTGATGGGTGTGTGTGTCCGAGACCAAGCTGCTCACGTGCGCAGCTTCCCTCCCCCCCACCCCCCGTCAGCCTCACCGATGCATCAGTGAGGCTGACGGGGTGTGTGTGTCCCGGGACACCCCCATCAGTTTACTTCAATCTCTAATTGACCTCCAGGGCATATAAATAAAATTAAGTTTATAGGAATTCAGTTGCTATTATGCTAGAGAGGCATGATGTTGACATAATGACTGAAGCTGCTGTTCTTTCTGGGGCACACTCTTGAAGGCAATTCCCAGAATGATGTTTTAGTCTTAATTACTTTAAGGAAGGCATTGATGGTGAAGGAAAGTGATCCCTGCATGGCATCTGTTTACATAAACCTTTCAAAATCACAGCAGATCCTGTTCTCATTGCTTGACTTGGTTAAGTTGCAGTATTGCAGCCAAAACTCTGCTCTTGATATGAATTTGATTGTGACCAGCACAAGGTTGGTAAAATGAGTACCCAGCTTGTTGGGGACAAAACTAATTAGATTGTGAACTGCCCAGAGAATACTCTGGGAGCTATGAGGCAGTAGATAAGCGTAATTGGTATTGCTATTTACCATTTATGTGGAATATCCAGAACATAATTTTAGCACTCTCTCCACCCCACCTCACTACCCCACCTGCTGAAGTTCTCTTTCAAATCATTTCCTCAGATTGACTGTATTCCAAACCCACAAGGCTTCCAATATGGATCACTCCACCATTGCATTCTTGCTTCTCCAGCAAAATTTACAAAACTGGAAATATGGAAATCAGAGAAGTGTCTAGGAAACAGCCCTCTGGGATTAAACTGATCTCCACTGGAGTGTGAAGTCCTAATTGTATTGCTTTTCACAACATATCTGCTAGATAAATATTATTCAATACCTGCTCATTCACAGACTGGTGGGAAATGGGAGACTGATAATGCAGGGAAGATTTATGCCCAGTAGATGCTGGGCTGTCATGATTAAAAAAAATTCTACCCATTATGTGAATCCTATTGATCATCACAGGAAGCAGAAAATGGTGCTGGGCATTGATTTTGTGTGGCTACCGAATGCATTAGGCATGATGTGTTTGATGGGTAGGTAAGTTTTTCAAAGAGAGCTCAGTTAAGCTAATCTTAGTTCAGAGGAATGTGCACAATGGAATAAGAAACCTTGTAATTGCCAGAGCAGATATAATATAGTCCTCTGACTCTTCTAAGCCACATCAGCATAAGAATGAGACATGAGCCTTCCCAGGAGACAACACTGAAACGTATCAAGGCTTTGATGCTTGTTTTCATAAACGCAGCAATTACTGGATAAATTGGTTTTAGCTTCCCCACCATCAACTAGCGCACCGAATAGAAAGCAATTAGGCTGTTGGACCTCTTTAGCTGAAGGGGGTTGTGGAGAACATGCCATCAACTCCAAAAGGCAAACGCTAGGAAGAAAAATAACACAAAACAGAGTATAATAAGGTAAAACAAGGTGATAGGAAAAATGACTTAAAATTAAATTACATATGTAAATTTTACGTATAAGAAGCTATATGTGTTGTGAAAGTATTATTCTTTGCCCACAATACGGTGGAATGAGGAATCGCACACATTTGTTTGGTTGAAAAACTGGGCCACTTTATTAACTCAACCACACTGAACTCTTATAACGCATAACACTTTAACAGGCCCGCACCGGGCCGAAGTAGCACTGGTAAGTGATGAATCAGGGTTGGACCTAATTTGCATTGTTAATTTTTTAAGCTACCAATTTATGATCCCTTGTCCGAGTGCTCCGTAGGCCCTCGGACCTATAAATCAGGCGAACAATTTTGTTGGGAATGCAGTCTGTCAAAACTGGCATTGCCTTGTTCCCGGACGCCTCTCATCGGCCAGTCCTGCCGTTCTATCTATGCTTCACCCCAAGCTGACTGATGAGGTGCGTCCCAACCAGATTAACAGGGATCGGCTCAGTATCTTACCAGTGCTACCCGCATAAGTGACCGTAAATGCCCCTCTAGCTCCTCAGCTTGCAAGCAGTGTGGGATGGGCGAAAACGCCAAGAGACCAAGTGCCAATCAGGTCTCAAGCAAAAATTCCCATCCGGCCCCGAAGCGACCAACTCAATCACACTGCAGCTATAGGGAGGGAGGGTGGGGAACTTGCGGCGCTTTGCTGCCGCTCCGGGATTCAAAAATGGCGCTGCTCCGTGCACGAGCGCCCCTTATATGGGCCGCTCGTCACCGCCCACGGAGCGCGCCCTCTCTGCTTCCTCCTCTTCCGCCCGATGTGGGCAAAGCGCGCGCCGACAGGAAGCTCCTGCCGGCGCGCGGTCATTGCCCACAATACGGTGGAATGAGGAATCGCACACATTTGTTTGGTTGAAAAACTGGGCCACTTTATTAACTCAACCACACTGAACTCTTATAACGCATAACACTTTAACAGGCCCGCACCGGGCCGAAGTAGCACTGGTAAGTGATGAATCAGGGTTGGACCTAATTTGCATTGTTAATTTTTTAAGCTACCAATTTATGATCCCTTGTCCGAGTGCTCCGTAGGCCCTCGGACCTATAAATCAGGCGAACAATTTTGTTGGGAATGCAGTCTGTCAAAACTGGCATTGCCTTGTTCCCGGACGCCTCTCATCGGCCAGTCCTGCCGTTCTATCTATGCTTCACCCCAAGCTGACTGATGAGGTGCGTCCCAACCAGATTAACAGGGATCGGCTCAGTATCTTACCAGTGCTACCCGCCACACGGGGGGGAGTGCGAACTACGCCCCGCCCCACCCCTCAAAGGGGCGACAACTCGGCCCGCAGGCCCAGGTGCAGGGCCTCCAGAAACGCCGCCAGGCCTTCCGCCGAGAGGTGCACCCCATCTCGGCGGTACCAACGCGGGTCCTCGACCCTTATACGCGGATGATCCACAACGGTGCCCAAGGCCTCGCTCCGGAAGAAGCGGGCCACGACTCGATTGACGCCCCGCCGGGCGCGATCAACGCGCCGCGGGTCACCGGCGCCCCGGTAGACCACGCGTGGTATCATAGCCGACCAGATGAGCCTGGTGGCCGGCCACCTGGCACGGATGTAAGCGAGATCGTGGCAGATTGTTCTAGATAAATCGATACCCGTGCGCTTTGCCAGGTCATTGCCGCCTAGGTGGATGACCAGGACATCGGGAGGCGGGGTGCAGCCGGGGGCCTCCACCAGACGCAGCAAATCGCTCCATTCCATGCCCCTGATTCCCCGCCACGTAAGGTCAGCAAGGTTCCGTAAACCCAGATGGGTCCCGCACTCGGAGGAAGCCGCATGGCGGGCGGCCCGCCCAAAAGACGTAGCTGTGTCCCACGATCCAAACCCGCGCGGGCACCGGCCAGGGTGGTTGGTCTGGGGAGGGAAAAGACACTGTGCCAGCTAAATGGTTAATGCAGAAGCGGCCGGACGTAGGTACGAAACCTGCCAGACCCCCACCTCCCCACACGCATGATGTCCTCATCTGCGTAGCCCATTGCCGCTGCCGTAGAGGCGGCGCCGATGCGGAAGGAGTGGGACCCGTAGCGCACCCCTGGGAGTCCGACCGTGGAGAGGGCCATTCCCGTTACCTTCCAGAATTGGAATCGGGTGAGTGGGGAGGAGTTGAAGTGGATAAAGAAGGGGCCCGCTCGAGCCGGGCGCACCGCCAGATAGCGGGACACCGCCCCAACTGGGCAGATGTCCGTAAAGCTACAGGTTCGCAGTAGCAGGGTCGCACCCCTTCCCTGTTGGTCCGTCTTAGAGAACCGGATGGTGAGTTGGACCGTGTCCCCTGTCAAGGTGACGTCAGAGAGGTCCAGGGCCCTCCCTGACCTGTCGGCTTTGGAGGCCACCACCAGCTCGCTGACTCGGAGGGCGGCGAAAAAGGCCACGGAGGCCGCTGCATGGAAAAGGCAGGCCTCGTAGGGGTCCATACATATTTGTTGCCAGGTTGCTGCCAAGCGCCGCAATACCTGCGGTGAGATGGGGTGGCGGGAGTCCGGCCTGTGACCTCTTTCCCTGCCCCACCCCTCCAATACGCGGCGGATACGGAAATCGCCCAACGTATCGGGGTAACCGTTGGCCTTGGCCACGAACGAGAGCGCGGATAGTCGCCCCCCGATGGTGCGCGGTGCCAGGCCGCTGTCCTGCAGGTAGACCATGTACCGTAATACGTGGTCAACCGGCAGGGGCCATAAGTCCGGGATCTGCACGCGGGTCCTGAATTCAGCGAAGGACTGGTAAGCCTGCTCGTAGGCCCGGCGGGTTCGTGCGGAAAGGGAGAGGCCGACGGCTCTGATCACCTCAGCTCTCCAAGGTTCCACAGCGCGTCCGGGAGTCGAAGGGGGCGTGGGTGGGCCCCGGGTGCCAACGCCCTGAACCGTGAGATCTGTAAGCGGGACAGGGCGTCAGCGATGGAGTTGTCCACGCCCGGTATGTGGCGGGCCCTAAAAACGATGTTATAACGGAGGGCCGCCAGCACGAACCGACGCACCAGTGCCATGACCCTGGGGGAGCGTGAGGTTTGCGTGTTGACGATCTGGACCACGGCTGCATTGTCGCACCAAAAGGTGACGACCGAATCGGCCCACGAGCTGCCCCACAGGGTGATGGCGCCCAGTATCGGGAAGAACTCTAGGAACGTGAGGTCCCGAAGGATCTCGGTGCCCTGCCAGTGGGAAGGCCACTCGCCGCAACACCACTGACCATCAAAAAAGATGCCGTACCCGGAGGACCCCGCTGCATCCGATTGCACCTGGAACCTCGAATTCAACGGCAACTCGGCGCGCCAGAAGGAGACCCCGTTGAATTCGCGCAGGAAGTCAAGCCAGACCCTGAGGTCGGCCCGCATACCCTGCGTGACCCGGGTGCGGTGCCGGGGTTTTGTCAGACCAACTGTGGCGTCGCAAATGCGTCGCGCAAACGCCCGGCCTGGGGCTACCACCCTGCAGGCGAAATTAAGGTGGCCGTGCAGCTCCTGCAATTCTTTGAGCGTCACCTTACGCCTGCCGAGGAGCTGCCGTATTAATGAGGCCACCTTCTCAACCTTCTCCAGCGGTAGCCGGGAGGTTTGGGCAACAGTGTCTAGTTCTATGCCCAGGAATGTGAGGGTGGTGGCCGGACCCTCGGTCTTCTCCGGGGCCAGCGGTAAAGCCAGTTCGGCTGCCAGCTCCTGGAACGAGTGCAGCAGATGCGCGCAACCGCTGGATCGTGCAGGCCCTGCCAGCAGGAAATCATCAAGGTAGTGTGCTACCTTATCCGAATGCGCCCTGCGGCTCAGTGCCCACTGGAGAAAGGTGCTAAAGCGCTCGAACGCGGCACATGAGATGGAGCAACCAAATGGCATGGCCCGGTCAACGAAGTACTGGCCTTCGAAACGGAAGCCCAGTAGTTCGAAGTCATCCGGGTGAACCGGGAGGAGCCGAAACGCGGACTTGATGTCGCATTTGGCCAACAATGCCCCCGGCCCACAGGAACGGACCATGGCAACGGCCTCGTCAAACGAGGTATACCGGACTGAGCAGAGTGCGTCCGGTATAGCGTCGTTAACTGACGATCCCTCGGGGTAGGAGAGGTGATGGATCAAGCGATACTCGCCAGGGGCCTTTTTGGGGACCAGCCCCAAGGGGGACACTTTAAGGTTGGGGTATGGCGGTTGGTCAAAGGGACCCGCTACTCTACCCAAGCGCACCTCCTTAAATATCTGCTCTCTGGCTACCTGTTCAAGGCCCGCCAGTGAGCGTAAGTTCCGCGCGTCCTGGGGTGACCGAGGGCCGGAAAATGGGATCCTGAAGCCGAAGGCAAACCCGTCCGCCAGGTAGGCCGCGTCCGCCCGTTTAGGGTAGTCCCGCAGCCACCCGTTGAGGACCTCAAGCCGAATTGGACTGGGGCCCTTTTGAAGCGGCCGACTCGACCGTGGGGCGCTTGCTTCCGGACTGGTCACGGCCCCGTCCCCGTGCCGAGCCCGCTTTGAAGCAGGACGAGGCAGGGTGTGGGCCGGAGCAGACCGCGCACTCGTGCCGGAAGCGGCATTGCTTTCGGTTGCACCGCCCCGTGGATGAGAAATCCCAGCACAGCAGGCGGGGTTGAACCCCCTGCCCCGCCGATTGGCGGGGTGATTGTGTCGGGCCGGGGCGCTGCACCAAATGCCCGCAGTCATAGCGGTCGCCGAGGGCCGGGCGAGACGGGGTCATCAGCTGCAGCCAGAGGTTGGAGTGCAGCTCATCCCAGCGCATGGTGGGCCGGATGGCGGCGCGCATCCGGAAAGTCTCATCATAAACCCTCCATGCCTGGCCCGGGAAGTCTACGTACGCCCGGTAAATAATGTCCAGGTACTGAAACAGGGGGATGGCCATGTCGGGATACGCCTTGGTAAGGACCGTCGCGTAGATAAGGAAACCAGGGAGCCAGTTGTCCCACGTGCGTGGCGGCTTCTTACGCCGCAGCAGTTCCTTATCATGATCGTCCTCCCTTTCCCGCTCCTCTTTAGTAGCGTCGCGGTTTAATAGACTAAAGATGTCCACGTACTCCCGGCGCCATATCTTGTCTCTGGTCGCCGGGAGTAAATGGTCACCGAGGGGTAAGGACTGATCACCGAACGGTAGGGCCGCCCTGGGGACTGAGTTGTACCCGGTGTTACCCACCGAGCCATATGGCCAACCCGGTGGTGGGAGCGTTGGATGGCCGAAGGTGGCATCCGTTGGGGGAGGAGGGTATGGTGCAACCCATGGGGCGGCCTGTTGCCCCGCCGGCGATGGCCACGTGGCCCCCGCTGGTGGGGTAGGCGGGGCAGGCTGGGCGGTGCTCCCTGGCCAAAGCAGAGGATGTTGTGCCGTCCCCGCAGCGGCCTGCGGGCTGGGAGTTGCCGGCCAACCAGGGGGCGCTGGCGGGGGCGCGACGCCGGCCGCCGCCATGGGCGGGGGCCACGTTGGGTCGGGCGGTTGTTGGGCCCACGGCCACTGGGTCGGTGGACCGGTGGTCAGGGCAGGGGGGGCCGGGACGCTAGGTGGCGCCGCACACTCACCCAGGCTCCGCGCTGCGTCCACAGGGGCCTCCGTAGGTGGATCCTCCGCCGCCGCCGCCACCTCTGCTGGTCCGGAATCGCCGTCCGGCTGTTCCTCGGTCGGGGTCGGGCCAGAAGGTCGCGCCGGCTGCTGGGCCGCCTCCAGGCGGTCAAAGCGTTGGAGTAGGGTCGCGAGGAGAGTCCTCAGATCCGAATCGCTGGCCTCTGGAGGAGCAGGTGCCACCTGGCGGGCCGGATGGCACACCGCCGGATCAGGTAACTGGCCCACGGAACCCTCTTGGACCGCGACATGCTCGGCCAGGCCTCCCGCCTCGGGCAACGTCCCCGCTGCGGTGGAGCGTGGGCCAGCGGAGCGTAGGCCGGCGGCCCGCCGGCTCCTCCGCATGGTCGTGCGGTTGCTCGGCGCGGCTGCCTTCTTAGCCAGGGCCCTCCTTGGAGCCATGCCGCGCGCCTCCGACGTCAGCGGACCGAGCGCTGGGTCCTGCTCGCAGATGCGGGCACCGATGTGGAGGCGGCTGGGGCCGGGCCTTTCGCCGCACGCGGCGATAGTTTTCGGTCCGGGCGGCAGGGCAAGGGCGGATCGGTCAGCGACCGTAAGTCCCGAACGCTGTGTAAGCGGTCCGGGAGAGTGAACCGGTTTTTTTTTTTTTTTAAATAATTACCCGCCGAAAAGGTCGAGCCCTTCGCCGCACGCGGCGACAGCCTTCGGTCCGGGGCAGAGGCAAGAGGAGCGGTCAGCAACAGCGAGTCCGCACAGCGAGGAACCGTTTTTTCAAATTTCCCGCCGAAAGCCGAGCGGCGGGGAGAACTTGCGGCGCTTTGCTGCCGCTCCGGGATTCAAAAATGGCGCTGCTCCGTGCACGAGCGCCCCTTATATGGGCCGCTCGTCACCGCCCACGGAGCGCGCCCTCTCTGCTTCCTCCTCTTCCGCCCGATGTGGGCAAAGCGCGCGCCGACAGGAAGCTCCTGCCGGCGCGCGGTCATTGTGACTCTACCAAAGAATGTGGACATTTTTCATTTATTTCATAGAGAAACACATCTGAGATTCAACAGCCATGCATCCTTCAAGAAAGTCTTTGGTGACTGCAGAGAAACACAATACATGTTCATTTCAAAATAAGTCCTCTTTTGCTCCTTGCAGTTTATGTCAAAATAATGTGCAGGTAAAATTGTATCCTTGGCTTTCCAGTAAATGTTCTTGCATTGTGTTCTTAGTCTTTGTGAAGGGAGTCAGACAGAAACCTTGCCTCTAAGTAGAAATAATTCAACAGTGAAAAGATAAGTGAATTGCACAATACATCTCTGTAGTGTTACTGTCCACTGTGTTCATTTCAATATCTGCAGATAGATCGCTTGCACCAAATTCCAATACTATGTTACAACACAGATATAAATCAGCATGTAACCTGCACTTTATCTCTTTTCACCTTAACAGTTCCATGTCTTGCTTCTTGAAAAAGTAAGTCCAGTGGCTAAAACTGTGTGGCAACTAAAATAGGCCCAGTGAATTAGTAGAGACTTGGTAAATCCAATTGATTCAGTGGGCCTACACTAGTTCCATTGATTCAGTTGACCTAAGCTAGTTATGACTTAATATGCTAGTTATGACTTAGTAACAGAATTTCATCCACTGAATTAATTGTGGCTTACTTCCTGGTCTTCTTTCGTGTCCCAGTCAAACCCTGGACTGTAAAAATGAAGCCACTTTCTTTGCTTTGTCACTGCCTAAACTTAAGTCCTCATTTGTGCATGTTTCTGGCAGTAATCTGCAGACCAGTAAATGAGCTGGAATCTATATCTTTCCAAATTTACACTGCGTGTTGTTGTCCTCCAGCAGCCCCCACTTGAGCATGTTGTTCTTGCATTTAGGGGCTCCAACCCTCAACCTATTCAGGGTCCTCCAAGTGACTTAGGGGATGTTGAATTCCTGATCAATATCCTCCTTTAATGTTGTTCCTTGTACAGTGACGTCTTTCCTCCATCTTCTAATTTGGTTTTGCTCTTGTGCACCCTCAAGAGCATTTGTTCTTTTCATAAAGATCTTCCTGGATCTGAGCTGGCAGACTTGAGGTTCATATCAATTCAGAGGGTGTCAAGGATTGTTCTCTTGCTTAGTTTTCTCAGCGTCCACTGGTACTGCTCTCCTGATCTTAGGTGGAACAATATCAACAAGAGGGTATATTTTCTCAACTAGTGTAGGTTTGAAGCATCCTGTTACTATACGCATGGCTTCATTATCAGTGATGTCAACTTGTTTTGCACGTGTAGATGTGCTCCATACTGGAACAGCAGAGATGCTCAGGGCCAAAGCTGATGTACACAGAGTGAATGGTTGAGTTCTCCATTCCCTGATGAGTGAGGACAACATAGATAACAAAACAGATGACTGCCTGATGTTTTCACCTGTAACTTCTGTAAGCCCCAGACAACTTTGCCAGTGATCAGCAATTATGTGCTGTATACTATACCTCTGTCCCCTGATTTTGTTTGGTATGATTGTTTAGCTAAATCTAATGTAATTCACCTGAACCTACCAGACAAAATCTAATGAGCTAAAAAGAGCAGTTTTCCTTTCCTGTGGATGGACAGGGATGTGCTGGCTATGCTAAAAGGGTGCTGGAGAGAGTGATGAGGGTGTCTAGCCCTAACAAAATATGTATATATATTCCCACTTGCCTTCTAATTTCCCCTCTGAGATTTTGAACCAACAACCTCCTGCTTACAAGGCAAAATTGCAACCTCTAATAATAATAATATCACTTATATACCACCTCATAGTGCTTAGTGCACTCCCTGGGTGGTTCACAAGTTAATTACCATGTGGGAGAAGAGATAAGCAAAAGTTGCATAGATTTAAAAAATGAGGTATTCAGTCTATAGTTGTGTAATCTGCTACTGTTTTGTATACAACAAGGAAGCTGTACAGAACACTTCACAGTTGCTCTCGCTATTTTATTTCTCCATTTCCTAACCCTTCCAGTAACAGATTGTTTTTAAAAGGAATATTCGTACAATAAGCCTTGACATACTCCTACCAGCATCACTCCGTGTCCATTCCTCCCTCTTTCAGTAATAAACAATATTTTATTTTACAGTATTACCCCGGATAACGATTGCATCGGATAACGCTAGAATCGGATAGCAATGCAAGTTTTTTGGAAAAAACTTGCATCGGATAACAATTCTGGATAATGATTCTTAGCGTTATCCGAGGCAATGGTCTGCGAGTGTGGGGTGGTTTGGATAGAACTACCCAATCCACCCCACCCCCCACCTGTAGAGGTCTCTGCAACTACAGTAGGTAGGGTCGGTGAAAAGCACACACCTTTTCCCCGACCCTACTGCATTCGCAGACACTTCTTGTGTCTCTTTCCCTCCCTGTATTTAAACTACAGGGGGAGGGGGGGAAGAGAGAGACGTGATTGGGTCTCTAGAGAACCAATCACGTCTCTCTCTTCCCCCCTTCCTGTAGTTTAAATACAGGGAGGAAAAGAGACACAAGCAGTCTCTGCAACTGCAGTAGGGTTGGGGGAAAAGCGTGCCTTTCCCCGACCCTACTGCAGTCGCAGAGACCACTGCGGATGGGGGTGGGGTGGCTTTAAAGGCAGGGAGGAAAAGAAAGAGACCCTTTCTTTCCCTGCCTGCATTTAAAGTGGTTTGTCCCTGAAGTCAGGACTTTTTTTTTTTTGCGTTGTTCGATGCATGCATCAGACAGCGCTAAAAATCGGATAACGTCATGACTTGTGGAACCAAGTCATAACGTTATCCGGGGTATTACTGTACCTTGTCTTTCTGCTAAAAAGGTGCCAAACAGCTAACCAATATTACTGATTCCACTGCGCCCTATGAAATTTCCCACTTCTGTTCTTATTCTCTGAATTTATATTGGAAAAACAAACCTTAATGATTCCATGATCACATTCCAAGATTCCTTCCTTTTGCAATATATCACACCTTATTTACTGATGGTGTGTACGTAGACAGCCAGTTTGCACAAGTGTGCACATCCAGTGCTATCTTGGGGTTGGATGGGTCACAATTCAGAATTCTTCCTGTGCATGAGCTGTGCAAAGTATACACACAAGGATGGCGAATATAAAAAAAATAAAATGTAATGACCTGGACATTTTAAGAAGGCAGAATCTTTTCGGTGTCACTCACTATCTGGCTAGATGAAATTGCTGTGGTTCAGAAATTAGGTTTGCTGGTTATTCAGAGGCTGATCCTCTGTGGCATTCACTGTGTTGGCTGTATTTTCTGGTTGCCTTTCTTCTTGCGTTTTACATTGTTGTAAAATGAGAAGCCCATCTTCCATGAGAAATGCAAAACTTGCCAAAAAAATCCAAATGCAATAGCAGCCTTTTCAACTGATGTCTTGTCACTGGTTGCAGAAAACACAATCGAAGCTATGAAGAAAAAGATTCCCATGGCTGGTAAGGTATACATGTCCAGTTTGATCAACATATCTTTTCCTATCTTCTCATATAAAGAGGTGCAGTAGATAAAAAGAATTGGGAGGCATAAAAGGAAAGTGATTCAGCTGACACACTCAAAGAAATAAAGCCCAGCACGTTGAATGCATTGGCTTACAACTTCTTCAAGCACAAATGCAAGGAATGATAGTACCATGGCAATAGTACCAGCCTCTAAGCCACAGCGGCTCTGCTGTCAATGGAGTTGCTTTTGTAATCTTATCTTTGGCAGCACAGGAGGAGGAAGGCAGGCAGAGGAACACGGAAGCCTCCTTGTTTGCTCGATCATTCCGGGCATTGCAGCTCTGCTCTGCTCTTTGGATTGGCACTCAACAGGGGTGCCATGGTATTGGGGGGCTTGGGAGCACCCTGGGCTGAGTCCCAGTTGCCCCATGGGCCAGCCCACCACTGTGGGTGGATGTCTGATCATAACTAGTTTGATATTCCAGATGTGAAGCATCGTCTGCTGGGAGAGTAGACAAAGCCTACTTGATTGCCCTTATATATCACACATGTAAACAAGACCTGAACTACTGTCTTCTGGAGACATTTGTAAGTGAAGAACAGTGCCTAAAGAATATGCTTTTGGAAAAAAAACAAACCCAAATGTGAGTCACAAATCACACTGCAGGTCTAAACTCAATACTCTTTTCTTTCCAGTGATTTCTGCTGGGGATTAGCAATCTCTCCAACTGCCTAGTAATAAGCCATGTGTTTGTCTGTCAGGCCCATGCACTGAACAAAGGCCTTTGACAAACTTAATCTCTGAAATGACTTCCTTCAGGATCTAATATTGGGATTAATTGTTCTCTGGCAACTAAGGCCTGTGGAAGAAAATACCTTGTGTTCTCTCATTAACATGTTATCCTGTGAGTTTACCATTTTGCTTCTCTTTAATGCACAGAGTATCAGAAGGGCTTGTACCTTTTTCTGGTACATTAAGTATCAGGGTGCAGCACATCTCTCCCCACCCTTCTTTTTAAAAATCAAGATTAATTAAGTCACCACAAACAACGGGGGCCTCTGTTGTCTCCAAGGCAAAGCTGTGTGATGCATAATCAAGCCATCTCATCCTATCGTTCCGGACCATTTAGTGTGCAGCCTTATATTATATGAACAAATGAAGTTATATAGCCATTGGATGGGACTTTCAAATCACAAGCCTAATACAAACAGGAAGAAAACAGATATCTCAGCTAGCGACATTATGAGCTAGCAGTTTATCTGTTATCTCCTTAACTAACCTACAGCATGGATTTCCAAAGGGGAAGCTATTAAGAGGGCAGCTTGCTGACAACATGGACCCACCTGACCTTACTTGCTATCTCAGGTCAAAACCTGCCCATACTCAACTTGAACTCCACCTTCCTTCTGGATATCAGAGCAATTACTACAAGGAGGTACTATTTCATGGCTGCTCACCCCAGCATGAAACTTTGACCCTGAGATTATTATTTTTTAACTCTAGGGCCATCTCTTTCTTGACATGGCAAGGACAGTTTATTTAGTTCTGAAATAGCTACGGGGTTTTAAAAAACGACAACCCATGGCCATTTTGTAAAAAGAAGACAGGGGACATGTTTAGGTGAGTGTTTAGTTTGTTCTTTCAAACTTTTGTGGATTGGCATGGGCAAAATGCACATAATTTTGTAAATTGTGGCACACACACACACACACACACACACACACACACACACACACACACACACCACACACACACACACACACACACACACACACACCACCTTTTAGAATCTCTATTAAGGGGTTCTACTTTCTAAAGCCGCTCAAAAATATGCCTTGACAGGATACCAGATGTTTTCATTTTGCATTTCCCTTGTTTTGCTGCAGAGCAGCAGGGAAAGTATAATTCCTCACCCCGGCTGATTTACATATTGCTGGATCTGCAAAGAGGATGAAATCCCCCCCCCCCCCATTTTCACCTTTGATCACCAACTGAAACCACACGGAGGGGTAAGGGAGGAGAAATAAAAAAATCACTACACTTTCGCTACCCCTCTGCACATTTGCCTGTTTCAGGTGTTTGGACCAACTCAAAAGTGAGTGAGCACAGACCACCCCATAAGGGGCAATATGTGCATGTCCAGAAAGAAATGTTCTCATCCTGTTCTCTCTTTGAGACCATAGGTGCAGTTAGACTAATGTTTAAATGGTTTTCTTCCCTAGCCCCACAGCCAGAAAGGAACTTTGTATTTCAAAAGCAAGCAATGTTTGCATGTGGGTCATGGATCATTTGGGTAGTAAACCCTAGGTGAGAAATTCCAAACATGCTGTCAAGAAACCAGTCTGGGCAGAGAGGACCACAGATACCACTCAGCAATGCTACCCATATTTCCCTGGTACGGTCAAGCTCCTGGAAAGGGGTGTGTGTCAAATATTGCACCAACCCTGCAGGATAGGAGAAAAAAAAAGCCTGCAAAAGTGTTTAAGTTCTTAAAATGAACTCAGATAAGGCTAAGGTTTGGATTTAGTACCAACAACCTCTCTGTTCCAAACATAAGCCAAAAAAACTGTGACATTTTATATTTTGCTGGAGTTAGCAAAAAAGTTTTTTAAAAAAACAACAAGCAATGTTTAAATTACTTCAAAAAGTGCAAAAGTAGCAAAAAAGAAAAGAAAAGAAAAAGAGGTGGAGCAAAACGGCATTCAAAAACAAGGCATAAAGTTCCAGAATGTCCAATAGAAAATAATGAAGTGAGCTATCCTAGTCTCATATTTACAATCCAACAGAATTTTGGCATAGTTCCATACCATACATAGAGTGCAGATTCAGGTGACAAGGCAACAGGTAAGAATAGGTAAAGGTAAGAATCACCAGTTGTATTGGACTCTAGGGTACGGTGGTTATCTCTGTTTACAGACAAAGAGCCAGTGCTGTCTGGGAGCATGTTTTAAAGTATGTACATGGTCTGAATGTGCTAGCTTGCTTTGTTTTGTGAATGGTTATTGTGAGGCAAAGCCTGGCATGGTTCATTTGTGGGTAAGATTACTGAATCATGATCTGTTGAAATTCCACCTCTGGAATACTGGCAATTTGGCACCGAGATGTGTTCACGAGTTTTAAGAATGCCCATTAAATTGACACATAACTATCACTCTGGAGTGTGTCAGCTGCTTTTCTCCTAGTTCTGAGATCCCATAGAATTTATGCTTGTTAATGAGTCTCTTCACACAGTGGTTCACTCTTCAGTGGCATAGCATAGGGATAGGCCAGGTGGGGCTGCCCACCCTGGGCGGCACTTTTTGGGTGTATGGGTGTTCTTGGACTACTATTCCCAGAAGCCCTAGTGGGAGCGGATGCTAGCATCCACCAGGGGGCAGCACCAGGGGGCAGCAACTTTGGCTTATGCCCCGGCAGCTGAAATCCACATGACACTATTGTCCCTCTTGCTTCCTTTATAAATCTGATCTAAGCCATCTCAATCAACAGTCATATATAGTTCATTCCAGTGGCACCTTAGTGTAACCCATTAATAATGGCATATCATCAATGGCCAGAATCTTGTTACAAATTTACATGAGATGCTGCTAGCTAATGAATTCTCTCTTGCTTTTTTGTTTAAATGCCTGTAACCAAGCATGCAAGATGCAGCTTGCTAATTAGTGGCACCACTATTTATAGAATTGCACTGGTGCAAAACCCTAATAATAATAATATGGCCACAGAATGAGGAATGCCTGGATTCAATTTGAGGTGTCAGAAGAACCTATACTGAGTTACATTAAACTAGCTCCCTACAAACAAGGAAACAACAGATAAAATTTCAGTATTTTTAACAACAACTATTAATAGGCAACTCAATTTATAACCAACTTCAGCATAACAAAACAAAATCTTCATTCTTGTGTTCACACTCAAAACAACAAAACAAATATTTCATCTTCAGATTATCTTCTCAAAGGAAGATGAGTCTTGTCCCTGTGATCTCATGACCTGCAAGTATTTAATTACAGGTCTACATGTATAAAACCGTAATAGAACTCAACTCCTCTGGAAATGATCCTCCTTTCCTCAATAAGAATGCACAATAGGAACACTTCTAGAAGCAGTCAGACCTCCCTATGGCGATACCTGGTTTAAATTACAAATGTCTATATAGATACAGATATAAAATACAAGCATCCATAGTTGAACAAGTGCAATATTTCTAGATACAGGTTATCCCACTCCTGTATCCAAACCTTTCTGTGGATACCTGAAACTGCAAAGAACATAAAAAACTATGTTTAAGAACACATACCCCAATCATAGAAGCAGGATGTGGGTGCAAAAGCATCCATCATTCTGTTTGAGGGTAAGGAAAATGGCCAATGTAACAATCAGTTCCTTCTAAACACTATACAGGGACCCCCGTAATTCCCTACCCACACAGCACTCAGATACACTGGATACATACAATAGAGGATTACAGGCCACCCTGTATAGCAGTGATGGCAAACCTTTTAGAGACCGAGTGTCCAAACTGTAGCCCAAAACCCACTTATTTATCACAAAGTGCCAACACAGCAACAGGGGAGGAAGGAAATGCATCCATTGAGCTGCAGGGCAGAGGGAGGAAGTGCTCCCATTGGGCTGCTGGGCATAGGGGTGGGGTGAACTCTGTGCTGGGGGAGGGAGGAAGCACTCCCTTTGGGATGCTGGACAGAGGGGCAGGGCAAACTCTATGCTGGGGTGACTGCATGGGTGCCCACAGAAAGGGCTTTGAGTGCCACTTCTGGCATGTGTGCCATAGGTTCGCCATCACTGCTGTATAGTTAACAGTGGCCTCTAGTTGCCAGCTCTGACAATGCACCATAAAGGTAAAGGTAAAAGTCTCCCTTGTTCAAAAGCCATTTGTATCTAACTTTAGGGTGCAGTGCTCATCTCGGTTTGCAGGCAAAGAGCCACACTCTCTGTGTCAGGAGACATTTCCATGGTCCTGTGGCAGGTATAACTAGATGCCAAAGTGCATGGAATGCTGTTAGCTCTCCTGCCAAAGATGTACTTATTTATCTACTTGCAAGTTCTTGCTTTCAAACAGTTAGGTTGGCAAGAGCTGGGACAGATGATGAGCACTCACTCTGCCATGGAACACTCAGGTCACAAGCTGCTGTTCTGCCAACTTTCTGGTCATCAAGCTCAGGGTCTTAACCACGAAGTCACTGTGGCACTTGACAACATAACATAGAAATAGGGTTTTTATTGACTGTTTTAAGACCTACGGATAACTGAAACTGTGGAAACTGAACCTATATACGGTATGTAGGACCTATATATGCTTTCACACTAACATAGCTTCAACACTGAAGGGGGAAATCCTCTTCAGAGAAATGGCATGTTCAAGGAGAATCACACAAATACTTCTTTTATTATCTGGGTTGCCAATTGTGTGCACAGGCATGAGACCTGTCATAGCTAGTGCAACCAGGAAATGACCAGACACATGAGGGACAGTTGAAGAAACAGGTTACAGAGTTTACTCATTTGTACTTTTGCAATCAAAGAAAACAATAGGTTTCTAGCTGTGAGTCAATAGAAGTCTAAGATTCAGTTATGGGCAGGCTCTCAATCTGACCTTTAAAAGAAAAGCCAACAAAAATCTCCCTTCTTGCTCCTTCCTGCTTCCAGGAGGAAGTTTTGCATTTCTCTTATTTAAGGGGGCACAACAATATGTGCTCTCCTTGCACACTTAAAAAATTGTTTTTCACTTCCTTGTCCCCTTAGTGTTGTTGAAATATCCTTCAGATGCCCTTGTTAAAAACATACAAAGAAGAAATAAGAGAAATGATTGTTATGGCACATGAATGCCATGCTGCTGCCATGGTTTACTTAGCTATGAACATTTCCCTCTTTCAAAATAATTCACACCATCTCTCTGAGCATTTTTAATATGATGTATGCATAGAACTGCCTTCCTACCACTCCTTCCTCTGCTGCAGTCAAAATAGTTGTCAAAACTCATTAGGAGGAACAATGTGATGATACATACCAAGACAGACAGAGAGAAAATTAGATCAGATTACAAGTGAAGGTGAAATTATTATTTTTTCAGGCAGTTGGGTGCAATTTAAATGACCTCTTGAAGGGTGGTTTTTAAACAGCATGTCAGAAGATGTGCATCTCCTTATTGCTCATTAATTTTAGGTATCAGTTTACAGTTGGTTTGCTTTCCAGATTGATGAACTGAAAGTATTAAAATAGTTCCTTGGGAGGATGTTCTAAAGGCTGTGGGCAACCACAAAGAAAGGTTTATTCCATGTTTCCACCTGGTTTCCTGTGTTTGTGGAGTGGGACGTGATATCAGATCCAGCCTGTTGTTTTTTTCCAATTCACCTATAAGAAACAATGCCTGGCACAACATCTGGCCGTCAACCTTTGGGACTCTCACTGATAATTTTCCTACACTATCCAAAAGAAATTGATGCATGCCTGAAGAAGTGATCTTGAATCATGAAAGCTTGCATAATGTTTAATACTTTTTTTAGCGATCCAGTAAAAGTTTTGACTGTTTCCTCCATAAGAGAAGGATGTCTTCCAAAAGGCATAAAAATGGGCTAACTAATATGCAAGAATGACATTTTTCAAATTGCCAAAGCCATACAGAGCGTTATAGGTCATAACCAGCACTCTGAAACATACCTAGAAACATACCTACAGCCAGTGAATTTGTTGTACAACATGAGTGTCATTGCAGTCATCCACAGTTCTCCCTTTAAATCAATGGCACTTTGCAATATTAACATGCTCACGTGGAGGTTGCTGATGAACAACAACACACACTGTGAATGTGGAGAAATACACAAACTGGCTACTTTGATAAAAGGGCAGGTGGGTGGGTCATCATTGATCCAAGTGACCAAAGAGGCTGGCAGAGGAGCATGGCCAGCCTATATAACCTTGGCCCATCCCTCCCCCTCATTGCAATGCCACACATCTCCCGCCTGTGTGCCAGCCTCACTTCTGCCACCAAATGGGAAAAAGCACCCTTTCCATCACCCAAGTAAATGGACACTCCATGGGTACATGTTCCCACTCAAACCACGGAATATAGAGGCCAAGACAACATTGTTCGGTGAAACATTTGTATTTAAAATTCACCCTCAACTAACATCCAAAGCCTTGTTTAAGTCTTAGTCTCTTAACTTTGTTTTCACTTATGTTTTATTATACCTTATTGCAATGGCCTGTGGCAGGATTTCTCAACCTTGGGCCCCTGGATGTTCTTGGACTTCAATTCCCAGAAATCCTGACCAGCAGGTGTGCTGACTTGGGCTTTTGGTAATTGAAGTCCAAGAATATCCAAGGGCCCAGAGTAGAGAAACTGTGGCCTACGGCTAAACACAATGAAAAGTTCAAGTGTGTTGGAAGTAATTCTCATTTACTTCAGTGGAATTCACATTCTTTGAAAAAAGAGGCTGTGAACTCACCTGAAAGGAAATTATCTGTAAAATAGAAAAAGACTGCAGAGAGTGTGGAGAAACGTCAGATCTGAATTTTATAGGCATAATTAACAGCTCTGCATATGGTCAATGCCAATAACATCACAGCCTGTACTTCCAAGTATTTAATTGCTCTCCAACTTCACTATCTACAATTGCACTCTCAGCCAAATGTACTGACATTTTGGAAAACCTTTGTGCAGCTGATGCAATGCTCTGGCATTAATGTGCTCACACTCCGTATGACGTTCATTATAGCCAAAAGCTTTTAATTCTCTCATTCTCCCCAGTAGATCTCTGTGGTATTGAAAGCTGCTTTGGAGGGCATCCCAGCCCTCTGAAACAGACCTCCATAGAGGGCTTCACTTTCTGTCCACCATAGGAATCTGGTCCATGTATGCTCATGCTGTAACCAATGTGTTGGGCCAATATCTTCCACTCAAATAATACTCTGTTGCATGAGCAGTTAGACCATACTAGGAGTTTGTTCAGGGAGATATCCAGAACTTCCTAATGCAAGTCGAAGCCCCATTCAAATCAATGGGTCAGTTTTTGCCATCTCTACCTTAAACACAGAGATAGTGCAAAACAACTTGGCCAAACTGTGATATACTTTCCTGTGCAAACAGGAGTCAGAGACTTAGTAATTAAGATATCATAGGGATTCCTTTTGCTTTCATTGAAAGAGAATGACAAAGGCACCACTTGTGTAATTTATCCTATTGACAGTCTTGATAGTTTCAAATGTAGAATGAGAAACCTTGCTTAGTAAAGCAGCTTGAGCACTTTCAGAGTTGCAAACCATTTAATTACATATATATGCATACTTATGCTTGTACATAATACCACATAAGGCCCTCACTTATTTTTAAAGCTAAGTGGGACTTTTGCTCTGGACCCAGCCCCTAACACTGGCTGGGTTCAAAAGAGCCTCTGCGGCCCGGCGGGAGGCAGGACTTTTGCTCCAGACTCGGCCCCCAACACCGGCTGGGTTCAAAGAGGGGCCAGCCCCTCCCAGTCTGGGAGGGGACAAAGGCAAAGAGACCCACGGCCTGTCCAACACGTCTCCAGCCACTAGTGCAGCTGTCTCCGGGCCATCCTCTCCCAGTCCACTGCCACTGCTGCCAGACCCTCCCCTAACCAGCCCAGCTGAGGAAGGGAGCAGGAACAACTGAGCAGCCCAGCTGGACCATCACCACGGCCTCCATCTCAGCTGTTTCATGGCTGGCCCCGCCTGGCCAGGAACAGTCAAAAGCCGCCAAAGCCACAGCCAGTGTCGGGACCATGCCCTTCCCTTTTTTTTTTTTAATTATTAAATTCCAATTTATATGCCGCTCTCCTTGCCGAAGCAACCCAGAGCGGCTAACAATGTTACAATAGAAAACATAATATACATACAATATAACAAGTATAATACAATCAATGTGGTCGACAAGACCTCAGACAAAACGAAGGGGAGTAGTCAGTTGGGGGCCACCAGCTTAATGGGTAGGATCTGGGGGTTGGGGGAAACACATTTTTGTAACATTTTTTCTTTGTAATTTTCTGTGTAATGTTCTTATGTTTTTCGTAATTATTTTTGTAACTTTATGACGTATATTGGGGTTTTATTTTATTGTACTGTATTTTATGATATCCTATTGTTTTGTAGTGGTGGGATGTCAAAAATTTTACTACCCCACCGTGATATCATCACAGTGTGGGCGGAGCTAATGGTGTGGGTGGAGCCAATGTCATGATGTCATGACATTATGGGCTGGGCCAAAGAAAAAATACAAAAAATAAAATAAAAATAAACACACACACTCCTCCACCGTCCCACCCACAACACAAACCCGTAAATAAATTAAATAAATAAAAAATACATTAAAATACACCCACCCACCCAAACACCCACCCCACACACAAATCAACCAGAGCTTTTAAACCAGAGCTTAAAGCTTATTCTGGCTAATCTTTCTCACACTAGGTCAGATGGAAGGAACTACAGAATGAACACACCACAAGATGGCTTCATTTTGGCACTTTTCAACTTTTCAACAGTTAAAGAAGTTAGGTACTAAGTCTTTGCCTAACCAGTTCTCTAGGATAATATGCCTTAATGTAAATGTAAAACAGCTGTACCTCCTTAAGGGTTCTCCAATTGGAACAGCAGTTGGAACAGCACAGGTGTAGCTTATTGATGAGGTAACTCCAAGACTTTGCTTAAAAACTCAAAGCCAGGCCACCAGGCCTGCCAGCCTCCAGGCCTTTTTAGGAACTGTGGTAGTATGTCAATATAGGTAAAGGTATTAAATACATATTAAAATACACACAGACACACCACATCCAAAGGTGAGTCACTTACCCTGGGTAGCAGGCTATAGGGAGCTTCAGGCTAGCAGCTTCTCTTCCTCCTCCCCGCTTGGGGCACATGCGCAGTGAGGGAACCAGTGAAAAGGTGCTACTGGTTCTTCGGGACACTGGGAAAAGTTGCTACCGGTTCTGGCAAGCTGGTGCGAACCTGTTGCATCCCATCACTGTGTATGACATTTGATTATACTGCCCCATTGTGTTGTGCTATTGAATTGTTACATTGTATTCGGTTGTATGTTGTGAGCTGCCCTGAGTCGGTTTTCATTGAGTAGGGTGGCATATAAATCGAAGAAATGAAATGAAATGAAAGATCTGCTTCTCTGAACTAGATTGTGTCGTGTGTATTTTTAAATAAAACATTAAAAACTATTAAATATTATTCTTTTCCTAAAAGAAATTGTGATTTCAAAACATGTTCTGACTCCTTTCTGCAGTGACATGAATGTGTAATTATACTTTGTAGAATAATTAAGCAGATGAATTGGGTTTTACACTCCACCTGGTTGTAATGAATCTTTAAGGGGAACTGTAATTAACCTTTGCTGATGCTAATTATAAACCAGTAGGACCCCCCTGAAATTGCTGGCTGTATAATCCTACAAAAATACAAAAACTCAAGAGGCAACATGGCTTACTCTGTGTTTTTGGAGAACTTCTTCAAAGGGACATGTTTTCAGGAAGCCCAGGAAGCAAGATCTGTGTAGCTTGAACTCACTTGGCATTTGAAGTTTGATCGCTGGGTGTTGGAAGTTCACTGTGTTTCATTTTTGAGTTTATTATAGAAAGTAATTTATTTGGGGATTGGAGTTTACCTTCTCCCGCCCCAAATCATTTAATTAAAAGCTATACATACTTCTTTTCTGTGTCAAAATTCATGGAAAAAATAAAGCTATTAGCTCAGGTCAGTCTGAGTTTTTTCTCCCATAGTTAATATATAGCTTGTATTTTATGAAGAAATTATATTTGGTTCAGAATCAATACTACCTATCAAAACAACCTGGAAGTTCTGTTTACCTTCTAATTCACACAAGAAGAACCTCAGAACTAAGACCATTTAGTACTGCCACCTCTGAATGGCACCAGCATTCCACAATTTCAAAGTAGGATTCTTTTTTCATCTGAACTTTCCTGGAACCCCTTTGTGTCTCTATCTTAACTGAAATTGTCCCTGTGTAGCCCCCAAACTCAGATAAGACAGAGTTGGCTCATGGTGTAGCATCAGACAAACCTCCACCTGGATCCTCTCCAGTCAATGGTTAAGCAAATGGTTTTGAAAAGCCTACATGAAAGTAAACAGTCTGGCCAGGTTATTCTGCTATGGTAATAGAGTAGATGATACTGCCAGTGACTCAGTGCTGAGTGTCAGGTGGTGGTTAACTAACCTGACAACCCTGAGGACTAATGGCTTGTGTGCCAAAGTCCACTGGGAAGGGTGATGGTTCCCAAGTGGATTAAATCACACTTGAATCCATCTTGATGGAAGGGAGCAGCTTCATCAATACTGGCCTGGGGCCAAGGAGGACTTTGTGTGCCAAAAAGGCTCAGGACCAGAAAGTGATTAATGGAACTCGATCAGTGGTACAGGTGTCATGCTGCAACATGGAAGGCAGATGAAAGGCCACTGCATTACATTTTCAGGACAGTCTTCATGGCTGATTGCCATGATGATCGCTAATATTTGGATTCAGATATGGCAGAAGAAGAACATGAAAGTAGTCAAAACATCAGTCCTGTCCATCAGCACATATCCAGAGGTATATTTTAACTAAAAGGATTGTGGAAAACAATGATAAAGGAGAAAGTTGTCAGCTGCAGTTTGAATGCTTAAATTGATAGAAGAACAAGGGGCAAGGTAGAAAAGGTTTGGACATACTCTGGGTTTAAACTGTAAAGAGGCTTGTATTTATATTTTCAGGGGGTGACGGATTTCACCCTCCACCTCCTTATTGAGCTACCTGGCAAGCATAACTTGGCCAGTTAATTGTTGTTTGGCAGGGTTAATTTTGACTGGTGTCGGCTGACTCAGTCTCTCCCTTTATCAATCTAATATTCTTGTTTTTTTTTCTTAACTGCCTAGCTGAACGGTTTTTTTTTTTTGCTTTAGCTGACTCATGTAAGTTCAGAAAGCCTCATATATTGCTTTTAAAAATGCTTTCATGACACTTTTTATTAATTTATGCACTCTGACAAACTAAAATGAAAAGCTTAGTGTTATTCCTTTAAAAAGTGGTAAAAGAAGAAACATTGTTAGTTGATATTTTAAAAAATAATAGTAATGAAATTACTATTAAAGAAATTAAAGAAAAATTAAAGTCATAAAAGAGGGGGGATGTGACTGAAATTAAAATATATTTAAAACAATATCAAAAATTAAAGATAAAGTAAAAACCCTGGGTTAAAAGCTAACCTGATTGATAGAAAAGTCCTAGTCAGTTATTTGTGCATGAAGATAAACTTAATTAAATTGATTTTTAAAATTGATCTGGAGAAATTTGTATGTGAGCCCAGAAGCAACAGTTAGGACAGGATACGGAATTACTGATGGGTTTATAATAGGAAAAAGAGTAAGACAAGGCTGTATATTGTTACCCTGTTTATTTAATTTATATGCAAAGTACATCATGTGTTATGCAGGGCTGGATGAAGCACAAACTAGAATTAAGATTGATGGGAGAAACATCAACAACCTGAGATATGCAGATGATACTACCCTAAAGACAGAAAGTGAAGAAGACCTAAAGATCCTCTTGATGAGGGTGAAAGAAGAGAGTGCACAAGCTGGCCTGAAACTCAACATAAAACAACAACAACAACAACAACAACAACAACAACAACAACAACAACAACAACAACAACAACAACAACAACAACAGCAACAACAACAACAACAACAACTCAAGATCATGGCATCTGGACCCATCACTCCCTAGGAAATAGAAGGGGAAGAAATGGAAGTACAGTAATACCCTGGATAACGTTATGACTTGGGGTTTCACAAGTCATGACGTTATCCGATTTTTTGCGTTGTCCGATGCATGCATCGAACAACGCTAAAAAAAAAAAAGCCCTGACTTCAGGGACAAACTGCTTTAAAGGCAGACAGGGAAAGAACTTTTTCTCCCTGCCTTTAAAGCCACCCCCCCACCCGCAGCGGTTAAATTTAAATTACAGGAAGAGAGAGGCTTGTGTTTTTTTCTTCCCCTCCCTGTATTTAAAACACAAGCCTCTCTCTTCCTGTAGTTTAAATACAGGGAGGAAAAAAGATGCGAATGCGATCTGTCTTTTTTCCTCCCTGTATTTTAACTACAGGAAGAGAGAGAATTACTTGTGTCTTTCTTTCCCTCCCTGTATTTAAACTACAGTTAAAATAGTTTAAATACAGGGAGGGAAAGAGACACAAGCAGTCTCTGCGACTGCAGTAGGGTCGGGGAAAAGGTGGGTGCTTTCCCCCGACCCTACTGCAGTCACAGAGACGGCTGCGGGTGTGTGGTGGATTGGATAGTTCTACCCAAACCACCCCACACCCGCAGACCATTGCATCGGATAACGCTAAGAATCATTATCCAGAATCGTTATCCGATGCAAGTTTTTTCCAAAAAACTTGCAACGTTATCTGATTTTAGCGTTA
Source organism: Furcifer pardalis (assembly GCA_030440675.1). Taxonomy (NCBI): domain Eukaryota; kingdom Metazoa; phylum Chordata; class Lepidosauria; order Squamata; family Chamaeleonidae; genus Furcifer; species Furcifer pardalis. Next base: position 159,819,702 of record CP126894.1, read on the forward strand.
TCCGATGCAATCGTTATCCGGTGTATTACTGGAGTGACAAACTTTACTTTCCTGGCATCCAAGATCACTGCAGATAGAGACTACAGCCATGAAATAAAAAGACACTTCTTGGGAGGCAAGCAATGACAAACTTAGGTAGCATAATAAAAAAAAAAACAGAGAAGTCACTGTGACAACAAAAGTCTGCATAGTCAAAGCAATGGTCTTCCCAGTAGTAATGTATGGCTCTGAGAGCTGGACCATAAGGAAGGCTGAACACAGAAGAATAGATGCCTTTGAACTGTGGTGCTGGAGGAGACTCTTGAGAACCCCCTGGACTCCAAGGAGATCATATCAGTCAATCCTGAAGGAAATCAATCCTAACTGCTCATTGGAAGGACAAATACTGAAGCTGAAGCTTAAATACTTTGGCCTCCAAATGAGAAGAGAAGGTTCAGTGGAGAAGGCCCTGATGCTAAGAAAGAACGTAGACAAAGGAAGAAGGGGGCAGGAGAGGACAAGATGGCTTGATAGCATCATTGATGTGGTGGGCATGGATCTGGACAGACTCTGGAGGACAGCGTATGACAAGGGAGCCCATGGAGCAAAGGGTCAGACTTGATTGTGAGACTGAACAACAAACAACAATAGGAGGTATAATTTTTTAATAAGACAATTGGGAAGAATTTACATCAATGCAGCTTCAAATTGTCTCTCAAACAGAGAACTATTAAAAACTTGCAACATCTATTTGTTGACACAATGGACGTAGAGCTGAGTGGGCTGCAGATGATGGTGGAGAATAGGGGAGCCTGGTGTGTGGTGGTCCATGGGGTCACAAAGGGTCAGATTCTACTGTATGACTGAACAACAAAAAACAAATATCTATTTTGGAATGTTCTTATGCCTTTATTCCAAGAGGGTACCGGACTAACTTCATTGTTGTTCTCATTCTATAAACACATATTTTAATGAAACCTACTATTCCTCACCTTGCTTTGGGACCTCTCCAGTGTTCCTTCCAAGGCAAATTATTCCAAAATCCCCTCTAGAACTCACCCAAAACTCATGGCAAGGAATGTATGTTCATCACTCTCTCAGCTACATCCGACTGAACAAACCTGGGACTTGTTTGCGTATAGAGCCCTGGCAACTTAATAGTAGAGAGGTGAAAAGGTAGCATTAAAAGGAGGCCAGTGGACTTACTGTATCTTGTCCCTGCATCCCATTTCCAATAAACACGTTGATTGAAGAAAGTAGCTTTATTGAAGTTGAAGCATGGTTCTTGATAAATCAAGTTACGGATCTCAGCATAGAAAAATATACTAATCAAAATTCGCTTTTAGAGAAAGAAAGCTTTCAGACATATCCTCCCCTAAATAAAAATAATCTATTTATCTGTTCTAAGTTACCATATTGAATACTTAGGGAGACGTGGCCTTTTGAAATGGCCTTTCTCCCCTCCCCATACTGGTGTTTCCTTCATTATCACCAGATTCGAACTCTCCTCTCTCTCTTTCTCATACCATCTGCTTCCTCTCCCAGGTATGAGGTGATCCTGGGTAATTAGCCTAAATCCAATCAGTTCCTAGTGTTGGGAGTAAACAACTCTGTTTCTATTGATGAAGCTTGGCGCCTCCTTGTCTATCTCTTTCCATCTGGGACCCAGGGAGTGAAAACAGGTGGCCTTTTGCTAGCAAAAGAAGCCACACTTCTACTATAGTCTAAATGCTAACAAACTCCATCTTGGATATGATTAATAACTTCAGGTCCATTCTATGACACATGTCCAATACTTGGATTATATTTCAAACTTTAAGAAAGTGTGAACATGTAATAAAAACTGGAAGAAATTTGATATCAACTCTTTCAGAAACAAAAAGAAGTTACTGGGTAGACCAGGGGTGCCCAAACTTTTTGCACCGGGGGCCTGACCATGCCCCAGGAAGCGGACATGTTTGCGCATGCATGAACCACTTCCAGGAGTGGCAGGGACACTTGTGTGCCTGCACAAATGCACACATGCCACTCCCATAAATGGTTCTGGATGCCCTGCACATGCACAAATGCATCCGTGCCACTCCTGAAAGTGGCACAGGCATGTTTGTGCATGCACAGGGGCATCTCCATCTACTTCTGGGAGGGGCACATAAATGTTTGCACATGCATGGGGGGCATCCAGAACCATTCCCAGGAGTGGTTCCGGATGTGCTTGCACATTGGCAGGCATATAGCCCATCCATTTCTGGGAGCAGAAAGGGTGCCACAGGCCTGATGAATTGGCATTGTGGGCCACAACTGGCCCACGGGTCAGAGTTTAGGCATCCCTGGGATAGACACTATAACAGAATTTGGTATGGCAAGATGCAGCCAGAATTTAAAACTACTGAAAAGCCTAAATAATTATCCAAACAAACTAATTATCCAAACAAATGGACACTGTACACTGACTGATCCGGGCAGGGAAGATCAATTAACACATAATAACAAATAAATCACTAAAGGGATATATTCAGAATGGATCCAGTGAACTTTCTACTACCTTCATACTGGTGGGACTAGTGGAAACCTTAAAAAGACTTAGGAATGGCAAAATGGTGGGACTTGATATCAGGATCGAGCAAATTTAACATTTTGGGTAAAACACAAAGAAATGGCTCCTTAATCTCTTCAGCAATAGCAACTACACTTATATTCCTCCCCATAGCACAGTGCACTCTCTCGGCAGCTCACAAGTTATTTAGCAGTTTGCCCCCAACATGGGCGCTCATAATTACTGGACAAGCAAAGAAATTCAAAAAATATGGTGGAAGATGAAAGTAACTGGAAATCTGAAACCTGGCAAAAATCCTTGAGATCCCAAAAGTGGAGCCCAAACCTCTTTACTATGCCATTTTACAAAGAGTGTGAAGCAATCACACTTCTATACAGTGGTGGGCAGCGACAGATTCACACACACACCGGGAGAGGGGGTAGCAGAATTGGATGGTCTCTGGACAGGGGGGTGGCGAGATCAGGTGGCCTTCAGGCAGGGGAGGGGAAGCGAAATTGTGTGGCCACACCCGCCTCCCTGCCCTCCCCCCATCAGGTTTTGTCCCTGCAAGTGGTTCAAGGTCTTCCTTGCTCAAAAGCCAGTCATATCGAACTCTAAGCTGAAGAGCTCATCTCCATTTACAGCCAAAGAGCCAGTGCTGCCTGTGTTTGAAGATGCATACATGGCCATATGGCAGCCATGACTAGATCACCCATGACACAGGCTCTGCCCACAGTGTGGTAGCGAATTTTTTTGCTGCCCACCACTGCTTATATACTTTCCCATAGCATTTAGTGCACTCTCAGGGCAGTTTACAAGTTAATTAGCATTTTTCCCTCAACATTCTAGGTACTCATTTTACAGACGTGGAAGGACGGAAGGCTGAGTCAACCTTGGCGCTGGTCAGGATCAAACTCACAACCTTTTGGTTGCAGTACAGCAGCTTTTAACCACTGCACCACAAATGACATTAAATTGTCAAGGTCGAAAAAGTGTTTTGTTTGTTAATCTAAAAGATTTAGTTATCTTTATTCTCTGAGGAAGGTTTCAGTTTCCTGAATGTCCTTCTGGCACTGATGCTCCTATTCTGCCTAGTTAAAGTCTGTGTCTGCTCCTTTTTCTCTCTCAGTCTCAGTCTCAGCTGTTGCTCTTGCTTCTCAGTGCCAATGTTGAGAATTTTAATAATACATTTAAAATAAACTTCAGGATAATTGAGTGAATGTCATTTCATGAATTAAGAATGATTTTGGTTGTCAGGGAATTAACAATATTATTTGAAACATAGTTTAGTGAAATTGGTTTTTTAAGAGTTAAAGCATTTCTTAATTAATTTCCTAATTTAATATATGTGCACTTAACTAGTTGACTAATTAATCAATTAAGCAAGTATGTTTGGGTGTAGTTTAATTATAATTTTATTGAGGGAGAAATATTTAAAATATTAAAAGATGAGTTGAGGGAAATAAATTACACCTGCTGATTTGATTGCCCACTATGTTGATTATGGTTTTGCTTACTATATTGAAAAATAACACCATTTGAAATAAGCAAATGAGTCTGTTTGACCATGGAGGTCTCCCTTTTTGCGTGCCTTTGAAAGTCTGTTCCTGGAGTTTCCTGTCTATCTGAACCTAAATGTTCTTCAGCCCTGTTAAAGTAACCCACTCTATTGCAAAATGATCTAAACTGTGGCTACCACAGCCTTGGAGCAGATAAAAAAATTAGTTTTCAATGGCTGAAATCCTGTTGATTAGCATAGTAATTCACACTTGAATAGGTCCATTGAATGAATGAATGAATCAATCAATCTATCTGTCTGTTTTCTGCTACTCTTCCCATGAAGAACACAATATGAATGCTATTTTAGTGAGTCAAATCCTCTTTATCTTCCATTAATTCAAATAGGCTTACTTTAGTTGGGCCTTACTATTCTAAAGTAAGTCACAGTTATAGCCCCATTTCAATCGATTGAACTTATTCAAGTTTATTCAAGAAACACCCATTCATTTATTGGCTGTATTCTAAGATTTTGGTCACTGAATCTTCACAGATATTCTGCATGAGCATTATTATCACCATGTAATGATTTCCCCCCATCCCCACGCTATTAGCCCTCCACACAGTTCGTAACTCCATGCTTTCCCTTTTTCAGTCATATGTGGAAGTGCCAGGGTGGGGAGACACACATGAAGTCACAAGAGGGACATTGGAAGAAGATGAAAATGCTGATGCGCCCTCCCAGTCCTGCCACCAGCTGGGAGGATAAAGGAGCCTCCCATGGCCACGGGAGGCTTAAAGACGACGCCCCTGACACACCCTGAGTCCTCCCGGTCCTGCCACCAGCCGAGAGGATAAAGGAGCCTCCTGTGGCCACGGAAGGCTCGAAGACGCTGCCACTGATGCGCCCTGTGCCCTCCTGGTCCTGCCACCAGCCAGGAGGATAAAGGAAACCCCCATGGCCATGGGAGGCTCGAAGATAGCAACGCCACTGCGCCTTTCGCCCTCCTGGCCCTGCCACCCTAACAGACTCCTTCTCTCGCCCGGGGAGAGGAGACACAGTTGAGCAGGGGGCTGGTGGCTATGAGACCTGCCCCCCCCCATGGACTCCTTCTTTCCCCCAGTAGCCCGGGGAGAGAAGACGCAGCTGGGTGTCCTCCTGCCGGGAGGAGGAAGGGACACCTGCTGCAGCTGACAAAATCTGTGCCACCATTTTACCGGACTACCGACCAACATCCTTTGGCTGGGAAGAGGAATTAGACTATAGCAGCAGGTGGACGTTTTTGGATTATAATGTTTTCTACTATGATGTGTGTTGTTTTACTGTATGATATTTACAGTAATACCTCGGATAACGCTAAGACTTGGTTCCACAAGTCTTGGTGTTATCCGATTTTTAGTGTTATCCGATCCATGTTAAAATCCTATGGGATGGATCAGATAATGTTAATGCTCCATAGAGATAAATTGTAACCGCTCAGGCTTTAGTGGTTGTTATCCGATCCAACCCATAGGACCTTAACGTTATTCGATCCAATTCTCCTCCCCAGATTACTTAACGTTATGATTTTAGCGTTATCCGAGGTATTACTGTATTGAACTTTATTGCTCTGTTGCACTACATGCCATGGTATTTTGATTGTACTGTAATGTCTATTGATGTAATGTGTACTGACCTACTATATGATATTTACTGTACTTTGCTGTTTTGTTATATTGTATGCTATTGTATTTTCGTTTGCACTTTAATAGTGATATTAGGGGACTTTGTGAGCCACTCTGAGTCGGTTGCTACTGAGGAGAACAGGATACAAGTCTAAGTAAATAAATAAATAAATAAATAGATATATGTTCAAGTAAAAAGGCTGGTAAAACCAGAACAGGTTTTTCATGGAATTATAAGAAAGAAAGGAATAAATCTATTACAAACTGTGAAAAGGAAAAGCCGCTATGCCAGGCCACATCTTGATAACCTCCATCTAGAAAACCCTAAAAAGTATTGTGATAAGTCATTCTTGACTTGATGGCACATTATTATTACTATTCTTATTTGATGTGGATAAAACATTCATATCAACCAATATTTTACATTGAATTTATCCAAAATGTAACCTGAAAGACAATTTATAAATGCTTGACATAACTATTCATTTTCCTATCATGGAAAAGAAACTGTAAGTGGCAAATTCTATTTAATTTTTTCCTCTTAATTGAATGCAAATAAGTGGGCAGAGCTCAAACTGTCTCTGAAAAAATGGGCCCAGAGATGCTTTAGCGTTTTTCTGAGCAGCATAAAGTATCAAAAGTGCACAGCAAAGTGATTCGGATTTTGATGGAAAAAAGGGAAAAAAAGAATTATTATGATATGAATCAAGTCTGGAAAGAAAATACAATTCAGATTTGAGTTCCGAAGTTCTTCTATATCAAGAATTCAACACACATACGGTATGTAAACAAAGGCATATGTAAAAACATGTCTGCCATACACATGCACAAGCAAATAAAAGAGCAAATTATGTTGGGCAAGGACTGCTCTTATATTTCTTCTTCTAACTCCAATGGGGACTCCTTAATTAATTCCTGGAATGCTACAAAATTAGCTTTTAATTGATATGTTTTCACATCCCATACATTCCTTCAAGTTCTTCTGAGTTGTGATGATGTGCATTTCTGAAATGCCATTCGCTACAGTGGCATCGCGCCAGAGCTGTCACAACATTGTCTCACCTGGTAATTTAAAATTGGCTTTTTCATAGACACTGTTGCCTGTGATTCAACCACTGCAGGCATTTTTGTATATGTGTGCGAGGCAGACATAGCTCCAGTGCTCATTGACTTTGCCAGGTGACAAGGATGTGACAATGATGGGGCGAGAAAGTGCCCTTTTAAAAAATTTGAGCTTGTGTTTGTAGGAACATGTTGTGTCTGCCAACAGTATCAAAAGAGAAAATGGGTGGCTCAGAAGAGAAATGATAAATCTGAAGCGGAAAGGGTATTCTGTCTAAAGTCTTCCCCCTGTCATTAGAGCTGCAACGAGTGTTGAGTGTCAAATCTTTTCAAGGGGAAAGGTGGGAATTGAGGGGAGGATAAGCAGCTCGTAAAACAACATCAACAAGTATCCTTTTTCATGGTCCCTTTTCATTCTTGTTCACACATTTACTTCAGCACAGTTTGAGGGAAGGGAGTATATGAGTGTAGACAATCAGGGACTATGCACTCAAAGTGTTTATTTAAGGAAACAATACAGTCAAACCTCGCATAAAGAGTGCTTCACTTAAAGAGTAACTCGCATAAAGAGCAGAATTTTCTCTGAATGTTCGCTTCGCTTAACAAATAAAACCAACCAAAAACTCACTTAACAAATAAATCGGGGTTCGCAATCCCCCCCCCCCCAATTGGTCACTTTCAATGGTGTTTCATTTAAAGAGAAAACTTGCTTAAAGAGCAATCCTGTGGAGGGTGCATATTAAAATTGTTGACACAACAGCATGCGCCATCCCATCTGAGTCAGTTATCTAATAAATTCAATGAATAAAAATGTTTCCCTCATGAAGGGGTGGCTAGGAAGGTTTGTGTTCCCAAAGCAATCAGGCTCCATTCCCATCACGCTGCACTGTCTTGGCAGTTTATCTCCAGTGCTGCATGGTAGGAAACTTCATTGACATGGTTGTAGCCTTGCACAATTACTATGACAAATTGTATCATCCCAGAAGGCATCTGCTTTCTAAATTAGTCTCTTATTAGCATACTCTTCCAAATTCTTCAACAAGTCAACTATGTACTACTATATGCCAGGGAGGGAAGGATCAATCATCCAGTAGCCATGGAAACAGAAATGTGTATCATTCCCTCCTCCATGGCTGTCTGGCTTCTTTTTTGTAGCATTATTTTGGCAAGAGCTGCAAAACAGGGGTGTGTACAGGAAAATTTTAATATCACAGTACTTTCATTCTAGGTTATTTAAGTGGGTCCACTTTCATTTTCTTATGTTTCATATACTGGGCCTTTCGTTTTATACGAATAGGAAATTCTCTTTCAGGTTCCCTATTTATGTTTTCCCATTTTTATGTCTTGGCACTCGAAAAGCCCTAAAAATCCTTTAAGCTACTCCTAAAAGGCAGAAGTATGGCAACAGAGAATCAATCTGCTCCCAAGGCAGGCAACATTACATGAATGCAGGTATTAGTTTGCATTAGCCCATGTATTATCGTTGTCATACACACAAAGAGAAAATTTTACTTATTTCTTAACCACTTGAAAAAGCATTAAAGCACTCAGAAAATCAGAAAAGAGAAAGCAATAGTATGAGTCCAGTGCCACACTGATGCAGCACAACAGAACTACTGTGCCTTGCCAGCACAAAAAAGGGCAGATTTTAACTGCCTAATATACAAGGACACCAATCCAACATAACAACAATATCACAGCACCAGTATCACAGCTTACTTAAGAGACCGCATCACCCTAAGAACATCTGCCCATCCCATCAGAGCAGACTGGAGAGGCTCTCTAGTTGTTCCATCGGCCAGAGAGGCGCATCTCTCTGGCACAAGATGGAGGGCCTTCTCAGTGTCCGCCCCGGCCCTATGGAACCTCCTGCCAACGGACTTATGTCTCCAGATGGAGTTGCTGCCCTTTAGGAAAAATTTAAAATCATGGCTGGCAGGGCAGGTTTGGGGTGCAGGAGGGACTATGACCCCAGCCCGCTGGTTGATTTAAGCCCTGCTTGCCCTCAGTTAGTTTTTAGATTTTGATTTTAAAGTTTTAAATTGAGGGTTTTTTAGGAATGTTTTAAACAGTGTTTTATAGTTTCTTTTTTAATGAATTGTGAGCCGCCCTGGGTCACCTCAGTGAGGAGGGCAGTTGATAAGTATGACTAATAAATAAATAAATAAATAAATAAATAAATAAATAAATAAATAAATAAATAAATAAATTCTTGAGGGATCATTACTAAGAGAATTAATTACTTGTGAACAGTATCATTCTGAGCTCTAGTCCAGTTTGAATTGGAATTAGTAACACTCACGTTTTCAAGTGTCTCATGTTGAGCTCACGGTATACAAGAAGACATATATGTGATTTGCCATTTTGTAAGTAACCTTGACAATAATATGAAGTATATGAAGTGTGAATCTGATGTTTCAGGATGAGTTGAGGCAATATTGATGTACTCCAACAGCTCTGTCATAGTATCTTGCACAACTGTTGAAGTATGGTTCAAATTGTGGGTCATGTTGCTATCAACTATTACATTTTTACTTTTAAACCTTCAGAGTTCATCACAGATTACTCTATGTCACAGTATGGCATAGGGTTGAAAGACATGTTGGCCATCCAGCTGTTAACAAGCCTGTAAAATAAATCTGGTGAGCATTTCCCTAGGGCCTCTCCAGATGTGTTTCATTTACAGATCTGTGATGTCTATTCTTTTCTTCTCCCCTTCAATGGCAATTTCCATTCTCTTCCTATCAAAAATGTTCATGCTTGTTCCCTATGATTATGGTCTTCTTCCTTCCTTCTATCCTGCTCTTTAATACAGATAAACAATGACACAAATGTATTCCTCTTTTGACCTTCAAAAAAAAGAAAAAAATGAGAAAGTATTTTGAAAGCACAGCAGGCCCTTTTGTGCACACATATTACCACTCAAGGGCTGCTGAGTTTTACATTGTTACCTAGCTCATTGCTGCTTACCTGTCTTGCAGGAAGAATTTGAAATCTGATAAACCTCTCTTTGAGTTTGGCAACTCAAGTCTTCTGGAGCAAGCCTGGAAGCAGCATTGTTCTGTAACACATTTCTTCCTAGAGTCCAGTTCTTGCTAAACATTCCATCAGAGATCCAATAGAAAAATACAGTGTGCTGAACATGTTGTTTTTGCCAACTTTTGTGCCTCCTTGATGTTGTGAGTCTTGTCAGGGCTGGTTATTTAGGAAGAATACATCTGCTCAATTCTCTCTCTCTCTCTCTCTCTCTCTCTCTCACACACACACACACACACACACACACACACACACACACACACACACACACACACACACACACACACACACGAGCCTTAGACCAGGAGTTCCCAACCTTTTTATACTGTGGGCCTGACCATGCCCCCCAGACAGCTGAGTGGGCTCCACCATGCGCCCCAGAAGAGGAAGTAAATGTGTTCGCTTCTGTGTTTATGAGAGCTGCTGGCACACTTGTGGCTGATGTAACTGCATTTACGCATGCACAGGTGCATTTGATGGCTGTTGTAAATGCATCCGCTTTGACGTCCGGGTATAGAAGTGGTGGTGGTGGGCCACATGAAATGATGCTGTGGGCCAGGTCTGCCCCATGGGCCATAGGTTGGGAATCTCTGCCTTATACACTACATTGTCTTCTGTGAAAATGACTGCACTCTAAGGAGCTTGTATATATAGGTGGATGGTGTGTTTGGATTTTTTTTATTGTTCTCTGCTTACTTCATCTCTGAGTCACAGTATTAAGCAAGGGAAAAACAACATTCTATTCTTGCATAGATTCTTCATTTCCAGCATCATATTTACTACAGGATAGCTTAAATGTTGAAAACAAGCCTTGTGACCCAATTATTTTTAACATTTTACTAATAAATCTCAAGAATAATTGAATATCTTCCATAAGTAAGCCATTGTCACCTTTTTCCACCCAACATTCATTCATGCACCTGTAAATTGTCTGATATAACTGCAATGAAAGGACTGAATGTCCACTAGCTGATATATGTAAATAATAATTCATGAACAGTTGAAAAGCAAAAGACACTCCCTCTTTCAAATGTTGGATAGTTGATTGGCATCTTGACCACAATGGGGGTTACGGTTGTTGCTAAGTGCCAACAACTTGCTTCCAAAAAGTTAACAGTCCTGCTCAGGTTTTCCAAACTCAAGATTCTGACTTCCTTTACTGAACCAGTCCAACATATAACAAGTTTTTCTTTCATCCTGTTGCCACCAACTTCTCCTAAAGTGACTGCCTTTTCCAGTGAGTCTTGTCTTCTTCTGATATATCCAGTGATGGGCAGCAACAGGTTCGCACCAGTTCACCAGAAGCAGTAGTAACTTTTCCCAGTGTCCTGGAGAACCGGTAGTGGCTTTTGGGAGGAACCGCCTTGGTGGCTTACCTTTTTGCCAGTTCTCCCACTGTGCATGCGCACCAAGCACTTGGTGTGCATGCACACCTACAGCACATGGCATGCATGTGCAGCCTCCTTGCTGTCCTCCCAAGCAGGGAGGAGGAAGAGAAGCTGCTAGCCTGAAGCTCCCTATAGCCTGCTCCCCAGGGTAAGTGACTCACCTTTGGGTGTGGTGTGGGTGGGTGTATTTTAATGTGTATTTAATGTGTATTTATTTTTAATGTGTATTTTTATGTGTTTTATGTGTATTTTATGTATTTTTATGTCTATTTAATTTGTATTTTTATGTGTATTTATTTTTATGGGTTTTTTACGTTGGCTCTGCCCACATCATTGGCTCCACCATGACATCATGATGTTGGCTCCACCCATGATGTCATGACATTTACTCCACCATGATGTTGGCTCCGCCCACAGTGTGGTAGTAAAACTTTTGGCTGCCCACCACTGGGTATATCTAAAGTAAAACAGCCATGGTTTAGTCATGTTTTCTTCTAGAGTTCAGTTGATTTGATCTAGCACCCACTTCTTTGTCTTTATAGATAACCATGGTACAGTAATACCTCGGATAACGCTAAGACTTGATTCCACAAGTCTTGGTGTTATCCGATTTTTAGTGTAATCCGATGCATGTTAAAATCCTATGGGATGGATCGGATAACGTTAAATCTCCATAGAGATACATTGTAACTGCACAGGCTTTAGCGGTTGTTATCCGATCCATCCCATAGGACCTTAATGTTATTTGATCCAATTCTCCTCCCCAGATTACTTAACGTTATGTGATTTTAGCATTATCCGAGGTAAACGTTATCCGAGGTATTACTGTATCTGTAAAGCTCTTTTCCAATCTCACATTTCAAATGAATTGATTTTCCCCTCATCAAGTTTCTTCACTCCCTACATTTTACAGCCATACACAGTAATCAGCAAAAGCAGAGCATGGATTTATCTAGGCATTTCATTTCATAGTAACATGTTCTTACACTTGAGGTTCTTTTTTTTGTTCCTTTATAACAGGGGAGCCCAAACTTTTCAGGCCGGTCACGTGGTCAAGCATACCAATCATATGGTTCCTCCCAACTGGAAGCAGAAGTAAAACGTGCATGTGCATGTGCAGAACACACCCACGCATGCTTAGAATGTTGCTGTAAATGCCCCGTGGCTGTCGTGAATGCATTTACGACAGCCGCAGGTCATTTACAGCAGCATTCTGTGCATGCGTGTGAGCATTCTGCACATGTGCATGCACATTTTACTTTCTGCTTCTGGGAGCGGTGTGGGTGGCATGGGCCAGATTAATTGGTACCCATGGGCCATAGTTTGGGAACCCTTGCTTTATAACCTCCTTTTCCAAGAGTCAGTCTTCTGATTTCTTGGTTGTAATTTCCATTTGGATTGATGATTGAACTAAAGGGCAGAAGATCTTTAGCTATCTCAATTTCTTTGTTATGAAATCAAAGTTATCTAATTATTCCATGACATTATTTTAGTCCTCTCAGTGTTTAGATGCAGATCTGATTTCACTTTCTTCATTAAAATGTTCTCAGAAATTTAAATGACTTCTACTTTCTGCCAACCATACGGTGCTGTCTGCATACATTAAATTACTGGTGCTTCTTCCAACATTATTCTCTTCTCTGCCATTTAAATATACTCCAGCTTTTTGTACATTAAGGTATGCAAATAGATTGAACAGATTGGGAGAAACAGTATACCCTACTTGCATCTGACACCATCATTAACTCGAAGCCATTCTCTTTATATACATTGTATCTAACAATGTTCTTTTGTCCAAAGACTTGGTTACATATTTGTAAAACCAACTATTATAACATACCTGTTTCTTTTATAATAATTTTTAGCTTTTCATTATCCTCACAGTCAAAGGCTTTGCTGTAACCTATAAAGCACAGACTGTGTTTCTTCTGAAAATCTTTGGTACACGCCAGCAGCTAACAGGTACTTGCGATATGATTTCTAGTGCCTCTTCCTTTTCCAAACTGATGTTGAACCTCTTGCATTTCTCAATCTCTTGACATGGAAGTCTGGGGAAACAAAATCAGAATTCATTTTATTTCTCAGGATACATTTCATGTAGTTACTGGAGGTAGTACTGTACAAGTAATTGGTTTTTCAAGTTCTAGCAATTTTTAAAAGTCCTATGTAATCTAGATGATAGTGGATAAAATCCAATTGTTTTAACTTAATCACACAAAAGAAACCCTATTGAATCAATGATGATTTAGTGAGTCAATTCCTTATATCACATTGATTTAAATGGGCCTACTCTTGCTGTAACTTTAGCAGAGCAAGATGTAATTACAATAGGATTATGTAAATCAATTGAATTCATGGAGGAGCTGACCCAGTAAATCTTCATTGATTCAATGGTGGTTACTATGCTAAATAACAGGATTTTGGCCAAAATATGTCAAACAGGCCATTATAAGAAAAGACATTTTATTTCGAATAGTAGGAAATATTTTTCTGGATTTGCCCTTAGAATGGCTATTAAACTGCTCTTTTAGTAAATAATAAAGGAGATAACTTTTGTTTTCTAAGTAATGATGGAGATATTTATAACATTGTACCTCATGATTGTCTGATTAAGTTGTCATAAAAGCTGAAAATATTATCTCTGGTAAAATTCTGAATCTTCTATAAATCAAAAAGTAAAATGTATAAAAAATTTAAAAGGATTCAAGAGAGACTGGAGAAAAATATCAAATGTTTAGAGAAAGAACATGCAAGGACAGGGAGTAAAGATATATTGTCGAGATTTTTTGTTGTTCAGTCGCACAGTTGATTCCGACCCTTTGTGACCCCATGGACCACTGTCTGCCAGGCACTTCTGTCCTCCACCCTCCTCCACAACTCGCTCAGCTCTGTGCCCATTTGTGTCTACAATACCATCTAGCCATCTCATTTTTGGCCGCCCCCTTTTTCTTTTTCCTTCGACCTTTCCCAACATCAAGGCTTTCTCAAGCGAATCCTTTCTTCTCATTTGATGTCCAAAGTACTTTAGCTTCATCTTCACTATTTGACCTTCTAAGGAGCAGTCAGGGTTGATTTCTTCTAAGATTGACCTATTTGTTCTCCTCGCTGTCCAGGGGACTCTCAAAACTCTCCTCCAACACCACATCTCAAAGGCATCTATTCTTCTGCGCTCAGCTTTCCTAATGGTCCAGCTCTCTCAAGTAAGGGATGAAATATATAATGTTAGGATTAAATTTGTTTCAAGTAATTCAAATGGATAATTGGGATATTTTTTTTTAGAGAAAATGAATTAATAGAAAGACCAATAACATTATTTGAAAAGACAATGTATGAGATAAGGAATGGTCTTAAAACAATTCAGAGAACAGTAAGCAAACTATACTAGGAACTGAATAGCGAAAAAAGTACACAACTAACATTAAGGCAAGTGTGGGAGAATGACCTAGGAATTGATATTAAAGAAAGTCCATGGAAAACCAAATCGATGCAAAGAATAATGAAGTCACTATCCATCAAAGAAAAGGAACACAACAATAAGATCCTGTGGAGATGGAACATGACCCTGATTTGAGGAGAACAAATGAATAAGAACCAGTCTGAGCAATGTTGGAGATGTGGGAAAGGAAAAAAAAAGAATATACCTGCATATGTGGTGAGGATGCTGTTATGCAAATTTTTGTGTGTGAAGCAAATAGAAAATTTTGGGAAATATTATGAGTACTATAATACAATTAAGTCCCAAAATAGTATTGTTAGGAGAAATAGAGAAAATTAAAATGGACAAAAATAAAAAGGAACTGTTCCTCACCCTGTTATCAGTGGCTAGACAGTTAATTGCTAAAGAATGGGAAAATAAATTTGAGAGAAGTAAGGCAAGGTAGTATGGAGATGCATGGCAATTAGCTCTAAACAAAAAGTTAACAGCAGAATTGAATGAAAAAAGGGTATAGTAAAATACAATGGATATTGGGAAATATGGAAACCTTATGTAATGTATGCTTTGACAAATAAGGATGGAATTAATCCAAGCCCGGAAATGTGCAAATTTTGGGAAAGCTACAGAAAAAAGTGGGATGTTTTACAAATTGCAATGTACAGCACAAGGTGGATTAAGTGACGATCAAGGTCAATTTTAAGTGTATGTTATGTGTTATTTGTTTTATGTATGTATGTTAATCTTACTGAAACAATTAAAAAAATATTATTATTTTTAAAAAGTAAAATGTACCCAGGTTGGCACAGATTAACCCAAGGAGACTAGAAGAGCATTTTAAATGAAACCATCAAGAGAATGCCCAGTGTTTATGTTATAGCACTGTTAATTTTTTTGAACAGCTAATTAATCTATTGAAGAATTATTCTGTTAAATATCAATGGAAATGCACCTATTGACTGTTTCAAGGTCAACACTTTTCTAAAGCTTAAGCAATTGAATATAATACCTCTGTGTGGTCCCCAACTATAATTGGTTCCCTTTTTCTCTCACTTTCTTTCTCTCTTGCAATATTCTTACCTACTTAATACCCAAATATGAACATTGATGTCTGTTTCAAGGAGTTCTGCAAAAGATGACTTCAGATATACATTTAAAGGCAATTCTACAGTAACCTTCAGTGTTCAGAGAATGGAACTTGGAAATAATCCCATCAGCACATATGTTTAGAAATATATTAAGTTGGGGAAAGGTGTTAGACATGTTGAGGTTGTGAGTTATTCTAATTTATTTCAGTGGATTTTCTTCCCTTTGGTGCAATTTGTTACCAGGCTTCCCCTTCAATTGGCAGGAACAGCAATCAAAAGAGACAGAGGTGAGAGGCCAGAACATAGAGGCAAGCAGAGAGTCTTCATTGCTCTATGGCTTTATTCCACTTACTTTCTGAATTCTACTTAAAATAGGAGATTTTCATTTAAAATAATTCCAGAGCTATTTCTCAGGGGGAAAGGCAGATGGTAGGTGCTGCTTCGGGCAAAATAAGTTGATGGGCCCTTCAAACCAGAGTAATGGTTCAAGTGGAAGTGAGAGTAAGAAAGTAACTGATGGTTGAATAATAATTACATGCCATTTAATTAATTCTGATTTGTAGCAAACATTCCAAGTTTGTTTTTTTTTTTTTTTTTTGGGGGGGCATAGAGGACTCAGAAGTGGCTTTTCCCCGAGGTACCTCAGGAAGCATCTAGCTGACTCTTTTCCTACAAAGTACGGTGAGGAATTGAACTCCCGACCTATAGCCAGTTGTTCCCACTCACTGAGCTATCCAGCCATGGACTGATTATGTAAAATGGTAAATACAAAGTACAGTATGCTATGTGTAGCATATTATTTAGGACATGGGATTTCAAGAGGACCTGGGGTTCAAGAAGGAAGATAGAGAGATTATTTATTTATTTATTTATTTATTTATTTATTTATTTATTAGTTCAAATTTATATTGCCGCCCACTCACCGTGGCGGTGAGTGAAAACAACTCTAAAGCAGACCCAGCACCAGCCTCTGTTACTTGAGGACATGGTAGTGCCTCCAGGCCCAGCAAGAAATGCCAGTATGAATTCCCATATTGTTTAGTGTGTTACTGCCTTACGCTATTTTTTTTTTTGAAAGAATGCTAGTTGCTCACAAGCTATTTCTCCCAGAGCTCCTCTCGTAACAACACTATTGAGGTAAAGTGCATGAAATATTGGCCAGAGGGATTTAAAAGCCAAGTCATAGGAGATGCCATCTGTCTTCAAAGGTCACATGAGAAGCTTCCCTTGTTGTGGGTGTTGTAATTGTGTTACCTTTAGACATAGTTATAGTTAAAGGTTCAAGGCCTCCTTTATATCTCTCATTTAAAAGAAGAACATTTACTTCCTTGAATAAACTGTGCAGTTTTAAATGGAACTTTTAAAAAAAGGATATGTTAAGTCATAACAATCATGTCAAGGGTATTGTGAAGAGAAAAAAAATGAGATTGTAAAATCACCCATCTCCCATTGTGATGTCATGGGTCAGGGATAGCAAAGGGTTGGGAGAGAGGATGCAATTGCTTCTACACTAGCTGAATCTGGACCAAACACATACAGCTGTTGGGAGAAGAAAATCTACAGCCAGTTCACTGACAAGGCGTCAGCAGAAACAGACACAGAATGAGTCTCAGTATAATTAAAGGGAGACATAGAAGGAGCATCCCTGAACAGACAAAAGCATTGTGAGTACACACAGGTGTTTCTTGGCCTATGGTGTACCAAAAAGCATTACACTGCATTGTTCAAAGCTCTGATGTGGAAAGATGGGTGGATGGATTTTAAAACATTTATTGCATGCAAAAGCAGGAGATCAACACAACACATAAAGTATAGGGAGAGTGTCCCTCTGAAAAAAGACAAAGAAACCCTTTAATAGGGCTTATAGTGCAGCATTCCAAAGTAACCAACTTACCATGTCCAGGGTTATATATTACTCCTGAGATGGGCAAATCAAGAAGAACAAGTTGTCTTTCCCTGATTGATAGGTCAGGAGAAATAATCAGGAAGTGCTTATCTGTTAGAACACCTGTTTATTTGACCTCCTGGTAGCAGGATATGTATTTGTTTGGCTTCCCCCCTACACATCAGTCAACATTCTTCAACATATCTCCCCTCACTCCTGACTTTGAATGTGCCAACATTCAGAAGCAGAACACTATACCATTATTTTAGACGAGGCTCCCGCCACCCCTCGGGGCTCCACCATTGTCGCCCAGAGGGGAGAGATTGCCGGCAGTTGCGGTGGTGAGTCGGGGTTCCCGCCCACCCTCCGGGCCCCTTCACTGACACCCAGAGGTCGATAAAAGACGCTGGCTGCAGGCAGTGAGACAAGGCTCCCACCACCCTCTGGGTTCCACCATTGTTGCCCGGAGGGGAGAAATTGCCGGCAGCTGTGGGTGGGGAAGGTTCGCTTTATGTATGATACTTGATTAATTGTATTGCTACGTTGTATTGTTCAATTTATTGCTGCATTGAATTGCTCAAGTGTATCATCGTACTGTTTGCTTATATTGCTATATTGTGTTGCTCAATTGTTTTGCTAGTTTGCTTTGTTGATTGTACTGCTACATTGTATTGCTCGTCCTATTGCATTGTTTCTTTCGTTATATTTTACTGTATTATATTGTACTACATTGTTGATGTGAGCCGCCCTGAGTCGGTTGTTACCGAGTAGGGCAGCATAAAGAATCAAAATAAATAAATAAATAAAAATTATGCTGAGCCAAAAAAGACGTGCTGCCAGTAGTGGTAGATGGGCAGCCAAACACTTAAGACTCATTAGCATCAAAAGCCAAACTATTTCTCTTCTCTCATACCATTCCACCTAAGATTTCTCTTTCTTCCTGGAACCACTGAGGAAGCATCTTATTTTGCAATTTCATCCACTGCCTTGAAATTCAACAACCTAGTTCACACACTGCTTTTCATAAATCATCTAAGAACTTACCCACAGGCAGGGATGGGACTTTTGGATATTTTGGATATCCAACTTCCAGAATTTAGCAAGAATTCCCCAAGGCAGAATTCTGGGAGTTGCAGCCAAATAGCAGAAGTCTTCCAATCAACTTTCCTTACCTAAATCAGTGCCTTTGTCGACATAGTTCTCTTTTGAAAAATGAGGAAACTTCTTATTTATTTATTTATTTATATTGCTACCCAACTCAAGGAATAAAAACTAGCATCACAGTTAAAAACTCTAAAACCTACAAAAACCCCATTAAAAATGACTATCAAAAATTACCCCAACCCTTAATGATTAAAAGAAAGAGAGAGCGTTCTTCCTAGATCAGCCAGCAATTGGGGGTCACCACATCATTGGTGCCCCACACTTGCTTTGGCAGCCAGGTTTTTAGACCTTTCCTGAAGGGCAGCAACTCTGTCTGGAGACACATCTCAATTGGCAGGAGGTTCCTTAGGGCCGGAACAGACACTGAGAAGGTCCTCTTTCTGGTGCTAGAGAGACATGCCTCTCTAGCAGATGGAACAATTAGAGAGCCTCTCTGGTTTACTCTGGTGGGATGGACAGATGTTCTTGAGGTGACACAGTCTCTTAAGTATCCTGGCCCACTTTCTTCCTGAGAAATAAAAGGCTTCATGGAAGGAAGAAATGTTTATTGTCCATTTGTTTCTAGAAAGAACACCTCTTGAAGAGCTACCACTCCTACAAAACCTAGTGACACCAAGGAAATATTGGGGCATTTCCTTGTTTTTGAAAAGAAATTTGAGCTGACAGAAGCACTGAAATAATTAAGGAGAGATGGTTTATAGATTTCTGATTTTTTGGGGATGCATTTCCCAGAATTCTGCCTGGGCAAATTCTTGGAACTGAAGAAAAAAACAAACAAATGTTCCATCTCTATCCAAAACACTATGTTTAATTTGGTGCATGGGATTGTGCCTCTTTACTTGGCACCATTTATGAGGACTGAGGGCAGGAAAAGGCAACTAGTGATCTGTGAGCAGCTCATGATATTTAACACACACACATTTTTCTGGCCCTGCTTTCCCTCCTGACCCCTCTTGTTAAGCTGACAAGTGAAGCTCCAGTAAAAAGCTCCTCCAAGAAATTGTGAATGACACTCTGTGCCACCTTCTTGCAGTGCTCTGTGGAGCAAAATGACATTCTGGTGCACTCTAGTTTTGTAGTGTGTGATGGCAGTAGCTGTTTTGGTAAGAGTTCAGGTTGAAGTTAGCAGGCAGTAGGTCTCTCTCCTTTCAACATTTTTATGTACTGTATATTACATGAGGATGTCGTTCTCACCTAAATAACTGTAGAGGCATATTTTCTGTGGATATGGGATGATATATATTCTGGCAATTATAACCAACAGTATTACACATCTCACATTTTCTGAGCATGAAAAAAATCCTTCTCCAGTTGACTTGTTGCATGAATTTGGCCAGAACTACAGAATCAGTATTATTATTATTATTATTTATTATTATTATTTATTAAATTTAATACCCCGCCCCAATCGGGAGGACCCGACTCAGTAGCTCTTATACAAGGAGAAATCAAATATTATATTTTTTGGATTGATAGGCTATCACACAAAGCAAGCAGGAGGCGATGGGGCAGAAATTGGGACTGATATTTTCCTCATTTTAAAACATGTAATCATTTTACAAGTAAATAGAAACATCAAAACAGAATCTGATATTCAGAGTTCTTTGTTTTGCAATGCTAAAGAGGCAGGTGCTTCTCCTCCCCCCCCCCCAATTCCACTTGCCATTACCTGAAGCATTTGTGATTCATTATTTTTCAATCTTTCTTTCCTGTCTGTTGATGAGTGGAGCTTGTAATTAGCTTCTATTTCTTTTTTCCCCCTCTAGCAGAGACTTGTGCTTGGAAGTGTTGATGACTGGAGAGTTAGCTTTGAAGGTTTTGAGAAAAGTGAATGGAAAATAGACTGCTTATGGAAAGGAAACTTCGCATATAATTAAAATGCAGGGAGATAAAAAAAAACAAGAAACTGCAGAATGGGCTATCAGCTAGAAGGTTGTAGTTATCAAGGTGGCATTCATTGCAACCCGTGACCAACCAATCATTGACTCTTTGTCTTGGGGCCATTTATAAAAGATTGCCATGTGGTCCCACTCTTATGTTACATAAAATTATAGCAGTTAGTCTTTCAGGTGCTACAACATTTTTGTTTTCTTCTTTTACATTTGTTTCTTGTGTGATACAACTGGAAGGTGTGTCTACAAAGCTCCAACCATGATCTCAAGGTCAAATATTGTTATCAACCTCCTGTTGCTATTCCCAAGTTTGATACAACTAAAAACTAAATGAGGAGCTTTCCACAAACACTTGAATCCCTGCAAGATACACCTATCCACTTTTTTCAAAATGGAAGAAGAGCTACAGTGCACCAACAGCATTAAATACATAGATATATACAGTAAAACCTTGCATAAAGAGCACCTCGTTTAGAGACTAATTTGCTTAAAGAGCAGGATTTTCTCTGAATGGTTGCCTCGCTTAACAACTAAAACCAACAAAAAACTCACTTAACAACTAAATTGGGGTTTGCAATCCTCCCCCTCCCCCAAAGTCACAATTGGTCACTTACAATGGTGTTTTGCTTAAAGAGCAAACTTGCTTAAAGAGCAAACCTGTGAAACGCATTATGCTCTTTAAGTGAGGTACTGATGTGTGTGTGTGTGTGTGTGTGTGTGTGTGTGTGTGTGTGTGTGTGTGTGTTTGATTGGAACACATATAATTTCCTCTGCTGCACAACTCCCAACCTTGGTCTGAGACCTCTCTGAATACCAAACCTGAAATGTAAACAGTAAAAAAAGCTTTGGAAGAGACTTTGTCTTATTATCCATCTTTTTCATAAACATGTTCAATGTGAAAGTGTTTGAATTGCCTAAAGGAATGTCAACATTTTAATGGCATTGCTGAAACTTAATATGAGTCCATTTGTAATTTGGTTCTCATCAGTTCATACTTCTCAACTGTATAACAGAGGCCAACTTTGATCTTTTAAAAAAAAAACCTTAATATTTTTGTACTTCTGGCCTGTCTAGCAAGCTGATTTGTATTTTCTACACCTTTATACTTGCATGGACAGCATGGCAAGAAAGCCAAATTCTAGTGCCTCCTTTACAACACTCACAACAAGCTAAATCCTGTGACAAAACAGATATTTTTGTTGCAGATTCAGGTTGGCCTGCTTTGGGGGTTTCTGCCTCCATCTGTACTCAATAGCTGTAAACAAATCACAGATGGCAACAGGGTTACAAAAAAATGAATGGGTTATAACCAGTGATGGGATGTTACCTGTTCAGACTGGTTCACCTGAACAGTTAGCACCCCATCAGGGGTGGTTGCCGGGGTGGTGGTAAACCCCCGGGCGACCAGTTCGATCACCTCTCCAGCACTCCTCCAGAAATAGAGGTTTGACGCATGCGCACTAAAAAAAAGAACTACACATGCGTCAAACAGAGGTTTGACACATGCGCAGACATTTTTTTATTATTATTACTTTTGCTCTGCCCACGACATCAGCTACACCCACGACGTAATGACGTCACGGTGGGGTAGCGAAAAATTTAACAACCCACCACTGGTTATAACATGTGGCACCTCCGACTCTTCTAAATAGGACTTTTACAACTTTCTATGTTCTCTATCAGCCATGGACCACACCAAGATTTTTTCCCAACCATCTAGATAACATTCTCTTTTAATGCTTTATGTTCAAGAAGATATTTTATCCCTAACTCCTCACATTCAGTTGCTCTGAATTTTAGTAAATCTTGACCATTACTTAACTGGGAAAAAATGTTCACCAAACAGCAAAGAACATTGCTGTGCTAAAATGCTCTTCCTGCTTACACTTTGGAAGAAGCGAGGACATAAATGCTTCATGTGTCCTGGCTTCTGTAAGAATGAGCTCCCTCAGATGTTCTCTTCAGGAGAAGGCAGAGCATAGGGAAAGGGTTCAGGCGTCATATTTTCTCTGTATCTAAACTGTATGAGATATTTTAGTTGATTCCTTATCCTTGTTGGTCCCTTGGTCTTATCAAAACTGAACTGGAGTTGGGAACTGGCCCCTACATTTTTGGATAAGACACATGACCACCCTGATTGGTCTATGAGTAACTCATAATTACAGAGCCTGTTCAAAATAGTGCCCAGGAAATGAGAAAATGACATGGATAGCAGCATGACACAATCTAAAGCAGCTGGAGAAATGAAAATGTTGCTGACTTAATTTCCCACAAAGAAGCATATTTTCATTATCTGTAACAAAGCATTGGAAGAATCAAAGAGCAACATGCTTGTAGTACAAAAACAAATTAAAATAAATCTACATTACATGATTGAGCCTGTTCTGTGGTTCTGATTGTAGGAAAAAGTGAAGAACCTGAATATCACTTGACAATCTGTTATGGTATACTGCTCTATTCTAGGTCTGGATTGAGTTTTGTCAGAGCAAAAAAAAAATTGTTCTTTTATGTTTTTGAACCTTCCCTGAATTGCTGAATAATTTTAGTCTTCTCTACTGAATATGGTATGATGTCCACCCTACTTTTGGTGTCTGTTAATTGATGGAGAGTTTTTGGGATACAAGTATAGATCCACTTTTCATGTTTTTGAAGGAAGCAATGAGTGTGAGTCTTTCTGCTTTTAGTCTTTCTCTCCAAACCTGTTGTTTCCTTTCACGTGCCCTTGTGAATTAATCATGTTATGCCATCCAATATTAATTGAAGATAAATTTCCCATTTACTCCTTAAAATATTGGAGGAATTTCCCTTCTCTTGAGAATATTCTTTGAAATCTCAAATCATTTTAGTGTTCCCTACCCGGAAACTTTTGCGGATAATGTTGGGATTCAAACAGTACTTAGTCATATTATAGTGATGTTTTTTCTTCTGGGATCCTGGCTGCATGCATAGTTTCCTTCCTCATCCTCCATTTTGTCATAAAACAACAGCATAAAGAAGGTTAACAGATCTAAGGTCATCTGGTGTGCATCACAGCTTTATGGGAATTTAAACCCAAATTTTTACAAGTTAGTCTAGCCCAATGTTTCCCAACCTTTGGTTTTTGGATTTCAATTCCCAGAAGAACAAAGTCAATTCCCTAAAGCACTGATCAGCCAATGTACTGACTTAGGCTTCTGGGAATTGAAGTCCCCCTGTGAGGCGTGTGCCCCACACGTTGAAACCATTGGTCTAGCCACAAGACCTCAGAAGCTGCTATAGTAGCAAAGCTTTCTTGGGCAAATCCATGGCTTTTGGTTATGTTTGACTTCAAGGTGTGAATATACTTTATTAATTAAAGTACAGAACATCTAAAAGCTGTGTTGGCTGTCACAGCGAATACAAAATATTTCAGTTCCTTGAGGAAATGCATTGCCTCAAGCAGAATATGGAAGTGCATCACACCTGACAGAAGCCCTAGTTTAACACATTTGGGGAAAGGGAAGAGACATCTCTCTCTCTTTCTCTGTGTGAGAGAGAGTTAATGAGTGAGTGTGAAAGAGAATTACCTTTTTATCTCCCTGTACCTATTTCATTGGTATGTGCACTGCTATTGACTTTGTGGCAAACACTCCCTCTAAGTTGAATTGATTTCTGGCACACTTTGTAACCATCCAGACAGCTTCCAGTGAAGTGACAAAGATGTTCTGTCTCTATACTTTCCAAATCAATGGAAGTCCTAGCAAGAATAGACAAAACATACATTCACACACAGAGATGCCAGAAGCCCAAAAATATGAACCAGTGTAATAATCACTATTTCCATTTCATACATAATTCCCGTTTTCACTTCTTACACCTCTAATATGATGCATAATCAATAGGAAGAAAAATAGAACAAAAGAACAAAACACAAAGAAAATGTGCTATCCACAAAACAGCTCATATTATAGAGGGAAAACAGAAGCTCAGTGGGAGGTTGCTCAGTCACCTTCTACCTATTAGCTTGGGAAATTATCTCATTTAATGCCATCTTAAAATTCTAGGGGTAACATTAATTAAGAAATCATCACTATGATCAATCCGCCAGACTTTTTCCTATGGCTGGACTGGAGCCTCTTAGAAAAGAATGCATGCATCAAAATTGGGGGGCAGAGGGCAAAATCATCCACTTTTCTTCACTGTTCTCACTCTGTGAAGATTCAGAATACAATGCAAAGCCTTCCCTCATTCTATTACAGCATTTGCCCCAATGTTCTAAGGGTAGATTGGTACAGTGAGAAACTTGCCCTATAGAATCTAATTGATACGGAGACTACCTTATGCAGCAAGCAGTGGGGGGGGGGGAATTCTCAATCTGCTTCATAGCCAATGTACATGGAAAGAAACGTAATATGAAGTTAGAAAGATACCTTGTTTTTCTTTCTGATTCCAATCCCAGAACTTTGCTTGGGGTATTCTAATCAAATCCTAGGGCTAGATGTCCTTGAAATCTGGAAATCCCCTCCCCAGGAATAGCACTGCACAGTTACAGTAATTCATATCATTGTAGCTGTCATGGCTGCTCCCAGTGTTGCACTGCCCAAGTTGAGTTCCTGACCATGGCTAAGCTAGGCTAAAGTATGGTGTTGAATGTACATATGACTGTAATGTCTAAAAAAGATTTAAGTGAATGCAACTTTTTTTTTTACAGATGTTGTAAACACAAGGATCTTTTCCAACCTATGGTTAATGCACATTGGTTGTGACACAATCTGCTGCTGTGATGCTATTCTCATTAGGAGCATTCCACTAGTATCTGAGGAGAAACTCTGTGGAGCTGCAGCACACAGACATGAATTCAGCACCATTAAATGTGGATCTGAGAAGGGCCAATCTGATGTGGACTTGGGTTGGTTTATTTTTACAAACGGTAAGTCAAACTTAGATACCAGCATACAGCCAGAACTGAACAAAACAGCAACTCTGCTCCCATGTCAAAACGAAAATGTCACTTCTCAAGAAATTTCCATTTCAAATGCATTCAACTTCTTCCAGAAGAAAAGCAAACTTGTTCTTTAAAAGGACATTTGAAGCAGTGCCAGGTTTGTTCTCGAGAATGAGGTCAGATATGTGGGAAACACTGCCATGTTTAAAATTACCCTAGGATACAGAAAGATGTTTAAGAACTTGCTTCAAAGCAAACTTACTTAAATGCTAACTCCCCTATACAAGACTTGGACTAGAATATACTGAAATGTTTGTCACACAGATTACAATAAAATAAATGAAACAACCAAACATGTATAAAAATGCATACAAAATGACTTCATATACCCCTGGTGGTTAACCTTGGCACTCCATATTTCCTGGACTTAATTTCCCAGATGCCCAAGTCATCACTCCTGCTGATCAGAGTTTCTGGGAATTGAAGTTCCAGAACAGCTGGAGTGCCAAGGTTAGCCATCACTGTAATAGACAATTGTTGAAGGAATGTTTATGTTTCAAGCTCTTCATAAAATAGGTTCATAGGGTCATCGGCAGGGGGTGGATGATTTGCTGCCGTGGGCTGAGTCCGGCCCATGGGCCGTAGGCTGCAAACCCCATTGGGTTAAACTGAAATTACATCTGAGTAAACATGAGTTGGCTGGCTAGATAGCTCAATGGGCAAATCCTCCCAGTGCCTCCCAGGAGAAGAGCTAGCTTATACAGTCATGAGCAAGCTTCACAGTCCCAGGGCAGACTCAGAAGAAGGGAATGTAAAACACTTCTGAATACTCTTTACCTAGAAAACTCTGGAAAGAATTGAAGTGCCTAGGGACAATGGGCTTTGTGGAAGACATTTGTATCTCAAGCAAGTGGCCCTGCCATTCCCTTCAACAAGCTCTCGAACGGTTAACCTACACTAAGAAATTGACTTGGCAGCAATCCTGCCTAAGATTGTGCTATAATGCTATAGCCAATCAAATTGCTTTTTAAAAAAAATAGGAAAAAAACACTCAACTTGATTTACTTTTTGCAGCCTATGATCAAGGTCCCAAAAGCTGTTGCGAAAGAGAAATGTTCACACTCATCACTTCATCAGTGATGGTCATTCATGGTAATGTGTGTTCATTTAGGAAGACTATGCTGTTAACTTTGCAAACTCTGCTCCCTTGTTAGAGAACAGAGGAAGCAATATATGTTCTAAGTTAGACCTCCGTATTCCTGCTTCATGTATTGTAACATGGGGCAGGCACAATCATGTGATCAGTGATCACTTTAGTCAAACATCCCCCCCCCCGGTGCTTCAAAAGAGTCAGGACTGACCCAATAAATGTGTTATCTGAGGCACAGCAACAAATATAACTCATCCAAGGCTCTAGTTCAGTTGCACAGTACTCATTTTTGTAAATGAGGCCACAAACCTCACCATCCACCAATCCCTGGCAGTAAAAATGAAATAATAATAATGCAAATAACCAATCATTTCCTGCTCTTTTGTGACACTTATAATCGGTAGCCTGAAATTAGTGCTTCTTTTTCCCTAATGGACAGAACACCTTAGCATTCAGCTTGGAAAATACTACCATAGACCTGTCATGTCATTAGATGATGTGTGAATTAATTCCCTAGAACACTATATAAAAGTTAAATGTTTACAATTGAAGTTACATGTTTTCAATAACTTTTGCATTTGAGGATTTGAAAGAAATGTAGATAAATAAAGCTTGTCGAATTAGACAAGCTGGTGTTGCGTGGACTCATTGTTCTCTGTTTACTTGACCATGAGTGAAAACAATGGTTGATTCTTGTCCTCTAAAGAGAGCAAGTTTGAAGCTATATTTCCATTGATCTAGGCAGCAGCAAGAAAATTATGTATACCTTGCCACCTGGATGAATAGTGGATGTGCACTGGGAGTTATTATTCCTGGTGTACACTTTGCTGCTCATTACCCCTCCCGAGTGGGTAGATGTAGGGAGTGCTTAGTGCACTCAGTGCAGAGGGGAGGAGCTGGCAACCTGATTTAAGGGCTAAGATCTTTCCCTCGGGGCTCTATTTCGTTTTTGGACCAGGCAGCTTGCCCTTCCTGATGTCCCAGTGTGATTTTCTTTGGTCGCATTTATGGGCTGGACGGGAATTTTTGTGTAAACCCTGATTGGCCTTTGGATTCATAGAGTTTTCACCCATCCCACACTGGGTATGGATAGTTGAGGCATAGGTTTTTACTTGGTCACTTTGGCAGGCAGCATGGGTAAGTCTACTGATGGGAGCCCAAGCAATAGCAGTTTACGATGCATTTTGCGAGACAAGGTTAAAAACGGGGTTGTTGAGTTTGAATGTGGACTGCAAACAAGTGACTATGCAAGCAGGGCAGTTTGGTAGTCACCGGAGTTTTCACCTGGAATAAATTAATCCAGAAGGAATAATATAAGGAGATTACTTCTGGATTGGGCAGATCCAAACTAAATTAAGGCAATTCATGCTATTGATTGGAATTGGTTATTGACTTACCTGTGCTACGCTGCCCTCATTGCAGACTAGTTTGCTACAGTTCAAGTTTTGTTCAATAAAGTGGCCTGTTATTTATAACTACAAAAATATGTCTGCCAATTTACTTGAGGGGTTGGGGGTTGGGTAGCAATGATATGATTGAAAATGGTTATCTGATTCACACAGGAATTAACTCCTTCATGGATAAATATCAATTGTTATTGACCAACACAGACTCAAATTATCAAGAAATTTGTAGTGCTCTGACGTCTTTGTTCAAGTGTCATACTTTTGACCTTGACAGTCACAAGAGAAAATAAATGCATGAGGTGATGCATAGGAAGCAGGCCAGTTTTGCAAATACTGTAAAAGTCACCATTAATTTTTGATCTAGAATAGTCACTTATAGTTTTCCTGGACCATTACAAATAGTTCACAACAGGTAAGCATGTGATAGATTGATGATGATGACGAAGATGAAGATGAAGACGAAGATTATGTATATTTTGGAATACTTATGGAACATTTATTATGTTGTTGTTCAGTCGCAGTTGATTCTGACCCTTTGCGACCCCATGAACCATTGCCTGCCAGGCACCTCTGTCCTCCACCATCCTCCTCAATCTGCCCAGCTCTGTGCCCATTGCATCTACAATACCATCTAGCCATCTCATTTTTGGCAGCCCCCTTCTTCTTTTGCCCTCCACCTTTCCCAGCATCAAGTCCTTCTCAAGTGAATCCTCTCTTCTCATTTGAGGTACAAAGTACTTAAGCTCCATCTTTACTATTTGACCTTCTAAGGAGCAGTCAGGGTTGATTTCTTCTAAGATTGACCTATTTGTTCTTGCTGTACAGGGTACTCTCAAATTTCTCCTTTAATACCACATTTCAAAGGTGTCTCTTCTTCTGTGGTCAGCTTTCGTTATGGTCCAGCTCTCACAACCATACATTACAACTGGAAATACAATTGCTTTGTCTATGTGGACCTTTGTTTGCAATGAGATGTCTCTGCTTTTAACTATGTTCCAAAATTTCTCATACCTTGCCTCCCAAGAATTAGTCACCTTTTTATTTCATGGCTGCAATCATAATCTGCAGTGATCTTGGATCATAAGAATGTAAAGTCTATCACTTCTATCTCTTCCCCATCTATTTTCCAGGTTTATTTTGAGATTTCTTATTTAATAAGTAACAGAAATTTTGGGGTTTCTGATCCTTCATTCAGGTTTGAAGCAGACTGGCTCCAAATCTTTTGAAGGAGCAGCAGGCCATTTTACTGAAGTGTTTTATCAAGATCGGTGAGTCTATGTGTGTCACAATGGGACTGAATCTGTCCATCACTATTATAAATATACCAAATGGTTTCCAAAGTTGGGCTGCCTTGACTTCATGCAATTTTCTGACATAGCTAAAATTGCCTTCTGCAATCAATAGCACTTTTTCCCCATTGTGTTTGGCAGCATGTGGGCTGTACCCAGTGTTTCATTGACTGGACCCTTGGAGTTAAGTGCTTTGTTTAAGTGCTTGGCTGAACTTTTAAAATCAATGTGGATTTTATTATGAAATTAATAGACGTTTTCTGAACAATGCAGGCAAATTCATTATATGCAGGAAAAAGAAGACACTTTTAAAATCTACCATGTTGACATTTTTTTATTGAGCCAAAAGCCCAGAGAGCAAAACCAAGGTTCCTGTGAATTGTTATCAACCTTGGAGGCTGCATAAATACGTGTTTTCATTAGTGCATTTCTGGGAAGTGC
Source organism: Furcifer pardalis (assembly GCA_030440675.1). Lineage (NCBI taxonomy): Eukaryota > Metazoa > Chordata > Lepidosauria > Squamata > Chamaeleonidae > Furcifer > Furcifer pardalis. The sequence goes on from CP126894.1 coordinate 159,849,513, forward strand.
CTCCACAAATATCACAATTAATGCAAAACACTACTTCAAGACTATTTTCATCAGAGTAAATCAAACCTCTCCCAGGGTTACTGCAGATATGAAGAGAAATAGATTATAACATGGGTGCTTTTACAATATTCAGTAATGTAGCGTATGGCCTGTAATGCTTGCAAGCCATGATAAAGTCTGAGGACCTGAATAATAGAACTGTGTGTAGTCAAATCAATGATGACTTATGGAGACCCTTTCCAGAATTTTCTAGATAGAAAGTACTCAGATGTGGTTTATCATTTCCTTCTTCTTTGGAAGCCTGGGACTCTGCAGCTTGCACAAGGATACACAATCTCACTTTTTTAAAAAAATATCCTACAGCTAGAAGACAAAAACCACTGGGAGAAGCCACTGTTGTGCTGGAGGGTAGAAGAAGCCTTAGACACAGTGGGGCAGTTATCTCAGAGAATAGAAACTATAGATGCTAAATTCCAGTTTCTTCCTTATGTTCTTTGCCTCAGACAGCAAAATGCCGTGTGCTGGCCCTGTTACATGTGTGAAAAATGCTTCTTCATTCTGTAATGTTCCCACTTCTGTAAGCAAAACAACAACAACCCAATCACAGTAGATCAAGGGATGCTTATAAACTGTTATTTACTTAGTATTATTATGTTTTGAACCTGTTTCTCATGATCATGTAAGTTCAAGGTGGCCTGAAACCATCAAAAACCATAATAAAAACAAAAATGAAATTAACTTTAGGATGTTTAAAATTGAAAGCAAACATAATCATAACATCATAAAAATCAGTTAATTCTCCAAAAACCGAACACCTTGTCTCTTGCACTAATTTCTGCTACCTTTCTCCTTCCCGAGTTTTTAGCCAGAGCTATTTTTTGGGGTGGTGCTATGTGCTTGGGTTTGAGTAAGTTTAAAATATTCTTTGCTTGTATGTCAATCTCTGACTGAAACATTATGTATGTAAAGATATAAGAGATTAGCTCATGGATTGATCAACACATTCTTGAAAGCTACCAGAATAGTTAGGGTGACAGTATATGGCCCAGAAAGCTGGAAGTTAGTGCATGGTTTCATGTCAAAGACTGAATATCTACAGTGCAAACTCTGTAAACACAATAACATTTGTGTGCAAATGTGGTATATGTGGCAGAACAGGACACCCATACAGTCACCCCAGCACAGAGTTTGTCCCACCTCTCTACCCAGCAGCCCAACGGGAGTGCTTCCTTCCTCCTCCAGCACAGAGTTTACCCCACCCCTCTGCACAGCAGCCCAATGGCAGCACTTTCTTCTTCCCCCAGCACAGAATTTGCAGCCCAATCAGAGCATTTCCTTCCTCCCCTGTTGCTGTGTTGGCACTTTGCAATAAATAAGTGGGTTTTGGGTTGCAGTTTGGGCACTTGGTCTCTAAAAGGTTTGCTATCACTGGCATGCATGATTATAAATCAACATAAATGTTTCACACCTTTTTCTCAGGCAGCTGAGAAACTTATCTGCCTATCAGCATAAAATAGTATGAGCCTGTATGGAATAAATAGGTGGATCACCAGGGAAACACACAATGCTGGAATTTGAAATGGAGATTAATATTATTTAAGGAAACTTGTGTATACATTATTTTAAAATGAAAAATGTTTTACAAATAGAAAAAAAGCAAATGCACTGGCCAGCATGCTGTTCCTGGAGTAGTTCCTACAAATCTTACTTGGAGAGAAGAAATCCTTTGTAAATGCCATTTAGAAAGCAGCTCAGTACATTTCCCCATAGAACAAAGAAACCCCATCACACAGTTAATTCCCAAGCTGGTGTCTTCACAGATAGACAGGCTTATGGGGGCATTAGTGCTGCTGATAAACTGAGTATGCTATGGAGAAGCAGGTTGTTGCAAGCATTTCTGCCTGTGATATTGTCTGCATCAAGTAGCCCCTACTCTGACTTCTGTGCATACAGTCATACATGTAGTGGCCTCCTGTCTGCAGATGCTCAGGAGATGAGAAAGGAAAAATATGAAAAAGGGAGGTGATGGGCATGCAGCCACCATGGGAGGAGATAACCTATACACGTAATATTGGGAGTAGAGGGTTACAATGTGGCATTCTGTTATGCTCAACCAGTACAATAATACCCTGGATAACATTATGACTTGGTTCCACAAGTCATGACGCTATCATGATGCATTGAACAACACTAAAAAAAAAAAAGCCCCGACTTCAGGGACAAACCGAGCAGGCAGTGGGGTGCCTTTAAAGCTGCAGTCTTCCCTCCGTGCTCACCTGCACGCTCCGATCGAGGCTTTTTTTCCCCGTCAAAGTCTCTTTCTCTCTTTATTTCCCTCCCTGTACATTTAAACTTCAGGGAAGGGGGAAAGAGAGAAATGTGATTGGTTCTCTAGAGAACCAATCACCTCGCTCTCTTTCCCCCCTCCCTGTATTGTCAATACAGGAAGTGAAAGAGAAAGAGCGATCGGCTGCAGTCGGAGCTGCAAAGCAAGAGAAAGGTAAGCTGGGCTGGATTCTCTCCGAGCAGGCAGTGGGGTGGGGTGTGGGGAGTCCCCAAACTGGGGGTGGGGGTGGGGGAAAGGAAGGAGGGAAGTGGCAGGGAGAGGAGCTGTGGCCTTCTTTACTTCTTTAATACGATGGATCGGATAACGCTAAAATGAACGTTATCTGGTGCAAATCTTCCCCCAAAATTTGTTGTCGTTATGCGGTTTTAGCATTATCCGGTGCAATCGTTATCCGGGGTATTACTGTATGGTCAAATCTTGAATCCTGATCCTGCCATTCATCTGCATTCACCAATCACAGTGCATGGAAGAGGGGAGAGATTCATTCTTTGGCACTTTTGCTAATTCTGTTTTAGTAAGAGTGTTTGAAGGAACCATGCTGGAGTCTGGTTTTCAGAACCACATTAATTTACCAGTGCTGATCTAAAAAAGAAAGAGAGAGAGAAAACTACCATGAGTGCACTTTTACTGGATTCCACGGTTTCCGCCTTTAAAAAAAACCCACCTGGTTTTTCCTCCTAAAAGCCTTGGTATACCATTAAAACTTACCTCAGAGGACTGAAAAACCTGGATCAGTTTTTAATAGCACCATACAGGGCTACTGCAGAAAGGGGAAGGAAGGGAATCCAGCTAATGTTGAATACCAAAGTTCACCACTGGTCCAAAGAGGCTTAAACTGAACAAGGGCCAAACTAAGATCAGAGCATTGGCCTCTGACCTGAGTCAAGGGATATCTTGTACACTTCTAGCTGGGATATCTTTGTGTTTTCAGACCACCACAAGGCTTATAACATGCCTCTCTACATGGCAAAGGGAAATCTCTTTTGGATTACCCTTATCTTATGAGCTGTTTTTACAAGAGGGTCAAACCCTCTTATGACACTTTAAGATGCTCCCTTTTCATGCTAGGTTGGGGGAATCAGTACCAGCTACTATAGAGCTGAATCACTCACCCCCAGTTCTCTTCTGCATTTTCTCTCACTTGTGCATAATCCAGTTGGGGAAAAGAGCATACCTTGTAGCCTTCCAGAACTCTCTCAAATGGCATCAGTTCCACAACAGAATGAAAGAGCCAAATCTGTGGTCAGAGGACTGCTTCTGACTCACAAAAGAAATTAAGTCTGCTCACATCTGTAACAAAGTAACTATGCATAATTGTGGGTGGGATGAGTACATTTTTGGTATTGTTTCCCTTAATCTCGAGCAAGATGGATTTTGTCATAGTAAGGGGACATACTTGAAACATTCAGCTGGCATCTATCACTTGTGCTCATTCATCTGGGAGGAGGCCTGAGGGATTTCTGCTTAGGAGAAAGTAATAGCTCAGTGTTAGAACATATGCTGCATATGCAGAAGGCAGCATTTGATCACCGATATGTCTAGCTAATCTCTCTAGCTACAATAAAGGGTCTGGGAAAGATTTCTCTATGAGCCTCAAGGTAGAGCAGGGTGGGGACTGATGCAGACAAGACAAGAAAAATTATTCCAAATCATTATGACCCAGCTTTAGATATGGAACGCACAGTCAGCAACACAACTGATTGTTTCCCCTGTGAATAAATGAATCAGATTGTGCCAAGAAATCCTAAACTGACAACAATAGCTATGCAAGTAACTACTCCTTGAAATGAGGGACAATGTTGCACAGGAAGAAGGATGGATTCAATGACAGCTGCAAGTGGGTGGGCGTTTAATCAAACTGATTTAGCTGGAGCCTAATTCAATATGTGATGCTCCTTAATGCAATATTAGAGAGCTTGATTTGACATGTGTAGCCTGCTTCTTGTAGTTTCCCAGATTAGGTCTTCTGGCAAGCAATTGCCTCAAAGAGAGTGAAAAAGTCCATCTGAATAACATTAACTTTGGGAAATATCAAGTTGCTATCTATTTTATTTATTATTTTCATTTACATGTCATTTTTCTGTCTCAAAACACTCAGAATAGTGTATACCACAATTCAAATAAACCAGTACATGCATAGCAAATGCACCAATAATAAAATGTTTAATGCAGGGGTTCCCAACCTTTTCCTGCCAGGGGCTGGTCACATGGTTCTTCCCAGAGGTGGCAGCAGTGCATGCATTTATGCTGCATTTCTGGGCGTTTCTCTCACCTCTGCCTCTTTCCTTGGAGGAGGCAGCAAGGAAGGAACATTTCTGAGCCATTTTTGATTCCCCCCCCCCCGCATTTTTACAGCATTTTGGTGCACAAACACAGTGATTTTGGCACTTCCAGTGATGTTGGTGCACTTCGGGAATCAGCAACAATTTGGTCCATGGGATGGATGAATTCGGGCTGGGGGCTGGATCTGGACCATGGGTTGTAGGTTAATAACCCCTTGTTTAATACATGATAAAAATGCAACTAAACATTAGCAACAACTTAAAGCCTGACAAATTATTTCATCTCATAGATAACTACATTGAATTTTCCATAGGAATGCATTTAATGTAATTTCCAATAGGAATGCATTGAAAACCAAAATACATTAACTGAAACATGGTTTCCAACAGGAATGCTTTGAGAACTAATTAATCCATTCTGGGGGAAAAATCTGTAAACCAAGCCACTATTTTCTTTGGATTTCCTTTTGTTATGCAATTTTTATGTTAACCAATCTGTTTGTTAACTGAGGTTCCACTGTACTACATAATTCTTTGCCACATAAGTACTGGAACAGAAATGTTGCTATCTATATTTGACAGAAGTTCCTTATCCCATAATATTACTGGTGGTGCTTATTCCTGATGATGCCTGAATACGTCATTGTAAAGCATCTATATGGGTCCCAAGTACTGTAGTCAACATATGCATGAAAAATTAAGTCAATGTACTCAAACATCGCCACTACTGCCCGGGGCTGCGAAGTAACTAAATCAGTAGCATAGATGTAGAACCTATCTATGTGTTTCTTTTTAATTCATTATTTTTCTTTATTATCCAAAATCTCCTTGTATTTCTCTTCTTCATCAGTGAACAGCAGAGAAAATATATCTACATATTCTCCTCTCAGAATCTTTTATCTAACTGCAACCATCAAAAGATTGCCCAAAGTGGTACCCTCCTCCCATGTCTGCACAGCTATCCCGAAGTGTGACATGTCACCCTGAGCCTGATCCCACAGTATCTGTAAGGCAAGGAGACGCCCACCCACCTGGAGAAAGTTTCCCTCTTTCCCTCTGTGTTTATGGGGCTCAGATTCCAAGGAAAGGTGAAGAGGCAGCGATAAGGGGGAGATGGTGCTAGCTGGTCCGACGTTATCTGTAGGAGACCTTCCAAAGGAGGGGGTCGGTCCTGGCTGCTCCAGGATGAGTGACTCCATTAATCAACCCCAAAAGGACCAGGGATTGGGTAATATCTGGTGGGGAGGTGGAGAATGGGATTTGGAGTGATGTGACCGTATATAATTCAATGTACCGCCTTGTGATGCAGGCTGTTGCTGATCCTAAGTTTTCTGTTTTTCCATTCCTATGGTGGAAGCACGCATACCCCTCAGCCTGGTGGGTGCGTGAAAGGGTAGGATCGGGCGGAAGCCCTGGCTGGCTTCTAGCTAGGCTTTTCTTGTTTTGGCACTCTTTGCCTATGTATGCTCTGTAAACCTCTGACTTCGCAATAAACATTCCAGACTACTGATGATGCCATCTCCTGTTTTTAAAGAAGTAAAAGGCTGGGAAAGGGGCCGTCACCCTGGCAATGCTACCTCTTGGGATTTCCCAGTCTTGCAGTATCCATAGGGAGCAAAGGTTAGGCCTATACCCTAAGACTCTGCCCTGGGTTGCCACCACTCATCACCAAGCTTGAGATACCAGCTGCCAGCTGTGAGAAGCAGTAAAGGATTGTGTTTGCTGAGTGCTAGCATTCGAGCTGGTAGTGGTAGCCACCACAGATGTCTGAGAAGTAGCAGATCCCCAAGGACCCAAGGCACCAGCTGCATCCATGGTGGATACGGTGTGTGAATAAGCCAAAGCAATTAACAATTACACGTATATACGTCCCCATAGCACTCTCTGGGTGTTTTGCAAGTTATTTAGCATTTTGCCCCCAACAATCTGGGTACTCATTGTACTGATTTTGAAAGGATGGAATGGTGAGCCAACCTTAAGCCATGGTCAGGATTGAACTCACAATGTTTTGGCTGCAGTACAGCAATTTAGCTACTGCGCCGCCACCTACCCCCAACTAAGGTAGCTGTGAAGGAACTGAAGCCCTGGGACTAAAACTCAGCTGGTTAACTGAAATCTCTTGCCCATTGTCACTGGGCACCAACATCATACCCTCAAATATGTAGGACTGCCACTGTGTAGCCATCATCTTGTCCACTGCACCTCTACCTGAAGAACTTTTGCCTGGCTCCAAACATCAAGATGGGACAAACCAACCTTTCCTCCATGCCACAAAACAGCTGGATATTGGGAGTGTATTCCTTCCATTGGTCTGCTTTGCTGCCTAAAGAGGGTGAAAAGTGATTCGATTCCATCTATTCCTTTCTTGAAAACAATAAATAAGGAAAGTAAAACATTTTCTTCAGAATTTCTCAAAACCACTTGAGAATGAGAGGAAATACCCTTTCCATTATTTTCCCAACCCTTAGGCCACTGATGAGAAACTAAGAATATGCTTTCTTTCCAGCCTTATGAAGAGTAAATATTCAATTTATACTTTAAAACACCTAATGAAGATAATGTATTTCTACAGAGTTTCTCTGGAGAGTTACATGTAAGTCTTCCAAGTTTGAGTTTTGATCTCTCTTCAGTTTGTTTTCATATAAATCAGATGAGAGAGAAACATTTCTCACAAAATCTCCCCCCTCCCCGCCACCCACCAGTTTCTGTGTAGTATTTCCAGCTATTTTGAAGAGAGCTGAGTACCTACTATCTTTAATAAAGAAATATGTTGTAGCCCTGGTTTCTGAGATAAATTTGTTAAGGACAACTCATAATATTAAAATAATTTCTCCTCCTCATCTGTGAACAACTCTTTGGTGATTGCGGGCGTGAAATTAAAAGATGACTAATTCTTGGGAGGCAAGCTATGAGAAACCTTGCAAACTAACCTTGCATCACCTTGCAAACTAAAATTCAATAGTCAAGGCAATGGTATTCCTGGTGGTAATGTATGGATGTGAGAATGTGGACCATAAGGAAAGCTGAGCACAGAAGAATAGATGCCTTTGAAATGTGGTGTTGGAGGAGAGTTTTGAGAATCCCCTGGACAGTGAGGAGAACAAATAGGTTGATCCTAGAATATCAACCCTGACCGCTTCTCAGAAAAAAAACATATCTCCACCTGCAGTTCATTATGTTAAAAAAGGTGACACCTAAAGTAGTCAAATGAGTGAACATCAAGAACCACTTCTGATGTAGACTCCCCCATGACCCTTTCATTTTAATTTTTCAGAAGTTAATAAAACCAGAATTATTTAAAGCTGCTTTTTATTAGTGTTTACATGAAGTACTCAAAGTTGTTTAATTGTATTTAAAGTTAAGTTTGCTAATGATAATGGCTTCTTTTTTTGTGATATTTATTGTACATTGTATTTTATATTTTGTTTGACATGTTTTAGTATGTTCTGAACTTCTGAGAGAGTTCTTACACCATGATGTGGACAATCTCAAACAAACAAACAAATACATTTATCTGTAGGTGGTGTTTGGTGTTCATTTGTGAGCGGGGTGTGCTGGCTAAGCTAAAAGGGCATTGGATCTGACAGGCATGTAACACTAACAAAATATATATGTTCCCACTCGCCTTCTAATCTCAACTCCCCTCAGAGGATTTGAACCAACAACCTCCTGCTAACTTGCAACTTCTACGCCAATGGAGCTGCTTTTGTAAGGGTTCTTATAGTTTTAAGGCAGGTGTTTCTATGCAATTTAGGATGGAAGGGTTGTACACCGCCCAGAGTCGCTTGCCGATTGGGCGGCAATACAAATGTGACCAATAAATAAATAAATAAATAAATAAATAAATAAAATGATCTTTGGCAGCACAGGAGGAGGAAGGCAGGCAGAGGACTTTTTTCATTATTATTATTGTTAGTATTTTCTTTGTAATGTGTTATGATGTGATATGATATTGTGATTTATTTGTTTTTACCCCATTGCATTTTATTCTGTTGTAATGTGTATATGATTTGTTATACTTATATTTTATATTGTAATGTTGTTTTATGTAATGTTATACAGTAATACCTCGGATAACGTTTACCTTGGATAACGCTAAAATCGCATAACGATTTCTGCCCTTGTTTTTATCTGTTGTGTTGTTGTAATTTTTCTTATGAATTTTTAAGGTTTTAACCTGTGATTTTAATCTATGATGTAAGCCGCCCAGAGTCGGGTCTATCCGATTGGGGCGGGATAGTAAATATGAGTAAATAAATAAATAAATAAATCTGGGGAGGAGAATTGGATTGAATAACATTAAGGTCCTATGGGATGGATCAGATAACAACCGCTAAAGCCTGTGCGGTTACAATGTATCTCTATGGAGCTTTAACGTTATCTGATCCATCCCATAGGATTTTAACGTGCATCGGATAACACTAAAAATCGGACAACACCAAGACTTGTGGAGCCAAGTTTTAGCGTTATCCGGTGTTTTACTGTATTTGGGGGTTCCGTGAGCCACCCTGAATCGGTTTTTACCGAGTAGGGCAGCATACAAATCGAAATAATACAACAGCAACAACAAGAACAACACCGAGCCCCACTCCTTTGCTGGATAGTTCCAGGCATTGCAGCTTGGCTCGACTCTTTGGATTGGCACCCAAGGGGGGTGCCATGGTACTGGGGCCTGGGGAGGGTGCCCCAGGCTCAGTACCAGTTGCCTGATGGGCCAGCTCACCACTGTTTATGAGTTGCAGAGGTATAAACATATGCTGAATAAACATGGTTCTTTTACATTGACACTTCTTGGTTTGTCTTAGCAAGAATCAATAAATGCCCCCCTCTTTGCTGAAAACAGCTTTGTAGCATAGATCTTATTCCTGCAGGTTAATTTTGTGGTAGGCATTTGCTGTTACACAACAGTTTATAATTTGGCATACAATAACAAATCCCCACACTGACTTCTTAACTTGTGGCAATTTAGAGCTTAAATGTATATCAATGCTGTTACACTGGTGTAATGTCTCAACTCCACTCAATAATTATATTTTGAAAGCTGTGGAAATCTGAGTATAACCTGCTATAAATCCAAAGTAAGCTTTAAGAAAAAAATATTTGTCTTTTAAATCAGTGACTGCTCATGTTTACTTAATCAATTCACATCAGTACTAGAGAAACCTTTAAACTTAGATTTGGGCAGATATAATAGAGCTGAATGTATTTTAAAGCCAACTAGTGCTAAATTGATTTTTGGATCTGACAGGCACACTAAAACTAACCCCAAATAGTTTTCATGTCCCTCTATAAATTTCACGTTTATTGCACTTTGATTAGCAAAATTAAGCCAGCAAGATATCAGTGAGTACTTAAATTTAAAAAAGAGAGAGATACATTGCTTTTATAGACTTATGTTTTGGTAAACCAGATTACTGTGTTTTTTAGAGTTTCTGAAACAATGTACTGTATTTGCTGGTGTATAAGATGCATCGGAGTATAAGACGCACCCTGTTATTGCCAAAATAACCCACTATAGGCCACTGTATACAGTACAAGATGCACTACATTTTTCCATTGTATTTTTTTGTGTGTGTGGAGGGGAGGAAATGGGTCTTATAAACCAGCAAATATGGTGATTTATTTCTATTGATTCTACTGGTGTTGAGAACCATGCACGGTGGATAGCAATAGATGTCAGTAAAGCCAATAATGGACTTTACTTTAAAAGGAAACAAAGGCCAGGATATAATGATTAGTTTTGTTTCAAAAGGGGAAAAACTCCCCTGCACTGAACCAGTATTATTTGCATTGTACTCCATGATGGGAGATATTTATCCCACGGTTCAATTGCATTAGAAGAAGGTCACAGCAATTTTTTTAACACAATAGATGAAAAGCTCTTGGATATATTTTTTTAAAAAATAATAATACAGTAAAACCCATTTTATGGAAAATGTCCATTCCGTAGCTTTTACATAAGACAGTTTATCTGTAAAATGAAGCATGGTTTCTCATAGGGAATGCACTGAAATATTAAAAAACACTCCTGACCAAACTAAAAATAAAAAATAATCAAAAAATGGCAGACACAACCCTCTCCCACACCCTGATCATTTCACCAGCTGGTGAGTGGCTGGGGTGGAGAAGGGGTGTTATTACAGCATTTTCCTTCATTATCCCTTACCTCCACACCTCAATTGAGGTGTGTCGGTGTGAGATAAAAAGGGGGAAAACAGTACAAAGGGAATGATAAAGCGATCTCCCTACCTTTTCCATGCTTCTACTTCCTGAGTGGTTTGTACAGCCATTGAGGGAGGGGGAGCCACCGCCACTGCCAGTGCTGCCACCGCCAGTGCTGTCCCTGATTTATCAAGAATGGGGAAGGGGGGTATCCACTCCATTGCACTCTTCATCCATGCTCCTTCTGCTGTGTGCTTTAGCCAGGAACGTGAATCAGACGAAGTCCAGAATGGAGCGGTCTTTGTTTGATGCGCATTCCCAGCTAAAGCATGATGCGGAAGGAGCACGGCTGAAGAACACAACAGAGCAGATATGCCCCTGTACTCTCAAACCACAAGACTAATGTCTAGTCTGCAATAGTAAATGTCTACCCTGGCCTAGTGATAGTTCACAACTGAAGTTATATCAGTAGATGACAACGTTTCCATGTCTATTGAACTGCTTCAGTTCTTATTGGATTGTTTGTATTTGGGTTCTATATGGATAGATATTTTCTTGTCATAGAATAGACCTGAAGTTATTAAACATATCAAAGATGAAGTTTATTAGGGTTTAGACTATAGTAGAAGTGTAGCTTCTTTTGCTAGCAAAAGGTCACCTGTTTGTTTTCACTCCCTGGGTCCCGGATGGGAAGAGATAGACAGGGAGGCGCCAAGCTTCATCAATAGAAACAGAGTTGTTTACTCCTAACACTGGGACCTGATTGGATGTATGCTGGTTGCCCAGGAGCACCTCATACCTGGGAGAATGAAGCAGATGGGGGAAGAAAGGCCATTTCAATAGGCCGCATCTCCCTAAGTCTTCAATATGGTAACTTAGAACATATAGATAGATTAATTTTATTTAGGGGAGGGTATGTCTGAAAGCATTCTTTCTCTAAAAGCTAATTTTGATTAGGATGTTTTTCTATGCTGAGATCTGTAACCTGATTTATCAAGAACCATGCTTCAACTTCAATAAAACTACTTTCTTCAACCAACGTGTTTTCATTGGAATTGGGATGTAGGGGTAAGATACAGTAAGTCCACTGGCCTCCTCTTTAATGCTACCTTTTTACCTCTCTACTATTAATTTGGCTGGGCTCTGTATGCAGACAAGTCCCAGGTTTGTTCAGCCAAATGTGGCTGACAGAGTGATGAACATACATTCCTTGCTGTGAATTTTGGGTGAGTTCTAGAGGGGATTTTGGAATAATTCACCTTGTAGGTTTCATTACATTTCTTAATTGGTTTCATATATTTACAGAAGCTGGCTGTATAACTCAGTGAGTTAGGCAGTGGAGCCAGAGGTTGGGGGTTCAATTCCTCACAATGCCCCCATGAGAAGAGCCAGCCATGTAACCTTGAACAAGCTGCATAGTCCAGGGTTCCCTCAGAAGGAGGCAATTGTATACCATTTCTGCATATTCTCTACCTAGAAGACACTGGATAGAGACCCCATACATCAGAATTGACTTGATAATACACAGTTGTACATTTAAGAACATATAAACAAAATAATGTATATTTCTTCAGTCCTCAAGATTCAGCTGCCAAAGTACATTTTTTTTCCAATGAAACATTGTGCTAAAAGACAAAATGAGGGCAAAAGATATTAAACTTTCCATCGGGTAGATGTGTTAATTCTTTGCAATACATAGTGTCAATGAGACCTAGGAGAGCCGTAAAAGATTAAAAACAAACAGTCATTTTATTGTTGGGACATAAACATTTCCCATGAGGTGCTATCATTACCCGCATCATTACAAGTGCCCCCCTTCTCTTCCTCTCTGCATCATAAAACAGAGCTGGCATTTACTGGACTCATGTCTGGCACAATAAACCATCAAATAAAGATTTATGGCAGCAGAAGAGAAATCACATAGCATTTGTTTGTGACACTTTCATCACGGAGGAATAGCCAAAGGGAGGGAGTATCAAAAAGAATCCAGTTTTAAGAGCACCTGGTTAGGCTGCTGCAAACCAGGTGGCTTGCAGGGAAGGCAGCCTGAAGAGCAAAGGAGGGCACCCCAGTTACCCCTTCAAATGCACAACTGACCTCACAAGTGAAATGACAGCCACACATAGTGGTGGGTATAACAGTAGCTCTGCCACATTCATGCATGCACACAATTCACTTCCTTATGTTTGCTTTTGCAATGCGGTGAATTCTGAGGATATTATTTGATCCCAATGAGAGTTTGTGAAAAATAACATAGGGTGTGAATGTTATACATGGCATGAAGTGATTATCTGTGCAGAGAAGTAAACCTGTTGCACCCAGACACACAGGCCAGAATCGTATTGGCTATATACACTATGCATAAAGGACGTTGTGTAAGTATTCTTAAGCAAATGTTGTTTACAAACAAGATGTTGGTTGGGTTCCTGAGCACGACTCTGCTTGTGCCGATGGCCACCAGGAACTGCCAATAGCATCTCAATTTGCCGCTAAGACATATGGAATTTCCTACACATGAGTATAATTTGGGAATCGGTTCTGGACTCCAAGCTGGAAATGCAACGTGGAATTGAATTATGATAAAATCAAATAAAACAAGCCATACACTTCCTATGTTGTGAGATCTCCCCCAAATGGAATGAATGCTAATGCCCAACATTTTGGAAGAGCTTCCTTTTGCCACCATATGGAGCCAGCCTAATGAAAACCTGAATATATCACTTCTGCTTCATTACCTTGTGGTTAATCAGTTCATAATGTGGGCATTGTTGTTGTTGCTGCTGCTACTTAGTCAGTACATTGACTAGGCTAGAAGGTACTGACTAGAGATTTCTTTGGGGAACAAAACAAATCTCCTTGAAAGCAGCACAGTGGCTAGAATGCTTCTCATCCTCAGTTTTTTGTTTATAGAACAAAAAAAATGTATGGGGTGATGGGATGAAATTTTGAACTCTAGAAACTTTTATTATATAGCTATTCATGTGATGAAAGGTGATATTGGTACTGTCATCAATTGTCCTTAAGGATCTTGTCACTGGTCGGCTGAAGAGAGAGAGGGAAATTGATGGAAAGGACATCCAATCAGCATTATGGACAACCAGCATCTTTTGCAGACACAAGGAAATATTAAAGGTAAAGGTCACCCTTGCTAGAAAGCCAGTCATGTCCTACTCTAGGGTTCAGTGCTCATCAGAGAAGGCTCCCAGGTGATACCCAGTGTTGGGATGTTCCTGGTTTGCACCGGTTCCCCTGAACCGTCAGCAACATTCCCAGGTGGTTCGCTGAACCGGTAGCAACCACCCGGGATTTTTGTTGTTGTTGTTTTTAGGTGTCCGGTTCAGACACCTCACCAGGAAAAAAAATTAAATTTGGAGCCAAAATGGCTCCTGGGTACACATGCACATTTCTATTTTTTTACTGCACATGCGACAAATGAAAGTTTGACGCATACGCAGTTCCCTACAGCCATTTTGGCTGCCAGGAAAGGAAGGGTGCAGGAAGCGCCTGAAGAAGTGGTGGCAGCAGCAACCTTTCCGCACCTGGCCCCTCTGCCCTGCCAGGACGCCGTGCTGTTGTGGCGGTTTGCCACCACGGCGGTTTGCCGCCGCTGCAGTTTGCTGCTGCACCGCCGCGCTGCCTCTTCTGCTGCTTCCAAGAAGGGTAAGTGAGGGGTTTGTGTTTGAAGTGGGTGTGTGGGTTTATTTGTGTTTTGGGTGGATGGGTGTTTGGTTGGGTGGATGTATTTTTATTTTATTTATTTATGTATTAATTTAATTTAATTTATTTACAGGTTTGTGTTGTGGTTGTTTGGGTGGGTGAGTTAAGGTGTGTGTGTGTGTGTGTGTGTGTGTGTGTTTATTTTTATTTATTTATTTATTTTATTTTTTATTTTTGGCCTTGCCTACAACTTCATGACGTCGGGTCCTCCCACAACATCATGATGTCATGATGTTGGCCACACCCACAATGTCCGTGACATCACGGTGTGGTAGGAAATTTTTTTGACATCACATCACTAGTGATACCCTCTAGAATTCAGTGTTCATCTCTGTTTATAGCCAAAAACCCAGACATTTTTGCAGACATTTCTGTGGACACGTGGTAGACATGCCTCAACACTTGAGTGCACTGAAGTGTTCCTATTTACTTAAAGTCAAACCTCGCATAAAGAGCGCCTCGCTTAAAGAGTACCTCAATTAAAGAGCAGAATTTTCTCTGAATGTTCGCTTCACTTAACAAATAAAACCAACCAAAATCTTGCTTAACAAATAAATCAGGGTTCGCAATCCCCACCACCACCAGAAGTCACAATTGGTCACTTCCAATGGTGTTTCGCTTAAAGAGCAAACTCGCTTAAAGAGCAATCCTGTGGAACACATTATGCTCTTTAAGCGAGGTACAACTGTACTTGAAATTTCTTGCTTTCCAACTGCTAGGTTGTCAAGAGCTGGGACAGTCATTAGGTTAAGTGTCCTAACCACTTGTGCCACCACAGTCCCTTAAGGAAATATTACCAGCCCCCAAAATCAGCTCTGGAAATGGAAGGTACATTTGAATTGAGGCCTCTTTCTCTGAAATTTGAAAGGAGAAACAGAATGATAACAGTTCCAGTGCCCCCAACCGACAATGTTGACCAGGGATGGGGATGGGGTGGGGGAAGCAAGGAGAACATTGGTGTTTAATTTTATGGAAGGGTCCCTCCGAGCTTGGGCCTAATGGCTTCAAGTGAAGCCCCCCCCCTCAAAGTGAATAGAGGTGAGGAGCAGTTGACCCAGAATAGCCCAGAAGGCTTTTAAGCTGATAATTGTTTAGGCAGTGGCCTCTTTCAGTGTGTGATTGACCCACCCACCGTGCAATTTGGGAAGTTGTTGAGTTGCCTTCAGGGACTGAGGCTTATAAATAGCTCAAATTCAGTTATGGCAGGAGGTACTGGGTTAGGTCCTATCAGTCCCTGGAAAATAGATGGGGAAGAAATAGAAGCAGCGACAGATTTTACTTTCTTAGGATCTAAGCTCACTGCAGATGGGGATTGCAGCCATGAAATAAAAAGGTGACTGATTCTTGGGAGGCAAGCGATGAGAAACCTGGGGAACATAGTGAAAAGTAGAGACATCACATTGCAAACAAAAATCCGTATAGTCAAAGCAATGGTATTCCCTGTGGTAATGTATGGTTGTGAGAGCTGGACCATTAGGAAAGCTGAGCGCAGAAGAATAGATGCCTTTGAGATGTGGTGTTGGAGGAGAGTTTTGAGAGTCCCCTGGACAGCGAGGAGAACAAATAGGTCAATCGTAGAAGAAATCAACCCTGACTGCTCCTTAGAAGGTCAAATAGTGAAGATGAAGCTAAGGTACTTTGGACATCAAATGAGGAGAGAGGACTCACTTGAGAAGGCCTTGATGCTGGGAAAGGTGGAGGGCAAAAGAAAAAGGGGGTGGCCAAAATGAGATGGCTAGTTGGTATTGTAGATGCAATGGGCACAGAGCTGGGTGGGCTGAGGAGGATGGTGGAGGGCAGAAGTGCCTGGCGGACAGTGGTCCATGGGGTCGCAAAAGGTCAGAATCGACTGTGCGACTGAACAACAAACTGGGTTAGGTAGGCAGCAGTGTGTCTTTGGATGAGGTGGTCTCCATATGCCTGACCTGGTTCGTATGAATTGGTTGGGCATACAGGGAATGCTGTAATACAGGCTTGTGATATAACCAATATCCGTTCATGTGAAAAGAATTTGAAACATTCACATGGATGTCTTTCACCACCACCACCACCCAAAAAAACCCAAGCCTGTCAGAAGTTGGCAAGGACTAGAACTGTACAGGACCACACATTTCATTATACCTCCTCAGATTATTTACTGGATGCCATTTGTGCAATGGGCCATGTGTTTAGGGCAATGGGCAAAGGGATTTCCCATTGACACAATCTCATTCATACCCACAAGTACAGTATTAATTTCCAGGTTAGTGACAGAACCAACCCAAGATACTTTGCTACTTGAGGTGAAGGATAAAATGGTGCCCAGCCCATCTCACATGCAAAAGCCAGCTGGATTTTCAGATGTTTACATATTGTACTATTTTGGAGGGAAGAGCAGGTTAAACTGACCTGCGTCATCAAGCCCAGCATCTTAACTGCTAAGCCACAGCGGCCCTATACAGTATGTACACATACATATATACATACATATATATTCCTTTCAATGCATGCACAGCTTTGACTGTCTGGCTGTGAGAAAATTGATTTGTAAATCTGAGTGCCAATAAAATATAGAAAAAAAGAGAATGAATGAGTTGCAAAACCTTTCCTTTTGTAAATGTGTTGGCAAAGTGAGGTTAAAAACAACAACGGGGGGGGGGAGTAGAAATGGGGAGAACTATTTCTGAAGGTTGTGACATTGCATAAACTCAGACAAGTATCGCATTGTTTACATATTGTATTATTTTGGAGAGAAAAGTGGGTTAAACTGCATTTCTATTGAGGCTGTTTATTGGCATTAACTCCCAGCTAATCAATGGCAAAACTATCTGATTCTGAATGTTAATAGCTGTCTGTCTTCATTTTTGTAATGCATGGTGTGTGGGTTTCCCCCCTCTCTCAGAATATGAATACATTTGGAACATAGTATGTTTGGCACATAAGCAGTACTTTGGGTATTACTCCCTGCATGGTTAGTTTAGTTTACCAGTTGCAACTTATGCATGCCTTTCAGGTGAACCAGATGACCTTTAAAGGACCAGCAGCAGATGGCTGGAAGTCTTTTGCCTTTGCAGCATGTGGCTATTTTCTCTGTTAAATCAGTACATAATCACTCCCAGTCTTATCTTATTTCAACACCATGTCACTAAGTGATTTAACATGGCTGAAAGTGAGCTAATCCTTGGCCAGTCCAATAAGATTTAGCTTGACTTTTTGGGCAGTAAAATTGTACCTGATGAGACTGTCCTTTCCCCTTTCTTTCTCTTCTCCCCCCCCCTTTCTGAAAATCCTTCAGAAGTTTTCCAAAGGACAAAACATAAATGTTGTTATTGTGCCACCTTAATGGTCTAGCTGTGCTTCTCAGCCCCTGCAAACTGTCATGCTTTTGATCAGAGTTTGGAAATAATTATCTTTAGCTGTTCCTTTCCTATAAGCATGCAGAATTAGTTAATATATTGGCTAAATAGGAGCAAAGGATGGTGCCTCATGCTAACCCAGACCTTGATCCATAAAATCCAGCACTCTGATTGGCCACAGCTTACTGGAGCTTCAGACAGGATTGTATTCGTAGACATCCCCATTATTTTCTGGTGATGTCCTTTCAACTTTGTTTAGTTTCCAAAATCAGGTGGCATGGTAGAAACTTCACTTTCGTTGGTTGTGTGCTGATTTATTTCCCTTTTGTCCATGAGTGGCTGAATTAGCAGTGCTCATTATTCCTATCATACAACGTATAAGATGTCTTCCCTGCTTATTTGTTGCAGGGAATCGGCGCAACCAGAGGAGGAACAAGATTGTTCGGCTTGTGTTGGCTTCTTGTATCTTAAGAACAAAACAGAAGCCTTTCTTTGGCTAAATTGTGGTTGGAATTGTGCATAAAGATTGGTACACAGACTCCCAGAGAACTAAGCTGAATAGTGTGTGTGAGAGAGAGACTGAAGAAGAACAGTCTTTCAAATTTGTTTCAAATTTGCCTGAACTACCTCTCTTCCTTCTCCTCCTCTCTCTTTCTCACCCTCTTTTTCTTATCTCTCTATTTCTCCTTAGATACACTTCTTTTCACCTTCCTTAGAGTTTCTTGTTTCTGGCAAATTGGGTACACATTCAGAAGACCAAAGAGGAATGTGCAGGCAAATTAAGGTCTTTTGTAGATCTATTGGACTGTGTCTATCAAGTCATCATGGGTAATAGATTTGTAAAATTAAGGTAAAGGTAAAGTTCTCTGTAGCTCGAAAGCCAGTTGTGTCTGACTCTGTGGGGTGGTGTTCATCTCCCTTTACAGACAAAGAGCCTGTGTTATCTGCATTTGCAGACATTTCCATGGTCATGTGGATAGACACCAAAGCACACAGAATACTGTTACCTTTCCTGGCAAAGAAGTGCCTATTTATCTACTTTCAATTTCATGCATTCAAACTAGAGTAAAACCTCTCATAAACAGCCTCACTTAGAGAGGAACTCGCTTAAAGAGCAGAATTTTCTCTGAATAGCTTCACTTAACAAATAAAGCCAAACAAAAACTCACAATCCCCCACCCCCTTGCCAGAAGTCGCAATTGGTCACTCACAATGGTGTTTTGCTAAAAGAGCAAACTGGCTTAAAGAGCAATCCTGTGGAACACATTATGCTCTTTAAGCCAGTTACAACTGTACTAGGTTGGCAGGAGCCATGACACACAGCTGTCACACAGCACTTGAGTCTTGAACTGCTGACCTGCCAACCTTCCTGCCATCAAGCTCAGTCTCTTAACCACTAAGCCACCGTGGCCATCAATTGCCCTAAATCTGTTCTGTTTAAGAAAGCCTGTACATTCCACCATGTATTTAAATACTTGGGCTGTCTGCTCTTCCCTACTTTCTTGTAGTCTTATATTTCTACAGTAACACAATTAAAATTCTATTTGTACCAAAGTACAATTCCCAAATCAAGAGTTATCTGTAATTTCCCCTAGCTTGTAGGACTGAAAGTCAAGACTGGTTTTAGTATCAAAATGTGTATGTGTGCATGCTGTTTTTATGGGCATTCAGAATGTTCGAGATGATCCTATGACTACCAAGTATTAACCACTACTGTAGAAGACAATTGCAGCATGAGCAGAAAATTAAGGGCAACAAAGCCTTGCATCTGTGAAAACATTTTTCCATATATGGAACTGATGGCAGAAGCACAATTGGGTTAGGCTGCATTTCAAATTTTCTCTAAGGTTTTACTATTCAAATTGTGGTGCATTTTTTCAGTAGAAGGAATATAGGAAGCAGCATATGGTATGACTATAACACTCTGGATGCCCTATGAACATAGGTAATCACGGCTTTATAGTGGTATAAACATAATTCCCTAGTTCCTTTGCTACATTCTCTTCGCACCTGCCAGATTTTAGTTGGACAGGTTGTATGCCACATGATTTGATTGCAAGTTGCAAGTCTCAAAGCAATATTCATTAACAGTTCTCTCGCTATTGCCTTCTGTAGGTTAACTTCTCACTTAACAAAAGGTTTGACAGGGCTTCTGAATGAAATATATTGGCCCTCGTCCTTGGAAGAACCTTCCTGTAACTTCTACCCCCCACACCTTTTCAACAATGATGAGGAAGCCAGAATTTCTAAGGGACTAAGCTACAGGTTTTCATTTGATGTGTCACTTTAGGAAATTTCTGGAGATGCAACATGCCTCAGCTTGTTAGACCCCTGTGCAATTTCTATGCCTACTTCTCTAAGCCCCCTGCTCATACATGACCTTTACAAATGTCCATGTGAGAAGTGGGCTTTCATTGTTTTGGTGGATAACATTAGCCACATCTTCAGCTGGGGTTGTTATGGTGGCCTATGGTAATTTATTATTTATTTATTTATTGTTCACATTTATTATCCCGCCCCAATCGGGTATACCCGACTCTGGGCGGCTTACAAGACAAAACACAATCACAAACCCAACCCCATCCAATAAATACTAATAATTAAAATTTTAAAACTGTAAAAAGGATCATAAAAACAAGAAGTAAAAACCGGGAACAAACAACCCCGCGGAATAAAACCCACAGCAAGGGAAGCTATCCCTTAAATCAACCACCCTGTGTGGGATCCCACATACCTTGGTCCCCACACTTGTCCCGCCAGCCAGGTTTTTAAGCCCTTCCGGAAGGGCAGGAGCTCTGTTTGTAGGCGCAGTTCAGTTGGGAGAAGGTTCCAGAGGGCCGGGGCGAACACAGAGAAGGCCCTCTTCCTAGTGCTAGAGAGATGAGCCTCCCTAGCCGATGGAATAACAAGAGAGCCCCTCCGATCCGCCCTGGTGGGACGGACAGACGTTCTTAGGGTGACGCGGTCTCTTAGGTATCCTGGCCCACTACCATATAGGGCTTTAAAGGTAATAACCAGCACCTTGAATTGCACCTGGAGACATACTGGTAACCAGTGCAGCTCCCGGAGCAGTGGTGAGGCAAGAGCATAACACCCGCATCCCATCACTATCCGGGCCGCCGCATTTTGGACCAGCTGCAGTCTCCGAATGGTCACCAAGGGCAGCCCCATGTAGAGTGCATTACAGTAATCAAGTCTGGAGGTGACCAAAGCGTGTGTGACCATGAGCAAGGCGTCCCGGTCTAGGAGCGGGCGTAACTGCCGTATTACACGAAGTTGTGCAAAAGCCCTCCTGGCCACGACTGCCACCTGTTCTTCGAACAGTAGTCGTGAGTCCAGGAGGACCCCCAGATTACGCACTGGGTCTGTTTGGGGCAAAACTGCCCCATCCAGAACCAAAGTTGGTAACTCCCGAGATAACACAGGGCCCCTTACCCACAGCCACTCAGTCTTGCCGGGATTCAGCTGTAGCCCGTTGTCCCCCATCCAGACCTTAACAGCCTTCAGACACCTGGAAAGGACTTCCACTGCACCGCTTGGGTCCCCACGGGCGGAGATGTACAACTGGGTATCATCTGCATATTGTCTTCTTCAGCATCTAGGCCAGATGTGAAACTCATCTTTTGGTAAGTTCATTCTGCAGTTCATTCTCCAGTTCCTTTTGCCTGACCTAGTGTGAGAAAAATTAGCCGGCGACACGAGATTTGCCATTTCCAGGGTATGCCAGATTGTGTTTCAAAAATGCCACAATCTTTGAGGAAGCTCTTTCTGTGTACCCCACCTGTGGTAATGCAGTGCTAGGATAGTGGCAGAGCTGCTACCACTGCCTACTCACTGCCGAGAGATTCTTTCTGTTTGCCCACAATACTTAAGCCCTGAAAATCTTAAGAGCTAGACATCATTCACATTGCTGGCCAAGACACAATTAGAGTATGAGGGGTAAGTGGTAGTTTGGAAGAAAAAGAGCTATGTCAACTTCCCCTCTTTTCCCTGACCTCTCTCCCTGTGAGGATTGGGTTCTGACAAGACAAGAGGAAGGTGAGGGGAAACAGAATACACTTCTCTTCCTGGCTCAGGCATTGGGAAAGCTAAGTGTTCTTTGTGAACTGAAAGGTGTACAAGCTTTGTTTATTGGCTTGAGGTTTCCTTACCCCTGGAGAATTTGTATACTGTAATATATATGTTAAAGCTTGGAGATGTGTATTACCTGAGGTGAGAATATCTGGATCTTTGGACATCCTCAGAACCCAAGGTGATCCAAACCGACTCTTCTAATAAACTCTTGTCTCTATTGTACACACATATTCTGTGTTTCTATAAATTTTCTGAGAGGGAGACAGCAAGAGACATTACTCCAAGATCAAGGGACATTCATTCATTTGACATAGGGGGCATTTAGGTTTAAAACATTATTTTATATACAGTACTTTAAAACTTTTTTATTTATTTATTTATTTAACTTATATCCTGCTCCTCTAGAAGAGCTAACATCATACAATTCAATACAAACAGACACAAATATTAAAATTATTATATAAATATTAAAATATTAAAATTATTATATAAATACATCAAAACCCAAGAAACCCTAAAAAATCAAGTATAATAATAATTTTGTGTCAGAAATTATTCTGGGTTGAAAAGATTTTTGCGGAAAAATTCCACTTAGGGAATGCCCAAATGAGGTTCTTTTCATGTCCCCAAGAGCTGGGACAGAGATGGGTGCTCAATCCATCATGTAGTAACCAGGTTTTGAACTACTGACTTGCTAGCCTTCCAACTAACAAGGCGAGCTTCTTAACCACTGAGCTACTACAGCCCCATTGAAAGAATCAAGTACAGTAATACCTCATATAACATTAGTATCGAATAACACGAAAATCGCATAACATCAAGGAATCTGGGGGGAAGAATTGCATCAGATAACATTAAGATCCTATGGGATGCTTCAGATAACAACCGCGAAAGCCTGTGTGGTTACAATGTATCTCTATGGATCCCATAGAGGATCAGATAACACGAAAAATCATATAACACGAAGACTTGTGGAACCAGGTTTTAGTGTTATATGAGGTTTTACTGTATAGTAATACCTCAGATAACATTTGCATCAGATAATACTAAAACTGCATAATGTTAAGCAATCTGGGGGAAAAATTGCATTGCATAAAGATAAAATCCTATGGGATGCATCGGATAACGTTCGCTAAAGCCTGTGCCAGTTACAATGTATCTCTATGGAGTTTTAACGTTATCCGATGCATTCCATAGGATTTTATCCGATACAATTTCCCCCCCCCCCCCCGATTGCTTAACGTTATGTGGTTTTATGCATGCATCAGATAACATTAAAAATTGGATAACACTAAGACTTGTGGAACCAAGTTTTGGTGTTATGTGAGGTTTTACTGTACTTAAAAATCTTCAAAATCTTATTGAGCAGCAACCACAAAATGCTGTAAGTAAAGAAATCTCGTGTGACTCAGGGTGCAAATGATAAATCCTAAATAAATTTTTGATACATTTGGAGATGTGTCCCAAAATAGTAATATTAATGGAATAATTGAAAGGAGTGAAAAAAGAAAAAATATTATAATGGTAACAGCTTTGAGATTAGTTATTTTTAAAAATAATAATAATGGAAAATCAGCTATGAAATAGAATTAGAAGATTGGTAGAAAATATGGAATATAGCAATAAATGATAGATTGACATCAGAATTAAAATTACAAAAGGATTACTGTATTTTAAAAAATCAGTTTCTAGAGAAATATGAGGAGAATTCTTGAATATGTTTTAGTTAAGGGGAAAGGAGTAAAACCAGGGCAAGAATAGATATCATTTTGGAAAAGATGGACAAGAGAGATGTGTTTTTAATATACTTATCTGCTAAACTAAAGAATTAACCAAAGTTCAACATTTTCTCAATACATCTTTTTGTGCTTTCTATGTGCTTTCTTCTGAAAAGGAAACAGCACAACGTTTGGGACAGAGACAATGTGCACAAATGATGGTGTATCTGACATACACTCTGCTAGTCTAATGATCTTCCTTGCAAATGTGAAGCTTGAAAATTCTTCACTAAGATTCAGCATAAAGTCAAGATAGCCTAAATCAACACAAAAGAAGAATTTAATTCGCACCCTTTATATCCCTTAAATCAGATGTTACTCTAATGTATAAAGCTCTACATGATTTGAGTTCCAAATGATTTAAACAGATTATCCTGTATCCTATGAGAGGTAAGGGCTGCTCAAGGTTCCTCTCTATTTACGTAGTAACAAAATGCAAGGGCATTCTTTTCACCCACTAATCTAACCCTCAATCCTCAAATTGCTTCAGTCTCTAAGAAACGCTACTGCAAAATGTACAGTGGTCCAAATGGTTTATCTGTTTTGCACATGCCTACCTTGGATAGCATCCTAAAGAGCTTCTGCATAACAGAAAATTCTGCCAATGTAATAATGTAGGATGATGCCACTTCCATACATATTTCTATTGTGCAAGCAGAGGAAGGATTTGCTTCATGGAGATCATTTGCAAAATGGCAACATGTGTATCTTTTTAAAATTGTATCAGAGCATTGTGCAATTAAAAAAAATATGGATGTATGTGAAATACAAGCTGGCTGGATAGTTCGGTGGTTTAAGTATCTGGCTGTCGAGCCAGAGATTGGGAGTTCAATTCCCCACTGTGTCTTCTCAGAGAAGGGACAGCTTATGTAGCCTTGGGTAAGGTCCACAATCCTGGAGCACCCCCAGAAGAAAATAATGGTCTATCACTTCTGTGTCTTCCCTACCTAGAATACCCTGGAAAGGACTCCCTAAGGTCAGAATTGACTTGATGGCATGCAATTATTATTATATGAAATATAAATAAGATGTCTGTATAGTCAGTGCCCATTTGGAAGGCACACCAGTGGCAATGTTGTCAGTTATACTTTGGATGATTAAAAACCTAGTTTGGCCAAGAAGTCTTTGCCTGATGTGGAGTAATGAAGCTGAATATGTAATGGAAAGTTATCTTTTTGGGTGAAGCTGTGGGGGAAAATTTATAATATGGGTGACAACTAGTTAGTTGTGTGAACAGGGCATCTAGGAAGTTAATTCACTTGTGAAGACCCAAAGTATGCATACAATGAAAGAGGATGTCTATGAAAGCAACCTCGTAGTTTCATAGACTCAGGCTGAGGACGGAACTCCCAAAGAAGAAGTGAAAGTTTGGGTAAGGGGTTGAGATGGGTCATTTTAACACAGAGGTGTGAATGGAGGATAGGGACAATCTATATGATGTTGCAATGACAAGTATTTATTTCAAGCTTGCCTTTAGTCATTAAGTTAACTAAGAAGCTACAACAGATAGTTCTTCTTTGCTTCCTCTTTTATCTCATCAGGTGTCAAGGGAATAGTAGGTAGTAGGGTGGTAAAGTGTTAGACATGATTTGCACTTAGGTTAATTTCAACTGAGGAAGACTTGCATAATGTCTGCCTCATTTTGTCCTTCTTATGTCCACTAAGTAAAGACAACTGAAGATGAGGCAAGGTACAATGAGAAAGCAAGGATGTAACATCTTGACAAACCAACAAGCACAAGACCACCTAATCTGCCTCCACAGCTTCTGCGTCTTATCGGCTCATATTGGGCTAGTTCAATGGTTCCCAACGTGGGGCCCGTGCCCCACAGGGGGACTTCAATTTATTTATTTATTTTTCTGATTTCTATTGCTGCCCAACTCCAAAGACTCTGGGCTGCTCACAAAAAAGTAAAACCAGTCATATTTTTAAAACCAATTAGCGTAAGTCAGTACATTGGCTGATCAGTGCTTTGGGGAAT
The DNA here is from genome assembly GCA_030440675.1 of Furcifer pardalis. Classification (NCBI taxonomy): domain Eukaryota; kingdom Metazoa; phylum Chordata; class Lepidosauria; order Squamata; family Chamaeleonidae; genus Furcifer; species Furcifer pardalis. The sequence goes on from CP126894.1 coordinate 159,875,189, forward strand.
TGACTTAGGTTTCTGGGAATTGAAGTCCAAATCCCAAAGGTTGGGAAACAGTGGGCTAGTTAGTGATGTGTGTGTCCATCTACATGCCACTGCACAATCTTAACAACTCATTTCTTCTCCCACTCTAAATGATGAATCTGTATTTTATGTAGATGGTCATATTTGAAAATAAAATACTATTACCAAGACCCATATATTGCTCATTCACTACAAATCACTTTCTAAATTCTGTAAAGCAGTAGCCCAAGTTCTTCGAACCCTTCCATGTCTTTTCTCCCCATGTCTGAAGATCTTCTAGTAAAAAGTAGATTCATAGAAGCAATGTACTCTGGAAATCTCTGGGAGAAAAATTTCCACATACCCTTCTTCTGTTTGATCTGAAAGTTGTCCAGGCTTTCATGTGGCTTCTATGTATGTGGAAGGAAGGAAGGAAGGAAGGAAGGAAGGAAGGTGTACATAGATTACATTCACACAATTGGAGTGCATGACATCTTGTTTGATGCTGAGACTTGCATTCAAACTGCATCTATGTATGAGCTACAGTACAGTACCAGTACATTTGAACAACCAAAAATAGATAAATATCCTCAATCAGTCACCCTCCAGATGGACACATTGTATAGTCTCATCTTCACAACCTTGGCAACGCTGCTTCTTAATGATTTGCTTGTTGACTTAACCCTGGCCCTTGTTTGGTAGTTCTTGGTTATCTTTATCAGAAGACAATTTCATCCCTAGTTTAAGAATAGTTACAGATTCAGATTATACATGGAAACATACATACCTAGAAGGATCAGAATGCAAAAGACTTAAATAAAACTTAACAAACGACTAGTTCCCCACTGCAGAATGTGGGGAGGGCAATGCAGCAGATGGCAAAGTGCTAAACAGCACAGGAAGACATCAAGAACCACAGGAAAAGTATATTTCAGAAAGCTATAAGGGGGATCAAGGGATATTATGGCCAGCACCAAGTGTGAGGCAATCATCTGCACAACTATAAAATAACCTTCACCTTTTTTTCTGGCAGAGTCTGAAACTACAGTAAACAAACTCACAACGGGAAAGATACAAATGGTGCAGTATTACATATGAACTCATAAAAGAGGCTAGCGACTGTGTACTTACTGTCCTTCATAAAATCTGTCAACAGGCAAATGGGGAACCAGGGACTGGCCAAAGTATCCATGCAAAACAATCTACATCACACTATTGAAGGGAAAAATGAAAGGAGGGGGGAGATTATCAAAGAATGAGCTGCAAAAACAACAATAACAACAACAGGCACTGAATAATAAGATCACGTGCAGACTATGACAAAGTGATGTTCACTAAACTAAAGCAGGAGCAGCCTATGATCTCAATGAAGAAGGGGAAGTCACTCCTTTACACCCCAAAGCTGCAGACTGCCAATTTTTTGCTAATGAAGTATGAATTAGAAGACCACTGTAAGCTAGGAAGTTTAATTTCAATGACAAAGTCCAGTTCTTCCCTGCATAAAGAGACTAAATTGCAGACATCATGGAAAGTAGTTGAAGCTAACCAATGAAGTGCTATTTACATGTGTGGTCACATGCCTGTTATTTAACAGGCACACAACCAGAACTTAGTTAATCAGCCACAGTTAGCCACTGCAACATTATGATTTCATTTTCTTGTGTGGGGGAAAAAAAGCTAATGAGAATTTAATTTAAAAGAGTTTGCTTCAATCCAGGCTGATCTCTATGAGTATAAAACTGTACAATGCTGCATAAAATAGCCAGAAGTATAGCCTAGTTCAATGATTGCAAACCTTGGCACTGCAGGTGTTCTTGGTCTTCAATTACCAGAAGCCCAAGTCAGCACTCTTGCTGATAAGGGCTTCTGGGAATTGAAGTTTGAGAACATCCGGAATACCATGGTTCATGTGCTGACCATCAAACATGGTCACCGCACAGTGACGCTACACAGAGAGTCTATTCAAGGAGAGTCCAAAGAGCAAAGTCCAAAGAGCAAGCTGAGGTCTGGTTACCGGTAGTTCAAGTGAGCATCTAGTCCAAAGGATCTCCAGGGGTGTTATCAGGGTTGGTAGAGAAGTCAGGGTCATGTCAGACAGGTCAGGGTCTAGGCAGGCTATCTTAAGAGCTATCCAAAGTCAAGCAGGGCATCGGTCTTTGCACGGAAGAATTGTACCGACACTTGAATGCTGGAACAACCTTGCTTAAGAGCCTCCTAGCTAATGGGTATCAGCTGGGAGCCTTCTCTGGGAGTGAGTTCTAGCTTGCTTGCATCTCAGCTGCAGCTCCTTTCTACACCTTTCCCTGGTTAAGGGCTGATCACTGTCAGAGTCAGACTTTTGGTCTGACAGGTCATCTGCCTGGGGAAACAGAGTCGGGCCATAAGCAGGCTGAGATTCCTGGTTCAGGACATTCTCAGGTTCAGGTACAGGCAAAACTGGGCTGGGCATAGGAAGTGCCTCCTGATCCAGGTGATCTTCTGAGTCTGAGGAGGACTGGATCACAACAGTTCACCATCACTGGCCTAGTTCTATGTTCTCCCACTAGACCTTAAATGGCCACTGATTCAGAATGGTAGAGAATCTAGGTATGTCTATCTTCATCTTATTTACTGTGGATTCACATTCTCCTTGAGCAGTGCCGATCCTACCAAACACAACAGTTTAGAATCTCTTTCAGCAGAAAGACAAGCTCAACATTAAGTAAATACAGACATAAATTGCTGTGTGTATATACAAGTGAATGTGTCCCCAAGTGTCTGCTTCCCTTTTCCTCCCTCTCATATCTCCTATATTGCCACTTTTCACATCTTATATAAACCTGCTGCAAAGTTACAGCCATTTTGAAGTGAATAAGAGTACCTTTGGAAATCTTAATTTTTACCTTGCAATGAATCTCAGATATTCTAGGTTGTGTTGGGATAGATGGGGCCTGGTTCAAATCAACATCCAAACCAAACTGTGGGATCTGTGCAGAGTTCTGATAGGAGCACCATTCAATGCTAATGTGGAGCTTTCTAACTCAGGCTTTTTATAATTAAGCATTCAAACCCCTGATAAGCAGAGATATTAGTTTGGCTCCTTCCACATTCCTATTTTGTTATTCTCAAGCGTGTTTTTTTTTTTTTAAAAAAAAATTCTGAATATGAAGAATTTTGCAATGTCTGGAAATAATCTTGTTGAAAAATGAACTTAATGCACTTTCCTGCTTCTGGCATATGCTTTCAAAACCACACTGGAACTTCATATGAGAGATTACAGGCAAAAGCTGACTGATCCTACATTTCTTAGATGGGGAGAATAGCTTAACAATACTAAGCAAGAAAGATGTACCACCATACCTACCAAGCACCTCAAGAGTTTGATGGGGAACTGGAATGCTCAGGCCTCAGTTAAAAGGCATCTTTTTCACCTCCAGTTTGCTGAAGCTACCTCTTAATCAATGTCGCCTTGTCTATAGCCATTACAGTAGCCCAACACACTCTTAAAGGGTGAAATCTAGGAACATATATCTATGCTTGTCAAAGGCAAACTTGAATTTACATTCTCCTCATCCAAGTATGGGACTGCAGTGGCTCAAGTGGTTAAGATGCTGACTGGAAGGTTGGCAGGTCAGCAGTTCGATTCCTGAGTACTGCAGGATGGAGTGAGCTCCCATCTCTGTCCCAGCTCCTGCCAACCTAGCAGTTTGAAAGCAAGAAATTGCAAGTAGATAAACAGGGACCCCTTTGGTGGGAAGATAAACAGCATTCTGTGTATGCCACATGTTGAGTCTCACCTGCCACATGTCCATGGAAACCTCTGCAGACACAGACTTCACTGGCTCTTTGGCTATAAACAGAGATGATCACTGAACCCTTGAGTAGGAGGACATGGCTGGCTTTCGAGCCAGGGTGCACCCTTACCTTTACCATCCCAGTACAATTGGTTCAGCTTGCCTATATTAAGATCATGTTGCATATGATTTTGGATAGGTAAATCTGTCAGTTTTGCTTTTTCTTATGCTCATTTCAAAAATGAAGTTCATTCCCTCTCAATCTTGTCTTGGGCCACAATCTTATTGAAAATTTTATTGAAAACTCCTGACTTGTGAGGGGCCTGGTAGTGCAAAACCTGATACTAGAGCAGGCAAATTCCTGTTCACCTCTCTAGCTCAGAGTAGCAAATCTCCTAGCATAGGCCAGCCAAATCAGGGGCCATCACTGTGATCATTTCCAACTCTATATCCAGGAACAGAAGTTGGTCATAAAGCAGGGCTGTCCCACACTGTACGCTGCATGCCTTGCTGTTTTGCCCAAATTGTGTTGAGCATACAGTCTTCACCTCATCCAATAATGCCCAGAGGGATTCATTTCTACCACCCTAACTCTGCACTACCAGCCATATTACTTTTGTGACCTATTTAAAGACAATGCCCCTAAGAGCCCTCAATATCCCACAATGCAAGAATGGGATTATTATTATTATTATTATTATTATTATTATTATTATTATTATTATTATTATTATTATTATTATTATTATTATTATTATTATTATTATTATTATTATTGATTTATTTATTGATTTATTTATTAGTCAGATTTATATTCCTCCCTACTCACACAAGCGATTCAGGGCGGAGCACAACAGACATAAACCCCTAAAAACACAAAAAGAATAAAGTAAAATTAAAACCCATTTAAAAACAGCTTCTCATTCCCTACACTAACCCAGGATGTTAAATAAGCCCAGTGTGTGTGTGTGTGTCAGTAAACCCTCATTACCCTACAGCAGTGTTTCCCAAATGCTGGTTTTTGGACTTCAATTCCCAGAAGCTTAAGTCATTTCCCTAAAGCACTGATCAGCCAATGTACTGACTTAGGCTTCTGGGAATTGAAGTCCACTAGTAGTCTGTGTACCCCTTGTTGGGAACCACTGCCCTACAGTGTAGGGTAATGAGGGTTTACTGACACCACCACCCCCTGGCAGATGGTGATTGCAGCCATGGCTGACAAGAATGGTGTAGGACCATTTTTGCCAGCCATGGCTGCAATCACCATCTGCAGTAATCTTGGATGCTAAGAATGTAAAGTCTGTCACTGGTTCTACTTCTTTCCCATCTATTATTATTGTTGTTGTTGTTGTTGTTGTTGTTGTTGTTTATTTTTTATTTTATTTTATTTTATTTTATTTGTACTCCGCCCTCCTCTGAAGACCCAGGGTGGCTTTACAACTAAAAGCAATTAAAACATATTACATAAAACAGGTTAAAATTAGCTTAAAATTAAAAGTTAAAGTTAAAAACGAGGAGAAAAGTGGGGTATTCAAAAGAGCCAGGCGGCTGAATTGACCGTCTGGCCCACTCCCCACACCTGCCCTGCCAGCCAGGTCTTCACTCCTTTCCTAAAGGGCAGCAACTCTGTCTGGAGACGCAACTCCATTGACAAGAGGATCCACAGAGCCAGAGCGGACACAGGAAAGGCTGTCCTTCTTATGCTACAGAGATATGAGATGAGGGATAGGTGAAAAGTGACCTGGAATCATTTCTTAAATCTGCCAAACAAGAAAACAAGCCAAAAAATCAGCAGAGTTTAGGAGGGTGCATTTTGATCCAATATGAAAAAAGAGCCCTTCTTGACCATTTTTGTCTTCCTCTTCTTTTTTCTATTTTTTTTTTTTAGAAAAAATGAATATAAGTGAAATACTGGGCCAGTTGCACTAATCAAATTCAACTAGTACAGTACAGCTGTCCCCAATAAGAAGAAGGGATATGTTGTAGCTGATTGCCAAGTAAGTGTTTAGGATACAGGTTTCCAACCTTTTCAAGCTGGGGGATGGGTCACAATATCTCAGTCAGCTTCGAGGGCCAGACAGCCATTTTGCCCTGGCTGAATGATGGGGGTGGCCATTTTGTCCCAATAGCTTCAAAGGGTGGTGACCATTTTGTTTCTTGAATGCCCTTGGAGGGGTTGGGGGCCACATGAAATGGTGCTGGGGGCTGGATCCAGCCCACAGGCCTTAGATTGGGAACCCCTGGTTTAGGAAGTAGTAGTGTTCTCACTTTCTCTCAGAAAAGTTCAGCACTAGAACAGTTGAATATCAAATGCAGAATTTTAAGAAGCAGCCACTCAAAGCTTGATGGACTTGTCAGTCTCCATTTCTCAATTTGTCCATCTTCATTTCTCATTTACCTCACTTTTATTCTTCTCAAATTCTTTGCATCCTGTCCATGAAGACATTTGCAAATTTTAGCGATCCTATTAAAAGCAAATGGGAATTAAGTTTTCATCATCTCCTCTACTTGATGCAGCAAACTAGATTACTATATATGCAGCCATGCTTTCTTGTAACAAATATTCTAGGCACAATCAAACCAATAGCATTAGTCAAGAATCAGTGAAAGAATTTAGAAATGTTTGATTCCAGTGGAAGTCAACCACAACTCACATCTGCTGGATGATATCTATAAAAAGCCCATGGCATTCACCTGTCTTTAAATGGCCATGAATGCTGCACCATCATGCAGTCAGATGTCACGTTGAATGGAACAGAGCAAGCACAATGAACACACTTCTAAGAGAGAGAGAGAGAGATCTTGCTATTGGCACCTGTTTCTGTTGCCCAAAAGAAGCTACAGTTTTTCACTGCTATGCAAGCATTGACAAAATAGCCCCTTTGAGGGTATTTGGAAATATGGAACATGCATTTCAGGAAATGAAATGTTTTTGGCCATGTACATTCAGAGGAGATGAAGAACAAGGCTCAGATTGAATGTGCTGCAGTCGGTTGCTCTCAGCTTGAATCTTACTGAGATGATCGGCTGCCGAGACGACCAGATGATCAAAGCAAGAAAAGAAGTGGAGGCTACAGCATTTACCCATTAGAGGCTGAGAGTTTTCATTGCACAAGACAGCAAGTAGTTAAGGAATTAAGCAAATAAAAGAATGAATATTTTCTTCACTTTTGAAATTAGATGAAGGGGAGGAGTAGGGAATATGATTGGGGAGAATATATGACTCAGTGAACAGAAATGTTCACAAAAATTAGCTGCTGTAAAAGAGAAAATATTTTTAAAATCCCGAAAAGTTCCTTATCTATTGGTCTTAATGGGTTGTCGACTAGTATTTCCATGACTGGCTCTTGGAGGAGGATAGTTTTTCTTTCTCCCCGCAACCTTCACTTACTCTAAAATCAGACAGCATACTTCAGATGACACAGAAGGCTGTGGAGGAAGGAAAGATACTGGCTGCACTAGTTGACATCCACTAGTGTACCACTGGTCTCATTTTCCCTCATCAGTAGCTATGCCAGCTAGGACTGATGGGAGTTGCAGACCCACAACAAGCTGCCCAAACCTGCATTGATATTTCCATAAAGCTGGGAAGAGACAAGATCTTAAGGAGATGTTTGCCTCATATAACTTCTATTTAGAGTCTAAATTTTAGACTATCATGGAAATGCATGGTATAGGTTTCATTGCAATTCACTCATAAGCAACCTGGAGTTGGCATGTTAAAACTTACTGTCAAATCAGAACATGTCCTCACGTGCCTTGAGCTGCTTTAAGGGAAGCACTAGGCATCTGCCAAGCCTGTTCTGTGTCTCAAAACTGACATCATGTACTCTACCCCACTTGAGTAGTGCTCTCAAACAAATGGCAATTAAAAACCAAAACCAGAACCCTAAAGAGGGCTTCAGCATCCTGTCTGAGATATCATCTTAACCACTTCCTACTTAAAGGAGCTTGGCCTTTTCTGAAGGAGAGGCAGTTCTTAGGGTGTTCCGAGACAGTCTTCTCTATTTTCTTCCACTCTTCCTTGACTGATCCTGAGACATCTGGTAAATGAATGGTCTACACCACAACTGAAGCATTTATGCCAGTACTTTCATAGTCCAAGAGATTTCAAGCACTTTGGGTGCTGAAATCCCAGTGCAGCAGGCAGGACTGAACCCCCTTGCTATTCGTGGGTGCATAGAGTGAGTGACTGATTTGTTCTGTTTATAATATGACATCTGTCTGATCTGAGTGTGCCTCATTGGGAGTCATGATATAAAGGCAGATCCATGGCAGTTTCTCATTCCAACAGTCCTCAAGGACTGAAAATATCTGAGTGTCACAGGTAGAGCCTGTTACATCTCATGCATTTTGCAAATAAGCTTGTTTTGAACACAAAGTAATAAACATAGAGGCTTCATTTGCACATCTGATTTCTGAGACAGAAAGGTCTGTCTGGGTCATATATCTGGAACACTAATGGATTCAATTCCTGGTTATGGATTCTCTAAGTTAAATCAGTTTGGCCCTGTGTAACCCTGACAGGGTAGCTGAAACAATTAAGAGAGATATAGAAAAAGTAGCCCAGAAAATGAAAGCAGTTTTAAATTGTAACTTGGAAAAATAGTGTACAGTAAAACCTCGAATAACACTAAAACTTGGTTCCACAAGTCTTGGTGTTATCCGATTTTTAGTGTTATCCAGGCAAAATGTTAAAAGTAAGGAATGGGGGGAGGAGAGGGAAAGGACAAAGAGGAACAGAAGGTTGGATCTTAAGTCTTTGTTGTCTACATATTGTTTCAGAATATAATGGAAGAGTGGTGCTCCAGACAAAGGAGTGTCTCTTGATCACATATCAGAAAACAAAACAAAATAAACAAAACAAAATAAAAAACACTGTAGCACTTTAAAAACTAACTGCTATATTTTTATTGTTAGCTTTCGTGGATCAAGTTCACTCCTTCAGACAAGGAGTGAAACTTACAGGCATGGTTTTTATGCACCAAATTCAGGGGTCAAAGGGAGAAGGGTGTGTTCAAGCAAAATGACAGACGAGCAAGCACAACAATACAGCTTCCCACAGCCATCAGCAACAATAGATTATCACTTTATCACATATTTAATTGATGTTACCATTCACCCAGGTTAGTTCATAGACAACAAGAACTGGAATTTAGAATCTTGTACACCTCCAACTTCGACAATACAAGTCCCACACACTGAACTCAAAGCTGTACTGATCTTATCTGAGTAGATGAATCAGTGGGAATGACAGCCACCAATTTTCCAAATTGTCATTAATTTTATATTACAGGTTAGGTAATGAAACTAAACTTTGCGCCAAATATAACAACATTGGTGATTAAGAATAGAAGGTAAAAAAAGGGTGAGCAGAAGATGAGGTGTTTCAGATCTTTTAGCTCACCCTCCACCCAAAAACATAATTTTGCCCTCAAAATGAGAAAAGGTGAATAAAATACTTCAAAGGTAAGGAAGTCTTCAGAGGTACAATTTATACCATGTGAAACTTCAGTGAAGTATATGTTATGATTCAACTTATTCACTAATTAGGAATAATCTTCTGATCTTCAGGCACCATGCAGATAAAAAGCAGGCATCACACAGCTTCCAACTAGTTGTATGAAATTGTGAAGACCCCCACCACCTTCTCTTCTCTTCTCTAGTTTAATCAAGGCTGCCTTTTCAATGATGTTTGACAGAAACATTAGATGAAACAAAAATTATATTTGTATCTGAAAGTTTATTTAGTTATGCATAAATACAGATTAGAGAAAAATTCCAAAGTTTTGCCAATGTGGTAGATTTGTATGTTACATACTGGTAATTGGTTTTCTCCCTGTTCTGTAAACTGCCCCTCTAATAAGAATAGTTTGAACTGAGTAACAACATCCAGGAAATCAAGAACAACAGAATACCTTGTGGTACTATATAGAATGACTGAAATCCTGCTAAGTAATGTGTTCAGTCATATAGAGCAGGTCAATTGAATCACTGGGAAGTTGGTGAGTCAGATTTTTTGCAAGTTGCATTGAGTCAATTTTCTTTGATGAAGTAAGTCATGACTACTGTAGACCTATTTGAATCAATGGAACTTACAAAGTAGTTGACTCACCAAATCTCACTGATTTAACAAGCCTACTTTAGTACAACTTCCTGTGCTAAGCAACAGAATTTCATTTAATGTCTTTTAGTCCACACCATCAAATCAAATAAATATTTTCATAGTTGGTAGATTATAATGCTAATGGTATTATACTGGTAATGTATGGTTGTGGGAACTGGGCTATATGTTTAGCAGTACAATTAGGAAACAATTAGGAAAGCTGGGCACAGAAGAGATGTGGTGTTGGAGGGGGTTTTTGAGAGTCCCCTGGATGGGGAGGAGAACAAACAGGTCAATCTTAGAAGAAATTAACCGTGACTGCTCTTTAGAAGGTCAAATAGTAAAGATGAAGCTAAAGTACATTGGACATCAAATGAGAAGAGAAGATTCACTTGAGAAACCCTTGATGCTGGGAAAGGTGGAGGGCAAAAGAAGAAGGGGGCAGCCAAAAATGTGATGGCTAGATGGCATTGTAGATGCAATGGGCACAGAGCTGGACAGGTTGAGGATGATGATGGAGGACATAGGTGTCTGGTCAACAATGGTCCATGGGGTTGCAAAGGGTCAGTATCGACTGTGCAACTGAACAACAACAGATTATAATGTACATAGTTGGTGTGGTGGATAAGAAGTTGAATTCACTTTGCTCAGAGAGAACCCATGCAAGAACAACAGACACAAACAATATCTGCTAGTTGCCATTAACTAACAGTGGATTGGGTGGTGAGACATGTTTTTACTGATGATCTGATTAACAAAGAGAGTGCAATAAGAAGTTTATGTTTCATTTCAGGTCTCATAAATTAGAGCTGAGCCTCTTGATGAATTTTGCTTCAGCAATGTTTGCATTATAATTTGTCTTTGATCTATTCTTCTCCAAGTATGACTACCCTAAGTTCAGCTATAAAGCCTCACATGTTCTGTAACATTAGCAAAGAAAAGCAGCATGACAGTTTGGGTTGGCTTCTTCATTTCTGCAAGTAGTAGCATATTTTGCCTTATATACCTTAAGTAGCATGTTGTTTATGCTGTGTAGAATGATACTGTTGAATGTAGGCCAGAGGACACAGGAGGCTGAAATATTCTGCCATTTATATTTACAGTATGTAGGTTTGTGTTTGTAATACTGTATTGCCTTTTCTGACTACACTTTGGCAGGCCCAATGGTAGTTTTGTCTAGGTCAGGATGGGGAGTTGAGAAACTGAATAATGACTTGGTCTTAGTGCATTTAGGATGGAAGCTAGTGGCTTTTGGTAGAACTAGGGCAAAGAGCAATGCAAAAGTTATTTATCTTAAGAATGTGTGATAAGCCACTGTACTTCATTTCTGATAAGAATTTTTCAATAGTCAGACATTGTTCGTGGAGTTAGTGCAAAAAAATATCTATTTTAGAGATGTGTGAGAAGCCAGTTTACTTCATTTTTTGATAAGAATTTTTCAGTAGTCAGACATTTGTTCATAAGTCTATGAAAAGTTAAGAGTAAGTAAGTGAAATTTTATTAAAGCCAGAGATCAGCAAGGCAATTGATTTTATTTTATTTTTAAAATCAAGTTAAGGATGGGCAATTTTGTCTGCTTCACTATCTCTCATTTTAAATGTTGTTAACATTTCTGATAAAGAATGAACTGAATTGAAGTTGTCACCTAATCCTAAAGGTGACGGATGAATCAATCAATTTCATTTTTTTTAAAAAGTAACTACTTTGCTTGTGTCATCTTTGCAAATCAGGAGGAGGGATGGATATAATCTGGTCCTCTACCAAAAGAAATAATGGAAAAGAATTTTGCAGGCGATCTCAATAATATCCTTGAAGCAGGAATAATGTTTTATACCAAATGGCGTCCAGTGTTTGTGTGTGTTACTTGTTACAATTTGAAAATAACCAGGATGAAGTCCTGTATAGTGCTCATTAAACTAGGTTGTCTATTGATTTGTTTCTGGAATAGGCATGGGATTTTCCAATTTCTTGAACTTAAAAAAAATCATTCCTTACAGAAGTGACTAAACTCTGTGGGAGCTGCAAGGAATTAGGAACCTGAGAGATTTTTGAATGGCACTCTGTATACCTAATGTACAGTATTTTTCACAGGAAAAAATGACTGATCGAGCCTTAATTCCTCACCTATGCATACCTGGGAGGACTTTTTTTTTGTTTTTGGTTAAAGTTCCCAGAATTCTGCTTTAAGGAATTTGTAGTAAATTCTCTGGCTTGGAATTCAAGAAATCCTACAGCCCCAAAACTTTGGAAGAGTTCATTAAGTTGAGAAGCCTAAATTTTCAGGGACAAGAAATTTAATGAGTATTCTTCACATCCTTACATCATTTATAGATACCAATTAAGATACCAATTTATAGATACCAATGTAGTTGTGGATGAAGAATTGCACAGCTCATCGCTAGACTTTTTACCTGCCACTTACCCACCATTTGCTAGTGAACTGGACCCCATGCTGGTGGAAACAAAACAAAGAGAAAGAGCTACAGAGCCACAGAGACAAAGTTCTATATCAAAGCTCCCTCCCTCCCTCTGGGCCCTGCCAGCCTCACCCAGAGTTTGATAAAAGACTGTCGGCTGTGGGCTGTGTGAGGATGCTCCCGCCCTCCCTCCGGACCCCGCCAGCCTCTTCCAGAGGAGGAGAAATTTCCGACGGCGGTGGGTGGTCAGAGGATGCTCCCTCCCTCCCTCCGGGCCCTGCCAGCTTCACCCGGAGGAGGAATTGCTGCTAACTGCGGGTAGTAGAAGGATGTTGCAGGTATTATATCTGACTATATTGTTATATTGTAGGTGCTGGATTGTATTTTTATATTGTAATTGTTCCATCATATAGCTACGTTGTATTGCTGGATTGTATTTCTACATTGTTTTTGCTGATTGTATTGCTATATTGCTTTGTTTGATTGCATTATCCCATTATTGTTGTTTTTTACTATGCAGCATTGTTATGCTCTATTGTTAGCTGCCCAGAGTCACTCTGCAATTGGGGCAGCATACAAATCTAAAAATTAAATTAAATTAATAATCAGAGACAGACAGTTAATTCTTTTCCCCAATAACAGATAACAGAATTGTAGAATAATTGAGTCGGAAGGAGCCTATGAAGCCATTGATTCCAACCTCCTGCTTAATATACACTTCAGTTGTTTTGCAGTGTACCTTTTGTGTTACCTAAAATGTTGCTAGTTTTATTTATGGTGAAGGAAGAAAAACACATACTAGGAGTGATGGCCTGTGCTGCTGTCTCATATTTCTTATGGGTGTTATGGTGACACCACTTTGGATGGGGTGACAGTGTGTTTTGTTTCAAAAGCTACCAACCTGTAGCTTTCAGATTAAAAAACAACAACTAAAATGCCTAGTCATTTGGGGGAATGGAAAAGTAGATACTTATTGTTTAAAAACAACAACAAATACCTCTAACAGTACAGTAATTAAATATATTGTTGGGTCTTGGAACGACAGCCGCAAATAATATAGTTTCAAGCAGTAATGTCGCATGGATTTCAGCCACCGAGGCTTAAGCCAAATTTGTCCCCTCATTCTGGGAATTGTAGTCCAAGAACAACCATAGCCCAAAAAGTGCGGCCTGGGGTGGGCCGCCCTCTGTCCCCCCCCTACCCTACGCCACTGGTTTCAAGGTAACTTTCCAAGTTTACTGCTTGTTGTTAGGGCTATTATCTTTTACATTGGTATGAAATGGCTTTAAAATATTCCTCGTGCTTGGCATTAATTTGCTTCTTTCTCTCTTGTGTATGATTAATATGATTAAACACCTTTTCCCTCTTAATGTTGATTTTGCAAAACATTTTTTTTAAAAATTGGGCAACCCTATGAAAACATCAGCTGAGGCGGGAACTTTTTCCTCCTCATGGACAACATAGTCTAATGTTTCAATTGATCTTCCTTGTTGTCTGTCTCTTTTCAAAATTGGTATTATAAGCAAGGTTTTGCTTCTGTCTCAGAAAATAAATGAATCCTTTTCTTATCATGTCTACTTTTTTAAAAAAGAAAAAAGGCTTTGGAAGTAAGTAATTGAGGAAGAGATAAATACAGAAATTCAGGGTATGATGTGGGCAAAGCTAAACAATTTGAAGTTTCATTGATTTCAGATGAGAATTATACGTATGCTTATATAATGGGACTGAGAAGGAATTCAGTTTGGGTAGATCATGCCTTAAATATTATCAGTTTTTTAACATTTACAATTGTAAAAACAATCAGTGCCAGCCCAGTGGTCATTACAGTCTTTTACACTGCCTTGTTGTGCTTTCTTTCTTTCTTGGGAGGTGAACTAAGAAGTTTTTATTTTCAACTGTATATGAAGAGAATTTATTGATTTCAGCTATTATAGTTGTATGTAGTCTGGAGAACAGGACCTGGGCATCTTGGTCTTTACTTCAATTCATTGTGTTGTATCCCATTTAGTTAGTTAGTTATATCCCACCTTTCTTCCTTGTATAATGCAATATGAATGAACTCCCTTGCGCACACATGCACGCGCACACATGTAGTTCCTCCCACCAGAAGAGAAAGTAAAATGTGCATGTATGTGTGCAAAACGCACCCGTGCATGCGCAGAACGCTGCCATAAACACGTTTACAACATCTGTGGGTCATTTACGACAGTGTTCCATGCATGCACTGGCATGTTCTGTGCACGTGCATGTGTGTTTTACTTCTGCTTCTGGAAGCGGCATGGGCTGTGCAGGCTGGATTAATTGGCTCAGCATGCTGTAGTTTGGGCACCCCTGTTTTAGACCATCTTGACTGATGCCATTGGTATTGTCATCATTCAGGCTTCCCTTTGCTATGTAAAGCTTGGCATCATTTCTCCTGCTGGCAACACTGGCATGATATATCAGACCATTTCCTGGTGTTTTGAATCATGAATACAAAAGTACAGTCAAACCTCGCATAAAGAGTGCCTCGCTTAAAGAGTAACTCGCTTAAAGAGCAGAATTTCCTCTGAATGTTCACTTTGCTTAATAAATTAAACCAACCAAAAACTCGCTAAACAAGTAAATCAGGATTTGCAATCTCCCCGACAACTGGTCACTTTCAATGGTGTTTCGCTTAAAGAGCAAACTCGCTTAAAGAGCAATCCTGTGGAACGCATTATGCTCTTTAAGCGAGGTATAACTGTACAATATACCACATGTATAAACCATAGGGGTTTTTTAAAAGAATTTCCTGACTTCATAAAATGGAACTTAAAATATGCATACATTAAACAAAACTTGATCCCAACTTACCAGAAAATACAATATTGCTAGGAAGTAGGAGGAAGAGGAGGATGAGAAAACAACCTAACATGAGAGGCTGTTGACCTATAGTAGATGACAATATAAAAATATTAGTATATTGTTGCAAGATCTGAGCAGATCTGTTAGCATGATATTTTAGAAGTCATTAACTCATACACACACTCATGACATCATAAGTGACTTGATGCATAACATCTCTGTGTTTTTTTAATATTTGATCATAGAAAATTCTGATGTCAAAACCTCTCAGATTTCTATTGCCTTTCCAGGCTATGCTAGTAAGGCTGAAGTAAAATATAAGAGGGCTTGCTATTTTTCTTCCTTGGAGTTTGGATGCCCATTGCCCCATGCCCACTGAACCATTCCATGCCCACTGCACACCTTCTGTTTCCACTCTCTAGTGCTAGATTTCTGATATTAGAGGGGAGCAGCTGCAGAGATACAGCAGGGAAGGGGTAAGAAATCCAATCCCAGTCAAATGACTTCTGGGATGCTCTTCAGCAGACCATACTACTGAAGCCTAAGTGATTTAATCATCATTTAAGTAATTGGACATACTCTAATGTCCTGGATATCTTATAATACTGAAGATGACTTCCAACAAGACCTGACCTAACATGAGTATTATTTTTTTTGAGATTTGGAAGTGGGTATGATTGGTATTCTAATGTGGGCCATCTCTTTTCTACTCTACTGCACTCTAGCTCCCCATGGATTACTGCAAGAACCCCATAAGCATACCGATCAGCTCATCAGCTCTAGGCCAAATCCCAGTCAGTGTCGACCACAACAAAATGTGGCAAGTAATTAAAGAGATGGGAATACTGGAACACCTTATATACCTCTTGAGAAATCTGTACATGAATCAAGAAGCAACAGTTAGGACAGAATACGGAAGGACAGAGTGGTTTGGAATAGGAAAAGGAGTAAGACAAGGCTGCATTTTGTCACCCTGCTTATTCAACTTATACACAGAGCACATAATGAGCAATGCAGGGATGGAGGAATCACAATTTGGGATCAAAATTGCTGGGAGAAACATCAACAATTTGAGATATGCAGATGATGGGCATAGAGCTGAGCGAGTTGTGGAGAAGTGCCTGGCAGACAGTGGTCCATGGGGTCACAAAGGGTCGGAATCGACTGTGCGACTGAACAAAAAAAACTATAATTGATGATAGGAAAACTATAACAATCACATCTTGGTTGTTTTTGTTCTATACATTTCTTATTTATTTCATCACTGAATGTAGTAATTGGTCCGCCATTGTGACGCAGCATACACTATGGAGAAGAGACAGAGATTAAAAATGGATGGGTCAGAGTAGTGATAATAAGACAAGATTAATGCTAATAATAATTGGTACCACAGCTTTGAATGCAGTGATGGAAACTCTCAGAAGGCAGTGATGAAATGAGAGAGTAACAACCCAGTCTAAAAATGCATCAAGAAAAAGCAACTGGAGAGAGAAATGTTTTAAGTAAGATTTGGCAAATCTGTCCAGTTTGTTTCCATGATCTTTTCCTTCTCCCTGGCTCCATGTCCATTCTTTATAAATTCCAATTCTTTTTAACACAGAAAAAAAAATCCATAGTTCATATTTTTTCCAAGCTGTCATCTTAATAGACTTTTTAAATGGATGTACAGTCTTTCTGTTAGCATTAAGCATGTCTTTGCATCTTTTATAAGTGTACACAAAACATTTTTCTTTCATTCTCATAATGCATTTTTTCTCTCAACCCCCCCCCCCGAAGAATGCACTATGAGCCTGAAAATGTATCACTTTCCTCTTTCAAATCATCCTGTGATATTCTGGAAGAGGAGAATCAGGTTAAAAGGTCATTAAATGCAGCGGTGGGCATCAGCAGGTTTGCACCATTTTTGCCAGAACCAGTAGCAGAAATTCTGGTTGGCTCCACCCATCCAAGTTTTGAAATAAAGTACAGTAATACCTCGGATAACGCTAAGACTTGGTTCCACAAGTCTTGGTGTTATCCGATTTTTAGTGTTATCCGATCCATGCTAAAATCCTATTGGACGGATTGGATAACGTTAAAGCTCCATAGAGATACATTGTAACTGCACAGGCTTTAGCGGTTGTTATCCAATCCATCCCATAGGGCCTTAACGTTATTCGATCCAATTCTCCTCCCCAAATTACTTAATGTTATGCGATTTTAGCGTTATCCGAGGTAAACGTTATCCGAGGTATTACTGTAGTCCTAATTTGAGTGCAACTCAGGGGTTTTTCCCTGGCCTTGCCCACCATACCATACCCATAGTGTGGTAGTAAACTTTTTTTGAGCCCACCACTGATTAAATGCCTTGCCTGTCCTTAATTTTCAGGCCCATATGAATTCTTGTAATGAATGAGCCACACCTCACCTCATTCATTCAGAAAGTAACATCTACATGTAACTACTTCTACAAGTAACTTCCTAGATGTCAGGAAACGACATCTTTTTCCTAATGTTCTCAAAGCTTGGTCAGGTTGTAGTTTCAAATAGGCCTCGGAAAAAATCCTTTGTCTTCTCTGAGCCTCAAGGCTGTGTCACAGACAGCCTGTTTTTCAGTATTTCTTATCTTTCTAAGCTAGCTGGAATCCATGTTTTGTCTAAATGCCAGAGCACTCTCTGTGCATGTGTGTAAACAATATATTGTTTTGAGAAAGTTATTCTCTGTTGTTCTCTGTTACCTGATTGGCTAAAGCTAAACCACCTGACTGAAAATTCTCCATGTCAGGGAGAAACTGGGGAGTTCATTTTCTGCCTCTTCATGGATTAAGACCTGTTTTTTGATTTGAGAGCTTTTTGTTTCTGGATCTCTATGGGCTAACATTCTTTAGCCTAGGAGCTATGCATTTTTGCTCCTTAAAAATGGTTACCTAGATTACCTGTGGACTGTATTGGACTGACTTATGCTACTGACTTTTATGCTTTATGAACCTGATCAATAAATCTTCATCATTTTCTTGAACAACGTGTCTTCATTGGACTAAAAGGGTAAGAGAAGCATTGCATTTCACACACAAGCCTTTGAACACGCTACCCAATTAAACCTCCTTGTGGATGATAAGCAGCTGTAAAGTTTTTATTGCCGGCCAGCCCGCCCTTTGGATGCTTTGGTTAAGGGAGGTTACCAGAGAGAGGGCCAGCTGGTAAGTGACACCATGCTACATGATTTGCACCTTCACTGTGCTGTGTGAATACTCAAGAATTTTAGGAATATAGAGAATCACAACCTACAAACACTGCATAGTGTTTCCAGAAGAGGACTCTCTCTACAGTAGAACCCCATATAACGAATGCCTCGTACAGTGAAAAAAGTCATACAATGAAGAGGATTTGAAAAAACCATTGTGTCCCATATAATGAAAATTTGGGGGGTGGACAACCATTTTGCCTTCCTCCACCACATGGCACTTCCAGGTGTGGTGGAGATGGGGGGCACATGAAATGGTGCCATGGACCACATCCAGCCCATGGGCCCCAGGTTGAGAATCCCTGATTTAATGACTGTAACAGGTTTTCTAGCTAAGATTACCAAATCTTGAAGAATAAGCTAAAACAACTGCATCTTAAACTAATCTTGTGAGTTTTTAAAAATCATTTCCAACTATAAAATCATTTCCAACTATAAATGCAAGAAACATCTATGTTTCTGTAAATCTCCAGGTGGGTGGGTGCATCTCAGGCTAGATGACACTGAAGTAGAAAGTTGGATTTTATGTGCATGTATTTTTAGAATTAGGGCTGTGGTGGCTTAGTGGTTAAGACAATGAGCTTGATGACCAGAAGGTCAGCAGTTTGAGACTGTAAAGGAATAGAGGAGGGGGGTTGTTTTGCATTTAAGAGTAAAGTAGATTTCTGATTTCTTGTTCCCAGTGGCAGAGAAGGAACGTGACCTTCAAAATAGGTGCTGGGTGGAAGATTGAATGTGTAGTCATAACAAGCTGTAGTCTTTCAGAACAGAACTAAGTTTCATGGAAATTGTATTATATACTGTAATTGGCTGAAACTCTTCAGAAGGAGGGCTGAGTGGCAAAATGTGTTTGGATATGATCATCCAGAAAGCCCTAATAGACTGGCATGGGTAACCACCTGGGTTTGGGTGGAATGGTCACTCTGGAATGGAAAGCTAGGAGAGGGATGAGGTGGAATGGCCTCTTACCTTCTTTCCTTGGTGATGCCAATTTTATCCTCCCCCCCCACACACATTCTGGTAGTTCATTTTGGGAGAAATGACATTGGCCTATTGAAAGGCAAAGTGCTGGTAGTAAGAGCAATTAAGTACTCATCAGAGTTGAGAACCCATTCGTGGGAATGGTCATCATTTGGTTTGTCATATTGGCAAGAAGAGTTTGGAGGGGAGACTGTGATCCTAGATGGTTGAATCGGGCATGTTGTGGAGATGGCTCAAGGTGATGGTCACTAAGCCTGGCAAAGTATATCTTGCATATAAGGTATACAGTTGGCCACTCAGATTTATTCCATGTGGACAGGGTCCATTTGTCAAATTCAGGGGCAGAGGAACGTTTAAATTGTCCTTGAAGGCAGTTGAGGCAAGAGGAGCCAAGCATGAGCTAGCCCTCTCTGGTGGTAGGCAATGCTGGGTTAGAGTGGTAGCAGTGGATTCCTCAGGGTGTCTTTGGATGAGATGGAAACTGTGTGCCTGGCACAATTTGGGGGAATCAGTTGAGCATGCAGCAGACATAATGATCCAGCTCAGTGGTACACCTAACATCCATGAATAGAGATGGAAGATGTCTCCCTGACTCAGCTTCCCTGGGCAGTAGCTGGCAAGGTCTAGAGAGGATTGCCTTGTTAACTAGAAGGCTAGCAGGTCAGGAGTTTGAAACCCAGGTAACTGCATGACGGATTGAGTGCCTATTTCTGTTCCAGCTCTTGGGGACATGAAACGAGTCTCATTTGGGTGTTCCCTGACTGGAGATTCTCCTGCAAACATCCTTTCAACCCAGAATAATTTCTGACATGAAATTATTAATATCACCTCCTCTCGTACCATGTAGGCCCCGTAGCAGGTCAGGGATTTGTCATTACATTTCAAATAATGTGGCCCAAGTTTAATTCCAACCAATAAGTGTCCTGCTATTTGTGGCTAAAGTAAGAGAGCTAACTGTTATGTTAGAGATTTAGTAAGAGAGCTAACTGCTAGAGACAGAGCTGCTGCCCTTTAGGAAGAATCTAAAAACATGGCTGGTGGGACAGATATGGGGTGCAGAAGGTATAATGACCACAGCACACTGGATGATCTGAGCCCCTCTCTTTCTCTACTTTTTAATTAGTAGTTGTAGCATTTGTTTTTGACTGTGTCGACCACAACAAAATGTGGCAAGTAATTAAAGAGATGGGAATACTGGAACACCTTATATACCTCATGAGAAATCTGTACATGAATCAAGAAGCAACAGTTAGGACAGAAAATGGAATGATGGAGTGGTTTGGAATAGGAAAAGGAGTAAGACCAGGATGCATTTTGTCACCCTGCTTATTCAACTTATGCACAGAGCACATAATGCGCAATGCAGGGATGGAGGAATCACAGTTTGGGATCAAAATTGCTGGAAGAAACATCAACAATTTACGATATGCAGATGATACCACCCTAATGGCAGAAAGTGAGGAGGACCTAAAGAAGCTCCTGTTTAGGTTGAAAGAAGAAAGTGAAAAAGCTGGCTTGAGACTCAATATCAAGAAAACCAAGATAATGGCAACAGGCCCTATCAGTCCCTGGAAAATAGATGGGAAAGAAGTAGAAGCAGTGACAGATTTTACTTTCTTAGGATCAAAGCTCACTGCAGATGGAGATTGCAGCCATGAAATAAAAAGGCAACTAAT
This sequence comes from Furcifer pardalis, assembly GCA_030440675.1. Classification (NCBI taxonomy): domain Eukaryota; kingdom Metazoa; phylum Chordata; class Lepidosauria; order Squamata; family Chamaeleonidae; genus Furcifer; species Furcifer pardalis. Next base: position 159,896,188 of record CP126894.1, read on the forward strand.
TCTTGGGAGGCAAGCGATGAGAAACCTGGGGAGCATAGTGGAAAGTAGAGACATTACATTGCAAACAAAAATTCGCATAGTCAAAGCAGTGGTATTCCCTGTGGCAATGTATGGTTGTGAGAGCTGGACCATAAGGAAAGCTGAGCGCAGAAGAATAGATGCCTTTGAGATGTGGTGTTGGAGGAGAGTTTTGAGAGTCCCCTGGACAGCGAGGAGAACAAATAGGTCAATCTTAGAAGAAATCAACCCTGACTGCTCATTAGAAGATCAAATAATAAAGATGAAGCTAAAGTACTTTGGACATCAGATGAGAAGAGAGGATTCACTTGAGAAAGCCTTGATGCTTGGAAAGGTCGAGGGCAAAAGAAGAAGGGGACGGCCCAAGATGAGATGGCTAGATGGTATTGTGGAGACAATGGGCACAGAGCTGAGCAAGTTGAGGGGGATGGTGGAGGACAGGAGTGCCTGGCGGACAGTGGGGTCCATGGGGTCATTGCATAGGGTCGGAATCGACTGTGCGGCTGAACAACAACAAAGCATTTGGTGTGTTTTTAATCTTTTTTAGATTTTAATTTTAAATTTTAACAGTTTTAATATTTTTATATGGACTTCAGCTGATTGTGCTGTGTTGTTTTTTCTTATTGTAAGCCGTCCTGAGTCGCCACGGCGAGTGGGTGGCGATATAAAGCTAAATAAAATAAATAAATAAATAAATAAATAAAATTTACTTATATCCAGTGGTGGACATCAGCAGGTTCACACTAGTTCACCATAACCAGTAGCAGAAATTCTGGCTGGCCCCCACTCATCCAAGTTTTGAAATAAAGTAGCCCTAATTTGGGTGCAACACAGGGCTTTCCCTCTGGCCACACCCACCATACCACCCCCACAGTGTGGTAGTAATTTTTTTTAGCCCACCACTGCTTATATCCCTTAGTTAGCAGGGGATTTGATTAAAGGGCCCCTTCCATTGTCTTTATTCTATCATTCTATGATTCTGTGGTTCCATTAGGCTTCTATGTGTACCTATTTTGCAACCTGTTTGTCTGACACACACACATTCATGGGAAGCATTATTTGTACCCTTCCATTACAAATTGCAGACTTTAAGTCATGTGTGGATTCACTACATATCTCTGGCAAGTGATTAAACTCAGAAGCACTTAATGAGCTTGTTCTGAAAAGTGTGAAGAATTTCTGTTTCCATCATATGTAAGATCCGCACAGTGGGCAGATGAAAGACTCCCTCTGCACTCCATAAAGAAGCTCAGCGTGTACGTGGAAGGAAGCCAACCTTTAAAAACCTCTACTTTCTTCTTAATCCTATAAAAAAAGCTTTATGGTAATTTTTAATAAGAACCTGAAAACCATATTGAATAACAACCAAATTAGTTACTATTTTTATGTTCACAAATGCAAGTTAGTGTAACAGACAGTTCTAAACACACAACGGTGGCTGGTCTAATGACATTCTCAAGAAAGTGTTGTTTTGCTTATTTATGTAACACCATTTTAAAAACAAATCTTTAATTCTGGGGAGTATTAAAGGGATAAAATGGGGAGAACAAGGGATAAAATTTATCCCCTCAAGGTGCCAGCCAGTCAGCTATATTAGCTTCTAAAATTTGTTGTCTTAAAAACTAGAGAGGGGGGAAATGTTATTAGAAAGAGTCAAATTTATGAATCCAATTTATTCAGATGTGCAACATAAAAAGGCATATAAATGACATTTATTGCTTAGATAATTATTCATTTTTATGGAATGGCAGTGTAATTACTTGAACAAAGTCATATGTTTGGTAATGTATGCACCAAATGTTACAGTTGCCCTTGGCTGTGCTGACAAATGCAACCCGATCATTTTTCCTGCTTCACCAATGTGTATATACTTTGCCCTCATTAAAGGATTCTCTGCTAAAACAAGTCCTGGCATAAAATGGCACTTTGACTTCCCAATGGCTGTACTTTGAACATCTTCATGCTCCAAGACACCCAAGTGCAATCATTTCCAAGTGCACATTGTATTCAATTTTGTCGCCTGGTGAGATGAGGAAGGCAAGTTTCAGCACAAAATCTGATGGCTAAGAAGCAAAATTCAAATTATAACAAAAAAAAAAAAAAAAAAACACCCCACTACAGCACATCTCTCTGTTTTCAAAGTCAAGGGAAAAAACACCAGATTGCTCTCTGATTTAGAAGAGTTTCACATATTTGTGGCAAAATAAAAATACTTGGTTTTTGTTTGTTTTTGACTGAGGTGGTAGTATGGTGAAACATTGTCATGGTCAGTTCCAAAACAACTCTATAATGAAACATATTTTAAAAAATACATCCTGATCCTACATTAAAGTTTTGTTTCTTCACTTTGTTTATGCTTTTCTTGTTTGGTTTTGTTGTAGATTACAAGCTGAACATGAGTCTACAGTGCAATGTGGCTGGAGAAAAGGCCAATGTTATTTCAGGCTGCATTAATATTAGTATAGTCTCCAAAACCTGTGAGGTACTATTGCCCCTCTATCTGGGAATGGTTAGATCATATCTAGAGCACTGTGTGCAGTTCTGGACACTGCAACTGAAGAAGGATGTCAACACCCTGGAACAAGTTCTGAGGAGGGCAACAAGGACAATTATCAGGGGCCTGGAAACTAAGCTCTATGATGAAAGACTGAAAGCACTGGATATATTTAGCCTTCAGGAAAGAAGACTGGGATGGGATGGGATACCACTTTTGAAGTACGGTGCTTGAAAGATAGTCAATAAGAAGAAGGGCAGGATCTGTCCTCAATCATCTCAGAGTACAGGACACATAATAATGGGTGGAAACTACTGGAAGCCAGATAAAAGCTGATTGTCAGAAAAAACTTCTTAACCGCTAAAGGTAACAGTATAATAGTGGAACCAATTACCTCAGGAAGTGGTGAATGCTCCAACACCTAAGGCATTTGAGGGAAATTGAACAACCAACTTTGCTTTGATTTGGATCCCTGCATTGAGGAAGGGGTTGGATTCAATGATCTCAAACCCTCCTCCAATTCAGTTATTTTATGGAGCTTGCCTGCTTAAAGCTTTTGGGAAGGATTCTTAAAGTAATGTGTTGAAGGACTGATCTAGCTTTGCTAGTTTCCTCTCCCAATATTACAAGTGTTTAAAATGCTGCACCTGTTTGCATACAGCGGGACGTTCCAGAACTTATGCTACTATCGATTCCACATTTATCCTCATTGTTGCCTGTTCTGTGATTGCAACATCAATTGAACATTAAAATAACTAATTATTCACATTCTTTAGATCCTGAGTATATTCACTTGAAAATTTGCAGCTTTCTTTTTCATGACATAGGCCAGTGATGGCAAACCTCGGCATTTCAATTCCCAGAAGCCTTGATCAGCAGGAGTGCTGACTTGGACTTCTGGTAATTGAAGTCCAAGAACACCTGGAATGCCAAGGTTCACCCACACGGACATAGGCTCTGTTTGCATGAACTGTGCAAACCCATGGAGAGGGATCCAATCAAGGTGAACTAATCACTCTCCCCTCCACCCTTGTCTTGTATCTAAGACTATCCTGTAATTGTGCAGTTTTCATAATAAGGTTAATCTTTACTTTACTTTATCAATTGACCACTATAAATTTGGAGCGATAAGCTCATCTTTTTCTTTCTTTTTCTTGTTTCTCCCCACCCTGCCACCCCACTTTCCCCTATTACCCTCCTTCAGTGAGCCTTCAAGAAGGGGTTGAGCAAATATGGTCCATAGGCCATGTGTACTTCCCATCTATTCTTCTGGCCCACAATGCTAAATAGTCTCCTGATGTTACTACTGCCATCTAATTTACTGCTGTACTGGGCAAAAATGGTATTTTCTCTTTCAAAAGAAACCAAAAGCTTTTTTGAAAAACACTGTTGGAGAACATCCAAAAGGCAAAACAAAAGGTTGCCCCTCCTGGAACATGGAGGAATCCTCAACTCCTGGATATTGCCCAGTCTTGTTTGAGATCTTAACTTACTATATATTTAAAAACATTTAAATACCATGACCAGGATCCTACTGTGAAATATTGCTTGCATAAAGGAAATTGTGTAAGCAGTGTCAACGATTTCCTGGCCATCTGCTTCCTTGCTACCTGGACACCCTACCAAATGTGCAACCAAGTCTGTGATGAGTATGCCAGAACATGCGACCAGCTGTGATCATCTCAACAATTGTTAATGTTTGTTATATATATTTTAGATGTACTCTGCACAAAGCCAACAAAAATCTGACCTCTATGGTCTAAATTTCTGTGCTGAGAACAAAACCTGGGAAACATGCCATTTTGGTTCTTCTATAACATTTTTGTGATTTGTTGGACACCTAAGAAAAATTCAAGATCATTGGAACTTTTGCTCTCTGGATAATTGATACAAACTTGACTTTCTGTCTTGCTCATTTATACAGCTGCCTTTGTTTGGTCTTCATTATCTGTCTTGTTTCATTGCAGCAACCTTTCAAACTGACTGAGGCTAGGTCAAGAGAGCAAGCAAAAATGGTTTCTGATACACACAAAAGCTGACTTCTTTTTTTCAGCACCTGACATGCTCTAATCTTCATGCTGATAGCAATGTCTGCTTCCAGGAAACATAATCATTGTCCCTCTTTCCTGACTACATCAAGAAATGATCTGAATGAGATGCAGACTATTTAGGATCATACCTTGTAAAATTACCCCAACAACAGAGGACAGGTTTATAAATCTGCCATTAAAAAAGAAGTAATTACCAACATTATGCAAGTAAAGTACTTTGGGGGAAAATGCAAGGAAGCATTCTGTAAAATCAGAGGAGAAGAATGAAAAGGAGACTGAACAGATCAAGACAGACTCATTGTTTTTACAGAGCTAAATAAACAAAATATCAAATACAGTAGTTATATTGTGGAGATGCAGAACCCATTTGTATCAACATCCTGGAGGGATGAGAGATGAGGAAAATTTTATTCCTAGCTGAAAGGCCACAGGACTTGATGCTTTTAAAAGAGGACTTTGATGTCAATCTGATGAAGATACTTTGTGATCCTGTGTAATCAGTATAGATGAAACTCCTGGCATATGGGAATGTCAGTGGATTGTTTGTGTCTATGTTTTTTTAAAAAAATGTTGCCAGGACACCACCCAGTGGGAGGCCATTTCTTTGATTATTCCAGTAACTCTGACTTCCTTGAAAATCAGCAAAGCATCTTTAGTTTTGAAGTAGAAAAGCAACCAACTCTGCGAGTCCATGACCTTTAGTAAGGAGGTAGAGCTAATATCTGAGCACTTTCAGTAAAGTCTCCTCTTTTTTTTCTGGGAGGATTCAGCTTGGTCTTCTCCATCTTGCATACACTTGTGTCTATCGAATCTGGTCAGTGCAAATGGGGTTGGGGGTCAGTTCTGTCTGTACTGAAGAATTTATCAAAACAGGTAAGTTTGGAAAAATAGAAAACTTAATATTGTAAATTTTACATGCTGGAGAAAGTAAAACTGGCAGATTTTCATATTGTATCAGTGATTAGATTTTTCACTTTCTGCATATAAAGTATTGGTTGTATCCAGTGGACCATGGTCCTGGCAGTCCAGCACAGTTACCCATTCAGTCCTGTTTTTATTCATATTTTTTCTACCTATGAAGAATCTATAAGTCAAATTGACCATCAAGACTGATGCTATCACTAGAGGGAGATCTCAATGGACAGTGTGAAGTGTTTGGGTCAGCAAACAACCCAACAGGAATAATGCATTCTGACAGGAATCAATGAGGACAGTTCTGCCACTGCTGCCATATCTCTGCTCACAAGTACCTCCCTCACTTGGCTTTCACACTGCCCATTCTATCTTCTTCTGTCCTTCAATGGCTCAGAAAACTAACTATAAGCTTTGCTGCTTATTATGACTTTGTTGCCATATTATTTCAGCATGAGTTGCAAGAGACTGACATACACAGGGGGGATGGAGGAATGAAGAGGAACCCTTGGATCTGAGAGTCCAGTGGTTATATTGTTTCTGTGCAACTGGAAGCAATATACTAATGGGATAGTGGTTCAAATCTCACCAGGAAGAAATACTAAGACTGCGTTCCTCTAGCACAGTGATGGTGAACCTTTTAGAGACTGAGGAAGAGGAGGCATTCAGGCAGGCACCGTGCATGCCCATGCATCCATGTGATGTTGCTGGCACGTGTGTGCAAGTGTGCACATGCCATTTGAGGCACATCAGTGATGTCACATGGCAGCATGTACCCCCATGTGTACACATGCCCCCTGATCCACCCACACACACACACACATGTGCACCACCACTTCCTCCACCTCCTAGGAGGGGTGGGTAGGGTGTCTGTTCACCTCACCTCACCCCCATTGCCAACTCCTGAGTGGGATTTCAGCCTTCCCTCTTGTCTCCCCATTGGCGGAGGGAGAGGGCTTGTGGGGAAGTGGTGCTGCCATTGGCACTAGCTGGCCCACAATGACATGACTGCCCACAGAAAGGCTTCTGTGTGCCACCTCTGGCACACATGCCATAGGTTAGCCACCAATGCTCTAGCAGCAACATTTGATATCCTTTAATAGTTGATGCCCAAAGGAAAGTCCTGGCCACTCTGCTCTAATTATGGCTCTGTGTATGGCTCTGTCCCAAAGACATCTGCCCGTCCCACCAGAGCGGACCAGAGAGGCTCTCTGGTTGTGCCATCAGCCAGAGAGGTGCACCTTGCTGGCACGAGAAGGAGGGCCTTCTCGGTGTCCGCTCTGGCCCTCTGGAACCTCCTCCCAATAGAACTATGCATGCAGACGGAGTTGCTGCCCTTTAGAAAAGGAGTGAAAACCTGGCTGGCAGGTTTGGTCTGGGGAGTGGATGGTTCAATTTCCCCAGCCAATTGGTTGGTTTAACCCCAGTATGCCCGTGTTGCAATTTTTGGCTTTTAATACTAAGTTTTTTAAAAGTTTTTAGAGTTTTTAATTTTAAAAAATGATTTTATAATTGTTGTAAATTGCCCTGGGTCTCTTTTGGGAGGAGGGCGATAAACAAATTTAAATAAATAAGTAAATGAGTTGGTTAGCTGGTTGGTGTGGTGGCTAGGGATGCGACATTCAGATTTTCAGGACTAACAGATCTGCACCTATAGAAACCTATGCAGGTATTTCATTTGCTGAAGAAGATTCTAGTTGATAAGCTTCACACTTCACTTCATCACTCACTTTGGCCAAGCTTTCTTTTAAAAGGAAGCTGTCCTGACGCTAGCTGAAAATATCTCTTCTAGCATCAAGGAACTAGTTCATGTCTGGCCAGGTTGCTATGGTACTAGAGTAGACCATACTACCAGTGAGTCAATGCCGAGTGTCAGGCGGCGGTTAACTAACCTGACCACCCTGAGGCCTAACTTGGTGCTGAAGTCCACAGGAAAGGGTGGTGGTACCCAAGTGGATTAAATTCCACTTGAATCCCTCTTGATAGAGGGCATCAGTTTCATCAATACTGGCCTGGGGCTAAGGAGAACTTTGCATGCCAAAAGGGCTCAGGACCAGAAAGTATCTTGCAGAACAGGATTAGTGGTATGGGGATCATGTTGTGATGCAAAGGCAGATGAAAGGCCACTCTCAGGATGGTCTTCATGGCTGATCACCATGATTTGGATTTGGATACAGCAGAAGAAGAAGTACCTCAATTTTAATAGGAAGTTAAGATGGAATTAGGACTTCTGCTTAAGTGACGTTTAAGTATCTACAAGGACATACAATGTAGGTCTATCACAAGGATCCTCAAACTTGCCTCTCCAGATGTTTTTGGACTTCAGTTTCCAGAAGTAGGTGTGCTGATTGAGCTTCTGGTATGTCACGATCTGGCCGTCCCAGTTAAGGGCCCCTCTCTTCCAGTTCCAGAGACCCCTGTCTCATTACGGGAACTGACAGCCCTTTATCAGCTTTCTGGGAGAACCGGCCTGCATTAAAAGAACTCTTACTTTGCTCCGTTAATGAAGCAATGAAGGAAATAAAGGAGGTTAGGATAGCTAGGCCTTGTGTGTGTGCAGTTCTTTGTTGATGAAAGAGACAACCTTCAGACAAAAACAGTTGATTTATTGTAGTAGGTTTCTTAAAGGATAATCCAGAAAAGCATAAGTAAGCTCAGAAACATTAGTCAGTCCAAAGACAGTCCAAAAACAATCCATTCACTCTAGGTAATCATTTTGAAGAAGCATAAAGGCATAGTCCCACAGGCCAAGATGTTAACCCATAGACATCCAAAAGCGAACTCCTTCTGCTCTCCCCAAGATGGGGATTCTGTAGTCAGGTGGGGTACCTTTTAACCAATCAGGGAACAGAGAAAACTTTCTCGTAACAAGAGGAGAAGTTTACACACATGAAGGAAGTGTGCTCTCTAATAGTCAAAACAGCTAGCCTAGAGATAAGAGTACAGGGAACACTGAACTGAAAACAAGCTATCTCGTGATACCTAGTCTTGTAAGACAGAGAGGAAAGGATTTTTGAGTTTAAACCAGGTCCTCTCCAAGCTTTGAGAACGTTAGAAAAGATGTCGTTTCATCCTTATTTATTTATTTTATTTATTATATTTATTTATTTATTTATTTATTTATTTATTTATTCACACTTGTATGCCGCCCTACCAGTGGAACAACTCAGGGTGGCTAACATAGTATCACAGAACATCACAAAACATCAAAAACACAATAAATCCCTGTAATAAATTCAACAATAAAACAATGAACAATCCAGTAAAAAATTTAAAAGATTTAAAGATTTAAAAGAATTAAGAGAGAGGGGAGTTATCGAATCAGCCAATAGGCTGGAGTTACCGTGTTACTGGTACCCCACATCTGCCCTGTGAGCCACGTCTTTATGCCTTTTCTGAAGGGCAGCAGCTCTGTCTGGAGACACAATTCAATTGGCAGGAGGTTTCATAGGGCCAGAGTGGACACAGTGAAGGCCCTCCTTCTAGTGCTAGAGAGATGTGCATTTCTAGCCAATGGAACAGTTAGAGAGCCTCTCAGGTCTGCTCTGGTGGGACGTAAGATGTTCTTGGGGTGATGCGGTCTCTTAAGTATCCTGGCCCACTACCATGTAGGGCTGTAAAGGTCATTAACAGCACCTTGAGTTGCACCCAGAGGGCACACTGACAACCAGTGCAGCTCCCGAAGCAGAGGCAAGGCACGTGCATAATGCCCGCATCCCATCACCACCCAAGTAGCTGTATTCTGGACCAGTTGCAGCCTCCGAATGGTCATCAAGGGCAGCCCCATGTAGAGTGCATTACAATAGTCAAGTCTGGAGGTGACCAGAGAGTGCATGATCATGAACAAGGAGTCCCGATCTAGGAGCGTGCATAACTGGCGTATAACACAAAGCTGTGCAAAACCCCTCCTTTTCCACGACTGCCACTTGCTGTTTGAGCAGGAGTCACGAGTCCAGGAGGACCCTCAGATTACACAAGTCCAACTGAAGTCCAAGAACATCTGGAGACGCAAGTTTGAGGAACCCTGGTCTAACATATAGAACCGGCCTATGGCACCATTTCATCTGGCCATGCTGCCACTGTCACCAGAAGCAGATGCGGACACAGAGACATTTACAACAGATGTAAATGCAGCCGTGGCTGTCGTATTTATGACAGCCACAACTACGTTTTGCAGCAGCATTTATTGTGGAGAAAACCACTAGTCTGGCCCACTCAGCTGTCTGAGGGGGAGTGGTCTGGCCCGTGGCTTTAAAGTATTGACAACCCCTCATATAGAGTGATAGACTAGGACTTGCAAATGAATCCCCACTGAGCCACGGAAACTCACTGTGGGAGTGGAACTGGTAAAACCAATTCTTAAGTACCTCACTTACTGTGAAAGCCACATGAAAGTCACTATAAGTTCAATATGTCTTGGTGGCACATGGCAACAGCAACAGGTATATGGCACTCCCAGAATGGATGATTCTGGGGCTTACAGTCCAAAAAATAATCTGAACAACACATCCCTGGTGGTGGCAGCATCATAAATATATATATATCAAGCATTTTCATACTCTGTTGGAAAATGAGTCGTCACTGAAGGCTTGAATGAGCATTTCCTCCTGAGAATGGCTTAATTTGAATTCATGCCACAAAAAGAACACACTGTTGCTTGTAGTCTATTGTATTCCCTGTTTGACTTTATCTGTGAGCAATTTATACCTCTAGGCTGTTTTAAGTTATATTTTTATTATTATTTCTAATACAAAAAGAAAGTAGAAAAATGATTGGAAAATGGAGATATAAGAAATAACTAAAATACAAGTGAAAACTCAACAAAAAATATAACAAAATGCATGCACTAACACAAATATTCTCATCACAATCTAAAATGGTGTGCCCATCACTAGGAGTAAAAGAGATACCATCAATTGTAGTTCGTGTCTTACATGAAATATCCCTTTAAAAACCCACAAATATAAATAAATATATTGCTTAGGCAATCAGTCTTTTCCCTTTACCAATACATAATCTAAAAAATCTCCCTGTATTTCGCCAAATACATTTTATTTTATCAATCTTCTTTTTTTGGCTTTAATTTCACATGACAATTTATCTTTTATTGCTTGATCTCAAACTTCCTTGTAACATTCATTTAACTGACATTGATTTAAATTGTAAATGATAGAAAACTGCTTTCTTTCAGAGGAGAATCTTTGGTCTACAACTGAACCATTGACTGCTGCTCAGGAAAGATATAGATGTAAAACAAAACAGGAGAGACTCGGGAGGATCCTTATATGTTTGCATGTATAATAATCAAAAAATGTAGTGGAGGACAAGAAATGGTTTAAAGAACTGAGCAGCACTAGAAGGTGTGAGCAACAATGGAATAGCTAGCTGTGCTCACAGATATACAACAACCTGATCATACATTTGCATCTCTTAGATTTAATTTATAATGAAATCTGTAGCCAAATTTCAACAACAGATCATGACACAATGGTGTTGTGAATTACATCATTCCACCTTCATAACGGTGTTACATTACAATCAAATTCAAATCCTGAGGAGTGATTGGGGAGACATATATTTACTTATATTTGCAGATATACAACTTGTGTTACTACAGCGATCCAAATTTACATAGCAGACCTAATAGTGTATAAGAAATCTTTTCACTCCAATTTGGTTCACTTCAGAAAAGAGTCCCTTTTGGATTTTGAGGGAATTCTCATCAAATTTGCAGATGGCACCAAACTTGGTGGGATAGCTAATACCTTGGAAGACAGGGATGGAATTCAAAAAGATCTTGATAGGCTTGAACCCATGGTTGAACCCAAGAAAACAAAATTTAACAAGGATAAATACAACATTTTATACCTATGGAACAAAAACCAGGTACACAGTTATAGGATGGGGGATACTTGGCTCAGTAATACTACAAGTGAGAAGGATCTTGGAATTGTTGTAGATCACAGGCTAAATATGTGTCAACAACGTGATGTGGATGCAAAAAAATGCCAACTCTGTTTTAGGCTGCATTAACAGAAGTATAGTCTCCAAAACCCATGAGGTACTAGTCCCCCTCTATTCAGCACTAGTTAGACCACATTCAGAGTACTGTGTCCAATTCTGGGCACCACACTTTAAAAAAGTTGGAAACAAATTAGAGCAGGTACAGAGAAGGGCAACAAGGATGGTCAGAGACTGAAAATCAAGCCATATGAGGTAAGGAACTAGGCATGTTTAGTCTTGAGAAAAGGAGATGAAGAGGGGATATGATAGCACTCTTCAAATTTTTGTTGTTCAGTTGCACAGTCGATTCCAACCCTTTGTGCCCCCCGGATCATTGCCTTCTCGGCACCTCTGCCCTTTTTCTTCCACCATCCTCCTCAACTTGCTCAGTTCTGTGCCCATTGTGTCTACAATACCATCTAGCCATCTCATTTTTGGCCACCCCCTTCTTCTTTTCCCCTCCACCTTTCCCAGCATCAGGGCTTTCTCAAGTGAATCCTTTCTTCTCATTTTATGTCCAAAGTACTTTAGCTTCATCTTTATTATTTGACCTAGGAGTATATTAATCATCTTACATGTAGGCCATATAATTATCATGTGTAAATATCTTTTAATGAATACTGTCCAATTTCTATAGATTATTAAAATATGAAAATTCATGCTCTGTCAAATATATCTTTCTTCTTTCATATTATAAACATTTCTGTATACGTCTTTTCCTAATATGTGCAGCTCAATGTACAACATTCTCTAATATACCGTACATAGTTTTATGCCTCAAAAGTTCTGATATGTTGTAATGAAACCTACTATTCCTCACCTTGCTTTGGGACCTCTCCAGCATTCCTTCCAAGGTGGATTATTTCAAAATCCCCTCTAGAACTCACCCAAAACTCATGGCAAGGAATGTATGTTCATCACTCTCTCAGCCACATACGACTGAACAAACCTGGGACTTGTCTGCATACAGAGCCCAGCCAAATTAATAGTAGAGAAGTAAAAAGGTAGTTAAAAGGCCATTGGACTTACTGTATCTTACCCCTGCATCCTATTTCCAATGAACACATGTTGATTAAAGAAAGTTGCTTTACTGAAGTTGGAGCATGGTTCTTGATAAATCAGGTTACAGATCTCAGCATAGAAAAATATACTAATCAAAATTAGCTTTTAGAGAAAGAAAGCTTTCCAATATATCCTCCCCTAAATAAATATAATCTATCTATCTCTAGTCCTATTGATGAGCTTGTCACCTCCCTGTCTATTTCTTCCCATGGGAGTGAAAAAACAACAACAGGTGGCCTTTTGCTAGCACAAGAAGCCACACTTCTACTATAGTCTAAAACCTAATAAACTCCATCTTGGATATATTTAATAACTTGAGGTCTATTCTATGACATATGTATAGAATTATTTATTTATTTATTATTCGCATTTAATATCCCGCCCCAATCGGGAAGATTAACTAGATCTTAGTGTTCTGACTGATATAATAGCCTAGGAAGTGAATGTGAATTTGGTTCCCTTACAAATATGGATCTTAGAAAATCATTCACTCCTGTTCCATATGATCTAAATGTGCACTTAATCCGGACACACATGTACTATGCAGTCAATCAAGATGGACCTTGAGAATGATCTGAAGGAACAGAGCTGAAATAGCTTTCTGAACACACAGTAAAGCTTTGGAAAGCTTTTTTAAAATGGTGAAATAAAATTGATTCCCACTCCTCTGATTGAGAAGATAACTGTGGGTTAAGCATTCAAGCTGCTAGGAACTATGTTTTGGCTAGCTCAGTGGTATCAGCTTCCTTTATCACTTGAAACATTTTGGTAGCTTTGCTCTTGCCACATGTTGAAGATATCCAGCAGAAGTGTTCATTCTGACAAAAATAAAAACCATTTATGACAAAAGCTGTGCTCCTACCTGCTGTGAAAGTAAAGAGCTAAATCATCTCATGCCTTTTCTTCTATTGCTGATGGCACACTGAATTAAAAAGTGTGTCTACAGCTATTCTTATGCTGTAGATCTGTATACCAAATGCTAGGCAGATCTCAGTTGTATTGGTTTGCCCATATTACTACATCAGCATTGCTTGCAGATTCTGAAACAAACACAGGAGTTGCACAATGGGGGCTCACAAGCTGTTCTCTAGAACAATATTAAGTACTTTCCAAGAACAGATTCCTAAACCTGAATGTTTTATGAATTGGGATGATCGATTTTTCATTACCCTTTCTAATGACACAGTTACAATGTCTGTGGTGGTCTCAGTTCAACATAAACACTTCTGCACATGGTGTTCATAAACAAGAATGCAAATCTTGGCCCAGTTACCCTTTATCTAATAAACTGGAAAGGAGAAAAAAAATCATTTCTGCAAGATGGCAAGATTTATCTTATTGGCCTCCTACAGAACATTTGCATTTGTGATACTGAATTCTTCACACTTCTGTAAAAGTTCAGGATTTAGAACTGTGACAAATGCTGCTTTGTTGCATGGACAATGAACAGTTGGAACTATTGGAAGCATAATTTGCAGGTTTGTGAGTGATCAGCCCATCCTTTTGTCCTTCAGTCTGTCCTTTTGTGCTTGATGTTTGCTCAGGCTTAGTTCATCAACCTGAAGAGGAGAATGGTAAGATCCTTCTGAATACCCTCTACCTGGAAATCCCTGGAAAGGGTAATCAAAAGTCAGGACTGACTTGACAACACACAGTTATTATTAGTTCATCATGGGGAAAATTATGTTAGATACAATCTGCACAAATTGTACAAAGAAAACAGAAAAATCTTATTGGCAATTTAGCAGGATTTAATGAAAGATTAGTGTTTGGGTTTTTTCCAGGAAGAAATACCAAACTATTTAGGATTACTACAGTTCTTGGTTTTTAAATCTTGGGAGCTTTACTACACATGATACATCCAGAAATGGCAAAGAGACAACCATCTATTTGGAACATTTAACATTCTTGAGTAGAACGGCATCTAGTGCAACACCCACACAGACAATCAGAAGAATGTTGCAGAAAAAGAAAGCATTGTGGAGTCTGTGTGGTATCTGACAGTTTTGTGCATCTAACAGTGGGTAAAACAAAATCTAATGGATGCAACGAGGAAGTATCAACAATGATTTATGACAAGCAGTAGCGTCGCGTGGATTTCAGCTGCTGGGGGTTTAAGCTAAATTTGCCGCCCCCTGGTGGACACCAGCTCCCACTAGGGCTTCTGGGAATTGTAGTCCAAGAACACCCATAGCCCAAAAAGTGCTGCCCGGAGCCAGCTGCCCCCTGCCCCCCTACACTACACCACTGATGACAAGACAAGACTCAGAAAATCACTGAGAATGAGGATGAAATATAAGTGAGAATAGGAAATTCTGTGAGTTTTCATTGCATTTCTAATTTATTTTCCCTTGACCTTGTGTGAACAGCCATGGAAAAATTAATGTCTTTTAGGCTGTAAAGGCATAAGCGAATGAAACTCTTAATTCTCAGAAGGCAAAAATAAAGGGAAAATAGTATTTTTAAAAATTCTTTGGTCAAGCTTGAGGAACTCATCGTACTCATTGGAAAATTCTCCATTTCCTAGAAAATGTTGGTCAAGCTTGCTGAACATATTTGCTCAAGAAGATGTTTGCTCAACTGCAACGTAGCCATCTAAAGTCTTGCAGGGTTATCATCATCCCCATCTTTTAGCAGTGTTTGCTGATGGACCTATAGACTCAGAAGCTGTTCCATTGTTTCAAAGGAACAAGTTGAATGCTCATGACCTTTTTAGAGCACAGGCTGTGACATAGAGTGCCTAAGGCATTTGACTTATTTGGTTCTCTCTGGTACCACAGGGCATGAAATAACTAATCAGACTATATTAACTGTACACTTGGCAAGGGGAAGAAGACAAGGAAGATGGCTTTGCTTCTCTCCCTCAGCTACAATCTTTCTTGACTTTAGGTGATATCTCACTGTTCTCATTTCACTTGTCTATTTTGATGCTAATTTTTATAGGCTACTCTGAATCTGCAAATCCAGGTTAGCCTAACTGATTAATTAGTTCACACCAGGCAGTCAGAATATGCATCTTCCCGGAGACATCTACTTATCAAGGCTACAAATTCACTCATTTACAAATCCACCCTCCTGTTCTTTTGTATGGACTAGCAGTGTGCATTTCTCATCTGCAGCAATATATCACAGGAATGAGTCTATGGATGACATAAAACAGTCTGATCACTCAGCAAGCACTGTGAGCCTTTTTCTTTACCCAAATGAGTTTTTTAAAATGAGCATTAGCCTGTATAAATAAATTAAAAGTTTCTAATATGCTTCCATTGCTCACAGCACTTAATATTTAAATGTTTTGGCTTAACTCAGAGTGTGCCAGAAACACTTGATATTGTCAAAGAGACCTTTCTCAAGTTGTTAAAATAATATTTACATTTCATATCTTCATGCATTCCAGTGTTGTCTGGGGGCTTACTTGGGTGAAATGTGCTTTGCAAGTTAAATTAATAGGTCCAATTCAGAAATAGGTGAGAATGTGCCCTGCCATTTCTGAAACAATTGACTTACATTTATTCTCCTTCTTTCTGACTGAGAAAAATGACCATGTCAGACATAAACATGATCAGAAAACAGCAGTCAATGGGGTTAATGAGTGAAGAAAGAGGATTAGAAAGACCCAGAGACAATATGGATCCTTGGATTCACACCAAGGGTTTTCTAAACAGGCTATGACCCCCATTTTCAAAACCACATTAAGCTTTTGAATGGTTTAAGCCAATTATTATTTTCTTTAATAATTTAAGTTAGTATCCTGGATGTCAAACAAAAGAAGAACTGTGTAATCATTTCTTTTCTGGGCAAACAGGCTTCCTATCATATGACCAGTTGTGTGACTAATCTTGCAACTTGAAACTGGCAATATAAGGGCCACATACTGGGGAAAGTGCTTGAATGCACCTGTTGGGAATTGGAGGGGACTTGTATGATTTCCATTCTGTTCCTTATCTAAACAATAGGTAATTTGCCTTGATATTTGCATTTTAACACTTGTACAGTATTTAACATGTTTTTAACAGCTAGTTGAAAAAATCATTGCAGATCATTTTAATATGTCATCAATTATAGAAAACTCTAGGCATTGATTAAATAATAAATAATGACTGAAATCCTGTTCCTTAACATAATAAACTGTATTAGAGAAGGTCGATTGAATCAGCTGGGATTAGGTAAATCAGCTCTTCCATAAATTTCATTGTTTCTAATGGGCTTAATTTAGTTGTGATTTACTATACCAAAATACAGGATTTAAGACATTGTCATGAATTTTGTAATGCAGAAAATAGCGCGGACACGTTCTCAGTTCTGCTGATAAGTTAGCTGCATCAGTTTATTCTGTTTCAGAAAAATCAGATGATCCCAAATTCATTGTCTTGAGTTCATTTAACATACATATATATCTTATCCCAGTCTTACTTTGCAATTGCAACTCATCCAAGATCCTTTATTGCTGAGCAGGGATATGAATCTGGCTCTATAAGGTCCATATTCTAATATTCTAAAAGCAGGTAGGGCAATCTATATCATGCAGGGCTAATCTGGCCTTGAAAATGATTCCCATGCCACCTTCCTGCTTTGTAAGCCCATCTTATTCCAAAGACATATCTTTATCCTAGTAGGACTGCCTGATTTCCCTAGTCAGTAATCAGAGATATCTATCTATCTATCTATCTGCCTGCCTGCCTGCCTGCTTGCTGTCATGGGACGACATCTTTTTCCTAACGTTCCCAATGCATGGAGGGGACCTGGTTTCACTAGGCCCCGAAAAATCATTTCCCTTCTTTGTCTCACAAGACTGCGTGTCACAAGACAGCTTGTTTTCCAGTTCAGCATAACCTTTATCTCTAAGCTTGCTGAGTTCTTTCCTGTTATGACTATAGGTCTCTACACGCATGTAAACAAGTTCCCATGTTTTTGGAACTTTCTGTTTCAATAAGAGCGTACCCTGATTGGTTAGGAGGTACCCCACCTGACTGAGGAATCTCCATTTTGGATAGAACAGTTAGTTCGTTTTTGGGATTTCTAAGGGTTAGCACCTTTGCCTGGGACTACTTCTTCCCTTTTACTTTTTCAAAATGATTACCTAGGACTATTGCTCTGTTTGCTGGACTGTCTTATGCTAATGATCTTTGTTTACTTTTATTCTCTATGGACAATGGACTGATCAATAAACCTACTGTTTTCGCTTGAAGATCGTCTCTTTCATCACCATAAGGTAAACTGCCACACACACGAAGGCTAGCTACTGTCAGGGATTCCCCTAGCAATATGTGTGTCTCGATAGCAGAGTAGCACTTTTAAGCTGTTACACAGCGAAAGCCTTTAGTGCAATGACACACACACATATGCCTTCAGTGGAAAGGTGCGCTTTTCTTACAGTGAAGGGAAGACAGACATACACAGGACTATATACAACAGTCTCTCTCTCTCCAAGCCCCACAGTTGGTACACAGCTTGGATTCCTCTGTTGGCTCCAATCCCAAGAGCATGCACAGAGTCCTGGTGATCTTCAGCAGTTCTTCCTTCTCAGTTGAAGGAAACTCTCATCACCAGCAAGACCTCTTTCAGCAGTCTCTCTCTGTGTAGTCTCTCAGTAGCTCAGTCCTTCTCTTCAGTATAACAGCCTCCTCCGAATGATGACCTCCTCCAAGTAATAACCTCCTCCGTATGATGACCTCCTCCGAGTAATAACCTCCTCCGTGGACCCTTCCCAGAGGGCCACAGTTATACCCTGGTGTTGCTGGGCAGATTCTCTAATCAGCCACAGCTGGGCTGTTTCAGGAGCACATGGACGAGGCATGCACAGCCGGGAATCAGTCTGTGGCTCTATTATGTGCACCTGTGTTTAGAACACTTGGAGAGCCTTAAAGCAGTACTGTTCCACTGGGCAGCAATCTTTGTACAATACCCCACAAAAGGAAAATGTCCTAACAGCTGCCAAACCTCCCCGTATCGCTCCATTGAACGAGCACAGTTAGGGTTTTTCTTGGCAGGCCGGTTCTCCCAGAGGACATAAGGGCTGTCAGTTCCCGTAAAGAGACTGGATTCTCTGGAACTGGGGGGAGGGGCCCTTGAGTTGGGATGACTGGTATCTGACACCTGCCTACCTGCCTGCCTGTCCCCTGTGGTGCAGTGATTTTAAGCTGCAGTCAAAACTCTGCTCATCATCGAGTTCAGTGCTCCCTCAGACAGCTTCAGGAGCTGGATAGGCATTTTGCCCTTCCTGCACCCCATGGCATTTCCTGGTGTGGTGGAGGAAGTAGGGGGCAAATGAAATGGTGCTGTGGGCTGCATCTGGCCCACGGACTGAAGGCTGAGAATCCCTGCTCTAACCATTATGAGACAGTATGAAAGTGTAATTGTGTTTCCCCTTTTCTATCCAGATATCTGTATTCCTTGGGTATTAATTTGTTCCCAGGAAGACAACAGTTCATTATGCCTTTGAACATTCTAAGGATAACCTGGCAATAGTATTCTGTGTCCTGGTATCTGCACATTTAGACTATTGTCAGAGAGGCTCATTGTGGGGTTGGCCCCTGAGCTTAACATGGAGGGTAGTGAGTGTAGTAGATTGGGCAAAGCCCAGAGTATGAAATGACCAGCTTCTTCTGGTCCAGTCCTTGTTCTTCGTGTGTGTCAAGGATGAAATCTGCCTGCTTGCTGAGCTCTGCCTCTACCGTGCCTGCCTTTGTATTATAGTAGCCTGCATTTTCTCATAGGCACACAATAGGTGAGCTTTGTGAGAAGGAGTGCTGTGGAATATTAACACCACTTAAAAATATTTCTACACTACTTGAGAACCATTTGTACAGGGGGGACAAAATCTCACTGGAGGCTATGCTTCCGTCAGCCTTCATTCATCGAGGCTCACTCACAATAACAAAGCAAAGGCTGCCGGGCAGCCGGCACAACTCATTGATTGAATAAATGCAAACCTAACAAACAGTGAGGAAACCAGCTGTGAAAGTGTGTTGTGTTGACAGAAAATGCATTTTTAGCAGTGTAATTTACTTCTGTTCGGCTTTAGTGACCTTTGGAGAGACTAAAATAAACACATTATTCTCTGTGGTCTGAAGCACTTCAGTTGTTCCAGCTATCCCACTTTACTGCATAAAGAGATCGGCACCAAGAATCTCTGTAGGGATACAGAGAGGAGAAAATGCCTGATACTTCACAGGCTGATGGTTACAGCCCTGGGTCATAGTCATACACAAGAGAGCAGAATGCTGTGCTTCACAATGCTGTCGGTGCCATTACTGTTTCTGTTAGTTAATTATTTGTCATTTTGTTATTAGTAAGTTATTATTAGTAAAGGTAAAGATAAAAGTTTCCCTTGCTCAAAAGCCAGTTGTATCTGACTCTAGGGTTCAGTGCTCATCTCTGTTTCAAAGCCGAAGAACCAGCGCTGTCTGCTTCTGCAGACGTTTCCATGGTCATGTGGCAGGCATGACTAGACACGGAACACTGTTTCCCTTCCCACCATTGTGGTCTCTATGATGGTGGTGAGGAGGAGGAGGAGAAGCACCAGCACCAGCAGAAGTATAGACCAGACACAATAAGTTGAATTTGTTTTTTATTATAATTAGTTGGGATACACAGAAAAAGTCTCCTTGGAGATTGTGGTATTTTTGAACCAGAATCAGGCATACTGCAGGCAATGGCCATCTTGTGCTGGCTAATCTTTTTCACACTAGGCCAGGCAAAAGGAACTGCAGAATGAACTCACCAAAAGGTGGCTTCATTTTGGCAGTTTCATGTTTGACATAGACAAGAACAAGAACAAGAACAAGAACAAGAACAAGAACAAGAACAAGAACAAGAACAAGAACAAGAACAAGAACAAGAACAAGAACAAGAACAAGAACAAGAACAAGAACAAGAACAAGAACAAGAACAAGAACAAGAACAAGAACAAGAACAAGAACAAGAACAAGAACAAGAACACAGTCAAACAGTTGTGGTGGGGGCGGTGCCGCCGCCGCCTTCTCCTCTGCATAATACAAACTTCCAGATACTGTACCAGCATTTCTTCTCCCTGTCACCAATGAAGTCTAAAGGAAAAGTAAAGTATTTTGTTAATATCATTCATTGATCCACAAGATATTTTATTTTATTAATTTGCATTGCATTGCATTCAAGATAACACAAACAAAAAGGTGGGGGAAATAAGGTCTTCCTCTACCATCTGGTTCTTTAGCCTAGGGATGGAAGGCTTGCTAGCAGGAAGCTAAGTATCCCTGGGAAAACTCAGCGGCCTTGCACACAGCAGAGCTCTGCTTTGAAACTCTTTTCAGAAGAAAAGAAGTAACGTAACACAGCATGATTTGAAAGGCAGAGAGGGATACAGTCTCAAAAAGTTAAATGAAGTTGCCTGACAGAGAGAGAGAGTTAAAAGAAGCTTCAGACTCTAATCCAGGGGTTCTCAACCTTTTCAAGCTGGGGGCTGGGTCCAGTGGTGGGCATCAGCAGGTTTACACCACTTCGCCAGAAGCAGTAGCAGAAATTCTGGCTGGCCCCGCCCACCCAAGTTTTGAAATAAGGTAGTCCTTATTCAGGGGCAACACAGGGCTTTCCCCCTGGCCATGCCCACCATACTACGCCCACAGTGTGGTAGTAAAAAAAATTGGGAGCCCACCACTGGCTGGGTCACACTCTCTCAGTCAAGGGCTGGATGGCCATTTTACACTTCCTGCACGATGGAGGTGGCCATTTTGTCCCAACAGCTTCAAAGGGATAGCCATTTTGTTTCTCTAATGCCCTTGGAGGAGTGGGAGGCACATGAAATGGTGCTGTGGGCCAAATCTGGCCCATGGGCCTTAGGTTGGGAACACCTGCTCTAATCATTGTCAGGAGAGTTTTCCATCCCACTTATACATATATATGTCATATACATAAGCAGCCGGGAGTTTGAGGGTGGACAAGCTGCTAACTCAGGGTGGGCGATGCCCACCCTGGCCATGCCCTGGCTGTGGCCCTGAAGGATGCCCATTCTCCAGGGTGATCTGGGAATGGTCTGGCCCACTTGTTTTATGGCCTCCACACATCTCAGCCTCAGCAGGTCCAGGCCCACCCCAACACACCCTTTTGAGCCGCCGTTATTTCAGTGCACTGTCAGATATACCATTCCCATCGCCAGTGGATGTTAGGTGTGGGATTCATAGGAGCCTCGCAGCTGCTAAAGCTGCTTACAATGATGTCTGGTATTTTGAAACAGCTTACAAGCTACTTCATCAAATTGGAAATTGGAAATATTCTCTCTCTCTCTCTCTCTCTCTCACACACACACACACACACACACACACACACTTTGATCACTTAGGTGACAGTAAAAAGAAATATTTTCCTTTTTCTGTATAGAGCCGATCAAAGAACTACCCACAGCCTCGGTTTCAATCAATGCTACACAGAAAAAGAAATAAATTTTATTGTCATGATGCAGTGCAACAGCCATCAAAACACACTACAAGGGCCAGTGTGGACAAGCCCTCAGCCTATTTCTGGCCCAAAGTGCTCTCACGAGTGTTTTTTTTTACTATATTGCCATAGCTACTTTTTCCAGTTTTATATGTGATTTAAAAAAAAAGAGGGAGAAGTCTGCTTCAATGTTGTCATTTAAATGAGCAACTTTAAATGGTTTTTCCTCTCAAAACACACATTTTCAAATGTAGTAGGATTCTTCTCCTGCATGTAGAATTGGTTAAGAACGGAGAAACTGCCAGATATCAAAGTTCAAAGGAGCACATTAGTTTGGAGGTTTTGAAAGAAATCACTATGCATTAGAAATTTCAATGTTCAAAAAAAATGCAATTTATTAAGGATCTGTACTTGGGTGTCAGCGCATCTCACTACTGACAGACAGATCCTTATGAACCAACCATTGAAAAGCTATCTCAACAAGAGTTTGCACATAAAGGCGGAAGGAAGCTGAATTTTTTTTCCCACAGAAACTTTATACGATTACAGAAAATTATGTGGAAATATTTTCTTTCTCTCGCTCATTCACTATGGATACACCTACCACACACACATAGAGCAAGAGAGAGAGGTAACACAAACACAGATATGTATGTGCACACACTCCAAACCAAAACTGCAATAGATGGAATTTATTTATTTATTTATTTATTTATTTATTTATTTATTTATTTATTTATTTATCCTGTTACTTAGCAAAGTAAGTTGCAACTAGAGTAGAAACAATAGAATTTATAGAGGAGTTGACGCGTCAAATCCCTGCTGATCAAAGAACCCTACTCTTCTAGTAACCTTCTACATTAAGGAAAATAATTTCAATCACTGAATATCAGCATTATTCATAAAAACATACATATAATGCAGGTGTTTGCAACCTACGGCCCATGGGCCTAATTTGGACTGTGAATATCATGGTGGTCACCCAGACACCAGTGTGAGGGGGATGTGTCTGGTCCATGGTGCAAAAACATTGCGAAAGCCTGATATAAAGGATAATTAATGGGTCAAACATACTGTATTATGTGACCTCAAGTAGAAACCACCTTAAAATGATCCTAAGAGGGTTCAATATAAGTGAGATATTTAATGAGTGCATTTACCAGTACTACAATCACTTCATAGGTTTCCATGGCCAAATGGAGATTTGAACCCAGACCTCCTGAATCCTAGTGTGTCGCTGTGCCCACTCCACACACTTGGTATGATTAACACACTGTAGGAACTAGTCAAGTACCCATATTCAAGCTCACATTCTTATGTGATCCTTGCTCATGATCACACACACTCTGGTACCCTCAAGACTTGATTACTGTAATGCACTCTACATGGGGCTGCCCTTGATGACCATTTGGAGGCTTCTACTGGTCCAGAATGCGGCTGCCCAGGTGGTGATGGGGTGTGGGGCGCGGGAGGTATAATGACCCCAGCTCGCTGGATGATCTGAGCCCATCTCTCCCTCTACTTTTTTAATTAGTAAGATGTAGCATTTTGTGTGCTTTTAATCTTTTTTAGATTTTAATTTTAAATTTTAATTTTAACGGCTTTTAGGTAGTGTTTGTGTTTTGTTGTCATGGGTTTTTTTTTATTACTTGTAAACCGCCCTGAGTCACTTCGGTGAGAAGGGTGGTGGAGAAATACAAATAAATAAATAAATAAATAAATAAATTCTTTCCAGTATTCATTTTCTGTCTTTTCCTCCAAGTGTTTTGTCATTCTTTTAATGGGCTGACATAGGTAGTACAAATGAATGGGGGACGGGGCCGCAGTCTCGTTGAGCTGAGTCTAGTACAAGGTTGTACACATACTGGATGGAGTTGTAATTATGCATATCTTGAAATTGAGACACATCTTTAAATTTGTATTGGGTCCCAGAAAATTATGTATTTTTCTGCTGAAGTGGGCTCTATTGTCTACTCAAGCCTAGCTGCAGAGTACCCACAGCCAGCCCAATCATTTTTGCACTTGAGGCAGAAAATTGTACAAGCATCCTTCCTTCCCCATCTCTGGCAGTAGAAATACTGTCATAATAGATACAATATCTAACCACATGCTGATTTTCCACAACACTCAAAGTCTCCTGTCTGAGAAATTTGCATCAACCCACCCAACTAGTGAGTAAGCCCCAAGAGCGCGAATAGCCTGGAATAGTGTTCTGTTGGCATATCCACAGTGTGCCACATTTATTAACTCTATTCACAGCTAGTTGGATAGTTCAGTGGTTTAGATTACTGGCTGCAGAGAGAGAGGTTGGGAGTGTTACTCCCCACAGGGCCCCAATATAAATACATTTTGTTTCAGAAATTACTCTGTGTTGAAAGCAGTGGTGGGTAGAAACAGGTTCGCGCGCACACCCCAGGAAGGGGGGTTTGGCAAAATTGGGTGACCTCTGGGCAGGGGAGTGGCAAAATTGGATGGCCGTCAGTTAGGGGGTTAGCAAAATTGGGTGACTGTGTGCATCTCCCTGCCAGAACAAGGGCAAGCTTTACCTAATAACAGAAGATATTCAAATTTGAGGTCAGGTTTTGTCCCTGCAAGTGGTTCAAGGTGTCCCTTGCTCAAAAGCCAGTCATACCCAACTCTAGGGTGCAGTGCCCATCTCCATCTCCAGCCAAAGAGCTAGTGCTGCCTGTGTTTGCAGATGTATACATGGCCATATGACAGGCATGACTAGATCGCCCACAACGTAGGCTCCACCCATAACGTAGGCTCTACCCATGATGTAGGCTCCACCCATGACATAGCCTCCGCCCACAGTGTGGTAGCAATTTTTTTTTTGCTGCCCTTCACTGGTTGAAATGATTTTTTGCTGGAGAAACTCCACTCAGGGGACGTCCGAATAAAACTCCTTTCATGTCCCCAAGATCCATTGTGCAGCACTTGGGTATCAACCCCAACCTTCCAGTCTTCAAGCTCAGCATCTTAATCACTAAGCCACTGCAGTGACAGGCTGTGTGGTCTTGGGCAAACTGCACAATCCCAGGTCACCTCCTGGGGGATGAAAATGATACATCCCTTCTGAGTAGTCTCTACCTGGAAAACCCTGGAAAGGGTCAACATAATTCAGGATTGACTTGAATGGCATATGGTTATATTTATTATTATACCACGATAGATCACATGGCAGCACACTTCTTCTTCTACACCTAGGCCAGACATGAAACTGCCAAAACGAAGGCACCTTTTGGTGAGTTCATTCTGCAGTTTCTTTCACCTGGTCTAGCGTGCGAAAGATTAGCCATTACCAGGGTATGCCCAATTGTGTTTCAAAAATGCTGCAATCTTTGAGGAGGCTTTTTCTGTGTACCCCTTTACTCAGCTGAGTTTCTTATATTGACAATATCCATTATCCAAGTGTTTTCAGTAGCTTTGCATTTAGATAAAGAAAATCAGTCTTGCCCCAACCTCAAGACAAAAAAGAAAACAAACTGCATCTTAAATTCTCAGATGGATTCTCTAGGTTGTTCACACACTGTTAGACAGTAGTGGAACTATCTGAGCAAACTTTATCTTTTGAAAACATTTTAAATAGGGGGGCAGGAATAACACATCCACTAGAGAAGGCAGACTATCACGTTTATGCCAAAAAGATTAAGGCTAGTGTTCTTGTGGTGACTAAACTAGTTGCATGCTTAACCCAGATTGTTCTCCTTTTTTAGGTATATTGAGTGTGTATATATGTAGTAGAATGACCTAGATGTTAGTTTGTCCTCTTCCAACTATGTAGATCAATGTGATCAAGGAAGACTTTACAGGCAAAGCTTGAGACATCCTGTCTGCAGGATTTTGGCAGTTGTGATCCAAATAAATATACTTTCTAGGTCCTGCTGATAGAAACTGCAAAGGAGCTAAGATCCCCAACATAATTGGGGCAGAAGCTCAGTTGACACAGCATGGCCACTGTTTACAGTGAAGTTACTAGAGTGGAGCATCCAGGATTTTCCCCAAGATCACCAAATTAGAGGGTGTGCCTCTTTTCTATATGCTGAGGGCAAAGACATTCATTGAATCAAAAAATAACTGTATTGGAAGGATGGCAGAGAGTAAAGAAAACAAAACAAGATATCATCAGACATAAGTGTTGGAAGGGGCATTAAACATCACTCTGTTTGCCCTCTCACAGCGTGAACCCCTATGGTGAAGCCCACACCCACTTGGAGTGGCTTCTGGCTACCCAAGACCTGGCTTTGGGCTAGTGTGACTGTGATCGGTATCACCCACTGGCTGTTTGAGCTTGCAAACCAGCCAACACAGGTGGGACAGGCTGTGCAAACTAAAGTAGCGTCATTTGCTTATGGTAACATTGCCAAGGCACCAGATTCCCTCTATCCAGCTTAGCTCTCTACAGTAACCAGAGACAATGGTTCTGAGCTCAAATGATCATTTATTTAGTGCACAGAGTTTAAGTTTCAAAAGAGCAGAGCAGAAAAACAAAAGCAAAATGCCAATTCCAAATATTAAAACAATAAAGCCTTTCTAGCTACTTGGCTTATTTACTTAGAAATTACATTTTGCTAGCTTTTTACTCACAAGATTCCATCCAATGCAAAGCGATCCAAAAAATGGCAAATTCTCTCCCCCTGTGAATTCTCACAGAATTCTGCCTGTTTTGACTACTCATACTATCTCCCCCCCCCCCCGGCTGCTGTTTGAAGGCCGCATTCCTTCTCTGCCCCTGGGAACAAGGAATCAAAAATCCACTTTGCTGTTATGAAGCAAGTACTCCCTATCCCTTAACACCTATGTTCTGTTCATTTATTGCTATTTTATCCCCTATTTCCAAAATATTAAATATTCTTGACCAGGTTTAACTCCTTTGTATTTATAAAACATATATTCAATCAATTTTCCCCAAATATCTATAAACAATGTTTTCTTTGTCACACTTTTTCTAACTTTTAATTCACATCAGGTTGTAATGTATGGCCATTTCCTATAATTTCTTAAAGCATTCCTCCATTCCAAAATACATGTACATCTTCCAATTCTTAGCTATTAATAATCTCTTAGCTGTTACCATATTAACAATCAAATCCTTCTTATGGTTGTCCACATTTAAGACACATTTAAGTCAACCAATTCCATCAGCAAAGCAATCCTAGGACATATTTGCAACTCTACAGATTATATCTTTTAAATTTTCTCAAACATGTTTATCCATATCTTATTCCTCACCTTACATTCTAAGTTCTAAGACTTTCCTTATACCTCCAAAATTCTTTTTAAAATTGGCACCCTACTGGTTTAATTGAACTTTAGTTTTGTATGTTATTATATGCTGGTGGTGCATCTCACATGAAAAAATTGAATTGGCATCACAAACCACCTGCATAGTGTTTTATAACAATGTTCCTTAATTCTTACAGACATGTTCTTCATAATTCTTTGGTTCCATATTCTATTCCAATCTGCTTTTCTAATTTTAATCTTTTAAATTTATTTATTTATTTATTTATTTATTAGATTTGTATGCCACTCTACTTGGTGACAACTGACTCAGAGAATCAACAAATATCAATATTACAGCTCAAAAGCAAAATATATTACAAAAGCGAAATACATCTCAAAAACAGTACACATTTAAAGCAATACAAAGGAATACAGAGTGTCCTCCTAATCCCAAATTGTGCAGTCTTTCATTCTTCTCCAGTTGGGTGGGGCACAGGGCTGGGCAGGCGGGAGCCATCTCCACTGCCCGAATGGCCATAGCTGAACCCGGACCTCTTCCCTCAGGCAGTGCCAGGGCCCAAGGGTGAGTGGGTGGGAGCATCCTCAAAAAGCCCATGATTATCTCAATAATTTCTGAGCCATTCCACACTTCCTTCAAAGTTTATACACCTTACTGACTATTCCCATTATTGGAGTTATTTATTATTCTAATTGATTTATCAGTTCTTCAAACTTTGTCAATTCTCTACCCTGGTTATATTTTTTAGCCAATCCTTTCATTCCTATTCCTGACTTTTTCTACTCAGCCTTTTATCATCCTTAGCCCTCTTACTTCCATCACTTCTATATCTTCCATTTTCAAATTAATCAGGAATTGTCTAGGTCCCTTATATTTACCAAATCGAGAGGTTCTTGGACATCAATCTTTTTTAGCTACCTGCCATATTTCTAAATTATTTCTACAAATGGGTTTTGTATTTTCCTTATGCTCTTCAAGTTCACTTCTTGGAGGAATCCCTTATTTATACTTTTTAATTCCTTATACAGTTGTACCTCGCTTAAACAGCATAATGCGTTCCACAGGATTACTCTTTAAGCAAGTTTGCTCTTTAAGCAAAACACCATTGAAAATGACCAATTGTGTGTGTGTGTGTGGGGGGGGGGGATTGTGAACCCTGATTTATTTGTTAAGCGAGTTTTTGGTTGGTTTTATTTGTTAAGTGAAGCAAACATTCAGAGAAAATTTTGCTCTTTATCCGAGTTACTCTTTAATCGAAGCGCTCTTTATGCGAGGTTTGACTGTATTATATATTCTTCCATATTAAATCTTTTTCAAATATTATTCTTAGTATCTCTTTTATCTGAAAGTCTATATAATAATTCCTAATATTTGGTGTTACCAATCCCCCTTCTTTTTGAGAAACATACCATAGATTCTTATTTATTATTGTTTTATATTTCCATTACAAAACCTATCAATCAATTTTCCCCAGCTTTTAATTTCAATCTCTGCAATCTTTATTGGGAACATTTCATATAAATAATGTATCAGTGGTAATTCTTTCATTTAACAAATCACTACTCTACTGAACCATGATAAATTATTTTTTAAACTTTTCTATCTCTACCTTTTTTTGTCATAATTCACTTTTATCTTGTGTTATTTGTAATATTAATACACAAATGTTTAAAACTTGTTTTGACTTTTATACTTTACCTTTTCTTAATTTCTTCTATATGTGTATTACTCTTATTGCAGAGACCCATCTCTGACTTATTCAAGTTAATCCTAAAACCAGTTAATCCTGCCAATTTAGCAGTTCAAAAGCAAAAATTACAAGTAGATAAATAGGTACCACTTTGGTGGGAAGGTAAACAGCGTTCCATGCACTGTTATGCACTGTCTAGTTATGTCTGCCACATATCCATGGAAACGTCTGTGAATGCAAACAGTGCTGGCTCTTTGAGATGAGCACTGAACCCTGGAGTTGGATACAACTGGCTTTCAAGGAAGAGTGACCTTTACCTTTAACTCTTCTATACACCCATCTTGTCTTATTGCAGTAGCCAATAATTCCATCATCATTACCAATAAAACAGGAGATTGTCCTTCTCTCTAAATTTATCTGTTCTGTGATTCAATCACTGACCAAAATTGAGGGCTGATTTTTATCATACAATTTTGTATGATTCTTTAAAATTTAACTCTAAAATCCATTTCTTGTATCAATTTTCTCAATGTTACCCATTCTACAGAATCAATGGCCGTAAAAATATCCAATGATATTATGCCTATCTTTAATTTCTTCTGATTCGGATGCTGTATTATATTCAAATATCTTCTAGTTAAGTCAGCTAAGCCCTCTTCTTTCCTTCCTTACTCTGGTCCCATCTCTGTTTTTGAAAGGCTTGTGCAGCATTCCAGAGTTCTTCATAACTTGTGCAGAAATACCACATGCTGTAGAAATGTATTTTATTTTGTCTGTGTGGTTTCTTTTTTGTTCCTGCAGTATATACCATATTTCCCAGCATATAAGATGCATCGGGGTATATAGACATACAGTACCCTGTTTTTTATACAGATTTTTAAGGAAAAAATATTTTCTACACTTTTTCATGAATTTCCAAAATTAGCTCCAGGAGCTGGGAAGGGTACGATCAGTGGAGGAAGAGGGCTCATTTGGAAGCCCCTTTGCCCGGCTGCACCCCTGCTGATCACTAGGAGCCAGGCGAAGAGGCTTCCAAAGGAGCCCTCTTCTCCCCATCCCACATTCCCTGGCTCCTGGCAGTGAGGGGCTGTGAGATGAGGGTGGGAGAAATGGGTTTGAAAGGATCCATTTCACCCTCATTCCACCCTCCATGTCTTCTGGTGGCCAGTGACTGAGATCAGGGGGAAAACAGGCTTCAAATGATCCCTCTGTTCCCATTCCACTCTCCCTGGGTTCTGGTGGCCAGTAGCTGTAGGATCGGGGGGGGGGAATGGGCTTTAAAGGATTCATCTTTCTCCCCATCCCACAACTGCTGGCCACCAGGAGCCAGGGAGTATTGAAATAAACCAACATCTGCATTCTTTATACCTACAAAACCCCATGAGGGTCACCAGAAGTCAAAATCAACATGACTGCAGAACCATTTCAGTTTTTAAAATTATGAGTATACTTGTCGGCTGCAACTCATATCCAAGAATGCATTTTTTCCTGAAGCAGGAAAAATGCCATTGGCATGAATTTGCTTAAGTTGAATCCAAGTTTGTCATGAAGTGGACTACACACTATGGTCTCAGAGCCATCTCTTGTGGCACATATGAAATGAGACATGCAGGATTTAACGCCAGGACTGCAATGGACTTCTGCAGCCTTCAGGATATTATCAAGGTGGGGCTTCACAGCCAGTCCATCTGGCATGGCCTCTTCCACCTCCATGACTGTTGGGAATCAGAGTTCTTCCTCCACTCATTTTGCTATTGGGCCAAAAATGATGGTTTCCAGTGGCATTTCCTCCACTGAGGGGGACCATCACCCCACCTAAAGGGGCTCATCCACTCAGCCATTGTCCTTTTTAGGTAGTCAGGTTATTTACCACTGCCCAACACTTAGCTTTGAGTCACTGGCTGTATGGTCAACTCCAATACCATAGTGGGATGTCCAGATAGACAATGGGTATACAACATCATCACAAACCCACCTCTTTCTTTATCACCTTTTTCCTTTCATGCTTCTTATGCCTTTCAAGAATGTCTAGAGGTGCATATGTTTCCCAGAAATGGGAATTCTACAGAGGTTAAAATCTTGCTTGAAACATCTAAAATTGCCCAAATGTAGCTATGGTCAGCTTAGCCCCATGCTCATACTATTTGTGTTGTTTTATCCTCTGATGATTTTTTAATTTTGACGCTTTTATTGATATTGAGTGTTTAGGTTTTATTTCTGTTTTTATCAGGATGTAAGCCGCCCAGAGTCGGGTCCTCCCGATTGGGGCGGGGTATTAAATTTAATAAATAAATAAATAAAATATAAATTTGCAAAATGGGAAGAATCACATTGGCCTGAGCTACATGTGGAACCTGTGGAACATGGGTATGCATGTTGGCTGCAACTCATATCCAAGAATGAGTTGCTATAAGAATTACTGAACCGGTTTCATGAAACCTGCTTTACACGCCCGGAAAATTTTAACTAGGAGAAAAACAATTTATCTGGACTATCACTAAAAAAAATTATATCCCTGCTCGGCAAAAACAAAAAAGCCAAAACAAAAAAAAATACTTCAACACATTCAAAATGTTAATATTACTGTCAAGGATATTATAATATCAGAGAGGAAATTAAATGATGCATTTCCAGGGTACAATTACTCTGAAAGAGCTTTCTCAATTGTTAAAGCAACACATAACATTTTTTTTTGGGAAACATTGTAATTGCAAATAATTTTCAGTTGTGGATCATAGACATCCATGTCACTCTGGGTGGTATGACACAGTCTGGCCTCCCTGTGATCAATGTGCAGAGGATCCTCTATTAGGATATGATAAACTCTTAATTTATATATAAAATATCATGGACATGCATAGGTAATAAAGGTGTTGTTGTTGTTGTTCAGTCGCACAGTCGATTCCGACCCTCTGCGACCCCATGGACCACTGTCTATTTCCTTTCAAAAGAAAATAAAAGATTTTGGGGAAAGAAATCTGAAGAACAAACAATGATCTTTTGGCGAGCACCATTTGTGCAATTTATCTGAGTTGCTGATGCTTAGCACTTTCTGTGGCTCACTTGTAGGTCTGCAAATCTAGGGGTATTGGAGAATAGTTTTCCAGGATCTTCACCCATCAGTATAGAAGGATAACACCTAGTTATTTAAACAGTTAAACACAGGGTAGTAAAGGAGGAATATCCTCCACTGTATTTTCAATAACCACTTATATGACTTATTGCAGTAGTTATCTATATTACCTAAACTGCTATGCTTACTGCCGAAATGGGGCTCACATTTTGAAGACACATTTTACAGCAGTTTGAATGGCAGTTGTTCAAAATGAGTATAGATTGTAATGCTCAGAAAGCTTCCAAAATGTACTGAAAACTGGTAGATAGAATTTTTGGGTTTGTTGTTCAGTCACACAGTCGATTCTGACCTTTTGCGACCCTATGGACCACCGTCCGCCAGGCACTTCTGTCCTCCACCATCCTCCTCAACTCGCTCAGTTCTGTGCCCATTGTCTCTTCAATACCATCTAGCCATCTCATTTTTTGGCCATCCCCTTTTTCTTTTGCTCTCCACCTTTCCCAGCATCAAGGCTTTCTCAAGTGAATCCTCTCTTCTCATTTGATGTCCAAAGTACTTTAGCTTCATCTTTACTATTTGACCTTCTAAGGAGCAGTCAGGGTTGATTTCTTCTAAGATTGACCTATTTGTTCTCCTCGCTGTCCAGGGGACTCTCAAAACTCCTCCAACACCACATCTCAAAGGCCACATCTCAAAGGCATCACATCTGAACACCACATCTCAAAGGCATCTATGGCACATCTATGGCTAGAAGAGCTCAAAAGAATTCATCATTGGATGAATCATGTGGTCCAGAAAACTAACTTTTCCAAGATTTCTGTAAACATAAAAATCAGAGAATAAGAACAGACTGTCATAACATCCATGGGATCTGGATGAGTATATATGCAGTAACAGAACCATTCTGCATTGTGTCAAAATGGAAATGCATTTCCTTACGATTTCTGGCCCTTGAATTTCATCTGTCCATAAAGAAATGGAAACTTCATTCTCATACTGTCTTTGAATATAATTTCACTATAATTACACAACAGTGTTTTCAGTATAATTAAGTAATTTTGCTAAAATTTAATGATTGTTTGCTGTTATAAAACAAATAGAATTTCTTGATTGTCTGTTCTCAACTACCACTACCACCTCCAAATGAGGAGAGTAAGCTTTATTGAGCAGAAAACTTGCTCAGTCATTTGTTTTAATTCTAGGTCATGTTTCTGTTGAGCATGTAATCCAATACTGAGAAAACTTTAGATGGTAACATTACCATTTAAAATTCTGAAGAGTATTTTATTTGGAAACATTTATTATTGGGGGGGGGGGAGTGTAAGCATGAAGGGCTTAGATTCTTAAAACCCTGAAGGGTTCCTTTATCTGACTTCCTTCAGAAATTGAGCACCGATTGATGCTTTTGTGCCCCTGCCTTTTGAAAGCTCTATCCTTGATCACTCGTGTTAGACCAAAGAATGTCTTAAAGACTGAAGAATATCTTAATAACAAAATCCGCCTGCAGCAAGATGCCTGCAGTTTGTCTGATAAATAAATATTGAAGGGAGAGGGGATTCAATTAATTGTTGACAATTTCCATAGCTGACATCCAAAGTGTCTAAAACTTCCACCAAATTATTATTTGAGGCAGGGCTAGAGAAAGAAACTTGATTGCCTGCAGTGCAGGGTAAATTGTGTCCTTCCCCCTCCCCTGGAAGAAACATAGGTGAAGGTGCAAAATCACATTACTGCCTCTGATCTTGCCTTGAAAGTTACAATATATGAATAATAAACTGTTGTCTTTTCATAACACCTAAATTCCATCAGGCTGCTATACATCGCCCAAATTGCAGAGGTGACTCAGGGCTGAGCATCAAACTATACATTCAGAGAAATTAGTATTGTCTGTCAGGTAATTTTTAACTCCCTCAAACTATGATGTGAGGCTGGGCAATCAGACCTGTTGAGGAAGCCTACATTTAATTTCCATTAATCAATCAGAAAATAAATTGAGTTGAAATGCAAAATATGAAGCTCAATGAAAGCACGTGCTTGGACTTAAGGGAAGCTTAAAGGAAGCTTTGTTCTAATGATGTGTTAGCTGTAGTATCTGACTTGAGCATCAGCTATTTTGCTGTCTCAAGCAAGGCAGTAAATTGTCCCATCCCTCAATATATCCTAAATCAAGGAACCTGATGCTCAAGAAAAGCCAACTTCATTTGGTGTGAACAGAAAACATCATAAGTATCCCTTCCTTTCCCTGACAATGAAAATAGAATAATTCACTTTTCACCATACCCAAAAATAGCTGTTTGCAATGATGACCTCACTTTACCCAGTGACAGGACCAGCCCAATTCTGTTTCTTAGATACCTATAGAACATACAAGCTTGCACATAGGGATGTACAATTTGTCCATCACCATTGCAGAGTGCTTATATAGTGCATCATCTTATATAGTGCTTGTAGAACTTTAGTATAAGACAATATAATATGGGTTAATGCAAAAAGTCCCAAGCTTGATGGTATTCTAACCAAGAGATAGTTTGATATTTATTTATTAGTATGAGGTGATTTTAAAGGCTATGCAGCTCACTCCACACATTTCTGGCTGATGCCAGAGCTTCTCGGTTCACCGCAAAGGTGATGCACACTTATTGATCAATTGGCCTGATGACCTAAATGATTTCACCCATTATTTCTCTTCTCTTCATAAGGCCATGCTGTCCTTTGTGACAAGACAGGAGCACCAGGATTGTGTGTCTTTTTTGTTGGACAGCTTGGGGGGGGGGACGGGACTCCTTTCTTTACTTCTCATTCATCTCACCTTTGTGACCTCAAAATAGGTCATTCTCTTTGCCTCATCACAGATCAGGCATACCCTGGCAATGGAAACCTTGTGTTGCTAACTAATCTTTCTCACATTAGGTCAGGTTGAAAGAGGAACTGCGGAAATGAATTCGCTGAAAGGTGGCTTCACTTTGGCAGTTTCACATCTTGCCTAGACATGGAAGAAGAAGAATTTCCTTGTCTTAGGTTTTGGCACTGAAATCTTAGTGAATCACCTGATGGTCCACATGAGCATATCACTGCTCAAGAGCATCACAAGGGAAGGCAGAATAGAATTACAAGATGGAATTATAAGCTGGCACAAAGAAGCAGAATTTATATTTTGAACTATCTACCCAAAAGTAATTAAAGAGATAGGAATACCAGAGCACCTTATATACCTCTTGAGAAATCTGTACATGAATCAAGAAGCAACAGTTAGGACAGAATATGGAAGGACGGAGTGGTTTGGAATAGGAAAAGGAGTAAGACAAGGCTGCATTTTGTCACCCTGCTTATTCAATTTATACACAGAGCACATGCAGGGATGGAGGAATCACAATTTGGGATCAAAATTGCTGGGAGAAACATCAACAACTTGAGATATGCAGATGATACCACCCTAATGGCAGAAAGTTAGGAGGACTTAAAGAAGCTCCTGATTAGGTTGAAAGAAGGTGAAAAAGCTGGCTTGAGACTCAATATCAAGAAAACCAAGATAATGGCAACAGGCCCTATCAGTCCCTGGAAAATAGATGGGGAAGAAGTAGAAGCAGTGACAGATTTTACTTTCCTAGGATCAAAGCTCACTGCAGATGGTGATTGCAGCCATGAAATAAAAAGGCGACTGATTCTTGGGAGGAAAGCTATGAGAAACCTGGGGAGCATAGTGAAAAGTAGAGACATCAAATTGCAAACAAAGATTCGCATAGTCAAAGCAATGGTATTCCTGGTGGCAATGTGTGGTTGTGAGAGCTGGACCATTAGGAAAGCTGAGCGCAGAAGAACAGATGCATTTGAGATGTGGTGTTGGAGGAGTTTTGAGAGTCCCCTGGACAGCGAGGAGAACAAATAGGTCAATCTTAGAAGAAATCAACCCTGACTGCTCCTTAGAAGGTCAAATAGTAAAGATGAAGCTAAAGTACTTTGGACATCAAATGAGAAGAGAGGATTCACTTGAGAAAGCCTTGATCCTGGGAAAAGTGGAGGGCAAAAGAAAAAGGGGGCGGCCAAAAAATGAGATGGCTAGATGGTATTGAAGAGACAATGGGCACAGAACTGAGCGAGTTGAGGAGGATGGTGGAGGACAGAAGTGCCTGGCGGACAGTGGTCCATAGGGTCGCAAAAGGTCAGAATCGACTGTGTGACTGAACAACAAACCCAAAAATTCTATCTACCAGTTTTCAGTACATTTTGGAAGCTTTCTGAGCATTACAATCTATACTCATTTTGAACAACTGCCATTCAAACTGCTGTAAAATGTATCTTCAAAATGTGAGCCCCATTTCGGCAGTAAGCATAGCAGTTTAGGTAATATAGATAACTACTGCAATAAGTCATATAAGTGGTTATTGAAAATACAGTGGAGGTTATTCCTCCTTTACTACCCTGTGTTTAACTGTTTAAATAACTAGGTGTTATCCTTCTATACTGATGGGTGAAGATCCTGGAAAACTATTCTCCAATACCCCTAGATTTGCAGACCTACAAGTGAGCCACAGAAAGTGCTAAGCATCAGCAACTCAGATAAATTGCAGAAATGGTTCGCGCCAAAAGATCATTGTTTGTTCTTCAGATTTCTTTCCCCAAAATCTTTTATTTTCTTTTGAAAGGAAATAGAGAGATTGAGAGACACCAGCAAATATATTCTTTTATAGTTCTATACCACTGAAGCATCTGGAGATGCAGATAGCGCTGGCTCTTCGACTAAGAAACAGAGATGAGCACTGAACCGTAGAGTCAGATACGACTGGCTTTTGAGCAAGGGAGATCTTTACCTTATACTTATATAGTATATATATTTATTCTATACCAACAAAAGTAATTACTAATGCTATTACCAGTGGTGGGATGTCAAAAAATTTACTACCCCACCGTGATGTCATCACAGTGTTGGTGGAGCTAATGTCATGATGTCATGACGTTGTCGGTGGGGCCAAAGAAAAAAATAAAAAACTAATTAAAAATAAAATAAAATAAAAATAAGCACGCACACACACACACACACACACACACACCTCAACCCACCTACCCACCCACAACACAAACCCATAAATAAATTAAATAAATAAATAAAATAAATAAATTAAATAAAAATACATTAAAATACACCCACCCACCCACCCCAAACACAAATCAACCAGAGCTTTTAAACCAGAGCTTAAAGCTTATTCTGGCTAATCTTTCTCACACTAGGTCAGATGGAAGGAACTACAAAATGAACTCACCACAAGATGGTTTTATTTTAGCACTTTGCAACTTTGCAACAGTTAAAGAAGTTAGGTACTAAGTCTTTGCCTAACCAGTTCTTTAGGATAATATGCCTTAATGTAAATGTAAAATAACTATACCTCCTTAAGGGTTCTCCAATTGGAACAGCAATTGGAACAGCCCAGGTGTAGCTTATTGATGAGGTAACTCCAAGACTTTGCTTAAAAACCCCAAGACACCACATCCAAAGGTGAGTCACTTACCCTGGGGAGCAGGCTATAAGGAGCTTCAGGCTAGCAGCTTCTCTTCCTCCTCCCTGCTTGGGAGGACAGCAAGGAGGTTATGCATACGTGCCAAGTGCTGTAGGCATGCATGTACACCAAGTGCTTGGTGCGCATGCGCAGTGGGGGAACCAGTGAAAAGGTAAGCTCCGAAGGTGGTTCCCCCCAAAAGCTGCTACCGGTTCTCAGGGACACTGGGGAACGTTACTGCCAGTTCTGGCGAACTGGTGAGAACCTGTTACATCCCATCCTTGGCTATTACTATAAACAGATAGGATGTGCATGTAGATATATAGATATACAGTAATACCTCATATAACATTAGTATCGAATAACACTAAAATCGCATAACATTAAGGAATCTGGGGGGAAGAATTGCATCAGATAACATTAAGATCCTATGGGATGCTTCAGATAACAACCGCTAAAGCCTGTGTGGTTACAATGTATCTCTATGGATCCCATAAATCTAAATAAATAAATAAATAAATAAATCAGATAACACTAAAAATCATATAACACCAAGACTTGTGGAACCAGGTTTTAGTGTTATATGAGGTTTTACTGTAGCTTATTTATTTATACTGTATTCGTACTATCTATAATTTAGGCAATTTTTGAAAGGCCATTTTGTCAGTTTTAGCTTAGTTTCTTGAAATTTGAGATAGATAAAGCGAACCTCTGCACCTCTAGTACCCAGCCTATTTCAATTCCATTGTGAATTCCATTTAGGAAACAAAACATCCTCCCAGTAAATGCAACACAAAAACAAAATTGTTGCTAATCTTCAGCCAAATTCTGACTCTGTTGCATTTGCAACAATAATGTTTGGATCACAATACAATTTAGAGTTGACTTGAATTTTTTTAAAAAATGTTTATGAAAAAAATTTCAGACCCTTAAGAAAAGAAGTTTTTTCAAATGTTTTCACTATTTTGAGATTGCCATTACTGACAAATTCCTATAATGCCCACAAAGGGTAGCTTGAGGAAAAAAGACACACCTGCTGATCAGGGCTTCTGGGAATTGAAGTCCAAGAACACCTGGAACACCAAAGTTGGCCAACCCTGGGCTAGACCTTCAGCTTGATGTACAGATGGTTCATGACAACCTCACACTTGCAAAAGGATTGGCCTTGATGACACTGTCTGCCAATATAACATACATGGTCTGATGTCAGTGTTGACCCATAGATTGAGCAGTGGGGAGTTCATCTTACATGATGTGAGAGATGTAAATGTCCTATGCCTGGTTTGGAATAGTATGGACATGAACACATGGTTTTCCAAATTGGCTCACGACATGGTTTGCCTACATGTGCAGGTCAACCAAGCAATATGTTTCAGAAGCTGTTTCTCATATACAACTGTCAAAGGTACTAGATGGATGAAATCCTTTGAATCTTCTTACCTTAAGAATTGGCCTACCTCAACAAAATGCATTTTAAATGTTTTGTACTAGCACCCAGGTCCAACCTTCATAGGCAGTGCTTGAAGATGACACGCATTGTAATTCAAGGCATCTAAAAGATGCCATTTTGTATTCAGAGATTATATACAGATAGATTTGTGTGTGCACACATGCACACAGCCAAGGCATTAAAGAAGCAAGCAAGATTTAAACGATTTTCTAGATAATTAATGGTGGCACATTATTGACACCAAGTATACTTTCCTCTCCTGCCTTCTTTATTATCTGGATGCAAATGATTTGAGCTCATAGCTTCTAAGGCAGGGGTGCCCAAACTTTTTGGGCCATGTGTCACTCATGTGGTTCAGTGGGCCGGTCACATGTTTCAGCAGGCTGGTTATGTGGTTCATCCCACTAGAAGCAGAAGTAAAATGTGCCTTGCAATCTGTTTTGCAACAGGGTGAGATAGATTTTAGGCTGCCATTTTCTCTGCTTAAACCAGGGGTGCCCAGACTGTGGCTCATGGGCTGGATGAATTGGTGTCAGGGGCCAGATCTGGCCCGTGGTCCATAGTTTGGGCACCCCGGTTCTAAGGCATATCAGATGAAGGATGAAAATGTGGGAATTGAATATAAACCAGGCTTTTCTTCTCTGCTCAGTCAACCTCTATATGCATAAATGCATTCACTCTGACTGACTGACTGACTGACTGACTGACTGACTGACTGACTGTTTGTTTGTTTGTTTGTTTGTTTGTTTGTTTGTTTGTTTGTTTGACTGATTGACTGGACACTTTTCTTCTAAAGGAGGACTCAAGGTGGTTCACAGTATTAAAAAAGATAAACTTGCATCCCAATAAAATACAGATTTAAAAAACAATTAAACTACAATAGTTAAAATATATTAAATAAATAAAAATAGGATGGAAACTTTCAAAATGTTAAAAACAGACAATAACTTGGCTAAAAACCAGCATCCAGAGGCTCAGTTATAATTGTTAAAAGCCTGCCTGAAGCGATGAGTCTTCAGCTGTCAGCAGGAGGATAAAAGGGAGATGGCCAACCTAACTTCCTGAGGGAGTATATTCCATAACTTGGGAGTTGCCATAGAAAAGGTTGTCTCAGGTCACCATCAAATGTGCCTCTGATGGCAATGAGACTGAGAGAAAGGCCATCTCAGAAGATCCCAAGAGCCGATTAGGATTGTGCTTTTAATGTTTTGTGCTTTTACTGTTATGGTTCGTCAGATTAGAGAGTCATCGTGAATCAGGGAAGGCAGAAGACTCTTGGGCAATGTTGTTTTGTCTTGTTTTTATTTAAAAAACAACAACATGAACCTGCTTAATTTTACATGTTTTATGGGCTGTATCCTTCAGCTGATGTAAGGAGAGAGAACTCTGCCTGACCTTCTCTAGACAATGATCAAATGGAGCAAATTACAAACAGCAGTCACACATAGCGGATGATGGAGATAACAAAATAATTATGACTATGGATCTTCTCCTTTATTTTCTTCTCCAGTGAATCCCTGTTGTAATGGATGAAGGATACAATGAAGCACATTGTAAAAACAATGCCTCATCATGATAACAAGAAAACCCTCAAGCTTCATTTAACACAGAGCATTAGATGTCTGCTTACCTCTTGCCATTTGCCATTAGTTCGATCATCTTGGAAGATAGCCCAAAATGGGACGTCACTGTCACTTTCATAGAGGAACAGATAAAAAGATCTGGAATGGTTTTAAATTCACCAGCCAGTGAAATGAGACTAAAAGAAATTGAAAATATATATGCACGTAGCAGTGAAAATAGGTAAAGGTTGCCCTTGCTTGAAAGCCAGTTATATCCAGCTCTACAGTTCAGTGCTCATCTCTGTTTATAGCCAAAGAGCCAGCATTGTTTGCATTTGCAGATGTTTCCGTGGACATGTAGCAGACGTGCACAGAATGCTGTTTACCTTCCCACCGAAGTGGTCCCTATTTATCTACTTGCAATTTCTTGCTTTTGAACTGCTAGATTGGCAGGAGCTGGGACAGAGACAGGAGCTCATTCCGTCATGCAGTACTCGGGTATTGAACTCCCACCTTATGGGTGAA
The DNA here is from genome assembly GCA_030440675.1 of Furcifer pardalis. Taxonomy (NCBI): domain Eukaryota; kingdom Metazoa; phylum Chordata; class Lepidosauria; order Squamata; family Chamaeleonidae; genus Furcifer; species Furcifer pardalis. Next base: position 159,937,179 of record CP126894.1, read on the forward strand.
CAATGGGGGAATGGGATGACGGATCATGAAACACACACACTCAATCCGATCCAGCAGAGAGCAACTTCCTACTACCCTGAACTCACATTCGAGGAGCCCCTTTTATTGTTACAATCATATAAGTAAATGCTTACATAGAAAATCACCATTGGCTACTTAGGCCTCATACATTGGCCATGATTGGGTCATGTTAGGGTGGGCTTCTACCTGATTGGCTAACACATTGTATGCATACCTCCTAGCATTCAGTCTCATGACTTAACTGTATAAGAAACAACTTCCCTCCATGTATGCAATCTTGTGACCTGAGACAGCCACAGCCCCAAAATCAGGAGACCTTTGAACTGGATCAGGGATGAGCACTGGCTAACTTACTGGGGTACAAGGGTTAACTTTAGGGACAGCATACCAGGAGCCTGTGGGCAGTCACTGTAATATGGGAGCCCCCATCCGTTCCCCACACCACCTTCCAGTCTTCAAGTACAGTGCCTTAACCACTTGAGCCACCGCACTCACCACAGTACACCACAAAGTGTAACTCCATCCTTTCAGTGAGTTTCCTCCCTAGCTATTCTGATCAATCCAGAGAAAGACTCCACTATCTGGTACAATATGTACCATTCTCCTTATGATAAAAATGGCTGGGAGATCCTCTTCAGAAAGTCATGTTTCATATGAGTATAATCCGAGTAGCAGCACCAGAGAAGGTCACAGTTAATATGCTTTCCATCCTCATGTATTTTGGCTATACTTTGAAGGCCTACCCAAGCATTACTCACCTTGATTTCTTCAACATAATAATGAGAAAACATTTAAATCCTTCTCCTCTGCTGTCACTTCCATCTTGTGGAAAAGAGCATAGAAGAGGTTTGCTTTGATCTTCCAACATTCTTATTTGCATCAAGAGACCTGCCATGTGAACATGAAGCGCACCTCTTACTGCTATGTCTCTCTCGATATGACAAAAGTGATGGAGGAGGCACCAGTTCTGTGCTTGGTTCTTCATGTGTAGAATAAAGTGGAAAAAAGGAATGTTTAGTAGGGGTTCCCATAAAGGTTTGGGGTTCTGTGCCTCTCTGTATCTGATTTGTTCTTGGAGATTTGGACATGCTGAGGTGTGGGTTCAGTCTTTTTCAGAAACACCTCCCTATCTGTTGGCATGTCACCTATGTCTCGCCAAGTCTGCACAACTGATTTTGAGATTCAGAGATGGGCATCCCTACAAGCGACATCAAAGGGTTTTTTTAAAAGCCAGTAAGTTTTGTAAGAAAAGCAAAATGGAAAAAAAGAGTGATACTGCAGCCTCCAGTACTACAGATCCATTCAAATTTGTGAAAGTAAGTTTCATTCTCATTTGTCATGGTTGCAAGAAGCTGCCCAGGTGAAGAAAATATTACAAGGAAGGTTCTTTTGAAGAAGAATTTGTAAGAAAGACCTCAAAGGAAGATACTTGATTGCAATGAGTTGAACAGGATCTACTGTATTTGAACTGAGTAAGCTGTCCTTTGGGCACCAACTTGAGGTCGGATTTTCTGCTTCCTCCCCACCCCACCCACCTCCTTTTTTCTTTCCTGGCTATTACACCCCCTTCACTGTTCTTATTGTGCTTACACCACAGCAGGAATATATGTAGCAATTTTACTGCATTGTGGTTGCACAGGAAACTGTGTCTTCAGGGGGCAGCAATGGAGTCAAGGAACACTCTTTGGTGCTCACTCATTTGTCCCATTTTCTTTTCAGAACAATGCCAGGAAATGTGAAGCAATTTAGTTTCTTGCCATTGTAGCTTGTTTATTTCACCAAGAACATCTGTGATGACATAGGGGGTAGACTCTTCTGCTGCACTGGGTGTCAGGAATGATCTCAATAAATCTATTTGTAAGACTGTGACAGTTTATACCTGTCTGTTCTTCTCATCCCAAAGGAACTACTAAACATTTCTTATGAAGTGTGTTTTGTCTCACACAGAACCATTAGTGGCTGCATATTTATGGCTTCTCACAACTACATGTGGAACAAGTTTCTAAAGTGCTGCTTTTCTCTGGTTTACTTTTCACAGAAACCTGTGAGAGGACAAGGAGGGGGAAAAAACATGGCTTGGAAAATGACATCAATAATTTATTCACCAAGATGTTTAAAAAACTACTCTACATCGTTATGAATACTGAATCGGCATACTAATGTAATTAAAACTATTTTAAAAAAAACTCACTAGAAGCATGTCCACGTAATAAACATGGGAGAGGAGTAAATAAAATGACACATGATGAGGCTACCCAGTTAAGATGCCGAGGAGAGGGAAACAATTTTGGGCTGACAGTAAAATATTCACAGGCTTGGCATACAAAGATGTGTGCATCAAAGACAAATAATGCACAGAATGCATTGCGTTAGGGGGAAACGGATTGCGTATAAGCACACATGCAGTTACACTAGCCAGAATGGCATGCAAACATGCATATGTTAGAGGATCCATGGGTGAAAACATGGATGTCTTTTTGGTCAAAGGTTTTTTTAAAAATCCTGAGTGGTAGGGAAACACAAGTAAGATTGGGGAAGATTGGGGAAGTTTCTGGGCAATACACAGAAATCTGTTTCAAGCCAGTTCAATCTACCTAGACACTCTGCACAGTTGTTATTCTGGAACAGAAAAATTACTAGACAATGATTCAGAGAGAGGAAGAAGAGATAAAGTACATACATATACTGGACACCCATCTGAAATATTGTAATTTAGTCAAGGGTTTTTTGGAATGCTGTACTATCACATTTGATACACCACAACTAGCAGGTTGTTATATGCTGCTATTTTCCATACCACCTTTACAAAACCTGCTTCAGCAGAATTCTCATCCACAGTCTCAGGGCGCTTCACTGAACAAAGGAAGTCACTCACACTATTGTCAATAGATGCTAGTTTTAAAAGGTAAACTCATTAGCAAACGGGTAATTCCACAATGTTTGTTTTATATTAATCTACAGTGGAACTTCGGCTAACATAATTAATGCGTTCTCCAGGACGTTTCTTACAGCTAAAATTACTTTAACCGAATTTCCCATAGGAATGCACTGAATGCAGTTTTCCATAGGAATGCATTGAAAATCAAAACACATTAACCAAAATGGGGTTCCCTACACCAAGGGGATGCTTATGCAATTTTACTTCTTCTCCACTTTAAACAACAGGATACTATCCTTTGCTTAAAGGAAAGCAGGTCACTTTGATGTAAGTGAAAATGATCTTGGAATCTGTGTACTTAAGTGAACACGTGTGAAAACAAGAGTACAAACAGTATTGCTACCTAGGTGACTTTTAAAAGAACTTCCCTTCACCTTGATTGTGATTTTTTTAACAAATACTTCAAGGCACTCTTATCTAACCAAGCTCCTGATCCTTTTAAAATTAAATTACCTCCCCTGATGAACCACATCAAACAGGACATTGTAAAGTGGAATAAGCATAGCTTGTCCCGTTTTTCCTGATTAGCTGTGATTGAGATAAATGTCGTTCACCCTCATGTGAATTGCCACTTTGAGATCCCTCCTGTCCTATTGCCCTTGAGTCATCTTTTAAAATGTGCAAAGAGATTTGTTAATAAAATTGGAAGAGTGCTGCCCTTAAAATAAATGCCACTCCTCTCACTATGGACAGCCTCACATTTCTGTGCTGGAGGGTGATAAATATGGACAGCATGGTTTTCAAATTGGATGTATTAGTATCTTAAAGTGGGTCTATGCTGGGTTGTCCATCATGGTGTTCATAACAGAAGAGTCATTGATGAAGTGCATATATGGGAAGCACAGCAGAAAGAGGAAGCAGCCACCAAATGAAGAGATGCCATCCTACCTATTTGCTGTTGCAGGTAGAGGTGGTGATCAGATGCCACCTCACAGTGACCTTACTGGGAGCTTAAATTGTTGTTGTTGTTGTTGTTGTTGTTGTTGAAAAAATCCCACTTTTGATTTCTGCACAAACCTTTAGAACTAGCAGTGGCTGAGAACATCACCCCCTCCTCTGGGCCCACAACAACGGCCTGAGGGAGAAGACTCCATGGCCTAGCAGTGGCTGAGCACATCGCCCCCTCCTCTGGGCCCACAACAACGGCCTGAGGGAGAAGACTCCATGGCCTAGCAGTGGCTGACAACATCGACTCCTCCTCTGGGCCCACAACAACGGCCTGAGGGAGAAGACTCCATGGCCTGGCAGTGGCTGAGCACATCGCCTCCTCCTCTGGGCTAACAATAACGGCCTGAGGGGAGTTAGTCTGTGTTCTGGTTTGGTTTTATTTTGTATATTGTGAGGTTATATTTTATAATTTTAATTTTACTGTTGCTGTTTTGACTGTAAGCCGCCCTGAGTTGCTTCAGCGAGTGGGCGGCAATATAAATCTGAATAAATAAATAAATAAACTTCTGAGTTCGTTTCAGATTAGCTTGACTGTTGCAGGGCTTTGCAGAAGTAGGGTTGCCATATTTTTTTCCTGCCAAACCTGGACATAATTTTTTTTCTGCCACACTGCCCCCCCTATCTAGGCTCACTGCCCCCCCCATGGTGCCCATCCCTATTCTGTTCAGTCTGTCCTCATTCCTCCCTGCCTGCTTTCTCTCATAGCACACCCATCCCACAGGTCTGCCGCAGCTGCAGGTTTGATCACGTTTTTGGCAAAGAGGACTGGTGCCTTGTAAAAAAATCCACGGCATTAGGGACCTCGTGGCAATGACTACATTTCCCAGACTCCCTCAGTGAACTGCAGCCCTTGGATTCCCCGTTTCCCTCCAGAAGGAGAAAAGGAAGGGACTTATTTTGGAGGAGGTCTTTGTGAGAGACAACTCTTCACTCCCTATCCACAGTTTTTCTTTCCTCTCTAGGTATGCTGACCCTGTGCATTTAACCCTTTGCAGTCATGTAAAGAAGGAATCCTCCATAGACATGGGCATTTCTTGCTACTTCCCTCCCACGACTTTTACATGTTTTCTTTGAAACTGGGACTTTTACATGTTTTTTTTTTAAACCGGGACTTTTGTATGGTTTTCTTTGAACCAGACTGGACAGCTTGAATCCGGGAAAATCCCAGAAAACAGTGACGTATGGCAACTCTATGAAGAAGAGGTATTCCTTATGATATCTGGAAAAGGCATCTGTCTTTTTGAAGTACCTCCTGCATGTGGCATGAGAAGCTCCATAACTGTTCAGATATGAGTAAGGGAAGAAAACATGACAGTTGAAACAACACACATATTTATTTGAGGCTCATCACATTTGTTTACCTTCTTGTACATAAAGAATACACGTATAAACCTCCCAGATCTCCTGCCTATCCTGAACCTGAGTTTACTGTTGTTAAGCAAAGCTACCAATTTTCTCACTTTCCACTGCCGACTCCTTGCATTCAACTTGCTTGCATGCAGGATGTAGAGATTGCGGCATTTAGGAGTAATGGTTCTTGTCTTGGTCTGTGACAGTATTTGTGTGTTTCTGGTTCTTCTTGAACACCCCACAGTTACAACTGGGGAAATGGGGTGTTTCTTATTTTATTTTACCAGCTGTCATGAGAAATTTCCAATCAGGTTTCTAAGGCAGCCCATCAAAAGCAAGCCAGTGAGGGACTTTAAAAGAGCAATGGATACAGTCATCTTTGATTATTTCTTGAAAGAGATACATATAGGAAGTTTGCTTTTCATGTTCACTGGCCTCTCTCTCTCTCTCCCTTCTTCCTTCATGTTCTCGTAATCTGAAATTAGTGATGCTGTGAAGGAAAGGTAAGAAAACTTGATCCTTGAAGCAAAGGGCATACTCTTATCTTCTCCAGTTTTCCTCCTTTCCCATTTCTATTACTGATCTACGATTTCCAGTTTTAACACAAGTAATCTGTGAGGGGTGCTGCTCCAACCTGATAATGTATCTGGTTTCTTTGTTCCACTCTATGCCACCTTGGAAATGATTGTATATATTCAATTAGGTAGGGATTTTTCTTCTTCTTCTGAAGACTGTACACATCCTTACTTTTGAATTTCCTATTTGTCAAATAAGCTTCTCCATACCTGGGTCTGAGCATATTCAAACACCATCCCCAGGGAAGGTATTGTTGTTCAGTCTCACAGTTAAGTCCAACACTTTGTGATTCCATGGACCACTGCATGCCTGGTTCTTCTGTCATTTGCCATCCTTCAGAGTTTGGCCAGATCTACACCCACTGCATCAATGATGCTGTCTAGCCATCTAATTGGTAGTGACATCTGCATATCTCCAGTTGTTGATATTCCAGTTTGTGATTCATCCATTCCCATATTACACATAATGTACTCTGCATCTAAGTTAAATAAGGAAGGTGACAGCATACAGCCTTGTCATTTTCATTTTCCTATTCTAAACCAATCTGTTGCTCTGCATCTGGTCCTAACTGTTGCTTCTTGACCTCATACAGGTTTCTCAGAAGACAGGCGAGTTGTTTGGTACTCCAATCTCTTTAATGACTTGCCACAGTTTATTGTGATCCACACAATCAAAGGCTTTGGAGAAGTCAATGAAACAAAAGTAGATGTTTTTCTGGTACTCCCTTACTTTCTCCATGATCCAGAGAATGTTTGCAATTTGGTGTCTAGTTCCCCTGCTTCGTAAGAACCCAGCCTGTACTTCTGGAAGTTCTTGATATACATAATGCTGAAGCCTAGGTTGTAAGATCTTGCACATGGCCTTACTAGTGTGTGAAATGAACATAATTGTGTAATCGTTTGAACATTCTTTGCCATTACCCTTCTTTGGAATTGGAACATAAATTGACTTTTTCCAATCCTTTGGCCACTGCTCCATTTTCCAAATTTGCTGGCATATTGAGTGCAACACTTTAATGGCATCTTCTTTTAGGGCTTTAAATAGTTCCCAACATATCAGTGCTCAGTCTTTCCATCTCATTTTGGACCATGTCTAGCTTGCCTTGATTTATAGATGTAACATTCCAGATTCCATTGCAATATTGTTCTTTACAGCATCAGACTTTCCTTTCACCATCAAATCCATCCACGACTTAACGTCCTTTTGGCTGTTACCCAGCCATGTCACTTCTGGGGCTTCCTCCACTCTTCCCCAGTAGCATATTGGACACCTTCCAACCTGAGGCACTCATCTCGCAGCATCATATTGTTTAGTTTTTAGTCCATAGGGTTTTCTTGGCAAGGACACTGGAGTAGGTTCTCAGTATCTTCCCCAATGGAATCTTACTTAGTCCGAGTTCTCCGTTATGGCCACAAGTCTCCTCATTGTGGTAAGGCAATGGTCCTTGGAGGGGGAGGGAAAGTATATGAAGATATAATTTTACCTGTTTGTGTGAGAATATCTACATTCTAGCCAACAACAATTTTCAGTTGCTGCCTTGTCCAGCTGCTGCTCCAAATAGTGTCAAGGAGCACGGTGCTTTGATGTGCTTTACATACCATCATTTAGCCCTTTCCGTTATATTTCATTCAGAAGAATTGTCTGAAATTCAAAAGTTTCTTCATAAACTTTTGCAGAATGTAAAATCAAGAAATCATTTTAAAAAATTCAGATTTCTTTGCATTCATGATGGGAAGAATTTGAGATTCTTCAAGGATATATAACAAAACATATTGCCCCCTACCCCCCAAATATCGACATCAACATTTCATTTGATGTTTTTCTGGCACTTGAAGCCAATGCCACAGAAGCAGTTTCAGACTAGGGCGTCTGTTTTATCTCTAGTATATTGTCAGCTTTGGAGGGGAAATATGGATGACTGAGCAAAATATATTGAAGCTCTAATCCAATATCCTGGCTTTTTTTCTAGGGGTTGTGGGGAGGCATTTCAATGCCAACTAAGCTGTGCTTCTCACGTTCTTAAAAAATTATGCAATATCATGTGGGCTTTGTTGTCTTTTTAAACATTTCAAAACAGCTCCACAGCCTGAAAGGGGACTTATATACCATGTAGTCACTGCTTCATGCAAGAAAAAGTCATGGAAATTGCAGCGTGTCAGGACTCACTATCTGTGATGTGCCAGTGAGATTGTCACGTGATTCTATTCTGTTGTAGTTCATTACATTTTCATCCATGTAGGTTTACTGTCTTTTGCTTTGAGAGGTGACTGATTCTGTTCTCTGCCTCCTCCTTCACAGTAGTACAGAAATCATTCTCATGACCAGGAGGAGAAACAATCATTCTTTCATACTACAAGCACCATTTGAGCATCTATTGTATAATCTGTGTGAAGAGACATGAATCACCTCCTTTGATCTCCTTAAACTCTTTATTTTTCTGTAGTCAAACTCCTACCCCTTCCTGCAGTCCAATTGCAATATTGGAAGTGAAATGGTCTGGAAACTGCCAATTGCTATATTGGAAGGAGCTAAAGGATTGTGCTAGTTTGGCCAGGTTCTCCTGCTATGGTAATAAAGTAGACCACCCTGCCAGTGACTCAACAGATTGTCAGGTGGTGGTTAACTAGCCTGACAACCCTGAAGACTAATGGCTTTGGGCAGAGAAGTCCATAGGGAAGAGTGATGGTTCCTTAGTGGATTAAATCCCACTTGAATTCATCTTGATGGAGGGTAGCAGCTTCATCAATACTGGCCTGGGGCTGAGGAGGACTTAATAATAGCCAAAATAATGATAGATATGAACAAATAAACGTGACTGCAGTAATAATTTCTAAATTGGCCCTTGTAAATATAAAGGACTATTACATGAGGAGGTGCTGGAAGTCATCCATCTTTGGACCCATTCTGCTAAATATATAAAGGTAACGTTTGAATAATTTCTGAGACTGATGCATAGAAGCTCTTTGAGAGGTTTTACTTCAGTAGGTTGGCCAATCTAAGACATTAATCCATTTGACATTTAAGGATTTAAGAATACATTCAATATCCCATTAGGGTCTGTGGATTTTTAAATGCTCCATATATTCTGGAGCAGGGTGCTTCAGACCAGTGAGCCTGGAATATCCATACCAGGAAAAAGTTTGGAGCAGATTATGCAGCGGCCATCTGCAAGCACCCTGAAACAATAAAGTAATAACTAGAACCCAACACTGATTTATCAAGGACAAATATTTCAGGCTAATCTTATCTCATTTTTCAATTGGGTAACTTCCTTGGTAAGTGAGAATGCTGAAATCTAGAATGCCATGACTAACTAAGGGGCTTGGGCTAGATACAACAACTATCAGTACATTACCGAATCATACTGAGAGAGTGCTTATCAATAGTTCCTTTCTCAGGTGGAAGGAAGAACAAGCTGGGTATCACAAGCCTCAGTCCTGGACCTGGTGCTATGCAACATTTTTATTAATGACTCAGATAATCAGATGAATGGAATACTTATTGAATTTGTGGATGACACAGTTTTATATGGAATAGCTAGTAACTTTGGAAGACAGAAACAAAAGTTGAAAAGAACTGAAAATAACAAAATCAGATTTAACAGGGATGAGGGCAAAGTTCTACAACTAAAGAAACCAGTGGTGGGCAGCAAAAAAATAAATAAATTGCTACCACACCATGGGCAGAGCCTATGTCATGGGCGATCTAGTCATGCCTGCCATATGGCCATGAATACATCTGCAAACACAGGCAGCACTGGCTCTTTGGCTGTAAATGGGGATGAGCACTGCACCCTGGAGTTGGATATGACTGGCTTTTGAGCAAGGGAGACCTTGAACCACTTGCAGGGACAAAACCTGATGGGGCAGAGCAGGGAGGTGGGCAGGGCCACCCAATTTTGCTACCCCCCTGCCTGAAGGCCACCCAATTTTGCCACCACCCTGCCCAGAGGCCACTCAATATTGCTACCCACCCTCCGGGGGGTGCAACCCGGTTACTGCCCACCACTGAAAGAATCTAAATGCACAGTTACAAGATGGGGATATTTGGTTCTGCTATACTCAATGCCAGAAGGATCTCAGAATCACAGTAAATCACAAGTTGAGTGTGAGCCAACAGAGTGATGGAGCTGTAAAAACAACAACTGCTATTTTAGGTTGCAGTAACAGAAGTATAGTTTCCAAATCATGCAACGTACTACTTCCCTTCTCTTGCCATCCAGTCCTCGACACTGCTTCTTAAGAAGGATACAGACAAACTAGAACAGGTTCAGAGGAGGGCAAAGGAATAATCAGACCCTGGACAAATAAGAAAGACTCTGATATCTAGACAAGTTTAACTCTGAGAAAAGAAGAGGTAGGGGAGATATCCAAGTACTGTACAGTACTTTTCAAATATTAGAAAGGTTGTTATACAGAGGAGTGGCTGATTCTGTCCTCAACCACTGCAGAGCGCAAGGCACACAATAAAGATGTCAAGGTACAGGAAGCGGGATTTCATCAGAATAACCTAACAGTAAGACAATGAATCAAATAACCCTTGGGAGTTTGTTTGTTTGTTTGCTTTTTTGTTTACTGGTCACTTTTCACCAACACTGGCTGCATCCAAGATAAAATTGAACAACCATCTATTCATATACAGTGGAACCCTGTCATACAAATGGATCAACTTACAAAAAATTCGACATACAAATAGAAATCCTGGCTAAAAAATTTTTTGAGATACAATTTTTAATAGGAAAAATTCAACATATAAAAAAATACAGTGACATCTAGTGGCCTCTTATGGTAATGTAATGCGTTTTCGACATACAAATTTTTCGACATACAAATAATCTTGTGGAACGGGAAAAAATCGTATGTAAAGGTTTTACTATACTTTGATTTGTACATTGATCAGGGTGTTAGACATAATGGCTTGATAGGGTTTTTTCAACTCCATTATTTTCAACTCCATTATTTTTTTCAACTCCATTATTCTTGCCTGCTGTGTCAGAATCAAAAAAGAAAAACTATTCAAACATATAGTGGACAATCCATGTAAAGTTTATAATAACTTTTCCAATTTTCTAAGTCTCAGAACAATGGTTTTATATATATAAATATCTTGAGTTGCAAAACAGTTTGCCCGAAGCTTGATGATTTTTATCTTGAATTAATTTTATTCTTTATATCTGCATCTCCCTTCAGCCTCATACCGCCTCTGCCAATATTGTACTATTCAAGGCTTTGACTGCTTGAGTGTGAAGCATAAAATGCAGCATGCCTTTTAATAACACCCTAGATATAAAGCTTGCGGGTGAGGATTAAATGGAAAGTAGATTGTTATCTGATATAATGCTGAAAAAGTTGCACACTTCAGAGGGGAGGAAATTGTTCAGTCTTCTTCTCTGATTGGCAGTTCTTTTATTCTACAGTATTGTTGGGGATGGCAAGAAGACAAAACGAAGCCTCCTTTTATATTCCCGAATTACTTTAAATAATAGTCAAAGTTACGCCAAGTTATTTAGGTAACATCATGATTTGCTGATCCACCAAGCCAAGCTTTCTTTTGCATCATTTTGACGACAATGCCTCCTATCACACAGAGAAAGACAAATTCATATGTATTGATCTCTATCAGTGCAAGGCCATGAGTCTCAAAACTTCCCACTCTAAGATTTCTTTTTCTTCTGATTTGAGGAGGGGAGAAAAATACCCTTTAATACCAGGGAAAGACTTACTGTATTTGTAAGGTCAAATGAAACATGTGGTTCACAATTTCATCTTCCCAACCCCATCCAAATAGGTGCTGTGAAGGGTTGGAAGATCCATATAAGGACCACGGAGGATAATAAAGAAGTTAAACCTTTCTATGATTCTTCGTACTGTCTCCCAGATTACGACTGTCATGTGATGGAAGCCAACAACAGCCCTGTATCCATAGGGTCTTTACTAAAGGGGAGAGAGAATCTTCCCCTTTTCACATCATATCTTCCACATGTTAGGGATAGAAAAGCAAATTGTTGTGTTTGCATTTCCCCAAAAGATTATCCATGTCATCACTCCTAAGAGGAGAAATAGGACAAGGCATGCCCTGCTGTGGAAATCCATACCTTTGAGGCTCACGATATAACTCAGAAAGAGCAAAACATCTACAAAACTATATGTGAATTTGAAATGTGTCTAACCAAAAATGTAAGCATTAGAAAAATACATGCAGGAGTCCATTGTCATTTCATCCCGTAGAGTCACCCATGACTTATACATATAATGTCCTGTCCTCAACAGTGCTGTTCAGCTCTTGCAAACTCATGGCTGTGGCTTCTTTTAGGTATTCAATCCATTTCATATTTCATCTTTATCTTTTCCTGGTACCTTCAAGCCTTCCCAGGATTATTTTCTTTTCCTGTGAATCATCAATTCTCCATGATGTGCCCAAAGTAGGACAGCCTCAATTTCATCATTTTTCCTTCCAGAGATAGTTCAGGATTGATGTGCTCTAGGACACAGTTATTTGTCTTTTTAGCAGTCCAGGATATCTGTGAAGCTCTCCTCCAACACCACATTTCAAACAGTTTTCCCCATCATCTATCTTTATTGACCAGTTTTGAAACCTATACATGATGATTGTGAATACAAATGTGTGGATGCTCTTGGACTTAGTATCCAGTGATACATACTTGCACTTGATTATCTTCTCTAATTCTCCATTGCTGCCTTTTCAAGCCAGTCTTAAAATCTCAAGAGTCTGTGCTACATCTTGCCTTAGTATTAGAGGCACCTCTGTTTCTTCAGAGTCGGACATTTCCAGAAATCTTTGCAGTTATCTGACTGTAATTGTAATTGTGATATTGTGATTGTGATTTTTTTGTAACTGTGATATTGTAATTGTATTTATTGTAACTGTGATATTTTGCTTTTTGTTAGCTGCCCAGAGTTGCATTGTGAGTGGGGCGGCATACAAGTCAAATAATTGAATTGAATTAGATTTAATCCTGCTTGAACCAGGTTTGTCACGTTAGTTAACTGCCATCTGATGATTGGTGTTGACCCACTGGCAGTATGATCTACTCTATTACCATAGCAGGATAACCTGGCCAGACTGGAGGAAATGCATAATGCATTTTAGACCCATGGATAACTGAAACCATAAATGGTGAAGCCCATGGATACAAGGGGTGATTTGTCCTCAGGTTATCAAGAATTCCTGATCAGATAGGTTTTATTTATTTATTTGTTTGTTCAGATTTATATTGCCTTCCACTCACCAAGGCAGCTCAGGGTGGCTTACAGTCAAAACAGCAACAGTACAGTAACAATCATAAAATACAACCTCACAAAACAACACAGACTAACTCCCCTCTGGCCGTTGATGGGAGCCTGGAGGTGGGGGTGATGTTCTCAGTCGCCTGCCAGGCCATGGTGTCTTTTCCCTGAGGCCATTGGTGTGGGCACAGAGGTGGGGGCAAGGTCCTCAGTCACCTGCCAGGTAATGGCATTTTTTCCCTCAGGCCGTTGGTGTGGGCCCAGAGGCCACATCATTTCCCAATCCACTAATCGAATTTCCTTTTCTGAAAACAATTGAGAAACTGAAATTTTTGAAAGATCCCTCTGATGTTTATCTAAGCAAAAAAGATTGTTAATTCTCTCTTTCATGCCATTTATATGAAATGAGTAGATTTGTGTATGCAGTGGTGTGGGGATAAGTAATCATACCGCTGAACATCCTATTTCTATACACATAACACACCGTTGTTATTCGTGATAAACGAATACAGTACCATAAACTTGGATAAATACACAGAATTCAAAATCGTACTTGAACGAGGTTAGCCGCCTGTCTTAGTGGATGATAGGATCTGCAGTTTTTGCTTTTTCTATTTTTCTTTTTTTAAAAAGTGATTTCCAACAAATTTACAAAGATGCCTTCACATTTTTAAGTGTCTATGCCCCTATCCCAGGGGATTTGGAGAAAATCTCATCCACCACTATGTTTGTGAGAGTCTTTTTTATGCACACCTCAAATTGCTAGTTAATGCAGTTGTGCAATAGTATTATCAACAATAGGATATGAAAGTAGTTACACAGACTAGAAATAGGATGATTTGTCTCTCCCTTTGCTTTTGAGGTTACCTTCTATTTGAACAGCAAAAGTTGACCTCTCCCTCACAGGAACTTTACAATTTGTGCATTTTGATGCACTGAAACATTTACTAAAGGATCTGCAAATCTCATGAACCCAAAGCTCATCCAATTAGCTCCAGTGCATGCAAATTATGCTGTCCTATCACCACCTTTGACAAATGCTGATTACTTGCAAACCAGCATAAACAGAATCTGCTGTAGATTTTTCAGCTGTGTGTTTAATGTTTGTCTTCACTTACCAAGAAATCTATTACATAATGTATAGATGATGTGCAAGGCCCAATAATGGATGCAAATACACTGCTGTGGAATAGTACGATCTCCTTAGTCTCTATGGATTTGGGGAAATTATGACTAATCCATTGGAAAACCGGGAGATAAATGTGGAGCTAAGCACAGGGAGAAAGACACACTCATCTTTTAAGACTAAATTTATTATTTAATTGGTGCATGCACAGTTTATACCTTTAGTCTGTGCAATTCATGACTTACTAAAAAAAAAGTGCAGCTACTAGTCATGTGGGCAGGTAGATGATGGACAATATTTCTAGCTTTGTTGTAGGAGATAGACATCAAAGACATGGCATTCATTAAGTATCTGTGGTTCACTGTGCATAGGGATGGCAGGTCTCAGAACACTGGCTGGAACCTAAGGAAATTGCTATCCTACTCTAGTTCTCCAGGCAAGGGAACAAATCTCAGGGCAAACAATACCATAGGGTTCTTGTATTTGAGGTAGTTTCCAACTCCACCATTCCCCATGGGAATTAGGCCTCAGGATGAGTTAAATTATCTCAAGTGTCTACATCACCACTGCATTTTCTTAAAACTCCCCAGTTACGTTCCTTCATTTCTGGCTTCATGGCTTGCCACCCGTGGGTCCGGTGTGTCATATGAAGAATGGCAGGAATTGGGGAATGAGCATGAAGACTTAATAAATCATTTTGCTGCACAAATGTCAGTAGCAATGGTACAGGGCCTAATATGGGGAGGAGAACTTATGTTACTAATGTTGCCTTTGTGAACTTACTAGAATCTGATGCCTGGTTTTAGTTATGACCCTAAAATCTTGGCTGGTGGAATCCTGCTCCGGTGACAACTTTAACCATGTATAGCGGGATAGGAATGGTCAATTCTGTTATTTTCTGTCCATTTCCTATTTTCCTACACTTGTTTTGTTCATGCTTCTACTTCAGGTACTTATGGGTTCGCATCAAGAAGCCTGCAGTTGACTTGGAATGGCACAGGCTTGAACATTGCATCACCCAAAAATCCCTGGGAGTTATCCTTGATTGAACTTTCACTTTCAAGACCCACTGCTTTAATACCAAATGGAAGGTTTTCGCCAGGAACAATATTCTGAGGAAAATAACAGGCACACGTTGGTGTGCCCAACCACACACATTAAGAAATTCTGCACTAGCTTTATGCTACTCTGCAGGAGAGCATGTTAGTCCAGTGTGGTGCAGATCAAAGCATGCAGGGCAGGTAGATGTGGCCCTAAAAGAAACAGTGTGATTGGTCACAGGATGCCTAAAACCAACCCCAATAAAAAAAATTGCATTATTTAGCTGGCATCCATCAAAATTCTGTCCAGAAACTGCTGCTCAGAAAGAGTGGGTCAAAAAAGGTTCCTTGGAAACACATCTGCTATTTGATCACAAACCACCAAAGAAGAGACTGAAATCAAGGCAAAGTTTACTCATAACTTCTGCCCCTTTGAACAACCAGACCCCACAGACTGCCTTAGAACTATGGAAGGTGAGCAAGGTGCTACCGGATAACTGGGCAGAACCACACGACTCTCTACCGCCTGGCCAAGAACAACCATGACCTGTGTGGAAAGCTTTAAATAGACTGTGTGCAGGGGTAGGAAGATCAAGGGCTAATCTGAGAAAGTGGGGTTTCCCTGTAGACAACAGCTTGTGTGAATGCAGAGAAGTACAAACTATCTACCATATAATACACACAATGCCCATCAACGTGCACTGAGGAGGACCTTATATTGGCAAGAGGAAATCTTGTTGATGTGGCTCGATGTTGGGCAGATGTCATTTAGCCCTTTTAAATTATATTTTGTTTCTAGATGTGTTAATTTTAGCTTAGTATGTTATTATATGCTGAGGGTGCATCTGACATGAATAAAGAATCCCTACTTCATTTTTAAAACACTTTGCACTGATGCTCACAATATCTGAATTTGCATTTTCTCTATATCTCTGTATACATATACTGTACTGTACTCTCTGCAATACATATACATATACAGTTGTACCTCATTTGAAGAGCATAATGCATTCCACAGGGTTGCTCTTTAAGCGAGTTTGCTCTTTAAGCGAAACACCATTGTAAGTGACCAATTGTCGAGGGGATTGAGAACCCCGATTTATTTTTTAAGCAAGTTTTTGGTTGGTTTTATTTGTTAAGTGAAGCAAACATTCAGAGAAAATTCTGCTCTTTAAGTGAGTTACTCTTTAGCGAGGTGCTCTTTATGCGAGGTTTGACTGTACATATACATATACATATACATATACATATACATATACATATACATATACATATACATATACATATACATATACATATACATATACATATACATATACATATACATATACACTAGAACATCGGATAATGTTATGACTTGGTTCCACAAGTCATGACGTTATCCAATTTTTAGCGTTGTCCGATGCATGCATCAAACAACGCTAAAAAAAAGCCCTGACATCAGGGACAAACCGCGCGCTGAGGCAAGGACCAGCTTGTCCGAAATGACCTCCCCCCCGGGGAGGGGGATTTTGGACAAGCTGATCCTTGCACTGGTGCGCAATCGCACACCTAGGGAAGGATCAGCTTGTCCGAAATGACCTCCCCTGTGGGGTGGGGATTTCAGACAAGCCGATCCTTACCTAGGCAAGCCAATCCTTGCCTCACGAGCACATTCCCCCGAACCTACTGCGCTCGCAAGGATTGTTGCAAGCACAGTAGGGTCGGGGGAAATGTGCGCTACCCAATCCACCCCCACCCCCAGATGATTGAATCCGATAATGCTAAAGGCTCATTATCCAGAATCGTTATCCGATGCAAGTTTTTCCCAAAAAACTTGCATCGTTATCGGATTCTAGCGTTATCCGATGCAATCATTATTCAGTGTATTACTGTACATATAAAATTAATTGAATAGAGTACAGTATATGTATACAGAGATACGTGTGTGTGTGTGTGAGCGAGAGAGAGAGAGCTTTGTCTAATATATGTATTTTTGTTCCCCTTTTTGATTAGATAACTGTACTAAAAAAAAATTGAACAGTATTTTATCAGTATTTTGCCATGCCTATTGATTCAGAAATTGTGATTTAGGTCCATTTGCACTAAAATTCAAACCAACTATGCATTTCCCCCTTTCTCCAGGCATTTGAGGTTGGGTAGCATCACAAACGAAAAAGTTCAGAATGGCTGGTGTACGGTGAAGAATATGAGAGCAGGAGAATTCAAAGGGAAGGATTCTACTTCTTCCTTGCTCTGGTATGTATCTTATCAGATTGATTCAGGTCAAATGAGGAAATTTATTTCTTTATCAACATCTGGTGGCAATCTGTGGTGTTTGAAAAAGAAGGGAAACTCATCTCACCACTGGAAAATATTAATAGCTGTTACACTCATATACAACCCCATAGCACTTAGAGCAGGGGTTCTCAACATTTTTCAGCCACAGGTTGGACCACACACCCTCAGACAGCTGAGAGAGCAAGAATAGTGTCCCCCTCCCCAATAAATGCTGCCATAAAATGCTTCCGCAGCTGTTGTAAACACATTTACGACTGCCATAAATGAGTCTGTGGCCAATTCTGGCAGCAGCTGGGGGGGGGGCAGCTGGAGCAAGGTCAGGTGCAGGATTATTTGGTACTGTGGGCTGGATGTAGCCTATGGGCCATTGGTTGAGAACCCCTGGCTTAGAGCACTGTCTGGGTGGTTCACAAGGTCATTAGTCTGTTTGCCCCCAATATACTGGCTGCTCATTTTCTTGATCT
The DNA here is from genome assembly GCA_030440675.1 of Furcifer pardalis. Lineage (NCBI taxonomy): Eukaryota > Metazoa > Chordata > Lepidosauria > Squamata > Chamaeleonidae > Furcifer > Furcifer pardalis. The sequence continues at coordinate 159,955,169 of CP126894.1, forward strand.
CTGAAGGATTGAATGCTGAGTCAGCTTTGAGCCCTGCCAGGATTGAACTCAGATTGTGAGCAGAATGTTGGCTACGGTACAGCAGTTTAACCACTGTGCCACGAGGTATACTCCTTACTTGAACCATGAGTTATCAGACTCCATTACTCATTTAATTTAATTTCTATCCTGCCCTTCTCCCAACAGAACATAAGACAGCTTATAAAGAATCAAATAAACCACTAAAAATTAAAGCAACAAAAATTCCAACACTTTACAGTGACTTTCAAAAAATGAAACATTACAATTTAAAACTACTCACTAAACCTCTTTAAAACAATTATGAAGTATATTTGGAAAAGATGAAAATTACAGCTGGCCCATCCTTACCAGCCAGTTGAATACTAACTTCTCCTCAGCAGAGACAGTCAAGGCAATCAACAAAGTCTAAGATATAATATAAAAAACAAAACAACATCATGAAAAATCATAAAGCAAACAGCACCATAAAAAACTGAACGCAGCATGAAAACTAAAGGTACTTAGAAAGCAAACGATAAAATAAACTATTCAGAGAGCAAAAATGTCAAGAGCTTGCTAAATGTGAAACATTGTCATTTGATGGTGAAATAGTAATAAAGAAAAGGATGATCCAAGTTCTTGTGAAAGAAAATTCCATATATGATGCACAGTTACAGAACATTTTCCCTTGGACAATATTCTTCTCACAGGAACCAGTGTACATATTACAATAATTCAAACTTTGGATCTAGGATTTGGAAGATTCACTATCCAGTCCCCACTTATCTTTGAATCCCACTGGTTGACCTCCTTCTTCTTCTGTTCTATCCATATTCAAATTTTGGCTATCATCATGGCAATCAGCCATGAAGTCTGTCCTGAGAATATAATGTAGTAGCTTTTTACCTTCCTTCTGCATCACAGCATGACACTTTCTGGTCCTGAGCCCCTTTGGCATATGCAAAGTCCTCCTCAGTCCCAGGCCAGTATTGATTAAGCTGCCAACCTCCATCAAAATGGATTCAAGTGGGATTTAATCCACTTGGGACCATCACCCTTCCCTGTGGACTTTGGCACCCAAGGCCATTAGTCCTCAAAGTTGTCAGGTTAGTTAACCACCACCTGACACTCAGCATTGAGTCACTGGCAGTATGGTTTACTCGATTACCATAGCAGGATAACCTGGCCAGACAGGTACTGGTTGATCTGGGGCCAGCCATTTATGGTCATAAAGGGACCATCATAGGAAAAAAAGTTACTGTATATACTTGAGTATAAATTGACCAGAATATAAACCAAGGTACCTAATTTTGACCTGAAAACCCAGGAAAATTGATTGACCCGAAAATAAGCTGAGGGTGGGAAGTTTAGCAGCTGCTAGTGAGTTTCCATAACCAAAACACATGAAAATATGGTAAAATTGATAAAATTGTTAGCACATCTCAATCTGATGCAGTCTTGGGACCCTTGTGGTCATTGACCCAAGTATAAACCGAGTCCTCATTTTGGGAGCTAAAAATCTCAGCTTATACTCGAGTATATATGGTATTTTCTCTCCCAAAGGAGGGTGACACTAACAGAAGAGAACTAAATCTGGGGATAAGGTTAGCAGTATATGATCAAAAGTGGATTGAGAAAGGAAGCAGTGAGCTAACTGGACAATCTGCAGGATATGCTGTGTGACTATATGCTGTGACTCCTGGCATTTGGTAGGAGCAGGTCACAGAAAAGTTACCTTGCTCTCAAAATCCCTTCTGCCGACATAGTCATAGGTGAAGAGAGTCACCTGAAGAAAACCACGGATGGTGAATGACTGTGTTTTTCAAAAAATGTTTTGGCTAGCTTTTATTTTTTTAATGTCATTTTTAATGGATCAAGTCCACTTTCTCAGACATAAGAGTGGAACTACCCTTTATCCTTCTTTTATTTCTTTTGCTTTTATTCTTACTTGTTCTGCTTCTTGTCTGATAGGTCAGATTAGCATGGCTTCCACTCCAAACACTTTTGATATGACTCTGAGTCAGTGAATTTGCATAATTACATCTTTAAAACAGGTCTCCTCCCATATCTATGGGTTCAGTATGTATGGTTTCAACAGTGGTGGGCATCAAAGAATTTCCCTACCACACTGTGGGCATGGCCTCTTGGCCATGTGACTGCTCTTCACTATAGAGCTATGAAGTCATTTCCCCCTTGTCCAAGGCTTTTCCAGGGCACCATTTCACCCCAAAGCACATCCCCAGCCAGTCCGGACTGGCTTTGGGGTGAAACAGAGCCCAGGAAAAGCCTTGGACGAGGCAAAAATGGCTTCAGAGGTTTGCTATAGAGTGATGACAATAGAAGAGGCTTCTATTTTCATAGCTCTATAGTGAAGAGCCCTCTCCAAAGCCATTTCCTCCTCCAGAATGGCTGGGAATGTGCTTTGGGGTGAAATAGAGGCCAGGAAAAGCCTTGGACAAAGGGGGAAATGGAGCCAGCCCCCTCCAAAGCCTCTTCTAGGAGGAGGAGGAAAAGGAGTTGGGTGGGGCAGGGAGGTGGGAGGGCCCAGCCATTTTTACTACACATGTACTGGTCCGATCTGGCTCATGTCCATCACTGGGTTTCAACTAGCCATAGGTCAAAAAACATTCAATAAAAATCCTGAAATATAGAAAATATATTTCTATGGTGCATTACCAGATCTGTCCACTAGAGACCACTATCTGGAATGTAGAATATAGGCTTCACTGTTATCCAGTTTCATGGATCTATCGTTGGTTTTGTGGAATTTGTCATCACCATAACCCTGAGCCCAACCCCACCCCACCGGGGGTTAAAAAGCCACTGGCCAAGGGCAGCAGGAGCATTGCCGTGACCCCAGGTCCCACCCCACCATGGGTTGTAAAGCCGCTGGCAGAGGGCGGCAGGAGCATCACCGTGACCCCGGGCCCCATCCTGCCAAGGGTTGAAAAGCTGCTGGCAGAGGGCATCAGGAGTGTCACCACAACCCCAGGGGCCACCCTGCCGGGGGTTGAAAAGCCACCGGCAGAGGGCAGCAGGAGCATCGCCACGACCCTGGCTCCTGCCCTACTGGGGGTTGAAAACTTGCTGGTAGAGGTCGGGAGAAGCATCACCATGATGCCAGCCCCCCTTTTACATCCAGGGATGTACTGTCTTAGTGCTGGGACTTGGACATTGGGGTGGGGGGGCAGACATCACCCCCTGGCCAGCCTAGGCCCTGGACGTTTGTGGCTGACTTTTAGTTTAGATCCTTTGGACATTTTTATTGTAATTGTAGGTTTTGTGTAATTTTTGTTGTTTACTGTTGTGAGCTGCCCAGAGTTGCGTTTTGTGTGAGGGGGCGGCATATAAATTGAATTTAATAATAATAAATAAATAATATTTAAAAGATGCCAAAGTCACCTTTGCCTTGTTTTTATTTTATGTGTACTTACATAATGTGAGCTTTGTAAAATGCTTGTTTTAAATTTTCATTTCCAATAGGCTTTCACTGCATGTGTCAATTATTGTTCCTGTTTCATCATTTTCCAGAAGAGCAAGAAGCTAATGTGGTCAGCATTATGGTGAAGGAAGGGCGGGGGACTCCTTAGCCTTTCAGTGCACCCACATTATGAGATATGAGGCTCATTTCTTTTCCTAAATGCCTTCATAGTCTGAGGGTAATCCAGAATCTGATTAGAAGAGATAATGGAGCATTATCAGGACAACATAAACCACATTTGTATTGATTAAGCCATCTTGCAATTCTTTAAAAGAGCTAATCATTTTAATGCCAAATAAATAAGGGATTGCAGCTTCCAGTGAGGAAATGGGTCTAACTGCCATTTGGGTCTTGGATAAAGATATTTATGAGACATAATCTATTACTCACATCCAACAGGTTCTTGGCAATGAAACTGTCAACTACCAACAGGCCATTAATTTCCTACCAATGCACAAGGCAGCAAGAGAACAGACATTGCTCACGGGTACCCAAGGAAAAAGGGGTTGCAATTTACTTTAAAGGGACCACTTTTACACACAGAAAGTTCAGTTCCCCGAAAATTCTTGGGAAGGTGGTGTGTGTGTGTGTGTGTGTGTGTGATATTCCAGAAATCCTGCAAAACCAACCTCTGCTTATGTTTTTTGGCTTGTTTATGAGATCTGTTTATTGGACTTGTTTATTAGATTTCTACCTCCACATTTCTTCTTTTCCCAGTGGAACTAATATTAAAATTAACCAAAGCAAGGACTGTTAAAAACACAATAACTAAAAAACATAGCAACTGCTCAGCATAAAAAAAAATACTAAGCTAGATGGATCAACAATCAGACTGTCTGCGTTGTTATTGTAATCTTACACCATTTTAATAAGCACTAAAGTATCATAGGGTCTATAAGTACATGTAATGCCTACTAATCTCAGTTACTAGGCCACTAGAGCTCTTTAGCAGATAATTCTAAGTGTGTCACCAAACATATTATGGGATTCTAGGAGAAGGAGGCATGTCAGTTAAAGGAATATCAAACTCTTGTTGACTGCAGTATAGGAATACATTCAGTATACAGCAGGTATCAAAGCAACAAACATGAAGAAGAAGGTTTTGAGCAGAGCTTGAAACAGTGCCTCTTTGAACTAGAACTCCCAGAATTCCCTAGTTATCCAATCCACTAACCACACTGGCTGGAGGATATCAGAAGGATTTTCAGCCCAAAAAATGTGACCTTTCCAAGTTCTCACTTTGGATCCAGTGGGTGAGAAATCCTAAAAGAATACCATTTGCTCTTGGAAGTTTGGATAACAGAAAGGGAAAGACACAGATTTTCCATTCCAAGGATCCCAGATTTAAGCTATCTATGCAGTGTGTGGGAGAGCAAATTGTTTATAAAAATTATTATGTATTATTTCTGCATTTCATTCCTAGGTTTTACAAAGTTTCCTAGGAGAATTTTTTCCCCTTTGTGCCTTGGATTACAAAACACTCTGCAAGGTGGCAATGTTTTCTGAGAGTCTGATATATTGACATTTTGAGAGACAAGACTTTGTGGGACTTTCTAGAAGCAATTCCTAAATTGGTGTTTTTGCTATGATGGGAATTCATAAGATTGTCAGGACAACAACATTCCAATTCCCTAAGACTTGGATGTCAAAACCTGAGATGAGTGAGTAGATTTTGTGATGTCATTAGTTGAGTCAGACAATGATTAACAGGGAGAAGAACCCTAGCTGTTGATGCCATTTGATCTAGAGGTCACATCTTGCCTGGCTTTCCCTAGAGCACACATCACACTTGGGGAGTTTTCCAGGCCTTATGCTATACCTTGTAAAACATTTCCCAACAGCCCCAGTGAGCTCTTTTGCAGGCCTCACACTATGGTTACTAGGGTTTGCACAATAAGAAGAAAAACAAGATGTGCCTCCAATACTCCTCTTCCTGCTTTGCTCAAGATCATGCATTGCTCTAGGTTTTGTTCTTCCTCCTCCTCCTCACTCCTGGCTCTTAACATGCCAACATTGCCCAAGCAAAATATACAGCATAGGGAGACTTTCCCATGGGACTGGTCAAAGAGAGATGCTAGTTCTTTAAAGTCACCTCACACAAGAAAATCTCTTTCCACCTCCTTGCCCTGAGATTGGTATGGAAAAATGTCAAGGATTCCCCGAGTCTTCAGCTGACAACTCAACACCAGTTAGTTCTACTTAGGGCACATACATCTATGCATATACTAAGCACCCAGTGTGAGGACTGTTTGCATGGCTAATGCTTTGGTATCCAGTTTTTAAAAATACAAATATTTGCAAAATTGATTTTTTTTATAGCATTCCCTTTTAAAAAGCTCCACAAGACTGAAGAGAGTAGTAAATCTACATTTTAAACATTTTAAAACTTCACAAGCACATGGGGGGATTGGAATCTATATTCAGTTAACACTGAATTCACTTCTTTACAAAAAAAGTACAAACACACACTTTCTATTGCTAAATATGCATAAATTTGCAAATTTGGATTGCAGTCTTCAAAGGAGAATAGAAACATATTTCTCTCCCACTCATACCAGCTATGCTGAAAATATACAAGTACTCCTAAGCATGCAGAAGACCATGTTGTGCTTGCCTAATGAGACAGATGGTAAAGATTGGCAGTCTCTTTTTTAAAAGTAGCAACCTTAATACAGCACAACAAGCACTAATGAATACACACCAAGGCAAATCCAAAATTCTGACTTAAATACTAAGATATCTTTAGAGAGGTGGATCTGGCAGGATTATTTTGTTCCACACTGGGATTTTTAATATCTTTTGAATGAATTCATTTTCCACCCACCTTAAATATGAAGACATTTCAAATTTTGCCATGTTCTTATTTAGAATTAAATGAAATAAAGTGCTCTCACTTCCTCACCTCTAACTGGCTATTGCTAGAATCAAGAATCTTGGCTGAAATACCACTCATAACTATCCATAGAAACTCTTTCTAACTCCGATGTATCCTTTTCAATCATTAGAACCTGGCTGCCTAGGTAGCCACTGCTAATGGCAGAAGTTTACATTTTGGATGTTGTTCCTAAGGCCAAAGTGAACATAACTATCTTGGTGCTTTGATTATGGGGACATGAATGGATCTGTGAAATGTTCACCAGAAGGAGTAGTTAGTCTGCTGGAAGTCAGGTTAAGAGAGGGAGAATATCTGGTTCAAACTTGCTCCTTTGGAGTGCTCTGAGGATACAGCTGACTGAGGTCAGGAGAGCATATACGCTGCCTCCGGTTTCTTGGAGGAAAAGTAGGAAATAAATGTAATAACAAAATAAGAACATCTTTTGTGATAGCGACTTTGCTTTCCTCTCAGATCACATATCACTTTCGATTGACTAAGGCAGGGCCCCTCAACCTTTTTAAGCCGGGGACCAGTTCATGCCCCCTCAGACTGTTGAAGGGCTGGTGGTAGAGTGGTGGGGGCTCGGGGGTGGTCCTGCCACTCCACCTCCACTGCTGCCACTGCCAGCAACCACCCCAAGCTCCCCTCCCCCCTCCCCTGCTTCCCTGCTTACTAGTCTGGATAAGCTGCACAGCGTGGGTGAAGGAGGGGTCCAGGCTGTCCTTCTCACCTGTGCTCAGCTAGAGCAGCTCCCAGGAAAGATATGGATGGCTGCATACACCTGCCATTTCCGCCACCTCTATCCTTGTCCCTTCCACTTGGCTTGGCGTGTCCCTTATGGTGCTCTGTAGCAGGGCAGATGCTATAAGGATTGAGGCGGCAGAAGTGGAAGCTGGAGCGACGGATGGGCTGGATGATTTGGTGCTGTGGGCTAGATCCGACCCATGGGCCATAGGTTGAGGATCCATGGACTAAGGCAGTGGTTCCCAACAAGGGGTACACAGCCCACTAGTGGACTTCAATTCCCAGAAGCCTCAGTCAGTACATTGGCTAATCAGTGCTTTGGGGAAATGACTTAGGCTTCTGGGAATTGAAGTCCAAAAACCAGCATTTGGGAAACACTGAACTAAGGCATTCATTAAGCTGATGTCAGCAGGTTGATGTGGAGTGATAAACATGGAATCAATTGTTAGCAAAATATTTAGTGGAGTAAGTGGGTGCTTAGCTTACAATGTGTTCAGATTGATGCTAATTCACAACAAAGCAATGTAGATACGTGGTTCCATCTGCAACCACACACAGTAACCTGCCCATTCTCTCACTCCTTCTGAAAGATTCACTGAGGAGTAATGGCTATATATCAGACAGTCAGTATTATGTATTTGGAAATCCCAATGCTTTGCAGTGTTATGTTCATTTCTTTATTTGCCTTTGGCTTCTTACCTTCAGGATCTCCTTGAGATGTTCCCACACATAAATACTGAAACAAAATAAGTATTTTCCCATCAAACATGATTTGGAAAAACCACCTCAAACATCTAAAAGAAAACTGAAGATATCTTCAGACATGCCCTTGAGAAAGACAAACAAAAAAGGGAATATGGTATGAGTAAATACAGACATTTGCTGTCTTCAACAGATCTGCTCCCCCCCTCCTTACCTTGCACAGAAACTTAATGTCTAAAGCAATAATGAAAACATACTGTATATAGAAGTACAATACATACAGTGTTAACAATTTTGGAAGGATATTTTGGGTAGAATCAAATCACATGGGATTTGCACACCCTTAGTATATTTCATCTGATATATAGCACTATGTTTCATATGCAGATTTAATATGATATTGCACATGTTTTTCAGGTTTTCCCCCTCCAGTAAGGCAGATACAGAAGCCAGAGGCAGTTTTCTAGATTGTGCTGATACTAGGACTGAAACTAAGATAAAATGATCTGTTTTCTGATAGCAAAATAGCCCATATTAAAGGGATAAGATTTTGCTTTTTTCTGATGATGTGGTTTCTGTTATTCAAATTGTCGTTCCAACCTTGCTTTTCACTCCTATATATGAAGTGTTCTCGTAGATCCATGTTACTTACAACGGTAATGTTCTCTGAATAAACAAGAGACATTTAGTGCTCACCAGTTCATGTAGCACTTATTGTTTCTAAATGATACTTCTTCAGCTGGTCTCTATTCCTTGCTATGTCGAGCAAGTGAGAGGTTAGCTTAAATCACGTTTCTCAATGAAAGTATAGTAAAACACCGGATAACGATTGGATCGGATAATGCTAAAATGGCATAACGTTAAGTAATCTGGGGAGGAGAATTGGATCGAATAATGTTAAGGTCCTATGGGATGGATCGGATAACAACCGCTAAAGCCTGTGTGGTTACAATGTATCTCTATGGAGGATTAACGTTATCCGATCCATCCCATAGGATTTTAACATGGATCGGATAACACTAAAAATTGGATAACACCAAGACTTGTGGAACCAAGTCTTAGCGTTATCCGAGGTAGTACTGTACTGCATTATTCTAGTACCTTCTGTTGCTTGATGCTAGACACAGGAGAAAGAAAATATTTAGAAACTATGCCTATATTTCAGACCTGCAAACACCTACAAATACATAAAATACAAAACTATTTCCATTCATGGAGGAAACATGTATAAACATGCATCCTTAAGAAAAATGCATGCAGAATTAGGTACTTGAGGGAAATGTGTTAAAATATACACATTCAGTTTTACTGTTTAAAATGGTTTTAAATTATTGAATAATTTTATATTGATATTGGCCCAGAGATCTCAAGATAAAGGGAGAAATATAAATACCCTAAACACACACACACTCATGCACATGCTCATGCACACGCATGCGTGCGCGCGCACCCCATTCATCCAGAAAGGAAGGAAAAACAAAGTTCAAACATTGGAGGGGGAAAACACAGATTAAATATGAAAAAAAAAAACCAGCAGCAATAATATTGAGCTTTTTTTAACATCTATAGAGAAGACCCATACAGAAGCAGTCTTAAAATCCAAATACCATTTCTGTGAAACCTTCAGTTGCAACAGTTTATCAAAATAATTCAAAGTATGTCCCTTGTTTTGACCAGAACTTGGATCAGCATCAACATTGGCTTTAGTTTAATGAGCTGGAAATGCATATTTTTATGCACATTATAGATTTTGGTGCAAGCTTAAAAAAAAACCAGAATCAAACTGATGCTGAAACAAAGCAGAAAGAAAATGTACTTGTTGGGGGGACATCTATAAAGTAGCAAAAAGATTTGTCTGTGAACATTGATGTGTATTAAGAGAATACAGAACACCAATGTGAATGTCAGAAGTGAAATAAAATGGCAGCCCATGGTTGTTTAACTGGACTGCATTCTTGAACTGGAACACAAAGGCAATGTTTTCTGTGAAATTATCTTCACTTTGAGCTGGTACTAAAAATGATAAAACTCCATCACAGTCCCAGTAAAAAGCACTCTAAAATGATAATATCCTGTGTCAGTGGGGAGGAAAAAGAATGATGAATATATTAACTGAAACATAAAAGGTGGCAAAAGAAATAAGAGCAGGAAATGGCTTGTTACAATACTGTATACATCACTTTCATCCCAATGAAGCTCACTTTGTCTATCCCTTTCCTTAGGAGAAAATTGCTGTCTAAAACTCAGCAAGTATGGTAAGTTAAAAGATCCAATTTTGTTTCAAGAAGGCCTCAAGGCTAATCTCACTGTTTAATTACTTTTATTATGTTAGTTGTGTTTATATCAAACTCTTCCTCAATGGAGCCCAAGCAACATGCATGTCTCTTTTCTCATCCCACCTTCTCCTCATAACAACCCACAGCAGGTTAGACTGAACCAATGATCAGATAGTGGTCACCCAGTGGTTCATTGGGTCCTAGAATTTAAATCTCCCAAGTCACAGTCCAACAGTCTCATCCCGACATGCCCATCCCTGGACCTACAATGCCCTCCCCATTTCCCCCATTGTGAATAATAGCGTATGGCATTGCTTTACGTATAAGGGCTAAAAGAAGCTTATCATAAATCTAAATGGTGGCCCATCAAGCTCACAACAGACAAATCTTACTGGCAGTAGCTCTCCATAGTTGCCTTACAGAGATAACAGGGATCAAATGGGAACTTTCTGCAAATAAACATGCACTTGACCAGCAGGGCAATTGTAGTTGGGGTGAGGTCGGAACAGAAAGCCCCAGAGTTGCGATGAGTCTGAGGCTATTTCACATTATGAGCCCACCACCTCCATTGTTTCAGAAACGGGATTAAAATCATTTTAACATGAAGAATTACATGCAATCTGTTTTTTAATTCACAGAATGCATGACAGTCATGCATCCTTGGCTGAGTTGAGGTGCAGATCAATGGCCCTCTTGCATCTCCCCCACCCCCATAGACTCTAGATGGAGCTGTAATAAATGTACTTTGCCTAGGGAAGGTCTCAGGTTTTAACCAATGGCTTCTGGACTTTCCTGGAACCATGGAAGACTGTCACTGGATGGCCCTGGACAATCCTAGACTAGATAGATCAGTGGTATGACCCCATATGAAGTAGCTTTTTTGTTCCTTCATGCAGGGCCACCGTTCTTTCAGACAACAAAAGGTGTGTGAAGCATCTTTGCTTTTTTGTTCCCTCAGTTCCTTATGGGCCCCACCTCTCGAGTACATAGTTTCTCCTTCTCTTTCATAGTGTGTCTTGAATTCCAAGAGTCCTTCCTCATTAATAGCATATATAATATTTTTCAGTGAAAAATGGCATGTCCTTAGAGGAGACATGCCATGTGTCACTGGAAAAAGCAAAAATGGGGCGAGAAAGGACAAAGCACTCAGTGAGTAAAGATCGAATGGGTTTTCTCTCTCTTCCTCATAACCTTGTAAGCTAGCATAAGAGGAACAGAGTGCTCTCATCAAAAGTCTGAACTGACTGCTGAGGCTGATGTACAATTAACTTTAGAGGAACCCACACACACAGTTTGGGGACCATAGACCATCCAATCCTGACTAGGAAATGTATATTATTTTCAGAATCCAGGACACAGGCAGTCAGCTAGCAGCCCAGGACCCAAGGCAACCAAACTAAAGAGACAAAGGCAAACCTTACTGACGTCCTAATCCAAGTCCAAAATCAATGCCAGGAGCAGACAAGGGAACAAGGCTAGTCCAGTAGAGGAGATTTAGTTCAAGCAGGATGGAATCAAACAACCAAGGAAGCAACCAAAGCAATGTACCTCTAGGATTGGAGCAAGAGCAGCAAGTGGTTCTTTTTTGTTATTCAGTCGCACAGTTGATTCTGACTCTTCACAACTCCATGGACCACCGCATGCCAGGCACCCCTATCCTCCACCATCCTCCTCAGTCCACCCAGCTTTGTGCCCATTGCATCAACAATGCCATCTATCCATCTCATGTTCCTACAAAGCACCATAACAAATCAAGAAATCTTTGTTGCTGGGGCAGTTTCTTGGGTGGGTGGGGGAAGGAGAGGGTCCTTATGTAGCAATTCTCACAAGACTTTCAGGTGGAGCTCATCAAGACCCTAGCAGCTACAGCAGGCTGTTGGTTTAATCAGAGCTGGAGCCTTGAAACTGCCTCAGATTCTGACAATTATATGTATTGTCTCCCAAGGCAGAGAATGTACCCCTTTTAAGAAGTGATAAGAACTTGTGAAAAGGAAAGCAGGAATGTACATTACCATGCTAAACCTATGTGCACATACATTAAATTCTGATAAATAACCCCAGTCAAGAGCATTTATGTTATTGGTTTTGATATGCAGTAATCACCCCTGCGTTTTTCTTCTGTACCATGATTATATTCTTTTGCTTTACAGCAGGAGTTCTCAACCTTTTAAAGCCAGGGGCCGGGTCATGCTTCCTGAGACAGCTTCAGGAGCTGGATGGCCATTTTGCCCTTCCTCCACAACATGGCACTTCCTGGTGTCACAGGCCACATCCAGCCCATGGCCCACAGGTTGAGAATCCATGTTTTACAGCAAAACCAGGTCTTCCCAGAGAACATGAAAGACCCTTAGTCTTTCCCTATCAGTGTATTTTTTCTAAACCCCACCTTCATTCTTGTTACATCCATTCTATGTAGCAGTCTGGGGAGACCTTTCCTTCTCTCTCATGAGTATGTTCTGTTGTATCTGTTTCCACCCATTGTTTATAAGGAGTTTGTGCTTATTGCTCAAGTGCACATGATTGTTTTGTGTACTTTGGACTGTTCACATTTTTCAAATGAATGCAGGGATTTGTGCATATTTTATTTCTGCAAAATAAAATGTATAAACCAGTACTGAGCCTGCACAGTAAAGCCACTGCAGCAGGTCCTCCAAGTGGGCAATTTTCAAGGCAAAGCATGCTTTGTCTTTCAAAGTATCTTGGAGAATGCAAAATGAACCCTTCTGTCAAAAATCTTGACTCCCAGTGATGTTTCTTTCCATGGCAAGTTTTCCCTGGAGCTTGACCTGAAGAGAAGCACAACTTCACACTGGCAAAGAGAAAGCCAAACATGAAACAGTTTAACTCCCTGTACATTTTACTGGCTGCTTAGACTGGCAGGCTGACATGTTTGCCATGCTTCACTAATATATATATATATGTTTTAAAAAAATAATTGGATAGTCCCAGCAACATGAAATTGGCTACACAAATGTGACAATACAGTACACTGCTGCTTAGCATGCTTTAATCAATGTTACATTGGGTTTATTTGCTTGGTAATCTCATAAGTATATGCTTTGTTTGTGTATTTATGCAGATGTTGGAGGTGAGGTGGGGGAGGGAGTTCCCATAAATATTCAACCAGTGCTAAAATGCATGTAATTATTTCAGTCTTAATAGGATAGCTAAGCAACAGAATGAAAAGCTGAACTGAGCTTAATGGTGTAGGGGTTCATTAATGGTTTTTTTAAAAGGCAGCTTTGCAAGAAATGGTGTGGACCCTTTGAGAAACAAATACAAGAACTCTGTTTATTTCCAGATGTACAGTGCACTTGAAATCTTTATTTTAAATGAACAGAAGGAGAGCTCTGAATAGAAAGGAAAACAAAACAGATAATGATGTATATATAGAGTAGGAAGTATTTTCTGTTCTTATTATTTTGTCCCTTTCCTATTGTGCATAATGATCAAAATCACTCCGTGATGTACTCCAGATGGATCCCAGGGATTCTGACAACAAATTTTCTTTCTTCTGCTGCCCCCACTGAACCCACAACATTGGGATCAGAAGGGTAGAAAAATCTTCTAAATTAGTTCATTATGATGATGATCTTATTTTCTTCTTCTTCACCATCCCTACCACCATCTCTGTACCAAAGAGATGGAAGAGCCCATTCAGTGGCCATCATAATTGACAGATTTACCATCACTTGCCAGTTGGCTAGGAATTTAGGCTGTTTGGTTCAAATGTATGTAAATGTTTAAATATACAGGTCCAAGTTTGACTTTTGTTCATATGAATGCCATAGATTACAAGTCCACTAGGACAACCTAGAATATTACCCTGAATGTGAATTGAGATCATTTGAATGAGTGGTAGCCATGCTGTGAAGACAAGTGCATTTCTAGATAGACATTACTCACCACGAGATTCATTTAACATTGCCTTTCAGTTCAGTCACCATCAAGGTGATGCATTATTTTAATGGTTCCTAATCATCTCCCCAAGGCAAATCTTTCTTTTCCTTTGCACAGCTATTTCCAGTGTGATCTTTCTAGCAATTTGACAGTACTGCTGGAATTGCATTTTTGTTCCCTTCCTGTCTTAAGTTTTATTTCAATGTTGTGTAGCAATTAAAAGCATCAAAGATATATTGTCTCTTTCTGTTGAATGAGAAAATGAGGGGCATTAATAAAACTTTTCAGTCTTAAGAATTTTTTCCATAGTTCTGTTCACGTCTACATTTTTCTTTGCTATTTTACATTTTAATTAAAATATTATAGATGTAACAAAAATCAAAAGAAATTAAACAAAAGGAAAGGAAAAGAAAACACCATTTATAAAATAATCAAATCTGATAGTTGATGGAAAGTAGTGATTTTAAAATATTGTCTCCTTTTTAATTTCTGAGAAATAATGCAAGTGTAATCTTGATCTTCAGTTGTTATGGAGGAACCACTTCACACACACATATTTCCATTCAGAATGGACTTGGCTAATAGAGAATATTTTTGATATGGAAAAATTAATAAATAAAGTTGTTTCTGAAGCCAAGTTGATGCTCAAGACCATCAAAGATTGTGTATGGCTTTTAAAACTGCAACTCTCAATATTCTCTGGAAACATACTGTGCTGCTACCTACATATTCTGATGGGGGATTCTGTTACTTTCTGATCTCTAGATTACATTTTCCTAGGACCCCTGCCTATTAGTTAATAAAGGTCATACCTTTGCAACTGTTCTAAGTTTCTTATTACCTGGATCCCAGTGTTTGAAGTTCTGACTGTTCCACAAGCATGAAGGAGACCTGCGCTATTGACTGAGTCCTAGAAAATTTCTGAGTCCTGAACTAAATTCTGATGGTTCATAAAGATTTCCATGAAGTAAATTGTTGATCCAAACCAATCTGAAGAACTCTGAAACACAACCTTATAAATTTGTCTGAACCACACAGAAACACTCTTTGTTTCCAAAAAATTTTCTGATTTGTTTGACCAAACTAGACTAAGTCTCTTTTAGCTTTTCTTTTTAATCTGTTCACAGCAATTGTCTTTCTGTCTTCGAAAAAGGGTGTTGCACAATTTAAAATAATGGACAAATATGAAATATAGGTAGAATTCCAAACAAATTAAAACATTAAAACAATTAGACTATTTTTTATCAGAGGCAGGCCACCTTAATAGCTTTACTTCATCCATTTACTAGATTTTTGTACATGGTGGGACATAGATTGCATTCACATAAATACTGTATTGATCTAATTTCTCTTCATTTACAGAAAAATTGCCCTGTATCCAAGTAGCCTCATTTTATTTGAGTATTCTTTGATCTTCTGACTTCCCTTCAATGTCTATTAAGAGACTTCCAGATGGGCCAGCCAGAATCTTGTGCTGGTGGGAATCACTCTTTGGCATTCATCCATTTGGCAGAAAGTTCTCCATATGTTTAGCTCAGCCTCTTTTGGTTCAACATGTAGAGCTTCAGAAGTGAGCAGAAAACTTTACCTTGTTTTTGGTCATTATCTAGAGAGTTGGTATCCATGAGATGGATGGGTTTGGTGCTGTATTATCTTATTTGTTCATTATTTACTAGCATCACTTGAGGAGTGATGCAGTGAAATAGCAGATTTTTTCTGTCTATAGGGTTCCCAACCTAAGGCCCGGGGCCCAGATCTGGCCCACAACACCATTTCATATGCCTCCTCCAAAGGCATTTGAGAAACAAGATGGCTGTCCCTTTGAAGCTGTTGGACAAAATGAACAGCCCATTGTGCAGGCAGTGCAAAATGGCCATTCAGCCCCTCGAAGCTGAGAGAGTGTGACCCATCCCCTAGCTTGAAAATGTTGGTAACCCGTGTTAAAGCCAATATTTGGCATATGGTGATTTATACAATGCAGCCCTAGAAGCAGCACAACAATGTTGCTCTTATTGTTTATGAGTGTGTACCCTGGTTTCACCCAGCCCATTTCTTAAGTACAGTGTTGTTGTTGTTGTTGTTGTTGTTGTTCAGTCACACAGTCGATTCCAACCCTTTGCGACCCCATGGACCACTGTCCGCCAGGCACTTCTGTCCTCCACCATCCCCCTCAACTCGCTCAGCTCTGTACCCATTGTCTCTACAATACCATCTAGCCATCTCATTTTGGGCCGCCCCTTCTTCTTTTGCCCTCCACCTTTCTCAGCATCAAGGCTTTCTCAAGCAAATCCTCTCTTCTCATTTGATGTCCAAAGTACCTTAACTTCATCTTTACAATTTGACTTTCTAAGGAGCATTCTGGGTTGATTTCTTCTAAGATTGACCTATTTGTTCTCCTCGCTGTCCAGGGGACTCTCAAAACTCTCCTCCAACACCACATATCAAAGGCGTCTATTCTTCTGCGCTCAGCTTTCCTAATGGTCCAGCTCTCACAACCATACATTGCCACCGGGAATACAATTGCTTTGACTATATGAATTTTTGTTTGCAATGTGATGTCTCTACTTTTCACTATGCTCCCCAGGTTTCTCGTCGCTTGCCTCCCAAGCATCAGTTGCCTTTTTATTTCATGGCTGCAATCACCATCTGCAGTGAGCTTTGATCCTAGGAAAGTAAAATCTGTCACTGCTTCTACTTCTTCCCCATCTATTTTCCAGGGACTGATAGGGCCTGTTGCCATTATCTTAGTTTTCTTGATGTTGAGTCTCAAGCCAACTTTTACATTCTCTTCTTTCAACCTAATCAGGAGCTTCTTTAAGTCCTCCTCATTTTCTGCCATTAGGGTGGTATAGTACAGTACAGTACAGTACAGTACAGTAGAACTTTGCATAATGAAAAAAAAAACTCCATTCCATGGAGCTCTTCACTATGTGGGTGTTTCCCCCCCGTTATGCGGTTTTCTATAACCGGGGGGGGGGGAGGCGCGGCGGCGGCGGTGTTAACCAGGATTCCCTTTAAGCGGGTATACCCCTGTTACCAAAACTTTTCATTATGCAGGGTTTTTGTTAACTGGGTTATACCCACTTAATGGATATTGCCATTGCATAATGAATGCTTCATTGTGCGAATGTTTCGCTATATGGTGCATTCATTATGCAAGGTACCGTTGTATGTTATTTCTGGCAGAAATTTTCTGCTTAGGCAATGCATTTTGTTTTTCAGGATTCAATGCAAAGTCTATGTTCCAAAATCTAGCCTTTTGAGCTAACATAATGCGTTCTCTCTACTTTTATCAAGTAGAAGACAGAGACCTGTGTTTTTAAAGGGCTTGGGTTCAGCTGGTTGTTTTTATATTATAATGAAATATTTTCTAATACAGCCCCTGCTAATACAGGGGCTTGAGCAGTCTAACTAGGCAGTGTTGCCCATCTCTTGTCAATGATGTTAGGCTGGGACTAAAACTCATCACAGCATCCTTCGTCAGATCCCTTAGACAAGGTGAAAGCAGAGGGCACACACCATGGTCCGCCTAGCCAGTAGGTGACGTGATATCTGCATAGCTAAAAAACCAGATGTGGAATGTTGTCACAGAGATGTCTACCAATGCACAGACTCCTTGTTAAATAACTATTCCAAGATATCCAAGATTTCTAATACAGATGATACTAATCAATTATAGATATCTGGCTCTCTACTCCAGGGGTTCCCAACCTTTTCATGCAATGGGCATGACTACACCCCCCCACACACACACACACAGCTGTGCAGGCCAGTAATGTAGTTCCTCCATAAACACTGCCATAAAATGCATCTGTGGCTGTCGTAAATATGTTTATGACAGCCGGGGGTTCATTTGTGGCAGTGTTTACAGCAGGCACAGGCATGTTTTATAGCTGTCATAAACACAGTGGTGGGCAGGCAAAAAAATTACTACCACACTGTGGATGGAGTCAACATCATGGGTGGAGCCAATGATGTGGGCAGAGCCAATGTAAAAAAAACCCCATAAAAATAAGTACACATAAAAATACAAATTAAATAGAGATAAAAATACATGAAAATACACATAAACACACATAAAATACACATTAAAATAAATACACATTAAATAGACATAAAACACAAAAAATACAAATTAAATACACACAAAACACATAAAAATAAATACACATTAAATAGACATAAAAACACGTAAACACACACATTAAATACACAAAAAACACATAAAAATACAAAATGGCTGCCCTGCCCCTAAAGCTGTCTGAGGGAGTGTGACCTGGCTCCAGGATTAAAAAGGTTGAGAACTCTTGCTATAGACTTACAAATTTCTAAAAAATAGCCGTGCCTCCCTCCAGCCATCAACCAACTGCAAAAAACTGCTAACAGATGCCCCCACCCCTGCTGTGTCTCTGCAAAGACACCTACTGGATTATGGGACAGCAACAGCCTCAAAATCTTCTCCTCACATCATGGTAATTGATACTTATCCTACTGCTGCCATCATGTAAGCGATCCTGTTGCTCCCGAGTAGCACCTTGATGCCCTATGGCTAAGCAATCCAGGATTTTAGCTTGCCTTCTCACACTGGTGATGGCAGAGCTCCAATATGAGACACCTGGCAACATGTTGCCCCTGAGTTAGTCATTTTCCAGGGTTGGTGGGTTTATTTACAATTTTAGTTGTACAGTTTTATAATTTTAAGTATTTTCTTGTAAGCTTGGTGGAGTTTTCTTTGTGTTTTTATTTTATTTTCAGTAGACTCTGCCTAGAATGGTAAGTAAAATAAATTTAAAGAATAAATAAATAAATAAATAAATAAATAAATAAATAAATAAATAAATAAATAAATAAATAAATAAATAAGTGTTTGTAGGGACCTTGCTTCATATGTCTAGATCAGGATGCAGCCCACGGCTTCATTTCATGTGACCGCCCACTGCCTCCACCACACCAGGAAGTGCCATGTGGTCGATACAGGGCAAAATGGCCATCTGGCCCCCAAAGCTGTCTGAGGGCGTGTGACCTGGCCCCTGGCTTTTAAATGTTGAGAACTCCTGGGATAGATAGATAGATAGATAGATAGATAGATAGATAGATAGATAGATAGATAGATAGATAGATAGATAGATAGATTTTTGGGATCAGTGGGGAATCAAACCCCCAACTTCTGGTACCTAAACCACTGGAGGTCATGGATCCTCCACAGTCAGATACCTAAACCACTGTGCTACGACATATATTTTTTTCATTGTTATGATCTTGTTATGGGTGGGAGATGGTGAGTGTTGTGGATCTATTTCAGTGGTTCCCAACAAGGGGTACACTGCCCACTAGTGGACTTCAATTCCCAGAAGCCTCAGTCAGTACATTGGCTGATCAGTGCTTTGGGGAAATGACTTAGGCTTCTGGGAATTGAAGTCCAAAAACCAGCATTTGGGAAACACTGATCTATTTTATCTAAATAATATATAAATAGATAATAGATGTATTGATAGAGTTCGGCTAACACACATTTTTAATTTCCTCATCTCACGAGCACTGTAGCAATAGCAGAAATCCTGAAGAGTATCAATAATTTAAAGAGAGCCCATCTGTGTTCAGGTAGCTTAAATAACTACTTTGGAATTGGTGTGAATGCATTTATGTTGCTATTGATCTATTTCTTTGATACCATACCTCTCTCTCAAAGCTCATCTCCTCTAAGCCTGTTCTGATGCTTAAAGGTCAGAGAAAAGAATGAACTGTATTTGGATTAGAAGAAAAGTTGCAATGAGTATGGTCCCCCACTTAGATGAAATGTTTAGCCTGTTCGGTGCTGGCTCAGACCCATGGAAGGTTGGAGCAATCCTTGAAATGAAGGGTTGTTTCTTTTTCTTTCTCATCTTAGTTTGTTTGGAAGTTTTTATTAAGATGCCATCTGTGCAGCTAGTCTGGCTAAGAATAATGCCCCACATCATCTTTGAATACCACTTTGGGAAAAGTTTTCCTTTTCCTTTTAGTTTTTAGAAACATTGTTCTCCTTCAGTATAGATATCAGGTCTGTATTCCAGTCACCTGTGCAATTCTTCATTTATACACACACTACAAGTGACAAATACCGCAATCTGCTGAGGCTAAATTTGTAGGTTTGGTTAAGTGTGCAGCTGGGACATTACACTATATCAGTTCCTGTTATTGAAGTTGTGGGTGTAATCCATGGGGGGGGGGGGGGGCCTGTCACCTCAAGCCATTCAATATATTTTCCCAAAGCATTGGTTTTATTTAATAAACACTGGCAGTGAACAGTGAAAATGTAGCAGAACCTCTTCGTCTAATCACAGACCGAGACTATACAGCAGATGTTCTTGTACTCAGTTGTATTGTTACCAACTAAAAATATTAAATTTCTCAATTTTTCATGGCTGTAACCACACTTCCTATTGTTCATGTTCTGAAGCAAAGACAATTTGCTTTCACATGTACATTTTCTCCACAGGAAAGTCTTGATGTGAAGGCAGTGCCACAAGCTCTCTGCCATAAATAAAAGGCTTAATCCTATAAGGAATGGGGTAGTCACTGGAACATAACAGTAAGACTATTTGAACCAGCTAGCCCAGTATTGTTAGCAATGGCTCTTAGGGGCTTCAGGATGGATTCTTTCCTGGGCCTACCTGGAGATGCCATAGAATGAACCCATGACTGTCTATGTAAAGCACAATAAATACCACTGAACTAGCCATAGTCTAAACCACGGGTGCCCAAACTATAGCCCATGGACTGGTTCCAGGGTCTGCTGCCAATCCATCCAGACCACGCCATCCTTGTTGCTTCCAGAAGTGGAAGTAAAAAGCACCCATGCTTCCACTTCTGGGAGCAACAAGTGTGGTGTGGGCCAGATGAATTGGCATCGGGTCCCGGATCTGGTTCACGGGATGTAGTTTGGGCACCCCTAGTCTAAACAGAGCTCAGAAGAAAGCTTATTTTTGGATGGCAACCTGTTAAATTATTTGTAGCAGATGCACGGCAAAGTGGGGCAGGTTTTAGGCAATTTTATGTTGGAATGCAAGTCTACCAGCTCATCCCTTTTTAGCCCAGGTAATAAACATACTTGTACTATATACTTGAAAGAAAGAAAAGTATCATTTACTCACAATATGATGTCAGAAGATACATGTGCTCAGGAGTCTTAGAAAGAAGTATTTCTTCCAACCAAGTGGCCTGGGAAATTAAGGCACTCAAAAGGACATCTTTCCTCTTCCAAAGCAGAAAGCAAGAGAGAAATAGCCAGAGCAAACAAAGGACTTGACACATGCAACTAGGGTCAGGTGATCTTTCAGCTGTGGTGGGCTGTTGCCGGTTTGCACTGGTTCACCCGAACCAGTAGGAACAATCCCGGGTTGTTCTCCAGAGGGGTAGAACCCACTCGGAATTGTGTGCATCTTTTTTTAGGCATACGGTTCAGACGCCTTACTGGCAGCCCCCCAAATTTTTAAAATTGGAGCCAAAATGGCTGCCTCTTATGCACATGCACACAAAGTCAATCTGATGCATGCATGCTGCAATTGCGAATCACGAATGCATCAGATTGACTTTCTGTGCATGCACGCTAAGAGGCAGCCATTCGCTGCCTGGACTTCGTTGGAGCCAGACGTTTGTGGAGAAGAGGCGACGGCGGCAAATGGCAGCAGCCTCGGTGGTAGCGGGCCTCAGAGGGCAGCCCCAGGCCTTGACAGCGGGACTCGGCGGTCACGGCAAATGGTGACGGCAAGCCTTAGTGGCCGCAGGCCTCAGCGGCTGCAGGCCTCAGTGGCAGGTGGTGGCCCCAGGCCTCAGTGGCCGGCCCCAGGCCCCAGACCTTGACGGGTCAGCTAATGAAGTACAACAGGCATCTCTAAGGAAAAAGATGAATGAACATTTTTTATCAAGAGCTCATCTTATTTGCAAACAGAACATCAAGGAAGGGGTGAAGGATGCTCTAAGAAAATCAGTAGATAAGGACACAGAACAACATTTGGCAACCATCCGTAGAATATTTATTACAGTTTACAACATGGTAAAGGTAGGTAGACCATTCGCACAAATAGAAGATGACCTACTAACACAAGTAAAAAATGAATTAGATATTGGAATTGGATTACATTCACATAGAACTGCAGGGAGAATGGTAGAGTTCTTTGCACAAGACCTGAAAGAGAAAATATTTGGTAGAGTGATTGCAAATAATCTAAAAATCTGTTTGATTGTTGGCGAAGCCTCAACACTATCTAGCAAACTAGTTGTGATAGTTTTCTTAAAAGATGAGGGTTGGGGTTCAGGTGTCTCACCAACCTTTTTTGTGGAGCTAGTCAAATTAGCAAAATAAGATGCAGAGACAATATTTGTTCAATTATGCAAAGTTTTAAAAATGTTGGGTTTTCTAAGCAGTACATGGCACAAAATTTAATAGGATTTTGCTCTGGTGGTGCCAGCATTATGCTTGGGAGAAAATCTGGAGTGAGCACTAGAATGGTCAAAGAGTTCCCAAACATCATAATATGGCATTGCTTAAACCATCATCTCCATCTTGTTTTAGACGATGCAATAAAAGAAGTCAAGCAAGTAAATCATTTTAAAAATGTTATTGGTAAGATATATGCAATTTTCCATCAATCAAACAAAATCCAAAACAAACTAACACACATATCAGAGCAGCTTGGGATCGAAATCCTAAAAATTGGCAGAGTTCTTGGGCCCAGATGGCCTGCCTGTAGCTGTAGTTTAAATACAGGGAGGGAAAGAAAGAGACACAAGCAGTCTCTCTCTCCCTGTAGTTTAAATACAGGGGGGGGGGGGAAGAGTAAGACGCGATCGCGATTGTGATCGCGTCTTACTCTTTCCCGCCCTGTATTTAAATTACAGGGAGGGGGAAAGAGAGAGACATGATTGGTTCTCTAGAGACCCAATCATGTCTCTCTCTTCCCCCCCTCCTTGTAGTTTAAATACAGGGAGGGAAAGAGACACAAGCAGTCTCTGCAACTGCAGTAGGGTCGGGGAAAAGGCGAGTGCTTTTCCCCGACCCTACTGCAGTCACAGAGACTGCTGCAGGTGGGGGGTGGATTGGGTAGTTCTACCCAAACCACCCCACACCCGCAGACCATTGCCTCGGATAACGCTAAGAATCATTATCCAGAATTGTTATCCGATGCAAGTTTTTTTCCAAAAAACTTGCATCGTTATCCGATTCTAGCGTTATCCGATGCAATTGTTATCCGGGGTATTACTGTACTGTACTTAGAATAAGTTTTATTTTTGGTCAGATGTTCAGTTCATCTTTAAGTGAGTTTGCTCTTTAAGTGAAACACCGTTGTAAGTTATCAATTGTGACTTCTGATGGGGGGGGGGATTGCGAACCCTAATTTTGTTGTTAAGTGAGTTTTTGGTTGAGTTAAGCGAGGCAACCATTCAGAGAAAGTTCTGCTCTTTAAGCAGGTTAGTCTCTAAGCGAGGCGCTCTTTATTTTTACTGTACAGCAGTTCTTATTTCTGATTGTCAAACAGTTCTATAGTTTTTCATTCATATTGTAAAACTCTTGTAGCAAAATCTAGTTTTGTGTACCTCTTGTTATTGTTAAAGTATTAAGTATTAAATGCATAATGTTAACTACCTTTTTGTATTTTTTTATACAACAGCAAGTCACAAAAAAATTCAATGCATAGAAAATACATAAAAATAAACATATAATTTTTGTTATGTCTTATAATGTGAAAAACTATATTGTTAGTTTTAGTAGTGTTATATTGTATTTTGTATTATTTATTTATTTATTTATTATTTCAATTTTTTAAAAAAGTCACATGACCAACTTTGGCCCCGCCCACCAGGTCACACCTTCCCGCCAATGACGTTGGCTCTGCCCATAAATTAGGCCCTGCTCACAAATTAGGCTCTGCCCATGTTGTTGGCTCCACCCACAAATTAGGCTCCACCCATGGTGTGGTAGTAAACATTTTGATGGCTCACCACTGGACAACTCTGCAGCTCCGTTTCTGTGTCTGTGTGAATGTGTTTGTGGGAAAGGTGGCAAAATATAAACTAGACTGTTTTTCAGCCGTGTTGCCAATATAAGCTACCACTTACCTGCCTTAGAGCAGAAGTACCACTTTCCCCATCTATGAAGCATCAGGAAGGAGGACTGAGAGGAAGTGTGTTCTCAGAGCAGACAGGCAGCTGAACTTTACCAAAGGACTTGCCTGTTTGAAGGACCCCCAAGCAGGGGTCTCCCTAGTAAAGGCCTTTGGAGAGCCTCCCACAGCCACATCTCAGCCACCCCTTTCCCCTGATAGTAGGGACTTATGGGCCACCTTGTACAGGCTTTCATTTGGTATGAATGTGTCCCTTTTAGGACAAAAGCTAAAAGTTAGGCTTTCTCAACTTTACTCTTAGTGCTAAACAGGATAGTAATAGGTGAGGGTCTAAACAGAAAAAATGGAAACTTTTTTTACTGTTTTCTTTTTATTAGTTGTTCCCTTTTGTTCAGATCTGGCCTCAGAACAATGATATAATATTTTGGGAAAAATATAAAGCTCAGCAAAGCCGCACTAGAAGCCAAGATGGCGAAAATCTCCACAGCCACCATAAATTTCCCTTTGGTGCTCAAATAGGCGGGAACAAAAGACAACCACACACTGCAGAAGACCAACATGCTGAAGGTGATAAATTTGGCTTCATTAAAACTGCCAGGTAATTTCCTGGCCAGGAATGCCACAGTAAAACTGAGGAAGGACAAGAAACCCAGGAAGCCCAGGACACAATAAAACATAGTGACCGATCCTTCATTGCATCCCAGGATAATCTCTTTGGCCATTGAGTGGACATCTTTCTGTGGGAATGGGGGAGAAGTTGTCAGCCACACCACACAAATAGTGGCTTGCAAAAATGAACAAGAAAGAACAATGGCGATGGCTGTCCTTCCCCCAACCCATTGCCTCATCCTGGACTCAGGTTTGGTGGCCAGGAATGCAAGAATTACAATGGCGGTCTTCGCCAACACAGAAGAAATGGCCACTGAGAAGACCATGACAAAAGCAACTTGGCGAAAGAGGCAAGTGATCTTGTGAGGTTGGCCAATGAAGAGCAAAGGACAAAGGCAGGAGAACAAGAGAGAGACAAGGAGAATATAGGTGAGCCTTTGGTTGTTGGCTTTGACGATGGGAGTGTCCCTGTGTTTAATGAAAATCCCCAGTATTACAGCTGTAACTAAAAAGAGGATAAGAGAACAAATGGAAAGACTGATCCCCAAATTGTCTTCATATGATAAGAAGGTTACATATTTTAGAATGCAGAAATCCTTGAGCTTGTTTGGGTAGTGATCTTCTGGACATTGGAAGCAGTGATTCATATCTGAGAGAAAGGATTCAGAAAAGCCTTATTATGTTACTGAAAAGTGGATTAATGTGGAATTGAAGCGATTGCTTTGGTAACTCCTACCTTTTTTGTTTGAAATCTTTCCTTCTGGACATGGAATGCAGTCATAGCAGCAAAATGGCTTCCCTTCCTTTTTTATTTTATTATAGCCGGGATGGCAATTCTCATTGCACAAAGAAAGAGGCCGCACCTGAAGACAAATGCCAAAGTTAGGGTTTGAAGAATTGCAAATCAATCACTTGATACACTAGCAAAGAAATGGGCAAGTAACAGAGATCCTTTATTGTGTTTGGTCTAGAGAGGAGTACACTAGTACCCCGAATAACGTTATGACTTGGTTCCACAAGTCCCGTCGTTATTCGGGTTTTAACGTTGGGCGATACATTGAACACACAATGTTAAAAAAAGCCCTGTTTCCCTGGAGGCTGCAGGAAGCGAGAACATCGGGATTTGAATCCTGACATTTTGGCTTGCTGCTGCCTCCAGGGAGGTGGGAGAACTTTGGAAACAGCTTGGAGCGGGTTTCCCCACCTCCCTGGACCCGGCGGGGGGGTCAGAGCCCCCAAAATTGGTAAAAAAAACGTCCGTTTTTTTTTACCAATTTTGGGGTTTCTGACCCCCCCGCTGGGTCCTGGGAGGTGTGGGGACCCGATCCAAGGTGTTTCTGGGCTTCCCCGACGTCCTGAGCCAGTGCAGGAAGCCAGAACATCGGGATTCGAAATCTGACATTCTGGCTTGCTGCACTGGCTCAGGACGTCGGGGAAGCGCAGAAACAGCTTGGAGCGGGTTTCCCCACCTCCCTGGACCCAGCGGGGGGGTCAGAAACCCCAAAATTGGTAAAAAAAAATGGACGTTTTTTTTACCAATTTTGGGGGCTCTGACCCCCCCGCCGGGTCCAGGGAGGTGTGGGGACCCGATCCAAGGTGTTTCTGGGCTTCCCCGACGTCCTGAGCCAGTGCAGGAAGCCAGAACATCGGGATTCGAACTCTGACATTCTGGCTTGCTGCACTGGCTCAGGACGTCGGGGAAGCCCAGAAACACCTCCAGAGAGATCAGAGGACCCGATCTACAGCTGCAGGGTGGCTGGGGAAGCTGACGGGGACTCCCTGTCGGCTTCCCTAGCCACCCGCCCATGCCTCCGCAGCTGTGGGGTGGCTGGGTAAGCCGATGGGGGAGCCCCCCGTCAGCTTTCCAGCCACCCCACCCCTGCCTCCGTAGCTGCAGGGTGGCTGGGAAGCTGAACGGAGAACCCCGTTCAGCTTTCCACCCACCCTGCTGCTAAGAACGACTGTTTCGTGTAACGTTAAAATCGCGTTACTCGATACAAGATGTTTCCGAAAATCTTGTAACGTTATGCGGATTTAACGATATACGGTACTCGCGTTATACGGGGTATTACTGTACATCCAATAGCCTATTGAAAAATATTATAGTATTTCTTCTTCTTCTTCCATGTCTATGCCAAAGTGAAACTGCCAAAATGAAGGCACCTTTTGGTGAGTTCATCCTGCAATTCCCTTTGGCTGACCTAGTGTGAGAAAGATTAGCCAGCAACACAAGGGTGCCATTAACAGGTTAAGCCCAATTGTAGTTTGAAAAACACCACAATCAATAGGAGACTATTACTGAGGAGGAGGAGGACAAGAAGGAGGAGGATGAAGACGATGAGGATGATGGTGACGGCAATAATGAAGGAAAGTACCAAACTTTAGCTACATAGAGAGACAGCAAATAAAGTGGCTCGTCCATTTAGAGAGAAAGTCTTGAAATTCCATATCTTACAAGGCTTATGTGAAAAGAGGAAAAGGACAAAGAAGTAAATGAGAAAAAGAAGCTTCCATTAGTTGATGCTATCTATTTTTAATGTATTTCCTGTCATAACTTTATGCTATATTGTGAAAAGAAGTTCAAAGAGGAAATTCAAAAGTTCAATGAGTTACTAAAGACACACATATCAGAAAGTAAACAAAACAAACAGGCAAAAATGTTGTGGTACTTTAAATACTAACTGTACTAGCTGTACCTTAATGTTAGCTTTCATGGATCAGGTCCACTTGTCAGACATAAGAGTGAGACTTCATGTCATCAGTTTATACACAGATACAGAGGTACAGAAAGGTCAGCATAACAGATAAGTTAGGGTTGTTGGTTTTTTTTTTACAGCTGTTAATACCTGTTCTTCAGATTAGTTGTGAAGCTTCACCTCTTTGAATTGTATATTGTTAGTAGGTGGATGCAAGACAAACTCAGGTCTCAAACTGCTAACTTGCTGACCTTCCAGTCGCCAAGTTCAGCTTCTTAACCACTAAGTCACCCCAGTGGCTTACAATAATGTAATTTCACCTCTGCCTTATTTTTCATGTCAGATGTTGATAACTTGGGATTTGGTCTTCATTTGAAGGGATCCCTCCTCATTGTTAGAATAAGAAAACAAAACTGTCTCAGCTTTTGTCATGGAATTCCCTTTGGAACTCTCCAAAGTGAATTGATTGGTCACCAAATACATACACACTCTACCTGATTGAAGGTCCTTGGCCAGATGATGGAATCTTCATGAATGGAGAAACTGATGTCTGTCGGGCTCCGTGGTTCTATCCTTCCAACTTTTACCCGAAGAAAAGACTCATTGGAGAAAACGACCCAATTGATTATATCAAACCCATCTACCATTTCCCCATTTTCATTAATGTAGATCTTGTCTCCAGCAGTGTTGTTAAATGAGATTCTTCTCAGGAAGTGATGGAGCTAAATTGAAAGTTGAAGAAGGCCATTCATAATAGCATCCACACATAAAAAACAAGTTGACATCACTGTTAACCACACCATGCGCATAGTGACAGGATGCCTCAAGCACCAGTTAAGAAAAGATGTTGGCTTGTTGGTATTCTACCTAAGATAAGGAGAGAAGTATCAGCGGATGTCAACAGAATTAAGCAAGTAAATGATCCTCGACATCCCCTGAATGGATATGTGCCTCATGTCCACTGGCTCACATCCATGAACAGTTTTAAGAAAGGAACAAACATTCTTTTGGGTATGCAAAAGCAAAACCAAATTAGAAGATGGAGAAAGGAGCTCACTGGGCAAGGAACAACATTAAAGGAGGATATAGCTGAGGAACTCAAACTCCCCTAAGTCACTTGGAGGACTCTGAATAGAATGAGAGTTGGGATGTCTAAATACAACACCAACATCCTCAAATGTGGGCTGCTGGTAGACAACAACACACTGTGTGAATGTGGAGAGATACAGAATCCAGCTCATTTACTGGTCTGTGGCCAGTAAACATGCACCAATGAGGACTCAAGCTTAGCCATTGACAAAGCCAAGAAAGTGACTAGATTTTGACAGTCCAGGGTTTCATCGAGACACAAAAAAAGAATAGTGTTCACCTTTACAAATCATCAACCAGGTGCTTATCTTTTGGAGTGAAGATCTACAATTAGTAATAATCTACCTTATAAAAACTCAACATTTCCATTGAAACTAATTAGAAAACATTTGAAAATACTGTACTATTGCATGTATTCTTATTAGTAAAAACCAAGTCATCCAGATCCATTATAAGTAATCCACTCATACTGATCCACTGATTTACAAGGGAAATTATATACTTCCCCCTTGTTATATAGAAACAAAATCTCATTGCCAAATATATGCATATAGGTATTATTTATATCAAGAGTTCCCAAACTACTGTCCAAGGGCCAGACCCAGCCAACAATGCCATTCCATTTGGCCCATTGCTACCTCTACCACACCCAGCAGTGGAAGTGGGTGCATTTATATCATCAGTTGACCAAAGCTGGCATAAATGGGGAAGTGGGTGCATTTACATTAATTGTAAATGCGCCTACTTCCACTTCCAGGGGTGGGGACAACGTGGTCTGGCCCGTGATGCTTTCCGCGGGTGTGCTCAGGCCCATGATGGAAAAAGTTGGACACCTCTGATTTATATGTACTGACAACTTATCCAAATTCTGACATAAGAAATTCTAGGAAGGTAAAGTAACCAGATGTGATCAGATTGTTGAACTCATTTTGGATTACATGTGAACAAGAGCCGCACTAGAATGCTTGTAAAGTGGAAGCTGTATATGTTGTATGCTGATATCTTTTACAGAAAAAAATCTTACCTATGCATTTAACCCAGGACCATGCTCGGGCGCCAAATTACCTGGATGGGTGGCCACACACCTCTACTGAGAACACATAGATTAAAGGGTCATGGTACCTCTGCAGTGTCCACTTTGGCTCCTCTCACAGGACTCCTCTTGGCCATATGAGAGAAAGTTCAAAGTGCTTTGGCAGTGGGAGGATGCAGCTTCAGGTGGGTGGGAGGATGTGGCATAGCATGGAGGACATGGGGGACGCCCTGGGTGGCACTTTCCAGGGGGTGGCAAAATGTTCCAGAGGGAGGTGGGGCACGTAGTCCAGCCCAGGCATGTGGTCCAGCCCTCCAATGATCTTGCATCAAGCGAAGCCGCTGCGTCTCTGGGGAAAGCGGAGGAGGAGGCTGGCACAGTGGTGTAGCATAGGGGGAGGGGTGGGTGGGTGGCCTGCCCCAGGCAGCACCTTTTTGGGGTGGCAAAATTTCACACCACTGGCGTCCTGAGCCCCGAAGAGGGGGCGGCGAATTTGGCCTCCGCCCAGGGTGGCTGAAACCCACTCTACACCATGGGGTGGGGGGAAGTATGTGGCACAGGTCTTGGCTGCTGCTTTGGTTCACCTTCCTCTGGGTGCAAGAGGAGCTGAAGTGGAAAATGCTAAGGTGGTGTGTCTCTTTAAGTTATGGGTTTCAGTAGAGGCAAGAGGTGGGCTGTCCCAGTAATTTGGTGCTCCAGCACGGGCCTGATTTAACCCAATGTTGTGTTGAACATTACCTGCCATGGCTGCAATCCTTGGACATTTTCTCCCCTTTTAGCTATTCTGTACCTCAACTTTGATGAACCCATGCTGTGCAAAGCATGAGCTATAACATAGATGGAATTATAGAGGTTGTAGCTATGGCCAGTCATAGTCATTTCAAAAACAGATGCTGGGAGAGTCTCTAGCCTCTCCTCCCCTGAACAAGGAACATTTTCAGAGTCATCCTCCAAACTGGAGCTGGGGAATGAGCACATAAAGGCATGTTGCCAGAAGTCCCTAATAAAGCCATCCTCTGGGTTTGAGCTTGGGTTTCTGGTTTGGAGAAAGTTACGGAATCCTGAAACCTCCTTTGTGTGTAGAGACAGAGATAAAGCACCATGAATGAAGTACAGATCCCACTTTCTTTGAGCAGAGACTGATGTGAAATCCATCTGAGCTGTAATAATCCAAACTTTGCTCATTCTTAGTGATTCTTCAAATGCTACAATCTCTAGCAACGTTCTTAAATTCATAATGGTCTGAATTTCTCCATGTATGATCACTGCATTAGAAAGACTAGTCTTGACCACGTCAATCAATTTATAAAACCCATTTGCCATTGTTCCTATCTCATTCCAGAACGTTGGTCTGGTTGATTTTTCTATGAATTCAAAACAGATACCATGTTGAGAAAAAGTTGGGAGTATTTTTTGTACAAATCTCTCTCCAAAATAGTAGTCCAGGTAAATCACCCCAATCCACAACCACTGGAAATGATGCAATAACTGGAGAATGCCCATGTATTGGTAAGCCAAATTTGGGAAAATCTGGTGGGCAAAAGCAGTTTGGACCTCATTATCCATCAGTGGAACAGAAGCATAAGTGAGCTGAAGAGAAACAGAGAAGGTAGAAATGTTTCCATAAAAATAAATTATTATTTAATATTAATATTAGCAATAACAACATTAACAACAAGAAGAAAGTAACCAAAAACAAATCCTCTGAAAATCCCACAAAATGGGGCAGTCCAGTTAGGAAGGATGATTCCACTATACAGTAAAACCTGCATAAAGAGCGCCTCACTTAGAGAGCAACTTGCTTAAAGAGCAGAATTTTCTCTGAATGGTCACATTGCTTAACAACTAAAACCAACCAAAGACTCACTTAACAAATAAATTGGGGTTCACAATTGCCCCTACCAGAAGTCACAATTGGCCACTTACAATGGTGTTTCACTTAAAGAGCAAACTTGGTTAAAGAGCAATCCCATAGAACACATTATGCTCTTTAAGTGAGATACAACTGTATTTGAGGAAAGCTTCTCCTGATGATTTTAAATAATGAATGTTTTGCTATTGGGAAAGCTATGTTATAGTTGGTATTTCATACAGTTTTGCCAAGAGAATCCACTGGTCATAGCAAAAACCCTATGCCAACAACACAAGAGGTGACTTTATACATGGACATCACCAGGTGGCCAACATCAAAACCAGATTGATTACATATTCTGCAGCCAAAGACGGAGATGCTCAGGACTGTAGTCAGGAGTCTAGAATTTTTTTTTTTTTTTTTGGGGGGGGCGGTCAGGAAGGGCAACAATGTCTCTCTCTCTCTCTCTCTCTCTCTCTCTCTCACACACACACACACACACACACACACACAGCATTGGCATCCTGGGGTTGGTTGGGGCTGCTGTTAGCTCAGCAGGGGTTTTGCCGCACCCCCACCCCCACGCCCTTCTGGCTACAGCCCTGGAGAACCTCCATACAGTCAGCAAAGACAAGACCTGGAGCAGACTGTGGCTCAGATGATAATCTGCTGATTGCAAAATTCAGGTTTAGACTAAAGAAAATAGGGGAAACATAGGTATGACCTAGACCAGTGTTTCCCAAATGCTGGTGTTTGGACTTCAGTTCCCAGACGCCTAAGCCAGTATATTGACTGATCAGTGCTTTGGGGAATTGACTTAAGCTTTTTGGAATTGAAGTCCAAACACCAGCATTTGGGAAACACTGACCTAGACAACATCCCTGAATAATACAAGGTGGAGGTGTGGAACAGATTTAATAGTCTGGCCCGGTCCGGCCCGGAGAGACCGCGCACAGGTGTTGCTTGGGGCGGGAGGCTTTAAGACCTGCCTCCGCCCCCAACGGACTCCCAGCTCTCGCCCGGTCCGGCCCGGAGAGACCGCGCACAGGTGTTGCTCGGGGCGGGAGGCTTTAAGACCTGCCTCCGCCCCCAAACGGACTCCCAGCTCTCGCCCGGTCCGGCCCGGAGACTTGTCTCCGCCCCCAACGGACTCCTAGGGCTGAGAGGGTGGGTTTTGAGATTTTCAATGTATTGTCTTGTAATACTCTTGATATGCTTTTTATGATGTCCTGATATTGTTTAGTTTTCTTCTTTTGTAATCTTTGTGTAAACAGGACTGATATTTTGAATTTTTGGTTGTTGCTTTTTTATTGTTGCTTATTGAATTTTGATTCTGTAATTATTTATATTATAGTATTTTTGCTTTATTCCTTAGGATGTCTTGATGTTTTGTAATTGCAATTGCTATTGTAGATATATGTGATATTTGTAACTTATCTGTAATTATTTTTATGCTATGGAATATGGTATGTAATTGTAATTGTTTCTTCTGTAAGCCACCCAGAGTCGCTCTGCGAGTGGGGCGGCATATAAGTCGAAAATACAAATACAAAAATACAAATAGTCTATCTATCTGCCTGCCTTCCTGCCTGTCTATTTATTTGCACTTATATCCCGCCCATCTAGGGAACAAATTATCCCTACTCAGGGTGGCTAACATTATAAAACTAGTAATACAACAATTAAGAGTTATTTAAAAAATTACACACAATAAAACTCCCAATAAGATTACATTACATACATACATGCATACATGCATACATACATACATACATACATACAGGCAGACAGACAGACAGACAGACGTACATGCATTTATTTTTCGATTTGTATGCTGCCCCACTCGCCAAGTGATTCTGGGGGCTAACAAAGATACCAGATATACAGTAACAAAAAACAATGTATCACAATTATAGGATATCACATCACAAAAAACATTTCAAAACACAGTTACAAAATATTAAGTCATCATAAAAACACTTCAAAAAATCACAGAATATCACATCACCTTACAATAATACAATAATGCAACAGTAAAAAAAATAACAATCACCAAACACTACAATAACCAGAAAGTACTGGAATCCAGGACCCTGAAAACACAACCTATCTGAGAGGAAAAGGAGCCAGGCAACATTTCTAACAACCAGAAATAGGTAGCACATTCCCAAAAGGCCTCCTCAAAGAACAGTGTTTTTAGTTGTTTTTTAAAAGACTTCAGGGATGGAGCCTGGCATAGTTCAGCTGGAATGAATTCCATGGCATTGGTGCCACCACCGAGAAGGCCCTTCTCCTCATCATGGCCTTTCTAGCCAATTTCGGGGTCGGCACCTGAAGCAGTGCTGACATTGAGGAACATGTGATGCAGGCTACTGTCCTGATGGGAAGACGTTCTGCAAGGGAAGGAGGTCCTAAGCCATTTAGGGCTTTAAAACTTAGTACTGACACCTTGTACCTGATATGGTCTAGACTTGATAGAAAGAGTACCAGAAGAATTATGGACAGAGGTTCGGGACATCATATAGGAGACAGCAAGTAAAACCATTCCAAAAGAAAAGAAGTGTAAGAAAGCAAAGCTGTTATCTGATGAGGCTCTTAAAATAGCAAAGGAAAGAAGGGATGCAAAAGGCAAAGGTAGAAGAGAAAAATCCAATCAATTGAATACAGAGTGAATTCGGGAGGGCCCTAGAAACACTGCAAACAACAAAGCTAGTGGAGATGATGGTATTGCAGTTGAATTATTCAAATCCGTAAAAGATGGTGGAATCAAAGTATTGTATTCTATATGCCAGCAGATTTGGAAAACACAGCAGTGGCCACAGGATTGCAAAAGGTCAGTATCTGTTCCAGTCCCAAAAAAGGGCAATGCCAAGGAACGCTCAAATTATCAAACAATTGCGCTCATCCCAGATGCTAGCAAGGTTATGCTCAAAATAACACAGCTTAGGCTTCAGCAGCACACAGATAGAGAACTACCAGAAGTGCAGGCTGGGTTCTGAAGAGACAGGGGATCTAGAGACCACATTGCCAACATTCATTGGATCATGGAGAAAACAAAGGAATATCAGAAACAAGTCTACTTCTGTTTCATTAACTATACCAAGGCCTTTGACTGTGTAGACCACAACAAAACGTGGCAAGTAATTAAAGAGATGGGAATACCAGAACACCTTATATGCCTTATGAGAAATCTGTTCATGAGTCAAGAAACAACAGTTAGGACAGACTACGGAAGGACAGAGAGATTTGGAATAGAAAAAGGAGTAAGTCAAGGCTGCATTTTGTCACCCTACTTATTTAACTTATACACAGAGCACATAATGTGCAATGCACGGC
Organism: Furcifer pardalis; assembly: GCA_030440675.1. Taxonomy (NCBI): domain Eukaryota; kingdom Metazoa; phylum Chordata; class Lepidosauria; order Squamata; family Chamaeleonidae; genus Furcifer; species Furcifer pardalis. Next base: position 159,989,862 of record CP126894.1, read on the forward strand.
TGGATGAATCACAAGTTGAAATTAAAATTGCTGGGAGAAACATCAACAATTTTGAGATATGCAGATGATACTACCCTAATGGCAGAAAGTGAGGAAGAACTAAGAGCTTCTTGCTTGAAACTCAACCAAAAAACCCCCAAGATCATAGCATCTGGCACCTTTGTACTATGGTGCTGGAGGAGACATTTGAGAGTCCCCTGGACTTCAAGGAGATCAAAGCAGTCCATCCTAAAGGAAATCAACCCTGACTGCTCCTTGGAAGGTAAAATACTGAAGCTGAAGCTTGAGTACTTTGGCCACCAATTGAGAAGAGATGACTCACAGGAGAAGGCCCTGATGTTAGGAAAAATCTAAGGCAAAAGAAAAAAAAAGGCAGCAGAGGATGAGATTGATAGGTGGCATCGTCAATGCAGTGGGTGTAGATCTGAGCATAAAACAGAGGATGCCAGATAATAGAGGAGCCTGACATGCAGTAGTCCATGGGGTCTCAAAGGGTCGGACTCAACTGTGCAACTGAACAACAAAAACTCAACTTTTTCATCAATGCCAAAGAAGCCTACTTGCTTTGAATTCATAAATTCAGTTTTCATGGCAAAATAGGAAATAAAAAGGCATCTCAGCTTCTTTTTCTCAGTTTACAGAGCTTACCTGTGGAAACTTGTAGATGGACAGGATATCTGCCATGAAGACACAGATATCAGAATTAGGTCCTCCAATGCCTACTATTCGATTTGTCTGGATGTCACATTTATAATTAGGGACAAATTTTTCCCAAGAAGAGAGGAGTTTAATAGATGCCAGATATGTCCCTTTTGCCACGAAGTCACTATTGTAAATATCAAAGCCCAAGGTGAGGTTGGGTAGAAGCATTGGATTTTCATTGATTTCCTGTACAGCAAACACCAAGGCCAAGATATGCTGATATGTCTGGGTTACTACCCTGAAAAAAGAGATACATGCTCTATCACTGTACACCTGCTTGAGAAATTGCACTCTTTTATATCATCCCATATTTACTATTTGCACCGTACCAAAATACACTAAACATTTTCTCCATTATGGAAGGTATGTATCAAAACATGGGTAAATAATTGTGATCCTCCCAATTCTATAGATGCAGAAACCAACACAGAGAAATCTTTAGAATTTCTTCATTGACACACATATGTATTTAATATCTGGTCAATGTTTCAAGCCACTTCTAAAAGATTGACATGATCAGCTTAGCACTCTTAACTTGTTATCAGTTGCAACTTGATATTACAAGAAGGACATATAGAAAATATTAGATAGTTGATGTCCAGATTTCATTGAGTAAATGTTCATGTCTCATAGGCACCTGTAATGAGGTATGTATTTAAATCAAAGTAGCATAGGAAATTATTTTTCATTGAATTTTATGTTTATTCCAAAGCAGAGAATCACAGTTTAGCATTGAATTGATAAAGCAAACACATCTTTTTTAAAAAATATTAAGATCTAATGCTTTTATTTACTACTTACCAGCTGTTTTGTGAGGAATAACAGAAGATTATATTATATATGCTTTCATGATTGAAGAAGAAATTGATAATGCTTTAATATTAGTGAAAGGATATCAAAGAAAAAAGCAAGTTAAAATTAATCCAAAATAGGAGAGGCAAAAACTTTCTGGCACTTTAAAGATGAACTTCTGTATATTAATGTGGACTTTTGTGGATCAAATCTACTTTAAAAAACTCTTTTTGGGGAAATACAGGAAACATTGCTATGCTTATTTTTCTGTCTAAAACCAAAAAGGCATTAATGCTAACGTATTATTTCCCTATTCTTCTCTTTAAAATTACTGGGTGGATGAGGAAAGTATTATATCCCTCAAGTTTTGGAAACACAATCAACTAAAATTTCTTGTTTGGGCTTGTTTCTTGTTTGGGCTGGTTTTCAATATACCTTTGCACATTCTGCCTGAGTGCACATTTCTTAAAACAACCTTTTACTGTATATGTGCTTAGCTACCATCTTAACATATAATACCTCATGGGCATTGATTGAGCTCACCACAGATCAATCAATCAATCGATCAATCAATCTATCTATCTATCTATCTATCTATCTATCTACTGATGCACCAATGAACCAAGCTATCTACTCACCCATTAAATGACCTCAAAGACCACATTCATTTTTAAAAGATCATGTTGACACTCCAGTACACATCTCCAGTACAACCTCACAACTTGTTTAGTTTTTAAGGGGGAAAATCTCTAGTAATGCCTGTGTATAAGCATCATATAACAAAGAAAAACGGGAAAGCATACATGTAATCATATCCATGTTCTTCAGAGGGATCTTTCCTTAATGTGTGCTCATCAACAGCATGATAGATGTGAGACAGAATGCCACCAATAATCAAGTCTCCCCTCTGGTGATACTTGTGATGAATACGAAGCAGGTTATTGGTGGTGCATAAGTCAGTTGACAGATTGCATGTCACTTGAAGAAACACCAGTGCCGTTAGTAACATGATCTTTCTGATGGTTTTACCCCATCTAGGCAATCCTCCAGTGTTTTCAATGTTGCTCTTCATGTTCTGCAGTAACACACCCTCACCTGAATGACCAAAGACTCATTTGAAGTCAAAGCTACATAGTGCAAAGTATGAAGTTTACAGTGACGGAGCCAAGCCTTTCACTAGCGAAGTCTCTGAGTGATACTGGAGATATTAATAGTTTATATAACAATGTATTTTTATGCAGAATGCTGAGACTGAGCTCTCCTGAGTTTAGAGGGATTTCTCCTATGGCATATAGTTACAATCATATTGGTGTTTATCTGGTAGAAATCTCTAAAGATGTGAAGGAGAAACACATGCAATTATGATTAATTTGATAATTAAAAGAAAAGTAACTCTCTGAGACATTACAGAAGAAAACATGTTTATTGTACCAGTGCAGTTCTCTTTCAGATTGTGCAAAGCATAACAGCAATGCAAGACCATTTATTGACCTGATTGACCTGTGTCAAGTAAACTCAATTGAAAAAAAAAACTTTTAAAACCAATTCAAACTTGATTTGAATTGGAAAGACAACAAACAATTTGCATTAAAATACAAACAACATTTGAATCATAAATGTTTAAGAAATTGCTTAACACTTTCTAGTTGCTGTTCTAATATGTGATCAAATTGTCTTTGGCCTAGTGATCCCATGAATGAAAGAGCTTGAAAATGTCCTGTCATCAACAATACTGCTCAGGTCTTGCAAACTTCACAATCTAGTGACATCCTTTACAGGCTTGATCCATTTTGAATTTGGTCTTCCTCTTTTTCTGCTTCCTTCCTCCCTTTCTGGCACTATTGTAACATTCTTGAGAGTATGCAACAGTAAATCCAAATTAGAAGATGGAGGAAGGAGCTCACTGGACAAGGAACATTAAAGGAGAAAATAGTTGAGGAACTCAATCTCCCCTAAATCATTTGGAGGACCTTGAAAAGGCTGAGGTTTGGAGTCCCTAAGTGTAAGACCAACAAGCTCAAATGGGAAGTGCTGGAGGATGACAACAAGCTGTGTGAATGAGGAGAGATACAGAATGTGGCTCATTTAGTGTTCTACCAATTATTACCAGAAACATGCACCGATGAGGACTTAGGTTTGACCAACAATAAAGCCAAGAACACGGCTTCATGATGGCAATATAGTATTTGATTGGGGCACATAAGTAGTAGAAGAAGGACTATTGATTTTTCCAGAGCATCTTACCTTCTCGTGATATTCTCAAAGTAGGACAGCCTAGCTCTGTCATTTTTGCCTCAAGAGGCAATTCATGCTTGATAGGATAGGATTCACCTGTTCATTTTTTCTGGCACTCCAGGTATATGCAAAACTCTCCTCCAGCACCATCATATGTTTGAGACACATGGTACTGTGTGTGATGTTCCCAAGGGAAGATTTGGAACATCTTGAGCATCATACATCAAGCAGTATTTCTCCATAATCAGAAGTGTTTTGGCTGCTGATGGTAACTATTTTGAGCTCCTCTTGCAGCAGTCAAACATGACTTGTGTTCATCTTTTGATAATGATATATATTGAGCATTACAATTTTAATATAGTTTCCCCCCCTTTATTAAAATATGTATAGATTCATTTGACACCATCTACATATCTATGTATCAAAACATACACTTTGTATACAACAACCATATAGATGTACACACATGTGTTGCTTTGACCATGGTGTGGTGTAGTCTGTGGCCATACTTGAGGTTTCAGTGGTGCCAATGTAACCCTCACTAAATTACCTGTCCCTCAACAAACACTGCTTGCCTTGTTAGCTGGAAGGCCGGCAAGTTGGTAGTTTGAGACCCAGGTACTGTATGACGGATTGAGCACCCATCTCTGTTCCATCTCTAGGGGACATGAAAGGAACCTCATTGAGGCATCTGCTGAGCAGAGTTTCTCCAACAAAAAGCCTTTTCACCCTGAATAATTTCTGCCATGAAGTATAGATACTTCAGTTCCCCATGCTAGCAAAAAACACTCTGGTTTGCCAAGTACATTCTTTATCTAATCCTAGTAGTAAAGTCAGAAAGACAAAATTAATAAGTATCAGTATTCAATAATTGAAACCTGTGGCCTTCAGAGGTCTGCCCTGACAGCCTCCTTACATTGTGTGTGTGTGTGTACGTATGATTAAGTTTTTAATTGTTTCTTTTTTCAGTGCATTTTTTCAATTTTATTTTTAGTTGGAAGAATGTGCAATGCAAACCTAGGAGGGAAAAAGCTATGTTAATTTGAGTTTCAACCTAAACTAAACTCCGTATTTTCAAGACAGTAACTAATATGAGTGGTTTATTAGATCTACTTGCAATAAAAATGGGATGACCATGATTTGTTCACACACCTGATGGGAAATGATAGGATGTTCCCTTGTGTACCTCAAAGGCCTATTACAGAAAGCTGGGGGAAACTTAGACTTTTTGTTTAATACCATTTATTTATTTATTTATTTAAATTTGTTTATCACCCTCCTCCCCGAAGGGACACAGGGCGATTCCCAACACAATCAGCAAGACAACAATTTAAAACCAATTTAGAAATTAAAAGTTTTAAAAGAAGCTTAAAAACTTAGCATTAAAAACCAGGCATTATAGCTAGGCATTATAGCTAGGAGGCACTGGGTGTCAAACCATCCAGCCAGCTGGGGAAATTGATCGATCCATTCCCCAGACCTGACCTGCCAGCCAGGTTTTCAATCCTTTCCTGAAGGATAGCAGCTCCGTTTGCATGCATAGTTCTATTGGGAGGAGGTTCCACAGGGCCGGAGCGGACACAGAGAAGGCCCTCCTTCTAGTGCCAGAGAGGTGCGCCTCTCTGGCCGATGGCACAACCAGAGAGCCTCTCCGGTCCGCTCTGGTGGGACAGGCAGATGTCCTTGGGACGATGCGGTCTCTTAAGTATCCTGGTCCACTACCATGTAGGGCTTGAAAGGTAATAACCAGCACCTTGAATTGCACCTGGAGGCAAACTGGAAGCCAGTGCAGCTCCCTCAGCAGCGGTGAGGCACAGGCATAACGCCCGCACCCCAACACCACTCGTGCAGCTGCGTTCTGGACCAGCTGTAGCCTCTGAATGGTCACAAAGGGCAGCCCCATGTACAGTTAAAAGCTGTAACTGTAGTAATGCTGAAGGAAATCCTATGTCCTGTACTGCTGGATATTAACGTAAGTGGATGAATCCTGATTATTATATCTTATTATATCTTACATATTTTCAATGAGTATATTTGTCATGTCCATCAAAATATAAAGGTTCAGAAACATGCAAAAGTTGTGAGGAAATTGCAGCTATGGAAACTGGTAACTCGCTGGGAGAGAGTCTTTCATGATGCACATCAGAAAAGAGATGTTGCAGTCTGTTTGGGACAGAAACAACAGAGCCAGGAGTTGGAGAGGAAAGTAGCCTCTCATCCAGAAGACAAACCCTGTTTCCCAAAATATGTAACAACTTGTAATGATCTTAAGCACTATCTCCAAGGAGCAATCGGTTGCTTGGAACACCCTGATCTTAAAATCTCCATAACCCATGCCTGTATTGATCTTGACCCTTAAGATAACTATTCCTCTCTAAAACTTGACAGAGGTTCATCACTTGCAGAGCCTCAATTGCTCTCTGACAACTATAAAGTATTTTAAATCTGAAGTTTAAACCATCTCTTTTGGTTCAAGTCTTTCAGGAGCCCGAATAACTGTTATCTTCGATGATTACAGAGTGAGTAATCTTATTCCCTAAGTATTTTAAACCACCAGGTGCAACAGTTAAAAAAACATTGACATAGGTCAAACAAAGTTGAGCATTTTATTGTGAAGTTCTTTGTCTCAACAATTGAACTCCGCTGAGAATATGATAGTCTAACACAGGGTCCAAATCCCAAGGGAAAATCTTGGCTTGCAGAAGTGACAATGGGCATCAGCAACTGAGTTCTGCCTGCTGGTACTTGTGGTTATCAATCTCCTTGGTGTATTGAGTTCTGGAAAACATCATTATGTTTTCTGTTTGTACAAATTTATCTAAGTGAAATATGTTTTTATTAAAGTTGGAATATGGAATGGAGAGGACTCTGATTCCTCTGGTCCCATTTCTCACAACAAAGCACAGACCATACCCAGTGATGGGCTGTTGCCAGTTCGCACCAGTTCGCCTGGATGGTTTCCCGGGGGGGTGTGGAGTAACAAACCCAGGATTGTTACTTTTTTTAAGGTGTCCAGTTCAGATGCCTCACCGGCAGCGCCTCACCATGCTGCTGCGGGCCGCCGGAGCCAGAGCCACTGGAGCCACCACAGCCACTCCACAAAGGTCCGCTCTGGCCAAGTCCAGGCAGCCAAAATGGCTGCCACTTACTGCGCAAGCATGGAAACTCCAATTGATGCATGCGCACCACAATTGCTCATCGTGCATGCATCAATTGGAGTTTCTGCACGTGCATGGTAAGTGGCAGCCATTTTGGCTGCCTGGACTTGGCCGGAGCAGACCTTTGCAGAGCGGCTCTGGCGGCTCCGGCGGCTCTGGTGGTGGTGTCGGCACCCCCAGGCCATGGTGGCCCCAGTCCAAGGCAGTGGCGGCCCTCAGCAGCCCCAAGCAGGCAGTGGCGGCGACCCTCGGTGGCCTCAAGGCCTCGGTGGCAGACAGTATCAGTAAGCCACAGGGGGCGACCCTTGGCAGCTTCAGGCAGGCCTTGGGGGTGGCCCTCAACGGCCCCAGGAAGGCCTCAGCAGTGGGCCTCAATGACCCCATGGGCCTGGTGGCAGGCGGTGTTGGCGGCCACAGGTAGGCCTTGGCAGTGGGCCTTGGCAGCCCCCAGGGCTCGGTGGAATGTGATGTTGTTGGGCTATGGTGGTAGTGGGCCATGGCAGCCCCGAAAAGCATCAGTGGTGGACCGCAGCTGCCCCAGGCAGCCCTCGGTGGCAGGCCATGGTGGCTCCAGGCCTCGGTGGCAGCCTATAGCACCCCGAGGCCTCAGCGGCATGCCCCAGCAGCCCCGGCGGCAGGCCTCGGTGGCCCCAGACCTCGTCGGTGGGCCTCAGTGACCCCAGGCCTCAGCAGCCCCAGTCGTGGCGGACCAAGGCCCCAGGGGCAGCAGACAGTGGCAGGCAGCAGCGGGTGGTGCCAGATGGTAGCGGGCCAGCGATGGAGGAGGGTGAGGAGGTGACACCACCAAATTCTGTGTCGTCCCTTCCTCCGAATCTGAGGAAGAACCTTTACTACTTTCAGGCAGGTAACCACATGGGAATTTTTAATTAATAATATTTTGTAGCATTTATTAAAAGTATATTTATTTAATGTGTGTGTGTGTTTTAATGTTGTGTGATACATTGATCACACAATGTTAAAAAACCTTGAATGGGTGTGAGGAGATGTGTGATGATGTGCAAAGGCTGTGTGATGGTGAACCTTGGCACTCCAGCTGTTCTTGCACTTCAGTTTCCAGAAGACCAAGTCCCTGTGAATGGGTTTACTCTGTGTGTCTTTGGGCTTCTGGGAATTGAAGATGAAGAATAGCTGGAATGCCAAGGTTCACCATCACAGGACTTCTAATAAAGGCTTTACTCCACACCTTTGTGATTGTAAGGGAGACATTTAAAATTTATAATCTATTGTTGCTGATAGTTGTAGGATGGAAGCTGTATTGTTATGCTCGCTTGCTTGTCTTTCCTCTAAGGTGGATGTATGTGCTGCAGCAGAATGGCAGACAAAGAAGCATAACAATACAGCTTTCTACATCTATCAGTAACAGTAGATTATTCAGATTAGTTTTAAATGTCTCCCTTTCAATCTCAAAGGCCTTTGAGAAACACAGGTGTGTGAGATTTCTATGGATTGTGCACATTTTGCACGATTTCCATGTATTGTGTATGCCTTCTGTGCAATTTCCCTGCATTGCACACCTTCGGTGTGATTTGCATGCATTGTGTGTGCCTTCTTTGCAATTTCCATACATTGTGTGCCTTCTCTGTGATTTCCATTCATTCTGCGCCTTTGGTGTGATTTCCATTCATTCTGCGCCTTTGGTGTGATTTGCATGCATTGTGTGTGCCTTCTGTGCAATTTCCATGCATTGTGCCTTCTGTGTGGGTTGTTTTCTAGCGAGTCCACACTGCAACTTCTTTTATTTTTAATTCTTGCAGCAGCACTTAAGAAGAAAAGACAACAGCCACTCAGTTCTTTCTTCAGTAAGAAACCAAGATTGGAAACACCAGCTAAAGAAGTGGTGTTGGATCTTACAGAAGAAGAACCACCACATGCAGCAGCATCTGAATTTGGAGAGAGAAGCAGAAGCAGCAGCTCAATTGCACTAGAGAGTTCCAAAGTTGAAGAAAATATTCCTGAATGCTGGACAGTGGTACAACTATTTTTTTAAAAAAATATATGATGGACTGGTAATTTCTAAAAGAAAATTAGGTTGTGAGTACAGTAAAACCTCAGATAATGCTAAAACTTGGTTCCACAAGTCTTGGTGTTATCCAATTTTTAGTGTTATCTGAAACATGTTAAAATCCTATGGGATCGATCGGATAATGTTAAAGCTCCATAGAGAAACATTGTAACCGCACAGGCTTTAGCGGTTGTTATCCGATCCATCCCATAGGACCTTAACGTTATTCGATCCAATTCTCCTCCCCAGATTACTTAACGTTATGCAATTTTAGCGTTATCCGATCCAATCGTTATCCGGTGTTTTACTGTATTGTGCAAAACATGACTTTTCAATACACAAAGGTGTTCATGTATCAAAAGGATGGAAAAATTGTGAGATTATGCCTTCAGGGTCAGCTAAGGAAACACAATAGGCATCTCTAAGGAAAAAGATGAACAAACATTTTTTTTTATCAGGAGCTCATCTTATTTGCAAACAGAACATCAAGCAAGGAGCGAAGGATGCTCTAAGAAAATCAGTAGATAAGGGCACAGAACGACATTTGGTGACCATCCATAGAATATTTATTACAGTTTACAACATGGCAAAAGTAGGTAGACCATTCACACAAATAGAAGATGACCTACTAACACAAGTTACAAATGGAATTGGATTACATTTACGTAGAACTGCAGGGAGAATGGTAGAGTTAATTGCACAAGACCTGAAAGAGAAAATATTTGGTAGAGTGATTGAAAAGAATCTAAAAATCTGTTTGATTGTTGGCGAAGCCTCAGTAATATCTAGCAAACTAGTTGTGATAGTTTTCTTAAAAGATGAGGGTTGGGGTTCAGATGTATCACCAACCATTTTGTAGAGCTAGTCAAATTAGAAAAACAAGATGCAGAGACAATATTTGGTTCAGTTGTGCAAAGTTTAAAAAATGTTGGGTTTTCTAAGCAGTACATGGCACAAAATTTAATAGGATTTTTCTCTGATGGTGCCAGTGTTATGCTTGGGAGAAAATCTGGACAAAAAGGGCCCAAACATCATAATATGTCACTGCTTAAACCATTGCCTCCAACTTGTTTTAGACGATGCAATAAAAGAAGTCAAGCAAGTAAATCATTTAAAAAATGTTATTGATATGATATATGCAACTTTCCATCAATCAAACAAAATCCAAAATGAACTAACACACATGTCATAGCAGCTTGGGATCGAAATCCTAAAAATTGACAGAGTTCTTGGGCCCAGATGGGCTGCCTCTAGCTTGAGATCAACGCTAGTTGTGTGGGGTCCTTTCCAGTCCTCCATCAGTGTTTTTCTTCCCATGAAAAATTCTCAGGGATGGCTGGCCATCTGGAGAATATTTATCTTTTTTTATAATTTGACACTGATGATTGATATTCTGAAAGAAATATCTCTTCTTTCAGAAGCAATGCAATCTAAGAACATAGATATCCTAAAAGCAGAAAAATATGTTTTAATATCTATTAGATCTTTTGAGATGCTGAAAGAGGAGAAGGGAGCATATGGAAAAAAAGTAGATGCATTGATTAGTTCAGAATTTTCAAAAATATCAAATTTGTAAGAAACCAGTGATTTGTTGCACTTCCTCACGAAAGGCTTTTGCAAAGTATTATAGTCAATTTAAAAAAGCAACTAATGGACTATGAGCATTTAAAAATAGGCAGTAGATTGGAAGAGAACAAACTAGACCTTCTCAAATATTTGGAACCACAACAGTGGGACATTGTAGAGGTATTAGTTCCTTGGAAAGAAGCTGAGGAACAACTGCTTGGATTCAGTGAAATTTTTAATTATGACATTGATGTAAATGATTACAGGGATTTTGTTGAAAATGTCCTAAAAAATCCAACTAATTATTCAATTCTGGAAAGCATTAAAAAAGCTCACAATATCATCAAAACAATTGCTGTAATTTCAGCAGAAGCCGAAAGGGGTTTTTCCAAAATAAACATATGTTCTGAGAAGAGAAATCGCCGAACTATTTCAAATATATCAAGCGTAATGACAGTTGGTATAATTGGCCTACCTGTAAATATGTGTGACCCTATTCCTACAGTTAAAAGATGGTTGCGAAGCCATCATCGCACAGCTGATGATGCTCGGTCTCTTAAGCATGATAAAGGACAACAACCGGAGGATGCCCATCAAGCAGCAGTTTGGACATACTGTACCTAGAATAAGTTTTATTTTTGGTTAGATGTTCAGTTCATCTTTAAGTGAGTTTGCTCTTTAAGTGAAACACCATTGTAAGTTACCAATTGTGACTTCTGATGGGGGCGGGGAATTGCGAACCCTAATTTTGCTGTTAAGTGAGTTTTTGGTTGAGTTAAGCGAGGGCGACCATTCAGAGAAAATTCTGCTCTTTAAGCAAGTTAGTCTCTAAGTGAGGCACTCTTTATGCGAGGTTATTACTGTACAGCAGTTCTTATTTCTGATTGTCAAACTAAGACAGCAAGTCACAAAAAATTCAATACATAGAAAATACATAAAAATAAACATTTAATTTTTGGCATCTCAGAAAACAAAACAAAACAAAATAAACAAAATAAAATAAAAAACAGTAGCACTTTAAAGACTAACTGCTATATTTTTATTGTTAGCTTTCGTGGATCAAGTCCACTTCATCAGACAAAGAATGAAACTTAAAGGCATGTTCTTTATATACCAAATTCAGGGGCTCAATGGGAGAAGGGGTGTGGTCAAGCAAGATGACAGACAAGCGAGCACAAGATTGCAGTTTCACCCAGCCATTAGCAACAATAGATTATTCAGATTAGCTCTAAATGACTCCCTTTCAATCTCAAGGTTGCTGAGAAAACCCATAGCTTTTCAAATTACTTAATTCAATAGCCTGAATGATATTTACACAGGCACAACTCTAACTGCACAAACTGCAACAGCCATCTTATGGGTTCGTGGTTATGTGCCTGGTTGCTCCTGATTAGCAGCTTGTCAGATTGCTGCAGCATTGTCTGCAGGTGGAATTCAACATACACATTGAACAGGATACTGATCATAAAAATAAGTGTGGATCAGATTATTTTGCAATGGCATCCTCGAGGATTCCGTTCTAGCACCGCTTCCACAGGTCTTTGTCCAAGTGTCCTGATTTTCATTTCCACTGATTGTAATACAAAAATGGAATAGTAAGGCACTAATCCTGTGCACACTTAGCTGGTAATTACTCTTGTTGAATATCACAGGACTGACTTTGGAGTAAACATGCACAGGATTGCATTGTAAAACTGGCAGCTTCCTCTGTGTCTTCCTAGCTCTTGAGCGCCTCTTTCCAGATTCTGAGTACATTATTTTTAAAAAAATTCCGGAGAGGTTCACCAGCAAACAGCTACCTTTAAGGAAGCAAAAAAATAAAATAAAATTAAGTTTTTCGTGTCATGCCATTTCTCCAGTCCCATCCCACCAACTGTCTGCTAAAATGCTCCAAGTCAAAACTGATTAGCTTCAAATTTGACACACTTTTCATCCTTTTAGAAACTCTTCAATTGACTAAGACTACCCACTTTATTAAGATTTTCACAGTACTAAGAACTGTGAAGAAGACTGAAGGGTATCTGTAAAATTATGGAAGCACATTTGTTCTACTTTGCCACAGATGATGTGAGTTTTAAATCCACCTTTCTGCTCCCAGGATCTAAGACACAGGATGGATTGACACATTGGCCAGCCACTAAGAATACTAATACAGTAGCTGCAATTTGGTCCAAAACCTATTATTTCACATCTTCAAAATAGGACACATTCTTAATGACAATTCAATTGATTGATTGATTGATTGATTGATTGATTGATTTCGATTCACCCTGCCCAACTGATGCATGTTCCAGACTGGGCAGTTCATAACACCATAAAAAAAGAAATATAAAACAAGTTGCAGTAATAAATTAATGCCAGTTAACACATATCATATTATAACACTTGCAGTATAAAAATTAAAGTACCTGCCTAGATGGCATCTTTAACACAATTAAACACATTAGCCACACCATTTACATCACATCTCACTGAATTTAATAAACAGGAACTTCTAGATTTGTAAAAGTCTGTTCATGGGAAGGAACAAGTTTGTTGAAACAACAGTGTTTTGAGTTGTTTCCAAAAGGACCATAAAGTGGAAGCAAATATAATTTCCACTGGCAACTTCTTCCATAGTAAAGGTGTCAAAGCAGAAAAAGATCTCGATCTAGTCATTGCCTTTTTTTATTTTTCTATGCATCACTTTACATACTTTGAGTGCCAGGGTGCTCCAGGTAGAATTTCTCAGGCAAAGGAGCTCCTACAGGTAGCATGGTCCCAAACAGTTAAGGTATTTGTATGTTTGCATTAGCACCTTGATTGTGGCATGGAATAAAATGCAGAGCCAATGCAGACTAGGTAGAACTGGAGTGATATGGTGAAAATGACCAAATATGCACAATCAGTCTAGCAACTGCATTTTATACTCATTGAAGTCTCTGTACCACCCTGAAGGCCAGCACCACATGTTGTTGTTCATTGTTGTTAAGTCATACAGTCGAGTCTGATCTTTTGTGACCTCATGAACCACTGCACACCAAGCTCCTCTGTCATCTGCCATTCTCTGTAGCCCACCCAGATCTAGGCCCACTGTGTCAACAATGCCATCTAGCCATCTCATCCTCTGCCCCCCCTTCTCTTTTTGCCTTTGAACTTTCCTAGCATCAGGGCTTTTTCCAGTGAGTCCTCTCTTCTTGTTTGGTAGCCAAAGTATTTGAGCTTCAGCTTTAGTATCTGTCCTTTGAAGGAGCAATCACTGTTGTTTTCCTTTAGGATTGACTGATTGGATCTACTTGCAGTCCAGGGGAATCTCAAGAGTCTCCTCCAGCACCACAGTTCAAAGTCATCTATTCTTCTGCACTCAGCCTTCCTTATGGTCCAACTCCCACAGCCATGCATTACTACTGGGAAGACCATTGCTTTAACTATGCAGACTTTGGTTGATCCCACATAGAGAACATTACAGTAATCAATCTTGGAGGTTGCCAGAACATGGCTCAGTATTATAAGTGACTTCCTGTCTATGAGTGGGTGAAGCAGGACAATGTGTCATAAATGGTAAATGGTGGACTTCACTACAGATGATATCTGTTGCCCCAAAAACAGACCCAGTTGCAAGTCCAGATTATCTATTATCTCCTTTAAGTGGAGACCAATACCCATGAAATTGAGGGAAATTTTCCCAAACTGGAGTCAAACAGCATCCACTGCTACACCCAGGGGTCCAAATCTCATCCCCTAGGACAAGCTCCTCAGGAATGCACCGCAGCTAAGCCAAAGCCTTGCTGCTAATGCCCAACCTGAAGAGCCTGTCCAAGAGGATAAAGTGGTTGACAGTTTCAAAGGCTGCTGAGAGATCCAAGAGGACCAACAGTGAGGTTTTACCCCTGTCATCCTCTCTCAGAAGGTCATTCAACAGAGTGACCGGTGCTGTCTCAGTCTCTTGTCAAAGCCTGAACCCAGACTGGAATGGATCAAGGTATTCAGTACTTTCCAGGAATGGCCCCAGATGATCTGCCCCCACTCTCTCCACCAGCTTGCCCAGAAATGGCACTGGTTTTTGGTGGGTTTTTTTTTTTTTGGGGGGGGGGGACAGGATGACCATATTATTCAATCAGACTAGCAAGATAACTTCCTGAAGTGAGGTGTTGACAATCTTCCTAACCCACCCCAAAAGACCATCACTGGCAATTTTAATTAACCAGGATAGGCAAGGATCTAGTAAAGAGGTAATGGGTCTACAGCCAGCCAACATCCTGGAGAGTTCCTGAGATGTCATTGGCTGAAACTGATCCAGCAAAGGTGGAACAAATGGTGCACTTGGACATCTCACATTGAGTTACTGCAATAACCTTGGAGTTCAGGTCCCTCCAGATTATGTCAACCTTGGATCTAAAATAAGATGACAAATGAAAATAATTGGCTACACTTGACTGGAGGTCAACTAATTGCTCTGGTCCAGATATTTCTTTGGTGATTTTAAAGGACTGTCTTTGTTGGATTTTGGAGCTCATAGTTCAACCAAAGTTATGTCATTTTGTATCTTTACTGCATTGATGTAGCTCCTGGAACAATTCTTCACAGCCTCATGGTTGTCATCCATTGCTGATTTCCTCCACTTGATCTCTACCCTCCTCATTTGCTCCAGGGTTCTTAAGTCACTAGCAAACCATGGAGCAAGTCAAATCCTGATCTGTATTCAGTGATTAGGAACAATAGTGTCCATTGCCCTAGTTGTCTCCACGTACTAATTTTTGACCAAGGACGGTGACAGTATCATCTGCCAACTCAGTCATAGATCCTCACAAGCATTCTGGAAACCAATTGGCTTCATCAGTCTGTGAGGGTGGACCATCATAGTGGGTCCAGACTCCCAAGAGAGCTATACAGAAATTTATTTTTTTTAAAGAGGTATCTATGTTTGCTTTTAGCATATTTTGATGGGATACACAGAAAGAGCTTCTTTTTAAATCACAATCAGGTGTTCCCTGGGCAATGGCCACCTTGTACTGGGTAATCTTTCTCACACCAGGTCAGGCGAAAAGAAATGCAGAATAAACTCACCAAAAGGTGGCTTCATTTTGGCAGTTTCACATCTGACATAGACATGGAAGAATAAGAAGCATATTTTGACTGGTACAGATATAAATGAGGAGCCAAACATGGAGAACAATTGTTCATATGAAAATAAAACTCTAAGAAAAAAAAAATTATTTTCTATAACACTGCATCACACAAAAATTGTCTGCTACTGGGTCTAATCCATGTGTCCTATACTAAATCAAGAACACTGAATTCAGATCTGAAGTCTGATTCTGCCTAGGACATCAGAAGCTTAAGTTAATTACACATATACCGTATATGCTGGGGTATAAGACAACTTTTTACGCCTGAAAAACATGCCTCCAAGTGAGTACGCCGGGTGCCCTTCAGTTGAATAAAATACAGTAATACCTCGGATAACGTTTACCTTGGTTTGGTTAACAGATTAGAAAACAAACAGCATGGCAGCTCCCATAGGTTTATTGTTCCATTCAGTTTTAGTGAATTGTTTTTGGTGAATTAAATTTAATAAACTTGCACTGTTTTATGTTTACTGTACATGTTTGATAACATACAGCCTTGTGACAGTTTTTCTGCATGTCATAAGCATTTGAATATAAGTTAACATGTTGAAATCAAATCTGATGTTCTTTTACATTTTATTTGGTGTGTGGAAGGTGTGTGGAAGAGGGGGTAGTCTTATAAGGCGAGTTTAATTACAAACTCTATATTTTGAGTGGAAATGTTGGGGGGTCATCTTGTACGCCGACAAATACGGTAGTTGTGATTAGCTAATTTATTAACACATCTGTGCCTACTCATCTTTAGCTCAAAACAGACTCACTATGGCCTAGCTATACTATCCAATAAGATGGTTTCACACTAGAGACAAGCCCTTGGTCCATCTCGCCTTATATACCTATTTCTGACATAAGCTCACTGACTTGTCCAGACATACCTGGCTGCTGCTGGAGCATGCATGCCACCAGGGGATGTGATTCAACTGAGGCAGCAGCAACTGTTATAATGTTCCCATGTAAAAATACATTACCCAGTTACTGATCATTTGAACAGCTATTGCACACTATAACTTAAAATATGTATGTGATAGGCAAATTCTGAGTTCAGATTTTGAATCAGCACACTTGATAACATATAAATCACATGTGTTATTCCCAGTTGCAAAATCATTGTTGTGGAGTGTAACAGAAAAACTAATCCTTGTCCTCTTGTGATGTGGAGAAAAATTCTTGCATTGTCACATATGCTGGACAAAATGAAACAATTTGCATCCCTAAGCCACTGCGAAACCCCCTCTCTGAGCAAAACATATCCATCAAGGAAATTTTCCTGGATACCTAGCAGGATAGCTCAGTGGCTCAGATATCTGGCTGTAGAGCCAGAAGTTGGGAGTTTGATTCCTCACTGTGCCTCTGGGGAGAATAGCTAGCTGGTGTAGTGATACACAAGCTACACAGTCCCAAGGCACCTTCAGAAGAAGGGAACAGTAAGCCACTTCTGTGTTTTCACTACCTAGAAAACCCTGGAAAGGGTGACCATATGTTTTGCAATTGAATTGAAGGCATGTACCAGCCTCATTCCAAAGGTGTCTGTTCCCAAGCTCTGAGAGGAATTAGGAAGAAAAAGTGTTTCTAAGAGTCACTTGCCGAGTGGGCGGCAATACAAATGTGACTAATAAATAAATAAATAAATAAATAAAGTATGTGAATAATGTTACCCAAATATTGGGAATGTATGAAAATTCCCTACATTTGCAAAATTCTTCATTCTTGTTGACTGACAGATGTGCCAATGGGTTTTCAAGCCTTATAAGGTGCCTCATTTCCAAATAACATTCAGACAAAGAAGGTGGTGGTGGTAGGATTTCCACAATTTGCACAAACTGTCTGCACAAAACTGGTGTCCTTTTCTTTAAGAAATAATGCACATATTATTATTATTATTATTATTATTATTATTATTATTATTATTATTATTATTATTATTATTATTATTATTATTATTATTATTATTATTATTATTATTATTATTAATTGCATTTGCTACCCCGCCCCAATCGGGTGAACCCGACTCTGAGCGGCTTACATCAAGGTTAAAACATAGGATAATCTATATTAATACTATTTATAATTAAAACTTAATGTTTAACTCTAAAAATCATAAAAAGTTAAAACAGTGTACAAGCTGCACATAAATTATAAAATTCAGACCCAAAGGGTGGCAATCCACTAAATAAGCCACCTAGCATGAGAGCCCGTGTTCCTCGGTCCCCAAACTTGTCCTGCCAGCCAGGTTTTTAAGCCCTTCCGGAAGGGTAAGAGCTCTGTCTGAAGGCGCAGCTCAGTGGGCAGGAGGTTCCAGAGGGTCAGGGCGGACACGGAGAAGGCCCTCCTCCTAGTGCAGGCGAGGTGCGCCTCTCTCGCCGATGGAATAACAAGGGAGCCTCTCCGATCTGCCCTGGTGGGATGGACAGATGTTCTTAGGGTGACGCGGTCTCTTAGGTATCCTGGCCCACTACCATATAGGGCTTTAAAGGTAATAAGCAGCACCTTGAATTGCACCCAGAGACATACTGACAACCAATGTAGCTCCCGGAACAGCGGTGAAGGACGAGCATAACGCCCACACCCCGCCACTACCCGGGCCGCCGCATTTTGGACCAGCTAGAGTCTCCGGATGGTCATCAGGGGCAGCCCCATGTAGAGCGCATTACAGTAGTCAAGTCTGGAGGTGACCAACGCATGTGTGACCATAAGCACAGAATAATTGTTAAAAGAGACACAGTCATCACCTCCAGTGCTTCTTCCAACTTTTCAAAGCTCCATGACACAAAACAGTTATCACTATCATTTTGCAGTAGTTGTATTACTTGTGCTAAAGCATTAGTTGTGTTACATTTTTATTTTATGCAGGTTTTTTCCTTCACTGTGTAAAAAATGTTGCTTCTTCAATTCTCTTATCATAAAATACCTCACACTTTGGCTGGGTGAAGAAAATCATTTTGCCATTCCTTATCTTTAACTGTGACCTCTCAGAGGACAAATGTATTCCTAGTTGTCCTCTAAAAAAAGTTACACTGTTCCTGCATACCTTTTTTAAAAATCCAGACAAAGGTGATGCTCTTATGCTCTCAAATTGTGAAGGCAGTAGGAAGAGGTATGGCCCATGAGAAGATCCAAAAGGCCAAATTTGCCTCCCAGATTTGCCAACATGGTTCACATTTAATCTATATGAACCTTGTATTTGACAAGATATCAAGGGCCAGCACTGATGGTCATCTCTTGAGTCCTCCATCCCAGAAGAGGCCCCCATACCAATTTCTGAAACACTTGACCCTGCTGCTCATTCTGTCACCTCCTTTAAACTGCCTACATGTACTCTCCAAATAGGTGACCAATGAGAAGATCATGTCCTCTCTCCAGTAAGTCGTACCATAAAATTTTGACCTAAAGAGAAAATTAAGGGAGTAGGCAGTGGTATTAGTGGCAAGAAAGAGGAATTGTCCATGTCCAGAGAAGGAGATTCAATGAGACTATCTCACCCTGTTGTTATTTTTATTGGTATATCCCATCAAGTTGGAACCAGGATACTTAAGAGACCGCATCACCCCAAGAACTTCTGTCTGTCCCACCAGAGCAGACCGGAGAGGCTCTCTAGTTGTTCCATCAGCCAGAGAGGCACATCTCTCTGGCACTAGAAGGAGGGCCTTCTCTGTGTCCGCTCCAGCCCTATGGAACCTCCTACCAACTGAGCTACGTCTTTTAGGAAGAACTTAAAAACATGGCTGGCGGGACAGGTATGGGGTCCTGGAGGTACCATGACCCCAGTTCGCTGGCCTGTTTGAGCTCCCTCTCTCCCCTGGTCTTTTAATCTTTTAATCTTTTATCTTTAAGCTGTTTTTAACTTTTTAATTATTATTGGGACCTGTTGATTTGTATAAATTTTAAAAACTTTTTAAATTTTATAATTGTAATTTTGAATTTTTTAATAATGGGTTTGGGTTGTGTTATGCTTTTATGATGTTGTAAACTGCCCTGGGTCGCCCTGGTGAGAAGGGTGGTATAAAAATGTAAATAAATAAAATAAATAAATAAATAAATAAATAAATAACAATCCTTTTACCCAGAGGATTCCCCAAATTTAGTACTGCCATTGCCCCCCACACACACCATTTTATACCACAATATAATTCAACGAACAATAAAATATAAAATAAAATATTTAAATGTAGGCTCTAATATGGGTACCTAGCAGGGGCGTAGCTACTGCCGTATCTGCCGTATCAATTATACGGGGGCCCCAGGCCATGGGGGCCCCCAACGTGCGTAAGCAAAACAAATGACAAAAGTCAAAAAAAGCAATTTCTTTTTTTCCCATGTAAAGTGTGCGTTCAAAAGTTGGCAACACCCTACATCGGTTATCGTGGGCTGCGGGATTTTCCCATTTAAGTCATTTGCTTCAACGGGGAATCCCACAATAATCGATGTACATACGATACGATGATACGATGATAAACCACGGACAGAGAGCACTGTTTATTGACGCATTTTATTTAATTGTGCATTACACTGTAATACAATACAAACAATTGTTCTTCTGGTTTAGTAGTATTAGTAGAGATTTGTAAAAAACAATGACTGAAAAGAAAAGAGATTATTCCAGCTGAGCTACGAAAAGAAAAAGTAAACAGAAAAGGGAGGAGGTCATTTAAAAAGTGCCCAAAATTTCTTCATTTTTTCAGACACCAGCTCCTGTGAGTGATTTAGATTGCAATGGTAATTTTATGCAATTTTTTTTCTTTTGTGAGAAATCTTTACCCTTCCTAAGGGCCCCCAAACAAATTTTTATACGGGGCCCCACCAAGGCACACTACTCTTCTGGTACCCAGTTTGGTATCATGGATGGAATCACCATTGTCAATTCAGAAGACTTGGTTGGAATTCCTACTTAGCCAAAGAAACTCACTGGGAGGGAGCAAACTGGTAATACCATTTCTTAAATATCTAATTTGAAAGACCTACTAGGATTCATATAAGTCAGCTCCAACTTGGCACACAACAAACTCAGACTTTTCCTGATAGACTTGAATACTGGGTTCGAAATCATTGCCTGCAACTTGTATCCAAGAATGCATTTTTTTTTTCCTGAAGCAGGAAAAATTCCATTGGCATGAATTTGTTTAAGATGGATCTCAGCTTGCCATGAAGTGACCCACACATTATAATTACAGAGCAATCTCCTGCAGCACATATGAAATGAGACATGCAAGATTTATTTATTTATTTATTTATTTTTCTGATTTCTATTGCCGCCCAACTCTGAAGACTCTGGGTGGTTCACAGAAAATAAAACCAATCACATATTAAAAACCAATAAAAACCTCATTAAAACTGCCACCAAAACTTATTCCAACCCCTACAGATTAAAAGATTTAACACCTGCAATGGAAAGCCACATCTTTGAGGATATTATCAAGGTGCACCTTCACAGCCAGTCCATCTGACATGGCCTCTTCTACCTCCATGACCATTGGGAATCAGAGTTAATTTTGCTGTTGGGCCCAATATGATGGTTTCCTGATTGGGAGGGGACCATCATCCCACCTAAAGGGGCTCATCCACCCCTAGCCATCGAACCCTTTAGGGAGCCAGGTTATTTATCACCACCCAACACTTGGGGTTGAATTACTGGCTGTAGGGTCTACTCCATTACCACAGCAGGAAGTCTGGCTTAAAATAACAGAATGAGAATTGACCAGGATAAGCACAAAGTTCTACATTTGGAAGAGGGGGGGGGCAAATGCACAGTCTCCAACACCTGTGAAGAACTAAAAGCCATCTCTATTTGGTGCTAGAAGAGCCTCATTTAGAGTGCTTTGACGAGTTCTAGACATTGACTTTAAGAAGGATACCAACAAACTGGATCAAGTTAAATGAGGTCAACAAGGATGAACCAAACCCTGTGAATAAAGTCTGAAAGAACTTAGCTTTCCTCTTTCCACTTATTTTTGGGGGTTGTAAAAGAAGTTTGAAAAAATATCATGTGAAAAAACTCATATAAATTTCATGCCGCACCTATCACACTGGGAAATATAGTCTTCGGTAATAATGGAAGATTTCTGAGTTTCCATGCATCAGTTTGAGAAGCATATATTGAAAAGGATGTTTCCTTTGGGAAAGGAGACAATGGAGAACTTGGGGCTGGGAAAATTGTATGAAAACTTAGATTAATGGCCACAAGTGGGGAAAGGAGGCTACAGAAGCTGAAATCTAATGACTCAAAGTGGGTGTAATTGGTATCAGTGCTAATGAACCAAGGAGGAAGTGGAACATTAGGGGGGAAATATAGCCGCATTACAAGCATTTTTAACCTATTTGAAAACCATCTCTGGCTTTAGAAATCTTAACTATCCATAAAATCTGTTGATGCTTCTAATTGTTTAAAATCCCATCAAGGTTTCTAATAACCATGATGAGGATGCTCACCGGATATTGTCTAATAATACATACAATGATTTAATCACTGAGGCTCCGTTCAAAGAAGACCACTAATGGAGTGTTAGCTTGGATTGCGTAAGCGGTATTCACTCAAGGACTGTAAATGGTAGAGTACTTAATGCTATTATTTCTTTTGCAATTTAATTGAAACCAAACCATTCAAACATTACAATTACAGAGCTCTCTGCCTGCCTAAGCGTAGGAGAAAAGTGGTCCGGTTTATTTTGATTGCCTTCAGAGACAGCCTTGCTAATGCAGATGGGTGGATTGCAGGTATTTCTGTTATTCAGTGCAATATTAGCAATGTGAAAACAATTCCATTTTGTACCTGTTGAACACATTACAACGGCATGTTTCCTCTGCTGGTATCACTCACAGTACGGTGCTAAGGATGTTAGGGGGGTTGACACCAGAATCTTGAATCAAATTTGGCACTGCTCCTAATGCGGTCTTTTTCCCAGACCAGGTGATATGGGCATAAAAAAACAAAACAGAAAGAACTGTAAATTCAGGCTGTCCATTTAGGGACTACACCTTGATCCAGTTGTCTGACTCATTTTGTAAAAAATAAAATAAAAATGTTTTCACATCCAGTAGTTTTTATAGTTTGTGATTTCCCCCCAGAACTCCACAACTCTGCTTTGTTTGGAAAATAGGTGTAAAAATGGTCAGGGATAAATATTCATGCCTCAGAAGCTCACATCAGCTGCCTGTCACACAGGCTGTGTTGCATGAACACTTGTGCTGAGAATACCTTAATAGGGCCATGCCCGGGCAAATGTCTTCGGAGTTACATTTATTAATGTTCTTGCCGATTAATCATACAGGTGGAAAATTACTCTCTCCTAGGAGTGGGAAGAAAAGCCACATGCAGAAATGTATGACTGTCTATAACTGGAGAGGCATTTTATTAATTCTAAAAGAAACTTTAGAGAATAATGTCTTAACAGACAATATTAATTTGTCAAAAAATGAAAGAAAAGCTATTAACGTGAAACATAGGCATTATGAAAAGTAAAAGGGCCAAAATCATACTTACATAAAATTTATTTTCAGAGGACTAGAAGCCCATAAAGTGAGAGGGACAAATGATCTCTCAGGAATTTTATTGTGCTGTCAGAAAGAGTTCTTAGAAGGAGAAAAAAAAAACCCCACCATTTTGGTCTTAACCAGGGGCCTCATGCATGCTGGTTCCATTGAGAAGAACTAAGCTAAAAGTTGTGATTAATCAGTGGTTTCCACAATTTTTGCAGCAGTGCTTTATTTTATTTCATACCCAATGTGCCTGGATTTGCTTGGGTTCAAATGCCTGGCTCTCACTCTCTTCAGAGGCTACTCTTTCCAATGTAGCCTAACTCTTCTTCACTCATTTTCCTCTCTCTTCAGCCCTGACTGTCACTTGGCTACCACCAGGTTTAGAAGCCCACTACATCTACCCTTTCACAGCTGTGATCTCTCTCTCTCTGTTTCCCAGGCCTCTGTGGTATTCTGCATATTGTTCATCTTTCTTTCTCTCTCCACCCTAGTTCTCACCTCAGCACTCACAAAATGGGAATGCAACTGCTTTGGACCATGACATTCGAAACCAACCAGCCAACGTGGCCAGTTAACTATAACCTTACACTGTCACCAGGACTGCAGTGGCTCAAGTGGCAAAGATGCAGATCGGGAGGTGAAAGGTCAGCAGTTCAAAGCCTGAGTACTGCATGACGGAATAAGCACCTGTCTCTGTCCCAGCTCCTGCCAACATAGCAGTTCGAAAGCAAGAAATTGCAAGTAGATAAATAGGTATTTATTTATTTATTTAAACTTATATCCAGCCCTTCTAGGAAAAAATTCCTACTTGGAAACAGTAGGACAGAATAAAATGCCTAACAAACCGCTGATGATAAAATATTGCCAAAGGCCTCTTTAAAAATGAAAGCTTTCAATTGCCCTTTTAAAACATGGAGAGATGACACCAGGCACAGCTCCACTGGAAGGGAATTGCACAGCATTAGTGCCACCCATGAGAAGGCCCTCTTCCTAGTAATGGCCTTTCTAGCTAATCCCAGGGTTGGCACCTGGAGCTGTATCATCATGGAGGAGTGAGTGGTGCGGGCTCTTGTCCCGAGGGTAAGACGTTTCACCAGGTAGGAAGGTCCCAAACCATTTAAAGCTTTGAAAGTTAGAATTAACACCTTGTACCTGATTTTGAAGGAAACTGGCAGTCAGAACTTTGCTCACAATCTGAGTTCAATCCCAACAGGCTCAAGGATGACTCAGCCTTCCATCCTTCCAAGGTTAGGAAAAATGAAGAAGACATCCTCTGACTATCTGTTAAAACATGGGGAAAGGGAAACTCTTTGGTCTTGAAGCCCCATGGAAAAAGGAGCCCATTTTCATTAGCTAGTAGGAAGCAGGAGAATGGAAAGGGAATGCAGCCCTTTGATGTTTCAAGGCAGTGAAACTGTCTCTTGAGAAAACTGTCTCTTGAGAAAAGAATGCGTCTCAAAGTCAATACACTAAGGCAGTGGTGCCCCCCCAAAAAATTTCCTCTGGGCCAGTCCCACCCTGACATGCAGGTGTGGGGCCCAGAGGCAGGCTGCGCCTGTTGCTGACAGTTCTGACATCAGCCGTGGCAGCGGTGGTGATTGCGCTTTGTCCCTGCTGCTCCGAACAGCCTCTGGCTCAGTCCCATTGCTTCAGCACCCTTTGGGAACATGGAGCACTGTGTTGGGGAAATTTTCAGAGCCTTCCCCATTTCAAAATCTGCGGCGCTAGGAGAGCCCCATGGCATGATGTCATTTCAGGTGTACCATGGGGCTCTCCTAGTGCCACCGGGTTTTGAAATGGGGAAGGCTCTGAAAATTTCCCCAATGCAGTGATCCACATTCCCAAAGGCTGCTGATGGGACTGAGTCAGAGGCTGTTCAGAGCAGCAGGGACAAAGCATGATCACCACCACTGCCGTCGCCTGCAACCACCACCACAGTTGATGTCGTAAGTGACGTCAGGTGGTGGTGGCGGACCTAGGAGAGCTTGGGTACTCAGCCCTGGCCGGATTAATGATATGCACAGGCCTAATTGGGCCCACGGGCCATAGTTTGGGTGCTGCTGCACTAAGGTGTCTGCAGACCAGCTAATTGCCAATTAGGAGAAGCTGGTTCCATCTGGAAAGAAATGGGGAGAGGTGGAAGTTACTTTGATTATAAAAGTACCATCTTATCTAGATGGTTTAGGCAGCTTCAAGTTCTGACTGGTGGAAGTGCCTCAAAGAGTGGATGATGGGTTATAAAACAGAGCAGGAAGCAAGGCAAATCTAGCTTAGCTCCGTCTTCATAAATTATGGTTTCTTGGTTTTATGTCTGTGCATTGCCTAAACCCAGATTATGCTGCAATGTAAGTAATAGCTTTTATTGTCTTATGGTGGATATGTTTCCAATGTTGCTCATCTCTATTTCTTTGAGAATGGATTGGCATCCTTCTTTCGGTTTTTAGGGGTTCTGAACTGCTTTTGCATTTATTTTTCTCTTAAAAGCATGTTTAGAACCTTTGCACCATCTTTAAATAAAAATAATAAATGTTCTAACCTGGGTTGGTTCTGTGTGGAAAGTGTAGCTTCCCTGTGGTACCATCTTTAGTCCTTGGATTTTGTCATGCAAGAAGTCATTTGTTTGTTGGGGTTTTGGTCTGTGCTACCTTGGAAGGTTGGCGTGCAAGCTAAAAAGCATACAACCTACGGATTTTGTTGAGTCTCCCTGAAGGACTAAACAGTCTAAGGACTCAGAGTGTGGAAGATGGGCCTTGACAGGGAGATTTCTCCAGCTACAGAATCTTCACTTGCCTGGAAATCACCCACATCAGGGAAGTTCTGGGGTAGAATAGCTGAGTAGCTTGTGTGGTCCTTCCTTGTGAGACTTTACAATTATACTTTTGACTAAATTTCAAATGTGTTTTTTCAAATGCTATAATTGTATGGGCAATTTGAGCTTCAGTTTGAGGAAGAGAGTCGAAGTGTACCATTGATTCATTTGAAACCGAAAGACTGCCCTTGACCTCAATTATGAATGAAGCTGCATATCCGATTTCAGAGATATGCTCATATGAAGATCATTAAGGTACTGAAGCCTTTGGCTTCCCACAATTTAAACTGGATAAACTGACTTTGGTCTCCTAAGGAGTGGCAGAGAAATGGGCTAAAGAAGAGGGGGAGTGGAAAATTTATGTTGCCAAAACTGCCAGATCTAAAACATATTATGTAAGAAGGGATTAACAGACTTTAATTTTTAAATCTTATCAAATTTTATTTATAATATATAATACTACAGTTCCTTACTGCCAAAACCACTCTGGGCTGTTGACAAATATGATCAAAACACATAAAAAATACAGTTGCAAAGTAATAAATCATAATATAATCTGATCTAAGCAAACAACCTTAGATCAAGGGGAGAGTTTTTATAAATCAATTATTTATTTTCATGTTATTCGGAAGTACTTGGATGCTTTCAGAATTTCTGCCGATACTTTGGGTTCATGCAATTTTGTTTACTTCTGATTAAAATTCAGTTCTGTTTCTTATCTTCTTAAACTTCTGAGTACTGTAAGATGCTGAATTGTGCTACATAACACACTCTTTCCCCATCCACTACATAGAGGATCTTTATAAGTATATTCTGTACAGCAACATGGCATCAAACTTACTAGACAACATAGTTAGCATGTAGTTAGAAGCAGGGGACCCTTAAGATACTTCTGTTTATCCTAGCACAAATATGTTTAGCCTCTGCATATTATAACTGAGCTTGAGCTTCGATTTCTTTTCTTTTCTTTTTTTTGTGGTGGTGGTGGTGTTTTTCTCATTGGCAACTCAGGCTTCATTTGCAAGTATTTTTAAGGAGAATAATAATAATAATAATAATAATAATAATAATAATAATAATAATAATTATTATTATTATTATTATTATTATTATTATTATTATTATTATTATTATTATTATTATTATTATTATTATTATTATTATTATTTATTGGATTTCTATACCGCCCTACTTGGTATGACCTGCCTGGAAGAAAAACTTTCCAATAGCAGGAAATAAACATTTCCATTAGCATGTAACTTAACCAACAAAAATGTTCCAGCCCTATATTCAAAGGAGCATGTGAAGCAAATGCATAAGATGATGATGACAAAAGTGTGGTTGTGAAATCAACACAAAAAACCTTGTTCAGGAGCATATTCTCTTCTTCCAGCCACAATCCACACTGTACAAAGAAGGAAGATGAATTAAATGGATAAGATCATGAGGTTGTCCCAAATGTACCAAAGTAATGAACAGAATTATAAGTTGAGCATGCTGCAAACTGAATGGTGCTAAACCTTGTTGTAATCATGATTTTATTTATTTATTATTTATTTATTAGTTCAAATTTATATTGCTGCCCACTCGCTGTGGTGACTTGGTTATATCTTCCTTGATGGAAAAAAGGAATAAAATTCAAGTACAGTGTATAAATGTATTTTACTAATGTTTATCATTCACTTTTTCTCGTTTGGATTGTTCTGCTTTATATCATTGTTTTGTGCGTTGTGTATTTCATTGTTGTAAACCAAAACAAAAGAAAAGGAAGAAAAAGAAAAGGCCTCCATAGGACTTTGTTTTCACTGGTAGCATTCCACTGCCCATGTTGGAAGGGAAATAATGTTCATAGAAGTAAGTAAGAGTTTAATAGATCTGATAATTCTATATTAAGGAAAGATATGATTAGGGATAAGGATGGTGTAAGATGATGGAACTTATTGTCAGACAAATACAGTCTAATGAATCCAATATTCAATATCAATTTGCTGTTGCTTTTACTGCACAGTCCGGTTCTTTGGCATAATTCCCTATTGCTGACCTTATACCCGATTTTTACTCCACATATCCATCTTTCCATTGCTCTTTGGATTACTGCCAATTTTTCTTCCTCTGATTTTGTTATTGTCCATGTTTTGGATGCATACAACATTGCTGGTAACACTGTCATATTGAATATGTTTGCCCTGATATTCATCGGCAGACTGTCATCTGTTAGCACTTTTCAGTTTATGTTAAAGGGAACTCAAGTTGCTTTGTGTCTTCTTATCCACTCACCACATGGTATGTTATCTGGTTGGATTTGCTGACTGAGGTAGACATAACCAGCTACTTCTTCAATCTCAGTTCTATTTATGGTGATGGAATCCTGAGTACATTAGTCATTTCTCATCCATTTTGTTTTTGTTAAATTCATCTCCAACCTGACATGTTTAGAAGAGTTCACCAATAGCTGGAAGTTATATTGCAGGTCAGCAAACAGAAGATGGGTCAGTCTTTCTCCATCAACCTTAATACCACCTTTAAATTTGATTTTATGAAAGAGACTTTCCAAAGTTATTGCAAAAAGCTTCAGCGATATTGTTTCCTTGACGAACACCTTTATTGATTGTAATATGACATATTTCAGATAGCAGTTTTATATCAGTAGTGCATCCCATAATGCTTCTTACAACATTTACATATGCTGGATTTATCCCGGCTTCATGTAGCGCATTGAGAGTAGCATTTGTCTCCACTGAGTCAAATGCCTTTCCATAATTAACAAATGCAAGGCATACTGGCACCCTATATTCTATGCTTTTCTCTAGTAGTTGTCTGATTGCATGGATGTGATAGAGAGCGAATAGCCTCTTTAAAAACCCACTTGTTCTCTGCTGAATTCTATGTCTTTGAATATTCTTTGCAGAAGAATTCTAGTAAACAATTTATAAAGTTGAGAAAGGAGGGTGATGGGACAATAATTTATCAAATCTTCCGTATCTCTTTTCTTCATAAGTACCACAGTTTCAGATGTCATCCAAACTTGGGGCAAACAAGCAAGTCACAAGTAATTCGTAAAGTGTTCAGCAAGTGCCTTATGGAGTGTGTGGCCCCCACTTTTAAATGCTCAGCTGTTATTCCATCTTTCCCGGGGCAGTTGTCTGGTTTTGTCTTTCTTATAGCCGCATCCATTTCACTGCATATTATTGACATACTTTCTTCTGATTTGTGTGTGAGGCAATTTTGCTTACTCGTACTTTGGAAATATATAGATTGTTATAGAAATCTTCACGTATCTGTTTCATCTCCAGTCCATCTGTCACTCGCATTCCATCTTTATTTTTAAATGTGATTAGTGATTTCCTTTTAAATAGCAACTCCTGTTCTGCTTTCTTCAGATTTTTCATTTTTGCTGCAATGTCTCATAGCCGTGCCTCATCGTAGTCCGCTTTCAGGCTTTTACTAATCTCTTTGCAGAGTTCTTTGTCTTACCTTCTGCTCTTTGCTGGGCTCTGGTTGCCATCAGATGTTTTGTGCCTTGCCGGATCCTTCTAATTTTTGTTGGCTGGATTGAGTTCACTTGAAAGATTTTAATTTTTTTTTCACCAGCTTTTCCTAATCTTCATCCACGTCTATGCTGGTTACAGACAGATCCATTTCTTCCAAAAGTACAGACAGAGTGGCTTCTTTAACTATTTTCCTTGGATGCCTCATCATTTTTAATATCTCCTTTTCCCATTCAAAATTGATTGCTATCAAGGAACGAATAAAGTGACAATCTGAGCCTGTATTTACAATTCTTTTACCAACAACCAGCATGTCATTGAATGTACATTTTGTATCTGTCAACATGTAATCAATTTGGTTTAACATTTTGCCATCAGGGCTTCTCCATGTCCACTGCTTCTGACAATTTTTTTGTTGTTATATAGCATTTGTCCAAAAATGGCATTGACGTCTCCCTGAACCACAGTGTATGTTGATGGAATTGGCATTGCTAACTCTACTTTGTGGTAGAAGCCTTCTGTTTTTTCATTGCCCTCTTTCTGGCTTTGCTTGTTATTTGTTGCCTGTGTGTAGACTTGAATAATTTTCAGAGTGCAATGTCCCTCCATCTTTATAAGCAGTACTGCAAACCAAGGTGACATGATGTCACAACTTTTGATAAGGTTTACAGCTTTTTCTTCATCATGAAGCCGACCCACCCACCCCTTTTCTTGATTTGTTGCTGAATATTCTCCCAAGGAAAACCTGATCACCTGTGTGCTACTCAACTATGATATCATTGGTTCTTCTTGTTTTGCATATGTCAATGAATCGGCCTTCAATTTTGTCATGGTATCGTCTATAACAGCATCTAAGGAGATTGTTCTGGTATTGTGTGAAGCAATAAAGGATTTTATTTTTGCCATGCTGTTCACTCTTCCCTTATTCATTTCTCATAATCCATCCAGTCCATTTGTCCTATTTCAGAAATCATTTGGCTAGTATTTTTTATTCAGTTATTTTATCAAAAAGATCTCACATTAGTGTTGTTCAGATTGTCAGTCCTTGTGACCCTATGGCCACATTCAACTCTCCACATTTAGCTGAGCTGACCCCTGGGAGTACTCTGGGGTCAACTGGAAGCTTGTCCAGCAAGGTAGAACCTGCCAGAGCATATGCTCCACTGGCATAGCCTTCCAGGCCCATTATCACTTCTGTGTCACCTTTGAGGTAGTGGAGTAGGACTTTGCGGAACATATTCTGATAAAAAGGAAGTAATATAGATGAGTGTGAGAGTCCCAAATGAAGGTTGACCATAGTATTCTCCACAATTTATTTGGGACCCGGTTGGATGGGGGAAGTCACTGATGCTGACTCATTCATTGGTGGAGTTGGGTCTTTACCCATGGCATATGGAGACACCAAAGGAGGCAGCCAAACTTGAAGGAGTAACGCTTGGGAGGAGCCAGCAGAGATACTATGGCACCTGATGTGGTTTGGGGTGTAAAGCAGAATGAGAATAGCAATGGAGGAAACAACAATGGAGATTGGATCAATACTCCAGAAAGGCACAGACATCTCTGCCCCTCGTGTGCTCTCCTACTGCTGCATCCCTGACCACCAAGCTCCAGCCCCACGGAGAAGTGCCTGGATGAACCTATCTAGTCTGGGGTAATAAATTCCTGGACCATCCTGTTCCTGAGAAAAGCAGATCACTCAGGAAAGAGCATTGAGACAGACCTGAGTCCCATGTTCAACCTGACAGTGACCCGATTGATTGGGACTAGAGCAGTCTACATAGAGACATGATTCAAGATGGGATGCCCAGTTGTAAATAGCTTTCTAATAAAAATGCATGCTGTTTCTGCACAAACCACTTTCTTATATAGTGATGATAACTTCAAGAGGGATCTTTTTTTTTTTTTTTATAAATTTTTTATTAGGTATATAAAAAACAGAAGTACAAGAGTAAGAAAAAGACAACAATACAAATATAAACATTATAAAAATATATAGACTTATAAAGGTCATGTAAAATATTTTACACACATCACCGTTACATATTCTTCTTTTCTTCATACATGATCTTTTTCTCATTCTTTTCTATTTCAACATTAAAAAAAAAAAAACAGAAAAAAAGAAAAAAAAAAGAAGAAGAAAGAAAAAAAAAAGCAGAACACCCACGTGCTATATACATAGTCCGGGGGGGTTTTATATCTTTCACACTTTCCAGAAGTCATTATTATCTGTTGCAGGGGGTATACCCTTTTTTTCTTTTAAAGTATAATTAATAAAAGGTTCCCAGATCCTCCAGAATTTATTATTGTTGACTTTTCCTTTCCTACATTTAATTTCCCAAGTAAGTTTTTCATTCAAAGCTAACTCCCACATCTGTATATACCACTCCTGCAAACTTACTTGTTCATTACTTTTCCACCTCTTGGCAATAATCAATCTTGCAACAGTCAACATTGTGGCTAATAACTCTTTATTATCTTTACTTATATCCTGGTCTTCTATGTCTGTTAACAAAATTGTTTCTGGCCCCAGCCCAATCTGTGTATCAAATATGTTCTCTATTTCCTTTTTTATTCCTTCCCAAAAAGTTTTTAATACCTCACAACTACACCACATATGTTCATATGTTCCTTTTGTTTTTCTACATCTCCAACATGTTTCACTCATATTACTATACATTTTATGCAGATTGACTGGGGTCCTGTACCATCTCCATACCAGCTTATAATTGTGCTCTTTAAGTCTCACAGACATAGTTCTCATCTTTCTTTTCCACATCTTCTGCCACTTTGTTACTGTTATCCTTGTCTCTAATTGTTGTTCCCAGCTTTCTCTCAACACCTCTTGTATATATTGGGTTTTATTCAGTATTTTGTAAATTTTACTAACTATCCCTTTAATTCCCAATTCTCCATTTCTAATTTTAGTCACAAGTATTTCAAATTCTGTACATTTTCTATTTAAACCATTCTCGCATAAAAATTTCCTATTCCAATTATTTATCTGGAGGATCTTGAACCAATCCAATTGAAGCTGCAAGTATAGCTCATGTCTTTTCTCTTGGTCCTTGCAAGCATCGACCCAGTCTTTTAGTAATAATACTCTATTTTCCACCAATATATCTCTGATCTTTGTGTCTATTTTTATCGGGAAGTCTTGAAAATCCTCTAGCTCTAAAATTGGTGAGGTTCCCAAAGTAAGCTCTTTCCTCGTTCTATTCCATGCTTCAATTGTTGATTTCAACATCATGCCCTGGGCCATCTTTTTTCTTTTTTCTTTTCCCTCATATAAAAATTGAGCCTTACCCACCTGCGCTAAATCTTTCCTTTCAAATTTTTCCCAAACTGCTTCTTCCCTATCTAGCATTTTTATAACATTTCTTATTTGAAATGCCCTATAATATTTTATAACGTTTGGGATCCCCAATCCTCCCTCTTTTTGCGGTGCATACCATAATGATTTAGTTATTCTGGCCCCCTTATTCCCATTGCAGAACTGATTGATCATGTTTTGATATTCATTCAACTCTTTATCAGTGTGGTTTATTGGTAAAACATCAAATAGGAAGTTCAGTTTAGGCATTAACATCATCTTACATATGGCTATTCTTCCGAACTATGACAGGTTTAATTTATTATATTTTACTATTTTCTCCTTTATTTCCTTCTTTTGTCTGTCATAGTTCATACTTTTAATTTCCCCAATTTTGCTTGATAACATTACCCCCAAATATCTCATCTTTTGTTTAATTTGTATATTGTAATTCCTCTTTATTAGATTTTCATCTTCTTTCTTGCCATTTATTAAAATCATTTCTGTTTTATCCCAGTTAACTTTCAAACCAGTAACCTCCTCAAAATCTATTAGATGTCTGTTAATCTTAACCAAACCCTCCACTGGATGCTTCACCGTCAACAATGTATCATCTGCGTAAAGGCTTACTTTGGTTCCTCCTATCCCTACTATTCCCTCATCTTGTCTAATTGCGTTTGCTAACAGTTCCATGGCCAATATAAACAACGATGGCGACAAAGGACAACCCTGTCTCGTGCCTGCCTCTAGCCTAATATCATTTGTATAATTATCATTAAATTTGACTCTTGCAGTACCTTTTTTATATAGCTTCCCAATAACACTTTGAAATTTTTCCCCAAATCCGTATAGTTTCGTCATCTCGTGGATCGTTGACCATTGTAATGAGTCAAATGCCTTAAATATATCCAAAGCCAAAAACCCCACTTTTTCCTTTCTTTTTTCCATTATATCTAAAATGTCCACAGCCCTTCTTATAAGATCTGCCATGTGTCTATTTTTAACAAATCCCGCTTGATCCTCGTTGATATATTCGGCCATGAAACCATTCAATCTATTTGCTATGATCGTAGTAAAAATTTTAGCATCCTGGTTGATCAGAGATATTGGTCTGTAAGATTCAATTTTTTCTAAATTTTTACCCGGCTTGGGAATCAGAGCAATTATCGATCTGTTCCAGGAATCTGGAGTCGCATCTCCCTCTAAAATTCCATTGTATAATTCATACAGTCTCGGGACAACCCACGGCATAAAGTCTTTATAAAACTCCGCTGATAATCCATCTTCCCCAGGTGTTTTTTCTTTTTTTAGTTTTTTTATTACCTCTTCTATTTCCCCAACCGAAATTGCTTCCTCCATCTTATTCCTATGCTCCTCTGTTAATTTCTTAATTTGTTGTTGATTGAAATATTCTCGCAATTTACTTAAATTTACCTCCTTTTTTGAGTACAACTTTTTATAGAAAGTTTCAATCACTTCTGCCTTCTCTCTTTTCTTATTACATCTTTTCCCATTTTCATCTACTAATACACCTACTTGCCCTTTATTCTTTTTGTCCCTAGCTGCTTTTGCTAATAGCTTAGAACTTTTATTACCGTGCTCATAATATTCCCTTTTAAGAAAAATCAAATCTTTCTTTACTTTTTCAATATCTTTCCCATCCAATTCTTTTTTAATTTTTTCAATCTCTTGAAATATCCTGTGATCCTTCTTTTTAGCATATTCGATATGGAGATGTTTTAACTGTTTTTCCAATTCCTGATTCCTAATTCTAACTTGCCTATTCCTATTACTTTTTAGCTTTATCGATTCCCCTCTAAAAATTGCCTTCATTGTGTCCCAAACTCCTCCCCTATTAATCTCATTATTTTCATTAAATTTCCAACTTTCCTCCCATTTCTCCATTATTTGTTTCCTTATTACCTCCATCCCATACAGCTGCCCATCATATCTCCAAATATATCCGCTTTTTTCATCCTCATTCAAATTTATATTTACTATCATTTTTGCATGGTCAGATTCTCTAAATGTTCCAATCTCCGTATCCTCAAGTTTTTTTAGCAACTCTTCCGTTACAAAAAAATAATCTATTCTTGAGTACATATCATGCACATGTGAGTAATATGTATATTCTCTTTCCCGAGCTTTCAACTCTCTCCACACATCTTTTAGCCCCATTGATTTCCTCCATTCTTCTAATATGTACTTATTACCTCTCTTTTTTACACTTGTGCAATCAATATCTGAACACATCATATTAAAATCTCCACCTACCACCATGCTCTTAGAACCCTCCTCTCTTAATATCTTCCCCACTTTATCTAAAAAAAATTTCTGTTTATCATTTGGTGCGTAAATATTAGCCAGCGTTATCTCCTCCTCTTCAATTTTCCCCTTAATTATTAAATATCTCCCTTCTGGGTCAGCTATTGTCTTATTCACCGTAAACCCCAATTTTTCCGAGATCAGAGTTGCGACTCCCCTGGCTTTAGATGTCCCAAATGCCTTTTCATATATGCTGATTCCTCTCACCGCCAAATTATTGACTACTGCAGATTTTTGATGGGTCTCTTGCAAGAAAATTACGTCAGCTCTATCTTTGTTGAGCGATACTTGCAACCTCCTTCTTTTCAGGGCGTTCCCTGTCCCCTTCACATTCCATGTTACAACTCTTAATGACTTAACCATTTGTGTATATATCAATTTCCCATCGTTCTTTTCCTTCCCCGGACGTGTTTCTTGACCAACCTCTAACTTCCCCACATCCAAGAAATTTAAACAAAATAAAGAACATTAAAACAAAAATACCTTTCAAATTATTGAGAACATAGAAATAACAACAACCACAAACAAAAAACTTACCTATCCTATTCGCTTCTTCTACCCTCCCCACATTCTTTTCCATAATGCCGCCTTTGATCTTCAAAGAGGGGAGGGGGAGACCGGAGAAAAAAGGCATATCTATCTTCTATCAACCTCCTCCCTCTGAAGTTAGTTAAGTATTTAAGTATTTTCACCCCACCTGTTCCCCACTTGTACCTGGAACCTCCACTCCTCCCACCGCTCCCTCCTCCTCCCGACCCACTAGTGGTCCCATCACACCCACCCTGGCCAATTCTGTTCTCATTACTACCCAATCTGAGTCAGCTTCTTTAATCAGACCAATTTTTGTTAAGTAAAGCAGTGCATCCGTATTCACATCCAACACATGCCATTTTTTGTCATAAAAAAATCTCAACTGTTGTGGAAATCGCCATACATACTTGACCCCTTTTGCAATCAATATCTTCGTGACAGGCTTCATGGTGTACTTCCATTTCCTCTCTTGTGGCGCAATATCATTGTACACTTCCACATCTACTCCATCTATTTTTAAAACGCCAGACCCAGCTTGTCTAATGAAGGACATCACCTTCAATTTATCTGCCCAGTTTGCAAATTTAACTAAAACATTCCTGGGGGACCTCCTATCTCTCCTCCCACCCACCCTATATACGGCACCGATGTCATCTACTCCAAATTCCTTGCCCATCTTAAGTGAGTTCAACCATTCCAATATTCTCTCTTTAAGCCGTTCTGGCGTTTTTTCAATCACATGACGAATCACTATGTTAAATTTCCTCCACCCCTCCTCCATCATCATCAATCTTTGGTCCTGTACTGTTATGCGATCTTCCAAAATGTGTTCTTGTATATAAAGTTCATTTACAGTTATGATGGTTTGCTTAACTTCCTTGTCCATTGTCTTTGTAATCACATCAATCTTCTGCGTATTCTCTGCAACATCCTTCTTCACATCTGTAAGGGATTTTGCCAGGCTTTCATACTGTAGCCTGGCTAATTCC
Source organism: Furcifer pardalis (assembly GCA_030440675.1). Classification (NCBI taxonomy): domain Eukaryota; kingdom Metazoa; phylum Chordata; class Lepidosauria; order Squamata; family Chamaeleonidae; genus Furcifer; species Furcifer pardalis. The sequence continues at coordinate 160,026,368 of CP126894.1, forward strand.
CTATCCTTCTTCATTTCTTCACTGTTGGCTTCCACTGCTCTATTCAATTTGGTTTGGTTTTCATCTAATTTTTGCAGTGTTGCCTGGGTATCAGTCATATTCTTGGCCAGTTGTTGGAGAATTTTCGTCATGTTGTCCATTCTTTGGGCCAGGTCGAGGGCCAGGTCGAGGGAGCCCGCCTGCTCCCCGGCTGTGGTGCTCATTACTGTCTCTTGAGCCTCAATATTAGGTGATGGTGTGTGTCTCTCCTCCTCTTCTTGTTCTCTTCCTTTTTTGCCTTTCCGCCCTTTTGGCTTCACCGCAGCTTCATCCATCCTCTCCTCTCTCTCCCTTCCCAACAGGCACCCCAGTATATCAAGCACAGTATGTAGTAATGGGAAGGAATGAGAAGTGGGGAGATACTCTGTTTTCCAAGCCTAAGTCTTAATTCTTTCTGAGGCTGTTTTTAGTGAAAGTACTTAAAAGACAAATGTCACTAACAATATCTGTTATGCTGACTTCAAGGCTGTACTCCTCCGAGAGATTATAGTTTTACTTTTTATGTAGCTATTGTTTATAGATCTCCAACAGCAACCAACACAGAGGCAAACACAAGACGGAGAGATGAATCTGCTGATCTCATTCAAAAGGGATCTTTACTCAGTGTTTTTTAGCTGCGCAATTCCTAGGACAAAGAGGCAGCTTCGTCCCCGCCCCCCTGTGATCTTAAAAGTTTTCCTTGAACCGCCATTACCGCCCAGGCAGTTGGGGGAGGGAGCAGAAAAAAAGGTCTTTAACTCAGCTCACAGCTTTCAATAAAGATTCTTCAAGCCTCCAGCCTACCCTTCAGCTGTGCTTTTGTCATTCTGTAGTCAAATCTCCAAATTAAGCCAAGCAACTCCCAAAAGCAACATTCCTCAGTTGCGCATTTCCACCACCTCCTCCACCTCCCGGCTCCGTCCCAGCTCCGAGACCCCCTGCGGATGCCTCCTGCTCGAATTTCACCAGAGGCAAGCTCCTCTTCAGCACGGCTCAATGGGCAGTGAGGCTCGTAACACTCACCCCACCGCTCTGAGCACACGCACACGCACCTCCAGCCTCCACTCACAGATCGTCAGCTGTTGCCTCCAGCCTCCTCCGTTCTCCGTGTCTCTTACTGCCGAAGCCTCCAAACCACTTATCTCTCTGGCTCTTGCTGAGAAGGGGCAAACTCCGGCAAAGAAAAAGCTTTTAAAATGAGCTCCACGGGCTGAGACGAAGAGCAGGTCTCCCCCCCCCCTCTGCCCGGAGCTCCGATCTTCAAATTCTATGCCCCGTTCGCTTCCAGCCTTCTCAAGAGCCACCACAGCGGTACCTCAGCCTCCCAACAGTAATCCGGAGGACTCCAGGTAATATATAATCAATTTTTCAGTCTATTTCACATTGTTCTCCCATTGAATCTTCAGAGCGAGGCAAGGATCGGTGTTACTTCTACGCCATCTTAACTCCGCCCCCCCCAAGAGGGATCTTTGACCTCCTCTCACTCATGGAGGAACTTGAGACCCATACATTGAATAATCAGACTGAATCAGAATATAATAAGTTTATGCAAATTTAGCTGGAAGCTTAGAAAATCTATCTTTAACCTGGTTTTTTATGTTTGACATGCCAATGATTTATTATTCAATCTGTTACAAAGGGTTTTTAAAAGCCTTTTTGTTTTATCTGACAAAATATCTTATTTTTTTAGCAGCAGTTACCATATAAACACCCACGCTGACTACTTAGTCATAGCTCAGCAAAGGGAAAGACAAAGGTAGGAAAATACTGTAATATCCTTTAAAAGGCTTTTGTGTTGGAAACTGGTGATGGCAGCATTTCTTAAGAGTTAGACTACTAAAGAAAGCCTGGTTTAATGATATCACAAAGAGAGATGTGGAGGGTAAGGAACTGGCCTAGGTATCTCAAGTGTTTAGATTACACTGTGAAGGAGCTTGTGGAGTAGAAGCAAGGTCAGATCTGAAAACAGAAGTCTTGTATACTAAAGACTGTGGCAAGCCAATTGAGAGGAACTTGGCTTGTCACAACTCTGAAAACTATCATCTTCCCAAAGTTCCCTACAGTGCAAAACAGTTAAATTTAGTACTTAAAGAATTTGACCAGAATCCTTAAATATGTATACAATCACTGAAGCAGAAGGATCTTTGGTGAGATGCCACTCATGTGCTAGGCCTCTAGAGATTTACACTGTGTTTCGTTCATGTCATGTTCCTTTGGTGGTTGCCTCTTTTGTTTTCTTCTACCTCTATATTTTATTTTGTTACCAGTCCTCTTGTTTCTACACAAAAAGAAAGGCTTCTTTCAGTTTTTCCATTTGTGTCTCTTCATTCATGTTCTATCTGACACTCCAAAAGCCATAGGTAAAGGTCACCCTTGCTTGAAAGCAGTGATGGGATGATAAAAATTTTAGTACCCCACCCTGACGTCATCGCAGTGTGGGTGGAGCTAACGTCATGACGTCATGGGTGGAGCCAACGTCATGACGTCATGACGTTGTAGGCGGGGCCAAAAATAAAATAAATAAAATAAAAATAAAACACACACACCCCTCAACCCACACACACAAAACCGTTAATAAAATAAATAAATAAAATAATAATTAAATAAAAATACACCCAAACACCCACCCACCCCAAACACAAACCCCACTTACAATGGGGACCGTTGGGGCTGGCCCCGAGCCTCGGCGCCCAGCGGCGGCGCGCCTAGCCCGGTGGCCCAGGGCTTCCGGCCGCAACTCTCCACGGGCTGCCCCGAGCCTCGGCGCCCGGCGGCGCTCCTAGCCGGGCGGCCCAGGGCTTCCGGCCGCAACTCTCCACGGGCTGCCCCGAGCCTCGGCAGCGCTAGGAGCCAGGAGCGCCGCCGTGGAGAGTTGCGGCCGCCAAAGTCATCGCTGCTGCAATCTCCGCCGCCGCCATTATCGTTGCCATTAGAGAGAAGTATGTGTGTGTGGTGTGTGTGTGTGGGGGGGAAAGGGGTTGAGTGGGAGAGAAAAGAGGCAAGGTTGGTAACTGTCACAAGCAGCAGATGAAGCGGCAGGGAGGAAAGTGGGTAAGCGAATCTGAAGGGGCCCCCATGGGTTCGCCCGAGGCGTTTCCAGGCCTCTCTGTTCTGTCATTTAAGCGACATGGCGCTGGAATGATTGCAACATGAATATTTGATGCCCTGGAAAGGCAAAGCCCAGACTCTCTGCCAACTGGCTTTCTTACCCAACTCCACCTCAACCGGTCAAGCCCACCCGCCCAGGGTCTCCGGGGAGGCTGGGTGGGCGTCCGTGCCGGGTTTTGAGGGGAACTTTAAAGAGGAACGGCAGATTTAATGGCTCCAATTTAGTGCGCATGTGTCAGATTGAGTTTCTGCACATGCGCACTAAATTGGAGCCATTTTTGCTCCAATTTTTTTTTTTTAATTTTCCTCCCGGTGAGGCGTCCGATCCGGACGCCTCAAAAACGGTTTTACCCCCACGGAGAGCCCTCCGGAAATCCTTAAAACGGTTCTGTGGATCCGGTCAGAACCGGTGTCATCCCATCACTGCTTGAAAGCCAGTCATTTATGACTCTAGCGTTCAGTGCTCATCTCTGTTTATAGCCAAAGGACCAGAGCTGTCTGCATCTGCAGACATTCCTGTGGACAAGTGGCAAGCTGTTTACCTTCCCACTGAATTTATCTACTTGCAATTTCTTGCTTTCAAACTGCTTGGGTGGCAGGAGCTGAGACAGAGATGGGAGCTCACTCTGTCATGTAGTATTTGGGTCTCGAACTGCTAACCTTCCAATCTTCCAGTCTTTGTGTTCAGTGTCTTTACCTCTAAGCCACTGTAGTCCCTTCATAAAGCCATTTTTTGTTGTTGTTCAGTCGCACAGTTGATTCCGACCCTCTGCGACCCCATGGACCACCGCCCGCCAGGTACCCCTGTCCTCCACCATCCTCCTCAGCCCACCCAGCTCTGTTCCCACTGCATCCACAATACCGTCTAGCCATCTCATTTTTGATGCAAAAATAATGCAAAAATGGAAATAAGGCAACAGAGAACCAATCTACTTCAAAAGGAGGCAATAGTACAAGGAGAATGAAAAATAATCTCAATTATTCAATTATATCTCACTCCCCACCAAACAATTTAAAAAAAGGAATATTAGGAAAGAGAAAACACAATAGAAAAAAATGGCTAGGACAGGCCAACCAGTCAGGCACTAGGCACCTGGCACAGAAAGACAATCATTTACTAAAGCAACAATCAATAACACAACACCAAGAGCAACAAAAGAGAAATGCCCAACATAGTTCATTGACACAGAGGCAAAGTTGGCAGCACAGTTCACACATGCCCACAGAAGCACCAAAACACAGACTTTAAACAGAAAACAAACAAACAAACCATAAATTAACACTAATAATTTGGGAAACATCATTTACAGATTCTAAATTCTTGCTCTCCCAGGACATTCTGATTGACTGTTTACATCCCTCGTAATGCTACAGGGAGATACATTTCTTAGGCATTATGAGAGTCAAAGGATAAAAGGAAGTTTACACAAAAGAGAACACAAACAAAACCTTTGTGTACCCCCTCTTTATTTTTGCCTTTCTTCAATTTTAGGGGGACATTTCCCCCCCCCCCCTTCAATTTATTTTGATTATTTTTGCTCATGCAGGCAATCTTCCTGTGCCAAGGTGTCTCCTTGGGATGATTTCTTGGATTCGAATCATTTAAATCATTCCCGTTTCAGCAATTAACAGAAAGCCTCTTACGTGTTTGGAATCTTACATTTAAAGATGAAACACCTATTCCTCCAAGTCACACAGTGGGTTCACACAAGGAGGCATCAACCTGGCAGGCATCCAGAACCTTCCAGCTGCTTCCTTGATTGTAGCTCTCTATCATAAAACTTAACATCGTTCTGGCCATTGAAAATAAGCTAGTCGAGATACAATATAGAACAGTGCAATATGCTACAATATAATTATATAGCAGCGCCGGTACAAAGATACCTCAAATTTTAAAAGCCAGAGGAAGTAAGTGTATTTTTAAAGCTCTCTTAAAACAATCTAGTAGGGAGCCTGGCATATAGCCAGTGGTGGGGTGTCAAAAATTTTACTACCCCACCGTGATGTCATCACAGTGTGGGTGGAGCTAGCATCATGATATCATGATGTTGTGGGTGGGGCCAAAGAAATAAAATAAAAATAAGCACACACACACACCCCTCAACCCACCCACAACACAAACCTGTAAATAAATTAAATAAATAAAAAATACATTAAAATACACCCATCCACCCACTCCAAACACAAATCAACCAGAGCTTTTAAACCAGAGCTTCAAGCTTATTCTGGCTAATCTTTCTCACACTAGGTCAGATGGAAGGAACTACAGAATGAACTCACCACAAGATGGTTTCATTTTGGCACTTTTCAACTTTGCAATAGGTACTAAGTCTTTGCCTAACCAGTTCTCTAGGATAGTATGCCTTAATGTAAATGTGAAAAGGTAAGCCCCAAATGTGGTTTATTTATTTATTTATTTATTTAGATTTATATCACCGCCCACTCGCCGTGGCGACTCAGGGCAGTTTACAATCAGGAGAAAAAAAACAAACAAAAACAAAACAACAATAACTCACACACAACACAAACAGATAAAATCAATTCCTCCTTCCGGCCAGAGGATGTTAGTCTTTTCCTTCCCTGGGCAGATAAGGCCCAGGATTAGGAAGTGGGAGCTTCCATCTAAAAACCTTAAAACTTTTTAAAAATTAAAAACTGAGAAAGATTAAAAACAGATTAAACACACACAGATGCTACAGCTACTAGTTAAAAGTAGAAAAAAAGAGGGGCTCAGATCAACCAATGTGCTGGGGTCATTATACCTCTAAAAGCTGCTACCAGTTCTCCGGAACACTGGGAAAAGTTACTACCAGTTCTAGCGAACTGGTGAGAACCTGTTACATCCCATCACTGCATATAGCTGTATGGAGGAACCACCATTGAAAAAAGTTTATTCCAAGTTTTCTAGTTTTATTGAGCTCAGCAGCAGTTTAGTGAATAGGCCTCCAAATAAGGTCTTAAAGTATCCTCTGTCCACCTTGAGTAAGTCCCAGTAAATTGAATGGATTTGGATAAAAGGGGGGAGGGCAAGATAACCCATGTTGACCAGTGAGCACCTACCAGCCCAGCAATCACTACGCCTAGGTAAGGAGGAGACACCTATGATAAGGAAGGGGGCATCAGTTATGGCACATCTCTCAGAATATAAATATAAGTCTTCTTATGGCTTTAAACCAGCAAGTGACTTATGCCAGCCTTGCTCAAAGACCTGGCCTGCTGCTTACAGTCATCAGATGGATCATTCCAGCACTGTACAAAGAGAGGGTAGATTTATGCTTGCCAATTCCATGTTTAGGTTCTATGTTCCAAAATAATGAGAAAACAGGGTCCCACTGAAAACAGAGACTGAGAATACAGGTTTTAATAGGGATGTATTTGAAATGTTATAATGCTTCCTGTTTTTCTCTCCCTGTTGCTAACATAAATAATAAGTGCTTTAAGTAATATTGTTGGTCACACTTGTTTTAACTTTTTGGTTAAACATGCAACTATAAAGTTTGCCTCAGTGCACTGCATTGAAGAAATAAAAATGCATTAAAAAAAATAAAACAGACTTTGTTAGTTTATTAGTTTATATTCTCCCAATGACATAGCATGTTATGCCTTTGAGCTATACATACATGGATTTAGTTATTATACTATGTACCCGTATCCTTGCAATAATAGAAAAGTGTTAACTGTTCCATTTGCATTGTTTATCCTAGTATTTCTCTTTTTGCAATTAATGTAAGCAATAAATGCTTTCTAATGCTGTCATTTGTTCTTTATATTAAACCTTGCTTTTGAAACAATTAGATAATCCATATATATATATATATATACTCAGGTTAAACAAGAAAGGAAATATTTCCTTGCCACATTCATTGTCTTTCAATAATTGTAAAGGGTGGAGTATAATCTATAAATACCTTATTCGAAGATGCTCAGAACACACATTTTTCTTTGAGGGTTTTGGATTTTGATAAAGAACCTAGAATTTGGTTATAAAGACGACAAGTGTCTACTGTGCATTTTCTTTAGGGGGTGCTTTTTCCTATCCTGGGTCTGGCTTGGTCTTGACAAAATCCATTCTCACAAATTTTTACCCATATATATTGGTAACACTTTTTTCAAATTAATTAATCCACCATAATCGATTCAACTCTTTGTTTCACTCATGATGGTTAGATTGACCATTTAAAAAACCATCTTGCCATTCTTTAATGGTCCTAGATATCAGAATGAGACAAATGGCCAACACTGGGTATTATTTCTTGTTTTATGTCCTCTCCATGCAGAGCTCCAGTTGTGAAAACCACCACAGTGATCTGATCAGGTGCTTAGTTGTGCACAATCAGGAACACAACTGGCCCCCTGGCAGCTCACTGTAACAGCTTCTAGAATTTTGCTTATACAACTTGGAGCAGGATACCAGCCATTTTGTATAATTGAATTTGATTGCCAAATGTCAACAATGTTGCTCTGAGCTATATCTAGAGTAGTGTTTCCCAAGCTTTGGTTTTTGGACTTCAATTTCCAGAAACCTATGTCAATTCCCCAAAGCACTGATCAGCCAGTGTACTGACTTGGGCTTCTGGGAATTGAACTCCCCCCTCCCCCTGCAGGCATGGGCCCCATGTTGGGAACCATTGATCTAGAATGAGGAACATGTGGACCTCAGAAAAATCGTAGACTGCAGTTCCCATCAGCCCCTAAGAGTGCATATCTATTGGAGGTCAGTGATAGCTTTTGTAACCCAACAGCATTTGGAGGGACATAAATTGCCCATTTCTTCCTTATATGAGCATTTTTAATAACAAGAAAAGAACAAGAAGATTAGATGAAAGAAAAAGGGCATCAGATCTTCATAGGAGAAAAATGACATATCTTCTTAAACAATTCAGGATTACACAAATGCATTATCTTATTTCATATACCTTTACTATCTTATTTCATGCACCTTCTGTATTACTGTCTGCTTGCTGTATCAATTTACTTTACATTAAAGATAAGGAAATCACCTCCGACAGGGATTAGAAAAGCTAAAAGAAAGGGAGAAAAGCATTAGTCCACATGTTATATAAGAAAGAATAAATATGTATTTCATTGAAATAGGCATGCAAATTTCATTGAAAGGCATCACAAACAATTAAGAATCATTTAGGTAATCCTGTATGTAAAATGCTGTATGCTTTCATTAAACACATCTGTTTATCCTCTTTATCTTTCTTTTTTAATTTGTGATTCTGTGCTGACACATGACAGAAATGGATGTTATGGATAACCCTTCATTAGAGGAAGACATTATTTAAGAGTTACTTGTGCATATATCATGATAGGAGTATCTTTCACCTCCAAAAATTTGGGAAATAATTTGCTTTGTTTTGTGATTAGTATTTAAAATTTAAGTACAGTATCTGGTTCTTCTCAAGCCTCAGCCATGTCTCTAATACGAATGTGCTTTCAGTAATAATTGACAGGTAGATTTGGTTTGATCCAGAATGCTGTTGTGTTGGTTTTGCCCACCAACCTAAAGTCTGAAATCCAAAATTCACTGAATCTCATGTTCTATCTTTATTTCCCTCCCTCAAAGAGCTAAAATTTGAGAGGGATCAAAGTGTTGTCAAAGTTTCTCCTAGATTAGATTCCCCCAGATACTTATTGAAATATGGATAATTCAAGTGATGATTCTGAACTAATATGTCCTTCATCTTAGACTAAATTGTTTCATTCTCAAATGAACAAAAGGAATAATATATGCCTACAAGAGGGAGGGGACTATTAAAGAATTAAGAATGGATCTGCTCCCCCCCCCCGGTGGTGGGCATCAGCATGTTCGCATCAGTTCGCCAGAACCGGTAGCAGAAATTCTGGCTGGCCCCGCCCATCCAAGTTTTGAAATAATGAAGTCCTAATTCGGGTGCAACACAGAGCTTTCTCCCTGGCCACGCCCACCATACCACACCCACAGTGTGGTAGTATTTTTTTTTAAGCCAGGGCCCCCCACCCCCAATGATTTAACTTATCTGGGCCATTCTCCAGATCTCTACTTTGAAGCCTACTATTATCTATGGCAATTCAAAAATAAATTCATATGTTTTAAATGGAACATTATGTCACGTTAAGTTTGCATAGAAGAGCAGCCCCAAGCTTTTGCAAAAGTTAGTGTTTCCTGCATACATCTCTATTAATTTGTTTGAATATCAATAAATGATGTGAAACTTCCATTCATAGTTGGTTTAGAACAAATGTCCTCCATTACACATTAGCACACAATCACATGCAATTTACTACCACAAAAGCCCAGTCGTTATTATTGTTTAAAGATAGGCATATCAATTTGTGACTAGTAACCATGATAGATTGACTCAATGAAGGAAGCCATGATCTTAAGTTGCAGGAATAGAGAAGTGCTGTTAATGATTAGACCTTTTGGTCTGGACTTCTCACTCTTTATGTAGAACTGGTAATCATGCAGTGGTGCATATTATTTTTTCAATGGTGTCTCAAATATATCAAGACTTGCTTTTTTATTATCAAGGATGAGAATATTTGAGAGTATTCATTGCATCCTAAAGCCACACTCTCCCTTTAGCAGGGTGTTGATCGACTTAAAACTCATGGGAAAAGTTCTCTTCTAACTTCTGTTAGCCCTCTCTTCTCTGTCAAGAACAATGTATTGGTCAAATGCAGCTTTTGAATGCAGGTGGGTGTAAATGAGAAAGAGAAAAATCATTATGCAATCATAAAACTGATCATTATTTTTTAAAAAAATTGTGTCAGAATCACACAAATGTGCTTTCTGAGTTGAAAGGAGTTTTGCTGGAGGAACTCCACTCAGGAGACACCCAAATTAGGCTCCTTCCATGTCCCCAAGATCTTTTCCCACTGAAGTGGTCCCTATTTATCTGCTTACATTTTCTTGCTTTTGAACTGCTAGGTTGGCAGGAGCTGGGACAGAGATGGGCACTCATTCCATCATGCAGTACTTGGGACCTGAACTGCCGACTTGCTGACCTATCAGCTAACAAAGTGGGCTTCTTAACCACTGAGCCACCACAAAACTAAATGTGAATAATACAGAAACTGATTTGCTGAACAATCTCAGAGAACCATCTGAGACAGTGAATGAGATTCTGAAATATAAGTGGAATTCCACAGCTTTTGTTATACCCTTGTGGGACCAATTTGAATTTTGGAGTGGTCTTTCAATGCATGAAGCATCTTCCAACATGCATTCAGTTAAAGAATGAGACTATGTGCATCATGTACAATATATATCAGTACCCTTGGCACAATCATATTTTTCAAAGGAAGGCTTGGAAACAAACAAAAAAAAAACTCAATTGATTTTCACATATATTCTCATACTGTGTAGTAAAAGCTCTGCCACAAAAAGGTATAGTCTCACAGTCCCAAACTTGATAAGAGTCTTAGCAAAATCTTTCCATTGCATCTCACTACCAAAAATGGAAAACAGAAATCCTGATATTCCATTTTCTCCAAGCTTTAGCTTCTCCCCACCACCACCACCCATGTGCTCTACCTGCATCACAGTGTTGAATTTTGCAACAAACTGAGAGGCCAGATCTTCCTAGAAATGGAACTGAGCCAAACCATTGTAATGAATGGCTGCATCAAACTGTTTTCCTCTAGCAACCATTCTCTATATTCTTTACACAAAATACAAATGTTGTTAAAAGTCCTGCAATCTCTGTTGCCAGAAGCAGCAAAAAGTATATATTTTCAGAGCAAATTTAAAAGCTTGACAAGAGAATGGATTGAAAATAGTGAAGGCATGCAAGTGTAACCTTCCTCGCTATTATTATATTAGCAGGATAAATTTGGGACATTCTTAAATGAAAGCTTAGAGGCAACAATCTCTTCTGTTTGAACTTTCAAAAGCAAGTCTCAGTTGTTGTTTATATAAATACATGCTCATATACATGCAGTGATGGGCAGCAACAAGTTCGCACCAGTTCACCAGAACCGGCAGTAACTTTCCCCAGTGTCCCGGAGAACCGGTAGTGGCTTTTGGGGGGAACCACCTCAGGGGCTTACCTTTTCACCTGTTCCCCCACTGTGCATGTGTGCCAAGAGCTTGGTGTGCATGCACACCTACAGCGCTTGGCATGGATGCAGTGGTGGGATCTCAAAAAATTTACTACCCCACCATGATGTCACACACACACACACACACACACACACACACACACACACACACACACACACACACACACACACACACACAACATCCAAAGGTGAGTCACTTACCATGGGGAGCAGGCTATAGGAAGCTTCAGGCTAGCAGCTTCTCTTCCTCCTCCCTGCTTGGGAGGACAGCAAGGAGGCCGTTCATGTGCGCCAAGCTTCCATGTCACGCTTCCAGCCGGCTCCCTCTCCAGCAGAGAGCGAACTGGGCGGCAAAATAAAAACTTCTTATCTGCTTCTCTTCATAACAAGGAGGTTTTAGATAGCGTCTCCGAGGCGTGTGTGCTGTCTTACCTCTTATTCAATTAAGAGTCTTTATGGCAGCAAAACAGAGTTTATTATCCCATTATAATCATCCATAAAAAGTATAAATAATCTTCAGAAGCAAAACATAGTCCACAAAACAAAACATAGTCCAATAATCATTTTAAACAAAACATAGAGTCCATAGCATCCTGCTCCTTTGGTATTCAGAAAACAAACTAAACCGAACTGAACTGAACTGAACTGAACTGAAAACTGAGCTTCTTCACTCCCACAATGGGGTTTGTCAGGAAATGAACCTATTTCCTAAGGCTTGAAATTGCCAATTTCCAAATAGGCCTCAGAAAAATCCATTTTTCTCTCTCTGAGCCTCAAGGCTGTGTAACAGCATGTTTTTCAACCATGTTTTCAGTATTTCTTATCTTTTGTAAGCTAGCTAAGAGCCATGTTATGACTAGCCCCAGTGCATTCTGTGTGCACGTGTATAAACAATGTACTGTTGTTTTGAGAAAGTTTTCTCTGTTGCTTGCTGATACCTGATTGGCTGAAGCAGTCCCACCTGACTGCAAATTCTCCATTTTGGAGAGAAGAAGGAGTTCGTCTCTGATTCTTCATGGATTAAGACCTGTTTTGATTAGAGAGCTTTTGTTTCTAATTCTCTATGGGCTAGCAATCTTTAGCCTAGGAGCTATGCATTTTTGCTCCTTAAAAATGGTTACCTAGATTTGCCTGTGGACTTTATTGGACTGACCTATGCTACTGACTTTTATGCTTTATGAACCTGATCAATAAATCTTCATCATTTTTCTGAACAACGTGTCTTCATTGGACTAAAAAGGGTAAGAGCTGCCTTTCACACACACAAATCTTTGAACACGCTACCCAATTAAAACCCCTTAAGAGCTGATAAGCAGTTGAGAGTTCTATCTCTGTTCTAATTAGCCGTCCAGCCCGCCTCGGTTGTTTTGATTTTGGTTTCCAGGGGTTTTCCAGAAGTGTGGGGGCCGGCTGGATCGTGACAGGGTTTATCTAGACCTCTACACAGCTGTATCTTATCTGGATCAGCTGAACCAAAGATGGCCCTGTTACTAGAACAGCAAGCTAATGAAATATTGAAGAAGGGAGAATAGCAGTCTCTCTAAGCACTGAGAACTGAAATGATTTTAGGAGGCCTAAGAAAACTAAATTTTCTCAATTTCTTTTGGGCATGTTTAGGAAATGGGGATCTTTCCATGACATAGGTGTGCATGCACACCAAGTGCTTGGCATGCATCCGCAGTGGGGGAACCAGTGAAAAGGTAAGCCCAGAAGGTGGTTCTCCCAAAAGCTGCTACCGGTTCTCTGAGACACTGAGAAAAGTTACTACTGGTTCTGACGAACTGGCGAGAACCTGTTACATCCCATCACTGCGTGCATGTGCGGCCTCCAAGCGGGGAGGAGGAAGAGAAGCTGCTAGCCTGAAGCTCCCTATAGCCTGCTCCCCAGGATAAGTGACTCACCTTTGGGTGTGGGGTGTGGGTGTGTATTTTAATGTGTATTTAATGTGTATTTATTTTTATTGTGTATTTTTATGTGTTTTATATGTATTTAATTTGTATTTTATGTGTTTTTATGTCTATTTAATGTGTATTTTTATGTGTACTTATTTTTATGGGTTTTTTACATTGGCTCTGCCCACATCATTGGCTCTGCCCATGACATGACATTGGCTCCACCCATGACATCATGATGTTGGCTCCACCCATGATGTCGGCTCTGCCCACAGTGTGGTAGTAAACATTTTGGCTGCCCACCACTGTATACATGTATGTTACACATACACATGAAACATACATATATATATTGAAATGTCTTGAAATGTCTTGAATAGGTAAATTCTGATCTGCCTACTAAGGCATTGGAGATAAACCAGGTCATAGCATGCAGGAGTTTGCAGAATCCAACTGAATCAGTTGGATTCATAGCCACATTTCTTTCCTTTTAATTCTGGTATACAATGTTTTTCATTCTTTAGTCTCCTTCATGCAGCAAGAGGAAGTCAATCCCAAATCATTTGGACTTCCAACTGAACCTTACAAAGAAAGAAGTATACAATCAAAAACCATAAAAGAAATTTCAAGTACTGTACTGCAATGGAGAGTCGTACATATTTTCTGTTTTCTACGAAAAATACTGACCATTTGTCTTATAAATAATAAACAGCTGTCTCTTTTAGTGTAATAACTGAGGCCTGCCTCTCACTTAACTATCATCAACCGTCTTGAAAGCAGTAATGGTGCTTCTCCTGACACTGACCCCGAAAGTGTATGGCCCCTCCAAATGTTACTCTCCACTTCCCACAGTAGCGTCTACATATTCTTTATCTCACAAAAGATGCAAAAGAATTCTTTGAATCTTTGTTTACCAACCTAAGCCAAGCTGTTCAGAGCCTAATTAGCCCCAGAGGGATATCTATTTATTTTAGAAGTAACTGCCCAAAAAGAATAAGGTTGCTCCTCTTCTGCCATATTGTTACCTGAGAAAACAAGTACAGTAAAACCTCACATAAAGAGCACCTCGCTTAGAGACTAACTCGCTTAAAGAGCAGAATTTTCTCTGAATGGCTGCCTTGCTTAACAACTAAAACCAACCAAAAACTCGCTTAACAACTAAATTGGGGTTTGCAAAACCCCCCCCCCCCCGAAGTCACAATTGGTCGCTTAAAGAGCAATCCCATGGAACGCATTATGCTCTTTAAGTGAAGTACCACTGTATCAGCAAGAAAGTAGACTCATTGAGTTATGTGCTGAAGGGTAAGTCAATACTAATGTAAATACCACTGACTCAACAGGTATACACTAATGAACCCCAACACAAACATTAGTGACCATATGCAGCTAAAAATTACCATTTCCTCCTTCCTCCTTGAAACTTGAAAGCTCTTCTATATATTACTTCTAACATTTATCATAGTGGTAATACAGAGAACACCTAGTGTATGGCGCAGAACTTGAAAGAAACTATTTACAAGTAATATTTTAATCTTTAAATATTGTGCAATAATGGGGCTGCTGCGGCACAATGGTTAAAATGCTGAGCTTGATGACCAGAAGGTCACCAGGTCAGCAGTTTGAGACCTAAGTGCTGTGTGACAGAGTGAATACCCATCATATCCCCCAGCTCCTGCCAACTTACCAGTCCAAAAGCAAGAAATTACAGGTAGATAAATAGGTATCATTTTAATGGGAAAGGTAACAGTGTTTGTTTGCTCTGGTGTCTAGTTATGCCTAACACATGATCTCTGAAACATCTGCAGATGCAGATAGCACTGGCTCTTTGGCTGTAAACAGAGATGAGCACCACACCTTATAGTCGGACTTGACTGGCTTTCGAGAAAGTGTTAGGGTTAATGAGCACAGGAGTGAAACGAACATCCCGTGCTTCACAACATATACAATTGGAATGTGAAAATGGGAAATATGACTTAAGCTAAATTAGAAAACCTAAAGCAAGAGATGGAACATACAAAACTTGCAATGCTTGATGACAGTAAACTAAAACAATCTGGAATGGCATATTTTCAGACAGACAATTATGGAAATTATTATATTATTTATTGCATTTGCTACCCCGCCCCAATCGGGTGAACCCGACTCTGAGCGGCTTACATCAAGGTTAAAACATAGGATATTAATGCTATTTATAATTAAAACTTAATATATAACTCTAAAAATCATAAAAAGTTAAAACAGTGTACAAGCTGCTCACAAATTATATAAAATTCAGACCCAAGGGGGTGGCAGTCCCTTTAGCAGTTCTTCTGCTAAATCCAGAAGAAATTGATATATCAGATAAGGAACAGAACAAAATACATAAAAAATTAAGAAGACAAAATGTTGAGGCACCTTAAAGACTGAGGCACCTTAAAGACTAGCGGCTATATTTTAATGTGAGCTTTTGTGGATCAAGTCCACTTCCTCAGATAAAAGAGTGCAACTATGTGGCAATCATTTATACATGGCCTCAAAATAAAGAGTCATTGACTGGTTGAATGTGGGTTGCAAACTGTGAGAGTCAATGAATAATTTCTTGTCTTATGATGAGATAAGATCCCTGTTTTCCAATGGCAATTTGTTCAGTAACAATGGCAGGTGGGTGCAGAAGCCTTTGGTTATAGATAACGGCACAAATGCAAGTTGTGTGAGTCAATCTGGTATTTCCAATTTAGTGATATTTCAAGATCCCAGTATGATATACAGTTCTTTTCCAAAGAGGATTTGTTTTTGGAAGTTTGTCAAGAAAAAGAGGGAGTGGTTAGTTTGAAAGGAACTCATTGAAAAACAATAGCAGGTAACAACAATTCATTGTATTTTGAGACCTTAGAAAAGGAGGTGGCCTGCCACTCACTACAGATGAGGTTCTCAACATTGAGGCTTCTAGCTCCCTTGTGGATCAGAGCCAGGACCCAAAAGGGCCAGTGGGGTTTTTTTTCATGGTTGAGGAGGAATGGGGTGAAAACAGTAAACTAAGGATAGTAATCATGAAGGAGAAAAGGAAAGAGTTAAAGATGATAAAAAGAAAAGCTAGAACAGCAGAGATTGGTGGAGAAAAGAGAAGGAGAAGGAGAAAAGAAGGGGAGGGAGTTGTCTAAAGATATGCCCTCAGAAAAAGAGGATTTGTGATGTGGACCATTAGTTTAAGGAGGACCCATGAACTGTTAAGCTGATATGGAGGAAGGGTCACATGGAGGAAGCAGAGAGCCAAGAGATACTACATAATACCTCACAGCGGGGGTGGTGGTGGGATGAAGAGAATGTCAGGAGTGGTGATGAGTGGAAACTTTGGGGCCCCAATGAACGGGTCAGGCTAGTGGACAATAACTCAAAGGGAATGTAGCCAGTGGATGCCCAGCCAAGTCTCCTTACTGTCAGCAGCATGTTGTGTGGCACTAATTAGACTTTGAAGGAGATTGGGAAAGCAAGGCAGAGAAGTAAAAGTTAGTGACCTCTGATTGTAAGTAGTTAAATCTGGCTTTAACCCTTCATTGAAAGATTTTCTATTAAAGCTGGTATTTATTACACCCCGAGGAAAGCTGCTGTACCTTCCTCTCTGAGAGGGATCAGATGGATATCAAGTGGATGGCTATATTTTATCTCAGCTGTCTCCCTCTGGATCAGGGGTTCTCAACAGTGGTGGGATGTCAAAAATTTTACTACCCCACCATGATGTCATCACAGTGTGGGTGGAGCTAACATTATGGGTGGAGCCAATGTCATGACATCATGATGTTATGGGCGGAGCCAAAGAAAACAAATTTAAAAATTATAAAAAATAAAATAAAAATAAGTACACACACACACACCTCAACCCACCTACCCACCCACCCACAACAGAAACCTGTAAATAAATTAAATAAATAAATAAAGAATACATTAAAATACACCCACCCACCCAAACACCCACCCACCCACAACACAAATCAACCAGAGCTTTTAAACCAGAGCTTAAAGCTTCTTCTGGCTAATCTTTCTCACACTAGGTCAGATGGAAGGAACTACAGAATGAACTCACCACAAGATGGCTTCATTTTGGCACTTTTCAACTTTTCAACAGTTAAAGAAGTTAGGTACTAAGTCTTTACCTAACCAGTTCTCTAGGATATCTAGGGGAGCAGGCTATAGGGAGCTTCAGGTTAGCAGCTTCTTTTCCTCCTCCCTGCTTGGGAGGACAGCAAGGAGGCCATGCATACACGCCAAGCACTGTAGGCGTGCATGCACACCAAGTGCTTGGCACACATGTGCAGTGGAGGAACCAGTGAAAAGGTAAGCCCTGAAGGTGGTTCCCCTCAAAAGCTGCAACCGGTTCTCCAGGACACTGGGAAAAGTTACTACCGGTTCTGGAGAACTGGTGAGAACCTGTTACATCCCATCGCTGGTTCTCAACTTATAGCCCACGGCACTAAATAATCCACACTAGCTCCAGCCGCTGTTGCCACCACTGCCAGAATCAGCCATGGACTCATTTACAGCAGCCATAAACAACCAGTACAACCCCTCAACTGTGACCCCTCAACTGTGACCCCTCAACTGTGACCCAGCCCCTGACTTGAAAAGGTTGGGAAATCATGCTCTGGATCCTTGTTGTATAATGTTTATTTCCAGGATCAAAACTTTCAAATCCTATGAAGAGGTAGGTTGAAATTATTTGAAACAGGTTTCTGTGTATTGCTATCCCTGATGTCTGATATATCCCATTTAATTCATTTGCACAGAGATTGTCCCATTTGTCCCATGCAGAGTGCAGATAGTTATTGTCTGCAAAAATTGGTATAGATCGCATTAGCAGAGGAACAAGTAAAAGTGTCCTTGATGTTGCGTGTGACATTGTTTGGTTCTTTAGTCATTCTGCCAGTGTAAATGAGGGAGCAGAGCTGGCATCTGGTTTGTAGCAGGGTATAATTCTCATTACTGTATTACTGTATCATTGTATGTCAATAGTTGCTTGATTTGGGAGTTGTCTGTAAACAAGTATACACCTGTCATCAAGGGCTTGGGAGAGTGAAGTATCAAGAAAGGATTGGAGATCATTTATGATGTATGTCAATGATCTCAGTTGTGGGCTGAAAGTGACAACCAGCAGTGTGCAGTCATTTTCTGTTGTTGTTGTTGTTGTTGTTGTTGTTGTTGTTATTATTATTATTATTATTATTATTATTATTATTATTATTATTATTATTATTATTATTATTATTATTATTATTATTATTATTATTTATTTATTTCATTTGTTCTAGGTCTGTTCTAGGTCTGTCTTCCAGTTAGAGGGTTATAGGTATTTGTCTTGCCTGGTTAATCCATTCCTTAACAATATCTGGCGAGTTTTGTAGTCTGACAAAAAGTATGTTGTAGATTCTTAAATGTGGAGTCCTTATGTTGTGGGTCAGAGTAGATGCAATTGTACCTGATGAATGATAGATTTCATGGTTTCATCAAGGTGAAAACTGGAGGCATACAACCCTGGGTTCGAGGAGGAAGACTTCTCACCAGTACCTCAGCCCACTCTCAGCCCAGATCTTCCCCCTCTCGATCAAGAGGAAGACTCTCTGACAGCACACCAGCCTGATCTTAACATGGGACTGCCTCCTCTTAATCGATGCTTGACAGCAACTCAGCCAGTTGATGCTGAGGCCAGTGATTTATTTATTTATTTATTTATTTATTTATTTATTTATTTATTTATTTATTTATTTATTCAGATTTATATTGCCGCCCACTCGCTGAGGTGACTCAGGGCGGCTTACAGTCAAAACAGCAACAGTACAATAAAAATTATAAAATATAACCTCACAAAGTACAACCAAGCAGAAAACAGACTTAACTCTCCTCAGGCCATTGTTGTTTTGTGATGAGGAAGCTGAGCTTAGCAAGTCCAAATGGTGCAGGTTGGTGTTAAGGAATGAGTTATAGCTGCGGAGGAAGAAAGCTAGGGCTCATACACAGAGACCAAGCCCAGCTGTAATCCCTGAACTTTGAGCCCTCTTAAATCCACCCTCACACTGGCAGAAGCCGATTGGAGCAATTCATTGTGGATCCCGACACTGTGCTTCTTGTACCTTTGTCTGTTTTGCAGGATAAACCTGATCATGCCCATGGATCACCCCTTTGCCTCTAGTTCTACATATGACCGGCTTTTGAACCTAGCTATTCCTGACCCACAGCTTTGCTTTACCCCTTGGACTCTCATAAGACTCTTTTTCTTACCTCATGTGCAGTGGCTGCAAGCCAGCTTACTCTGCCATGTGCCTGGGGCCATAACAGCATAAAAGCCAAGAGGCTTTTGCAGCAGGGTGAGGGGCTGCCTCTGCATTTGGTCCCAGGACACTTTCCACCTGCTCCTGGGACCCACCCTGGCTGGGGCTTTAAGAACTGCTGAGGCACAGGACTTCCTTGCTGCCCCACCCAAGAGGCTTTTGCAGCAGGGTGAGGGGCTGCCTCTGCATTTGGTCCCAGGACACTTTCCACCTGCTCCTGGGACCCACCCTGGCTGGGGCTTTAAGAACTGCTGAGGCACAGGACTTCCTTGCTGCCCCACCCAAGAGGCTTTTGCAGCAGGGTGAGGGGCTGCCTCTGCATTTGGTCCCAGAGTTCGAGATTTTTGTGGACTGTTTAAAGTGTTTTTGATGTGCTTTTGAAATGAAATGAAATGTTTATGAATTTTTAATTTTGTAATCGGGACGGGGGATTTCTTGTAATGTTTTTGATGTACTTTTCATATGTGATTTTTGTGATATAATACTTGTAGTTATGAAACATTGTTTTGCTGTGAGCCGCCCAGAGTCGCTATAGGCGAGTGGGGCGGCATAAAAGTCGAACAATACAATACAATACAATAAGTGGGTTTTCAATATAGTGTGGTACAGAGATGTCTTTGTAACTTCACTAGGATGTCTAGAAAATGTACCTGTTGTGTAGACTGATCTAGGTTGAAGTTGATGTTTGGATAAAAGTGGAAATTCTCAAGGACTTCTTTTCCATGGGTCAAGATGGAAAAATATCATCAATGTAGCTCAAGTAGAGGAACAGGTTTGAGATACATCTGTTAAGAAGAATTGGCAGGAAGGTTGTAATATAATATAAAAAATATCTAGCTGCATATAGCAAACTGTGTATCAAATTTGATAATGTCCCAGAAACCGTTTGCTAATATTTAATCCCTTGTGATGGGTGTCTAACAGATGAATATATATAAAATATCTGTTAAGAAAGTATTGTTCTAGGTCAGCCATTAATAGATTTAGAAGAATTGGCATCTCATCTGATGAGGCCATCACTGATACAATTTTTTTTTGTATACATCTGATTACTCTAACTGGACAATTAAATTTACTTATTTTATGAATGAATGATATACCCATAATCATTCATGTCTTTGAAGACATTAAATTCTTTTACAGAAACAGGGCAGCCATTGCTTTTACATATAATTATTAGCAGAGTAGGAAAAAAGAAAAGGTATTTATTGGCTTTAGCCTTCGTAGCACTGTAACACATAAAACAAAAGCTCTGCAGATGAAATGTGCAATAAAATATTTTAAATACTAATAAAATGAAATCGTATAGCTTCTAAGGAAATATTTATTTTACTGGTGAAATTCATAGCTTCTGCTAGAATGAATTAGATAATGTTTAAAAATAAGAGTGCTGATTATAAAATATAAAGAAATTAATGTGAGCCAAAATTGCTGAAACCTTGATATTAGCACTTTAATAGAGAATTTTACTTAAAATAGAACAGTGTTATATGTGAAGTGTTAAAGCCAAGCATAGTTCAACACAATGTGAGTCAGATGTGGTTAGAGCAGTGGTGGCGAACCTATGGCACGCGTGCCACAGGTGGCACTTGGAGCCCTCTCTGTGGGCACCCATGCAGTCACCCCAGCATAGAGTTTGCACCACCTCTCTGCCCAGCTGCCCAATGGGACCGCAAATTGTTGGCACTTTGCGATAAATAAGTGGGTTTTGGGTTGCAGTTTGGGTGCTTGGTCTCTAAAAGGTTTGCCATCACTGGGTTAGAGTAATGGATAAGGACTGAGAAAATGCAGGTTTTGACTCCAATCAGCCATCAAGCTTGGATCACCAAGGGTCACCATCCCTCAACCTAAACTATATCACACAGGCTGGACACCTCCATAATTTGGATACCTAGTGGCAGAGGTTGGAAGTTCAATTCCTTACTGCATCTCCTGGGGGAAAGCTAACCTGGTCAGCCTTGGGCAAGCTGCACATCTCAGGACAAATCCAGAAGAAGAAAATGGTAAATCACTTCTGAGCATTCTGTCTGTATGGAATTGGTGGAAGGAGTTGCTTTAAATTAAAATTCACTTGATATTATCTAAAGAGTCCAACCACCTCACAGGCTGTTGTATGAAAATAATAGGGGTGACACAATCCTGTAATCTGTCTCTTTGGAGAAAAAGTAGGATAAACATGGAACAAATGGATAAACAAATATTGAAATGGAAAAGCAGAGTTCTTTTTTTAAAAAACACTTTGATTGATTGATTAAATTTATATCCTGCTCATCTGGGTTATTCTTCCACTCTGGCGAGCATTTAGGAATGCTGTATCCTTAATTCAAAACACCATGAAATGGCCCCATATTACTGCACAATATCATGCCTACATTTTCAATAGGTGCCTATATTTTCAATAGGTGTTTAGGTAAGAAGTGGTTAACCGATTAAAAATGAACTTCCTTAGCTTTTTAAGATTTCATTTTTAATTCTCCTTTCCTTGGCTTTGTGTCTCTTTGTGAATGGTAGTGAGCACATGAGGGAATCCTGTAGACCAGGGTTTGTCAACTTTTTAAAGTCAGGGGCCAGTTCATGCTCCCTCAGACAGTTGAAGGGATCAGATTGGTGGCCCCCACGTAAACACTGCTATAAACGTGTCCATGGCTGTCGTAAACATGTCTGCAGTCACTTCTGGTGGTGGTGGTGGTGGGCAGCAGGGAGGCAGGGCAGCTGGGTGGCAGTTGAGGTGAGGGCAGGGGCTGAATTATTTGGCACTGTGGGCTGTAGGTTGCTGACTCCTGCTGTAGACCATCTTGACTACTGCCATTGGTGTTACCGACATTCTGTGGACACAGAAGCACAGCATCTCACATTTTTAAAGTGAAGGGTTTTTAAGAATTGATTTTGTCACGTGAAGAAAAAGAAGACCGCACAGCATTGGATTGAAAAACATATATATATATAGAAAGATAGATAGAGATATAGAGATATAGAGATAGATATAGATATTCTGATATATATATATAGATAGATAGATATTCTGATGTGTATATCTATCTATCTATCTATCTATCTATCTATCTATCTATCTATCTATCTATCTATATATATATATATATATATATATAATATTGTTACACATACAGTAAACTAAATGATTTTCTACAAACCACTTGGATTTTGCGTATGAACTGCAACAAAGGAAAAGAAAAGCCTGGCTTTAATTTTTATCTGCAGATATTTTTTTTTAAAGACATATTTTAACAGCCATCATAACAGCGCACACTACAGTGGAAATAAACTACAAGACTCCAAGAATAAACAGAAATCAATGTTGGGATGAGTGCTGGTAGCTGACCTCTAAACATGCAGTCTGCCTTCCTTTTTGTTTGTTGAATTACACATACAGTATTGTACCAAGTGTCAGACAAAGCCCAGGTCAATCAAAATAAATAAATAAGTGTCAGATACTAGCAGAGTGCTGCTTTGTTTGGGTAGCAAGATTCTGAATTTCAGTCCTGCTTAAGTGATGTTGGCCTAATAATGAAAAGTGGGCAGAATGATAAATGGGCCAGACCTCATCTCTGCAGAAATGGGTTTATAAACAAGCACCTGCCATAAATCACTGAAACAGCTTTGTCAAAAGTAACTAGGGACCAGATGCATCTTTATAATTACCAGTGACACCCTTTGTCCTGCTTTCATATCCATTCCCTCGTCACTTGGACAATTTCTTTTATTTTGGTTTTGGTTTGAATGATCTGCATTCCATTTTGAGATATGAATTGATGTCTAAGGGAGCTTACAGGGCACAATTTGAGCAATTACATTAGAGACTAGGAAAATATCCTGTTCATTCAATGGCTGTTTGCCAAAAGCATTTCTTCAGTACTGCTGATGGATCTGCTCTGTCTGTCTGTCTATCTGTTTGTCTATCCAGCCCCTCATATATACCTAAAGCACCCATGTGGGATTAATATGTTCTCTCTCATCACTCTTGAAATTGCTTCACACTGTGCTGACTAGCTTCAGGCAGGCTTTTAATAATTATAATGGAGTCCCTGGATGTTGATTTTTAGCTAAGTTCTTGGCTGTTTTAAAAGTTTTTCTCTACTTTTAAAATGTTTAATGTTTTAATTCCGGGTTTGATCATTTAATGAATTTTAATTGTTATTCCATTTTAATTGCTTTTCTAATTGTACAAAAATTGTGTTTTACCTTGAACTTTTTTTAATATTGAGAGCCACCTTAAGTCCCCCATTGGGAGAAAGTGGCCTATAAATAAAACATGCAAACAAACCAAAAAGTGTCATTGTCATCAAACACAGAAGATTTCAAGGAATTAATCTCAGTGATGTCAGAGCAACAGCAATGCTACATTTTTGTCAGTTTAATTGCTTGAACTCCAAACTGACGTTCCAGATTTGTTTTCCCATTGTGAGGGAGCTGCAATAAGGTGAATGAAACT
This sequence comes from Furcifer pardalis, assembly GCA_030440675.1. NCBI lineage: Eukaryota > Metazoa > Chordata > Lepidosauria > Squamata > Chamaeleonidae > Furcifer > Furcifer pardalis. The sequence continues at coordinate 160,050,187 of CP126894.1, forward strand.
AGGACCTGCTGCAGGTCTGAGGGGAAAACAAGCAGGCGTCATCTGAAGGATCTTTACTATGGGCTTAAAGTGCTTGTGGCAGGTGTCTTTCATTCTGGGAAAGTTAGTTCTGGAACTACAAGCCACAGAATTCCCTAGACACCATGGGGACTTTCCTAACCTCTATCTGTTACCCTTACAGTTCTCTGTTCCTCAAAATCCAGTCATGTTTGCCTCTAGGGCAGGGATTCTCAACCTACAGCCCATGGGCCAAATGTGGTCTGTGGTGCCATTTCATGTGGCCCATCACCACCTCCACCACACCAGGAAGTGCCATGAGGATGGAAGAATGGCAAAATGGCCATCTGGCCCCTAAAGCTGTCTGGGGGAGTGTAACCTGGCTCCTAGCTTTAAGAGGTTGAGAACTCCTGCTCTAGGCGGTAATGCTCATCTTTGCTTATAGCCAAGGAGCAGCACTGTCTGTGCCTGCAAATGTTCCTGTGGTTATGTGGCAATCATGACTAGATGCCAGACCACACAGAACACTTACCTTTCCCACTGAAGTGGTATCTATTTATCAACCTGCAGTTTCTTGCTAGGTTGGCAGGAGCTGGGACTGATGATGGGAGCTCACTCCATCATGCAGCACTCGGGTCATGAATACCAACCTTCCTATCTACCACTCATCAAGCTCAGGTTCGTAACCACTAAGTCACCACAGCCCCTATTTTTTACCTTAAGGGACAAATATCCATTTTTCTTTTCTTTTTTTCCATGCCCATGTTTAGTGAATTTTATTAAATTTTGATCAAGAGTGAACTAAGAGGAAATTTTCACTCATGTTTCAGGATGATGAAATCTCACAGTTTTCCCTTCCCCTCTAGATGAAAATTGTCAAGTTTAAAATATATGTGTTGTAATAAAAGCAGAGAAGTAAACAAACATTCTAAAATAGAATACTGATACATCTTTAATCACACTATACTGTATATGCTGGGGTATAAGATGACTTTTTACCCTTGAAAAACATGCCTCCAAGTGGGGGGCCCATCTTGTACGCCGGGTGCACTTCAGTTGAATAAAATACAGTAATACCTCAGATAACGTTTACCTTGGATAACGTTTACCTCACATAACGTTAAGCAATCTGGAGAGAATTGCATCTAATAACGTTACGGTCCTATGGGATGGATCGGATAACAACTTTTAATATCAGATGACGAACAGGAGTTTGAAGGCTTTTAAAGGGAAAATTGTCACACCAGCAAACTTGCTAGGGACTTGCCTGGTGTTTGCTCTCTCCCTCTATTTGTTACCTTCCTTCTATCATTGACAGTTCCAGTTTGGTTAACAGATTAGAAAACAAACAGCATGGCAGCTCCCATAGGTTTATTGTTCCTTTCAGCTTTAGTGAATTGTCTTTGGTGAATTACGTTTAATAAACTTGCACTGTTTTATGTTTACTGTACATGTTTGATAACATACAGCCTTGTGACAGTTTTTCTGCATGTCATAAGCATTTGAATATAAATTAACATGTTGAAATCAAATCTGATGTTCTTATAAGTTTTATTTGGTGTGTGGAAGGTGTGCGGAAGAGGGAGGTAGTCTTATACAGCGAGTATATAACAAACTCTAGATTTTGAGTGGAAATGTTGGGGGGTTGTCTTATACGCCCAGTCGTCTTGTACGCCGGCAAATATGGTACTCACCCCATGATGATTCACAGGTCCAAATATCTGGTGCAAGTGACCCACAGACTTATCTATTGGGCAGTCCTGTCCAAAGTCATCTCATGTTAGTGGCATACATGTTTTCCTGTAGCTTGTTCCACTATAAACACATGACAAATTGCCAATATGTGGAATAGAGACTTGGATGAAATTTTCAACAAGCCATCAAGTTCTTTGTCAGTCACTAGGAGGGAAGAAGCACATGGGGTGTTCTTTCTCTGGTGATATATGGGATTCCCCCTTTCCAAGACAGCCCAGATTAATGCCTTTACAGTATTTGCAGGCATCATTCAATGGAGGAGACAAGATCATTTCTAGGCCTACACCATGTGTTATGATTCTGCACAAATGTCTCTCTCTTTTTAGACTTTTGTCAAACATTTTTAAAATGCATCCCATTGGGGCTTCAGACCGGGCATTAGATGAAGTTGACTTCAAATGGCAGGCAATATTTTTTTGTATGGAGGAAAGCAGGATCCCTAAAGGTGGTGATAAGTTGGCCCCTTCCTAATGCCAAACAGCAACGAGGATGCCCTCAAAATACATGGCATAGAACTTTCATGACAGATTTAAAGAGCCTGAAAAAGACATGGAAGAATGCTAAAGTACTCACCCCAAACCAAAACTGTTGGAGAGCCCTTGTTGCCCAATATGCTGCAGAGCATGGGAGGGTCTAAGTCTAAAAATAAGTATCCCTTAGGCCGTGATAACTGACCACTAACACATTAATATTACTGGGAAGATGCTGCCGGCCCCATGAGTATTGCTACCATTCCTATTGTTGACACTGCTAATAATTATAATCCTTGGTGATGGCTGATCAATGAATTATTGTGACCAAAAAACCCTCTGCAATCTGATTAGCCCTTCTCAGAGCAGAGAAAAGTCTCTATTTTTTACAGATAGTTAAGTGATCGTTCAAAAGACCCCCTGCAAATGTAGAAAAAGTTTGATAAGAGGCTTACTCCTTCTGTGCTGCTAACCGGATCTCCCTGATTCTCCCTTTTTCATACCAACCACCACACTTTGAGAAGCCAGAGGGAGTAATTGGCAATGGTGAGAACTTTTGAAGACTAGAATGGTCCTCAGACGATGCTCTCATTCTAGACAAGGAGTGTGGAGGGGCGGGATGTGTGGTCCTTCACTTTAGGCTCCTCTCTGTGAAACTGGCAGTAGCTGTAGTTCAAGAACAGTTCCCCATCCATACTCTAAAAACATATACAGTAATACCTCGCATAGCGAGCATCTCATATAGCGAGTAACTCACTTAATGAGCAGACCTTTCCCGAAAAGGTCTGCTTCATTGAACAAGCAAAAACTCACTTAACGAGAAGCTTCGCATTTGCAAGGTATTTCAGAATGTAATGGGCAGACTAGAGCGTGCCGGCTGGGTGTTTTGGAACACAGTGGGGAGTTCCCTGTTCACGTTCCAAAATGCCCAGCTGACAGGTGGCTTGGCTACAGGGTGTTTTGAAACACGGATGGGGGACTCCCCGCTGCATTCCAAAACACCCTGCAGATGCATGGCGTGCGTCAGCTGGACATTTGGGAAGGGTGTGGGGATCTTCCCCGTACCCTTCCTAAACACCCTGTAGGTGTGCGCATGTCAGCGGGGGTTTGGGAAGGGTGCAGGGATTTTCCCTGTACCCTTCCTAAACACCCTGTAGGCATGCGAGCGTCAGCGGGGGTTTGGGAAGGGTATGGGGAAGATCCCCGTACCCTTCCCAAACACCCTGCAGATGCACGGCACGCATCAGCTGGGCATTTGGGAAGGGTGCAGGGATCTTCCCCGTGCCCTTCCCAAACCCCCGCTGATGCACCCTGCTGATAAGCACGTTCCTGCGGGACCTTTTGGAAGGGTATGGGGATCTTCCCTATACCCTTCCCAAATGCACCGCAGGCACAGGCGAAGATAAGCAAAATACATTTCCCTATGGGAAATGTGTTTCGCTCAACGAGTAACTCGTATAACGAGCAACTGTGTGGCACGCATTATGCTCGTTATGCGAAGTATGACTGTACATTAATATCATTGTCAGATGAATACTATGGGATTTGTGGTTTCTTCTGGTTCTAGAATTAAATCAAGGGGCACCGGAAGAAAAACCTTGTTGACCCACAAGAAATTATACACAAAGACCTGGGGAAGTATTCTTTCCTCTGTCTCCTGATCAATTTGGAGGCAAAGGAAAATGTAGTGCCCATGCCTCCTCAAAACAGAAACAATGCTTTTCCCAGTTGAAAGGCTGATAAAAAGGCCTCTCTCTCTTGACAGCTCTCCCCACCTATCTGCTTCTTCTTTTCAAATAACTTATATTGTTTCATTTTGTTTTTCCTTAGGGGTGAAGAAATGAATAATTTCTTGTAAAGTGTGTTCTGGGAAGGATTAAACAGAGAATGTTTAAATTGTTGCTCCACAATTTACTCCATTTTTAAATACAGATTGTTTTAAATGTGTTTCACTGTTATTGGCTGTGAACAAAGTTTGTACATTGACATGTAAATGGATATTATAAATAGCAAAAACAATTGTTTTATCAGATGGTGCTTTGTATTTTGGGCGGCACAAAGCTATATTATTGGTTTATGCGCACTCGCGGTCATCTGGTAATTTTACTTGCTTTGTGGTGTTCTGAGGCATCAGGAATTGGTATTACTGCAAACAACATTACATTTCAAATAGACCTCATGCGGGGAAGGAAAGAAAGATGATAAGAAAACAACATATAACAGCTTGAAGGTAGAAGCTGATTGAGTTTTACTTGTTTTTTTAAAATGTATTTGTGTATTTCCAACTGTGACTTCTCTGCTTTAATTGATGCTTAGTCACAACACTTATGTGCCTTCCTATTGGTGATCTACAGAAAAAAGGTTTTGTGATAATCGTGGCACAGAGAGCAGAGAGCTAGACAATAAATGCCACTGCACTTGGGTCAGCCCATTTAATTTCCCTTTCAAATCTAATTGTCGGCCTGCTGTGCTTATTAGATATAAGCATACTGTCTGGGTTTGAATGCATTTCATTTTGCATGCATTTTGGCACTGTTTACCTGCTGCCTTTGCAAATGTGGATACGTGTGTTGCTGCTGAGCTGAGCTATAAGCTCTTGAATTTGCCATATATATCTGTATGTCTGCGTGTATGTATGTGAAGGAGATGTTTGCATATATACATGCATACATAGGGTTGCCATATGTTCCAATTTTCCAGGGTTTTCCCAGATTCAAGCCATCCCGGCTGGTTCAAGAAAAAACATGTAAAGTGCTGAATTTTTAAATTTGAACAAGGAAAGCAAGATTTATTCATTTTTCATTTCATTCATTTATTCGATTTATATACCACCCTACTTGGTAAAACCAACTCAGGGCGGTTCACAGAATCAATACATATAACATTCCATAAGAACAGTAGTATGATCAAAATTAGTATAATATCAAACCAACCAAATACAATAATAATAAACATATCAAATACAGGTTCCACAATCATAATAAACATGTCATCACAAATCATAAGAATTTCAGAAAATAACAATAGAATATAACACAGCAATGGGACAGAGCACCATACAACAAAAAATAACAATACAATGTAGCAACATGATTGAGCAATACAGCAAGCGATACAATATAATATAACAACACCTCACTGAGGGATTTTTGCAAAGAGTTAGTTCCCTGCCTCCCTCCCTTTTTTTAAATTATTCTGCTTGAAAGTGATGAAGGCAAAATAGCACCCTGAGAAGCTAACCGGGAAGGGGAGACACTTGCAAGTGAGATAAATGAAAGAAAGGCATGGAGGCAGTGAAACAACTCTTTGTAAAAATCCCTTAGCTCAATTTGAAGCTTGGGGGACAAGGAGTCATCCTCAGCCCTTTTCCTTGAAAGCTGGGAGAAAGCAAGAAATACCAATATCTAAGAACCCAAACCTTTACCATACACTAGGACAGAGGATTCCTTCTTCACGTAACCACAAAGGGTCAGGTTGGATAGAAAGTGAAGAGTCCTCTATCGCAAAGGTCCTCCTTCAAAATAAGTCCCTTCATGTCTCCTGCTTTTCTCCTTCCAGAGGGAAACGGAGGAGCCATGGACTGCATTGCCATTCCGGGCCCCTCTTTAGAACCTTCTTCCAAGGGATTCTTGTGTGGGGTCTGAGGGTGAGTCTACTTCAGTGGTGTGTGTGTGAAGGGGTGGCTGTGGTGACATCAGAGGGAGGAAGGGTGGTTTCAAGAGTGGCCCAAGAAATTTTATTCAAAAAAAATAAAAATAAAAATATCAAGAATAGTCTTTTGCAAGAAGAATCACACTGGGAAACCTCTTATTTTAAACGGATGAAGGCTGTCTGCCCAGGACAGGGGTTCCATGGGATCTGAGAGCTGTGGTCTTCCTGACAGCCCCATCTGATGCATGGACAGTTAGAAGAATGCAATGATGTCACATGGCTGTCCCGGTTTGGTGGAAGAGAATTATGACAATCCTATATACACACATACACATATGTAGAGTCTCTCTCTCTCTCTCTCTCTCTCTCTCTCTCACACACACACACACACACACACAAACACACACACACACACACACACACACACACATACACACATTGAATAAATTTTTGCTTTAGTCATAGCATGTCTAGCCCACTTAGCAATCAAAATTTGCTTCACAGTGTAAACCAAGACTTTGTAACTTTGTGTTGGCATTCACCACCCATCCAATTAAAATCAAATATCAGGAGAGCAGAACCATACTCATTGGTTCCTGTTTGCTGCCTTCTAGTAACTTTGCAGTATCACCTTCCACACAGCAGAGGAACAGTTCCTTCAGCAGCAGGCTTGCTCTATTAATATTGGTTCATTGCACAATGTAGCAGTTTATTTATTTATTTAGATTTATATCGCCGTCAACTCGCCATGGTGACTCAGAGCAGCTTACAATCAGCAAAACAACACAGCACAAGAAAAATTAATACATTTTTCTAAATCAATAATAGATTTCTCTCTCCCCTCCGGCTATTTGTGGGTGTCCAGAGTATCTTGAAAAGTTGTGAGAATCATATAACCATGGTTCAAATGTAGCTCCCCCTGGGCCTCTGCGATGTCATATGGCAGTTGGGATCTTGGTCGCCACCTCCTTCCTGCTCTTGCAGTTGGGTTACCCTGGATTTTAAATCACAACAGGAAATGCCCCTGTGAGGAACAGGTACCCCACTGAAAAAAAAATTACCCCTCTGTAGCATGGAAAAAGATGGCAGAAGTAATGAAAATGCCATGGAGAGAAATGTTCTTACTTTTCCTCTTGCATGATTCGAGTTATGTGGAAGAGTAAAGACCAGATATGAGAGAAGAGGAGACATTTGAAATAATGGGATGCACTTAAAGATGGCTAGACTATTTCTAGACCAGCCTGAGAACTCACATGTGGCAAATACATGGAGACAATAATGGTCAGAGGGCATGAAATGGTCATCTTCACTTTTAATAATGGAAATCCCTTTAGTGATAAAAGGCAGGCATTGAATTTTCATGTTGCTTGGACGTCAGCTCTCCCAGAATTCAGCAGGAATTCTCTCAAACAGAATGGGGGGGGGATAAAGCTCCTACAGGAATTTTCTGGAAAACGTAGCTTGAGAATGAAGGCTCTAGCAGCCATTATCTGTACATAAGGAACAAGAAGGAAGCATCTGAGAGTGGCTAAGGTGCATAGCAGCTGCATGGGATCAGGGACTGATAGATTTCTGAGAGGCAACCTATACTGAGGATAGTGAGAAAAGAGACTACCAGTTCCCTAAAGCCTTACAGTTCCCAAAAAGTTTTATTTTCCCCAACTACTCCCTCTTTCTTCCTCCTCAAAAATAATGAAAGTCCCTTCAAATAAACAGGTGTGTCTTCTTTCTGAAACAGCTCAGGTTTATTAGTTATTTTCATGCTATCACTTTTATAGCAGTGATCCATAGATTATATAGGAAGATAACACAGTTCTTTATTTACCCCTTTCAAAGACAAAAACTGATCTTTGGAAAAACCTCTGCAGTCAGGTATCAGAAGATGCCTGCAACTTTCTTTCAGTTCTACAAATAATAGTTTATTTTTAAGGGTTCTCTCTTGTCAATCATAGCACAAAAAAGTGTTGCAACAGCTATGATGTATAACAATTAACTGAATTCTGAGAGTCATAAAACATTTGTTGTTTTAGCAATGGCAGTAGCAATTACACTTACCATATTTGGTGGCGTATAAGACCCACTCCCTCCCCCTTAAAATACACTGGAAAATGGAGTGTGCCTTGTGCTATATATAGTGGCCTATAGTGGGCTATTTTGGTAATAATGGGGCACATCTTATACTCCGATGCATCTTATATACCAGCAAATATGGTATAAACCACCTCATCGTGCTTCATACATTTTTTGACAGTTCTCAAGGTAATTAGCATTTTGCCCCAACATGCTGGGTCCTTGTTGCATTCTTGAGATTTGACCAGGTTAATCATGAGAACAAATTCTCCGATAGGCTGATCAATAACACAGGTTGTTCATTCCCTATGATGGTGGAAATGTCTGCTCCTGTTCAGATGAACCCAGAATGTTCCTTCCTCTTAGCTATATGCATTCTACTATTGTAAGGATACAGAAATAGGTTGCATTAATCTATCACCAATTGTGTAAATGTCTATTTGAGCAGGCCTAGTGCAGCATAGTGCAGCATAGTGTAACAGTGTGGTGAAGGATGATGGATCATGTCATTGTGTGCCATATGTTGTATGCTTGTGTGAAACTGTTAATAAAGAGAGCTGCTGGGTGAAGGTGATAGGAGGAGGGAGAGGAGTGAAGAGAAGATTCTGAAGTACCCAGGTGGCCCCCCACAAATCTCATGTCTCATTCTGCTGGTCAGAATCACAAGTAGGAGGTCACAACAGGTCCTCATTTTACCGACCATGGAAAGATGGAAGGCTGAGTCAACTTTGATTCATGTCAGGATTGAACTCACAATGTCAGCTGTTTTGACTGCAGTAAAGCAGTTTAATCACTGCACCAGGAGTACATTGTTGATATTTCCAAATGGTTAAAAACCTCAGCAAGAGTTCAAGTCAGAACAAATTATCTACAAACAGGTTTGAGCAGAAATTGGATGTTTTCTGAAGCTCCAGACTGGGACCCAAACTGAATCTTTCAGCTGGCACATATCTTTAGTAAATGTCACTTTCTATATATGTCCAGTTGTTAGCAATTCTTATATATTATTTTTCTTTCAATGTATATTTTTCTCTCTAACTATGTGTCTTTCTTTTATTATTGATGTTGAGATTAGAGGGGAAATAACACACAACAAGCCTTCTGGATTAACTCAATGTTTGTCTAGTCTAGAATCCTGATTAGCAAAATGGTTCTGAATGGGTTTTGTGGGGGTGCTTTTTAAAAATCAATCTTGAATTTTCCCCGCCCCATCTATCATTTTTGAGCATCTTGCCTTATTTTAGAAGAATATTACAGAATCTCATTTTTTCTTGTCTACAAAAAAGAAATGTACAAGATGTTCAACCATCTCTATTTGTAAGTGGATCAAGTCCACTTCATTAGACGTAGGAGTGAAACATCAAGGGGTGAATTTATATACATCAGATGCAGATGCATAGAGTGATTAATCAACATGACCAAAATATCAACATTTTATCCTATATGTTCCTCTGTGGTCTCAATAAATGACATCTTTATTGTTGACTCAAATAATTTAATACTGTAAATTGTATGTGTTGCTGCTTTGATTACTCCCTTTTCAGTGTTTGTGTACAATATGTCATGATTCAGACTGCACCTCTAGGCACAGCTATTATTATCAGACTAAAAATAGCTACTATTTTCCCCTGTAGCAACTTGTATTGCACAGAGATAAAACAGGATTAGAATAAAGCAGAGCCTGATTCTAATCTCCTCCTACTAGTTGAAATTAGGATCACAGCAACAAAAGTGAGTTGCATTGGAGTGTTTTGTTTCTTCGGATCAAGGTTATTTCTGTTCCTATTGTGCCTTCCCAACATCCTCTAAAACCAGGCGTAGGGTGAGGATGTGTTTCCTTACCCTAACGGAATGAGGAGGTAGGGGTAGGTGCAATGTTTCATTGCTGCTTGCTGCATGGCGAGTAGTGGAGGGTTAGGGTGGTAGAGGTGACACCATGGGATGGCACTGTGATACCAATGTACACTCCTGTGAGCTGAGTTGGAAATTATCACAGTGATGTCTCCCCAATTCTACTGGGCCTGGGCAGTAGCTTTCAAGGAATAGCACTGTGCAGGGGCAGGGATTCGTCAATTCAAGCTAGACAGGTGAAGAGGATTTTAGCTGTTCTATGATCAATTGCACACTATCAAGCCCCTCCACAGGACAGTGTTTTAGATTTCAATAAAGTTGTGGCCTAAGTTCACATCACATTTTAACTGTGTCTGCCTGTTTATTTCAGGTATTTGGGAGGAATGCCAAACCTCAATTAGATCTAGTCAATCACAAGACCGTTCAAAAGATACAGTGAATCAGCCCACTTAGTTATCTTTACAGTGCTAGGACTTTTAAAAAAGTAGTTAGTCTTCTTTACAATATTGATTTTAAATAGGTAATGGCCTCCTATTACTCCGAAGTAGCTAAGTTGTTTTTTAGTTATCTGTTGTACAGTCAAACCTCGAGTAACGAGCGTTTCGCTTAGCAACAAACTCACATAACAAGCAAGTTTTTCACTAAGTGGGCTGACTCGCATAATGAATTTTTCGCTATGTGAGTCAGACTTTTCCCTATAGAAAAACTCCAATAACAAGCGTTTCTATGGGGAAAACTCGCATAACGAATTTCCATAGGGAAAAGTCCAACTCGCATAGTGAAAAATTCGTTATGTGAGTCAGACTCGCATAGCGAATTTTTCGCATAGCGAGCAACCTCGCAGAACGAATTAAATTCATTATGCGAGTTATGACTGTAGTTGCCAATGACCAAACTGGCTGACAGGTTTTTGGAAGCTGTCACCTAAAGCTGAACATTTCCTAGAACAGATAAGGCCGGAACCCTCTAACTAAACAAATACAGTAATGTTGAAAGTTATGTTTACTTTGCAACAAGAGTGACATCCCTTATTAAGACACAGTTGTAATAAACTGCATTTTACAACCTTCATTATTGGGGAGGGGAGGGAAAGAGATTACAATAATTCCTGCTAGTTACTTATTTTCAAACTGAAGTCAGAGATATACTGCTTTGTTTTCTAAGGCCTTGGAAGCTGTTTGGGACATGATTGCTAGTCTTTGGTTATATTTTGGGAATGCCTGCTTAGCTATGTTTGTACTTAGACACATATCCTACATTTGAATTACAACCAGAGAAGCTAGAAAGCACATCCTTTGCATATATAGACTCTGCTTCTTAATCTAGTGTGAGCAAGTTTCATCTTGTATACGGAAAATTCTATATTCTATATTGAGAAATTAGAAAGTTAAGCAGGTCCATAGGTTAGAGGTCTCATTGAAGAATTACAATCTTGGGAATCTAGCTAGACAAGAACTTAGAAATGTGTCTTTTTAATATTGTCACCTGAAGAATCCTCAGATGTCATGGCCAGTGTCTTGGCTGGAGATTCTGGGACCAGCAGTTCAGAAAATACTTCTCTAAGGTCTAAGGTAGAGATGTATTGGGAGGTGAGGAATGTGAACTGTACTCCTCTGAAACTCATGAATAAAACACAGGCAGTCTAACCGGCAATTACTCCTTTATGGAGAGTAGAACATGTTTGGTTGGTTATATTTATATGCCACCTTTCTCCCCACAGGGGATCCAAGACTGCTCACAACAATTAAAACTATATCATAATCAACAGTTTTAAAATGCCATGGAAACTACAGTATATATAAGAGTTAATCACACATTGATATTAAAATCATGTTTTAATTTTTTTAAAAAACATTTTGCAATCTGTGTGTTTAATTTAGTGTCCCCAAGACAATTATTGATTAAAAGCCTGCCAAACAAGGAAAATACAGTTGTACTTCGCTTAAAGAGCATAATGCGTTCCACAGGATTGCTTTTAAGCGAGTTTGCTCTTTAAGCGAAACACCATTGTAAGTGTCCAACTTGGGGGAGGGGATTGTGAACCCCGATTTATTTGGTAAGCAAATTTTTGGTTGGTTTTATTTGTTAAGCAAAGAGAACATTCAGAGAAAATTCTGCTCTTTAAGCGAGTTACTCTTTAAGCGAGGCACTCTTTATGTGAGGTTTGAATGCATGTTCTGTTCACATTGTTCCAAGTGCTTTTTCTTTTAACCTGGATTTCTCTTTCTCTCTATTTCAGTACTAGGAAAAAATCCCAAGTGTTGGGATTTTTCTTGAAAACACGTTTGTGTAAAAGAGAAGTTGGCAATAGATTTTGATTGTGGATACCACCAGGAAGAGATATGGTATAATTTGTCGTGGCTCACTAGCACTGTTTCCACTGAGCTTACCCATTTTTGAAGAGCCAAGGAACTGGGGTATGACACTGTTTTTGTTGTTGTTGTTGTTGTTCAGTCGCACAGTCGATTCCGACCCTTTGCGACCCCATGGACCGCTGTCCGCCAGGCACTCCTGTCCTCCACCATCCCCCTCAACTCGCCCAGCTCCGCGCCCATTGCCTCTACAACACCATCCAGCCATCTCATCTTGGGCCGTCCCCTTCTTCTTCTGCCCTCGACCCTTCCAAGCATCAAGGCTTTCTCAAGTGAATCCTCTCTTCTCATTTGATGTCCAAAGTACCTTAGCTTCATCTTTACTATTTGACCCTCCAATGAGCAGTCAGGTTTGATTTCCTCTAAGATTGACCTATTTGTTCTCCTTGCTGTCCAGGGGACTCTCAAAACTCTCCTCCAACACCACATCTCAAAGGCGTCTATTCTTCTGCGGTCAGCTTTCCTAATGGTCCAGCTCTCACAACCATACATTGCCACAGGGAATACCATTGCTTTGACCATACGAATGTAACACTGTTACAGATGATTAAATGTTCAATATATGTATTTCATTTATAAAATGCATATAACTTTTTCTTCATTCATGTTTCTTCTAGGGTCGGGTCATTAAGGCAAGAATGCTATCATTCAGTGTAGTGTGCCATTTGTGAACAATGACAGACATTAAACAAATAAGCATTCCAGTGAAGCTGCAAGAACATAATAAAATACAGTCAAACCTCGCATAAGGAGCGCCTCGCTTAAAGAGTAACTCGCTTAAAGGGCAGAAATTTCTCTGAATGTTCACTTCGCTTAACAAATAAAACCAACCAAAAACTCACTTAACAAATAAATCGGGGTTTGCAATCCCCCCCCCCCAATTGGTCACTTTCAATGGTGTTTCACTTAAAGAGCAAACTCGCTTAAAGAGCAATCCTGTGGAACGCATTATGCTCTTTAAGCAAGGTACAACGTATGTCCACCTCTTACACACATCTGCTTTTTTGGAATTCTCTTTCACAGATATCCACATTAGAGAACATGAAGTTGTGAAGAAAACTCTGAAGTCCAATCACTTGGAAATGATTAGAAAATGGAAGACTTCAGTTTATTCTCTAATATGCCTAAAACACTAACACAGCTACTATCCCAACATGGCTAGGATTTAGAGGCGATAGGAAAACTGCCTACTTTAACATAAATTTACCAAGCAAGAATTGATCACAACCATCTTTCTACTATTCATAATCCATGTTTATGCTTAAAACTCATCCTACATCAAATTAAGCATTTTTACCACAGTTGTGCTCCTAACATTATTTGTCAAGAGTGGTGTACATTTTAGCAATTAGCTAAGTTCTTGTTGTATTGTTAGCTAAGTATTGTTGATGCAGTGGGCACAGAGTTGGGCGGGTTGAGGAGGATGGTGGAGGATAGGGATGCCTGGCTTGTAATGTTTCATGGGGCCGCAAGGGGTTGGAATTGACTATGTACCGTAGCTGAACAACAAGTTCTTCCACCCATACACTATTATTCACGTTGTTGTTGTTGTTGTTTACCTAGACATTGCATCTCTTGAGAAAATGACCTCACTGGTGTTCTGTCTTCCTCTTGCTATTTATCTTCCCCTTTTCCCAATTCTACTGACAAATCTTAGTCCTAATGAATTTCTCATAAGAATCTGTCTTTTCAAATACAGCTCCCCTAGGCATCGTTCTGCTGGTTGATGGAGGGGTAGTTGAGGATGACAGAAATAAATTTGGACTCTACTGCTTCAGTGCCCAAGCCTTTTGTAGAATTCTTCTCTAGGGCTCTCTTAAAAGTTGTCACATGTATCCATGCACCCTCATTATGTGCAGTAATAATATGCAGCAGCTCAGAAATGCTTTAGTACAGTCAAGTTGAGAAAATCAGAAATTATCCTTATTCTCTATACATCACCAAAGGCATTCACTGAAATAAGAAGAAAGGTAAAATTGAATTAATCTGCACTGTGATTAAAATTATCTGTCAAATTGTATCATTGGCTGCAGCAATTTAAATTGGAGGCTTTTTGGGGCGGATGCTTGTCTTCTCTTTCTACTACTTTATAGCAAACTTTCCCCCCCTACTCTATGTAAAGACACAGTCAAACAACATAAATTATAGAAAATAGCAGGTCTGAGGACAAAGCCAAGAAGCTTTATTCTCAGTGTTCTCTTTCTCTCTCTTTTATGTGTTTATGATTGCAAAACATCTGAACAATGATAAAAGCAGAAGCAGGTTCGGTATTTTTTGATAGAAATATGAAAATTGTGGCAACATCAAATGTGGTTGTTAAGAACAAAGCAAATTGTTTAATTTTATTGATTTTTTACCTGAAACATGACAACAATATTTATTATATTAGTTACTTGTCAACAATGTTCATTCAAAAATATCAACAGAATTTTCATATAATAAAACCTCTTACCCAAACAAACCTTTCCCTACTTTCTCTAAGTCAAATGAAGAAAGTAAGCATTATAAAACATGGCATATTCCACACACTCTCATTTATTGCCCACTTCAAATTAAGTCCTCATTATACTAGCCATCAATCCTTCTTTTTCTCCCAGTCAGTATTCCATTCTTCATTATGTCTTAACATTAAATTACACAGTAGGTTAAATAGTGTACAGGATGCCATTGACCTTTTCTTTCTCTGTTACACATGAGTAACTCCAGTCAATGTAAGGATTACAGGAGATTAGACTTTTTTTACCACAGTTGCTTCCCTGTTGTATTTCCCTGGCCCAGAAACAGAAATGTGTTTGTGTGGAGTTGTGTGGAGAATTTTCAAACCTCTGATTCCTGCATATGACAGGATCAGTTTGAATAAAGACTATGTGTTTAAGTATGTAAGATGTGCTATGATCAACCAAACCGAAGGACTACCTTGTCCAATATTGTGTCCAATATTGTGACTCTCTCACTGGTGCCCCTGCTTGATGGCACCAACTACCAGACGTGGTCAACCAAGTGCAGTCTGCTTCTGCGTAAAGAAGGGCTCTGGGACATTGTTGTGAATCCCCAGAAGCTAGAAGCCCTGGATGAAGAGGACACTGACAAACAGGACAGACTTGAGTATGACAATCAAAGGGCTTTGGCAATAATTGGGTTAACTGTAGCAGAGAGTCAGTTAACATATCTGAGAGGGGAGAATTCAGCTGCCGCATGTTGGCAGAGGTTTAAGGAATTGTATGTCAGGGACTCAGTCGGTTCCCAAATATCCCTCACCAGACGCTTGTTTAGATTACGTCTCAAGCCTGGTGGAGATATGGCTCAGCACCTCCATTCCGTTAGTGATTTGCTGCAGCGTCTTGCTGAAACAAACTTGTTCTTTACTGAAGAACAAAAAACATATATTCTCCTTTCGTCTTTGAACGAAAGTTATGATGCATATGTTTCCTCTCTGGACATTTTGCCCAGGCGTGAGTTAAGCTTTTTATCGGTCCAGAACCGCCTCCTAGAACAGGACCGATTAAGGGGTTCTCTGAAGGAGTTCAGAAAACCAGAAGCTCATACTGGTTGTAGTAGAAGCAAATCACCCCCTCCTCCCACTGTGTGTGTAGCAAAGAGATGTTTTAGATGCCGGAAGTCTGGGCATATTGCCAAGTTCTGTAAGGCAAGGTCGAGCCCAGATAAGGACAAGACATGTAGAAAAGCTAATCTCTCTGTAGCCGCTTTTACTTATGTTGAACCTGGCACCTGGTTAATTGATTCTGGTGCATCTTTTTCCATCTGTAAAAATAGGAAATTGTTTACTGAAATGTCCAAAACAAACCAGACTGTCACAAGTCCGTGCAGTGGGTAAAGGCCAGGTAAGATGTGAAGCTTTGGGTGAAGAGCTAGAAATGCTCTATATCCCCGAGATGAAGTCTGTGAGAACCTTACTGAACATGGGTTACTCAGTGACATTCCAGGGGAAGGAATGTGTCCTTAAGGGACGAGATAGGGAGCTAACTGTCCCTATACACAATGATCTGTTTGTGTTAGGCTCCCGTGCACCGTGTGCGAATCTGGCTGATAAAGGTTATAGCAACAAGCTCCCCCATGACAAATGCATACACTTGATGCATAGACGGTTGGGCCATGTTAATTTTCGAGATTTGAGAAGAACCATTGATCTGACTGAGGGCATTGCAGTGAAACCATGCAGCAGATTTCTGAGCTGTAATCCTTGTAACGAGGAGAAGTCTAAGGTCACTCCTGCTAATAGAGTGGGTGGTTTTTCTACTACCCGGCCCTTAGAGGTGGTGTCTGCTGATTTAATAGGTCCCATGAGCTCAAGCCTTGGTGGCTCAAGGTATGCCCTGTGCATTGTAGACCACCACATTAGATATGGGTTTGTGTATTTGCTGAAGTCCAAGGGTGAGATCTGCTCAACTTTAACCAGATAGGTAAGGTTCGCCCAGAACAAGGCAAACACACAGGTTAAGACCCTAATCACTGATGGGACAGTGTTCTCAAACAAAGCCAACACTGATTTCCTGGCTAAGCATGGGATAGTCCACCACAGACCTCAGTCTAACTCAACTGTAGAGTGGAGGGGTCAAGCTCTCCAGGCCATGACTCGATCTATGCTAAGTGATGCAGGTCTCCCTCGCACACTTTGGGCAGAGGCTATGAAGTGTGCGAACCATCTGCTGAATAACGTTTATCACTCTGGGATTGGAGACATCCCTGCAAGCAGGTGGCAAGGAAGGAAGCCAAACTTGGGCTATCTTCGAGTCTTTGGCTCTCCTGCCCTGGTATGCATCCCAGGGCAGCCTCGCCCTCGCAAACTGATCTTCATAGGGTATGAGGCGAACCATAGGGAGTATAGGTTTTGGATGCCAGGATCCAACCAAATTATAAAAAGTAAGAGTGCCAAGTTCCTGGAGCACTCCCGGTGGGAGCATGTGGAAAAAACCCACATTCCTGGACTCCTGTTTAAGGAGGAGGAGGCAGAGAAGCCAGTTTCTCAACCCAGCAGTAGCGAGCTTGTTACCAAAAAGTCCCACTGATGGGGAAGCTGGGGTAAAAGAAGAGATAATAAGTGAGTCAGAGGAGTCTGACATTTCTGGAGAGTCTGGGGGAGATACCACTGATAGAGTCCTGCCATGTAGGTCCAGTCGGACTAGAAGGCGACCTGAGAGATATCAGGCCACTGTGGCGTTAATGGATAAAGCAAACCCAAAAACCTCTCCTGAGGTAACTGCATTGCCAGGTGCAAAGTCGGGTGCACGGCAGGCAGAATTAGACAGGGAGGTACTCCCACCTTGGGACCTGTCTGTGTGTATGCCAGAATCTGAAAGGCATAGGGTGTGTGGGTCTAGGAGACCAAGGTATTTCAAAGGTGCAAGAAAATGTAATAAACTGTTTCCTCCTGATACCAATAGGCATGTGAAGAGTGTAAGCTGATGTTGTAAATACTGAAACTGAGTGTACTGTAAAGAATGCTGTACTGTAACTGTGTCTTTGTATATATTGCTTATGTATTCTATACTGTATAATGTGGCATCCATCTTGTACAATAGGAGGAGCATGTTAGGACCTTTTTCTTTTGTGGGGTATTGTACAAAGATTGCTGCCCAGTGGAATAGTACAGCTTTAAGACCCTGCAAGTGTTCTAAACACAGGTGTACATAATAGAGCCACAGACTGATTGCCCGGCTGTGCATGCCTCTTCCACGTGCTCCTGAAACAGCCCAGCTGTGGCTGATTAGAGAATCTGCCCAGCAACACCAGGGTATAACTGTGGCCCTCTAGGAAGGGTCTACGGAGGAGGTTATCATTTGGAGGAGGCTGTTATACTGAAGAGAAGGACTGAGCTACTGAGAGACTACAGAGAGCGAGACTGCTGAAGGAGGTCGTGCTGTTGATGAGAGTTTCCTTCAACTGAGAAGGAAGAACTGCTGAAGATCACCAGGACTCTGTGCATGCTCTTGGGATTGGAGCCAACAGAGGAATCCAAGCTGTGTACCAACTGTGAGGCTTGGAGAGAGAGAGACTGTTGTATATAGACCTGTGTATGTCTGTCTTCCCCTCACTGTTAAGTAAATTGCACCTTTCACTGAAGGCATATGTGTGTGTGTTGTTGCACCTAAAGGCTTTTGCTGTGTAACAGCTTAAAGTGCTACTCTGCTATTGAGACACGCATATTGCTAGGGGATTCCCTGACACCTGCATATGACAGGATCAGTTTGAATAAAGACTATGTGTTTAAGTATGTAAGATGTGCTATGATCAACCAACAGTACCTGTTCAAGGTGTTCAGAAAAAGTTAATTTGAATGTGCAATTTTCTGTTGTAGTTTCCACAAGATAGCAGACAAACTGGAAAGGAAAAAATCTGCTACTTGTCAAACATCTCAATGCAACTAGGAATGGTAATTTTCAGAATCCCCAATCATGTGGAGGAAGTCCATGCATAGCAGAAATACTTCTACTCAGACCTTCCTTCTCTTGGCATATGAGCACAGAAGAGTAGACGCCTTTGAACTGTGGTGCTGGAGGAGACACTTGAGAATATCCTGGATTGCAAGGAGAACAAATAAGTCAATCCTGAAGGAAATCAACCTTGGCTGCTCATTGGAGGGACAAATACTAAAGATGAAGCTCAAGTACTTTGGCCACCAAATGAGAAGAGAGGATTCACTAGAGGAGACCTTGATACTGGAAAAGATAGAAGGCAAAAGGGGGCAGCAAAGGATGAGGTGGCTAGATGGCATTATCAATACAACAGGCATAGATCTGAATAGGCTAAGAAGGATGGTGGAGGACAGCCTGGTGCACAATGGTCCATGGACTTGCAAAGGGTCAGACTCAACTGTGTGACTAAACAACAAGAACACTCTTCTTGCTCACTCTTTCAAACCAACACTTTTCTGAACTTTGGGGTAGTATTAATAGTCAACCAAATGTCTATAAGAAGACCACAAGAAAGACATTAGTACGATAATGCCTTCTCATTCCTGTTGCCTAGCAACTAGTATTCATAGGCATATTCTCACATTGAAGGGGATATATAGCTTTATATAGTTTAAAGTCTACAAACACATGAATCTGTCATGCTGACCCATCTTCACAGATATTTTATGAAGCACTAAAACATGAGGGCTTTTCAAAACTAATAATTGCAATTGTCTGATCTATACTACACTTAGCATCAGAGTGTATTACTAAGGGAATGTCATTCAATTTGGGCATTCATCCAGGTAACTGTACTTGGGCAAAAAACAGAGTGCTATTCCATTCAGTACCTCAATAGGTTTTCTTTAGAATTTCATAAACCATATATGGCAACTCTGTATTAACCATAAGTATTTCCTGAGCAAACCAAAACCAACATTTCTTTTAAAAATGTCTTTGTTCTGACAAAATACTTGCATTGTTGTTTATCTCCATTTCCAGCTTCTTAAGGCAGGCTGGCTCAGTAAATCTCACAAAACAGAATGTTTTCCTGGATCACATCCCAGAGTACAAAAGACACTAAGGGAACAATGACTGGCACTGTGATGCCCTCCAGAAGCAGCGGCAGTTTTCTTATCAGCAATGCCAGGGCAGAATAGAAGTAGGGATGGGGATCCCTCAAAGAAGCTGTGAGGGAAACACAAGCCACAAACTTTGAACTACTTCTCCATGCGTGTCTTTCTCAACGGGAAAGCACACAAATGCAGTTGAGGATTTTTCATATTTTGAAAGAGTAAATACTACTACCACCACCACCACCACCACCACCACCACCAGCAGCAGCAGCAGCAGCAGCAGCAGCAGCAGCAGCAGCAGCAGCAGCAGCAGCAGCAGCAGCAGCAGCAGCAGCAGCAGCAGCAGCAGCAGCAGCAGCAACAGCAGCAGCAGCAGCAGCAGCAGCAGCAGCAGCAACAGCAACAGCGGCAGCGGCAGCGGCAGCACAGGCATAGTGTTATGTGTTATGTGTTCAGTGGAGCATTAATAAGGAGGTTTCATTGACAATGGATCCTAATTTTAAATTCATTCTGTCACTGTGCTTTGGCACTTTCTATAAAAGCGTTAGTGTTAGGCTTGCCATAAGAGTAGAATGAAACGGGCATGATCAGTGATTTGTCTAGAATTCCCCCAAACAGGGGTGCTAGTGACGTGGGTGAAGGTATGGCCAGTCAACAGTTGTGTGTGTGTGTGTGTGTGTGTGTGTGTGTGTGTGTGTGTGTGTGTGTGTGTGATTACACACTGCAGTTCATACTGTAAGGTCCTATTTACAGTCTCCTGAGCTATGACCATACTTTGCAATTTACATTACATCCAATTGATTGTTTGCAGCATGACCTGCCTTGGGAATGGAGAAGGTTGCTGATGCAAGACACGCCAATGGATTTCCTGATTAATGCCCTTGTCCAGGGATCTCAGAGCCAGCCAGAAGTGCTCTCAGCAGCGGTTTTGGGCTTGGAGCTATGTAGACAAGGCTGTACGTGTAGCAGTGTCTCCTAGTACATGACATGTTTACGTGGCTACATACCCAAATCTGGCTTCTAGGGCTGAAGTATGTCCTAAGATGTTATGGCCAGTGCCTGAAGCAATTGTGAACCAATGCAAAACAAAGGGGTTTTTGAGATTGCTGCCAGGAACCATGCCCAGTCCTGACAAGGCTGAGTATTTCCACATCAATGGCCTGGGGTCTACTCAATTTTCATTATCAAAATGCTAGGCCTTAACAAGTTTAAGCTTTGCAGATTATGGCAGAGACACAGAAATAGTTATATTGTGACCTCTGATCTGGAATACATTCATTGGTGGTTCTTCTGCCATGAAGCTGGTCAGTCATGGATATCAGAATGGGCCACTGATCATTGATAAATTTAAATATAAGTAGATCTCTTCCTTGGAAATGGCAGTTTCTGGCACTCTTTGTGTTTGTTCTCCAAGTCCACTGTTGCCTGAATGTCTTGGTGGATCTGTTCATGGTGCATCTGCCAGGTCTGCGTGGCAGAAAATTGGTCTTGGAGCATGGGAGTAGATGGGCTGGCAAGGTGTGCTTTCGGTTTTTTTATCTACACAGTAAGGCAAGTTGATGTGTCCCCTGATGTTTTGGTATACATCTGGGGAGGAACGATTTGGTGGCATCAAAGGCAAGGCTTTGTATGATAATTTTGTTGGACCTTTATACAGTCAGTGGTGAGCAGCCAGTGTATGATTGGTTTGGATAGTGATAGTGCCCAGTTTAACTGGGGATAAATTGTGTACCTTGATCAACAGAGCAAGCTTGAAATGCCATGAAGTTAACAAAGAATATTTGGTGGTTTTGTGTTCTGTGAGCACCTAACCAAGATCAAGATACAGTATAGGTGTGAATTTACCAACAAGCTGTGGTACAACTAGCTTTGGCAGACTATGCCATTTCTTGAGGAGGGGCCTTCATATCTAATGCGGTGACATGATGGGTGGCATGGAGTATAACTAAGTTAGCCCCTTACTGTGGCAGGTAGTATGGATGTGGATTTAATAATAGTGAGTTCCCACAAAAATTGGGTGGCTAAATTGTCCCCAAAGTCCCAGTCTTGCAGATCTTGAGATTTAAAGGGTGGGGTGGGGGTGGGATACAGGGGTAGCACTCAGTGGCCTTGGACTGTGTGGGCCACAAGAAATGTAGCAGTGTCTGGTTGAAATTTGGGCTGTTTGGAATTGCATTGTAGCTCAACAGTGCCTGAAGGGGCACTGGGAACTTGTCCTAAAGGCAGGGGCATGGGTAGCTTCCGTCCCCTGGGGCTCTGGAGTCAGGCATCCACACTAGGTTGGGCCCCATAAGCAGGAAGGGGTGGTTTAACAAGTTAAATTGTTAATAAAGTAAGGCTTTAGTTGAAATCCCAACAATTGTGTCTGTCTCATTATTTCTGGATGTGGGGAGGCAAAGGAAACTGCAGTTTGCCATTCATTGTCTTCTTTCATATCACACATATTTCTGGGTTGTCATTTCAAATTCTTTGTGACTCCACAAGTTGAAATGTTTTGTATTACTTGAAGACATATATCTGATTCCAGCAGCTATTGATTCAGAAACCAGACAAATAAAAACCCATCTTACCAGTTAGTAACTCTTATTTCAGAAGTATTTTGTATGGTTCACTGAATACCAGCTGTTCTTTAGGCTCACCACTCTATCTTTCTTCTTCTTGTGGAAAATAATCAAGGCAGAAGTGCAGGCCGGCAAACAATCAATAGATATCCAACACAACTCTTTTGTT
The DNA here is from genome assembly GCA_030440675.1 of Furcifer pardalis. Classification (NCBI taxonomy): domain Eukaryota; kingdom Metazoa; phylum Chordata; class Lepidosauria; order Squamata; family Chamaeleonidae; genus Furcifer; species Furcifer pardalis. Next base: position 160,072,572 of record CP126894.1, read on the forward strand.
CCTGCTACCATTAGCTTTCCAGAGAAGTGGTGAAAGGAGACACTTTTGGAGAAGAGTGAGTATTGTACCCTTGTTGTTATCGTCATTGTTGTAACTATTCAAACAGATCCCCAAATACAAAATAGTATGCCATCCATGTCTAATTGCATACATGTAGGGACAGAACCAGTTGCTACATTATTTGTTCTCACTGTCTAGTCAAGATGAGACAACTCAAGCAAAATGCCAAGGCTACATTCAGCCTTGAACAAATCCAAAAGATTTCCTCATCAGGTCACTGTAATTTCCATAGGGTGCCTCTAACATTCTTTATCTCCACAAAAAAAGCACAAGCACACGTAGCAAGCATGTGTTATGGTCCTGTTGGGTCAGTCTTAAAGTGAAGATGATATGAAGCTCCCAAATGGGGCCAAGGATCCTGTGGGCCCTACATTTTTTTTGTAGTTTCCAGGGAAAGTGCTTGGCTGCTTCAAAGGAGTCCGTAGGAGGAAAACAAAATCAATGAAAGATCTTCAAGAGGAAAGCACTTTCTCTGAAAGTGACCTATGAGGCAAATCCTGCAGTTGCATTCCTTCCGTAGCTGGTCAAGTACCTGATGCTAAGTTTTGGGCTTACATCTTACTCTGTGATTGGACTTTATTGGAGAGAACAACTTTTCACATTCCAGCCCTGTCTATTTTGAATCCTTGCCTCGGCTTCAGATTCTTTGCTGTGTATAACTTTTGGACTGCTGGTCTACAGTTTTTAGACTCTCCTTAGTTGCTTTTCTAATACATCTAGACTAGCTTGAGTCTTAATTACTCTTGGACTTTACCTTTGGATCGCCAGTAGACTCTTGAAGTGGTGATTGTGTTAGTCTGTGCAAGCATATCAGAGAGTTAGTCTTTAAGGCGACACAACCTTTTTGTCTTTTTTGTTGTTTTCTTTTATTTACTCTGATACAGTAGACCAGAAGTTCTCAACCTTTTTAAGCCGGAGGCAGGGTCACACTCCCTCAGACAGCTTCAGGGGCCAGATGGCCATTTTGCCCTTCCTCCACCACATGGCACTTCCTGGTGTGGTGTAGGCAGTGGTGCCTTTGTGCATCTAGCCCACGGGCCGCAGGTTGAGAATTCCTGTTGTAGACTCTTGTTTTCTAGACTTCTGTCTTGTCATACCGCTATTCTGAACTTCCCTCACTGAGTAGATTTGTGTCTCAACTGGGAGCATAGCAGCATACAATAGGTGACCAACGAGTAAAAGCAATATGCATTATTTCAAGTAGAAAATCTTGTGTGGAAAAATTTTAAAAAATTATGCACAAGGCATCATTCTAACCAACGCAAGAACTTCACCAAGAGTGTTAGGAAATTCTTTGCCATCATCACATGTGAAGAAGAGTGTATTCCAATTTCTCATCTTTGGCTGCAAAAATGAGACAAGATAGGATATATTTCCCTACCTCCATGTACAATTTACTATACAGTGGGAAAGTTCTTTTAAATAATGCTAAGTTAGACAGTATTTTTGATAGACTCAGTGTGCTGTGAAAGGTACCATAAAACAACAGGCAGAAGATAAGCAACCTGGAGTGAGATAAAGAGAAGTAAGAAAAAGGCTGCATCTCTGTAGAAATAAAGGCTCTCCTTTTATCAAATGGGGCCACTAATTAAATGAGAGAATAAGTTACATTGACTGATTAGCCACAACAGAAACAGATTTGATTTTCTCTCCCTTTGAGTCTAAAGCCAAAGGGACAAAGAGGAGCAATGTTTACAGGCAGGATTGGTTGAGGACATTTTTTCCACCTGAAGAACACCAAGTCCCTCCCTCCTATTCCATAGATGTCGACCAACCATACTTCATTTTACTTCAAGTTTGGAAATAGGACAGCCAGCTCCATTTGTACCAGAAGGTAGGAAGGAATCTGAGGAGGCACAAAAGCAGGGTCTGTGGCACAGAGAGATCTGTCCTTTTATAGCTGTTTCCCATCCCCTGGCATCTTTTGTCTGAGGCAGCCACACCACTGCAGAGTAGGGCTGGCCCTCTTTATGGGTTCAGGGAGGCATGCTCTCTCTGCAAACCCAACTAATACCACATTGTCTGCTGTCATGCAGCAGAATTTTCATCCTACAGAAGTAAAGGGAGAAAGCTGCAATTTAGCATTACCTCCAGGGTAGGAGGGATGCTTCTCTTCCTTTCCAGGTGATTATCACTTGAGGCAGCATTAATCAGCTGGAAAACGAAAGTGCCTATTCCTCATGCACTGCATCTTAAAAACAGTTTAGTGTACCCCTCCCTACTGACACACATTCCCCCCCAAAAGGCATGTAGAAACAAGATGGGACGGCAGCTAGCTCCCATTTATTGCTAGTGTAAAACAACCTAACTGGAACCGGACTTAATCAATACAAATAGATTAGAGAAATTGTTTAAACAAATCTTGCACTGAATAGCATCTACTACCTCCCTTTGCCAGGTTCCTCTCTAGTTCAGAGCGATGTACTTGTGATTTGTCTCCACAAGTACATTTATTATGAGAGGAAATACAAACAAAGAATGCTGTCTCCTACATACACACTAGCTTTGCCTACTCCGGTGGTGGAACACATAACAGAGCTTCTGATCAGGATTTTTAATCTTGGGCAGATACATATGGTGGATTGGAGGGGGGGGAAGGTCTGTTGCATCCCATTGTTCCAGGCCATTCACAGCTTTGTAGATCAAACTCAGCACCTTGAATTTAGTTTTGAAGCAAACTGAAAACCAGTGTAGCTTGAATGATAACCAGTATTATATTGTCTCTATAGCATATCTCATGATGTCTTATCTAGTCAGGATACTGAATCTCTGTATACAAATATCTTTGTCCATGTCTTCTGAGAAGTCTTTTGCAGAGTGTTTCATCATCTTGTGAAGCAGATCTAGAAGATGAGAGCCAATATGAAATCTGCACTGCAACATCATTTATTTAGCTGGTAGAGGAATAACATTACGTATAACCATTACCTTCTATTACTTGCAACCTGCCCTCTTCATGCCAATGAAGGTCAGTTGGGTGGAGAAATACTACACGCACCAGTTTTCTAAGATGGCCCAAGTTATCAGCTGATAGAAACTTCCAAGTTCTATGTTAAATTAATTTACTATGATCAGTAGCATAGCATGGGTTTCAGCCGCCTGGGGCATAAGCCATATTTGCTACCCCCTGGGCGGGGCCTAGGATGCTGGCTCCCGCTCCTGCTAGGGCTTCTGGGAATTATAGTCCAAGAACACCCATATGCCCAAAAAGTGCCACCCAAGGCGGGGTGCCCCCCGTCCCCCTCCACTATATTACTGACTATGATTAGAAAACATACAAAATCAATTTGCTACAATAGTCACTGTTTACACTTGAAAATAAATGATTAATATTATGAAAGTAGCTCAAAATGACACCTTATATTATCCCCCAAAGTAGCAATTCAGATTAAAGTGAAATGTTAATTACTCAAAACTTTGACATCATTGGTATTTAACACTTAAAATAACAATTTTGAAAGCATTGGAGATGTTTATGAATTAGGGACAACAAATAGAATTTTAACAAATTATTTCTGAGTTCTGATAAAAAAATGTTCCTGCCCAGAAGTTATCTTACACTTGTCTGGACAATTCAAATATCTCACCCAGGTCGAATGGGGCTATCTACATGGTCACAGGTAGTAAACCCAAAATCCTTTCAACCCTTTGAGTTGGAAAGCAAACATACCTGGGAGTTCTGTAGGCCACCTTAGCAGTTTTTCCAGAATCTACACATCTTCCAAAAAAGCACACACAAAACCTGTGGGTGTTGAAGCTCACCCAACCCCATTGCTCCTTTGCTATCACTGGTTTTTCTCTGTAGAGGCAGCTGGCACAATTGAAGCCATTTGCTGGCATCTGTTCAGAAACCAAGATGTTTAGCTTGGTAAGATGTCACAATGCATGCTCGACTTTGACCAGAGTGTTGAGGATAATGACTTATCAATTTTACAGAACATTACAAGATTGTTAGGGTTTTTCATCATTCCTGGAAGTTATACAGTGCTTGACACTTCATGTTTGTTAAATTTAACAAATTTAAATTACTTTTAAAAATAGCAGTTCTTCAGATAATAACTTGAGCCAGAACAACCATAATGTGGTCTAGAAATGTTTCAGGTTTCCAATTGATCTGATAAACATTCCTGAACCTACAGCAAACTTAAATGAATGGACAACTTACACATTAACTTTTCCGCCTCCCATATATTTTCAAAAAGCCAATTTATTTATTTCTGATCAATTTGTGTGGAAATTGAAGAAAAAGAAGAAGATGATAATGATGAAGATGATGAAGATGATGATGATGAAGAAAATGATGATGATGATAAAGAAGAAAATGTTGATGATGAAGAAGAAGAAGATGGGGAAACAGTAACACAATTAAACTCAAATGGAGTTGCACAACAGTTAATTTCATTAATGAAAAAAGTGAAGCTTATCCCAACAACCAGAATTTTGCCATTTTACAGGTGATGTAGAAAATGGGTGCATGTGTGTTTGCTTGTTGTCCAATAGACAAGAATGAGACAAGAAAGCATTTATATCACTACCTAGAACCCCCACAGGCAATGCTCAGGGAACCTAAAAGTTGCCATCCAAGAAGTACAACCACTGATACAGATGTTGAGCCAGGCTCTTTCCAGTATATAGTAGGCTGCCTTATACCAGGGCAGATTATTTGCCAGTATCTTTCTAGGTGTTTCATGCCCAGAAAAGTGTTCCTGTCAGCTTTTCTCTTAGACACTTTAATGTAAGATGCCTCTCACATACTGGGACCTTCCACGAGCCAAAGTTAGTCCTCTATCACTGAGATATAACCTATTCCTGTCGACCATAACATGTTGCCCATGAGCTCTTTCTGTATGGCCCTCCAACCTGGTTGTTTACTGCTATCACCTTCAAGGCATTTCCCCTCATGTCTATTATTTATTTATTTTTGTGCTTTATATTGCCACCCAACTCAAAAGACTCTGGGCAGCACACAAAGAATAAAAGCCAGCATCACAGTTAAAAACTCTAAAACGTATAAAAACCCCATTAAAAACAACTATCAAAAAAAACTGAATTGAAACCTTGGAAGGGAATAACATATTAACCCAGTAAAGAAATCTTGTAAATGAGTTAATATGATGCAACACAGATGTTTTTTTCCTCAGTGTAATAATAATTTGCTCAATACCATTACACTTAGAATCTCTGTTATTAATTGCTGTTTCCCCAAATGATTATGTTCAGTCATCAACAAGGTTAACTACTTTTGTTGTAAAGCTATTGCTCTGTCACATTATTGGTGCTTGTGATCCTGCTGTAGAACGGCATTCCTGATTTTTCAGGGGGGGAGGAATGATACTAACATTATCTAAAGATATAACAAACTCCATGCCCCTTTTGCTACACAATAGTGTAATTTATGTTGAAGTGTGTGATCTCAGCTGGGTCCAACTTTCATTACAGAGACTAATTCAGTTCAAAATAGATTTGATTAAAATAAACCGTGGGGCTTATTTCATGTAATGTATGATTTCTGTTCCACAATGTTAGTGGCATTTATGTTGAAATAAAGTCCACTCCCATGCTGTGATTTCAGACAATTATTAAATATAAAATTGCTGATATGCCTTTTGGTGCTGAAAAGTTGCAATTCAACTGAGAAGCCTGTTTGCAACAAGTGAGAAGGTGAGACCTAGATATTTTTAGGTGTTTTCTTCTAGTGCTTAGCTTGGCTGATTAGTTTGAGTCATCTTGAATGCTTTATATTTAATTTGGTGAGTCATTTACTCTGAGTCATCCACACTGCTAAAAAAGAAACCAGTAAAGGTGAGCTGAAAAATATGTTGAACAAAATGATGTGATTTAGTGATAAAAGCACTCAGTTTGGCGTAATTATATGTTTTAATACAACTCAAAATTCCTTCTCTCTTCCAAATCAGCTTCTTTGCCATCTAGGAGAAATCTTTGTCGTGTACATCAAAAGGATATGCAGCCTTCCTGCCTTCTCTTATCCTTCTTATATTCCATATATGTCCTCAGTCCTGAAATTAGGCACAGTTTGGAAGTTGCTGATGGACCTCTTTCCCACTGTCCCTCACTCATTTACATCACTTCTGCCTATTAAATGGAACTGCCACATCCTCCTTCTCTATCCACTTATCGTGCCTGGGGGGAGTCAAAGGCCATATTACTTGAATTTCTAGACTTACAAAAATGTAGGGGCAGACGAAAAGCACTGTTTTATGCAGGCTGTTGAGTCAGAAATTCGTAACTGTCAATGTTGTATCCTTCTGAAAGGCATTTAAAAGGATGAATATTTCAACCCCTGCAGCTGGCATTCCTTCTAAATAAAAAAATAGTAGGAGCAACCAACCATTCTCCTTCAAGATAAGCAAAATTGGTCTTTTCAGCTATCTGATGTCTTTTTGATCTGGATACATAAAGAGATTGCTTGTTTCAACATGGCAGGTAATTTTTTTTTTAAAGAATAACTTCAAAAGTGTCTGCTCCAGCCTTGGCAGAGAAAACAAGAGTAGACTGCCTGCTATATCTCCGCCAAGTTTGCTGTTGATACAAAACCTGATTTCAAACTTATAGTTTTTTGTTTGGGGTGCCCTCATTTTTAGAATTTACTTGTAGAACATTGTTTTGTTTTGCTAGCAAAATCTATCACTTTACTCCCATGCAGTGATATTGAGTGCATGTTGGGGATTTCTTATTAAAAGGTGAGTCAAGTCCAAAATCTGCCCCTCCCTCCTCATCATGACACAATTTATCTCACTCAGATTTGATATATCCTATCAATAAAGTCTTGCAGCCATTGTTTCAGAAGTAAAAAGTGCATTTCTCTACAAACAGCCTGAATGAGCCGTTTTTCTTTTTCCTTTGTTCACCTTTCTCTCCCAGGCTAGACATACATCACTTGCTGAAAAATTGCTTTTACATTCTAGTCAAGATGAATAGTAAATATCTTGCCATCTCACAGATTAAGACGAAAATAAGTCTTTCTTTTTTGTTCTTCTGGGTATGTATAACACAACCCTAGTTCAGAGGTTCTCAACCTATGGCCCACAAACCACATCCAGCTTGCAGTGCCAAATAATCCAGCCCCTGTCCTCACTCCAAGTACTGCCGCCATTGTACGACCATTGTAAACACATTTACAACAGCTGCAGACTCATTTTACAGCTGTTGTAAACTTCTTATGACAGCTGTAAATGAGTCCATGGCCGATTCTGGCAGTGGCTGGTGCACCAGTCCGCCCTTCCAACTGTTTGAGGTAGCATGACCCAGCCCCCGACTTGAAAAGGTTGAGAACCCCTGCCCTAGTTCATACTTTTGCTACAGTGGCATAAAATGCTTGAACACTGGAGGAACAAAGTACTACTGACACACTTGTATATTTCAATGAATGTGTGAATCAGGTGATCTATCAAGCTAGGTTTGTTCTCAGTTATTTATCTCAGCTAAGAATTTCTTCTGTATTCATGTCTTACTGATTTTCCCAGGGCCCGACTTCCTACATCTGAATAGAGAATGTAAGGCATAATCAGAGCATTTTATCATGACTTGTAGAAAGGAAATGACCTTCAGACTATGCATATTAACTCAATCACATAGATCTATGTATGCATGGGCAACAACTAAGAATTATTTGAAACTCATTGAGATTCAATCTATCATATTTATCATTTCCATTGTTAGTCCCCTGCCTGACTGCATTCCCTATGGTACTTCTTCTATCTCCTTCAGCCTCTGTTCCTGATGATTTATCTCTGTTTTGTTGTTTTATCTTTGTTACTGTCAATCAGTCAGACAATAATGTACATAGAGGCATTAAAGAACCTCAGAGTTATAAGGGGCATCTGTTGGGCTGATAAGTATAGAAGGAGAGGTTTATATCTTTCTGTAATAATTTACAGGATTACTGACAACGTAATTCAGAATGTCTTCCTGGACCTGAGACTTTGAGAGTAACAATTAAGCATCGCCTGATGCTTAGGAGCATCAGGCGATGCTGCTAAGGAACTCCTGGATAAAGGTGCTGAAGCTGAACATAGATAGATAGGACACATGAAAGGAAAAGTCTAATTGTTTAAGAATGTTGCATATTTGGGACGGACCAGGAATTATGAGGGCAGTAGCTCTGTTTTGATTTTTCATAATTGTCTTTATAATACCTTTCTGATTACTTTAAAGCACATTGTGCATGGTCTGTAAATATTGCATCATGGACCATGTTGGGTGGAAGATGATGGGAATTGTAGTCCAATTTTTCCCAATTTATTGTAGACCAAAATTCTCATCTGAACTCCAGTAATTATCTTCTTTTGAATTCCCCTGTCATGACAGAAGAGGGGATCATACAAATCTTCTCACCCATAAAGTCTGTGAATAATGAATGTGCTGGTAGGTTTCGTCTTGACACTCCCATTTTATAGATGAAGCCCCAGGTTTTAGAACAGGGGTGCCCAAACTTTTTGTGCCAGGAGCCTGGCTACACCCCCAGAACAGCTGAGCGGGCTTGACCACACATCCCGGAAGTGTGCATGTTTGTGCATGCGTGTCCAGAAACACTTCTGTGAGCGGCATGGGCATGTTTGTGCATGCACAAATGTGCCTGCACCACTCCTGGAAGTGGTTCCAGATGGCCCTGCACATGCGCAAACACTTCTGCACCATTCCCAGAAGTGGCACAGGCAGAGGCATCTCCATCCACTTATGGGAGTGGCATGGACATGTTTATGCATGCACAGGGGGATCTGGAACCACTTTTGGGACTGGTTCCGGACATGTATGCACATTGGTGGGCATATCCCCATCCACTTCAGGGAGTGGTGAGTGTGTCATGGGCCTGATGAACTGGCATCATGGGCCAGATTCGGCCTGTTGGCCGGAGCTTGGCAATCCCTGTTTTAGAGCTAAAAGGATATTAGTTTACAACACAAGATAGCAACTATATGGACTTGCTAGTTAAGGCTTGTGGACACAGCTCATATATGAGGTATTACTGTCACTGCTATTGTGAAATTACCATTAAATGGCTGAGTAGTTTGCTACTCAGTAATCAATTTAAAGCTCTGAATTTTGAAAACCCAGATGCTATGGATTCTCTAGTTGTTGAAAATCAAAAGACCCTTCCATCCCAGAGACCCAGCTGATGGGGTTCGTGGAAGTTGCCTCCACAAAAACCTGAATTAACAGTCGGGTGTATCCCGGGCAATGTTGAGGAAAACCTGAATGTCTCAATCTTTCACCACTGAAGCACTATACAGTGCATATATATTTGGCATAATGATTCACTCAAAATGGCATTTTTCAATGCTGGTTCTAGTACTAATCTCTATTAATATTGAAAGTATCTCAGCAGAACAGGAAGCACTATAGCCTGACATTTCTGTGCAAAATAATTGTGATATACTTCTTGTTCAGCAAACCCACAGAGGTTTCCTGAACAATCCACAACCAATGGTAAATTAAATGAAACTTATTTTAGAAAGACCAAATGAACAATACAGGAGTACATTTTTTTACTAAATTGAACATAAATATATTGTCTACAGATATGACCAATGTAGACAATATCAAAATTCTGAAAATTGAAGTTCAATCTTGCACAATCACATCTGTTTATAAGCCACCAAACAAGAAATACATTTTTTCATAATCTTGTCACTTCCATTCTCAAACAACAAAATAGTCCATAGTACGTCTTGGGGAATGTAGAGAAACAGACATAAATGGAGGGAAGCTAGAAGATTGGGCCAAATGTACAGGTTTAAAGTTAATATATGATCCGAAGCTGCCAACACCCTTTTATAGTGGTCAGTAGTGGTGAGGAAATAATCTTGACAATATTTTGTCAGTGATCATATTGCTTGCCAAACCAAGAAGAATGTTGTGGAACCATTCCCAAGAACACAACATCAAGCTGTTATATTTACTATAGGAGCAGCTCTCAAGCCAGAGACAGTTGCATTTAAAAGAAGATTCAAGTTTATCAGAGCTCAATGAGATCTGGATTAAGAAAACGTCAAAAGTCATCCATCACCCAGAAGATTATGGAGATTTTGATGAACTGGTGAAGATCATTTAAAGGTAAAGGTAAAAGTTTCCCTTGCTCGAAAGGGGTCAGTGCTCATCTCTGTTTCTAAGCTGAAGAGCCAGCGGCGACTGCTTCTGCAGACGTTTCCATGGTCATGTGGCAGGCATGACTAGACACCGGAGCACATGGAACACTGTTACCTTCCCACTGAAGTGGTCCCTATTTATCTACTTGCAATTTCTTGCTTTCAAACTGCTAGGTTGACAGGAGCTGGGACAGAGACGGGAGCTAATTCCATCCTGCAGTACTCAGGAATTGAACTGCTGACCTTCCGCCTCCCAGTCAGCGTCTTAGTGACTTGAGCCACTGCATTTAGCTTCCTAAAAAAATTGGCATCAATTCCATCTACAGCTTTGGCTCTTTGAACAGAACCATGGAAAGGAATAACACCCAAAGAGTTATGGTGACAAAGGAGAAACCAGCAGCACATTGCCAATATGAGACATGGAATATGTTGAATAGGCTGAAAACTGGGGTGACATGATGCAAAACAATCATAAAAAGTCAGGGCTATATTTATGATGGTGAACAATGTGAATGTGGTGAGAAACAAGATTTTGAAAGTCTGCTAATCTGCAGCAACTTGCCTGAATGACATGATATTGAATATTTGTTTGAAGCAAATGCCAGGACTATTCAAACTGCTGAATATTGGAAAAGTAGAGTGTAAATATGTAGTTCATGTGTGCATACATTTTTAGTTGATTAATGCTTTTTATTCTGTTGGTTTTAAATTTTAGTGCTTCCAACTCAGATAAATAAATAAATAAAATCCAGGTGCTTTTAGATACACCTGCAGTTGATCTAATTAGCTGAAATATTGGACCTTATTTTGGCGAGAGGAAATGCTGCTGATGTGGCCCAATATTGGGTGGATGTCATCAAGCCCTTTTAATTCCTTTTTGTTTTATATATGTAAATTTTAGCTTTGTATGTTATTACATGCTGGTGGTGCCTCTGACATGAATAAAGAAAGATTGGATTAACAATGTGTTCTTACTGTGAGAAAGGTCAATCTGACACTTTCTTGTTTGAAGGATTTAAGAAGGGAAACTAGAGTATAACTAAATGCCTGGTAAAATCTGGATTGAATGCAAAGCAATGTTTGTTGTTTCACATATCCAAGCAACATTGCAGCTTAAAATGGGATGGTGGGTGGACATTGGACCACAAAGTGGAGTCAGTCTCAGTATCTTCCTTGCTATCCCAGGGTTGAGCAACACTAGATGAGTAACGCTTATACCAGCCATTGGGTCAGAGAGTACAGAAAGATAGAAGGATGAAAGGAATGGGAATATTCCCATGAATAGAACTGCTCTGTGCTGCTAGGACAATAAAAGATAAAATGACCAGTGGGCAGGGAAAATCTGAAAAAAAGACAGAGAGAAAGAACTGAATAGAAACAATTGGAAGGATAAATATAGAGATGGGGAGTTAGACTAAGACAGAGGAAGAGGAGAGGAGAGCTAAGGAATGGACATAGTACATGGGAAACTATTGTATTTGTAGTCAATAAAAGCAAAAAATGCCATACCTATTATTCATAACTAGAATTGACACATTGATTCAATGGAACTTATATTAGAGATTCTTGTTCTTGTTCTGTTGTATCCAAATCCGAATATTGGCAATCATCCTGGCGATCAGCCATGAAGCTTATCTTGAGAATACAATGCAGTGGCATTTCATCTGCCTTCCAAATTGCAGCATGACACCCATAGTACCACTGATCCATTTCTATGAGTCACTTTCTGGTCCTGAGCCCTTTTGGCACACAAAATCCTCATCGGCCCCAGGCCAGTATTGATGAAGCTGCTGCCCTCTGTCGGACTCCAGGCGTCTCAGTAAGCCCCCCCCCCTCATGCTCCTGAGCATGTGCTCATCTCTGGAACATATTTAACCCTTACCTTCCAACTTTGAGAGACCTGGGCCGCGTTTAACAGGAACTTAGTGAGCTCTAACAGCAGAGCAGAACAAGGGAGGCTTCTTCTTCTGGTAGCATGCAGCCAAATTGCCTTGTGTGTGTGTGTGATAAGAAAAACAACAATCTTCAGAGAGAAACAGCTGTTTTATTCTTCAGGTTCATGTAGCAAAGTCCATGGAAAAGCGTAAATTGAAAGGTCATAAACATAAACATAAACATAAACATAAACATAAACATAAGATCAGTCCAGTTAACAGTCCAGGATCTTTTAGGTAATCATAGTAAAAAAAAAAGAAGAGTAATCTCATACCAGCAAACAGAGTTACAGTCCAGGGTCTTAAGCCATTGAGATCCAGAAACGTACTAACTCACTTCTCTGCAAACATGGAGAATCTGCAGTCAGGTGGGTTACTCTTAGCCAATCAGGTAACAGAGAAAACTTTCTCAAAACAATAGTTGTTTACAATCATGTGAAGACATAACACTCAGCTCTGCTAGCTAGAAAGATAACACGGGAACACTGGCTGAAACATGGTTGAAAAACATGCTGTCCAAGAGACAGAGAGAAGACAAAGGATTTCTATGAGGCCAATAATGAGGCCTAGCTGAAAAATAGCAATTTCAAGCCTTGGGAGACATTAGGAAATAGGTCTTTTTCCTGACACCCTCCATCAAGATGGATTCAAGTGCAATTTAATCCAGTTGGAGACCATCATCCTTCCCTATAGATTTCAGCATCCAAAGCCGTTAGTCTGTCAGGTGGTCAAGTTAGTAAACTGCTGCCTGACAATCGGCATTGAGTCTCTGGCAGTATGATCTACTCTAATAACCATAGCAGGGTAACCTGGCTAGACATATTAGGGATTGTCTAGTAAATTTCATTAATTGAATAGATCTACTCTAGTTGGAACTAACAACTACATGGAACTCCAGAACTGTAATTCATCAATTACAAGTAAAATTTCAAACTCTAATTCAACCTGCTGTTGTCTTTTGTGCAAGAATGACCTTTCAATACAGAGTAATGCTTCAAAATCATGCTTTTATCTTGTTTACTTATGCAAAATTCTCCTTTAAAAGATAAGTGGATTTGTTGTAACTGGGGGCAAAATAACATTCTGTTGCTTCCACTCTTGGCCATTATATTGCTCTCCTCATTTGCTTTGAAAGTATCTTCCTTGTGTTATAACCTTGTGTCACTGCAATATAGCCAAAGATAAAACTCATTTAAAATAAAAACCCAGCCTTGGGAATATATCTATATATTATGATGACAGACTTGAAGATATTTTAGGCAGTGCTATGTTAAGACATGATAGTCTGCAATCATTGATATGCTCCTGCATTTAAATGTGACATTAAGAGTGGAAATGCAGCAATCTGGAAGCAGAGGTGTTAAGATGGATATATTCCCCAAAGACTATAATTGAGAAAAGAAAATGAGATTACCTAAACTGTAAATGCTGCACTTTATTTCAGCGTGGTTACACTAATTCATGGCAGCTAAGTGCTGGCTTTGAAATATAATGCATGCTTTGTCTTTTGGTTTCTAAAATTATTATTTTCCTGGCCTCCATTTGTTTGTTTAATGAAGATTGTAAATGTCAGGATTCTGAAATTCCTAAATTAAAATAGCCTAAAATCTGTAACATAAACTCTGAAATTGGGAATAAATTGTGCAATTTAGAAGTTTGCAAAAATACACTTTATTTGCAGACAGTGCTGGTTGCGCAATGTGGAATGGGCGGGGCAAGAAGCAATAATGTAGCTGACCTTTTATCCTGTTTGTGGTGAGTGAAATTTGAAATATTTGGGTTACAGATGCAGTAGGCTCCATAGGGCCGGGCCGGACACATAGAAGGCCCTCCGATGGCACGGCCAGAGAGCCTCTCCGGTCCACTCTGGTGGGATGGACAGATGTTCTTGGGGTGACACTGTCTCTTAAGTATCCTGGCCCACTACCATTTAGGGCTTTAAAAGTAATTAGCAAAAACTGTGTTATCTATCTATCTATCTATCTATCTATCTATCTATCTATCTATCTATCTATCTATCTATCTATCTATCTATCTTCTGAATCATGAGGGCAAGAAATTTGTTTGACATTTTTCCATATAATGTCCAAAGACAGCATAACTGGTTGGGCCATCAAAAACGAACCATGCCCAAGCTATCTTCCATTCTAAAATATATCGGAGACTGTCGCCACTATAAACTCAAAATTAAGGTGCCTATGTTATAGTTCAAGTAAAGTCTCCTTACTTAACTCACACTTATATCCCTTAACTGCCTGGAATTCAATTTACTTCAGTTTTTGCTGCCATCTTTTATGTTCAAAACAGTCCTGAACAACTGTCTCCTTCCTCACAAGTAGATCTTAAGTGAGATGGGGACCCTGGTAAGGGCTGAAAAAAATATTTTTAGAGTATGACATATGAAAAATAAATGTCTGCTCTACACTTGTATAGAATAATTGAGCAAGAGGTGGGAGTGATTTCTACCACATGTCTACTTATCCTCTGGTTACGTAGTTGATAGTGCAACCAAGGGTTGTGCTATTTATCTTGCACCCCTGGCATTTTGTAGCCTCTATGTCAGGCATTCACAACCTATGGCCCGTGTGCCAGACCTGGCCCCTGATGCCAATTCATCCAGCCTGCACCACCCTCACCATTCCCGGAAGCAGAAATAAACCACACTTGTGCATGCGCAGAATGCTGCCATAAATGTGTTCTGCACATGCTCAAAGCACGTTTTACTCCCCCTTCCAGTTGTAGGAACCATTTGACCAGCCCAGTGGTGGGCATCAACAGGTTTGCACCAGTTCTCCAGAACCGGTAGCAGAAATTCTGTCTGGCCCTGCCCATCTAAATTTTGAAACAAAGTAATCCTAATTCAGGTGCAACGCAGGGCTTTTCCCCTGGCCATGCCAACAGTGTGCTAGTAAAAAGTTTTGGAGCCCATGACTGGACCCGCCTGATCAGCTGTCAGGGGGGCGTGGTCAGGCCTGTGACCTGGAAATGTTGAGAACCCCTGCTCTATGTTTTCATTTATGTTTAATCCAAAAGGCCTATTTTTAGGTGCAACCTGATCCAGAATTTGGGCCCCTACTATTTCCAGTTAAATATTTTGTGTCTGTTAAAGTTCTGTGTACACCATGTTAAAATTTTGTATTGCTATTTTGTATTGAGTAATTGATGGTACTATGTCAAACTTACCATAACACACATGAGTTAACAGTGAAATAATTATTCAAAGGATAACCTTTTCTTTTTAGCAACACTTTATCCACTGGGGAACTTCTTCTGTGTCTAGGCCAAACATGAAACTGCCAAAATGAAGTCACCTTTTGGTGAGTTCATTCTACAGTTTCTTATGCCTGACCTAGTGTGAGAAGGATTAGCTGGCAACACAAGGTAGTCATTACCGATTGTGGTCAAAAAATACCACAATCTTCGAGGAGGCTATTGCTAGGGCTTCTGGGAATTGTAGTTCAAGAACACACATAGCACAAACAGCGCCGCCCAGGGCCACCCGTCCCCTAGCGATACCACTGAGTTACGTGGTGGTGCGGAGTCTGATTTCTACCATTTTATTTTATTTCTTACTTTGCTTTGGGGTTTTCCCTTCTATCTGATGTAGAGGTAGAAATACTTTTGGAAGATTCCTGCAGGATAAATGGTGTTTTGAAGTGAGAAGTGAGAAGGAAGTCTTTCTTTCCAGGAGAAAGGGATGGTGCGACTGTATAAAGATCTAATTGGCTTTGGGTTCAAATACAGTCAAACCTTGCATAAAGAGTGTCTCGCTTAAAGAGTAACTCGCTTAAAAAGCAGGATTTTCTCTGAATGTTTGCTTCACTTAACAAATAAAACCAACCAAAAACTCGCTTAACAAATAAATCTGGGTTCGCAATCCCCTCCACCAGAAGTCACAATTGGTCACTTACAATGGTGTTTCGCTTAAAGAGCAAACTCGCTTAAAGATGAGGACCTTGCCGCCCCTCCCCCTGTGCCTATACCAACTGCCAGGGGAAGGAGAAGCCAGGGCAGGATGAGGACCTTGCCGCCCTGTGCCCACCCCAACATATTGCATTGTACTGTATTGTAATGTAATGTATTGTCTGTAAGCCGCCCTGAGTCGCCACGGCGAGTGGGCGGCAATATAAATTTGAACTAATAAATAAATAATAAAGAGCAATTCTGTGGAATGCATTATGCCCTTTAAGCGAGGTACAACTGTGACTCCAAGAAATTTCACATTCCGTACCATCCTACTTGTGCCTGAAGATCCTCAGGGGAGGCTTCTCCCATGGGGTCTTTCACTCATCATACAATCACAAAGCAAGAAACTCAGTGCTATGGCATCTTGTACATGGGATACCTACCCATGTGACTCACCATCCACATTGGTGGCCCTCTCTCCATACTGTCAAATTGTATTTTGAACTATTGCAGAGCAATCCGGAACTGATTTGTGGGCTTATGAGAGTGCAGGAAGGGATGAGAAATGGGAAATTTGATTAAGCAATGCTAAATGTAGTTCCCTCCCCTGGGTTGTCGTGTTATTGGTTAGCAAATATTATTTGTCATTTTTCTTTTTGTGAGTTTTTTCTTTAATCATACCAGGATTACATAAATCATTCCTGTAAATAAACATAATAGGTATTTTTCTGTCCCTAATCTTCCACTAGAAAAAAGAACAAAGAAAACAAATTTTGGAACAAAATAATTTGTTATTCATTTTAAATGACTCTTTTAATAATGAGAAGAATAGATCTCAGGGTTTCTGAAAGGACAAGGGAAAAGGCAGTTTTAATTTAAAATTGCACAGAATTACAAAGATCAAACCCATTTGGTATCAGATTATTAGCAGGTTTATAACTTGCCATAAGGTCACCTTGGAATAAGTGGCCATTCCAACGGCAAGTAGCACTTGAGATAATATAACTGCCTCATACAAGTATAATGTCATTAATCCAAGAATTTGATTAACTGGCCATATGTCAAAAGGGGGTGGGAGTGGAATGAGAGAAAGAGATAGACTAAACTGTGCTTAAGTATATAAACCAGAAAATGTACTCATTAGACCCATTTTTATCATTATTAGGAAATGGTTTATGGAGCTTGCCAACTGATTGAGAGAGAGAGAGAGAAAGGTAGGGATTGAGGGAGGGAAGGAGACAGGCATAAGATACATCTGGTTGGACCCAAACCAGCAATCAAAGGATGACACTTGCAGAAAGGGAATCCCCAGTCTTGTGCTATCCACTGTCGTCGACTTCGTCATCGTTGTCATGTCCCATCAGGTTGCTCCTGAATTTTAGAAAACCTGTGAAGACGTTACCTCCAAGGACCCCTATTGTCAGTGGCCCTGCTCAGCTCTTGCAAACTTAAGGCTGTAGTTTCCATTACATCCTTGTAATGACTTCTTCAGGAGACCCTAAAAATGTAGGTAGGGTTGAGATTGCAACATAGATAGGGTTCAGGAAAAAAATGAACCAAGGAACCTTGAACAAGACCTACATGACTTTTTGATTGCTTCTCCTTTTGATTCTGCTACAGCAGCCACCCCAATTGAGCTGTTTCCAGTGCAAGAATGGTGTTATTATACAGATGGTGCTGGACTTAAAGGTAGCTTAGTGAAGTTTGGAGCTTCCAGTGGCTTTTCTGCTCTTATCAGAAAAAGAGGATTCTGTTATTGTGAATAGGTCTTAGGGCACCAGCTAGATTTTCAGGGAACTGGTGTCCTTCTGAAGTGCCTTCAGGTGGGAGATATACCTCAGAAGCAGCTGAGCTTGAAAAGGATCTTGCTCTTCAGTGAAGAACTTGTGTTTCAAAATAACCCCTCTCTGGTCCATTAGTCTTTGCTCACCAATGTCCAAATCTGGGTGATTTTATTTCCATATTTGGTACATACATTTTTGAAATCCACGTTTTGATGGCTCAGACTGGTAATTGTTATTTAGTCACACAGTTGAGTCCAATCCTTTGAGGCCCCATGGACCACAGCACGCCAGGCTGATAATAGGCTTCTATAATTAGTTTTCTTCCCTCATCCAGATTCATCAGGGTTTTTTTAAATTGTCTTTCAGTTGATCCTCAACTCAGTGCCCTGCTTGCCTAGCAGAGAGAGTTGAGTCCTGTAGTCCAGTTTTCAATGGTTGACCAGGAGCCTTAGCATCCATCACAGTCTTTGTTAATCTGGGTGACAGCCAGCACAGAATTAGAATTATGTTTGCTCACCATAATGTGGAACAGATGTAGTCTGGTTCTTGCGAACTCGCAAGCCCCTCCACCACGTCAACAAACTGTTCCATGGAGGGGGTTGTTGTTGCTGCTACTGCTTTAGCTCTTTCCCTATTCTTTACACATTCCTGTTCTAAAGCCCTGATCTGATCCTCTGACCTTTTTATATGTACTTCTTTTTTTTTGTTTTTTTATGACATATAATTCTTTAAAACATATTTTTTACCACTGCTTCCATTGTATCCCATATTAAACACTCTTTAGTACCCAATTCTTTTGCCATGTTTCCCATAATTTCCCAATGATATATTTATTTCAAAAAATATTAGTATCTATGGTATTGTAGACACAATGGGCACAAAGCAGAACAAGTTGAGGAGGATAGTGGAGGACAGAAGTGCCAGGAGGACAGTGTTCCATGGGGTCACAAAGGGTCAGAATTGACTGTGCGACTGAACAACAAATCTATCTTTTAGCCTCTTTATAATCATATTTTACTTTAAATTTTATATCAATCTTTTTTTTTTGTTCAGTCGCACAGTTGATTCTGACCCTTTGTGACCCTATGGACCATTGTCTTCCAGGCACCTCTGTCCTCCACCATCCTCCTCACCCCACCCAGCTCTGTGCCCACTGCATCCACAGTACCATCTAGCCATCTCATTCTTGGCCACCCCCTTCTTCTTTTGCCATCCAACTTTCCAAGCATCTATGCCTTCTCAAGTGAATCCTCTCTTCTAATTTGATGTCCAAAGCTACATGATCATTACATGACCATTACATGATCAGTTATTCTAATAATACCAATAACTGTACTAAACATTCTGGACAACAAGGTACTTGATACAAATATATGATCTATGCTAGAATAAGTTTTAAATACTTCTAAGGGACTCATGACAATATACTGAGTGATGCAAAAATTAGCTTTAACTATTATTACTTGCTTATAACTAATGATTCTATTTCATTGATTTTATTGAATGCTCCTTCAATTAGAATCAGGTGCAAGTATCCTATTGTGAAGACCATTTAACATTGTCTCACTCTTATAATTGTCTCATGATTGATTGCTCAAAGATACACACACACACACACACACACACACACACACACACACACACACACACACACACCAAAACAATGTGCTGATTGGTTAGGAATTTTTACCTGCAATTTGATGATTGATAGATTTAGTTATTGCATACATTTTGCTAACTAAAAATTATAAAAAGTGAATTGAAAATACTGTATGACTCTCCATGTTCACTGAGATATACCATAACCACAGTAATTAAATCAGTGGTGGGCAGCCAAAAATTTTACTGCCACACTGTGGGCAGAGCCAACATAGTGGGTGGAGCCAATGTCATGACATCATGGGTGAAGCCAACATCATGACATCATGGGCAGAGCCAATGATGTGGGCAGAGCCAATGTAAAAAACCCCATAAAAATAAGTACACATAAAAATACAAATTAAATAGACATAAAATACACATAAAAACACATAAAAATACACATTAAAATAAATACATGTTAAATAGACATAAAAACACATAAAATACAAATTAAATACACATAAAACTCATAAAATATACATTAAAAATAAATGCACATTAAATAGACATAAAAACACATAAAATACAAATTAAATACATATAAAACACATAAAAATACACATTAAAAATAAATACACATTAAAATACACCCATCCACCCCACACCCAAAGGTGAGTCACTTACCATGGGGAGCAGGCTGTAGGGAGCTTCAGGTTAGCAGCTTCTCTTCCTCCTCCCAGCTTGCAAGGACAGCAAGGAGGCCGTGAATGCGTGCCAAGTGCTTGGCATGCATCTGCAGTGGGGGAACCAGTGAAAAGGTAAGTCTCCAAGGTGGTTCCTCCCAAAAGCCACTACCAGTTCTCCGGGATACTGGGAAAAGTTACTACCGTTTTTGGCAAACTGGTGCGAACCTGTTGCTGCCCATCACTAAATTAAACTTCTTATCTGTTTACTTTACTCATGGCTGGCCTCCTTCTTCTCCAAGAGAATGAACCTCTGGAAGAATCATGCACGCATAACACTGAGGACTGTCCCGTTTTGTCTTGACAACAACTCTGCAAAGAAAAGTCAAGATACACTGATTTTGACATACATATGCCAGGCACTACAGGCCTTGGAATTCAGGTCACCCAGAAGCAATTTGACCACTGTAGCCATTTAATGATACTTCTTTATCCCAATGATGTCAATGACTCCCTTTCTCTGGTCTGATACTTAAAAACCAAGTCCTTTTTTTTAAAAAAAATCCACACAATGCAGAATAATTTGCTGTACTAACATTTTATGGAGAGAAAAAAAAATTCACAATGTGCATGTAAGGAATGTTTCTCCTTAAATGACATTACATCAGGAAAGGTCAGTAAGCTTGCATTAATATGCATTTAGACTGTGAGTGTGTGAGAGAGAAAGAGAATTCTACTCATTAATTAACACCCAAAGGAGAACTTTTAAGCTTCCTAAAGATTAACCTAACCTGCTATCTTGTCATAAATGGGCCAAGTTTCAGCAAATGTGTGTGTGTGTGTGTGTGTGTGTGTGTGTGTGTTCCCTCCAATGTAGCAGAACATCAATAAGAATACTCTTTTATTAACAAATAAAAATGTAGAGAAGAAATAGAAATTTAAATTCCTATGTACTTTCTAAAAGGGAACGTATACCACTGAAGACTTTTCATAACAGTTGGTTTAAAATGAAGTGTGTGTTTTAAGTGTACATATAATATATCAAAATGTATTTTCTAATGTTAGAATTTTTTTTGATGCATAGATTAGAAATATGTTTTCTAAAATTAGTTTATTTGTATTACTAAAGAGTCTGAAAAGTAATCAGTTAAAAAGGAACCAGTTGAAAATGCTGTTATCTTCACTGGCATGTACGACCGTGGTAATCAAACTTCTCATCTGTTTACTTCACTCACAGCTTTCGTTATGAGTATGAGCAATAAAAGTCAAAACAAGAGTAAAATTATACTATTATTTCTGTAATACAAGATCAAAGTAACTTCTTTACAGACTCTCTAACTTTCTGAGATATGCACTCTAGGCTACTAAGTCAATATTTCCCAATAAACTCTAGCACAGACAACCTCTCCTGGTTGGTTCCAAAAGTGACTTATTTCTCTTTGTCTGATTCTCAACTCTTACTTTTGTTCTCCCAAGTAACTCCCAGACTAGACTCTTTCCCCACTATACTGTCGACCACAGTATCCTTCTGGAATGGCTCCGAGGATTGGGGATCCAGGGCACAGTGTGATCCTGGTTTTCTTCACTTTTGAAGGGTTGTACCCAATTGGTGTAGTTGGAGAGTGAGAGGTCTAGACCTAGGTTGCTACAATATGGGGTGCCTCAGGGCTCGGGACTCTCGCCTCTCCTAACTAATCTCTACATGAAGCCTCTGGGAGAGATCATTTGTTCCTACGGAGTGAGGTATCATCTATATGCAGGTTATACTCAGCTATACATCTCAGCCCATGGTGATCCAAGTGATGCAGTTGAAGTCCTATCTAGGTGTCTGGAGGTTGTAAGTAAGGGTCTGGATGATTTTACATGGTCATTCTGGCTAATTTCCACATCAGGCTGACAATGGTACTGTAGATGTATAACATTTCACATTTATTTTTGTGTTTATCTTTCCATGATATGCACATATTTCTTTGAAATTTGCAAGCTAAAAATTGCACCAGACAATTCTGAGAAGGGTAAAGTCTAAAGGAAAAATCAGTTCTGAGCTATGTATTAATCCACAAAATGCAGATTAGATTAATTGGTTTTGAAATGAAGAATTGTGTGACTTCAAAGATCCATTAATTATCATTACTAAAATTATACCTCATTGTTGAAGATAATATTTTGGTATAGAAGGCAATTGACATTAATGTTAGGTCCTTCTCTTAATATGTACCCATGCCTAACCAATTTCTTGTCATTTTCCTTTAAAAAGAGAGAGATTGTAGTATCATTTCTAATAAGAAAGATATCATTGGGTAGTGACTTTCCTTTGTCATTCTCCTGTGATAAATACACCTTCCCAATTACACCTCCGTTGGGTAAGATTTAGCATTTACTGCATCTGGAGG
This sequence comes from Furcifer pardalis, assembly GCA_030440675.1. Lineage (NCBI taxonomy): Eukaryota > Metazoa > Chordata > Lepidosauria > Squamata > Chamaeleonidae > Furcifer > Furcifer pardalis. The sequence continues at coordinate 160,095,019 of CP126894.1, forward strand.
AAAGGTCCATCTGATAATTCTTTGGAAAGCAAGTAAGTATAAATGTGACTCTGTGGCATTGAACTCACAAGAAAGTTTTCACCTTGGGATAGGTGAGGAAAGGTCAACATGTGGTGGCTTTTTATTCTCATAAATTATTGTATCGCATTGCCCTATTAACGTAACAGTATCTCGACACAAACAATGCAAAATGCTGAACACAAATCAACCAAACTCCTCCCTAGTGAGACATATCTAATCAAGAAAATTAAAATAAGTCCTGCATACTATATGCATAAATGAAATATAATTGCAAATTCCTAACTAATTAAAACTAATCAAATTCTGCAGATAGTCACCTTTTTTGTTGTTCAGTTGTTGTCACTGTGAAACTGTATTTCTTATGCAAAATAACAAACTGTCATTAAAAACTTCAGTCAATTCATGCCAGGGCAATTACTAAGAAAATATGGCAACTCCAATATTTAATTCAAATCCTAAGCTGGTGCTTTGGTACATGTTCTGGTGCTGTTCAGACCAATTTGGAGGCAATCCATTTTGACACAAGTCTAGAAATCAAGTCAAGATTCAAAAGTCATAATATTTGTCTTCCCTCTCCTCAACTATGTTAGGAAATCCTGAAGGAGGTATACAGTTAAATCTCAGTTTACAATCTTGGTCAGTTCCAATAGCCTTCAGTGTAAATAAAAAAAAATTATGAGCTGAAGTTTTCCCATAGGAATGGATTGATAAATTTAAAAAAACTGGTCCCGACCAGACCAATAATAATAATAATAATAATAATAATAATAATAATAATAATAATAATAATAATAATAATAATAATAATAATACAAAAAAACACCAAAAAATCTAGAACATGAATTTAGATATGTTTATATGTTTGAAAAAACTGTCAAAATGAATTTCTTTACTCATTCCAATCTCAAATTTTTATGGAACAGAACAGATCTTGCCACACAACATATCTGCCAACTGAGTTCATCCTTCATGCATCTGATGAAGTGCACTACAGCCCAAGAAACCTATGCCAAAATGAAAATTGTTCAGCCAGAGTCCTGTTGGAGATCCACTAATGTTGTTTGTGCAGTCACACAATCTAGTGTGATGTCTGTTGCATAAGTTAAAGTGAACTAGGTATGCAAATGGTTGCACTACCAGTTGTGCTGTCAAGAGATAATTTTCCAAATACAGTGATACCTCAGTTAATGTAATTAATGAAGTATCCGGGACATTTCTTACAGCAAAAATTACTTCAAACGAAATGCAGTTTCCCATAGGAATGCATTGAAAATCAAGTAATCCATTCTGGAGCTCAGAAAAAAGAAAAAAAAATTTTTTCTTCAAAACTCTTTTTAAAGTGCACTTTGGAGTTATTTGCCATGTTTTTGACACTTTATAAAGAGATTTGAACAGAAAAAATACCTTTTTTGGCTTTTTTTCTGAGCTCCAGAAGGGATTACTGTACAGTATATGGGTTTTCAGTTAACTTCTAACAGCAGCCTCTAATTGCCAGCTCTGGTAATGCACCAGACACATCACACACCCCCACCCCCGCCCCACTCCTGGAAGTGCAAAAGCACCAAAACACACTGAAAACATGATTAAAAATTCCAGAAGCAGAGAGGAAATGCTCCGAATACTCTCCCACTGTTGCGGAAAGTGGCGGGTCATATCCAAGCATCCCAAAAAATGGTGTGATGGCTTCATTATGTAAAATAAATCCTTAAACTGAGCCACTATTTTCTCTGGATTTCCTTTTGCAAACCGATTACAGTAATACCTCGGATAACTTTTACTTCGGATAACGCTAAAATCGCATAACATTAAGTAATCTGGGGAGGAGAATTGGATCGAATAACGTTAAGGTCCTATGGGATGGATTGGATAACAACCGCTAACGCCTGTACAGTTACAATCTATCTCTATGGAGCTTTAACATTATCCGATCCATCCCATAGGATTTTAACATGCATCGGTTAACACTAAAAACCGGTTACACCAAGACTTGTGGAACCAGGTTTTAGCGTTATCCGAGGTATTACTGTATTACATTAACTGACCCGTTCATAAACCTAGGTTCCACTGTTGCTTAATTGCCTGTGTAAGGTTACTCTTACCTTTTTGAAAAGGTTAAAGACCTGGCTGGCGGAGCATGTGTGGGGACCCAGTAACATGGGATCCCATACAGGTTGGTTGATTTGAGGGACAGCCACCCCCCCCCCTGCCCCGGGTTTTATCCATTACGCTGTTTTAATATTTTCTTATGAATTCTTTCTTATGAATTCCTGAGGTTTTAAACATTATTATTTTTATTGGATTTGGTCTGTGTTTTTAGCTATGCTGTAAGCCGCCCAGAGTCGGGTTTACCTGATTGGGGTGGGATAGCAAACGTGAATAAATAAATAAATAAATAGTTGCATATGGGGGAAATTTCTAACAGGGTTCTGGCTTTAGTCTTTAAGTGGTCACAAAATTATTTGTTGTTTATGGTGCAACAAATTACAATAGTCACCTTCATTAAATCTCCACTTTGAAAATGTTTTGTGCCCTGGGAATGCATTCTAATATAGCTAGAATAAATTAGGTAAATGATACAAGACAGATTCCTTTATTGATGCTGCAATTGTGGCACTCCAGTCTTCATTTTAGGCCCAGCCCTAGGATTTCATGTCAAAAAAATGAAAATAATTGTTATGATGTGTGATACAAATATTAAGCTGTTCAGCTTTCTTATAGTTTATTATTTTGAGATTTTAAGCTAACTTATAATAAATGTCAAAGTGTGTGTTTGTGTGTGAAAAATCTATTCTCCAACATGCCAGTTACTATGATTCTTTAAGAGGATGGAGGATTCTTGAATTTCATTTTCAAATTTCCCGTTTCTTTGTTTTAATATATTGCAATTACTTCAAACTATGTCTGTTAATATTTTTAAAATATAGTTTTTGCATTTTTGTTTTCAGGGTTGCTTTTCGCTACTTTCTGCAATTATTTTAGTACTGTACTCTGTATATGCTTCACAACATTCTTTGACAGAAAAAAAGAACATGTCTTCCAAAGGGGTGGTGGAACCTCTAGACCATTCATTTGAATGACTAGTGACAGAAACCCATAAATACCCCCAATTTTATTTTATTTTCTGTTTTTCCCCTTTCCTTTTCCCTCTTGAATGGATGCCCCTTTGAAAATGTCACAGTTAAGTAAGACTTTATCATAAGAAGAACTGAACACGCCACTGGCTTTCACACTTCATCAGATAAAAATATGTGTAAAACTTGAACAAAAATTGGTGTAAAAAACAAACAAAAAAATGCAGATATGGAAAGGTCCATGCAGTCAATCAACAGTCATTTTTCATTTTGCAATTTTTAAAAACACGCACATAAAATTGTTCGCATTCTCTTTTTTCTTTTAAAGTACCACTTTACCACTCTATTTCCTTCTATGTATTTTGCTTCAACCCATTTTCTTTCCCTTTATCCTTTAACCTATCTAGGCTAGTGCAGCGAACAACAAGCTGCAGGAAGAAGGAAGGTAGGTGGAAGTGAGTTGCCATCAACTGCTTCTGTCTAATGTGGCAGGCTGCACCAGAGTAAGCTTGAGTAGAAAGCTTGAAATATATTATGGCAAATGGAGGGCTTAGACTAAAATAATAGATATACTGTACACTAGTACCCCGGATAACATTAAGACTTAGTTCCACAAGTCTCGTCGTTATCTGGTTTTTAACGTTGTGCGATACATTGATCACACAATGTTTAAAAAAGCCCTGTTTCCCTGGAGGCTGCTGCAAGCCAGAAAGTCGGGATTTGAAGAGGGTGGGGGAACTTCAAAAATAGCATGCATCATCTCTAGGGAGGTCGGGAGACCAGATGTGTGCTAATTTTGAAGTTCCCCCACCCTCTTTGAGGCTGCAGCAAGCCAGAATGTCGGGATTCGAACCCTGACGTTTTGGCTTGCTGCACTGGCTGAGGACGTCAGGGAAGCCCAGAAACAGCTTGGATCGGGTCTCCCCACCTCCCTGGACCCGGCAGGGGGGTCAGAGACATCAAAAATGGTAAAAAAAAAAATCAGTTTTTTTTTACCATTTTGAGGGTCTCTGACACACACACACACCCCGCCGGGTCGAGGGAGGTGGGGAGACCTGATCCAAGCTGTTTCTGGGCTTCCCCGACATCCTCAGCCAGTGCAGCAAGCCAGAATGTCGGGATTCGAACCCTGACGTTTTGGCTTGCTGCATTGGCTGAGGATGTCGGGGAAGCCCAGAAACAGCTTTTGAATGTCTCACAACTTTCAAGTACTTTTCCTTCAAGTACCTTGTACATAGGGAACAAAGAAGCAAATGTCGGTAAAGCTTGTACAAATAGACAGGCTGATATTTCTTGGAATTCTTGTAACTTCAAAAATACTTATATCTTGATATCCAGATGACTTTTTGTATGATTGGAAATGACTGTCTGTTTTAATTCTGAATTTAACCCTTCATCAGGATAGATGCCTGCTGGGTTTTATCTTCTGACAATCTTCTCATTACAATACAGAGAGAGAGAGAGAGAGAGATCTATACAGTTATGCAGGGCTCCATGGCATTGATTGGGTGACAGATCCTCTGCCCTGATATTTGTAATAGCTGAAAAGATTATGAAGTCCAGGATTCACAGGCATATAATTTAGGGACAAGGTTATTGAGGAACCTAGGTTTCATCAATATTTCTAAGCACTTGCTGTCTGCTAGTCAATGACAATGTGTGTGCCAGTATAGATGAATCTGTCAGTTTTGCTTTAAAGCTTCTCCAGCATTTGGAAAATCAAGTTCTTTCTGCTTTGTTTAAGATGATGATTATGAAATTTGATCTGATGAAAGGAATTTACCAAATAAAAATGTCATTCATCTGTACTCGCCAAATTCAGTACAAACAGTTAATTCCAATATGAAGAGGCATATGTTATGGTTACTTGTCATGTTCAAGTAAAAGCAGAGGAACATTTCATGTTTTAAGGAGGAAATTCTAATTCAACACCACAAACATAATTGAATACACAGTTATTAAAAGGAGATTTAAAGAGATAGCTACACAAAACTCTTTTCTAAATGAGCAAAGCTTTCCATGTAGGTTTCTCCCACATTTATAATAGCTGTGAGATAGTGTAATGATGTAGCAGAGCAAATCAACATTCTATAAGGCAAGTCTTAAAAAACCAGAGCAGCCCAAACAATATAAGTTGACGCACTTTCTATCTTCTTCTCTCCTTTGCTTCCCCTCCCCATTATTATTTCCTGCAAAGAGTGCAGCTCAGTATCACAAGCAGCTCTTTACCTTCCCTGATGCTTGCTTCATCATGTTCCCTTTTGCTTTCTTTCTTATGTGCTCTCTGGCACTCTCCCTCTTTCCTGTGTGCTCTTTTCAATTTCAGCTTCTGCAGGGAAAGGTAGCTAGAATCCTTGTTGGAAACAAGAGGTTTTTGGGTCTTGTTTTGTCTGTCTGGCCCTCTGTTATGCTTCACTGCTGAGTTTTACAGGACTCCTTTTCACATAGGAAATTGACTTTATGTCTGGGCCAATCTGAACTTTGAACTTATTAATCAGGACCCAGCTATCAACTAGGATAAGGGCTTTTGAATGTCTTCCTGGCCAAAAGGATTGTGTGGGATTCCTGTTTGGAAAGAGGTTAAGTGTCTGGCCATAGAAAACAACCAGAAATTCTTACTTAGACTTAGCCCCTCCCATGCTATTTATCATATCAGACAGCAATGGATCGCCAATGGTTTCGGTCTTGGGCAAATATTTTGCCATCCTCCGGTGTCATTTTCAGGGTCTTTAAAACTGCCATGAAAGTTCTTTGTCATGTATTTTGATGACATCCTTGTTGTCGTTTGTCATTAGGAGGGGTTCAAGTTATTGCCACCTTAGGGATCCTGAATTTCTCAATGTGAAAAATATGGCCTATCATTTGAAGTCTTCTTTGTGCAACTACGTTAGGTAATTTGCACAAGCTGCTTCTTCAAAACACAACCTCATTGGTAATATGGTCACAATATCAAATCTTTAAAATATGGTGGAGGAACCTTTGTTGGAAGATGTCAAATCTCTTGTTGATACTTGCCGATCAGTGATGGGATGTAACAGGTTCTCACCAGTTCACCAGAACCGGTAGTAATTCCCCACCAGTGTCCTGGAGAACCGGTAGCAGCTTTTTTGGGGAACCACCTCCCGGGCTTACCTTTTCACTGGTTCCCCCACTGCACATGCATGCGAAACACTTGGTGTGCATGCACACCTACAATGCTTGGCACGTATGCACAGCCTCCTTGCTGTCCTCCCAAGTGGGGAGGAGGAAGAGAAGCTGCTAGCCTGAAGCTCCCTATAGCCTGCTCCCCAGGATAAGTGACTCACCTTTGGATGTGGTGTGTCTGTGTGTATTTTAATGTGTATTTAATACTTTTTACCTATATTGACATACTACCACAGTTCCTAAAAAGGTCTGGTGGCTGGCAGGCCTGGCAGCCTGGCTTGGGGTTTTTAAGCAACGTCTTGGAGTTACCTCATCAATAAGCTATACCTGTGCTGCTCCAATTGCTGTTCCAATTGGAGAACCCTTAAGGAGGTACAGCTGTTTTACATTTACACTAAGGCATATTATCCTAGAGAACTGGTTATGCAAAGACTTAGTACCTAACTTCTTTAACTATTGAAAAGTTGAAAAGTGCCAAAATGAAGCCATCTTGTGGTGAGTTCATTCTGTAGTTTCTTCCATCTGACCTAGTGTGAGAAAGATTAGCCAGAATAAGCTTTAAGCTCTGGTTTTAAAGTTCTGGTTGATTTGTGTTTCGGGTCGGTGGGTGTATTTTAATGTATTTATTTATTTTATCTATTTATTTAATTTATTTAAGGGTTTTTTGTTGTGGGTGGGTATGTGGGTGGGTTGAGGTGTGTGTGTGTGTGTGTATGTGTGCTTATTATTATTATTATTATTATTATTATTATTATTATTATTATTATTATTATTATTATTATTATTATTATTATTATTATTATTATTTAGCCCTGCCCATGTTAGCTCCGCCCACACTGTGATGACATCACGGTGGGGTAGTAAAATTTTTGACATCCCACCACTGTTGCTGATGCCTTCCAAGTCTCACAGGCATGTATGGCTGTCATGATAACTGTGGAGGTGAAGAAACAGAGTTTAATTTTCAGCAATATAGATGGAAAGGACCAGATCTAATTCATTCTCTGGAAGACAGCAGTTGCTTTACCAAGACAGTATTTGATGTCTACCTCTGCATCTCAATTTTGGTTGATGAAACATTTCTTAGCCACTGTGACTCAAGTATGATTCCCTGTATCCCGGTCATGGAGTTCACATGCATGGCCTTGGATTTATCAGTGTTTATCCTAAGGCCAATTTTCTTTGTTTCTCTGTGCTATGTCATCAGTGAAGTCTAGGACACCAAAGTAATCTTCGTCAGACCAAAGAATCCATGTTCCAGTGTTTGCTGTTTGTTGCATAACATATTCAAGGGCCATGAGGAAGAGGAACAGACATAGAATACAGCCTTGCCTAACCCCAGCAGTATTTATTTATTTATTTAATCAAACTTTTATGCTGCCCTCCTCACAAAGTCCCAGGGCGGCTAAGAAACTTTAAAAACACTTAAAACACAGTAAAAACATGGTATAAAAACAGTATTAAACAGGATTAAAAAGTTACAAAAATTAAAAGAGATTAAACAAGTCACACACAGAGAGGGAGGGGTTAGATGAGCCAACAAACTGTGGCAACCATCTGACCCATACCCCAGATTGACTGTTCTCAATCTTAACACAGCAGTTTGATTGTAAGTATAAGTCTTTAAAAATGGTAATGACATTTGCTGGTATGCTGTATGGATATAGGAACGGCCAGAGAGACTCTCGGTGGACACTATCAAATGCTTTCTTCAAATCATCGAAATCAATGTCCAGCAAATGTCAATACTCAATGCACTGTTCTATGATATTTCATATAGTGCTGATTTGTTTGCTGCAGGACCTTCCACTGAGATATCTGTCTTGCTCCTCTCTCAGTCATTGGGTTAGGGCATTTTACAGTCACCTAAGGATTACACAAAAAGCCTTCCCAGGCACTGAGAGGAGGGTTATGCCCCACCAGTTAGTACAGTCAGAGATGTTACCTTTCTCAGGAACTTTGACAATTGCCCCTTTTTGCCAGTCTTCTGAGACTGTACCACTTTGCCAATATCTATTAAACAGTTTTGTCAATTCTTTCACCATAGCCTGGCCACCCTGTTGTAAGATCACTGTAGGTATTTCACCCAAACCAGTTGTCTTGTTGTAAATAAAGCTTTTAATAGTGATCTCTTCTTCTTCTACGAAGATCTTGCTAGTATTTACTTGGAGCTCCTGTTGGGTATGCTCACCCTTAAAAATATATGTAGTGGTCAGGTCTGGCTGGTTAAGAGTTTCCTGGAAATATTCAACCAACCTTTTATTCTGCTCTTCTTGGGTGGTCAGGAGCTTACCAATCTTATCCTTCATCAGAACACTGGAATTGTTTTGTTTTTTTGTTCCAGTCAATTTGTTGGCAATGTGGTAAAGAGTTTTATCATCATTTCCATTGGCTGCTTCTTCTGCTTCAATGCCTTTCTGTTCCAATCTTTTTAAAAAAATCTTTCCAGCAGCTTTTGTTTACCATCTGTTTAAGTTCTGTATATCTTCTGCATGCAATTGGGACATGAAAATTGTGAATGCTGGAAGGCTTGTCCAAACCCTATGGGTCTTTGATAACTATAAGCTAGAACTCTTGGGCATCAGTGAGGTTAGATGGAAAGACCAAATAGTCTAGAGAACAAATATTCAAAAACTAACTTGTTTAACCATTGTTTAACAATACAGTCAAATTGAGTTCTTTGCTTTGTGGCTAGGGATTTATTAGGTAATAATGCAACAAAACTGTTGTTACTTTTTCACTTGTCTATCGTATGTGTACACACTGGCCAGAGCATGGAAATTGTACTTTTATTCTTTTCATTACTCTTTTTCTTCTTTTATTTACATATTTCTTTAATCAAGATGGTCTCTAGGCTACCTTCTTGTATTCACTACCATTCACTAAGATACACAGAACAAGATAAAATCCCAGACAAATGCTTTGTACTTGGGTAAGAACTGGCTAAATGACAGAAAAGGAAATACGTTTCTGGCATTTCCCCCTGCTTGATGTCTCTTTGGGAATGGTGGTGAGCACAAGAGGATATCCTACAGACTAGTGATGGTGAACCTTTTAGAGACCAAGTGCCCAAACAGAGGGGCAGGACAAATTCTGTGCTTGAGGGAGGGAAGAAGTGCTCCCATTGGGCTGCTGGGCAGAGGGGCAGGGCAAACTCCCTGCTTGGGTGACAGTGCAAGTGCCCACAGAGAGGGCTTTGAGTGCACCCTCTGGCAGGCATGCCATAGATTCTCCACCATTGCTATAGACCATGGTGACTGCTGACATTGGTGTCATTGGCATGCTGGGTAAATCTGGGCATCCTTTTTCTTCCTGACAGTGTGAGAACAATATTGTGCTACAATACTGAGCCATTTACTACCATTTTGAATTAGGGATACAGAAACAGAATTTTTCCACATACATAAATCAGAGTTGAAGAACTGATTTTTTTCTACCTAAAATCTTAAATGTTTCTCTTCCTGTTAATGAAAAGATACACAAATCTGAATAAGGTTTTCTGGGAAATGATTCAAACAAATATTCCCCATCCATAGCAGTACTCAGGGTACACAGAAAGAGCCTCTACAAATGGAGGAATGTATCCCGGGTAAGGCCACCTTGTGTTGGCTAATCTTTCTCACACCCGATCAGGGGAAGGGAACTGCAGAATGAACTAACCAAAGAGTGGCTTCATTTTGGCAGTTTCTTTTCTGGCCTAGACATGGAAGAAGAATAAGAATAAGCCAACAACTCAAATCAATAACATCCATTGAAAGTGACCTCTGTAAATAGTTAAAACCAAATTTGGATTGGAGGCTTTAATCTGGAGATGATTCCATGCACTTATACTAAAAGTTAATGACCCCATCATTATATGAATTTTCATTCATGTTAGTTTAAATACGGAAAGGGGAAGAAATTTGGTTTCTATTGTAGTTGTGCTCTGCCTAATTCTCACTTCTTAAGCAAATATACAAAATCAATACAATTATCTTTCAGTTTTTACATGCCTTTGAATTTTATGATGCAATGTACTATTCAAAAATGCATTAAACAATTTGGACATTAGGGGAAATTGCATTAAAATATATACATTACAGGAAATTGCATGAAAATTCATGCATTAAGGAAATTGTGAACCTAAAAGCTTATTTTAAGGAACTTTGCTGGTGAACATGCATATATTAGGAAAAGATACCTCCGAAAAGGGCATATATTAGCAGAAATGTGTATAACATTTCCTATTTTATACAGTGGGGGTTTTGTTTTTCTGTTTTATTTAAAAATGTGAAACGATGCAAAAATGGAATAGGAAAAACAAATGCTTTAGATATTTAGAGATTTAACATAATGATGGGAGGAATTTGGTTCACCATACAATCTTCCACATGTTATTGGACATGAAAGGAATCTCACTTGGGCATCCCATGAGCTGAGTTTCTCCAGCAAAAATCCTTTCAGCCCAGAATGATTTCTGACATGAAATTATTATTAAATCCCATCAGCCCATTTGAAGGATCACACATTATCATGCAAAATGAAAGAAGAAGAAAACATATTCTTTCCTTGGGACAAGATTTGTAGATGTGTATATTTCTTATTCTAATCTATGTAAAGCATTTAAGAAGTCAGTTTGATGTCCTACTCAGTCATTTAATTTGATGTGTAATATCAAATATTTACAGTGACCTCTTAACTAGCCTCAACTTGTCACTGAAATTTATGTTGATGATCTTAACCCAGATGGAATTCTTAAATTGAATTCCAGACACAGGTTTTTTTACCAGACACAGTTCTGTAGCAGACACAGCAGAGGAGTCCTCCTCAGTCCAAAAACATAGAAGTCCTGGTAGTTATTGTCCAGTCTTGGAAGAATCCATATTTTTGAGGCACAGGATGAAAGAGGAGTCATTTTATGAGAAGGTGCTGCAGCTTCTGTGGCATGCAAATTTATTTTCTGAATGATCCTAACTGTAACCCCTTCTTAAAACGAAGGGATTTTTTTGTTGTTGTTCAGTCGCACAGTCGATTCCGACCCTTTGCAATGACCCCATGGATCCCACTGTCCTCCAGGCACTTCTGTCCTCCACCATCCTCCTCAACTCGCTCAGTTCTGTACTCATTGTCTCTACAATACCATCTAGCCATCTCATTTTTGGCCGCCCCCTTTTTCTTTTGCCCTGCACCTTTCCCAGCATTAAGGCATTAAGGGATAGTCATGCACAATCTTCAAATCACTGCTTTTGTGTAATGATGAAAGCAATTAATTACTACAAATATATCCCCTTGCTTATTCCATGTTTATGTGAGAGGCCAAGGAACCATGAAAAATTGCTCTTCACTTGCCAAAAGGGCAAGATATTTTGCTTCAGTGACAAGAGAAAAGACATCTCCCACCCCCACCCCACCCCCTGCTGCTCTTTCTCTCTCTCTCTCTCTCTAACAGTACACTCAACAATATGATGTTTCATACCAATGGAGAAAGGAAATTAAGCCAGACTGAGCAAATACATAAACAGTACAAAATAATTACTGCTTTCTTTTATTTTATTTTTGTGCTTGGTACTGGAAGACAAGAGGGTTTTCTGTTTTACTTGGTAATCAGCCAGGGCACTAATTTTGTGAGTGGTTTGTACAACTCAAGAAAGAACAAAAAGTTTTCCTTCTCTGGAAAGAGGAATCATACAGAGGCTGAAAATTTCTCATTGAGGTGTCTCATAAAGTTGAGACACCTAAAATTGGCAAGAAGGAAGCATTTTGTGACTAATTCTTTATATTGCTATACAACTTTTCTTTTTGTAACAATGTCATTGTCCAGTAATGAAGATTCATGAACACATTCCACTATGATCATAACTTACCAGGGGGAACATGCACATTTTCAACTTGAACTATTAAATTGCTCTTATAGTTATGGGTCTTGTCCTCAATAAAAGAGGGGGGAGAAGCAGGGTGTGAAAATCTCTCAGTTTCATTTTGTTGAGTTTCTCTAAACCCTACCTGAATTTTCTTATTAACATTGTTTTTTAACAGGCTGCAAGGTTCCTGTCATCACTCCACAATGAAATTCATACACATCTTAATGTGTTTTCCTAATTTGCACATCTATTGGTATTATTAGCTAATTTACAGCACTAAAAATGTTCATTTTACTAATTTATATTGAAAATACCCTGAAAGCCATGGGCTTGTATAGAGTCTTGAGGCAGTATGTGTTTCGGTACAACAAAATACAATTTCAAGATATTTTACTGAGACTATCAAACCATTGATTGAAACTATCAAATCCAACAAAATCCTTTTATCTCTCAAGTGCTGCCTCATGCTGTTTTTCTCATGCTCCTGCTTTATAATTTGTTGAAGGCACTGATGTGACATTGAGGGAGAGAGAGAGGAATATTTTTCTTCTTCCATTGGCCACTCATTGTAGCATTCAGGTGTTTGTCTGTAAAGTAATGGGAAAATGTGAGTAAGATAAAATTACATGGATATGGACAATAGAAAAGTAAAGAAATGCTTTTTTATAGTAATATAAAAACATTCACTGCTTTCTTAATTTTCATTGATATAAGCTGTCTCAACTCAACAAGATATGTCAAGACAGAATTTGCAAATTTGCAAGATTGTCTGGTTCCAGGGAGACCAGAACAAGAAATATTATTTATCTTGTCAAACTATTTGTAATTTGTGTATAACAACTCTAAGAAAAAATGTCATTTCCTTTTGAAAATGAAACCATGCAGATACACACAAGCACCCGTACACAAAGGAAGCACAGAATGACAGATTGTTTAAAAAGAATCAAATAATCCATCCAGTGTTTCTAATTCTTAAAAGTTAAAACAGCAGCCATCATTATTCTGTGCAATTTGTGCAATTTGTGTTACAATATTTTTGCACTATTTCTGTATCTTGCCTAATTTATATAAAAAAATAATTCCTCTACCCTTCTCCTATGATGAATGCACACTCTTCCTCACCTAGCTTCGGGACCTCTCAGTGTTCAATCCAAGGCGGATTATTCAAAAAATCCCCTCTAGAACTCACCCAAAACTCACGGCAAGGAATGTATGATCACCATTCTTTCTCAGCCACGCTAGGCTGACCAAAACCTGGGGCTCCTCTGTTTACAGAGGCAAGCCGATTTACTTATGAGAGGTTAAGGTAGCGCTTTAAAGAGGCAAAACAGGACTTACAGTAAAACGCTAAACGCTAAAACTTGGTTCCACAAGTCTTGGTGTTATCCGATTTTTAGTGTTATCCGATGCATGTTAAAATCCTATGGGATGGATCGGATAACGTTGAAGCTCCATAGAGATACATTGTAACCACACAGGCTTTAGTGGTTGTTATCCGATCCATCCCATAGGACCTTAACGTTATTAGATCCAATTCTCCTCCCCAGATTACTTAATGTTATGTGATTTTAGCGTTATCCGATCCAATTGTTTTCCAGTGTTTTACTGTACTTTCTTTTAACCCAGTATCCCATTTCCAATGAATACGCATTGATTGAAGAAAATATTTTTATTTAAATTGGTAGCATGGTTCTTGATGAATCAGGTTACAGATCTCAGCATAGAAAAATAATCTAATTAAAAATTTCGTCTTTGTTCAAGCCATGTGCTCATGGGAGATATCCAGGGAGAAAGGGCTTACAGCATTCGCCCATTTCCTCCCCCTTAAAGGTTCTGCATCCTCTTTGCTTGAGAATCAATCTCTCTCTCTCCCTGCTTCTGCTCCCTGCCTAGCTGCCACTCCCTCTTTCAAACCTTCCCTCCAGGTGTGACATAACTAGTAGACATCCAATCAAATAACAGAGTTGGGGTAAACAACTCTGTTTGAATTTATGAGGCCTTTTTGACAAAGAAGCCACATTTCCCCTATAGACCAAAACATAGCAAACTCCATTTTGGATATGTGAAGGACTTGGGGCCTCATTTCCTGACATCTCCTGCCAAGTGCATCATACAATACTTACTGTCTTGTGAAGTGAGAAGAATACATTTACAGTTTGTCATTCTCGAATTTAAAGACAAGTGAGATTTTAATTGCTGCTCAGAAACTTAAATGATAACCACAGCTTCCTTTGGAGAATCTGAGACTATAAAGCCAATGATTTTTAGAAAGAACATTTCAAGCATTAGCAAAAACATTTTCTTTCTTTCTTTACATTTCTGCACCTCCCAATTATTGACAAACCACCACACTGGGTGGTATATCGTTTATGATACATAACCATGGTCTTTCATCCAACCAGATGTCAATCTTGCAGTAACATCAGCAAACTTAAATGATCATAAATCTAGGTAAGAGTGAGTTTCCCCCCTGTGTATATAGAACAATCTCACTCCTTTATCCTTTAGCCACATTTCTTCAACAAACTGATATATGCTGAAGGATTTGCTTCATTTCCAAAGTCATCCTATTAGGAATGTTTACTGTATTTAGCGTAGCTCCTTAGGGGTCACCCAAATAGACTACAATTTGGGGCTGCTGAATTTCTTAGGAGCTTGCAAAACACTATCTGCAGCTGGATCACATTAAACCAATAAATAATTGTTTCCCCTTGATTGGAAATTTCTTTATATTGATTGGAGCCATAGGTGAATGTTATGTCATGTGCAAAGACAAGGGGGCCAATGACAATCAATAATCAACTTTAGATATCTAGGCAGATTATGCTTCGGATAATCTCTCGCTTCTCTCCTAAATATGCATGCAATCAAGAGAGACAGAAAGAGAGAATAGATACAATTTGTTCATGCACAAATTGACAAGCATGATTGTCCAAGCCAGAGTCCATCCTTCATTAGAATGTTGAAATATTCTATTAAAATGCATTGATAAAGTAAACAATGAAGCTGTGAATAACACATAACTACTTTGGCTACATTATAAAGAGGAAATGCAATCCCTACCAAGCATAAAGAAACCTGCTTATGATAACTTTGTGCAGTGGGTGATAACCACAGCATAGCTCTGTTCCTGCATACTCAGGTCATACAAGAAGTCATAGTTCATGTGGAAGGAGCCACAGGATGGATACTTCCCCTGTGATGCAGGGCTTTCTTCTGACACAGCACATGTGGCAGACAGGAATTGTATTTCAGCTGTTTTCATTTTTACCCAAAGAGTACCTGAGGATTGCCCTTAGGATATCTATAAAATATAGATATGTTGCTATATTTATATTATGTAGCTGTATTTATATTTGATGTTGTAATACTGTGATATATGTTGCTTTTTGATTTGATATTGTAATATTGTGATATACGTTGCCCTATAGTATGTTAGGCGCTCTGAATCGTTTCAACAAATAGAGCGGCATACAAATCTAAATCTAAATCTAAATCTAAATCTAAATCTAAATCTAAATCTAAATCTAAATCTAAATCTAAATCTAAATAATAATAACAACAACAACAACAACAACAATAATAATAGTGATGATGATGATGATGATGATGATGATGATGATGATGATGATGATGATGATGATGATGATGATGATGATGATGATGATGATGATGATATCAGAAATTGTCCTAAACTGTGGACAGAAACAAGCATGATAGAAAATCTGCAAATGTTTAAACTAATGGAAATGCCTTATTAGACAACAGGAATTTTTCTCACATCATATAGTCACACACGTTCTGGTCACCTCCAGACTTGACTATTGCAATGCATTCTACATGGGGCTGCCCTTGATGACCATTCGGAGGCTTCAACTGGTCCAGAATGCAGCTCCTTGGGTAGTGATGGGTTGCAGACGGTATGCCCATGCCTCGCCACTGCTTCGGGAGCTGCACTGGTTGCCAGTGTGCCTCCGGGTGCAATTCAAGGTGCTGGTGATTACCTTTAAAGCCCTACATGGTAGTGGACCAGGGTACTTAAGAGACCACTTCACCCCAAGGACATCTGCCCATCCCACTAAAGCATACCAGAGGGGCTTCCTGATAGTTCATCTGCTAGGGAGGCTCACCTCTCTAGCATGAGAAGGAGGGCCATCTCTGTGTCTGCTCTGGCCCTGTGGAACCTCCTGCCAACTGAATTTTGCCTCCAAGCAGAGCTTTTTCCTTTTGCAAGAGTCTTAAGACCTAGCTGGCACAGTGGGTGTGGGGGGCGTCTGAGGAAACAACAACCTTGGGTTTGTTTGTTTAACTATTGCTGAGGCTGTCAGTTTAGTATACAGTATTGGGAGGACATTTTTAAAAAAATTTAAAAAATTAAAAAAAAATTCTTAATTGTAATAATTTAATTTTAATACTATTTTGATATTTTTGTGAGTTTTTATTTGTTGTGAGCCACCCGGAGTTACCTCGGAGAGGGGGCGGCAGTAGAAATGTAAGTAATAAATACATAAATAAATAAATAAATTTGCATATTACTATACTTTTTGTGAAAGGTTTTAAGAATGTAAGCATGGAATTCCATTGAAATCTAAAATCTCAATAACAATAGCAATTACACTTATATACCACCTCAACACTTAAAAAAACACAACACAGGACCATTGCATTGCCATGGCAAGAGGCTTGTGTGATTTGATAAGGCCATGACCATCCAAGATAGACAGCCCATAGCAGAGAACTCAGACTAAACACTGGAGAAGGAATTGACCACCCATTCCTTGCAAAGAAAACCCTATGGACAGTATCAAAAGGCTAAATGACATGACACAAGAAAATGACCCCCTACCAATATGTTGTTCCCAATCTCATACCATACCTCCTGAAAGATTCCAAGCATAAAGGGGATCCCTAGAAATTTCTGGAATCCAACAGGAGTAGAATGGGGAATAAAAAGCATCTACTTCCCACACAATGGGGAAATGATGAAATAATGGATTTTGATCTCTGCATGAATGTTCATGCCAGGTAGGTGCATCAAGATGAGACAAGCAAAACAGCTAACAAATGGAGCATGACTGTTTGGTAAAGTAAAGAAACTTCCTCAAACCATGTTCTGAATCTCCCTTTTATGTTCATGGTCAGATCACTTCCTGAAGGAGTTTGATCATCACAGCAGCAATTTTCCCCTCCAGGGATGCAAGTCCCATGAAAGTGATTGTGGTATGTAGAAATAAAGCATGGCAGTATCTTATCTATTTAGAGAAAGGCTGTATGTATTGAATGTGGCCAGAAGAGAGAGTTGAGACTGATGTCCAATTTGATTTGTACAAGAAGTTTCCAATTTTTTCTCATAAATTTGACAAAATAATATTTGAGATTTTTTTTAAAAAAGAAACAGAATGCAATAGAAACTAAAACCAGCATATCTGTAAATAATGCTGATTAAAACAGTGCAATATAAGTTGGCTAAAGTTGTAGATGGAGCACAGCAGCAGCCAAGCCAGAGCAACAAGCTCCCACAAGATTTAATAGGTACAGAACCATGCTATGCCCTTTAGAAAGATAAGGGAGAGAAAGCAAGGCAACAGTATGATTTTAGCAACATGAAGTACCTTGGGGAGAAAAATGGTAATGTTGCTTCTTTGATAAAATGAGGGCGATCTGAATTTCAGGCTCCATTTCCCTCTGCCCGCCCCAGGCTTTCGTTGTAGATGTTCTCAGTCAAAGTGAAAAGCTTTGCAAGGGTTGGTGCGCACCTCACCTAAGTGTCTCTGTGGTAGCGCAGAAGCAAAAACATGTTCTACTTTCATACTAATTGTAATTCTCTCTAACCACTTCAGGACAGAATCGGAGCATTGCTGCAGGCATAGTGTACCTACAACAGCAACATTATACAAGTGGAAAATTCTGATCCATCTTTCTTTATTCGTATCAGTGCTTAGCACAATTTAAAATTATGGGTGTACAATATACGAGATATGGATAAATTTCAAACAAATTTAAACATTAAATTAATTAGACTTTTTTTTTCATTAGTGGGATACTTCAAAGTTTATCTCAGTCAGATCTTTTGTACGTATGGTGGTGCATAAACTGCATGTACACAAATGCTGCATTGATTTTATTTCTCCATAGTCACAGAAAATTTGTTCTATATCCAGGTAGCCCCATTTTAATTGATCAGTGCAGAGTCATGATGGTCACAGTATCTGGCTGAGGGAAGTATAATGCCTAAAGGACAATGAGTGGCTATTTCCCATGCAGATCACTTTCAGCGGGACATGAAGTAGAGGCAGTTTTCATGGAACAACTAAATAATACAAAAATCTTTACCACATAATGGTTTTGATCATAGCATAGAAACAGCAATAGGACTATCAGCACCCCTTAGGTATACACCATTATGGTCGGTAGTAGTGGCATTGCTATTTATAGTAGCTGTTAAACCAACAAAGAGAGAATGACAGCAGATTGCTGTACCTTTGCTTCCTCCTCCACTGAGCCTCATAATAGGAGGAGAACTTGGACTATTCACTTCTTTTTGACTGAACTCATAGAATCTCTTCGTTACCATGACGACCAAAGCACTGATGACATTTCTTGTACATTAGAATTATTAAAGGTAGTAGGAGCAGTCAAACAAGCAACAACGGAAGTAACAACTGGAAAAAAATTACTGTAGGCTCTTATGCAATAACGGTAGTATCAGCAATAACTGTAGCAGTTTCACAACCTGCAATAGCAGTAAGAAAATATGGAGCAGACATGAAGAATACTAGTCACTGGAAGCTCTCACTCAAAACATAAATGTCTGAGGAAAAGCCGTTAAAGAGGAAGCTAAAGAATCCAAAATTTAAAAACTCAAGTAGGCAGAAAGGAAGAAAGAAGCAAGAAAGCAAGGATGTAACATCTTAACAACCCAAGAAGCCTAGGATCAGGCAACCTGATCTCTTTTGCAACTTGCTCCAACTGATATCAAGCTAGTTAGTCACTTGTGTGTACAATTATGTTCTACTACTCAACTTTAACAACTGGTGATTTCTTCTTTCCTCTCCCCAGGTGATGAATTTGATGTACATGGTCTTCTTTGAAAATGCAGCAAAAACCATTACCGGTCAAAACAGCCACAAATAGGGTAGCAAAAGAAGGCTAGAATATAAAAGTAATGAAGGAGGGTTAGCAGCAGTTACAAGCCAGCCTAGGAAAATACACATTTTCTTTTCTCTCTCTCTCTCTTGTTTTGAGTTAAGAGTCCTGTCAGAATATTTGGCAAATCTGCAAGCTGCTACCTGAACATGCTTAGAAGCCACCTTTTTGTTGTTCAGTCGCACAGTCGATTCCGACCCTTTGCAATGACCCCATGGACCCCACTGTCCGCCAGGCACTCCTGTCCTCCACCATCCTCCTCAACTCGCTCAGTTCTGTACCCATTGTCTCTACAATACCATCTAGTCATCTCATTTTTGGTCGCCTGGATTTTTTGTGTGCATGTTTCCCTTCCCTTCCCTGGTGTCAGCCCTTATATGATCATTTAAATAGGACTGCAGGGTTGGAAACATATGCCACCCCATGCTGTTTGGCTCCAGCTGCCATAATCCTTCTTGTTTATGCCCTTCATTTTTCCTGACATTCATTTCACATGTGGCCAAGCAACACATCAGGAATTCTGTTGATCACATTACAGAGGAAGATGAAGGGGGTACCTGTAAGCCCGCCTCAAGCAAGGAATAATTTAACTGGTGTCATCTACTGAGTCATGAAACAGCAACACTTGCTTGCTTGCTTGCTTCCTTCCTTGCTTGCTTGGTTTTTAGGCTTCTTATCCTGGCACTGCAAAGAAAAATACTGAGTATAATAGATTTTATTTCCTAACCATCATAACCTTGTGCTCTAATTTCAAATATTCCCTCACAATAATAAAAATCTCACAAAATGCTTAAATGAGCAGAACACAAAGAAACAATCCCAGCTTTCCCGCCATGAGCTAAAACATGGGAAACAAAAAGTGTCACAGCAGAAGGAAATTGTTGTGTTTACTGGAAAACTGTCCTTATTTTTCAAGCTAGCTTCTGTCCCCTCAGAAGCCAGCCTGAGGCTTTCTTTTTAACTATTTGAATGGCTGACAAATACAGCAAGACACATGGGGGGACACAAAAGGTAAACAACCTGATGGTGTGAAAGTGCTTATTCTGATGTAGTTGGAATGGTGTGGGGAGAAGTGAAGTGGTGTATGGGGAAGGAAATGCTTGTACCAGGTGCAAACCTTTCAAAATGATAGAAATGCTTGTTGCACTAACAAGATTTACTGACAAACTCCATCTGTATCTTCTCCACTAAACAAGGTCACTCAGTCAAGAACCTTAGAAATCTAATGAGCAAAAGTGCCAAGCCTCAAGGGTAATAATGGAGGTTTGCTCTGAAATATGCCTCAGGCACAAGCAATATTTTAGTGTGAGAAAAATAACATAAGTTACAACTTGTGGAGGAAAGTCATAATTTCTACCAAGTTGCTTCATCTTGAGAAATATCACGTGTGCCTACCTGAGATCTGTTTTCTTTGGCGTATTTATTGGTTATTTTCCCTCTTGTTTTTTATAGGTAATCCCTAACATTTTCAGTCATATTTCCCCACACACATTAAGTCCCTTGACCAGACATACCTCTTTCTTCACTCCGAACATCTGTCTTTTGTGTAAGCTGAACATAGAAACCTTTTAGTGACATGAACATCCAACTGTTTGAATGAACATCCAACTGTTGTGAAAATTTTGTTAACAGTGAGACTCAATATCTTATGTTCTCAGCAAGGCTTTGAAAGAAATGGGCTAAAAAGCATCACTACTACCCATTTTGGTATCCATTCAATGCCCCCGATCCATATTAAGATATTAATTGTATGGTGCCCATCTCATCATAGAGCCACATAACACACCTGTTTTGATGTTGTCCACCACTCCACTCCACTCCAGGCTTTCCTGCATTGAGCTATATTTTTTTTTCCAGAGAAAAGTTCTGGACGTTTTCTTTTCTCTATCCCATTTTATTGTAATGAATGTTAGTGTTTTTTTCATACTTTGTTTGTCCAATCACCCAACATAATTTCAACCCAATAAAGTCTTGAGGATTATTACAAACACATGGTGTTGTGTCTAACAAGTAACCAATAAAATCTGGGGGCGTAGTGGGAAATTTTGAATCTGTCAAAGAGCCCGGAATCCAGTTAAGACTTCTCTGTTGTTTCCTCATTATACTGGGTGGGGTTACTATGTCCTTTCAAGAAACTCTGTCCTCCATCTTGTGCTGCCCACTGGACTTAATTAGAAAGGAAAATGTGCCTATACTGTAGTAGTTCTGGAGGGATGGACTTTGTTATTGTGGATTTGTGTGCTTTTTAGTGGGTTTCTTATTGTTTCCCTTTACTTGCTTGCTTGCCTTTCTTGGTTTTGGGAGAGGAACTGTGTTTAGATTTCCACCATTCTATTTTGTGTGTGTAGGGAAGGGGTGACCAAACTACGGCCCGGGGCCCAGATCCAGCCCCCAACGCCAATTCATCCACCCCACGAAGCCCTTTTCATCCACCCACACGGTTCCACTTCTGGGAGCGAGAAGGGCTTCGTGGGCCAGATGAATTGGCGTCAGGGGCTGTATCCGGTCCCCAAGCCATAGTGACCAGCCCCCTCAACCACATGACCAACCTATGGCCCAAAAAGTTTGGGCACCCCTCGTGTAGGGTGATATCCTTGTTTGATTGATTTTTGTTTTTAAAAATGTTATTTGGTTAATTTACTGTTTATATTTCTTATGACATAGGTTGTTTTTGGTGGATATTTTTTTAGTATGTTTTGCTAGCTTCTATCAGGTAGTGGTGGACAGGAGGGGGTGAACTTTGTTACTGTTGCAGCGCACCACTGAGCTGGGAAGAGGTGGCATCATAAACCAGTAGCTACACAGTGTTGCTCTTGATTTTTCCTTCTTGTGTAATGTTGTCTGCATTTTAAGTAGATTGATTCTCTGTTTCCTTGCCTCTCTTATTATTAGTAGTATTATTTTAAGGTTGTTATGAGTCTTAATTTGAACTAGTACAAGGAATCATCAATGGGGACGCCCAAATGACTCAACAGAGGCTTTCCCTTTCATGTTTAATGTGTAAGCTATTATGCTAAAAATCTGAGGGGAGGGGAAATGCACAATGGGAGAACAGCATGAAATAAATGTCCCCTCCCCCCACCCCTTGTGCATATCTCTTGTTATAGCCTGGCTGTTTTAGAAGATGCAAAACAGTGTCTATATATCTTCACAGTGAACATACATATATGACAGAGACAACAAAAATAGGAAAGAAAGCAAAAACAATCACATTACTGAAAATAAAATAACATTATTTTCAAAGCAGAAAAGATTTTGTAAAATAATTGATTTGAAATACAGGTATTTGGAAAAGAAGAAAAAAAGATTTTTAAACCATGTAGAAAGAGAACCTGAAGTCATCTACAACTCATTCTGTAGATGCTTGCTACAGAACAACTTAGTAACTAAGGAAGAATGCACTCTCAGGTGAATCACAAGTATTCCCCAAAGCACAATTTATTGGTGCACCTCTGCTTCAACCATGCACTCAACTCTACTTTCTCACCCCTCTTCCATTCTCCCAGTATTTTTACTTTAAAATGTCACTATTTTTATTGGATATCATTTTAAATGTTGCTAATTCTGGAGACAGTGTGTTTGCCTTAGTGAACTATAAGGTGCCAGAAAGGTTTTGCATAGGGTCCAGTTTCAATTCCTGTTGCTTCACAGGAAAGTCTCTTTGGGAAGCCCCAGAACTGGCCCCAAGATGTGGAGTTCACCTCACACTTCAGGATTATTCTGACTCCAATGCATGAGTTTAGGCATGATCTGTGATTTTAATTCTTAATCAGAAAGTCTTAACCATCTATGCAAGTCTGCTGCATAGCTTGCAAAGATAAGGAATCTGCCCTCTTTCATAAATAAAGTTCCTAAAAACTGCTGAAGGCCAAGCTTTACAGCTTGGCATTCAGAACTTTGTCAGGAGAATTATTTTGCCAGTTTCGCTTTCTCAAGCAATCTTTAGAAAGAGGAGGAGGGAACAAAAATAAAACCTCAGGTACTGTACTTTCTATCAAATGTATAAAGAAGTTTTCAAATCTAAGGAGTACGTTTAGATTAAATTAGTAAATAAAACGTCAGCTTCCTACCTCAAAGCAACCACTGTCTCGAATCACTGGCCAAGATCCTGTTGCTTAGAGTGGTAAATCACACTAAAAAAAAGGTCTTACGGGATCAATGAGAATTTGCTGAGCCAACTGTTCAATAGATTCAATTGATAAGAATTAACCTACAGTAACAGCATCTTACTACATTAAAGTAAGTTGCAGTTAGAGTAGGCCCAACTCAGTCAATTGGATCTGTTGAGGAGTTATCTCACCAAACCCCCATCGATTCAATAGGTCTAATTTAGTGTGATTTACTGCCACAAGCAACAGGATTTTTGCCACTGTATTATGTGTTTGCACATATGTGAGAGGTAGAGAAGTAAGTTGATACTACTGCCAATGGTTCTTGTAAAGTTCCATAGCTCTTAATGTAACTTCACTTGGGATTCTGTGTGCATATTTTTGTTTCCATGAATATTTCCTTGAATAGGAACACACCCCACACTAATGGAAATCTTTATTTAACTGATATATTTAATGTCTTCAGGTGTCAGTTAACAATGGTGTTTTACTGGACATAACAAATGTTTATAGGTAAATAGCAGCAAACATTAAGCTTGCTGATTAATTGAAGTATTTTTAAATAGAAAAATATGCTATTAACCAATATGTTAAATTAATCAATTAAAATATTCCAGTATGCTCATGAGTCATTTATTTGGATATATTTAATGAGCATAACTGTTTTCCCCAAGTAAACCAGAATTCAAAATAGAAAACATTTTTCTCAATGCATTGCTTCTTAAGTGATGTACAGACCTGGTTCATATGGATGCTTCTAGTTGCAACTGAATGTCCCTTAAAGGAACCTTCTGGATCATTCTTCCATGTTTGTACAGCCCTAGATCATCTAACACAATTCTAATGCCACCTTCATAGACAGCTTTGAAAACAGAAGTCATGACTAAAAACACAATTTAAAATGCTCAGTGTTAATTACCATCTCCCATTTACTCTGAGTTGTAACACTTTGTCTCTGTTGTCTGTTTCAACCAGCTTGCTTCAACTTTAACAGAACAGCATGTTCAGAAATAATTGCTAGTTTTCCTTTTCATTTCCTCTGTTTTCTTTCCTCTGGTTGTATTTCCTACACTTTGCGTTAGAGTACAAACTAACAAGCTAAAATAATGATGTAACAATGTGGAAAATGAACAGTGATGTAAATCCTTGCTCATCTCAGCCTCTCAGCCAAGGATAAGGAACTGCAGAATTATTCTCCTCACCCCATAGGAGTGTTAGGAATTTTATTTGGTAGCACTCTAAAAAAAAAAAGATGGGAATAAGAATGAAGAGGGTTTATTTTTTATACACAGTATGTTCCAAAATACACATTTGGGAATCCCTTACCTATTTTCTACTGTCTCTTACTCCTCTTGGAAGGGGGGTTTGGCCCTTTATTATCTGCTTTTAATTCTCCACTTCTTCCATTTTACTAAGTTCCATGAAGTTTTGGCTTCTTACATTTTCACATGGAGGCCTGTGTGGTACCATGGTTGCACTCACCATTTTGGGCATCATGATTGCGGTGGCCATTTTGG
This sequence comes from Furcifer pardalis, assembly GCA_030440675.1. Lineage (NCBI taxonomy): Eukaryota > Metazoa > Chordata > Lepidosauria > Squamata > Chamaeleonidae > Furcifer > Furcifer pardalis. Next base: position 160,119,867 of record CP126894.1, read on the forward strand.
GCTGATTACTTCACTTTATAAGTTTTTGCTTTTTATATTAAGACTGTACATAGTTGTTCTTGAAAGGGAGAAACCTCTTTTTCAAGACCTCCACTCAACACTATAGACACCTTGGCTCATTGGGGTTTTTATCCTCCTTAGTTTTCATCCCCAGGCACACAGATGGGTGCACCATTGGGCAATCAATCATACTCACCCTCAGCCAGATTTAGCCAGTCACAGTTTAGCCAGCAACCTTCCTGGCTTTTGCTTCAGCCTTGGGCAGTGGTGGGATGTCAAAAATTTTACTACTCCACCGTGATGTCATCACAGTGTGGGCAGAGCTGAGATCATGACATCATGATGTGGGCAGAGCCAAAGAAAATAATAAAAAATACAAAATAATAAAAAAATAAAATAAAAATAAGCACACACACACACACACCCCTTTCAACCCACCCACCCACCCACAACACAAACCCGTAATTAAATTAAATAAATAAATGAAATAAAAATACATTAAAATACACCCACCCACCCACCCCAAACACAAATCAACCAGAACTTTTAAACCAGAGCTTAAAGCTTATTCTGGCTAATCTTTCTCACACTAGGTCAGATGGAAGGAACTACAGAATGAACTCACCACAAGATGGCTTCATTTTGGCACTTTTCAACTTTTCAACAGTTGAATAAGTTAGGTATTAAGTCTTTGCCTAACCAGGTCTCTAGGATAATATGCCTTAATGTAAATGTAAAACAGCTGTACCTCCTTAAGGGTTCTCCAACTGAAACAGCAATTGGAACAGAACAGGTGTAGCTTATTGAAGAGGTAACTCCAAGACATTGCTGAAAAACCCCAAGCCAGGCCGCCAGGCCTTTTAAGGAACTGTGGTAGTACGTCAATATAGGTAAAGGTATTAAATACACATTAAAATACACACAAACACACCACATCCAAAGGTGAGTCACTTACCCTGGGGAGCAAGCTATAGGGAGCTTCAGGCTAGCAGCTTCTTTTCCTCCTCCCCGCTTTGGAGGACAGCAAGGAGGCTGTGCATACATGTCAAGCACTGTAGACGTGCATGCACACCAAATGCTTGGCAGTTAGAACAGGCAGGGGAGGAAGGAATCCCCTTAGGTGACCATCTCATTGTGACAGTGAAAGAGAAGATTTTGTGGGGAGAGTACACAGACATATTTTGATTCCTTTTGCAGAGGTAGAAATTAAAGGTAAGGACCTTTTAGATGAAAAGGAAAAGGAAAGGATCAAAAAGCATTGGGTGGTCAGGAACTGGGTAAACTGGCTCCCTGGTTTTTATATATTCGCCATGGTGATTGTGACATCATAGCCTTGGAGCGCTATGATACTTTTTCAGTATGCAAACCAGTAGGAGCATCATCAGGGATTTGGTAGACTCCCTGCCCTATATCCTCTGTACGGAATGCCTCTCAGGAAACATAGTATATCAGATTGAGGTTGTCCACCCTTTATTTTGAACCACAAAATAGACAGGGGTCTGCATGCATCCCTTGCTACTGATATGGGACTTCATCACAGCACCTCCAGATGGCTTAATGTACGCCATGAATCCTTTATTCTAGAACCTCAAATTAAAAGAAGACAAATGGCAAAAAGGAGAGAAAATCTTCAGTGGGTTGAACAGTTGAACCTAAACACTAAAACCTGTAGTTCTTGCCATCTTCATGTGAATGTCCTCTTCAATAGCATTGCCAACTTGCACCCAAACAAGTCCTACCTAATTTTAAACCCAGCCTGTTGTAGAAGTCCTGGAGATATCAATAGTGAGCCTGATGAACATGTCACTAGGTGGCAACCCCCACAACTCCTGTTAAGGACTGATGGGGATATGGGTAGAGATGTCTTTGGGCTTTCTTTCCTCTCTTCTTCAGCCATATCTGATTCTAAATGTTGATTATCATCATGGCAATCAGCCATGTAGATTGTCCTGGGAACAACAAAATGCAGTAGCCTTCCATTTGCCTTCCACATTGCAACATGATACTCGTACCACTGATCCAGGTCTGTGAGTCACTATTTGGTCCTCATCAGCCACAGGCCATTATTGATAAAACGGCTGCCCTCTATCATGTTGGAGTCAATTGGAATCTAATCCACTTGGGGACCATCACCCTTCCCTGTGCACTTCACCACCAAACTGTTTTTATATTTCATGTTTGTTAGGGTTTTTTTATGTAGAAGCAGCAGAGGCGTAGCTACCGCCGTATCAGCCGTATCAATTATACGGGGGCCCCGGGCTATGGGGGCCACCAACGGCAAAAAATAAAAATAAAATTTTGGAGCAAAAATTTAATGCGCATGTGCAGAAACTCAATCTGACGCATCGCGCATGCATCAGATTGAGTTTCTGCGCATGCGCACTTTATTGGAGCCATTTTTGGCTCCAATTTTAAAAAATAAAAATACAGAGTCGGAGCCGCAGCTTTTCGGAGCGGCTCCGATGGTGGCCCTCAGAGGAGGGCACCTCCCCTGGGACCGCCCAGCTCCCACGGGCAGGTTGAGGCCTGCCCGGGCTGTCCGCTGCTGCCGAACCCCCATGGCCTGGGGACGCCTGGCAGAGTGCGCCACGGTCCAACAGCGTAGGAAGGCGGGGTCCACGGGGGCCGGTTGCCCCCAGCGGCGGCGCTTTCCAAAAGGGGCGACAAAGCCTTGGCTCCTTTCCCTTCCCCTCACCTTGCTCCACCACCTGGGTCCGGTGGTGGTGGTGGCGACAGCAGCAGCGGCAAGCGGCTCCGGAAGAGGAGGAGGAGGAGGCTGCAGTCGGGGGCAGTGCGCCTTGCCATGCGGCCCCAGGAGGGTAAGTGAGGGTTTTGTGTTTCGGGTGGGTGGGTGGTTTTTGTGTGTGTTGGGTGGGTGGGTGGATTTTTATTAAATTTTTATTTTATTTCTTTATTTATTTTAATTATTTAAGTTATTTATGGGTTTGTGTTGTGGTTGTTTGGGTGGGTGGGTGGGTTGAGGTGTGTGTTTGTTTCTTTATTTTAATTCTATTTTATTTTATTTATTTTATTTTTATTTTTGGCCCCGCCCACGACGTCATGACATCATGACGTCATGACGTTGGCTCCCCCCACGATGTCATGATGTCATGACGTTAGCTCCGCCCCGCATATAAAGGGCCCCCAAACAATTTTTATACGGGGCCCCGCCAAGGTAAGCTACGCTTCTGAGAAGCAGTAAAGTTTTACAAGTAGCTTCAGTTTGAATCACAAGTTCTCCAAGGTTTTTACCCCCTGTTTTAGCCCAGCAAATTAAACATACTCCACACAATGTTTAGAAAGATAATAAAAATAGTTATTTACTTACAGTTAACTCAGAGAGATAAAAGTCTTTTCAGAAAGGTTGCCAGGTGCTCAAGCAAAATGGTGATCTTACACATACATGCTTCTGCTAGTAAGGCAAAAATAGCAAGGAGGAGGCAAGAGAACTGAACAAGGGCTTAATAAATAAAAACCATGTCAGGTGACCCTAGAGTGATAAATTAACATTAACAACCCATTGCATGCTGCAGTTGCTCTAAAATACTCATCAAGGTTTGCATTTTTAGTTCTTTGTATTATTATTATTTATTTAGATTTATATCACCACCCACTCGTCGCGGCGACTCAGGGCGGTTTACAATCAGGAAAAAAAACCACAAAAACAAAACAACAATAACACACACACAACGCAAACATCTAAAATCAATTCCTCCTTCCAGCCAGAGGACGTTAGTCTTTAGTACAGTAAAACCTCATATAACACTAAAACCTGGTTCCACAAGTCTTCATGTTATATGATTTTTAGTGTTATCTGATCCTCTATGGGATCCATAGAGATACATTGTAACCACACAGGCTTTCGCGGTTGTTATCTGAAGCATCCCATAGGATCTTAATGTTATCTGATGCAATTCTTCCCCCCAGATTCCTTGATGTTATGCGATTTTCGTGTTATTCGATACTAATGTTATATGAGGTATTACTGTATTGTAATTTGTTCCTTTATAACAGAGGTTCACAACCTATGGCCCGAGGGCTGGCCTGTCCCCCCCCCGACACCATTTCATCCAGCCCACGGCAATGACCCCAGAAGTGGAAGCAAATGTGCCCACACATGCGCAAATGTGCCCAACACCATTTTGTCCAGCCCATGGTGTGGTCTGAGGAGGAGTTGTCCAGCCCATGGCATGGTAAAGTTGAGAACTGCTGCTTTATAAGCTGCCCTCGGAACTTACTGAATGGTAGTCAATACAATCCTTAATCAATTATCCCCCAAAAAAATTCACTTTTGGAAATATGGCATTGGAAATGGAGTTGAGAAAGACTGAATTAATTCAAATGTACCAAAATGCACCTAGATTACTTAAGAATTATATGTGTGTTGCACCCACAGCCAACATCTAGGTATATACCCATGATGCACCTTGTTAGGTTCAGTGTTTTGTAGAGATATTACTATCAAGATGTGAAATTTTGCAGTTAAAATAGTAAAGGTGGTGGTGTAGAAAATGTAGTCATGAATATACATTGTACTGTCAAACCTCGCATAAAGAGCACCTTGCTTAAAGAGTAACTCGCTTAAAGAGCAGAATTTTCTCTGAATGGTCGTTTTGCTTAACAAATAAAACCAACCAAAAACTCGCTTAACAAATAAATCGGGGTTCGCAATCCCCCCCCCCCCCACAATTGGTCACTTGCAATGGTGTTTCGCTTAAAGAGCAAACTCGCTTAAAGAGCAATCCTGTGGAACGCATTATGGTCTTTAAGTGAGGTACAACTGTACTTGAAAAGTGAGGCTTATGAAAACTTACTGTTAAAACAATTAGCGCTAGACATGCCCAGAAGCAATATTACTGTATAATAACACACCTGAGAGTTGAATGTGTTTTACAAATGTTAGTTGTAAACAAATGGAAGAATTGAAAGTATATTGGAATAATTGGTAAAATGTTGCAATGTGTAATGTGATCAGATATGGCATTTGCAGATCCTATAACTTTCATTCTCCTTAGCTATAATACTCTGGCTGTAGAGTACCTTGCTGCATTAAATATTTTAGTTTGCACACCTTTATTCCACCAGACTGAAAATGTTAGTCAAAACAATTGTGTTTATTATTTCAGTAGCAGCCTACCAGATTCTGAGTTACAAGCCTTTGGAGTGGAAACACAATAAAAATTCATATTAAACGTTTTTGTTGGCGCACCAGACCATTATACCTCCAGGCTCAAAAGAAAGAATTGTTGGTAGCTCATAAAGGGGAGATAAGGATATAAATAATGACCATTAAAGTTAGCCAGGGCATTAAGATCAACAGATACACAATCACTGGAGACATGTAGTAGCAACAACAGAAACAGACAAGGACAATATGGATTTTCCTTCATAGATGAAAACTGGCTTGGCTGAGTGAGCATTTAGAATAATTTTCTGAGTGTTATATTATGCTTAAGGCTGAAAATCCTCAAAGCTGTAATGATTTTATACTTTTTTAAGTTATGTGTTTAAGAGATTAATTATTTCCTTTTAAAATATGCATTTCCAGGATATAAGCTCTTGTTTTTATACAAACTAAATGAAACTTTATTTTTTGTTTTATTGCACTGTCTAAGCTCGTGTATTTTAGATTGAATTCTGACTTAAACATTTGCCTGCAACTTAACTTTAGTTTTCATTTTTTTAATGCATTTGTGCCTGCATTTTTTATAGCTGTAATTGCTGTCTGGTTAGTTTAGTGAATTAAATATCTGACTGTAGAACCAGAGGTTGAGAGTTCAATTCCCCACTGTTAACTCAAATGAACTTGCTTATCTCTGGAGCTCCATGCCTGGTACTCAACATGTAGTTTGGACTAAAAGAGTTGAACTGCACAAAATGTGGAAGATAGGAGTTCAGGGGTAAGAGAAACAAGTTTCAAACTGGTACTGAAAAACAAGAGTTTATTTGAGGGAAGAATCATAAGGAGTTGACTATAATTTGTTATTAAATTCCTCAGAACAGTCCTAAGGAGGAGCCTTCTGCAACCTTTTCTTTAGTAAGATTCATCTCAGAAAAATGCAGGCACTTCTTTTGCCTTTTCTTCCAGTAAACAATTACCTTTTTGGAAATTGATTAAAGTCTTGGAGGAAATGGTTTGGTCCACAATTTAATTAAACTCTTTTATAGTGTATGTGTCAAAATGGTTGCATGTAGTTCTGCACAAGTCCCTTTATGTCTCTTATATATAAAGAACAGACTGCATAATTACAATAAAAGTGCTTTCATGGGATTTTATCAAGTCACTCACTTGTCTTTCAGTTAAGCTTCAAAAAATCTGGATCAAATGTTAGCCTCTAAAAACCATAATAAATATATATATTGCTGCTTTGAATGGAAACAGCAATTATTTATCTTCTGCCACTTTCTAGACATTAATGCTATAGTACTCAGACTGATCGGGTGGCCCTTGAATCTTTCTGTCATGCTTTCTGACCGATGAATTTTATAATGGATTTTATCACTGGTTGCTTTCTGTCACAGTGCCTGATAACATTCAGCCCGAGGTGCAAAAAGTTTGAAATCTCAATATGCAAAAGGATGAGGCTGGTGGTAACAAAATAATAATTATTGTACAAGAAGGCATCTTCATTCCTTGAGTATGTTTCGTGTAGAAATTGTTTTGGAATATATAGAAGAATTAGTGGGGGAAACTGAGACTTCTTTTTGTTTACAATCCAGAAAAAGCTAAACCTCTATCTATCCTGATTGACACTAAGAGTGCAGTTTTAGGCATGTTACGCTCATTGTATTTGATCCAGACTTTGACAATGAGACCCACTGAAAGCATCATTGGATTAAGGCAGTTTTGTTTCAGGGGGTCTATTCTAAACATGTTAAGCCTGGATCTACCTGGTGTAAGTAAATGGGATTTGGAAATACATCATTTTGGCTGTTTTGCTTTCATAGAATGGTTGTAAAATCACAAACAGACAAGAGAGCTGGAATTGCCACCAGAGTTCACCAAATTCTGCTTTCATGCTCCCTTATTTTCTGTGATGAGCAATGTCCTGTCTCCAGGAAGTACATGCCAAGCACAATGAGAAGCAGAGCAAGCTATGCTATCAAAGTCCCTTCTTTTTTTTTGCATCAATCCTAGGTGTGACCAACATCTTTCTTATGGAAACTTTGGCCACACCCGACTTGCCTTCAACTGTAGTTGGCCAGACTTTGCTAGCAGAACAGAGGCTCAACATATGGATGTATCTCCTCCTAAAAAAATCTTGCAATTCTTCTGAATAGGACTATTATGTCCTATTCCAGGTTTTCTTGATGCTGGGCTCCCAGAAGTTCTTGAACTTCTATTTCCACAAGCCCAGATCAGCAGGTGTCAGTCTTACCAGTATGTCTGACAAAGTGGACTTGTTCCATGAAAGCTAACATCAAAATGAAGCAATAGTCTTTAAGGTGCCACAACATTTTTGTCTTTTTATTTTGTTTTGTTTACTCTCTGATAGAGTAAATTGTTGCATTTGATTTGTGTGGATGGGGGGGGGATTAATATATTCTAATTTCAGGTAATGTTGCAGGATTATAAATGACTTTTACAATATTATAGAATTCTGAATCCCTTTAACAAAAAGGTCTAACCTAAGACATGCATACATGGGCCTCAAAATAGAAACATGTTGAAGTGTGACTCAAAATTGTTCCCAGAACATGAAATGTCCTTCCTTGGAGGTTTGGCATCTATAGTTTTATACTTTCTGGAATAGTAATAGCAAGTATTGTATTTTATTTTATTTTAAATAATTTAATAATGTTTTAATAGGTTTTAATTCTTTCTTTGGTAACCATTTTACCAAATCAATATTTTAATGATTTACTTATTTTATATGCTTGCTTTTAAATGTTGTAAACTGGCTTGAGTATCTTATGCAAGAAGAAAAACAGTATGAAAATCTAAAATATACAGAATGGACGGACAGACAGATAGATAAAATTGACCCCTATGAAAACTGCCCTACTACTTCCTGATCTAAACTGCAATCAAAAATCTCCTGTTTGTCACATTTGGATAAAAATATGTAAGTTAGACCTTTAGAAGGAAATCGAGTCCACTACATTTCAGAGGGGAAAAGGTGCTACATGTCTTTAAAACAGAACATTTAACACCTATCTATTTGCTGACTCCTAACAGAGCACAACAGAGAAATAAAACTGAGACAGACCCCAGAGAGGTGAGTCTATGATTTTCTTGAAATCATGGAGGAAGGGTGGCATACCAGATGATTGGAGGAGAACTAACATTGCCCCTATCTTCAAAATGGACAAAAAGGAGGAACCTGGAAACTATAGAACAGTCAGGCTGACGTCAATCTCAGAAAAAATTCTGGAGCAGATTATAAAGTGGTCACTCTGCAAGCACCTTGGGGGAAAATGCAGTAGTATAAACCAATATGGATTTAACAAGAACAAACTAATCTTATCCCATTTTTCAATTGGGTAACTTCGTTTGTAGATGGTGGGAATGCTGTAGATGTAATATATCTTGACTTCAGCATAGTCTTTGACAAACTACCCCATTATATTCTGATTAGCAAACTAACAAAATATAGACTGGATAGCACAAGTCAGGTGGATACACAGTTAATTACAGAATCATAATCAGAGTGCTCATTAATGGCTCCTTCTCAAACATGGTAGGGGTAACAAGGGAGGTGCCACAAGACTCAGTCTTGAGCCTGGTGTTCTTCAAAATTTTCATTAATGACTTGGATGAGGAAATGTAGGAAATACTTTTCAAATTTGTGGATGACACAAAATTGGGTGGGGTAGCTAATTCCGAGGAAGACGGAGGGAAATTCAAAAAGATATTGATAGGTTTGAACACTGGGCTGAAAACAACAGAATGAAATTTAACAGGAATAAGTGCAAAGTTTTACACCTAAGGGGAAAAAACCAAATGCACTGTTAAAAAAGGGGGATACAGTACTTAGCTCAGTAATATTCAAGAAGGATCTTAGAATTTCTGTAGATCACAAGCTGAATATGAGTCAACAGTGTGATGTGGCCGCAAAAAAGGCCAATGCAATTTTAGGCTGCATTAACAGAAGCATTGTCTTCAAAACCCATGAGTTTTTCAGCACTAGTTAAGCCTCATCTAGACAACTCAACAACCATCTATAACATCTGCTTTATTTGAATTATGGAATTGGATTTGTTGACCTCATAAGGTTCTTCCAACTCAATTATTCTATGATATTCCAATAATGCAGCTTCTGCTATGGGATTAATTTCTTCATAACACACTACAACTAATCTTCTCATGTCAATTAATCAGATATAAGAGTATAAAAATATTAAGAGCCATAGACCAGGTTTGAGGTAGATTAACTCAGAAGACTGCAATAATAAGAAGCAGTAAGGCTTGAAAGCTGGTGACTTTTTTCTCTAGGAATGAATGAAACTGAGTAAAATAGACAAAGGAAGTAACAGGGACCAGAATCACCGTATATGCTGGTGTATAAGATGACTTTTTACCCTTGAAAAACATGCCTCCAAGGGGGGGGGGCGTCTTGTACACCAGGTGCAGTTCAGTTGAATAAAATACAGTAATACCTCAGATAACGTTTACCTTGGATAACGTTTCCCTCAGATAACGCTTAAATCGCATAACATTAAGCAATCTGGGGAGGAGAATTGCATCAAATAACATTAAGGTCCTATGGGATGGATCGGATAACAACTTTTAATATCAGATGACGAACAGGAGTTTGAAGGCTTTTAAAGGGAAACTGTCACACCAGCAAACTTGCTAGGGACTTGCCTGGCACTTGCTCTCTCCCTCTATTTGTTATCTTCCTTCTGTCATTGACAGTTCCAGTTTGGTTAACAGATTAGAAAACAAACAGCATGGCAGCTCCCATAGGTTTATTGCTCCATTCAGCTTTAGTAAATTGTCTTTGGTGAATTACGTTTAATAAACTTGCACTGTTTTATGTTTACTGTACATGTTTGATAACATACAGCCTTGTGACAGTTTTTCTGCATGTCATAAGCATTTGAATATAAATTAACATATTAAAATCAAATCTGATGTTCTTTTACGTTTTATTTAGTGTGTGGAAGGTGTGCGGAAGAGGGGGTAGTCTTATACAGCTAGTATATAACAAACTCTAGATTTTGAGTGGAAATGTTGAGGGGTCATCTTATATGCCCAGTTATCTTGTACACCGGCATATACGGTAAGTTCATCTGGAATTTTTAAAGCTTCTGTGAAAGTGGGCTACAAGATTCAAAATAAAAAGAGATGTTTCAAATGTTTTGTTTGCAAGATACAGCAAGGAATAGAAATCAGATTTTGAACTGGATCACAGTTGTGAGAAACGCAGTGGGAAGAAGGAGGCTCCAGGAAGATTGAGGACCTTTTAGAAACATTATGACAATGGCCATACAAATGCCATATATGATGAATGCACGTTCTCTCTCACTTGCTTAGGACCTCTCAGTGTTCAATCCAAGGCGGATTATTCAATAAAAATCCCCTCTAGAACTCTCCCAAACTCACGCAAGAAAAAATATGTTCACCATTCCTTCTCCAGCCAATCCAGGCTGATCCAAACACCTGGCTATCTCTCTTTACAGAGACAAGCCCAATTTACTATGAGAGGTTTTGGTAGCGTTTTCAAGAGGCAAACAAAGAGAGACTTACTGTCTTTTAACCCAATATCTCATCTTCAATGAACACGCGTTGATTGAAGAAAATATTTTTATTTAAATTGGTAGCATGGTTCTGATGAATCAGGTTACAGATCTCAGCATAAAAATTATTTTCTAACTTTAAGTTTTAGAGAAATTATTATTACTTGTATTTACTATCCCGCTCCAATCGGGTTAACCCGACTCTGAGCGGCTTACAAATTAAAATCATAGGTAATCCTATGTTAATACTAATTCATCTTAAAACTTAATGCTTAAAACTTTAAAACATTCAGAAAGGATGTTTCAGACAAGTATTCCCCTTAATAAAAAAAGAATCTGTCTAGCTATTCCAAGTTACCATAATTAAGATTTCCAGAGATAGGCCTAGTTGGAAAGCCCATCTCTGTATTGTCGATGTTTCCTAGTTGACAACCATTTTAGAACTATCCCTCTGGCTCTCTGCCAGACCCTCGCCAGGTATGAAGTGAAACTGGGTAATCAGGCTACTTCCAATCAGATTCCAGAGTTGGGTAAACAACTCTGGTTGTCTTGTTTACAATGGGCGCCTCTCTGTCTATCTCTTCCCTTCCTGGGCCCCAAAGTGTGAAAACAACCAAATGGCCCTTTTGGCTAGCAAGAGGAGCCACATTTCTACTACAGACTAGAAACCTACTAAACTCCATTTTGAATATGTGGAGAACTTGGGGACTCATTTTATCACACCATAGAACATTGGTTTTAAATAGGCTGCCAGTACACTTCTGGCTTCAGTCCAATGCATTGACAAAGCCCAAAACAGCTTAGATATTTGGAGGAGTGCTTCTTCCCCTTTATACTTATTAGGATTTTCTGGGGGAAGTTGTTTCATTTGCTTTTTGCCTGTTCAGCATGACTTGGTCTAGACCAATAAAATACATTAACTCTTATTTTATAAGGGGAAATAAAGGTTTCTAAATTTGGGGGTTTAAAATGGATTTTTCCATGTAAGCAGACTGATGCAACAGTGGGATGAAATATGCTTGGAGTCAAGGAAATAAAAATAAGCACTGCAAAGGAAATTCATGTAGCACTGAAGGCTTAACTGTGATCAGTCCTACATAGGAAAAGGTGAACATGCAAATGTTGGTTGCACCATGTATGTATGTATGTACAGTAATACCTCGGATAACGCTAAGACTTGGTGTTATCAGATTTTCAGTGTTATCTGATGCATGTTAAAATCCTATGGGATGGATCGGATAGCGTTAAAGCTCCATAGAGATACATTGTAACCGCACAGGCTTTAGCGGTTGTTATCCAATCCATCCCATAGGACTATAAAGTTATTCGATCCAATTCTCCTCCCCAGATTACTTAACATTATGTGATTTTAGCGTTATCCGAGGTAAACGTTATCTGAGGTATTACTGTACAGTCAAACCTCACATAAAGAGTGTCTCGCTTAAAGAGTCACTCGCTTAAAGAGCAGAATTTTCTCTGAATATTCGCTTCGCTTAACAAATAAAACCAATCAAAAACTCGCTTAACAAATAAATTGGGGTTCACAGTCCCCCCCCCCCACAATTGGTCATTTATAATGGTGTTTCACTTAAAGAGCAAACTCACTTAAAGAGCAATCCTATGGAACACATTATGCTCTTTAAGCGAGGTACCACTGCACGTACGTATATATGTATATATGTAATCCTCCAGTGCTACATAGATTTGCTTTGTAGTGCTTTTTTCAAATAGACATTCATATCCTAAATCCTATATAATAACTCTCACCAGAATTTTGTTGTGAAAAAGATTGCACTGGATTGTGCCAATGATTTGTCATGTTTCTTCAGTGAAGGAAGTGACAATAGATTTAAATAGCACACACAAAACTAACTACATCTGTCAGGGTTGCATACCACCTGTGGTCTCTTTTCCATCTTCCGTCTGTCAGTTAAATGCAGTTGAAAGTTGTTAGCAGTCCCAAAGTACTCCAATTACAGTAACATCTGTCAAATGGGTACAGCTCTGTTCACATTGGGCAATTATTTGGTCATAGGAAGAAAACATTGAGATGATTGTCTCACAATTATGTCTGTCTCAGAAATACTGCTGGTAGCTGACATTCCTCCAGTTTACCAAGTCTACTAAAGATGGAAAGGATGTAGGAATTAAACGTTTTCTAGAAATTTCCTATAAAGGTGGAGAAATCCATAATTAATGTACCATTGGATAGAACAGCCTCAGGTAATGTATGTATTTTGCAAACTGTGGGATCTTTTGGGATTAACTCAGTTTCTCTTGCCAGTAAATTAAGTACAGTAAAACCTTACATAAAGAGTGTCTCGCTTAGAGACAGACTAACTTAAAGATCAGAATTTTCTCTGAATGGTTGCTTTGCTTAACAACTAAAACCAACCAAAAACTCATGTAACAAATAAATTGGGGTTTGCAATCCCCCCCCCCCCAGAAGTCACAATTGGTCACTTAAAATGGTGTTTTGCTTAAAGAGCAAATTCGCTTAAAAAGCAACCCCATGAAATGCATTATGCTCTTTAAGCAAGGTATCGCTGTATTTATTGTATTTATGTGAATGATAGGAAATGTCTGACATTGTAAGACAACAGTTCCCATCATTCAGTGCCCTTGCCCATGCTGATGGGAGCTTCCATCTGTGAACATCTGGAAGGCTACTCCTGTCCTAACTGTAAAAATGTATGCAGACCTCACCTCAAACAGATGTGTGCAGTGTAGAGAACTTACTCTGTCCCCAAGTTCTCCTGACATTCATGCACTTTGGTTATGTCTGAACAGAGGTCAATGCATGTACTCCCCAGCTGAAGATATGGGCCTAATCTGAAAAATACGAGCAGGGACCAATGTTCATATGGAGTGAATCTACAAGTACTGGACTCTATGTTTACATGTTCATATTCACAGGTGATGTTCCACATTTAACATGTGAATGTCAGAAGAACTTGACAAGTGGAATAAATAAAGATGATCTTGGTCCTCCACCATATATAGGCTATATGCATGTTTGGAGAGAGCTACTTTTTGTGAGTGCAAACCTCACTGGTGTTTGACAGTAAGCCTTTACAATCATAGAAAACATATCTCCAATGTTCATTAGCTTTGTGTCATAACATTTTGCTAGTGATTTCACAATTAATTAATATATTTTGTGCCCCTCTTCTACTCTCATATCACATACACATTGAATACGTAGTTCTATAAAAGCAAATTAAGCCTTAAGTACCTCTGGAGGCAAAAAATGATGAAGTTAAGGCTGTCCTACTTTGGGCATATCATTAGAAGGCAATATTATCTTGAAAATATAATAATGGAGGGGAGGTTGAAGGCCAGCAGGAAAAGAAGAAATACAAGATAGATTGATTCCCTAAAGCCAGTGGTGGTCTCCAAAAAAGATATGCTACCTACTTTGTGGGCGTGGTATGGTGGGCGTGGTATGGTGGGTGTGGCCGGGGGGAAAGCCCTGTGTCGCACACAAATTAGGACTACAGTAATACCTCAGATAACGACTGTATCGGATAACGCTAAAATCAGATAACGATCTGTTAGCGTTATCCAATGCAGTCGTTCGTAGAAGCAGGGTGGCTGGAAAGCTGGACAGGGTTCTCCGTTCAGCTTCCCAGCCACCCTGCAGCTGCGGAAGCAGGGGTGGGGTGGCTGGAAAACTGACGGGGGGTTCCTCCATCGGCTTCCCCAGCCACCCTGCAGCTGTGGATCCCTCTCCTGCCTGGCTTGATAAGGGGCTTAGCTATCCAGGCCGGGGGGGGGGTCTTCTTAGGAGAGGCTGGGATAAGGGACCCAAGCCTCTCTTAGGAAGCCCCCCCCCACCTGGATCGCTAAGCTCTTTAGCAAGCCAGATGGAGGTTTCTAAAAAGAAGGTAGGAAAAATTCCTACCTTCTTTTTAGAACCCCTCGCCCCACCTAGCTTAGTAAGGGACTTAGCTATCCAGGTGGGGGGCTCTTCTTAAGAGCGGCTGGGACAAGGGACCCAAGCCTCTCTTAAGAACCCCCCCCCCCACCTGGATCGCTAAATCCTTTAGCAATCCAGACGGAGGTTTCCGAAAAGAAGGTAGGAAAAAGTTTTCCTACCTTCTTTTCAGACCCCCTCCCCCCGGCTTGCCAAGCAAACCAGATCGGCCCCCTGTTCCCTTTCCTCTTTGGAAAGGGAACAGGGATTTTTTTTAACATTGTGCGATCAATGCATCACACAACATTAAAAACCGGATAATGTTTTGACTTGTGGAACCAAATCATAACGTTATCCGAGGTACTACTGTACTTTATTTCAAAATTTGGATGGGTGGGGCCAGCCAGAATTTCTGCTACCAGTTCTGGTGAACTGGTGCAAACCTGCTGATGCCCACCACTGCCTAAAGCAGTGGAGGAGAACCTTGGCACTCCAGCTGTTCTTGAACTTCAATATCCTAAAGCCCTGATCAGCAGGAGTGCTAATGTGAACTTCTGATAATTGAAGTCTAAGAACACCCAGAGTACCAAGGTTTGCCCCCGCTGCCCTAACAGAACCCACAGCCTTGGGTTTGCAATTGCTGAAGACACATCAGATTGGAGAATACTCACTCATATGGTCACCATAAATCAGAGGTAGATTAATGGCATATAACAGCATGGTGGTTCTCCTGCAGATGATCTTGTTTTACGTTAAAACTCTGTGACCAACCAACCAACCAGAAACAGTTCAAAGTCTGCATAAGTACTGCAGCTAGGAGTACCATAGTTTTGGTTTGCGACCCCCCTAAAGGGATTTGCACATGGAGTAGTTCTGATATCACACCTATGAGAAAATATGCAACCTCTGATAAATATACAATTTTTGGTTCCTCAGTTTTATGCAGAGACCTAAATAGGACCTGTGTGATTCTATTAAGAGTGTAGTTTGATGCTACAGTTATGCATAATAGAATATAAAATACAAGTTATTTAGCACAGGGGTACGCAAACTACAGCCCAGGGGCCAGATCCAGCCCCCAACACCAATTCATCTGGCCCGCAAAGCCCTGGAAGCAGAAGTAAAATGCGCCCCCAGGCCATAGTGACCAGCTCTCTGAACCATGTGACCAGCCCATGGCCCAAAAGGTTTGAGCACCCCTGACTTAGCAGTTCTGTGATGGCCCCAATTAGCAAAAATACAGCTGAGAAAACTGAGCCCTAGATCTTAGAGAGTGTTTTTTTAGGCTGTATAGCCTAGTCCATTGATGACCAACCTTGGCACTGCAGTTGTTCTTGGACTTCAATTCCCATCAGCCCAAGTCAACACACCTGCTGATCAGGGCTTCTGGGAATTGAAGTTCAAGAACATCTGGAGTGCCAAGATTGTCCATCACTGGCCTAGTTAATGCTTCCTCCAGCCTGTGTTTTCTCATCTCTGCCTGCTGGAGACTTGCGTTGGCCAGGAACTTGATTATGCTGAGGACATGCCCAGTTTCCAACATCATTTTGTTTTCATACTTTGATAATAACTGAATCCCTCTTTGATTAATGCATCTCTCCCATAAATATATCCATGTGTCGAAACTTAAGTGTATCACAAAGCTACACATCCAACATATAGGACTGGCACATGGAGGAAAAACAGTAGAGAGGTCATTATCATCTCTTCAACATCCTTGTGACCTCTGCTTTCAGTCTCTCCAAACTCAAGCCAATTCACAAATACAGTACAGTAAAACCTCATATAACACTAAAACCTGGTTCCACAAGTCTTCGTGTTATATGATTTTTCGTGTTATCTGATCCTCTATGGGATCCATAGAGATACATTGTAACCACACAGGCTTTCGCGGTTGTTATCTGAAGCATCCCATAGGATCTTAATGTTATCTGATGCAATTCTTCCCCCCAGATTCCTTGATGTTATGCGATTTTCGTGTTATTCGATACTAATGTTATATGAGGTATTACTGTACAGTAAAACCTCACACAAAGAGTGACTTGCTTAGAAAATAACTCACTTAAAGAGCAGAATTTTCTCTGAATGGTCGCTATGCTTAACAACTAAAACCAACCAAAAACTTGTTTAACAAATAAATCAGGGTTCACAATCCCCCCCTGTCAGAAGTCACAATTGGTCACTTGCAATGGTGTTTCACTTAAAGAGCAAACTTGCTTACAGAGCAATCCTGTGGAACGCATTATGCTCTTTAAGCGAGGTACAACTGTACCATCTGCGTCTAAGAGCATCTTTCTGTGTAGATTTTCAACTCATGAACTTACTGAAGAAATAAATTATAGCGGCCCTGGTGGTGTAATAAAAATTGCAGAAATATAGAGTTCAGATTTAGATGATGATGGGAATTTGAACACCTGGAGTCAGATTTCTCTAGTCTGCATATCAACCACCACAAAACTGTGTTTCACAGAAATTGACTACTCTGCAAGAAGTTGTATGTGTAAATTGGATCTCAGTGGGACTTAAATGCCAGGTAAATATATTTAGGATTCAACTGAGATGCAAATAGAAATAACAGCCTCAATGTGCTAGATGTGGCTGAAAAATTTCCTGTTCTATGGAGATAAAAGACCTGAAGAAGATAAAACAGACATTTGAAAGCAAAGACATATAAGCAGCTGTCGAAATACAACTTTCTCCACAGATATTATAAGAAAGTAAAGAATGAGAAATACATTTTCTGAGGTAATTGGATATCATTCAGCCAACAGGAAAAATAAATGTATTATTAAACAAGAGAGCTATAGATATAAACAATGCATACAGAGATATTGCCGAGAAACTAAAATAGGATCTGAGTTTGTCATTATATTACCCCACAACCTGCCAATAAAGAGGCAGACACCAATTTGTGGTATAAATCATTGGGCCACTTTTATTAATTTAAACCCCCTAACCTGCAGAGGGACTGGTAGTGCAATTCCTGATACCAGAGCAGGAGTCTCCATCAGTGGTGGGCATAGGTCGGTTCGTCCCAGTTCTATAGAACCCGTGGTAAGAATCTTGGGTGGTCTCCTAGGGGGTTGTAACCTTCCTGGGAGACCACCTTGGGTGCTTACCTTTGAGGTCGCTTTTGCTGCCTGCTCTGCTCCCCAGGGTAAGTGATTTGGGTTTGGGTTTGGGGTGGGCGAATGGATTATGTATTTAGTGTGTGCTTTTGTGTGTTTCTATGTCTATTTAATTTGTATTTAATGTGTATTTATGTGTTTTTATGTCTATTTAATGTGTATTTTAATGTGTATTTAATTTGTATTTTGTGGTTTTATGTCTATTTAATTTGTATTTTATGTGTATTTTATGTGTATTTAATTTGTATTTTTATGTGTAATGTATTTTTATGTTTCTTTTTAACTTTGGCTCCACCCATGACATCATGATGTTGGCTCCGGCCATGATGTCGGCTGTGCCCACAGTGTGGTAGTAAAAATGTTGGCTGCCCGTCACTGGTCTCCACATCCCTTCTCCATACCAGATGGCCAAATCCCTTGCCCTGTTCAGCTACAACCCAGACCAGCCAATTTGGGGAGTCACCTGAGCATTTATTTCCAACTCAATTCATGTGAACTGATGTTGGATGTACCACATAGATGTCTCATGATGTCCCTGTCATGCCCAACTGATTCTCCCAAATCATGCCAGACATTAAGGTTTCACATTGTCAAAAGATGCCCTGAGGGATTTCCATGCATAAACATAGAAAGGAAATAAGAATGTTTCAGAATCCACTTGAAGATACAAGTAACTTATTTTTCAGATGGATACATTGTAACCACACAGGCTTTAGCGGTTGTTATCTGATGCATCCCATAGGATCTTAATGTTATCCAATGCAATTCTTCCCCCCAGATTGCTTAATGTTATGCGATTTTAGTGTTATTTGATACTAATGTTATCTGAGGTATTACTGTACTTCCAACATGAAAATTGTGAAATCCAAGTGTAGGTCAAGACATACAGAGGAACATTTAGTTGACATTTTAAGGTTGTCTGTCAGAAACCTCGACCTGGGCATTAATGCCTTGGCTAAGAGAAAACACTCCCTAAAATTACACCGGCTAGGTAAGCATGTGTAGCTAGACAAAAGGGGTCCATAGTAAAATATTGCTCCAAAATGGATTGGATTTCTAGTTAGCATTTCTTCATTGATTTCTGAAAGTTTACTTTTGATCTAAAATGTTAGATTAATAGTTTTGTTACATTTTGTTTTAAAATGTTCCCCTTTTTAGGCGTTGGGCACTTAATGCAGCTCCCATGTCCCAGATGATTGGGGACCACTGATGTAGGTGGATTTAGAGTGGTTGATTGGTTTCACCCACATAAACATATCTGGGAGGTGGGAGATGTGATGGCAGAAAATTGAAGCAAACTGCATTAGCAAATTGAGTCCCTGGTTATGGTAACATCACAAGGCGAAAGCTTGGGTTGGCACTGCCAATGTTTAGGAGGAGTCAGTACCTGGGTTATTGAGTTGGCAAGGTGGACCCTGTAGTTATCATACACCTTCTCCACCAACACATGGCACCACCAAAATATCAGTCATCCTCAAACCTTTGCACTACATCTGACATAGCCATTTAACCTGGAGAAAAAATGGTTTGAATGAGTTGAGACATTTTAAAAAGATTTATTGTGGCTTTGAGATGCCTTTGAGATGTGGTGTTGGAGGAGAGTTTTGAGAGTCTGCTGGACAGCAAGGAGAATAAATAGGTCGGTCTTAGAAGAAATCAACCCTGACTGCTCCCTAGAAGGTCAAATAGTACAGATGAAGCTGAAGCTGAAGTACTTTGGACAGCAAATGAGAAGAGAGGATTCATTTGATGCTGGGAAAGGTGGAGGGGAAAAGAAGAAGGGGACGCCAAAAATGAGATGGCTAGATGGTATTGTGGATGCAGTGGGAACAGAGCTGGGTGGGCTGAGGAGGATGGTGGAGGACAGAGGTGCCTGGAGGACAATGGTCCATAGGGTTGCAAAGGGTCGGAATTATTGACTGTGCGATTGAACAACAAAATCATCAGTTTTATTTGCAGCACCTATTTTTAGTGAATGCTAGGACAGAAGAATGAGTCACCTATCTGTTGATGTGCAGCATGATACATTTTTAAAGATTGGTGACTGATATTTCTTTATGCTATTAATCCTCCTAAAACTCCTGTTCTGTAAAATGTTGTCTATTCCATCTTCACTGATGGAGCAGACACACATAGCATATAGTTTGATTTGCATTTTTAAGGTTTTTCTTTCAGCTGCTTGCCAACGTTGACCCGGCATCCTTCAGCTAAGTTGAGAAAACAACTGGGTCAGGATAATTAACATTTAAGTGAGACTGAAGGTTCCTTTGCCAGCATCCTCTTTTAACCTAAGGGCGAGCTGCAGAAAGATGGGTGGAAAGAAGCTCCTTTGCTTTACAGGAGATATTATGATTTAGTGTTTGCATGGAAGGGAACACTAGGTCTCCAGTTTTGTACCATACTGAATACGTGTGTGCATGAGTAGTTAAACCAATAAAAGGTCCTCTGGCACCTTAAAGACAAAGTGGTTTATTATAACAAGACCCTTATTACAGCATGAGGTTAACACGGGTATGCTTTCAGCTAGAATAGTTCATTTGACTGTTGGGCAGAGATTGTGTTTTCAGAAAGAACTGCAAGAAATCCAGATAGTTTTATACTTTTCCTGCAAACCCATTATGCTAAAACACATGCAAATTTTCTGGTTCTTGAGCAAGAAGAAAATTTTAGCTGTGCAGCTTTAAAGCAAACACGCGTCCCAAATCAAAGGAAATGGCATTCCAATGATACATTGGTTCATCCCTGCAGGGGAGGCACTAAGGACATGTTGTTTCAGCAAAGCACATTAAAAATCACCTCATTTGTGCCATTGATTCAACAGAACCAGTTGGGAGAACTATGTTAGTCAAATTAATATTTTACAACAGTGCTGGGAGGGACGTTTTTTTAACATGCATCGCTACAGCCTCTGTCTTTTGTCGCCTGTGTCAGCCTGTCACAGGGTACACCTTGAAACACAAGCAAGCTGGCACTAATGAGCTTGCCACAACATGTTTCCGTCTCAGGAAGTTCTCCGCTAATGGCTGGGGAGAGGGCGGAGGGGAATCCTTCACGCTGCAATGGCAGCAACCACAGAAAGGGTTTTTTTTAAAATCTGAACCCAATGCATTGCAAGTGTGTGCCATTGTGGGGCTGTATTCACAGCCCTCCATGCACATACAATACATTGGACTAGGATGACCAGAAAGCCAACACAAGGTGTTTTAGGACAGTTCAGATTTTCAGGGACGCTCCCATGTCTCATTTGCTACTCCATGTTCTACACAAAACTGCAATACCGCACGGATCAAGTTCAATACACACAGATATTCATGGTATGTACTGGAGTATTTTGTGCCTGCCTAAAGGAGTACATCCCTGCAAATCTTATGGAGCCTGCCAGGCAAAAGAGATGTGGCAACTCTAAATCACCCATTTCTGTTGTTCCTATCTGGGCCCAAATTTGTACTCCACATGTCCGTAGAGGTGGATTTTACTCAGGAAAGCCTAAACTGAAATAAATGTGACAAGAGTCATAATTTGTCAGTATGTTGTTTGCTGTTGTGGAATGAGATTAACATGGGTACCTCTCTGGCCATTGCTACAGGTAGATGGATTGAACATTTATTGAACAAAAATATCTGTGAATTTGGATGAACCAAGTGATGAGAGCAATAAGTCAATGCAGGAAATGTGACATGGTTGAAAACTGCATGCATTCTAGGAGTACAGTGGTACCTCGGATAACCTTTACCTCGGATAACACTAAAATTGGATAACGTTGGGGAATTTGAGACAAACATTTAAGATAACATTGTGTGATGCAAACGTTTGTCTCAAATTCCCCAGCGTTGATCTCTGCCCCAAAGACTGCAGGGCTGGACACCAGTGCTGTGGGCTTTGGGGCAGAGATCTCCGCTGCGATCGCTGCTTGGGTTGGGGGTTGAACCGGTGCATGCATCTGTTCTTCCCCCACCCCCACCCAAGCAATAATCGCTTTCCCCTTGGGAAAGGACTTCTCCGGCCAAAAGCAAACCTAACAGCGAGAGATTCGCCCTGTCTACCCTGTTGTTTCAGCAGGGGAGGCAGAGCAAATCTCTCTCGCTAACAGTGCTGGTTGCCTTTGCCTTTTGCCTTTGGGCTGGGGGTTGAACCGGCGAGCACGCCCATTCTTCTCCCCAATCCAAGCGTGCAATCACCACTTGGGTTGGGGGGAAGAATGGGTGCACGTGCCGGTTCAACCCCCAACCCAAGCAGTGATTGCAACGTGGAATCGCCAGCTGGGTTGGGAGAAGAACCGGCCCACCCGCCCGTTCTTTTCCCAACCCAGCCGCGCTTGGCTTGATCCGCCTGCCTCTTTGGAAAGGGCAGCGGCAATTCCATGCATGGAATCCTTGCTGCCTTTTCCAAAGAGGCAGGCGGCTTGCCCCCCTGTTCCCTTTCCTCTTTGGAAAGGGAACAGGGCTTTTTTTAAACGTTGTGCGATCAATGCATCGCACAACATTAAAAACCGGATAATGTTAAGACTCGTAGAACCAAGTCTTAACATTATCCGAGGTACTAGTGTATTTGAAATGTGCACAGCAATACAAAGAACAATACTGAAGGGTTAAACTTTTTTAAATGTAAAAATAAATAAATAGTTGTCTCCAACAACACTGAAGGCAGCAACAATGGGGGAAAACCCATTATGCAATTTTTATGGATCAGGCACTGTAAACCTTTAACTTACACTATTTAAAAAACTTCCTATCCCTCTGTTTTAGATTCTGAGGCTCCCTAGGGCTCCCTTTTGCCTGGGCAAAATCTCTGGAAGCCTCAAGATGTAGAG
Organism: Furcifer pardalis; assembly: GCA_030440675.1. Classification (NCBI taxonomy): domain Eukaryota; kingdom Metazoa; phylum Chordata; class Lepidosauria; order Squamata; family Chamaeleonidae; genus Furcifer; species Furcifer pardalis. The sequence goes on from CP126894.1 coordinate 160,142,404, forward strand.
GATGCTTTAAAAGTAAAGAATCAGCACCAGATCACCATCGTCACAATTGAGACAGCTGGTGGGAATCCAGGAGCGCATGGTCGCATGCATGCACACACAAATGTGTGTGCATGCACACACACATGCACCCCAGGGTTCCCAAGGACTTTCCCAGGGGAAAAGGGATGCCTGGGAAGTTCTGAAACATAAAACAGAGGGATAGATCAAGTCATCCTTGCTCAAAAGCCAGTCGTATCCAACTCTAGAGTTCAGTGCTTATCTCTGTTTCATAACCAAAGAGCCAGTACTGTCTGCATTTACAGATGTTTCTGTGGTCATGTGGCAGGCATGACTAGACATTGGAGTGCATGGAACACTGTTTACCTTCCCACCGGAGTGGTCCCTATTTATCTACTTGTAATTTCTTGCTTTAGAATTGCTAGGTTGATAGGAGCTGGGACAGAGAGGGATAGGAAGCTTTTAATTAGTTGTTTCTGGTGCATGATTTGAGTCATGCCAGGGGAAAATTGCACCAGCAAGATTTTGCAGAACGAGTTGATGAGCAAGTAACATGCAACAAGTTATCTTTTAAGAACCAAATAGCTTTGTGTTTCTAATGAGTCATAGAATGTTTTTTAGCATACCCAGCTCCGGTTTATCACTTACTACATGTTAATCTGTGTGTTTTCTGGGAAATCCTTACCATGTAACAATGCTACAGGAGACATTTGTTCTTAGTATACTTTTTGCAGATCTGCCAACAAGCAGCTCAGAATGTCCTAGGTTGACTGTAAAGGGTATAATATGCTCAACAATTTATGAAAGCCTGTATTGAAAAAGAAGGAAAGTGTCATTGAATGTCATAAATATTTGCTATCTGAACATTATATTTCCATATTCTCCTCTGCCAGGCAACCTTTTTTCCATGTCAAAACTGATCAGTATGGGTTAGTACACAGTGTCCACTTTCCATACTTCTTTCAAGATAAAGCACTGGACTTTGAGCCAAAAGTGTCATTAGCTGACTAATACCCAGCTGGCTGCCCTTGTTGCAAGGAAAAGTCTGGGTACTGAAAAACAGAGGAACACAAATTGAGTGAAAAACCAGGAAGGAGAGATTTACAGGTCTCCACTGTGATGTTATCTGCTCCTCTGTGGGGACAGTTAAGTGAATTCATGATATTACTTGCATAAATGTCAGACACCTTGACTAGGTAATATATTATTAGTCTTTGTTAGCTATGTTTGGTGGAAGGGAACATGTCTGTTTGGTGTCTCACTTTGTAATCAATCAAAGTGAGACTATAGAGATTGGTAAAACTCCTGAAAAGATGTTGGAAACACTTACTTCAAAAAATCCCTTAAAATGACATCTGGCTAGATACATTGGTGTAAAATGGTGTTATCTGGATAAACAATCCTTCCTTGAGGTAAAGCAGTGCCATACAGAGATACATATACACACAGTCTGGACTATCAGTCAACCCAGCCCTCTCTTTTGGGAGACCCAGCCACCCCTCCCTCACTCTTTTAAACTTTTAAAATCTTTTTAAACCTTTTAACCTTTTTAAATCTTTTAGATTTTTGTAAATTCATGGTTTAATTCTTTTTTAATTGACTTTTAAGTAATTTATGAACCTTAAGGTTTTAATTTATGAATTTCTGTAAGCCGCCTAGAGTCAGGTTCGCCTGATTAGGGCGGGATAATAAATCTAAATAAAAAAAAATCCAATTAGAATACACTGAGTTCTCTACCTGCCACTACCCTTGTTGTTAGAGTGTCTGAGGAAATTTCATTTCTTAAGAAATAACTCCATGATACTTGAGAAATAACTTTTGCTTTCACTTCATTTTTTTAAACTAGAACAAATCTAGCCTTTTGCTTTCTAATTCATAGGAGTGAATGGGACTCTGAATATTAGGAGCTATTATAACAGATATTCTGAACTATCAAATTCTGATTCAAATATATCCAGATCTAAGTAAACATTATGCATTGAATTTTGAATATACTGTATCTGAATACACACCCTTAATTTGAATACATGAATAACCAGGGCATGGCAACCTGTTCACCAAAATGCAATGAGAAAAGCCCTATTCAGATGTTGTAGCCTATAGTAAGATTGGGATGGGGCATGAAGTCACACGAGTAACACATCCAATCTCTCCTTTCACTCAGAAATCACCCAAGCCTTTGTGTGTTTTTTACCAAATTCTGAAGAGCCATCTGTAATATGCTTATAGCACCCATGATTTGGAAATTCTCCTTGTAAGATTTTGCAGTTATGCAAGCACTGTAAACATGTTCAGTTGAGTGTACTTATAAGTGCCTTTTAAATCTTTGTCTGTGACTTTCAAGTAGGAGTGAAGTTCAAATAGGACTTCTTGCATTCCTATATTCCCACTGCATATAAAGCCCTATAACTGTGATGTTGAACCTTGGCTCTCCAGGTGTTCTTGGACTGCATTTCCCAGAAGCCCAAGACAGTACTCCTGCTGATCAGGCCTTCTGGGGATTGAAGTTCAAGAACACCTGGAGTGCCAAGTTTCACCATCACTGCCCTATGCAATTCCAGGCTATAAAACCTGAATAGGATTATAGTTATATTTGATTGCCGAGGAAGTTTTTTGAGAGTAACTATATGATACTACAATCCACATGTGTTTTATTGTAAACTGCCAAGGGGAGCATGCTACAATAATGTATGGTGGGAAATAAATAAATAAATAAATAAATGGAGAAGGGACATTTAGCAAATATTCAGATGACAGATCCTTGCACCCTGAAAAGGAATGTAGCTTGTCATAACGTATTGATGCATGTAATGAAGCGAGAATTCTGCCTTTAATAATCTCATCAAGCAGACTATGAAACAGGAGCTTTCTCACACACAAATACACAAGTAATTATAATTCTGAGAAAGACTGACACTTTAGACTGAAAATAAGATGACCCAGGGAAATAACATTTTTGAGGTTAATAAGAAATGTCTAGGGTTAGTTTGATTTTTTTAAAAAAAGAGAATAATTTCCCTAGACCAATTATTTTCCACAAAACCTTTGCCACGTGGGATGAGAGGGAGAGAGGAAGCAAAACATTTTCCTTAAAAGATTCCACTTTGAAGCTCAGAGGACTGATTAAAATAAATGCTTTGCACTTACAGCAATGAAAGTACTTCGGCGAGCTTGTCTTCAGTCTTACGGTTTGTTAGGACTCAAACAATGAACCTGTTCCTGATGGAAATTGTGGGCCTTCTCATAATCTCTCATGGCACTGCGGCTCTTAGAGGTCACCAAGTCCTAATCTTCTTTTGAACTCCACCAAACAGCAGGTCCTGCTCCACACACTGGACATGTCTTTCTGCCCTCTCTGGAACACGTCCTTTCGCCCATCTCAATAATAGCACATGCATTGAGAGTGTGGGATGTGTGAAAATTCCACCAGATTTCCTAGATTCTACATGAATTCTAGATGAAACAAGCTCTGGCTGGAAACCAGTACATTTCTAGAACTGCCATGCATTTTGCAAAAAAAAAAAAATAGAAAGAAAGAAAAGAAAAATGATTTTGACAATATGGAAATGTTTGAAATATGTGCAAATAACAGTTAGGGTGTTTCTTAATTAATCAGGATTCAACCTCCATTAATGTTCTCATTAATGTGCACTTTGAAAAATACACACAAATGTTTCTGTATATAATCGCTCTGTTACAAACTATTCTGAATATAATGGGCACAGAACTGATTGGTGATGAAGAAAGCTGGAAAACTGTGGAAACAGACTGGACAGATAGGGATAGGAGTTCTGCACTTTGAGGGGCTACAGATCTCATAATTCTCTAGTCTTTGAGGTTTTTTTTTTTAAAAAACTGAATTACAGACACCTAAATGTGATTCTTCTGGGAGAAAGGCATGCGCTCTGAGGATTTGAGATTTGGCCATGCCTAGCGCCACCTTGCGTTTTGTTCAGAAATAAAACTCTCAAAGTTGAGTTAGGCCTCAACATCCTCCACTTTTGAGCTTTCTCCAAGGGGAGCCACATTTAGGTATCTGTAAGGTGTCTGTCAGGAAGAACTCCCAAAATGGAGAATTGTGGGATTTGTAGTCCTAGAAATCAAAGAATCCCTTCCTCATCAATGGATCTGATTATTCCTAAATAAAAAGTGAGCACACAGCATACTGTTCCCTGTGTGATGGGGGGAAATGTGATATGTTTCTGTTGCAAGCACAACCTACATGTCTGAAGCATGAACAAAGGTCTACATAGAGCTCTTTAACAATGTTCACTGTAACCTGGCTATGGTTCTGCCATGACTGGGAACCAAACCTCACCAGAGTTGCCAGCTCTCAGAGCTGTACAAAAACCTTTTCATGCAGTACAGAAAGGCTTGAGATGTCACCAGGCACATAGTGGTGTTCAGGAATGTAGTTTACATGGGTCTCCTATTGACTTAAGTGGTTAAGACACTGAACTCGAAGACTGGAAAGTCAGAGTTTGATACCTGAGTACTGCACGATGGAGTAAGCTCCCGTCTCTGTCCCAGCTCCTGCCAAGCTAGCAGTTCAGAAGCAAGAAATGGCAAGTAAATAAATAGGTACCTCTTTGGTGGGAAGGTAAACAGCATTCCGTGTACTTTGGTGTCTAGGCATGCCTGCCACATGTCCACAGAAACATCTGGAGACACAGACAGTTGGCTATAAACTTTTGGCTATAAACAGAGATGAGCACTGAACCCTAGAGTCAGATATGACTGGCTTTCAAGCATGGGCAACCTTTACTTATTTTCAAATTAGCCCTTAATGTGTGAAGGCAAATACCTACAGTTGTACCTCACTTAAAGAGCATAATGTGTTCCACAGGATTGCTCTTTAAGCGAGTTTGCTCTTTAAGCGAAACACCATTGTAAGTGACCAACTGTGACTTCTGGTGGTGGTGGGGGTGGGGGTATGAACCCCAGTTTATTTGTTAAGCAAGTTTTGGGTTGGTTTTATTTGTTAAGTGAAGCGAACATTCAGAGAAAATGCTGCTCTTTAAGCGAATTACTCTTTAAGCGAGGCACTGTTTATGCAAGATTTGACTGTACATAAATATGATATGAGAACACATGAACATGCAGTCTGTCACCACCAAAACAGGTGCAATCAATGCAGCACTGGGAAAGAAATTATTCTAGGGAACATAGGCCAGTGAGAAAATAGGATTCATCATGTAACTCAGTTCTCAAATGAACTTCTTAAGATGTCACTAGAGCCCTACTCAGGAGATTTGCATTGTGAGCAAGCAGCTGGAGAGGTGGACACACATTCCAGCCCTTTCTCTATTTTGGACCTTCGTGTGTTAAAGGGGGAAGTCTGAAAGATATTCTTAGCATAAGCACCTGAATACCCTTAAAGTCTTCCATGAAAACGGAAGCCCTGATAAACCCCAAATTCTGCTCATATGGAGCTCTTTAAGTATGAACGCAAGTAAACCTATCCTTCATACCTTTCTCTTCCATTAGAAGGCTCTTGGGAGTAAAGGAGTAGGGATGAAGTTTAGGTCAGCAGCTCTCTCGCTCTCTCCATGTTTACATGTTAGAATGTTTTAACAAGCTTTCATATGTGTAATCAAGCTGTGTCTTGACTATGTGACTACATGCAGTATATCACATGACTAGATGGCCTTACATGCAAAGTAACAACATATAAGAAGCTATGGAACAGACTTTTTACATAAATTAGGGCTTTACTGTATATGGAAACCAAAGCTGAGCAACTTTTCTTGCATTGGCTACACTACCTCATGATGGGAGAGCACAGGTGGAGTGCATACTTGCCACATGCCTTCATTAGAAAGTTGACTTACTCTTCCAAGAGGCATCTGAGGACACAATTTCACATGTAAACAAGCAGAATTGGAGCACAAACCTTTTTTGTGAGCTACCCTAAGTGCTATTTTTAGTGGATACTTGGGGTATCTTCTGCAAAGTCCTACCCTGTACCATATTTGGGGTATAACTTGATGATGATGATGATAGAGGAGGAGGAGAAAAATGCATCTGCAGTGATGAATGTGGTAGTGTGAGAACAGTGGTGAAAAGGATTGAGTGAATTCTTTAGGCCACTTATTACCCACTTCTAGTGGAACAGATATTTATCTCAGATGCAATACCAACATGCTTCTCTATTATTTATTCCTGTCCATAGGCAAACAGACTTGGAACAAGCCACCTTCTCACAGGGTGGTATATTCGCCTGGAATCATGCCATTATGATTACTAATCACTCATGCCATTTGGTTTTGCTACTTCTACTCATCCCAATATGTTGCCATTGCTAGGTAGGGATTCAGATCCATGTTTCCTGGGTCCTAGTCCATCACACAACTCTATTACACAATTCTGGGTACTTGCCAAGTATACTCTTTTCCTAATGATTTCCTTATCTGGACATGTCTCGATAGCTCCAGGAAGTCTTCCAAATTTTCAAAGGATCTTTGTTGCTCTGAACTGGAGTGCTCAGCCTACAAATTTCCCAAATGGTAGCCAGCTGATTTCACCCACCCTCCTTAAACAGGGTATATTTTGGTCCTTTTCTTATCATTATGTGATTTTACTTATAACAGAAGAAAAAGAAAACTTAATGAACAGGAAAAGCTCTAAAAAAACTATAAACACTACCTGACTGAAATAATAGCATATTCATTAGTCAATGCTGATCAGTTCACACTGGGAGTCATATTTCAGTTTTTCGCTTTTTAAAAAGTAAATCTGATTAATTTTTAAATACAGAAGCCTTTTCCTACTGCATATCAGATGCTACCAGCCTAGTACATATGTCACCATCAAAGTTCATAAAACCAATGCTGCTTGCTTACTTACTGAAAATTAACTCAATGAACTAGAAGTGGGATAACTAATTGAAGGGCCTATAGATATTAAACCACACATCTATAGATATAAAATATTATACTGTGACACAGAGAGATATCAACATGGTTTCCTCATACAATTTGGACTGAACAATTATGCCCAAAATGCTACATTTATTTACTTTTGCTAATGTATAATTAGAGCAGCCATGGCTTTCTCATGTTTCATTTTACCGAGGCACTTAAAGCTAAAAGCTTGTTCTCTGTTTTATAACCTGTCAGTCATAATTAGCAATATTATTTCAGAAAGGAAGGAAGGAAGGAAGGAAGCTTAATACTTTAAATCAAACATATTATTGATCAGCAGTTGGTCCGGCAGAGTTCGGATATAATTGCTTTTTAGTTGTCTCCTTTTAAAAATGTATATTTTTTAAGAAGGAAAAAATATTGGTGCTGTAAGATAGTGCGTGTGTTGTTGTATCATTCTCATTTCTTAATGAACATCTAGGAAAATCGAACAATCTATCAGTCACAAGAAGAGTAGAGTTCTCCCTTTTGCTTTAAGGGCAAGAACAGAGCTATGGAGAAATGTATAAAACTCTCCTGAGTTTGTATAAAGATCAGAGGTGGTGTCAGAGGAATTGATTGTTCAACCTGCTACTGATTAAAAGACACATAATGATTTTGAAACATAAAACATCCATATATGTCCTGTTATATAACAAAAAATACATTATTAAAAACTATCTCACCTTCATTGCATTTTTCTACACTAACCAAAAATTTTGTCCTCTCCTTGCTTCCATTAGATTTTTACCCTCCTTGCTTAAAAACTTCAGTAAGTACTTTTCCTAATGTACATCTTTTTTGCAGACAGTTTAGTATACAGTCAAACCTCGCATAAAGAGTGTTTCGCTTAAAGAGTAACTCGCTTAAAGAGCAGAATTTTCTCTGAATGTTCGCTTCACTTAACAAATAATACCAACCAAAAACTCGCTTAACAAATAAATCAGGGTTTGCAATCCCCCCCCCCCACAGTTACAATGGTGTTTTGCTTAAAGAGCAAACTCACTTAAAGAGCAGTCCTGTGGAACGCATTATGCTCTTTAAGCGAGGTACAACTGTACATGTTCTCCAGCAATTAGAGAGAATTTGTGCGATTTAAAATGCACACACATTGTGAGCTATGATCATTTATTTGCATATAAGTAAAATTGTGACTGTTTATTTGCATGTACTTTATAGGAGTATAATCTGCTTGTGTTTTTATTTCCTGATGACTGAAGAGCAAATGATATGTGCCGTTAGTACTTCTTACTGTTAGTACTTGGTCTGTTCCTGGCAGGCTCTAATAGTAATATCTAAAAAGACATTCTAAGGATCAGAAAGGGGGAAGCAAATTAGTCCGAATAGAGGTAGGTTGACTTTACTATCAAGCCAAGGTGAAGCAGCCATGTCTTACTGAATAGACAGTATAAGCAGTACAAAAAGCAGTAGATACCAAGCCAACATCTGGCAATCCAAAATCCAAACAGAAGCAGAACAGAGCAAATAATAAACAAAGAACTAATTACACTCCACCATCAGGTGCCAGATAAACAGTCACAACAAGATGCATGATTTTGAAGGAATGCAGAAACAACTTCAAGGTCTGTTACAGATGTTCTCAAGAACGTGACAACCAAGACATTATTATGTCTGAGTTGTATAAGCTCCATCTGAGCATGAGTATATACCATCTAGAATTAGATCTCCCTGGAAGGGTGGCCTTCATTTGAGTAGAGCTCTTACTTAGAAGGTGATACCAATTGTCAGGATTCTTCTCCTTCCAGTGACATGTTTTTCCTGGGGAACTACTGCCTATACTTTCAAACAGCACCACTCCTAAACAGTAGGAGGGCCCCAGCTTTTATTTATATTAAGCTACACAGACCACCCTCTTTGCTGGGGTCAATGTTTTTAAAATCTTTTTGGGACACAAATTTAGCACACATTCCTTCCCTCATCTCTTCTTTAACCTGCCCTCAGTTGTAAGCTCACCATGCAGCTAGGAGATTCTAGTGTGGATGAGTCACATTTTTTTTTAGACTGGAACATCTGTTGGTTCTGGTTCCCTCCACCTTCTGTTTTTAAAACTTTACATTCTTTTCATATAAGCATGAAGACATGTGCAAACTTTGCCAAATGCTTGGAAATTAATTGAAACAGAAGCCTGTTCTATCCCTAAAAAGCAGTACAGTTGTACCTCACTTAAAGAGCATAATGCGTTCCACAGGATTGCTCTTTAAGCAAGTTTGCTCTTTAAGCGAAACACCCTTTGTAAGTGACCAATTGTGACTTCTGGTGGAAGGGATTGCGACCCCCGATTTATTTCTTAAGCTAGTTTTCAGTTGGTTGTATTTGTTAAGTGAAGTGAACATTCAGAGAAAATTCTGCTTTTTAAGCAAGTTACTCTTTAAGCGAGGCACTCTTTATGTGAGGTTTGACTGTATACAGTTATGTTTGATTCCTGTGCCATTAGTAAGGACAGAAAGATGCTTACTAAATTCTTCACTCCTGGTCATTTAGATTGTTTTAGCATGTCACCCCCAGATGACAGAGAGAGAGAGAGAGAATGAATGAGAGAGAAGACTCACCAGTTGAGATTTAATGTCCTTTATCTTCAAGAAGCAAAGCACACATGCACACAAACACAGAGAATGACTGGTTGTAAAGAAATACACACAAAAAGCTAGTATTTCAGAGTCTTAAAGTGACAGCCGTCCTAGATGAGACTATGCAAACAACTCATGCAAATTCTGGACCTTTTTTCCAAAACAGTTTATTATACACAAAATTATCAATCTCTGCACAAGTCATCAGTCTCAATTAAAAAAAATGGAAGAAGTCATTACAAGAAAATCAGGGGATCCGTTGCCCTCCTCACTGCCAGGGAAAGGAATATTTCAATTGCTCATTCTTACCTGCAAGGATATTATTGCAGGGCTTGATAAGAACAAAAAATACTATCACATTGACAGAAATCTTGGTATATTTAGTGGCCTGGCTGCATAGCAGGGACATTTTTGAATGGGAAATTTACTGAGACATATTTTCCTCTTTATATGTTTGGGATAGGAGGATTTCCAGCCAGGATACTGTTAGATATTAGTGGGCTTTTTATAAAGGTCAGCAACAATCTTGGTTTCAATGACAAGGAGAACATCAAGGAAAGGGATAGCTGGCATTTCAGTTGTGCTACTAGATATAAATCTGATTGCGGGATATAAAGAGTCGAAATAATGATTTGGATTTCTGCAGATGTTCCTTGTGTTATATTGAGACTGTAAAGATATCTGCAATCTACTGCCACCAAATAAGAGGTTTGTTTCCTGGCCTCATTCAGAATATTCTCTTCTAGTTTGCTTCTGAACAGATTTTCATAAGAGGGAACTATGCAAGTGTCCATTACTGTCTCTCGAACTTGTAAGTAGTGCTTTTCCTTAAATGTGCAATTATTACAAGTGAGGACTAACATTGCCAAACATAATAATTTATGTGGGAGGATCTTTAGAGTCCCTGTATTAAGGAAATCATTTAAAACTTGAATCTCATCATGATGTGGCTTGAAAAACTTGCCATGCCAAATTTATGCAAGAAAATGTATATACAGTTTGGCTCTTAGAATCCAAATTCACAGAGGATATCTTCCAATTAGCATTGATTCTAACATCAAAAAAGCTACTTCTTTTCTAAGGGAAATCTCTTCCATCAGAATTATGAATCTAACAGGGAATTATGCATTCCTTTTGTGGTGGATTTCCACCAAGCATCTCCAGATTATAGTAACTGTTAGAGAAAGCTAACCACTGTTAACAATCTCAGGACATCTTGCAAAAGCCATCAGCAAGCTTATCGTGTTAGTTTTCCGCCAGCCATTAAATTTATAGAGGCTGATTGTAAGCAACAGTCCTCAAACCATCAATGAACAAATTGGGATCACATCTTTGCGCATCTGTTCATTTCTCAGGGAGACAGCCACTTTTGCTAGCATTGTGACTGGAAGGATCTGTTGGATTAGACAGAATGCACGTGCACCTGGAGACCCTCTCTGGGCGTGCACTTTGTTTGCCTCCTCCCTGGGTGGGGCAGCCAAGCGGTGGCGAGCTCTTTTGGGGCGGGGGGCCTGGCCATATAAAGGGTCGAGGCTCAGCCTCGTGGCTCCTCTTCCTTTTGCTTTCGGCACGCCGAAAGCAGTTTTCCCCCCACCCTCCCTCCCTGACTGTAGTGTGGTTATTTTGGTCGCTTATTGGGCCGGATGGGAATTTTTGTGTGCACCATAACTGGCCATTCGTGTGCGGAGTTTTCGCCCATCCCACACTGCGTGGTCGGTTGAGTGTGAGGTTCTTCTTTTTGGTCACTTTTGGCAGGTAGCATGGGTAAGCCATTTCAGGCAAGGAGCGCATTTGACTCACCAAATGGTAGCGAGGGCAAGGAGAAGTCAGGCTCGGTGAGTCAAATGTGTTCCAAGAACAAGGACTACCTAGTTTGACGGCTGGGTGGTATCTAAACACGTTCACCTGAGAAATGGACAGAAGTGTGAACAAGGAGGCCACTTCTATTATGGACTAACAAAAATAACTTTAAGAACTACAATCTGATTGCTTACCCGTGCTACTTTCACCATGCAGGTAATTAACCACAGTTAATTGTTTTATAAATAAAGTGGCCCTTTGTTTTGAACCCAGCACACTTGTCTGTTTCATCATTGGGGGTTGGTGGGCAATATCCTGCAGTGCAATTTATCTCATGAAGTGTAGGAGATGAGGATGCCATCTGCAACACATAAGCAAAACCATAACATATCTTACGTTCAAGTTTCAGAAGCCTTAAGTCTACTGTTTTGACTAAGAATTTGAAACAACCTGTGGCCAAACACTTCATCTTTGAACCACATGCCCTATCTAACTTGTCTTTGGTTAGAATATAGATACCATCTTCTCCAACCACATTAGATAAACTTGTAGATGTATAGTCTAGCTACCTTAACACCCAGAAGACAACCCATAAAATCACTCATCTGCTTTGGAATACCTTGCTGCTAGGTCCTGTTACTGACATTTGGGAACCAAAATACTTTTATCATACAAAACACACACACACACATGCACACACACACACAAACACACATGCATGCACACATGCAAGCATGCAAACACACATGCATGCACGCACACATTCATCTCCTCCAAGGAGCATCAGTGACTATGACTTCATGAGTCTTACTGAAACCTAGAATGGATTTGCTTAGCCAGAGGGACGGTGGATCTCCTTCAGCTTCTAGTATGAATATTTTAGGCACAATCCACAATCCTGAACCTAATTCCCAAAACAGGACTGTGCTCATTTGTTCATTAATTTCCATCCAGAAAGCAGCCAAAAGGTCTGTATGAATTTCACAACTCCAGCAAGTCTTGGGCACAATTTCTCTTCCCCTGAAATGTCCTGATAACCACTTCCTGGTGTAACAGAACAGAAAATAGTCTCTCCCCATCTTCTTCAATTTGTGGTTGCACTACAATTCAGTTGTAAGTCAAAGCCTATGCAGCTCCCTAGGGAGTGCATAGCAATGGTGCTGGGGTGGACCTCTGAAATAAGTAGTGGAAAGAGCTGCCAAAACTAGCCATTGGTGGAAGAAACTGAGACAGCCTAAAAATGGAACATTACCACCACAACAATTCAAAATCCAGGACAAGGATATGGTCTGATCTGTGAAATGTGATTAACAGCCATCCCTCGACCCCACGATAATTTCCAACTACCGTCCAGTGTCCAACCTACCTTTTTTAGGTAAGGTTTTGGAAAAGGCTGTGGCGCAGCAGTTGCAGGAGGTCCTGGATGAAGCGGATTATCTGGACCCGTTTCAGTCAGGATTCAGGCCCGGATATGGTACCGAAACTGCACTAGTCGCTTTGGTGGATGACCTCTGGAGAGAGCGGGACGGAGGGGAACCGTCTGTCCTTGCTCTTCTCGATCTCTCAGCGGCTTTTGATACGGTAGATCATGGCATCCTTCTGGGAAGGCTCCAGGGTCTGGGGATCCAGGGCACGGTGTTGTCCTGGTTTTCCTCATTCCTGAGGGGCAGGACCCAGTCAGTGTGCATGGAGAAGGAGAAGTCCAGCCCTAGGCCCTTGCTTTATGGGGTGCCTCAGGGTTCGGTACTTTCTCCTCTCCTGTTCAACATCTATATGAAGCCGCTTGGTGAGATCATCCGTTCCCACGGGGTAAGGTATCATCAATATGCCGATGATACCCAGCTATACATCTCTGCCCGTGGGGACCCAAGCGGTGCGGTGGAAGTCCTCTCCAGGTGTCTGAAGGCTGTAAAGGTCTGGATGGGGGACAACGGGCTACAGCTGAATCCCGGCAAGACTGAGTGGCTGTGGGTAAGGGGTCCTGTGTTATCAAAGGAGCTTCCACCTCTGGTTCTGGATGGGGCAGTTTTGCCCCAATCAGACCCGGTGCGTAATCTGGGGGTCCTCCTGGACTCACGGCTACTGTTCGAAGAGCAGGTGGCAGCCGTGGCCAGGAGGGCTTTTGCACAACTTCGTGTAATTCGCCAGTTACGCCCCCTCCTGGACCAGGATGCCCTGCTTATGGTCACACATGCGTTGGTCACCTCCAGACTTGATTATTGTAACGCGCTCTACATGGGGCTGCCCCTGATGACCATCCGGAGACTCCAGCTGGTCCAGAATGCGGCGGCCCGGGTAGTGGTGGGGTGTGGGCGTTATGCTCATGCTTCGCCGCTGCTCCGGGAGCTGCACTGGTTGCCAGTTTGTCTCCGGGTGCAATTCAAGGTGCTGGTTATTACCTTTAAAGCCCTATATGGTAGTGGGCCAGGATACCTAAGAGACCGCGTCACCCCTAGAACATCTGTCCGGCCCACTAGGGCGGATCGGAGAGGCTCCCTTGTTATTCCTTCGGCGAGAAAGGCGCATCTCGCCTGTACCAGGAGGAGAGCCTTCTCCGTGTTCGCCCCGGCCCTCTGGAAGCTACTGCCCACCGAATTGCACCTTCAGACGGAGCTCCTGCCCTTCCGAAAGGGCTTGAAAACCTGGCTGGCAGGACAGGTTTGGGGACCCGGGAACATGGGTTCCCATACCAAGTGGCTTATATAAGGACTGTCCCCTGGGTTGGTATATGGGAATTATTGGTATATATCCCTGCGTTGTTTTAACTCTGACTGTTTTAACTTTGATGTTTTAGTGTTGGTTTTATTCTTGTTTTATTCTGGCTGTAAGCCGCCCAGAGTCGGGTTCTCCTGATTGGGGCGGGGTATTAAATTTAATTAAATAAAAAATAATAAATAAAACATAGATTTCTAAATACAGTACTTCGTTTGAAGGGACACTGGGAGAAGTGTCAGTGAATTGTATGGGCAAGCTAAATACTGGAGCTGCTTCACTCTTTCCTTTTGAAAGCTATTTACTCCTGCAGTTCAACTTTGTGGTGATCACTCTCTCTAGCCCAGGAATCATCAGCACTGAGCAAATAATTCTGTTCATGTGTTAAACCTGCAAGCATTTATGTAGCACTATAGAAAAGATTACATTAAAAGCTTCATGTTGTTTCAGCAAAAAATGAGATCAGCTTTCAAGCTCATCATTCCTTTCTACTGAAACATTTCATACATGGAGAGCCAAAATGGAAATCCCCCCACCACCACCACCAGAAGAAGAGCCATTTAGTTAATGTACTGGTATCCTTGCTCCAGCACAACAGCGATGCACAGTTTACCCAGTGAACTTCCATCTCACAGTAAGAGGAACAGTAAGGTGTCCTTGCTTGTAATGTATCAGAGGGAGGCAGCGGAACATCTGACATTGTCCACCTTAAATACATTCGTCTCAATTATAGTCATTTTGCATCAGATGCTTTGTATACTGTATTATGATGGAATGGAAATCTCATGAAGACTGTTTGGCATGGAAAAATCCAGGGCACAACATGTAGAGTTTGGAAAAAAGTAGTTTTTGGACTACATTTCCCAGAACCCCTCAGCCAGGATGGCCGGTGGTCACGCTAACTAAAGAGTCTAGGGAGTTGTAGCTCAGAACAGGAACGTTGTCATTGGCAACAGGTAATCTAACTGCACACAAAGATCTCTGAAAGCGCATGTAACATCTGGGATGGTGTTAATTAAGTTTGAGTGGTACCCAAAATAAATCAAAGCAAGACAAAGCTTATTCACACTATGAAATCAGAAAGGAAGGCAACAAGTGATGAATACAAATTAGCAAGTTGCTCAGGAGCCACTAATGTCCAGCTGAGCATTGTTTCTTGAGGGAGGATCCCAAACACAGTGTCTGGCTCTTGCCTTGGGCAGAAGCCAAAGGCTGCTTCCTCTAATTAAGATTTCATATTTCCCTCTTATGGCTGCAGCTCCTGACCTAAAATGCTGTGTGGAAAGAAGTTAGGGAAGGGGAGCAGGCCATGGAAGCTACTGGAGATAAATTCAGAGAGCTTATTTAAATATGGCTCATATAAATACTGTATTTACAGTGGGACCCCAGCCTGCCTAGCTTAGAAGGACTTTAAGTCCATTATTTTAATTTGTTTGTGATCCAACCTAAAAAAGGGCATGTCCCAGAATGAGTCCCTGAACTCCACAGTAACAGGAAATGCTTGAATGATGTGCCTCCCCATGCCTGTGCACTGTTTCATTGGGCCTTTGTGATCCACAGCTCAAAATTGCTCTTCCTGTATTGCTCTGCTCCCTGCTTTCCTTTTGCTTTTATATGGATGGATGGCTAGAATATACAGATGTCGTAGGACTTCACCGCAACAGCTCCTGTGGCTGAAAAGGAGGCAAGCCACCTTTTAAGCAGAAGAGGAGCTGCTCTGTTGGTCTCTGTTAACTACTACAGTGAAAATAGGAGGCAATGCTCGGAGCTGTTTACCCAGTTCTTTCCCAGATCCACATCCTTTCCTTTTATCATGGCCTGACATGCTGCGCTGAAATGACTCTGGCCACTTAGCCGCTGAAACACAGGGCATTTTTCTTTCCTGACCATAAGATGTACTGATGGGCAGAGTGATCGGCATCAAATATTTTCAGCTTTCAGGGCTTGTCTGAACAAAGCTCAACACATTGTTTGAAAGTCCCGACAGATGAAAGCCTATTTTCTTTAGTGCATCTCTGGACCTTACAAGTTGTAGCGCTTTTATCTTAAATTGCCTTTCAGAAAGCTTTGTGGGATATGATTTTGCATTACGATATTGTGATGCATATTGTGGTGTGTGTGTGTTAATCTCCACTTCACCTCCCTTTTTATGGCAAAAAAGAAATCCACAGGTAGGCTTGCTAAGAAATCTACATTTCCCTCCCCCAGATCATTTCCCCCTTCCTTTCACTGTGTCCCTTTCTTTTGTTCCTTGCAGGCATGCCTTGATTCAGCCGCAGTTATCTTTCCACTGGCTTATGATAAAATTGGTGAGTGAAATAAAACTTGATAAGGTGCATTTCCCTCCGCAGATGGAAAAACCAGGAGATTACTAACACCCAGCCTGTGAATAACCAGTCAGTTGAATGTAAAAGTAAATGTGAATGCAAATGAAAACACAAGTCAAAGGCTAAATTTTATTTTTCTTTAGAATGGTTGCTGTATATGGTGTGCACACATATTTCAATGCAATCCTTGCTGATCAAATGGATCTGTTAAGTTTTGGAGGCAGGAGGGGAGCAAGTGCTAAACTTATTTATTTAGGTAAAGGTCACCCTTGCTCAAAAGCCAGTCGTATCTGACTCTAGGGTTCAGTGCTCATCTCTGTTTCATAGCCGAAGAGCCAGCACTGTCTGTTTCTGCAGACCTTTCGGTGGTCATGTGGCAGGCATGACTAGACACCAGAGTTCACGGAACACTGTTTACCTTCCCACTAAAGTGTCCCTATTTATCTACTTGCAATGTCTTGCTTTCAAACTGCTAGGTTTGCAGGAGGTGGGACAAAGATGGGAGCTCATTCCATCCTGCAGTATTCAGGTATCGAACTGCTGACCTGCTGCCTTCCAGTCAGCATCTTAGCCACTTGAGCCACTGCAGTAGTAGTGGGGCAAAAGAAATAAGTTCCTGCACCATGGGCAACAAAGGGTGAAATTCTTCACTTGATTTCCTTCAATGCAGAAGTCAAAAGGTATTTTTAAAAACAATAGTCTGTTGTCCTGGAAATCTCCAGTGCTCTAAACCATATTCATTATCTATAAAATAATAAACAAACCTCTTTTTAAAACACACAGAGAGAAAAGACTGTTTTCACAGTTGCCTTGAGACTCAATATCAAGAAAACCAAGATAATGGCAACAGGCCCCTTTCAGTCCCTGGAAAATAGATGGGGAAGAAGTAGAAGCAGTGACAGACTTTACTTTCTTAGGATCAAAGCTCACTGCAGATGGTGATTGCAGCCATGAAATAAAAAGGCGACTGATCCTTGGGAGGCAAGCAATGAGAAACCTGGGGAACATAGTGAAAAGTAGAGACATCACATTGCAAACAAAAATTCACATAGTCAAAGCAATGGTATTCCCTGTGGCAATGTATGGTTGTGAGAGCTGGACCATTAGGAAAGCTGAGTGCAGAAGAATAGATGCCTTTGGGATGTGGTGCTGGAGGAGAGTTTTGAGAGTCCCCTGGACAGCGTGGAGAACAAATAGGTCAGTCTTAGAAGAAATCAACCCTGACTGCACCTTAGAAGGTCAAATAGTGAAGATGAAGCTAAAGTACTTTGGACATCAAATGAGAAGAGAGGATTCACTTGAGAAAGCCTTGATGCTTGGAAAGGTAGAGGGCAAAAGAAGAAGGGGGCGGCTCAAAATGAGATGGCTAGATGGTATTGTGGAGACAGTGGGCGCAGAGCTGAGTGAGTTGAGGGGGATGGTGGAGGACAGTGGTCCATGGGGTCATCGCAAAGGGTCGGAATTGACTGTGTGACTGAACAATAACAACTATTGAGTAATTTAATTTAAACATGTTAATTCAGACCCATAAGCAAAGGGAGCAACCCTGACTTTTCTTTAGAGTGTAAAAAGCTAAATCTGAAAAGAGCAGGCTCCAGATTTAGAGCATCTAAACATAATCAAGGAACAGGATTTTTCAGAGCTTGTGATTGTCTAGAGACTTCCTACCGGTTGAGATTTTTCTTCTTTCCCTTTTCAGATTTAGCTCCCCACGTGTGATGAGTAGGAAGGAGGAGGGTACAAGACTCTCCTGCTGCCTCCCTTCATGGGTTAGGATCAAAGGCTCTACTGTGTGCCTGAATAGTGTGTGTGTGTGAACCTTGTGTTAGGGGCCATGGTCGCTTAGTGGTTAAGACACTGAGCTTGACAGCCAAAAGGTCAACAGGTCAGAAGTTCAAGACCCGAGAGCTGCAAGATCGAGTGAGGGCCCACCATCTATCTCAGCTCCTGCCAACCTAGCAATTTGAAAATAAGAAATTGCAAGTAGATAAATAGGCACTGCTTTGATGGGAAAGGTAACAGCATTCTGCATGCCCCTGCATCTAGTCGTGCCTGACACACGACCATGGAAATGTCTACAGATGCAAACAGTAACGGATCTTTGGCTGTAAATGGAAATGAGCGCCACATCCTAGAGTTGGACATAACTGGATTTTGAACAAAGGGATACTTTGTTCTAGTGAATTAGGACAATTTAAAGGCTTGAAATACTTATTCTCAGCCATCTAATAGGAATAACGGAACCTTTCCTCATCCCACAACAGGCTGGCTTTAGACTTGGAAGAATTGTACAGCACAAATCAATCGTACATGCAACAAGAGCTATTGAGAACCAGCTCTAAAACAGAAAATCATGGGAGTGAACTTTTGGACACCTAAGATACTGTTTATCATCAAGTACTGCTTCAAAAGTTCTATAATGTAACCAAAGATTATAAAGTAAGTAATGGCAACACTTTTACAAAAGCACAGATTTTTCACTAAGTTTTAAGGGTACAATAGACAATGGAGGACTCAAAAGAATGGCTTACGTCATGCAGTGTACTGGCTTCTATTTTGTTTATCAACTACAGCAAAAACCAGGCACTTTCTCAAGGCACTAGAAAACTTATTTCTGAGTAGCTTCCAGTGAACGCTGTGCTATCATTAGTGTATGGTTGAAGTCAATCTCTATTGATTATTATCAGTCACCTATCAGGCATTACAACTAGTCTCTCTCTCTGTCACACACACACACACACCACAAAGGTAGGAGCTAATATAATGAAGGACTCAGAGCATCTACATTAAAGACACATCCACTATTTGACTACAATCCTATCTCTCCCAGGGACTGTAGTGGCTCAAGTGGCTAAGACACTGAATGGAAGGCAGCAGGCCAGCAGTTCGATTCCTAAGTACTGCAGGATGGAATGAGCTCCTGTCTTTGTCCCAGCTCCTGCCAACCTAGCAGTTTGAAAGCAAGACATTGCAAGTAGATAAATAAGGACCACTTTGGTGGGAAGGTAAACAGCGTTCCATGTGCTCCGGTGTCCTGTTATGCCTGCCACATGACCATGGAAAGGCCTGCAGAAGCAGAGAGAGCTGGCTCTTCGGCTTTGGAACAGAGATGAGCACTGAACCCTAGAGTCGGATACAACTGACTTTCAAGCAAGGGAACCATTTACCTGTCTCTCCCAGATTAAAATCAAAGAAAATGTTTCAGAATATTGGTGGATCTTGTGAAGGAGCAGCAGAGAGTGCCAGGACTATAATGTGGAAAGAAAGAAAGAACTACTCACTTCTTGAAATGGATGGGACCCCAGGAAAGTTGAGCCCAAGGCTGCACAGAAAACTGAGCTATGTGAAAGTCCTTTAATACACTGCCAAGTAGAGTTTGGAAAAGCAAAGTAAAACTAAGAAAATGGACGCGCGCCCGGAGCTTGTCTCCGGGCGCGTGCTTTGCTCCCCGCCTCCTAGGGCGAGACGGGCGAGCGGCGGCGTGCAACAGGGGCAGAGGCTGGCCTATATAAGGCTGGGTGGGCTCTGGCGCGGCCTCTTTGCACCGCGCTTTCGACAGAGCCGAAAGCAGTCTTTTGTTCTGCCTTTTGCCTGCCGAAAGCAATTCATCGAGCATAATTTAAACTTTTCTCGAGGCTTAGTGGTTAAGGCACTGAGCTTGGTAACCAGAACGTTGGGTTTCAGTGCCCGAGGGCTCCACTTGGGGACACGAAAGGAGCTTCATTCGGGCGTTTCTAGAACAGAGTTTTTGGAGATAATCCTTTTATCTCATAGGGACCTTTTCTCCCTTTTGAAATTTTATTTAAAGAATAATAAGAATTTTTTTAAAAAAACAAGATGGCACCCAAGCGCACACCATCTAGGCCTGCGTCTGGGGCTAGGCCCCGAAGGGCCTCGTCTGGTGCCAGACCTCAACGGGGTTCTGAGGACACGGGTCGCCTCACCCGGCCCGTGACCCGCCGGGCTCCTAGCCGCCCCATAGTGGTGCCCCGGGCACATGCTCCTTCCAGGGCTCCTGCGGCAGGGGCTGATTTAATGGCCCGCATTGAGGTTCTTGAGGGTGCGGCCGCTGCCCCCCTTCAACAACCGGCCGCCTGGCCGTCAACAGGTCGGGCCGCTAGGGCCCGCCGCAATATTGATCAAAATTTTGAGATAGTTTCTGTCATCCGCAGGGTGGAGGAGCTGGAGGCTGCCCAATGGCAGCGTCAGAATCAACCGGAGGTGGAGGTCGCAGGGCTTGATCCACCGCCAGTGGATGACCTTCCTCCGGCCACAGAGGACCAGGAACAGCCCAGCTGTTCACCCCACACTTACGTTCATCCACATCCCCCACCCCCTTGGTTGTATGGGGATCGTGGCCCGGGTGAGTATGCGGTACAAAGCATGCCTGTGGCAATGATTAACACAACACAGGGACTGTCAACGGCTCCTTCTGCACCACGTTGGCCATGGCCCACGGGACCTCCATACCCGACTCAAATGGGTGTTTCACCTCCGTTGACTGCACAATCTTGGCGGCCTCCATATCCTCAGTGGAGCTCTATGATTTACCCTCCTGTCCCAACATGTGCTCCTCCTGGTTGGCCTGCTTATTCATTCGGAAACACGGGTTATAATTCGGTACCTGTGTCGGCATTGCCATTTGGCGATCCGTCTCTGCCCTTAGGTGACCACCCTCTCCCTGCCACCAGGGATAAAATTTGGCAGCGTGAGTACGTGGATATTTTCACCCTCCTCAATAGGGATTCCGATAAGCGGGATAAGGAAAAGGAGGATGAAAAAGACAAGGAGCTGGCCAAGAGTAAGAAGCCACCCCGTACTTGGGCAAATTGGCTTCCTGCTTTCCTGATATATGCTGGGGTATCCGTTAAGGGAGCTCCTGAATTAGCCCTACCACTTTTCCAGTACTTGGATATAATTTATAGGGCTTACGTTGACTTCCCTGGGGGCGCATGGATCCTTTATGATGAGGCATTTAGAATGAGAGCTGCCATCCACCAGGACATGCGCTGGGACGTCACACATCAGTAACTTTGGTAGTTGTTCATGACTCCTTCCAGACCTGTGTTGGGCGACTGATATGATTGTGGTCATTTAGTCCAGTGTCCCCAACAATTACAGGTATCCCGCCAAGTGGCGGGACAGGCAGTTCAACCCCGTCTGTTATGTTGGGACTTCGCGTCCAGTGGAAGGTGCGCGCGCAAGCAGTGCCGTTTCAAGCATGAATGCGCCATCTGCTTTGGCACACACCCTGCATCATTGTGGCCCAAGGCCACGGCATCCAAGCAGCGGGGCCAGGCTACTCAGTCCAGACGCCCCTCGGATGGCCCTGGTAATTCCAAAGGGGCCCAGTCCAATTTGCCTTGAGGCTCTCAGGAGTTGACTTCTATTTTATCCCTCCCGGCACGATGCCAGGTATTTGCTAGAAGGTTTTACCTTCGGTTTTCGCATCCCGGTGTCTGGTCCACGTTTTTCTCAGTTTGCCCCTAATTTTCGTTCCACTGTTGGGATGGAGGAGGTTGTCCCCCATCACATTGATAAAGAGGTTGCTCTTGGCAGGGTGGCAGGTCCTTTCGTGATCCCACCCTTTGTTAACCTCCGGGTTTCCCCATTGGGCCTAGTGCCAAAGAAGACTTGTGGTGAGTTTAGGTTAATTCACCACTTGTCTTTTCCGGATGGCTTTTCAGTTAATGATGCCATTCCGCATGAACTATGTTCAGTGCGCTACTCATCCTTTGATGAGGCTGTCCGAATGGTCCGGTCCTGCGGGACCGGCGCGCTACTTGCAAAGTGCGACATTAAGTCGGCCTTTCACTTGTTGCCGGTCCATCCGGATGATTTTGAACTATTGGGTTTTTATTTTGAGGGCCATTATTTTGTGGACAGGGCTATGCCATTTGGATGTTCTATTTCTTGCTTGGCTTTCGAGCGTTTTAGTTCATTCCTGCAATGGGCATTGCAAGTTAAAGCTAGGTCCAAACAAATCGCCCATTATTTAGATGATTTCCTTTTTTGTGGATCACCTTCATCTGGTTTGTGTCAACATCTTCTGCGATGCTTCAAAGAGTTGACCGGCCAACTGGGCATCCCCTTGGCACCGGAGAAGACAGAGGGACCCGCGGTGTCCCTTGTCTTCCTTGGCATTGAGCTTGATACAGTTGGGCAGCTATCCCGTCTTCCCAGGGATAAGGTAGAACGTCTTGTCACCTTGATTAAAGCTGCCTTGTCCCGAAATAAGATTACACTTAAGGAACTCCAATCTTTGCATGGCCATCTTAACTTTGCATGCAAAGTGATTGCACCGGGTCGGCCCTTTGCTCGCCGTCTCTGTGATGCGATGATTGGACTGTCCAAGCCTTTTCATCGCACCAGGGTTACCCGTGGCATCAGGGAGGACCTCCATACATGGTTGTCATTTTTTCAGGAGTTCAATGGGGTTTCTTTCTGGCGTTCTCCACTTCCCCTACACTCACAGTTCCAGGTGCACTCCAATGCTTCGGGTGCCTTTGGTTTTGGCATTTACTGCCAGGGCCGTTGGTGCTCTGGTTTGTGGCCCGAGGCATGGCGCTAAATGGGTGTCCTTCGGGACTTGACCTTTCTTGAATTTTTTCCCATCCTCGGTGCACTCATGATGTGGGGCCATCTCTGGGTTAACTCGGAGGTAACTTTTTGGACAGACAATATGTCCGTCGTCCACATCCTGAGGGCATTGACATCACGATCTACTCGGGTCATGCGCTTAGTTCGTCCTTTTGTTTTGTTGGCCCTTCGTCTTAATGTTGTTTTTAAGGCACGTCATATTCCTGGTTTAGATAACAGCATTGCGGACGCTTTATCCCGTTTGCAGATGGCCAGGTTCAGGGCTCTCGCTCCAGGCGCCAGTGATGTTCCATCACAGCTCCCTCCGAGTATCTGGACCATTGGCCTGGGGAAGTGAGCCGTGCGATCGCCCATTCCCTTGCACCTGGTACCCGATCTGCATACTCTGTGGCATTGCAAGATTTTCTTGCTTTCCGCAGGGTTGGTTCCTTTCAGGATATGTGGCCTATCCCTGTTCAGCATTTGCTTGCCTATATGGTTCATTTACATCACAGGGATCTGGCGCCCTCCACCATACGTGGCAGGCTTGCTGCTCTTGCTTTCGTTTCCAAGGCGTCAGGGCATTTTGATCCCACACAGGATTTCAGGGTCCGCAGAGTCTTGGAGGGTTGCTCACGGGAGCGTGGCCCTCGGCCAGACACCAGGCAACCTATTTCACCTGAGGTGTTACAGCGTATTGCTTCGGCATGGCCCAGTTTTTGCAGGGACGAGTATGAGGTTCGTCTTTTTCATGCAGCTTCTGCGGTGGCATTTTTCGGTGCCTTCCGCATAGGTGAGCTGGTAGCCAACAGCTCTAGGGACCAATCAAGACGTGCTTTGCAATTTTTGGATCTTTCTATGGCACACAGATCGGCCACCTTGACAGTTCGTTTTTCTAAAACTGATCCTTCTGCCAGGGGTGCTTCGGTGCTCTTGCTTTGTTGCAGCTGGCATTCTATTTGTCCTGTATGTGCCTTGGCTCAGTATCTTACTTTTAGAGGTCGTCAGCCAGGCCCTCTCTTTTGCCACCAGGATGGTACCCCACTCACCAGATACCAATTTTGGCGTATTACTGGTCTGGTGCTTGCAGCGGTTGGCGTGCCAGGGTGCGATATTGTTCGCATTCTTTTCGTATTGGTGCGGCATCTACTGCTGCTTCACTGGGGTATTCAGCTGCCGATATAAAATGACTGGGCAGGTGGTCTTCTGATTGCTTCCAACTGTATGTTTGCCCGTTATAATTTTTTCCTGATGGTTTATGTTTTTCTTTTCTTTCAGGTTTCTGTTTTTCTCCTTCGTGGCCCCGTGTCTGGATTGTGGGCCACAGTTATATTTACTGGGCCTGCAGACAGGCGTTCAGGGCTCCCTGCGGCCCCCACTTGGGCCTCCAAGGGGAGGCTTTTGTCTTCTGGCGTGGTCAGAGGGGCATGCATTGGCGGCATCTTCTTCCTTTTATTGGGGTTAATTCGGACTGCCCTCCACCTGACATTCTTGTAATCCACCTGGGAGGGAACGACATTGGGGTGGTTACCGGGGTTGACCTGTCTGTTGATATAAGCAGGGATTTATCTGTTTTGCATGGTTGGTGGCCGCAGATGCGTTTTGTCTGGTCGGCGATTATTCCACGTTCTAATTACTTTGCTGCTGCTGACGCCATGGCTATAGACCGGACACGGGGTTGGGTCAACCATAATGTTGCCCGCTTTTTTGACAGCACTGCCATTGGTACTGTAGTGGAGCACCCCTCCATTGTGGTTGCTGACAGTAGGTTGTACCGGCCGGATGGAGTCCATCTATCCGAGCTAGGTACGCAGCTGTTTCTTTTTGGTCTGCGTGGTGGTATCCTGGCTGAGTTGTCGGCCTTGGGTGGGTCGGAGAGCGTTTAAAAATGGGCTCTCCGTGTGGCGGGTAGCACGAGTGAACCATTGATTAGTCCAGCCATTTCAGGCAAGGAGCACATTTGACTGACCAAAAAGAGCGAGGCAAGGTGAGGTATGGGGTGGTCGGTTAAATGCGTTCCAGGAACAGGGGTAACCAAGTTTGACGTCTTGGGAGCCCTATATCAAGTTCACCTGAAACAAGGGCAGAAGTGTGAACCAGGATGCCACTTCTGTTATGGACTAATTCAATTATTAGCTTAACATCAAGATCAATTGGATCGGTTCACCTGTGTTACTCTCACCACGCAGACAGTTTGGTCACTGTTATATGTTTTCAATAAAGTGGCCCAAGTTTTAACCCAGCTCACTTGTCTGTCTCGTCATTTGGGGTTGGGGGGCAATTGAGGTTTTGCATCACCATAGTCTTTTGTGCATGCACAGAACATGTAATTTCACAACTCTGCCAATGTTCTCAATGCCTCTGAATTCCATTGATGTTGCATTTTATTGAATGAAATGTACCTGATATATTTATTAATTGCATTATGGTGCTTCTGACATGAACAAAGAAAAGAATTTCTCTACCATGCTTATATTGCTTTTCCAAATGCATATTTCAGAGATGTCAATACAGGGTTGAATTTCAGTTTTAGCTTATTTATATGCTTCTTTTCCCACAGTTGACTGTGCCTGAGATGGTTCATAGTAAACATTAATGCAACAAAAGACAAAGCATATGGCACAAGATAAGTGAAGAAAGTAATTAGCTTTTTTTAAAAAATGAAAGCATTCTAGTAAGAGGAAAACAATCAAGTAAATGTAGACTAAAATCAATATTACAATGAAGGACACAAGAAAATTAAATACAAGTGATCAACCCCCCCCCCCCCCCAAATTGCACATTATCATTTCCTTTCTCATACAAATATTCCCCTAAACACAATCACAAGGGGAGATGTGGGTCAGTGGGAACACAGTGTCTACTACAAAATGTCCTTATCCAAGTACCGCTATGAAACCTGGTTAGCAGAATGTTTTCCTGTAACTATCCTCTCACAAGGAAATCTGCTGCTATTTCTACCCTATTATTCTGTTATGCTCCATCTGCCCGGCCCCATAAGGAAATTAGCCACATCAGGTCCATTTATATGTCACATTTACTCCAGTGAACTCATAGCAATGGCCTGAGGGGTAGAGGTCAGGCTGAGGGAACAAGTGACAAGCTACAGGTCATCCCGTGTGTTTCATAGCTGAGTCAGATTTAGGAGCCAAATCTTGTATATTTTCAAACCCACAATTTAACTACTCTATTGCATTGGCTTTGGTGTGAGGTTCAATTAATCAGTCATGCACTTGTCATTTCATCTAGGTGGGCCTTAAAGAAACTGTTACATAATGCGAAGCGACCACAGCCTCGCTCATTATATATAATGGTATGAAGCTTTTAAGGAGGTATAATAGGCAACGCAGGAGGGATCTGATGATGAGCAAATTGGGAAGGGAAACTTTGTTAGGATACATGAGCTAGTTTTGCAACAAGAGCAAACCAATGACTGTACCTTTAAGGCTCTGCATGTTACCCCAGCCAGGTGCTATCATTAAGGGTTTGTAGGTAGCATAAATTCAGGCAACATTCTCAGACACTTTGCTCTTATGCCATTTTGCCTGAATGCCGTTGCATCGCTTCGTGCCATTGTGTGCTTCGTGCCACTGCTGCTTGCTGTTGCCTGCCTGCTGTCTGACACTGCTGTTGCCATCGTTGCCAGCCAGCTGTTGGACTGCGTTCGCCGTTTCCCTGGTATGTTTTGCCTTGCCGGACTGCAAGACATTTGGATAACATACCACTGCCACATTGTGGTGCCTTGAGAAAAGACTCTGAGTTTTGAGGGAGAGCTAAAGGACCTGCTGACTATCTTCAGAGCCGACCTTGAAGGAACAGATAAGGTTTGGACTGTGTTTGCTTTGCTTTACTGAAGATAGACGTTTGAAGCTTTCCAAAGACTGTTTATAGACTTTGTATAGACTTTGCTGCAACACATAGTCTGAATAGAAGACATGTGTAACCTTGCACATCGTGCAGTGCTTTGTATATAGTGTAAATAGAATATTCCTACAACCCAAGCTGAAAGTTTGTTTTGTGCTTTACTCAACCAAACACTCTCACACTCTGGGGTGTGGCCATTAGTCAGCCACTTCTAGCACTTTGCTATATAAATTCCATCTCAAACTTGTTAGGAAGTAGCAGCCCAACTCAATAATCCGCCCGCTCCTCTGTTTTCTTTTGAAATCTTTGTGTCTCATCCACAGCAACATAATGCCATACCCAGAAACAAAGAGCAACAGCAATTGTTGCTCTACATATAATTACATTCTCGTTCTTGCCTCATGCATTCCCATTTAACAGTTCCACATAAATTTCCACTGTCACTTCAACTCCTCTTTCATCTGCATCAAGACTTTAATCATGTTGCATTTGTACAACCACGTTCCAGTAGAACAGTTTAATATAGTCAGTTAGGAAATGTAATTTCAACATCAGTGGAACATGTTGCCATTATGAGCAGTTTCAACAAAATGCAACATAATGGTTGTGGAGCAAAGGAGGGGAGGGGAGAGAGAGAGACATAACTACTTAATGTTTATTTACTACATGCCGCCGCTGGTTTTCCAAAAAACCCTGTAATTGAGTGTCTTGAGAAATATGATGAGCTGCATAAGCAAAGTCATCAGCTGCAACGTTTAATTTCTTCCTCCCCCCTCCCCCCAAATATGATCCTTACAACAAAAATTTTGGGCACAAACTGCAATTAGAAAACTTGACACGAAGCAAAAAAAAAAAAAAACCCCACACACACAGTGAGAGATTTATATAGGAAGCTTTATGCATTATGCAATTTGTAAATCTGTGTCTATCTCAGATGACTCCATTAAGCAAGTTAGCTTGTGCATATAAATGTGCTGCAAATAAGATCTGGCTTTCACACAAGTTGTGATTAAAGCTGTTAAACGCACAATACTGTGGGGCGTCTGCTTTTAATTTGAAAATTAAATACTATGGATACCTCCAACTGTCCAGTGATGAAGTGTCAGAATCCAAACTGAGCAAAATTATCTGTGAAAGAAACGATTCAGCTAAGAAAAGAACCCGGTGTCTTGCTGACACCAGTATCTTGGGAGCGATGAGGCATCATCATTCATCGCATCACTCTCAAGGCTTTTCGTAAGCTTTAAGGGATGAAGGCTGCCTTTTCTTTTTTTAAAAAGTAAAAAACCCATAATGGAAGAACCCATTATCCTACTACACTAGTACCATATTCCACATCTGTTTTCATGGGGCAGTGGGAAGTAAAACTGGGAAACTAGCTGAGGCCAGTGGCCTTTTTATTGCAGCATTTCACATTTTTAATAAGTGTCCTAGTAATGAACCAATTGTCTCACAAGCTCACAAGAAGGATGTACAGAAACTGGACCCAGGGTGGTACTGCCTTAGATATTAGATCAGCACCATCACTATCTTATACTAGTGTGAGCCCTTGTGGTACAGTAGTCAAGCTGTAGCACTGCAACCAAAACTCTGCTCATGATCTCAGTTCAGTCCTAAATGGACTCAAGATTGTTTCACCCTTCCATCCTTCTGAGGTCAGTAAAATGAGTGATACTGCAGTGGCTTAGTGGTTAACACACTGAGCTTGGAGACTGGAAGGTTGGGGTTCGATACCCAAGTGCTGCACAACGGACCTTGGGGACATGAAAGGAGACTCATTTGGGTGTCCCCTGAGCAGAATATCTCCAGCAAAAATCTTTTCAACCCAGAGTAATTTCTGACATGAAATTTATTTTATAGTAAAATGCGTACTCTCCTTTTTGGAATGGGGGTGGGTGGGGGACACTAATTACCTTTTGAGCTACCTGAACACTCCACTCCACTGACTCTGACTCCTGCTGGCTTCTTCACATGTCCCCGTACATAAATCTTTCTTGCCCCTTGGAGCCCTGGAATAGCATCAATTCTAAGAGCACCATGAAAAGGTCTCCCATATGTTGTCTTACGTGCATAATAATAGCTAGAACCAATTGTTATATATGAACATGTACAACACAACCTAGACACTTACTCGTTCCAGAGAGAGGTTTCTGGCCCCAGTGGTCAGGAACAAAGAAATGTTGTGGTCAGCAAGTTATTTTTTTTAAAATCATTCTCAAACAGCACTTTCCAAACTTTTAACCTTCAGGAAAAACATTTCCTATCCGTGAGCCATCTGGCCCCACCCCAGGAGCCGGGGAGTCTTCCGAGTCCCCATCTGACAGGGATAGACCACTACAGATGGAGGAGGGATTGCTGCCCAATACAGAACAATAGGATGAGGTTTTGATGGTGAGTTACAGGGTTAAGGGGTAATTTTCACCACCATTGAAGGAAGGGAAGACATGGGGAGAGGCAGCCAAGGAGTGGAGCCTCCTATTCCGCAACTCTGTGGAGGTGCAAACAAGGATAGGGAAAAGTTAGAGCCTCCACCTGGCCTCTTTCAGAGACCCACAGCACCAACAATACAGCCACTAGCCAATTCTGTCTAGCTATTAATGTGGCCTTCTCCAATATTTCAGTGTGGAAGCTGATGAACATTGGGAGTCAGGCTCTTCTGTCTGGATCCCACTTTCTTCCCTGTTCTCACACCAGCATGGTGAAAGCATATGGCTCAGCCTCATGAGGTAGAGCATGGTGCTCTCTTCAAACCCTCCCAAATTCAAACAACCGAAGCAGCCGTACTTTCTCCGTGGGGCTCTGAAGGAAGACACAGGCTCTGACACATGTCTCTTTAATTGCTGTTTGGTTCTTGTTATGTTTCGGATGTGCCGGAATAAAAATGACACCTTGGGAAGCCATTTTCCCCAGCTGGCAGGTGGGGAAGAAAATAAAGACTTCATGAAGAAATAGACTTATTATTTGATCATATGCTTGACAGCTGCTGCCAACAAGCAAATTTCACAGGGAGATAGAGAGATAATCAATCTATGAACTTGGAAATGGATAGCTTCCCACCCCCACCCCCGTGGCTGAACTCTACCTTTACCCTCAAATACTTACTAGTAAAAATTAACATTTAATACTATTGATCATAATAAATGAGGAAGATTAGTAATTTATTTGTCCAGCACATGGTGTTAAAGTCCCACAGTTTTATTTGTCTTTGCAAGGGTGTTATTAGTTCTCAACCAACAGAGATGGCTAAATTCTTCCAGTCTTTATCTGCTCTGTGTGGACTAAGTCAGAACAAGCTCAAGCTCCCCATTAAGTTTGATTACCTCTTCTGTTGCTCTTAGTTCCTCAATCTCCTTTCTAAGCCCTGGCACCTGAGCCACGAAAGAAACACCTGGTTCCTCCTTGTTGAATGGGAGAAATGGGATTTCAGATGATTCCCCTGATAAACGAAGCACTACATTTAGAAGCCAGAAGATAATTGTCAGCTCATGTGGCAATAATAGCACTGAAGGGAAAAAAATATCATGTTTTAGCAGCATTTCAAGATGCCATTCTGTAATCTTTTACCTTGGAGTAAATGACCCTGAATACAGTGGAATTTAATTTTGGAAAAGATGCATAAGGTTGAGCAGGAAGGCATAGCTCAAAAAGAGGCGTCAATACTTTATTTGTACTGCACCATATGAACGGGAACATAGTTGTTAGGTCATTGGTCCATCAGAGCAGAGGTGAGCAATATCTGACCCAGGCAGCATATTTTAGAACACAACGTGTGTTCTTATAGCTCTGGTGCCAAAATTGAGTGATGCAATGCTAGTTTTAGAGAACAATGCAGCATTTGTGCTCCCTCTGCCAGGCAACCCAAATTAAAATAGGCCAATGGGAGGTGCAGGTGACAGGGTGTGTGTGTGTGTGTCTCATGTGCACTCCTACCCTAACAAAGTTGCCCACCAATTGGCCTGTGCTGACTGGTAGGAGTTTCTCCAGATCTCTGGGGAGAAGTTATTTTGAGCCCTACTGAGAAATGACAGGGATTAACACTTGGATCTTCCATGCATAAGGCTACCCCTAAGCTAACATGGAGCCAGTGATGGGCAGCAGCCAGTTTGCACCAGTTCACCAGAACCAAGTAGTAGCTTTACCCAGTGTCCCAGAGACCCGGTAGCAGCTTTTGGGGGCAACCACCTCAGGGGCTTACCTTTTCGCTGGTTCTCCCACTGTGCATGTGTGCCTACAGTGCTCTGTATGCATGCACGCCTACAGCACTTGGCATGCATGTGCACCTACAGTGCTTGGTGCACGTGTGCACCTACTGCGCTCTGCCTACTGAGCCAAGCAGCCATTTGCTGTTTGGAGTGTGGCAACTCAGAGTGTTGGGCGGCCACACACAGCCACAGAGGAACCGGTGGCTGTTGCTAAGGCCCTTGGCGGCCTCCTTGCCATCCTCCCAAGCAGGGAGGAGGTAGAGCAGCTGCTAGCCTGAAGCGCTCTACAGCCTGCTCCCCAGGATAAGTGACTCACCTTTGGGTGTGGGGTGGGTGGGTATATTTTAATGTACATTTAATGTGTATTTATTTTTAATGTGTATTTTTATGTGTTTTTATGTCTATTTAATGTGTACTTTTTAATATATATTTTCTTTGGCCCCAGCCATGTTGTTGGCTCCGCCCATGATGTCATGAGGTTGTCTCTGCCCATGACATCATGATGTTGGCTCCACCCATGTCATCGGCTCCTCCCACAGTGTGGTAGTAAATTTTTTGGCTGCCCATCTCTGCATGGAGCATGAGAGACAATTTATGTAGATAAAACTTTATCTACATACAGTATACGCAAAGTTTTAACTGTCAGGGAGAAAGCTGCACTTAGGTGGAAAGAGAGATCAATTAATATAAGTATGGATTGTTCTATCTCATGTGATCCCACTTACAGCCTGAAATGGTTCTCTCAGCACATCCTAATGCTACAAGGGTGGCCTTTGCAGCAAAAGAAGAAAAATGGAAGCTCGTGAAACCTTTAACACCTATGAAAAAGAGATTTTTTTTATTCAGGTAAAAAAAATTCCCATCTCTCAAAAAAAAATCCACTTGGTTATGTTCTACTAACTCTCTCTCTCACACACACATCATCACCATAATTTCTAAAGCTTTCCTATCCCACAGATTCATCTTGATGCTCCTTGTCAATCAGGTTCTCATCCTCTTCCTTCCAATCTCAACTTGAAATACATGGCAATTATTTCTGAAAAGCCTGCCATCACCAGTATTCTGTCTGCAAGATACACGTGCCAATTCATGTTTGATTTCTCTGCTGCAACACTTTGCATATTCATTTGAAAAAATTATTTCCCCAAGGACAAAAAATGTTTTCTTATATCTCTTTACACAACATGTTATTATACACAAACTGTCTGACAAATATTTGTTGAAGGTATAAAGCTAAAGAAATGAGTTTGGATACTGAAGTCGCAGACTTGCACATGAGAAGCTTTTTGTAAATGTATTGCTTCTGTTTCTACCCCCTCAAAGGGTATGTAAAAGAAAAACAAATTTGTCCTTGATTCTTTGTGTTCCTTATGCTTCTTTCACATGGTGGCAGAAAATATTGGAGAAAATGTGCCCCACCCCTTTCGGTCTCCAACTTCAATAATCCTCAACCTGCTTGGCCAATGCTAGGAGAATGTGGGTGTTTCATTAAGTTGCCAGAAATCAGGGTGTTGTCACTACTCTTCAAGCCTAGTAGGTTACTTATCCATCCAGATGTTGTCATCTCCTGGATGTGTTATGTTCTTGGCAGAGCCAAGTACTGCATCAACATCCTGAGCCTCTGAGGGAAAAAAAACTGATTGCTGGATCCTT
Organism: Furcifer pardalis; assembly: GCA_030440675.1. NCBI lineage: Eukaryota > Metazoa > Chordata > Lepidosauria > Squamata > Chamaeleonidae > Furcifer > Furcifer pardalis. Next base: position 160,175,028 of record CP126894.1, read on the forward strand.
GAGGACTAAATAGATCCTTCCTTGGTGTTGGTTTCTGCCTGCTGAGATAGATCATTCTTCTCTCCACTGTCCTAAAAGGACTCAGCCAGTTTAGGCATAACAAGCTCTTGGATCCTTATTGATGCACATGTCCTGCTTGGAACCATGGTTTGTCACAAAATCTGTCAGAACTAGACCTGCTAGTTCAGTTATAGAAACCCTAACAGGACTTTCAAGGTAAGTAACTTATTTAAGGAGCAGCTTTACCAGTTCCACTTACCCAGTGAGCTTCCATGGCTGAGTGGGGATTTGATCCAAGGCTTCTGGAATCCTAGTCTGTTAGTCCATCCCCTACACTACACTGGATATCTACTGTAGTATAGTGGGACAAAAGAAAAAAGATAAACTTAACCAAACATTGTTTTCCAGTGAAGGAAAAATGGCATGCTCTAACTTCTGAGCAGATTCTCCATACAGGAGAAACCATTTCCTTCCATTTCTTCTAAATAATCCTTTTCAGCTTTTTCGTTTTTTGGATGGAATGCCCCAATTTTGCACAATACATTCCTTCCTTTGAGCACGAACCATTTGTATATCTTGCAATACACCTGAAAATTGTAGTTGGGGTGAGAAACTACCTCACAACTCACACAATGCACATTTAAAAAATAATAAGTCATAATCCATTAAGATTAAAGGAATGTGCCTCCACATGTTGGACAGGCCAAAAATGAGAAAAATCCTTGAAAAGAATGTCATGTTTATACGAACTGGCACACACAATGCCTTTTCACACCCTAATCACTAATGATGAATAAAACTGCTTGGGAAAAAAGAGCAGATGGGAGCCACCAAGATGAATAATCTACTCTAGTCTTTCACTCCCTCTATATACCAATGCAAATAATGCTTATATGGAGTTATGGGACTGATGTTATCTTTACTCAGCCCTCCTGGGCCATCTTCTTTTTTCTCCCATCAATTTTGCTTTACTGGCAGACATCACACATATTGCCCAGCAACAGGAAACAGTACTAACTGCTCTCTCTCCACACCTATTCTCTGAACTGCTGCTGGAAATACCTGGAAGGATAAACCAGCAGTTGTGTGATCTACAGAAAAGCCTACACCATTGTCAGGTGCTCAGAAACAAAGGAAATGGGTGTCAGAGGGATGATTTTGCTCACTTCTGTTGTAGTGGCTCATACAGAATTTTAGATGAATTGACAGCCAGATCTTACAGCAGAACAGAAGAGACATGCTTACTCTGAAATGGACTTGTCTAATTTGCGGAAATTGTGTTACTGATGAAAGCAAATTACATTGAAGAGTTTGCACCCGGAAATATGCTGCCTCCTTCACACCACCTGCTGCAGCTTGAAACATACTAGAGCATTGTTATGAATAAATCAACAACAAGGACATCAAACAATGCCAAGAGCATTACACACACTAGCAATCTGATTTTATGATAATATTTTTTGAACCCACATCTCATCTAACCTCATGAGACTCTCATGGAGATCCAACTAACATTTGTTTGGATCAGATATATTTGCCTTAACTTGGAATGTAATTCACTTTTTTCCCCAGCCACATACAGTCAAACCTCGCATAAAGAGCGCCTCACTTAAAGAGTAACTCGCTTAAAGAGCAGAATTTTCTCTGAATGTTCGCTTCGCTTAACAAATAAAACCAACCAAAAACTCGCCTAACAAATAAATCGGGGTTCACAATCCCCCCACACACACACACACACAATTGGTCACTTCCAATGGTGTTTTGCTTAAAGAGCAAACTCGCTTAAAGAGCAATCCTGTGGAATGCATTATGCTCTTTAAGCGAGGTGCAACTGTATTCTCAGGGCCTCTTTCTCCTTCTGTCTTTAAGTTAAAGAAGAAGAAAAACAACTTATTCAAGTGGGATTGTTCCCAGTTTCTTTGAGCATTGTGGGTAAAACATTTGGTTTCACTTTTGTATGCACTGAGAAAAGCCTCATATTTCAAACCTTGTGCCTCTCATGAAGTAGAGAAGTACCACTTTTAGAGAGAAGAAATATTCTGGAATTCCAAGTGTTGCTGTAAGCAAAATTAAAACAGTTTTGATCCTTATACTTTTTCAAAATAATAATAATTGCATGAAACCAAGTCAAACTTGGCTAATGGTGACCCTTCCCATGGTTTTCTAGGTAGAGAATACACTGAAATGTTTACCATTCAAGAAATTACAAGTAGATAAATAGGTACCACTTTGGTGGGAAGGTAAACAGGGTTCTGTGCACTCCGCTGTCTAGGCATGCCTGCCACATGTCCATGGAAATGAAGTCACAATTGGTCACTTACAATGGTGTTTCACTTAAAGTACAAACTTGCTTAAAGAGCAATCCTGTGGAACGCATTATGCTCTTTAAGCGAGGTACAACTTTACTTATTTCTCAGTATGAGGAAAACAGGATGCCTTCTATGTGATATGGATTCTCTTGTCACATGCCTGTTGAACCACTCTCTCACATTTCTGTTTTCAAGATGAGGCACAAAAAAGTGAAATCTGTAAGCAATAGCAATGCCATCTGCACACATCCATTGCACTTAATAGACAACGAGACAATGAATATCTGCTGGGACTGGATATTCATGCTGAAGCCATATATCCAAGTTATCCAGAGGACTTTAGGATCAAATCTAAAGAAGATTGCCAACAGTACAATTGCTTGCCCTTGGACTAAAAATCTAATGGAAGATAATAGCTTTAAATACCACCTTTTAGGAATGCATCTGGAAAGGGTGCAAGGGGCAAAAAAAAAAGACACTCTGTAGAGGTATCCCTTAGCTTGTAGTATATATGTCGAGAACCTTCTGCCTTTCTTTTGAATTATACACCACAGTAATGGTGATCAAATGTCACAAGTCAAGTGTTATTCCACTTTGACTTGTCTTTAGTTCTCAGAACCCAGCTGCTCAGAAAGGTAAAGGCACAACATTTGCTATTAAAAGACAATAATACCATGCTCTGAGCTGCAAGGAGGAAGGAGGGAAATAGAAGAAAGCACCAGTGGTTGTCAGCTAAAGGCTTGCCATGGCTGAAGGGTTCCAGGCCTGTCTAACCTCATTTTTACTTCCTTTTGCCAAAATTATAGTCTACCATTGAAACCACTTTTGTTGTTTGTTGTTCAGTCGCACAGTCAATTCCAACCCTTTGCAACCCCATGGACCATTGCTCTCCAGGCATCTCTCTCCTCCACCATCTTCCTCAGCCCACCCAGCTCTGTGTCCCCTGTGTCTACAATATCATCTAGCCATCTCATTTTTGACCACCCCTTCTTCTTTTGGCCTCCACCTTTCCCAGCATCAAGGCTTTCTCAAGATTTCCAAAGTATTTTAGCTTCATCTTTACTATTTGATCTTCTAAGGAGCAGTCAGGGTTGATTTCATCTAAGATTGACCTATTTGTTGGCCTCGCTGTCCAGGGGACTCTCAAAACTCTCCTCCAGCACCACATCTCAAAGGCACCTATTCTTCTGTTCTCAGCTTTCCTTATGGGCCAGCTCTCACAACCATACATTACCACCGGGGATAGCATTGCTTTGACTATGTGAATTTTTGTTTGCAATGTGGTGTCTCTACTTTTCACTATACAGTATTCCTCCCACTATACAGCTTGTCTCCCAAGAATCAGTATCCTTTTTATTTCATGGCTGCAATCACCAGTGCAGTGATCTTGGATCCTAAGAAAGTAAAGTCTGTCACTGCTTCTACTTCTTCCTCATCTCTTTTCCAGGGACTGATAGGGCCTATTGCCATTATCTTGGTTTTCTTGATGTTGAGTCTCAAGTCATCTTTTGTACTCTCTTCTTTCAATGTAAGCAGGAGCTTCTTTAGATTTTCCTCACTTTCTGCCATTAGGGTGGTATCATCTGTGGATCTCAAATTGTTGATCTTTCTCCCAGCAGCTTTGATCCCAAATTGTGATTCCTCCATCCCTGCATTGCGCATTATGTGTTCTGTGTATAAGTTGAATAAGCAGGGTGATAAAACCACTACTTCAGATAAGGAGAAAGAGGCCATTCACAAAATTGACTCTGTCCCTACTCTTTCAAATTCTCTGTTGAATTGATTGCACTGACTTCCCATTCCTAAGAGTTCACTTTTATGTCTGAGTGTGTGTGAATGTCCATTCATTAAGGCCTTTCTGGTTATGTAGGCTCTAGGTCAGGGGTGCCCAAACTACGGCCCATGGGCCCAATTAAGCCCCTGCATATCATTAATGCAGACTGTGTTAAGCACCTGGGCTCACCGCAGACTGCCCCCACCCCACTCCACCACCTGACATCAGCAACACTGTCAGCGGTGGCAGTGGTGGCAGAGGTGGCAGCAGTGATCGTGCTTTGTCCAGGCTGCTCCGAGCTGCCTCTTGCTTGGTCCCACCCCCTCTCCAGCCTTTGCCAAAGCTGATCACTGCATTGGGGAAATCTTTGGAGCCTCTTCTGTTTCAAAATCTGTGGTGCTAGGAGAGCCTCCTGGCATGCCCGGGATGTCATCACCACAGCACATCAAGTTTACCCTTCCAACGCTGCAGTTTTTGAAACAGAGGAGGCTCCGAAGATTTGCCCAATGTGGCTTTCAAAGGCTGCAGAAGGGATAGGACCGACCCAGAGGCTTCTCAGAGCAGCCTGAAAAAAGCACGATCACCACTGCTGCCACCCCTGCTGACGTCAAAACTGTCAGCAGCAGTAGCAGCCCGCCTCCGGCCCCTGCAGCTGCGTGTCGGGGGTGGGACTGGCCTGCAGAAAAAAAGTTTTGGCCCCACTGCTCTAGGTGGTTAGTTAACTTTTACCTCATATAGTCTATCTGCATTTCTTCTCATTTCCAGCAGAGAAAGCTGGTCTCTGGGAATCCTCCTGGTGGGAATCTCCAACTTTCAGAAATAGATAGATAGATAGATAGATAGATAGATAGATAGATAGATAGATAGATAGATAGATAGATAGATAGATAGATAATCTCAATTGCCAGGCTTTCATCAACTCCTGCCATTGCAGAAACTACACCCAAGAATTTCTACTACTTTGTGTATTTGTTGTTTCTCATTATCAGAAAAAGAATGAAAGAAAAAAAATAGGAGACATCTTGATTAGGAACTGAGTTATATGCATTATATTCCACCTCAAATCAAATGCAGAAAAGAATTGGTTTGTTATATTGTTGCTGACATTTTCCAGTGGGTCACTTAAAGGAGTCATTGGATGGGCATTATACAGAAATATTGATTTCCAGAGCTGCCATCTATACCATACTTTCCATGAAAAGTAGCTATGTTTTGTATTCTCAGCACAGGAAATTATGAAGAAAATCTCACCCTTTGCAAGCCATGGGCTGGACCACACCTCCTCAGACAGCTGAAGCAGAGCAGACTGGTGGTTTCTCCTACCATAAACACTGCCATAAAACATGTCCAAGACTCTTGTAAACATCTTTACAACAGCCATGGGCTCATTTTCAGCTGTCAAAAACATGTCCGTTTCTGCTTCTGATGATGACAGTGGTGACGACGCAGGTCACACAAAATGATGCCAGAAGCCAGGTCCAGCCCATGGCCCGTAGGTTGAGGACATCTGCTACAGAGGCACATTTGAATCCACCTTTAGTCACGTATGCTCTGAAATTCAGTTTTCTATTGTTCTAACCTGCATGTGGCTCCATGTGAAATGTAAAATAGCAAGGCTTTGGGGATCAGCCATTCCTAGGACTTCCTTCATCAGGAGTAATTCTCTGAGACAGAGACAATGAGGACCTTCCATCAATATGGCTGTGAACACCTACCCTTAGCTACCATTCCTCCAAGAAAAGTTAACTACAATAACTATTCCAGCTATAATTTATGAGATTTGGTACCCAGATGTTCTTATTTTTCTCTCTTTGTTTCTCTTTGTTACCCCTTTACATTTCCTAATCTACAAAACAGAGGAAAGCACCTGATATTGTCAAGCTCTGGTCCTTGCCATATCTTACTGGTCTGTCAATGGTGAGGCAAAAACAGAATGATGCTTCGTTGACATCGGGAGGACCCTTAGTTGACCACCTCTATTTTAAAAGATAAAGTGTCCATACACCTTCAACGATGGCCCACAGTTGTGCCTATACATGTACAGGGTGCGGCAGCATAACTTCCAGTTTTCAAAACTTAATAAAACCCATTGTTTGCATCAGAAAATTTTTGTTTGTTTTTTATAATGTAGGCGCATACCTAAGGTTTTGTTTTGCACAGTTTTGAAGATGAAATCAGGTTGGTGATGTCCCCCATTCTCCATACACTGAGTAAACCGATTTCTGGCATTTGTCATGACTCTTTCCAGCATAGCAGGTTGTATGCTGGGTTGCGATCACTGAACAACTGCTCAAAAAGTAGGCCTCAATGGCAAACGCACGCTCCACACTATTCCAACGCATGATGGTGACTGAACTGTGTCAGAACAAAACTTTATAGTCCCGTCTCTCGAACGAGACCACTAGCGCTCCGCTATGACATCAACCTACTGAATTGTGCACATTTTAAAAAAGGAAGTTATGCTGCCACACCCTGTAAAAGTACCACATCTGACTTTGTGACCACTCAACATTCTATTAAATTCAGCTAAGACTTTCCCACAAGGACTTAGGTAATAGTAGGTTTAAAACTCAACCTCTGAGCATATGATAAATTAGCTGCAGATACCAAAATTATGAAACCAGAGCACAATCCCAAGCATGTTGTCTCAGTGGTTTTGTCATTAGAAAGTGTGTTTTGGATTGTAGCCTCAATGATTCAAAGTGATCTAGTGTCATCTTCCTAAAATTGATGGCTTTACCAGGCTTTAGGAAAAGGACTGCTTAAAAATCCTTGCAAAACACCGTACATAGGAGACATTAGTTTTAGCCCCTTGAATGCAGCCTCCTTTCCATTCTCTGTTCTTAGTTTTGTAATTGTGATTTGGGTAGAAAAATTGCTTTACCTTAAGCATCGGTCAGATCTGAATGCAGCCCTCGGAGGTTACACGGTGTCATGGCACTGCTTCTGCTGACATCCCAGCAGGTGTGTATGGCAGGTGTGTATGGCACAGTCCCTGTAGCACAGTGGTACTTTTCCTTCAAAGACTGGGTAGGAGCAGAATGCCAATATCTCAAGGTGTCTATGCAGCTGCATTTCATTCACACTATATGCATAAAAAGGAGACTTTTTTTGCATCATACTTGGCAAATTTGATGCACTTTGAGGATTAGGCATAAAAGTCTTTGAAAAGGGGGAGTCAGGCCTTTCGTGAGGTTTAAACATCAGTTGCAACAGGAAGGAGAGGGTACAATACTGGGTACAGTGCTATTTTAGAGTTTCTCAAGGATTTTGATGTTCAGTCGCACAGTCAATTCCAACCCTTTGCAACCCCATGGAAAATTGCCCATCAGGGACCTCTGTCCTCCATCTTCCTCCTGAAACCGCCCAGCTCTGTGCCCATTGTGTCTATGTCACAATCCAGCCGGCCCCCACACTTCTGGTAAACCCCTGGAAACCAAAACAAACCTACACAGGGCGAGCTGGACGGCTAATTAGAACAGAGATAGAACTCTCATCTGCTTATCAGCTCTTAAGGGGTTTTAATTGGGTAGCGTGTTCAAAGATTTGTGTGTGTGAAAGGCAGCTCTTACCCTTTTTAGTCCAATGAAGACACGTTGTTCAGAAAAATGATGAAGATTTATTGATCAGGTTCATAAAGCATAAAAGTCAGTAGCACAGGTCAGTCCAATAAAGTCCACAGGCAAATCTAGGTAACCATTTTTTAAGGAGCAAGAATGCTTAGCTCCTAGGCTAAAGAATGCTAGCCCATAGAGAACCAGAAACAAAAGCTCTCTAATCAAAAACAGGTCTTAATCCATGAAGAATCAGAGACGAACTCTTTCTTCTCTCCAAAATGGAGAATTTTCAGTCAGGTGGGACAGCTTAGCCAATCAGGTAACAGTGAAAAATTTCTCAAAACAACAGTACATTGTTTACACACGTGCACACAGAATGCACTGGGGGTAGTCATAACATTGCTCTGCTAGCTTACAAAAGATAAGAAATACTGAAAAACATGGTTGAAAAACATGCTGTTACACAACCTTGAGGCTCAGAGAGAGAAAAATGGATTTTTCTGAGGCCTATTTGAAAATTGGCAATTTCAAGCCTTAGGAAATAGATTCATTTCCTGACACGCCCTCCTTTCTGGAAAGGCAAACCGGGGGTTTGACTTTACCAAAAGGCATTATTTACTAATGTGAGCAAAGCAATTGAGCAAACAAGCTATCCCTTATATATGTAGGATATCAAGCATTAAAGCTTCTTCCAGTTTTAGCTACTGGAGGTACACGTTACATAAGTTACATTCTGCATTGCAAGCAAACTCAGGTATAAAACCTTGCTGGAACAAAAGACTTGGGCATTTTCAGGTACCAAAGGTTTTCCCTTTCCAAAACACATTTTGCCCAAACAGAACAACCTTTAAATCAGAAAACAGGTCAGTAACACCACACATGTCACAGAGGCCGCTTGTACGAGCCTCTGGAAAAATAAACAGATGATTAGCAAGAAACAATAACATTTCCCCCCTTCTTCTTCTTCTTCGATGTTGCACCTGCAAACAATTAAACAGCCAGTTGAACAAAGTCCACTCAGAGTTCCGTTATCAGCTTTTCTTTCAGACGTCAGGAACATGTGCATCTCCTAGTAAACAAACTCAAGAAACAACCTTTAAGGTATTTATCAGAACACAGTCCAAAGGAATTAATCAAACAACCCATCACCCTCATCCCTGTGAGGTTTGGGAACTAAACAGGCAACAGAATTGATGGCTTGACTAACGTCTCAACTCAAGAACGCGCAGGGTTCCATTCACTCTCCTCAGTACGTCGGGAATCTGGATCTGGATCTGGCTTCTGCTATTGTTGACACCGCTAGTTGGGCTCTCCCACAGCCATCTTGACGGACTACTCCCCTCTTCAGCTCTTAGCTTTCTCGAAGGGTAGTAAAACTCAGGGAAACACTGCATCCAGCAATTATTTCCCACTTCCCACTAGCTGACCAAAACAGCGTAGTGTAACAGCCTGTAGATAACACTTTTCAGAGTGGTGGCTCTGGCCCACCCACTCTAGCAAAACATTTCCTTGGACACGTGGAGGAGTCCGTTGGAGCTCTTCCACCTTTACGCTGGTATCTCAAACACAATGAAGCAATTTGCAACCTCTCCAGGTCTTCAAAGACCAAACAGCACATGTAATCAGCAACTAGGAACTTCAATGCAGGAAAATAAATCTTATCTGAAGGGTTCCACTCCTTCTTCTTGGCTTTGGGGGAAAATTACTTCAGGGAACTGCTTCTGAGTGAAAATAGGCACTCTGTGGAGTTTTGACTCCAATTCAACACAAAAGAGTCTTACTTAGGGCTTGGGGCTTGCTGGGCGTCTGGGGAAGTCTCAGAAGTCATCTGGACAAGCTTCACCCACCCTGGGCCCTTCCTTCTGGCTAAACATCATCTGGGCACCTTCTCCAAGATCCCATCTGGATTGGAGTCTGTCTTGGGGTGCTAACTGTGGTGAGGGGGTACATTCATCAGCCACTGGCTTACCTTCCATCTTGTAGGCTTGGAAGACGTCTCAGTCCCTCTGGACTTGCCAGCACTGGAAACGGCCCTCGGCCCTCAGATCTGGGAGTTTGAGAATCCGACTCAAAACTCAAAACGAAGAAGCAAACAGCTGCGATCCTGCTTTCCTTTCAGCACCCTTATCTCAGGAAAATACATTCCAAGGATGCAGTTTCTCAGCTTCTGCTGCACACACGCAGGCTTTCAGCCAAAATAAACGAAGGCTGCTTCTTCTTGCTGGGCAGAGATTAGCATGCACACACACACACACAAAAAACGTCTTCAAGAGGCGCGACGTGCCACCGCTGCCTCCATGTCACGATCCAGCCGGCCCCCACACTTCTGGTAAACCCCTGGAAACCAAAACAAACCTACACAGGGCGAGCTGGACGGCTAATTAGAACAGAGATAGAACTCTCATCTGCTTATCAGCTCTTAAGGGGTTTTAATTGGGTAGCGTGTTCAAAGATTTGTGTGTGTGAAAGGCAGCTCTTACCCTTTTTAGTCCAATGAAGACACGTTGTTCAGAAAAATGATGAAGATTTATTGATCAGGTTCATAAAGCATAAAAGTCAGTAGCACAGGTCAGTCCAATAAAGTCCACAGGCAAATCTAGGTAACCATTTTTTAAGGAGCAAGAATGCTTAGCTCCTAGGCTAAAGAATGCTAGCCCATAGAGAACCAGAAACAAAAGCTCTCTAATCAAAAACAGGTCTTAATCCATGAAGAATCAGAGACGAACTCTTTCTTCTCTCCAAAATGGAGAATTTTCAGTCAGGTGGGACAGCTTAGCCAATCAGGTAACAGTGAAAAATTTCTCAAAACAACAGTACATTGTTTACACACGTGCACACAGAATGCACTGGGGGTAGTCATAACATTGCTCTGCTAGCTTACAAAAGATAAGAAATACTGAAAAACATGGTTGAAAAACATGCTGTTACACAACCTTGAGGCTCAGAGAGAGAAAAATGGATTTTTCTGAGGCCTATTTGAAAATTGGCAATTTCAAGCCTTAGGTCTATAATACCATCTAGCCATCTCATTTTTGGTCACTCCCTTCTTCTTTTGCCCTCCACCTTTCCCAGCATCAAGGTTTTCTCAAGTGAATCCTCTCTTCTTGTTTGATGCCCAATGTACTCTAGCTTCATCTTTATTATTTGACCTTTTATGGTGCAGTCAGGGTTGATTTCTTCAAAGATCAATCCATTTGTTCTCCACGCTGTCCAGGGGACTCTCAAAACTCTCCTCCAACACAACATTTCAAAGATGTCTATTCTTCTGCGCTCAACTTTCCTTATAGGACAGCTCTCACAACTGTACATTACTACTGGGAATACCATCTCCTTGACTATGCAAATTTTGGTTTGCAAGATGATGTCTCTGCTTTTAACTATGTTCCCCATGTTTCTCATAGCTTATCTGCCAAAAATTAGTTGCCTTTTTATTTCATGGCTGCAATCACCATCTGCAGTGATCTTGGGTCCTAAGAATGTAAAGTCTGTCACTGCTTCTAATTCTTCTCCATCTATTTTCCAGGGAGTGATAGAGCCAATTGCCATTATCTTCATTTTCTTGATATTAAGTCTCAAGCCAGCTTTAGCATTCTCTTCCTTCAACCTAAGCAAGAGCTTCTTTAGGTCCCCTGTACTGAATGATGAAAGATGTTTAGCAGACAGGCTTTCCCAAAAGGATGTCTCTATTTACTTTCTTTTTTTTTCACTTTGAAGCAAAATTCTGAATGATAGAACAGCGTGTTTTTATACGAGAAATGTCTGTGATGTTGTACACATACAAATAAACTGAAAGCCCGGTGAAAAGGAATGGCTTCTGTTGGCTGATCATCAATGGAGCAGCTCAGTGGTGCTCCAAGACTATGAGGCGAGAAGAGTGCAAGACCATCACATTCCATTTCTTCACAAGGCTGGTGCATGTAGTGGAAAGTGCATCCCATCTCAGTTGTATCCAGCAAAGACTGACAGCTAGCCCTCGTATAACTTAAAAATAATCATAGACTGTCACATCCCAAAAAACCGATGGTGAAAAAATTCCAAAGTTTTCAAACTAAAGTGTGTGAAGATAATGGGAAGCTAAGATTTCTTTTTTGTCTTCATTTGTTACTTGGTGTGCGATTATTTTTGTCTTCATGCAACATTCACTCCTTTTATTGCACACATTCATGTGTTTTGTTCTCCTTGTGTCCACACTGTCCCTTTAGCTTGTAACAATGGGCTGGGAGAGTTTGTCTTGCAGTCTGTCTTCTGATTTCTGGCACTTGATTGATTGCACTTGTAAACCATCCATTTGGGATATGCTCCCATTCTGGGCAGTTCACATACTTAAAACACAACATTAAAAAAAATTACTATCCCAGTTCCCCCCTTCAGATGACAATGTGTTAGTGAGAAAAAACAAGTTCTAATTTAATTACACTTAACTTAAATTTAAATAAGACTAGCAAAACTCATTGGCTTTTTAGGGTGAACATTTTAAAAGGCCTCCTTGAACTAGTGGGTCCTTGGCTGTTGTTTTGAATATGTCAAGGGATGCGACACGGTACAGCTCCACTGGTAGCGTGTTCCACAGTGTAGGTGCCAACACTGAAAAGGCTATTTTCCTCATCAAGGTTTCCCTTGCCATTCTTGGCATTGGTACCTGGAGTTGCTCTGATTGCCTGATCGAGTGACGTGGGCAGACAATCTTTAGGAGAGACATTTTGACAGATAACAGGGTTCTAAACTATATAGGGCTTTATTTACACAGAGTTCTCTGTTCCTTATCTCTGAACTGCAGTAAAACCTCACATAAAGAGTCTTGCTTAGAGACTAACTCACTTAATAAGCACAATTTTCTCTGAATGGTTGGCTCGCTTAACAACTAAAGCCAACGAAAAGCTTGCTTAACAACTAAATCAGGGTTTGCAATCCCCCCACCAGAACACAACTGGTCACTTACAATGGTGTTTCACTTAAAGAGCAAACTCACTTAAAGAGCAAACCCGTGGAATGCATTATGCTCTTTAAGCAAGGTACCACTGCAGGTGGATAACAAATGGAACTCACACCCAAAAAAGGCAATAATGTCAAAGTCTTTCTCGATAAATAAAATAGTAGCTGCTTGTAGAGACTGACTATAGAAGCTCTGTTGCTTTTCGAAAAGTTTGGAAAAGAATGTCTATCCACAGAGGAAGAAAATCAGCTAGTTTAACCAAGTAGGGCAGGCTCCAGAAATCTATCAGATCTTCTTCCTCACAGAGACAAATCCTGTAAACTTTAGGAAATCTGCATCAACAAAATTTTCATCCAGAGTTAGGGAGAGGTACATCTTACAGTTTTATTTTTATCTCATATTTGAAAGTTGTAAATAGCAGTAAATGCTGATCAAAAGTGAAGTGAAATTAACTGGTGAGCCATTCAAGAGAAAGCAGATTTAATTGCAGAGTGAGATGCTACCATTTGGCATAGCATAATGAGTGTTTACAATCTAAAGCCAAATCTGTATTTTAATTTTTTTTAAAAAAACATGAAAACTCTCCTCTCAGGACTCCTCCTAGCAGTCATATGTAATTTACAATTCACTATTAAAGTCAGCCTACATGTTATGTAATCCTGTTGTACTGAATGTGGAACGTTAATAAAGAAGAAACGTTGGGGACTGAATGGAAAGATTTCAGCTAGCCCAACTTTTTACTGACACCTATTTAAATCAAGTGCTGCCACAGGAAAGTAAGCATTATGCTGGTCTAATGAGGAAACTTGGAAAGAAAACACATATCACCAAAAGAAGATACCTCTGCAAATTCCTTTTCTCCCTCTCTTTCACTTCTATAATTACATGCCATCAGGCAGGAAATAGAGTAACAACTTCTTTTCTAATCCAAAGAATTTACATGTTTTGTATCAAGACAAAAGACTTTTTAACACCAAACATCAATCCAGGTGCATATTTCCATGCAGACATCCTGCCCATGTGATCAAACTCTGGGGTGGGGTATTGCTTTTTCTGCTTCCCCTGTTCATTTTTCAATTTCCATCCAATCATCAAATTCTTCTGTTGAATGTTACATTTTAAAATTGCTTTTACAAAAAAATCGGCATTTAGCTAGAGGTCAAATCCAATGCTGACAGTTAAATTGTAAAAGTTACTAAGACATTGTATTGCTTAACTGATGTGTAATTTGGCCTCTTTTATCTAAACTTTATATCTCAGTTTCAATTAATCTGGAATTTTGAGGTACAGAGCACTGTGGGGGCTGGGTGTGTACAGAATGGTTTCTTCTACAGGGAAGGAAGCAGTCATTAGAAAAGCAGAAGGAGCTGGCCCAAAGCATTTCCCATGTAAAATAATAATAATAATAATTTCATGTTAGAAATTATTCTGGGTTGAAAGGATTTTTTGTGTGGGAGAAACTCCACTCAGGGGACGCCTTTCATGTCCCCAAGAGCTGGGACAGAGACAGGCACTCAATCCGTCATGCAGTACCCGAGTCTGGAACTGCCAACTTGCCAGCCTTCTAACAAGGTGCAGTTTTCCTCTTTCCTATTAAGGTGACCTTGAATCTTTCTTTAAAGGAGACAATGGCAAGTGAGTCAGAAGCAGAGTATGCAATTGAATCAATGGAACTCACTGAGCTATTGACTCTCTAAATCCAAACCGATTCAATCAGCTTACTCTCATTCCAAATAATTACTGAATTTCAGCCATTGCCCTCCAATCCACCCAAGAAAAGCAGGCTAACTCAGCAGCTGCAGTAAGGCAGGGCATATTTTGGACACATTTTTGGCTACTCCCCACCCCTCAGGATCTGCCACTTCACTCTGTCTAATCAAAGGAGTCTTACTCAAGAGGAAATATTACTTTTTAATGTATCCCTTGTCTTACACCATCCTGCTTCCTCTTTAAAACCATTCTCCCTTGCTTCAGCTGACTTTGATGGAAACAGCCCAGTTTACTGTCAAAAAGCGACAGTTGTATTGTTCAAAATTTACATGGACTGAAAATGCATATTAAACAAGATGTGCTAACATTTATTTTCAAATAATAATTTTAAGATATTGATATTTTTAAAAGAAATTTGGTGCTGTATATGCTGGTATGCAGTGTAGGTCAGTAGTCCGTTGTTTGAACTAGGATTTGAAGAAAGAAAGAACCAGATGCAAATGATAGTATTGAAGCTCACTTGCAGGTCAGTCCTATAGATGTTAACATAAGGGTAAACCCAACTGGACTCAGTGGAAATGTGGGTGAGATGGCCTTCTGCATCAACAATCTCCCACAAAGTTTGAGACAAGAAGAAAACTATATATGCTAGCCTGTCCTCCTCAGATGAAACACAATACTGAAATGCAGAAGTGTCAAAGAGGGTGAATCAATTTGCCACTGCATTTTTAAAAAATCTGGCATAAGTTCAAGTGGTGAAATTTAAGCTTGCCAAGCAAATGGAGTTGGAAACTGCTGACAGACCCCTATATGCCCAGATGTTGCTAGGCAACAACATAATTAGATAGCTGTTCCTACTGTTGATTTCTGCAAGCAGAAGGAAGCTTTATATGTAAATGTCTGCTAATTTGAGATCAAGATATTTTTTCCCCAACTTGGACCAGTTTAAGAAAGCAGATAGTGGGCTTCACTTCTTTCTTTTCCCAGAGATGAATCTTCACAGCCTCAGGCTTTGACTGTTGTGAGGCTCCTTCAGTCAGCAGAAACTGGCAAAGCCTGCAAGATCTGAGCCTTCTGCAACATAGTTAAGATTTATTTCATAGAGCAGACCCTGCCTGAAAGATAGACTGTTCAAGAACCAGAAAATGACAGCAAAATATCGCATTAGCATCCAGTGATGGGGAAGTCGGCAACTGAATGAGAGGGAACATGAAAAGCCATCTTTTTCTTCTCTTCTCAGAAAGGAAAGAAGAGGAACATCATAAAAATACACAAGCTCGGGACAAAAGCAGAAGGAGGGAAATAGGCACAATGAGGAGAAGGAGGACAATGGAAGACTGATGCATTAGATCCTTTTAGGAGGTAGAAGGAAGGAAACAGAGTAAACTTTGCAACTGGCAGGAAATGTATAGTGAAGATAAAGGTCTACCTTGCTCGAAAGCCAGTTGTGTTCAACTCTAGTGGGTAAGGGTCATTTCCATTTTTTACAGCCCAAGAGCCAGTGCTGTCTGCATCTGCAGACATTTCTGTGATCATGTGGCAGGCATGACTAGAAGCCCAGAGCACCCAGAATGCCGTTACATTTACTACTGAAGAGGTACCCATTTATCTACTTGCAATTTTTTGCTTTTGAACTGCTAGATTGGTAGGAGCTGGGACAGATGATGAGCGCTCACTCCAACACAATGAGAGTAAATTTGCATGGCCTGTTTGGATGGATGGCTTACTTTATGGGGTGATCAGGGAGCATTTTGTCATTAGCCAAAAAATAGGACATTAGCCAAAAAATAGGACAAAAAGGGTCTATTTTACAACTTGTTTTTGAAGACAATATGATTTATTATTATTATTTGCTGATACCTTACTTTGGCTTTCATTTTACCTGCATTTTGTTTGATTCAGCTCATCATATTGCTGAATAAGGCACATTTTATTACCCACACTTTAAGTGTAGGTAACAAATTCCCAATCTGATTTCCTAATGTAAAATATTCACTAGAAGAGGAGTCAGCACACTTGCCTCTCCAGGTGTTCTTGGACTTCAATTCCCAGAAGCCCAAGTCAGTACACCTACTAATCAAGGCTTCTGGAAATTGAAGCCCAAGAACATCTGGAGAGCCAAGTTTCCTAACCACTGCTCTAGAATATAGTACTTTCTCTATAGTTCCTCCAAGTCAAAACATCAAAGGGGGGGGGGGATCTAGTGTAGAGTTGCTATAATTCTCTCCCACAAAACCAGGACAGAAATATACTTGCCAAAATGGGTAGGTTATCTACAAAATAGCCTTTTTTAAAACAAACATAATATAATGACAGCTATAAAACACTTTCACATTAAATATATCAGTCCATAAATGAATTTATTTATAACAGTTAATTCTTACCGTAAGATGATCTGTTGTACTTCTGAGAAGTTGCAACACAGTCAACTCTTAACATCCTCAGTTCCAGGAAACATACTGGTCACACTTATTGGGCAGTGGTGTGAAGCAAGGACCTTTAAAAACTGCTCTAGCCAGGTCGTCTCTCACCCCGTCGCCACTCGAAACACCTGCGGTGGGAGAGAGAGGGACGCTGACATTACTGAGCCCTGCTGCTGCTCCTGTCAGGTGGGACCTTTAAAAACTGCTCCAGCCAGGGCGTCTCTCACTCCTCCGACATTCGAAACATCTGTGGTAGGAGAGAGAGGGACGCTGACATTGCTGAGCTCTGCTGCTGCTCCTGTCAGGTGGGACCTTTAAAAACTGCTCCAGCCAGGTCGTCTCTCACTCCTCCGCCATTCGAAACACCTGCGGTGGGAGAGAGAGGGACGCTGACATTACTGAGCCCTGCTGCTGCTCCTGTCAGGTGGGACCTTTAAAAACTGCTCTAGCCAGGTCGTCTCTCACCCCGTCGCCACTCGAAACACCTGCGGTGGGAGAGAGGGACGCCACCATCGCTGAGCCCTGCTGCCGGGACCAGCTTCTCCTGCCGGGCGGGGATTATAAGCCATCTATGGGGACGCTGCTCTCACCCCCGGGTGCAAAACAACATCCCAGGGGACTGTGGAAAGGGCCCCTCTCGCCCCCAAGGATTTTACGCCCCTAGGAGGTCTTTTGGTGGGGGGTGGGGTAATGAGGGTAAGTGGAAGAATAGTGAAGTCTGCCAGCCAGGAAATGGGAAAGGAGCTCTGCCCAATACGGCTGGGGGGTTCCCAGGAGCACAAATTGGTGTGGTAACGGGCATGGGGTGTTACAGCGGGAGCCGAGGGGCAGGCCGCACACGGGGAACGCGGGACAGATGTTTAGTTGCTGTCCCCTGTTCCAGCCCCCCGGCTACACCTCGAGCTCCTGAGCAGCCGGTCAAGAGTGACCCTTCCCTCAGGTTGCTGCTGGTGAATGCCAGGTCTGTCTGCAATAAAGCCCCCCTACTCTCAGACTCCATTCTGGGGGAGCGGACGGACCTGGCATGCATCACTGAAACCTGGCTGGCACCAGAGGACGGAGTCCCTCTATCTGAATTGTGTCCGGCCGGGTTTGGTATTTGGCACCAGCCCAGGGAGAAGGGGAGGGGCGGTGGAGTCGCCGTGGTGGCCAGGGAGTCACTGGGAGTCGCCAGAGCCACGGCTCCGCATATTCCGGGTTGTGAGACCCTGCTCCTGCGTGTGGGCCCAAAAGGGCAGTTGGGAATCTTGCTCCTATACCTGCCTCCCTGTAGGGTAGCAGATTCCCTGCCTGAGCTACTGGAGGCGGTCTCGATGCTGGCGCTGGGGTCCCCCAGGCTTATGGTGCTGGGGGACTTCAATTTGCCATCGTTGGGGCCTGGCTCGGAGGTGGCTCGGGAGTTCATGGCTTCCATGGCAGCCATGGGCCTGACCCAAGTAATCCAGGGCCCTACCAGGAGCAGTGGTCATACCCCGGACCTAATTTTCATATCGGATCCGTGGCAGAGTGATCTGAAATTGCAGAATTTAGTCATCTCTCCTGTGTCATGGTCAGATCACTATCTGGTGACCCTAGACTTCCTGGGGGCGAATCTTCACCGCAGGGAGGCAGGGCCAGTTAAATGGGCCCGCCCCCGGCGACTAATGGATCCAGAAGGATTCCAAAGGGAACTGGGGTGTTTTCCTCTTGACCTGCAATGCGATTCGACAGAGGCTCTCGTCAACTCATGGAACGAGAGAGTGACGGCAGCCTTGGACAGGATCGCTCCACTACGGCCTCTCCGCCCCCGTTTGCACCAATCTGCCCCTTGGTACACTGAAGAGCTGAGGGAGCTTAAACGGGCAAAGAGACGCCGAGAGCGCCGCTGGGTGAAGACCCGGAGTGAGTCTGACCGAACACTAGTTAGAGCAGCCATTAAAGACTACCTAGTGGCGATAAGGGCGGTGAAACGTCAATACTTCACCGCCCTTATTGCCTCTGCGGATAATCGTCCAGCTGCCTTGTTCCGGGTGACCAGATCCCTCCTTGGAAGAGGGGGGTCAGGCCCTGGTTGGCAGGGTTCGGCTGAGACATTTGCTGATTATCTAGCGGAGAAAATCGCTCAGATTCGCTCGAAGTTTAATCCCGGCGTGGAACGTATGGAACTGGGGTTGACCGGTGCGCAGTCTGGCCATGTTATCTGGGATCGGTTTGAGCCAGTGGACCCTGAGGAAGTGGACAGACTTCTTGGATCTGTTCGTGCCACAGCCTGTGATTTGGACCCATGCCCTGCCTGGCTAGTTAAAGCATCAAAGGCGGTGGCAGGTGGTTGGGTTGAGAAAATTATAAATTCATCATTGGAGGAGGGGTCTTGCCCAGCACCATTAAAACATGCTTTGGTGCGCCCCCTCCTAAAAAAAACCATCTCTCGACCCCAAGGTAATTTCGAACTACCGCCCAGTATCTAATCTACCCTTTCTGGGTAAGGTGCTGGAAAAGGCTGTGGCACAGCAGTTAAAGGAAGTTCTGGATGAAGCGGATTATCTGGACCCTTTTCAGTCAGGATTCAGGCCCGGATATGGTACGGAAACTGCACTGGTCGCTTTGGTGGATGATCTCTGGAGAGAGCGGGATGGAGGCCATCCGACCATCCTTGCTCTTCTCGATCTCTCAGCGGCCTTCGATACCGTGGATCACAACATTCTCTTGGGAAGGCTCCAAGGATTGGGGATCCAGGGCACTGTGTTGGCCTGGTTTTCCTCATTTCTGAGGGGCAGGACCCAGACGGTATGTCTGGAGAATGAGAGGTCCAGCCCTAGGCTCCTCCAATACGGGGTGCCTCAGGGCTCGGTACTCTCACCCCTCCTGTTCAACATCTATATGAAGCCGCTGGGTGAGATCATCCGTTCCCACGGGGTAAGGTACCATCAATATGCTGATGATACCCAACTGTACATCTCAGCCCGTGGGGACCCAAGCGGTGCAGTAGAAGTCCTCTCCAGGTGCCTGGAGGCTGTTAGGGTCTGGATGGGGGAAAACGGGCTTCAGCTGAATCCCGGCAAGACTGAGTGGCTATGGGTGAGGGGCCCTGTGTTATCCCGGGAGCTTCCAGCTTTGGTTCTGGATGGGGCAGTTTTGCCCCAGACAGATCCGGTGCGTAATCTGGGGGTCCTCCTGGACTCACGACTACTGTTTGAAGAACAGGTGGCAGGCGTGGCCAGGAGGGTTTTTGCACAACTTCGTGTAATATACCAGTTACGCCCACTCCTGGATCGGGACTCCTTGCTCAGGGTCACACATGCACTGGTCACCTCCAGACTTGATTATTGTAATGCGCTCTACATGGGGCTGCCCTTGGTGACCATTCGGAAACTCCAGCTGGCCCAGAATGCGGCTGCTCGGGTAGTGATGGGGTGCGGGCGTTACGCTCGTGCCTCACCACTGCTTCGGCAGCTGCACTGGTTGCCAGTATGTCTCCGGGTGCAATTCAAGGTGCTGGTCATTACCTTTAAAGCCCTATATGGTAGTGGGCCAGGATACCTCAGAGACCGCGTCACCCCAAGAACGTCTGTCCGTCCCACCAGGGCGGATCGGAGAGGCTCCCTTGCAATTCCATCAGCTAGAGAGGCTCGCCTCTCTAGCACCAGAAGGAGGGCCTTCTCCGTGACCGCCCCAGCCCTGTGGAACCTCCTGCCTATCGATCTACGTCAACAAACAGAGCTCCTGCCCTTCCGGAAAGGCCTTAAAACCTGGCTGGCAGGACAAGTTTGGGGATCCGGAAATACCGGATCTCATGTTGGGTGACTTATCAGATGAGACAGCCACCCGTTGTTCTTACCTTCCTACCCTGGTTCTGTTTTTTAATAATTACATAATTTTATAACTTGGAACTGTTTTAATTTCTTTTAGCTTAACTTTTAATTATTGTATTAATTTATTTTTTAACTGTGAATAGGGTATCGTAGATTGATTTGTGGTTTTATATTGAGTTGTGGTTTAGCTATGTATTTTTAAACTGTGTATGTAAGCCGCCCAGAGTTGGGTTTTTTACCCGATTGGGCGGGATAATAAGTTGAAGGAAATAAATAAATAAATAAATAAATAATGTTAAAATTTGTCTCTAGGTATACTCCAACTCCAATGTGGTAAGAAATTGCTTGTTTGATGGTGAGAGTTTGAATTTATTTTAATGGTGTGTTGTAATACACAATCAATAATTTTTAAAAATCTGGGACTTTAACATGATTTGTATTGGACTGGCTGGGACAATTTTTCCAACCTTGAATCCTGGACAATCCTGGTTTTCTGGGACATATGGCAACCCTAATCTAGTCTAATAGTTAATAAAATAAAATAATCCTACTTGATTTATTTCTATCACATCTATTAAAAACATTAGAAAACTTGCAACCAGATATTATTTAGAAAAATCTACTAGAAACCATTAAACAACAGCATTCTGTATAAAGGTGTTAATACTTCCTGAATCATCCCTTCTTTGTTGCTGCTTGGTTGTTAACATTTACAGACTATTATAAAATAAGAATTCAGTAATGCAATTCTTTTCCATCTTGCAAAGTATTTTTTTTTTAAAATTATTGACAAATTTATAATATATAATTTATTGAATTCTATAAAGTATTTACTCTTTTGCTGGTGGGTAGATTGCTTTGAGTCATTGGGTCCATCCTCTGAGAAATAGAGAACACAAAAATTGCAGTATTGTGCTCCACATAAAAACAAGGCCATGTAATAAGGAAAACTTTTGTGCCAAAGTTCACAGATGTGGAGGCAGCTTAGCTTGCCAAGAACGCATTTCCAGGCTGCAGCCCTTTGGGAGAAAATGGAAACATCAGATAGGATGGCATTAACATTAAGCTGCCTTGTCATCCCCACTTAGTTGGCCAGAAGGTCACAGTAGGTCTTTGCTCTGAACATGCAGTGAGCACCAAGAACATCTGTCTCTAAGCTTTCGTTGCCACCCAACGCATATTGTGCCACAATCAGAATCACTTTATCAACACCTTACAGGTTTAATCTAGCTTTCCTCCTTGCTGGGCTTACATTTTCTGTAATAGATGTTGGCTCTCGGCTGGCCCAGTATTCAGCATAGCATTTTATCCTAGGAGGGCAGGATAGCATACATATCATCCTGCCTCCAACCTTTTGGGAGAGTGTCAATACAGAGGGTCACCTCACCCATATTCCCAGTGAGATCCCTCACATGCTCAGAGCAGTCCTTTCCCAGTGGGAAACTGCTGATAGGAATGGCAAGATTGTTGTTGGGAAATTCCTATGGGTGTAGAAATAGAGTAACTGGAATGAAGCAGATGGTACACTAGTGAGCATCCCCAGGTATCCTATTCATGAAGAGTTCATTATTATAACACTATTACTCTCCAGATGGTGGTCACACTAGCAGAAGCACTAGCAGAATCCCAGAACAAGGAGAGATATTTTAGATTAAAAGCAGTACCCTGGACAGTTTCAAGTGATTTATATTTCCCATGTATAACCAGTTTTCCCTTTGACAGTTGGATTTCTTCAAGCATACATGCTTCAGACTTGTAAATGAAGAATTGATTACCTTCCAATAAAAAATCACTCACATACAAAATGCAATATACAGAGGTGAAGAAAGGCACATTCTTTGACACACATAAGTATTTTGCCACTCGAAGAAGTGCCAGTTCTAAAAACATGCTAAATTTATCATCTAGTTTGACCATAGTACAAAACAATAGATTTCAGCAGGCCTTGCCACCACTGTCCCTGGACTCTGGACTCAGCTGGGGCGAAGAGGCCCTCCAACCATGGGCACCAGGACCCCTCCACCTGCCAGAGCTCCTGGGCCCTTCCCCTGGCCGGGTTTGAAAAGGCCACTATGGTGGTGGGTGGCAGGACTCGCCGTCCCCCTCCCCTGGACTCTGGCTTTGGCTGGGGCGAAGAGGCCCTCTAGCCATGAGTGCCAGGACCCACTCCAACTGCCGGTGCTCCTGGGCCCTGCCCCTCTCTGGGCTTGAAAAGGCCTTTATGGTGGCAGGACCTTGCCACCGCCACCCTTGGAATTTGCCTGTGGCCAGGGTGTAGGGGCTGTTATAATATTGTATTGTGTTGTTGTATATTATTATGTACTGTTTTGGTAGATTGAATTTTGTATATTGTATTACACTACTACCACGGATAACATTAAGACTTGGTTCCACAAGTCTTAACGTTATCCAGTTTTTAATGTTGTGCGATGCATTGATCACACATCGTTTAAAAAAAGACCTGTTCCCTTTCCTCTCTGGCCAAAGGCAAACCAAACAGCAAGAGAGATTGGCCATGCCCCCCTGCTGAAACAAGAGGGTGGGCAGGGCGAATCCCTCCCTGTTAGGTAGGCAAACCTAACAGCAAGAGAGATCCCTAACAGAGAGATTTGCCCCCCCTCCCACTGAAACAATAGGGTGGGCAGGGCAAATCCTCTGGCTGCTTTGCTTGTGGAGGGAACACACATAGAGATCACTCTACTGTGCCCTTGGTAGCAGTGGCATGTTTGGGAAGCCTGGCTGGGAAGCCTAATGGGGAGTCCCTAGTTAGCTTGCCAGATCTCTGCCCCAAAGCCCGCATGGCTGTCTCTAGCCCTGTGGGCTTTGGGGCAGATATCAATGTCAGGGAATTTGAGGCAAACATTTGCATCACACAACGTTAAGATAATGTTGTGTGATGCAAATGTTTGCCTCAAATTCCCCGACGTTATCCAATTTTAGCCTTAACCAAGGCAATTGTTATCCAAGGTATTACTGTACAGTAAAACCTCGGATAATGCTAAAACTTGGTACCACAAGTCTTAGTGTTATCAGATTTATAATGTTATCCGACGCATTCATTGAATAACATTAAAATCCTATGGGATGCATCAGATAACATTAAAACTCCATAGAGATACAATGTCACCAGCACGGGCTTTAGCGAACATTATCCGATGCATCGCATAGGATTTTAATATTATGCGATGCAATCCCCCCCCCCCGATTGCTTAACCTTATGTGGTTTTAGCATTATCTGATGCAAATGTTATCTGAGGTATTACTATACTGTGTATTTACTGTGTATATTGTTTAATTATCATGTGAGCCGCCCTGAGTCGGGTTCCCTGATTGGACGGCATACAAGTGTGAAAATTAAATTAGATTAGATTAAATTTCTTTATCAGCAGACAGCAGTGGAGCAGATTCTCATCCTAAAGAGGTTGTAGTACAATTTTCATATTCTGAAGGCACCTGCCTAATAAACAACTTTGTTTCTGCTTTCTTTTCTGGACTGGTGTCCTTGGATTCTGAAGATGGAAGCACAACCTCTTCAGAGCTAGGAAATGAGTATGGTAGATCTCTCTTTCACTGAGATTTCTAAAGAAGTGGCTCCATTCATCCTTGTGGTAAAGGCTAATTATCCATTCTATTCAATCCACCTTTACAAAGTCCATGGGCTCACGGACAAGAGCCCAGAGAACTGTCTGTTATAAACATCACATCGGAAGGAATGTGGTGAAAGATCATCTAGTTAAGGCTATATATTGTACATGTTCTGAGGGAAATGTACATTTTGAAATGTATACACCAAATACGTTTTGATGCCTGAAAAACAGACAGATACCATATCCCATTCCATGACTAACAGTTGAGTGATTACCCCACCACCACCAGCACTGCAGATAGGAAAGCATCCTCCACCTAGAAGCATGTAGCTAGTCTGAGGAGCGTAGAAAGAACAATTTGGCATACAACTATAAACCAAAACTCTTCTAACCTCCTCTTGTCATTTGCCAACTGCAGTGACCACCTTGCTGCAGCTGGCAAACCAAGTCCACAAATGTAATGCAACAGAAATAGAATGATTATTCATCCCCTACCCATTTCACGTCCTGATATATTATAAGAAATGTGTGACTGTTCTTAAAATCAGCATACTGTATTTCCTCATAGCTTTACCCCAAGGCTTAGGAGCAAATGGTCAGTACCATTTATCTGTTCTATTGCCTATGCAGGCATTTTCTTAAGGGGTTCTGCAAGCCTCTGTTGACAACAGTCACAAATCTTCAAAATCTCTTTGATTTTCTTTCTGCATAAATAAGAAAGCACACATACAAAAGATGTACTAGGCAGTGGTTCTCAGAATAGAGAATTTTGCATAGGTATAGAGGGAATGGAAAGTGTTCCATTCACATTTAGCAGGTTGCAAAGGAAGAAAGATGGCTTTGAAAAAAAGAAAGTAGGGGAACTGAATGAACTGAGACACAACTACATTAAAGAATACAGTAGGTTTTCATTTTGACCATGCATAAACATCCTGAGACATGGAACAGTGACAAAGGATTTGGAGCTATAGTTGTGATCAAAGGCAATGAAGAAAAAAAGACAGTGCTCAAGGCAGTAAAAATGTTAATATATCATGTCATATCCTTTTTTTTTTTTTTTGTGGCAAGCAAATCAAAATGTTTAATGTGATGAATATTTTTGCATGTGTGCATGTAAGTTCTGAGGCATAAAAGAAAGCCTCATTGGGTTCATTGAGGTCACAAATTGATTTAGGGTTTCAGCCTAAGTCATTAAATGCATGTTAATGAGAAAAGCATCACAAGATAATTTTGAAAAATCAATTTTTTGAGAGGTCACCTTGAATGCTAAGTGAGGCGTACCTTGAACCACTTAATGTTATGATGCTCCTTATCCCATATCATTTAATTGAGGAATGCTATTCTCCCCCCATTAAATCTGTTTCACCCTCCACTGTGTATTCCTTAGGCATGGTGTCTAGGTCATACCTGTTTCACCTAAATGTTTTCCCTATTTTCTTTAGTCTAAACCTGAATCTGGCAATCAGTAGATTATTATCTGCCCGCAGTCTGCTCCAGGTCTCATCTTTGCTGACTGTGTGAAGGTTCTCCATCTTTGGCTGCAGAGTATGTAATCAATCTGCTTTCGATGTTGGCCATCTTGTGATGTCCATGTGTAAAGTCACCTTTTATATTGCTGGAAGAGGGTGTTTGCTCTGACCAGTGCATTCTCTTGAAAGAACTCTATCAACCTTTGCCCTGCTTCATTCTGTGTTCCAAGACCAAACTTGCCTGTTATTCTATTTACTTTTTGATTTCCTACTTTGACATTCCAATCTCCTATAATAATATGGACAACATTTTTGTGTCAGTTCTATGAGGTGTTGTAGGACCTCAAATAACTGGTCAACTTTGGCTTGATCTGCACCAGTGGTTGGTCTGTAGACTTGGATTACAGTGATATTGAAAGATTTGCCTTGGATTTGGACTGAAATCATTCTGTTATTTTTAAGATTATATACCATTACAGCTTTTCTCACTGTTTTATTGACTATTATGTCTACTCCATTTGTCCTAAAGGTTTCTTGTCCACAGAAGTAGATATGATGGTCTCCAGAGCAGAATTTGCCCATCCCTCATTGATTCCCAAGATGTCAATGCTTATTCTTTCTATTTCATTTTTACCACCTCCAGCTTGCCTTGATTCATAGATCCTACATTCCATGTTCCTATACCTTATTGTTCCTTGCAACGTCATATTTCTCAGTATACATTCAGTATACTGAGTATACTCTGTATGTGTTCCAATCCCAAAAAGGGCAATGCCAAATAATGTTCAAATTATCGAACAATTGCACTCATCCCACATGCTAGCAAGGTCATCCTCAAGATAATACAGGATAGGCTTCAGCAGCACATGAATAGAGAATTACCAGAAGTGCAGGCTGGTTCCAAAGAGGTAGGGGAACTTTAAACTACATTGCCAACATACATTGGATCATGGAGAAAACAAAGGAATACCAGAAACAAGTCTGTTTCTGTTTAATTGACTACACCAAGGCCTTTGACTGTGTGTACCACAACAAAATGTGGCAAGTAATTAAAGAGATGGGAATACCAGAACACCTTATACAGTAAAACACCAGATAATGATTGGATCGGATAACGCTAGAATCGCATAAAATTAAGTAATCTGGGGAGGAGAATTGGATGGAATAACGTTAAGGTCCTATGGGATGGATCGGATAACAACCGCTAAAGCCTGTGCAGTTACAATGTATCTCTATGGAGCTTTAATGTTATCTGATCTATCCCATAGGATTTTAACATGGATCAGATAACACTAAAAATTGGATAACACCAAGACTTGTGGAACCAAGTTTTAGCGTTATCCGAGGTTTTACTGTATGTCTCATGAGAAATCTGTACACGAGTCAAGAAGCAACAGCTAGGACAGGATGCGGAATGATGGAGTGGCTTGGAATAGGAAAAGAAGTAAGACAAGGCTTCATTTTGTCACCTTGCTTATTTAACTTACATACAGAGCACATAATGTGCAATGCAGGGGTGGATAAATCACAAGTTAGAATTAAAATTGCTGGGATAAAGATCAACAATTTGATATATGCAGATGATACTACCCTAATGGCAGAAAGTGAGGAAGACCTAAAGAAATTCCTGCTTAGGTTGAAAGAAGAGTGTGCAAAAGATGGCTTGAAACTCAACATCAAGAAAACTAAGATAATGGCTACAGGCCCTATCAGTCCCTGGAAAAGAGATGGGGAAGAAGTAGAAGCAGTGACAGACTTTACATTCTTAGGATCCAAGATCACTGCAGATGGTGATTGCAGCCATGAAATAAAAAAGGCTACTGATTCTTGGGAGACAAGCTATGAGAAACCTGGGTAACATAGTGAAAAGTAGGGACATCACCTTGCAAAGCAAGGTATTGCTGGTGGTAATGTATGGTTGTGAAAGCTGGACCATAAGGAAAGTTGAGCACAGAAGAATATACACCTTTGAAATGTGCTGTTGGAAGATAATTTTGAGAGTACCCTGGACAGCAAGGAGAACAAATAGGTTGATCTTCGAAGAAATCAACCCTAACTGCTCCTTGGAAGTTCAAATAGAAAAGATGAAGCTAAAGTACTTTGGACATCAAATGAGGATTCACTTGAGTACGCCTTGATGCTGGGAAAGGTCGAGGACAAAAGAAGAAGGTGGCAGCAGAAAATGAGATGGCTAGATGGCATTGTTGATGCAATGGGCACAGAGTTGGGTGGGTTGAGAAGGATGATGGAGGATAGGAGTTTCTGGCATCAGTGGCGTAGCGTGGGGGGGGCGGATGCCCCGGGCAGCGGCTTTCAGGGGGCGGCAAAATGTCCCCACCACTTTGGCCTCCCTCTGCCTGGGGTTAGGAAACAGGACTTCCCAGGCGGAGGGCGGCCCTTTTGCTGGCGAGCGCTGCTCGCCTCCGTCCACCTGGCTGGCCGTCGGGGGCTCTTCGCCGCCTGCCCCTGACTCCGCCTCCGTTGCGAGTTCGATCCTGGCGGGATACCAGATTGCCTAAGCCATTCATCCTTCCGAGGCCGGTTAAATGAGTACCCAATGGGACGGAGGCGAGCAACGCTCGCCAGCAAAAGGGCCGCCCTCCGCCTGGGAAGTCCTGCACGCACGCGCGCACGCTGCCCACCTCTGCCCGCCCAGCCATCCACCCAGCTTGCCGTCAGAGGGGGCGCTCGTCGGGGGTGGGTGGCGCCGTGGCGCGGAGCCCCTGGCGGCTGGCTGGGCGGGAGGAGGTGGGCAGCGGGCGCGCGCGTGTGCAGGACTTCCCAGGCGGAGGGCGGCCCTTTTGCTGGTGAGCCCTGCTCGCCTCCGTCCCATTGGGTACTCATTTAACCGGCCTCGGAAGGATGAATGGCCCAGTGGTCAGCAAACTTGGCTCTCCAGCTGTTCTTGGACTTCAGTTCCTAGAAGCCTTGATCAGCAGGAGTGCTGACTTGGGCTTCTGGGAATTGAAGTCCAAGAACACCTGGAGAGCCAAGTTTGCAAACCCCTGGCTTAGGCAATCTGGTATCCCGCCAGGATCGAACTCGCAACGTTTTGGCTGCAGTGCAAGAAGGCTGGAAAGTCCATAGGGTTGGTGTGTGTGTGTGTGTGCGCGCGCGGGGCGCTCGTCGGGGGTGGGTGGCGCCCCTGGCGGCTAGTTGGGTGGGCTGGCGGGCAGAGGTGTGCGGCACACGCGCGCGCCGCTCGTCAGCAGGGGGGCCACCTTCTGCCTGGGTCTTGGGGGGGCGGCGGCGGCGGCAGCGGCGAGCTGGGGGGGAGCGAGTTTGTTCTTCGCCCCCGGCGGCTGAACTCTGCGCGACGCCACTGTCTGGCATGCAATGGTCCATGGGGTTGCAAAGGGTCAGAATCAAATATGCGACTTAATAATAGCAAATTATCCCACCATTGGGTTGGGGCAGGTTGGCCAATCAATTGGCAACTCTTCCTAGTAGCCCTACAACTAAGTGGAACCCCTAGGAGTACAGACCCTTCCAGTACAACTGGGTAATCTTGCCCGCTCTCCTTTTTTGATTGAGGCACTTCTTCTTCAACTGCCATATCTGATTCCAAATATTGACTATCAATATGGTGATCAGCCATGAACATTTTCCTTGGGACATTACAGCAAGACACCAATACCACTAATCCAGTTTTGCAAGTCACATTCTGATCCTGAGCCCTTTTGGCACACAAAGTCCTCATTGGCCCAGACCAGTAGTGATGAGGCTGCTGCCCTCCATCAAAATGGATTCAAGTGGCATTTAATCCACTTGAGGACCATCACCCTTCCCTGTGGTCTTCACCACCCAAGGCTGTTAGTCCTTTGGACACTGCTACTTTTACAGTCCATGGAACATGGCAACAATTATAATAGTTTAAAACTTTGCACATTAAAACAAGGTGTAAAAACCAGTCTTGAAAAGGCATAAAAGACTGGAGGGTGTGTGTGTGACTCGTGCTGTCTTGTAGTGAAGAGAATTCTTGTGTTTTTTCAATTATCACACAAGCATGATTCATGTGACACTTACTTTGAGTAAATGTATACTCTAATAAGATACCATGTGCAAAATGTCAGTTTGTATTCACAAATTGTGTACCTTGAACAAAAAGTGTCACAGCTGCACATATACATAAGGCATAAGTCTGCAAAGAACACAAACCAATGAATCTGTTGTGACTGACTGTGCTCTTTCTCAATCTTCTTTCCATCCATATTGAATATCAAACCTAGATTTTTTTTAATTTCCTGAAAATAATATGAAGTTCAGCAGGGAGAGCTGAGCTGCAAGACAAGCATCAAAGAGGAGCATGAATATGCATGCTCCTTGAATGCTCCAGCGATTATATCACTCCTATGGCATGGCAAAATAGATGTGCTCCCCATCTGCTTGAATGATCATGATGGCCCAAAAGGAGATAAGGTTGTGTCAAGAGTCAACAGCCTGAGCTGTCTGAGGCTTTCCAGGGTGTAACCAGCACCTCTATCTATATCCTGAAAAACCAATGCAGTGCCTGTGAAAGGATAGATAAGGCACTCCATGGCAGAAAGAAATTAGGCAGAAGAAAGAAGGAAAATAAAATTTCAACTCCAATGAAGGGTCTGAAAGCATGGCCCCCAAGGATAGGCACACAATGCTGATAAAGTGAGTTGAATCCACAGCTTTTTCAGCCCATAAAAATAGTGCAACAGAATAAGAAGCCAAATATTGGAATAGAGGAGCAGTAATTGTATCTCACCTGACATAAAGGAATGGCCAACTGAGGCATCTCTGAATGGAAACTATAAAGCAATCGGTACGAATGGCAGCCAGAGATAATTGGAATATGGGAAAGTGAGAAATAAAGGAGGAGGAAAATGCATCATGCCTTTGAAAGCATTCTGGGATGGTGAAAGGGAATGAATCCAAGAAGGACTGTGACTAGTGTCAAAGAAGGAAGCACCATAAAGAAATGATAGTGTGTGGTTTATATGAAGTTTGGGGCAACATATTCAGTCCCAGCACCTTAAAATCTGCACCCCATCACTAATTCAATTTTTCATTTCTTTTCTAAAAAATATTACAAAATAATTGCTGGTACTCTCTGTGGGAGTAATGTTGCCACATCCCATCTGGTCACTTTAAGGCCTCTTCTCCAAACTTCAGAAGAGTTCTGGTTTTGGCTTATGGAAAAATATTCCTCAAGGAATGAAAACATAAGGTATGAGGGGCAAAGTGTTTGAGAAACATTCTTTTTTGAAAAAATAAAACTAAGGGAGTCAGGGAGCACAGAGAGGGGACCAGTCTTCCAAAGACCAGAATGATGCTAGTGTAACCAATCTTTTGGAAATTTGCCATTCTTTAGTTTATCTGCAGAAAATCCCAGATTTGCCTGCAGTAGAAATACCACATAGCTAAATCCCATTGTCTACTGAGGTACATTATATAACATTTCTGCCTGCCTGGTCCCTAACTGATTAGGGCAGCAGCCCTATGGAAACTGGCAAAAAAATAAGTGCTTAACTCACTGTCTTCTTTCTTCCCCAACTTCAAGGTACTTACGTAATAAAATTACTGGGCTAAGTAGTAAGAAAGTCCCAAATCATGTAAGGTTTTGTATGTAAGGTAAGTACTATGTCACGATTTGCAGCTGGTCCTCAAAGTCTTTCAAGACTGTAACCCCCAGTCTGGAAGAAGCTACCCTGAAGGACTGGGTGGTCACTCAGCTGCAACTGCTAAGCCCTGCCCGAGAGCCCTGGAGAAGATTCTGGACCTTCATAGGCCCCACCTAGAGACCTTGTGAGGCTTAGCAATATAAGAACTGGCCCCTCCTCCCAGAAGTGGCCTCAGCATTGAAGGTTAGCAGACCTGGAATTGCTATGGACCTTGGATTGTCTGCCTGTCTTGATGCTGGAGGATCTCTTGCCTTGTTCCTGGTTTCCAGAAGTTCTCCTGTCTTGTTCCTGCTCCTAAAAACTCCCTGACTGGTTCCCGTGGACTGTTGTTGTGCCTTGCCTGGCTCCATCCTCTGAAGCCTTGTTGTTCTCCCAGTCATCTGACTTCTGGTTCACTTGGACTGCATTTTCATTGTCTGGACTAATCCTGTTTCCCTGGCTCAGTTTGATTTTGGACTCTGCAGTGAGATATGGTTATTGTTTGGCCTGTTACCTGGTTGTCCTGATATTTTAGTCTCCATCCCACATCTATACAATCTGCTGTACACTTCTAACTCATGCATGATACTGTAATCTACAGGGTCCACAGTAATTTTGCACCTGCAAATTATTTGTGAAGAATTAGATTCAGTACAACATATATTATTAAAGCATAAAGGTTTGTTGAAAATAGAGAGTGACTGAACAAAGAGATAAGGGTGTC
The DNA here is from genome assembly GCA_030440675.1 of Furcifer pardalis. Taxonomy (NCBI): domain Eukaryota; kingdom Metazoa; phylum Chordata; class Lepidosauria; order Squamata; family Chamaeleonidae; genus Furcifer; species Furcifer pardalis. The sequence goes on from CP126894.1 coordinate 160,206,935, forward strand.
TAATCATGGGGTTTTAAGTCATTTATGTGAAAAGCTGGTTTTGATGCAAATTTTAAATGGAATCTGAAGTGTCAAAACTAGAGAATTAGGTGTGAAAGTGATGCATTATGAGTTCTAAGGAAAGCAACTTCTTTTGATCTCAGAAGGTTAGTGGATTTTTCTTGTCCTTAGACAAAGCATCAGTTTGGAAGGATTAGGAAAATGGTAATTAGGTGGATTTGCCTTTATTGTTATATTTTCTGCTTTTAAGAATCAGCCAAAGAATGTCACTTAATCATTCAATGGCTGTCTTGTCACAGCAATTATCATGAGTGAGGCATTGTTCTGAAAACACAGAGCCTTCTTTGGGACTAAATCTCATGCTTGTAAGGGAGAGGAATTGCAAAATTATTCTCCTTGACCCAAGAGAGAGGAGAAATATTTTGTGACATTCTGGACAAGAAAAGGAAGCAGGAATGATTCCCCCCCTCCCCCAGCTTAAGCAAAATTACACACACACACACACACACACACACACACACACACACACACACACACACACACACACACACACACACACACACTCACACACAACCACAAATGGTCTTAAATCCAAATCAGGCAGATGATAATGATTGCTACATTTTGGCATATACATTTATGGATATGAAGTGAACTTTTACACAACTCCCTTGATTTAGTTTTAAGGCCAGATTGGAGCTTCAGAATGCCTCCTAATTCTGTTCAAAGAGACTTATTTCCCCTCTGGACAGGGTGTGCCATGCATTACAAGGACATGCTACTCACCTTGGGATTTTGCATCCCACTCATTTCAAATTGTAGCAACCAAAGAGAAAACTAATTTGGGTGTCTCCCCAGACCACCTAAAGCGGCTAGACAGATGGAAATCAGAGGGCTACAAATTCTACATCTGTAAGACTTGGAGACAATCTTGATGTTTTCCTTCTTTCAGTTCTCTCAACAAGTTGACTATATAAGGTGTGGTATGTTTGCTACAGTCTTATCCACATCCAGTGGCTGGGGCTAGCTTCTTAGTTTAGACAGGGAAGCATATATAACATGGCTGAAATTGAGGGGCACGCACTTGCTCCAGATTATGCCCATTGTATGGCAATAACTCAAGCAGAATGGGCTTCCTGATGCTATCCTATTCCAGTTAGGAAGGGAATGATCCAAGGGATGGAATCTGACCTTTTCTACTAAGATAGATATGGAACCAGATGTTCTTCTTCTTGAAAAACATCTGTTGGCAACAAAAAACTCAGGAACTCCAAAGGCTGTCAAATGCATGTGACCTAAGGAACTTTTATGATGGCACAAAAGAACTATATGGACCATCTCACTTTTCATCAGTCACTCTGAAAGCAGCTGACAGTGGTACAATCCTTACAGATGGCCAGAAAATCCTGGTGCACTGGAAGGAACACTGTAGCATGCTTTTAAACTGAAAATCCACTGCTGCTGAGGATTTTCTTTGGGAAGTGCCACAACATCCCCACCAGCCACTGATGGCAATTCCACTGACCTACCTGGAATTCTGTGAGGCTCTGAATAAGCTGAAACCCAGAAATCCTCCCGGGCCAGATAACATCTCTCTGGAGTTTATTCAGAAGGGAAGGGTGCCTCTAAAGACAAGGCTCCCACACTCATTCTCGTGATTTGGGAAACTGGTAAAGTGATTGATGACCTTAAGAATGCCACCATTATCACCATCTTTAAGAAAGGTGATCATAGTATTTGTGGCAACTATCATGGCATACCATTGAAATTTTTGCAAGAATCCTGCTCAATCACCTGCAAATTATCTCTGACAGGGTCCTCCCAGAATCTTAATGTAGTTTCCGTATTTCCAGAGGCACAATGGACTTGATTTTTTGTGCATGACTTAAGTAAAAATGCAGAGAACAACAGAATCAGCTCTTTTTAGTATTTTATGATCTGGAAAAGGCTTTCAATTCTGTCCTTAGACCTGCTATGTGGGCTGTGCTGAGACACTTTGGTTGTCCTGAGCATTTTGTAAATCTGGTCCAGACACTTCATGATGGCATGCCTAGGATGGTTCTCCATCAAGACAGCATATCAGATGCCTTCCCAATCACCCACAGATTGAAGCAGGATTGTGTGCTTGCTCCAATCCTTTTTGCCCTTTACTTGGCTGCCATGCAGTATGAAACACCTAACAACACACAGGTGTAGAGAGGTGTAGATGTGTAGAGCTTTGACAGAGGACTCTTTAATTTGGCTAGACTACACTCCTGAAGACTAACCAGTGTTAACAGGCTAACGGAAATGCAATACACCGATGATCCTGCATCTCCTGCTCTCACACCTGAGGAGCTGCAACAGTCAGTCAACTGCTTCAAGAAAGCATGTGGCCATTTTGACATCACCAAAGTACTTGTGCAATGTGCTTCAAGAACAGCTCTTCCAGAATTCAGTATTACCATCTCAAATGGAACACTGGGACAGGTAGACCATTTTTCTTAACTAGATTGCATCCTGTCTAAAACCTGCACCTGTTAACAGGATGTGGCTAAGAGAATCGATGCTGCCAATTTTGCCTTTGGTCATTTATCATACTGGGTCTTCCTGAACAAAGATTTAACAGTTCATACAAAGCTCATGGTATACCAAGCTGTTGTTGTCTCATTGCTATTGTATGGCTGTGAAACATTGACCCTCTACCTCCAAGATATCAAAAAGCTTGAGCGCTTTTCCAGGTTTCCTCATCAAATTCTTTATGGGGAACTTAGCTCCAGTACAAGACCTCGTGGAGCTCCTTTGAAGCATTATAAGGGCCAGCTGAAACAAACCATGAAGGTGTCAGGTATAAACCCACAAACCTGGGAGGCAGTGACCATTGATCGCCCACTTTGGCATCAAACTATCTCTGCTGCTACTGTTCACTTTGAAGGAGAATGCCACAGGCATGAAGAAATTAAGTAACAAGCACAGAAACTTTGTCAAACTCAACTACACCCTTAACCATCTATTCAGTATAACGTGCGTGGTCGCATGTTTCATACCAGGATGAGTTTATTGAGTCACCAGAGACACACCCATCAACCGTGAAAATGACTTCCAGGGAAAATGTATACTCGGATACGAGTAGCAGCCGACGATGACAAGATATGGAACCACTTCATAGCTGCTACTCCACCATCCATATTATGTGTTCATATTTCATTGAGAGGCACCTTCATGGAGCCAGGGATCCAAGGAAGATGGACATTCCTAGCCAGAAAGTGACCAGAATGGTTTGGCATATTATGACTTTATGGATTGGCTGATGTATCAAGCATTTGAATCTTTCATTTTAAAAGGCCTGCCTATTCCTGTCAGATGAGTTCCACTTAGGGGAAAGAGATAGGGCTGAGATATCAGCATTCCCATAGTGGGTGGGCTGCAATTCTCTGATGGGAGCTGAGTGATACCCAGTTCTTGTGATGGTTTCAGACACTGAGTTTTGATATAGTTGGTATGAGGGTGGCACGCACTAGCCTGGTCATCCAGGTTGTTGAATGATTCCTGTATGAGGATCTGCAGCAGGGCCATAGTCTGGCCAAGCTCAGGTCCTGTTGATAAGGGTCTACCTTAAGATCTCAGGTGGTCAGTGGTGTGCTGACCCGCAGGGATACAGGGACTCATTCTGGTGTGCCCCAGCGACTGGCGCACCCAGAGGCAGGCAGAGGTAATTGGAATGTATGGGATTTCTCCCCCCAAGCCCCCAATAGACACCCCCATCACTTCCTGTCCACTGCCCTCCCAAGGTGTCCAGCACCCTCTTGCAGGTGGTCAGGGAGGGTATAAACCCATATGATTTCCAGAAGACAGCCAGTCCTCATGGGACCTTAAGTATCTGCTCAAGTAGTTAATGGCTGACAGTGAGAGGTAGTTGGGTCTGTTGATGAAATGGATCAAATTCTGTCATGTTGGGTCAGAAAGTGGCCTATTCTTCTCCAAAAAGATTTGTGTTGTCTTCTTTGTATGCAAGTTTAGAAAGCCTGTGTCTTGCTTGGCAGTAGGACAACAATGTTCCTGCTATTAACAGAATTAGTGGAGGAAAGCTTTTGAAAAAGAAGAAAATATTTGATTACATCCTCTCTCCTACTACTCTGATTATGAGATCAAACACACACACCAGTGAAAATTATAGCTAAGGTACTGTTCCACTTCTCCCACTCTCCCCACCTATTCTTTCACAGATGGTTTGCTAACATTTTGAAGACATACTATCTGGATTTCTCTCTGGAAGATCAAATTCATCCAAATTATTTCAGAACAATTCAGTCCATTTCAGTCTTCATCTGGATCAGTAAATTCTAGTTTGGACACATTCCACTAAATACTCTAGTTTAGTTTAGAATTTACCCAATCAATTACACATAGGAATGTGAAATGATGTTGTGAGTGAGATTTTTGCCCCTTATTTTAGTCCAGACAGATTGTCGCATTAAGTAAAATATCAATTTAAGCCACAATGGAACAATTTTGTAGCAGTTTTTAATTTTTATGCTCAGTCCCAGCCTTTTCTAGAGGTGTACCTATTAAGGACATAGATAATAAATAATACTCCTTTTGAGTAGGAAAATGAGAATTAATACACTACTCCTGCTGCATCTGAATTTCAATTTGCCAAGCTGAAAATTGCTTCCTGGGAAAGAAAATTATTTCCAAGTGACAATATAAGAGGGACATTAAAAAAATCTTGCTTGCTCTCTCTCCACACAAAAGATTGGCCCATAAACCATTGTCATTCCTCCATAAAATGTGATACGTAGTTTAATGACATGCCTGAATCCCATTAAATTGTAGAGTGATCTACATTCATTTGTGACATAGGGCAATGTGATATTTGTTGAATGACATCGTCTCAGGCTAACAAGAAACAGCTAAATAGATGAGAGCTAGTACAAATGTATTTGGCTTTTTCTTCTGTACAAATATAGGGATTGCTAACCTACATAGCCTAATGAGAAGATGCAATAGGACTTCATGAAAGTGGAAATAATATTTCCAGTGCGTTTTCATGTTCATGGATGTGTGTTTCAGAGAAATGGTTTTTCAGAGAACAAATTTAAAAAGTAAACATTGTGAAGCAAACTGAATCATTGCAACCTGATTTATTGCAAAGGCCTGGTTTCTTTCCTGATTTTGACATAATTCCTACTCAATAATCTCAGATCCAGTTTAATATATTACCAGGTATGGAGATTTGAAGGGAAATGTGAGCTTGTAAGTACGGTAACTGTCCCAAATTCTTAGTTACTTGTAATTAGTACATTTCTCTTATCAATAAATATAAATCCAGAGAATAATTGAGTTGGAAGGGGCCTATGATGCCATCAAATTCCTCAGTTTCCCAATCTCTAAACACTCTGCTTTGTTTCTTAAAGGGAAAGGACACAATTGTTTGTGCAAATTAAGAGAGCCTGATAAAAGAAAGATAGCACTCATTCTCAACTAGAGACTTCTGGTAAGAACACCTGGGCACCCAAAGTTGAGAAACATTTCTCAAAACTTAAAGTCAGAGACAAGACAACAATCATATACAGTTGTACCTCGCTTAAAGAGCATAATGTGTTCCACAGGATTGTTCTTTAAACGAGTTTGCTGTTTAAGCGAAACACCATTGTAAGTGACCAATTGTGACTTCTGGTGGTGGGGATTGCGAACCCTGATTCAGTTGTTAAGCAAATTTTTGTTTAGTTTTATTTGTTAAGCGAAGCGGATATTCAGAGAAAATTCTGCTCTTTAACCGAGTTACTCTTTAAGCGAAGCACTCTTTATATGAGGTTTGACTGTACTCCAAAATTGGGTACCAGCAATGGTACAGGAAAAGGATAAAACAATCATCTACAAACTATGCAGCCACTAACAGTACTTGAAGGTTCACATTTATCATTACATCAATATCCTCATCACTCTCATCAAGTAATGAACAGTAAAAATACAAATGAGAAAGAGAAACAATCATCATGAGCATAATTAAAAAAACACATATACTTATATGGGCAATATAATCAATCCCAACAATCAAAAAACACAAATAGAATATGGGTGAATCAAGAAATTAAAAAAATGGAAATAACCAAAAAGTGGAGGAATTAGCTAATGAGAACTAGAGTGAATCCAAAACGGTGATCACGAGGGCTCTATCTGGAGCAACAGTGAAAAAGGAATGCACCACACACACAATAGAAGGAGGTTCAATCTACTAGGCCCTCATAAAAATTCATGCTTCCAGGATGTTTCCAGAATCCTAACAGGCAGTGAGAGGCCTCCTTGTGAGACTCACAACATTATTTTTTAATTAGTCAATGATTTAAGTTTACATACAATGAGCAAATAGAGGCACTGGTTGTCCCTTTATCTGTGGAGAATATGTTCCAAGATCTTCTGCAGATGTCTTAAAACAGTGGAAAGCAGCAAACCTTGTATTATAGCACACATACCAGGGTCATACAAGTGGGGTGATCTTTACCATGCACTTGGGTAATGACTCCCTGGAAGCACAGTTCATTAGAACACCGTTCCTTCTCAACTTTACATTACAGATAATGGTCAGTAGCCTATGGCTTTATTGCTTCTCTTTTGGAATCCTGAATTTTTTTGTATTGCAGGGACAAAACCTCTGAAAAAGACAGACATGGCTTCCTACTCTCCCCCCCCCCTTTCAGTTTAACCTAACAATTGCATTTTTAAGCACATCGCCATCATATTATTTTTACAAACAATAATAAGTATCTCACAAAACATATTTTGATAACCTCATACTGTCATTTTGACATTTTTCCTCACCGTTTTACAAGGATGTGTGATTTTTGCCAGACCTTATGCAGTGAAATTGATCTCTTGTGTACAGTCTACTGTACACTTTGCTCCGGGAACCTTCAAAGCCTTCAGCATAATAGCCGTGGGCTTGGGTTGACATTGGGTTTCACCTGAGGGTGAAGCCCTGTGAAAAGAACCGAAAACAAACTAGCATTGTTCTCCAGAAAGATTACAACATTTTGGGGGAAACACCACAGCTCACTCACAATTTGTATGCAGAAGGTGATATTTCTGACATCTTCAGTTTAAAAGGTATCAAGTAGCAGTTGTTGGCAAGACTCTTTACCTCAGACTGAAGAGCTACTACCAGAATAAACAATACAGTAAAACCTCATATAACACTAAAACCTGGTTCCACAAGTCTTGGTGTTATACGATTTTTAGTGTTATCTGATCCTCTATGGGATCCGTAGAGATACATTGTAACCACACAGGCTTTAGCAGTTGTTATCTGAAGCATCCCATAGGATCTTAATGTTATCCGATGCAATTCTTCCCCCCAGATTCCTTAATGTTATGCGATTTTAGTGTTATTCGATACTAATGTTATCTGAGGTATTACTGTACTGTGTTAGAGGGACAAACAGTATGCTGAGGCAGATTTATATAACCCAAGGCAATGGGAACACAGATAGATATATTCCCACAAGGGAAGGGAGGCATCTGAGGTTCATCACAAGCCATTTTTCAAGTACCAGTCAACAGAGAATGGAAACCGATTTCAAATCATATGTTGGTTAAAGCAGGGGTAGTTAATGAAACAATGATGCAAACTGATTCCGTCCTATCTTCTGGGTGAAACAAGATCTCAACCCTAGGTTTGGGTCAGGATTTCTGTTTCATTAATGCAGTGGCTCAAGTCACTAAGACGCTGACTGGGAGGCGGAAGGTCAGCAGTTCGATTCCCGAGTACTGCAGGATGGAATGAGCTCCCGTCTCTGCCCCAGCTCCTGCCAACCTAGCAGTTCGAAAGCAAGAAATTGCAAGTAGATAAATAGGGACCACTTCGGTGGGAAGGTAACAGTGTTCCATGCGCTCCGGTGTCTAGTCATGCCTGCCACATGACCATGGAAACCTCTGCAGAAGCAGACAGCGCTGGCTCTTCGGCTTAGAAACAGAGATGAGCACTGACCCCTAGAGTCGGATACGACTGGCTTTCGAGCAAGGGAAACCTTTACCTTTAATGTATGTATAAAAATGTATCACAACCTTGCAATTTTTTTCATATTTATGAGAGAGAGAATGTGGCATATCCGCTGTTTTCAGACAAATGTGCGAAAACAGTCCAAATCAGGGCTCTCTATAAAATTTTGGAGCAACTATAAGGTAAAGGAAGGACCCACTCTCTACATCTTGGTCAGAGCAATATCACAACAGACCTTACATATGCCATCCACGACCACCCCAGGAACATCACAGAGCTCTCCCTGCCTGTCGGACAGGGAGAATGAGGGTCAGCTGTGTGAACTGGCCGACTGGCTGAAGACTACTGTTTCTCTTGACTGTACTGTATTTTTTACACTGTATTTTATTGTATTGTTTTATTGTTTTTTTCTTTTTATGTAAAATTTATTGATTGCATTAACTGTGCTGCATCTGTTGTTATATTTTTATATTATGCTGTATTTATATTTGAAATTGTGATACTGTATACGTTGCTTATGTTATGTGAGCCACTCTGAGTCGCCTCAGCGAGGCGAGTAGAGCGGCACATAAGTCTAATTTAATAATAATAATTTGGTGAGCATTCAGTGGTTGAAAAGATGGTCAGCCACTTGAATAGAGGGAAATCGAAAGTAATATGGTAGACTAAACTATTAGTACCAAAGAAGACTCATAACAGCTGAACCCCCTAATCCACCATAAATGCTAAGGTCTCCCCAAGACACTTGAACCACTGAAGCATTGTGGTTGACCTACACTAGCTTGAATTCTGTTGACAGAGCTGCATTGTTGTAAAATTGATATCATCACCCAGGCTGGGATCCCTTTCAATTTAGAAACAGTTGCTAATACAAAATTGTTATTTTTGTCCGACTTCAGAAAACGGACATAATTTTTAGCCATCAAGTCAGTTGTACAGCTATTCTCAGTATAGGGGAACCATGTTGAACCTTTCTGCCATGTATGTACTAAAGAGGAAGAGAATGTCAATGTATGTGTATGTAGAATTAATTCACTGTCATAGATATATAGATGTATTTTTGTGGATTCCAATCAATATTTTGAAGAAATAATTACTCACAGGATTTCCTTGACAGCTGACTATGTCAGTTTTAGTTTCTCCTATAGTCAGGTCTTAAAAAGCAATAATGATCTCAAGTTCTTCTCCTTCTCCTCCTCTTCCCTTCTTTTTTTCTCCTTCTTCATTTTAATTTGAGGAATGAACCCAACCTTCACACAGAATTTGGTAACATTTTGAAATTTAAACCCCAAATTATACTTTTTCAAAAATTTCAAGTTTGGATTTTACAGTTAGACTTTGGGAGAGTACAGATACACACCACTTGTACGTATGTCTGTATTGGAAAGAGAGATGAGATTCAAAACACAAGTGCCATGAAGGACCAAAGGACATTCTAATCTGATACTATGCTCCTACAATGGTTCTCCTGAATCACTCAAAGCAACATTTATCTTCACAAGATGTTGTATCATTTAGTCCTTTTCTATTCACTTTCTTTGTATCACGCATAAATCTTTACAATATCTCCCATTGGTAATCTGTTTTCCTAAATTAAGCAGATCCGAATGCTGTAACCTTCCTCAAAAAGAATGTGTTCCATTCTTTGGATTATTTCAGTTATTCTTTTACACAAAGAGTAGCAGATAAAGAACAAAGGAGGAAAGCATCTAATGGATCATTTCTCTCTGGCCAGAGCCTATATGTAAGAGGAATTATATAGAAATCAGAGGTCCCAACATACACACAAAAATGGTCAGGTGTATGAGCACATGAAACACATGTTTTCTCACCAACATCTCGAAAATGGAATTTCCTTTGTAACAAAGGTCAGATAAGTGCAATACTTATTTATCTATTTATTTATTTATTTATTATTCATACCTATCAACCGCCCTCCTCACCGAAGTGACCCAGGGTGGCTCACAATTCATTAAAAAAAATGACAATAAAACACTCTTAAAAGCATTCCTTAAAAACCCTCAATTTAAAACTTTAAAATCAAAATCTAAAAACTAATTGAGGGCAAGTGGGGCTTAAATCAAACAGCTGTTAATTATACTTGCTGGTTAATTATATTTTTAACCAGACTGTAGCAAGATTTTAATATTGTTCTACCTTGTTTTAAATAATATTTTTACCTTTTCCCTGTTATAATTTATTATATCATAACTTTACTCAATGTATCACTTTGTGCGTGGAAAGATCAATATATAAATATCAGTCAATGAAAGAACAAGAATGTATGTGTCTGATTTTGCTGTAGTTTAAACATGATGAAGTTTAAACCCCTGACACGTGCATATTCAGTGGATCTTGAAATGTGCATATTAAGTAGATCTTGAAATTGTTATTTCATTTTAGGAATGGTTGAATAATTCTAATTAATTGAGAATTGTATGTAGTCTTTTTTTATGATCCTAAATCAGCTTCTCAAAACCAGTAGTTCCCTGAAGAACAGAAAGGCCTAAGGTTTGTCCAGATAGTTACAACTAATTTTGGGTGGAGCTAAAGTTAGCCTACTCAAGCCTTCATTTGTTGGCTTTCTCTCTGCAGAAACAATATAGGTCTCCCAGCTGTCTAACAAAGCTGCCTAGTGTAGCATATGCAACTTTGTTTATTACTGAATCCAAGAATATAAATATGTGTGCTCATGAGTATGTGCATGCTCAAACATATAGGGATAGAAAAATGAAGACAGAGATAAGCAATGCAGGTGGAGGACCAGAAAATTGTAAGGAAAAAAAGAGAGATACACGTACAACGAGCAAGAAAGGCTGTATACAGTGAGATTTGGTGGGTTATTTGACAACAGATGGAGCAATATTCTGTCAAGGCTTATTTAATTATGTTATAGCCTTTTTTAAGAGAGAAAGAAGAAAGAGGCCAAATCAACTGCATGGGTTTCTCTAACCTGCTGTTAAAAAGATAAAAAGGGTGTTGCTGTTATGCATATCCTGTAGAACACACAAAGACATCTCAATCTTGCTTCAGGCACAGACCTGAAACAATCTGGGCAGCCTATTTTTCAATCCACATCAAACTGGGCTCCCCCCCCCCCCCCAGTGCTGGAACAAGCTCTGTTGTAAAATGTCCCTTAGCATGAAGCTTGCTTTTACTTTTAAGGTGGTTACAGTAAAAGTCACTTTTTAAAAATCATTTTTATTAAATTTTCAAACAAAATACAATCCAAAGAAAAACGTACAGTACATTACAACAAATACAACATTTCAAAGGGGGGGGGGGAGGAAATAAAGAATAAAAATAAAATAACACTTGTTGGAAGTATTTTTCACATTAAAATTCAACACATAGCATTTCTATATTCTCTTTGTATTTCTACAAGTTTTTAATATCCTCATTCTATTACAAATTACCACTGTGCTATATACAATGTCCAGGAGGTTATAACAAGTCACATAAATTTTCATACCTTCCAAAAACTCTTTTGATCGGATACAGGAATAATATCTTTATTTCTAACAATTGAATGTTCTACAAATTGCTGCCAGATTTTCCAAAATCTATTTTCATGGTCTATACCTTTTCTAACATTCAACTCCCATGTTAATTTATCATTTAGTGCCAAATTCCACATTTCTTTATACCAATCCTCCGTTTTAAAAATCACATCATGGTTTGCCAGTATGTCTCCGGGCGCAATTCAAGGTGCTGGTTATTAACTTTAAAGCCCTACATGGATACTTAAGAGACTCCCTCACCCCAAGAACATCTGTCCGTCCCACCAGAGTGGACCAGAGAGGCACTCTAGTTGTTCCATCGGCCAGAGAGGCGCATCTGTCTGGCACCAGGAGAAGCACCGGCCCTATGGAACCTCTTGCCAAACAAGGTATGTCTCCAGATGGAGTTTCTGCCCTTTAAGAAGAATTTAAAAACATGGCTGGCAGGGCAGGTATGGGGTGCGGGAGGTATAATGACCACAGCCCACTGGATGATTTAAGTCCCCTCTCTCCTTCAAGATGTAGTAATTTAGTGTTCTTTTTAATTTTTTAGATCTTAAATTTTAATCTTCAACAGTTTTAAATTTGAAGGGTTTTAGGAGTGTTTTTAAGAATGTTTTATGTTTTGTTTTGGTACTTTTATGATCTGTAAACTGCCCTGAGTCACCTCGGTGAGGAGGGCAGTGGATAAATATGAATAATAAATAAATAAATACAGATATCTTAAAATTATGACTGCAAAATAATATTTCTTGAATATGTATTTAAAAGTAATCAACAGAAATGCAAATGCTAGTCCTGAATAGAGTAGACCCACTGACTTAATTAGATTAAGCTTAGCTCAATCACCTCATTTGTGCCACCACTGAAATGACAATGACGCCTAAATCCCTGCACTAGGTTTGACAGTGACATTTGACTCATAAAACAGGGTCTCCTTTCCCTAGATGATCCCTTTGATTAAATGGACAATCAATTGGTGCTTCCTTTTACACTACTAATGGCTAAGTTTATAAAATAAGAACACACTGATGAAACATAACCTTTAAAAAAATGGTGCCACTACAGAAACTGTAGGTGAAACTATATGGCTGCATTATTCTGACTTGGATGGGTTTTGATGATGCTAAAGAGGCTCACTTTGAGGCCTGGTATGTCATTTTGGGTGATCCTTGCAGGCACACATAAAGATCAACCACATTGTATCTCAAGTGCTCCTGTTTAGCACATTCAAGATCTTCTTTCCCTTTAAAGATTTCTCAGGATCATTAAGTGGCTAGCTGGTTGTCTCTTTGATAAAGTGTGTAGTGGTCTTAAGAAATGGAAAACTTCCTTTTTGCTCACCTTTGGAGAGCAAAGGAAAGGAAATTCTGCACATCTTTTTAATTGTTGTTACCATATCAGCAGTCCTTTGAGATTTTTTTAAAGTCCTGTGAAAACATCACTGATGATGCATTGTGCCAGTTGGCAGGAATTAAAAAGAAAACTTCTTCTCTCTTCCCCTCCAAAGGTAAGTGGAATGGAAGCTTTCCATTTCTCAGGATCAAACAGCTATTCTCCAGCTAGGAATCATATCAACTAATCAGCTCACAATTTTTGTAATATTTTTACAATGGGGTGACAAACAGAGCATTGACCCTCACAACCAGCAAATAAACAGACAAGAGGCAAGAAATGGCTTTTAAACTTGGACCACAACTTTAGTAACAATTTAATCCTCTAACCTGCGGTGGAGTCTAAGGTAGTGCATCAAACCTGGGAACAGGAGCAGGTAGACCATCCCGTCCCCTCTGCATCTCAGATTAGGTGAGTTCATTGTCCTGGGACAACACTGCATTACCAGCCTTGCCCTGGCTTGCTCAAACAGGGAGGCATTATCTGCTCAGTCTCCAGCCTATTCAAGGCTGTTTGTATCCCAAAGGCAGTGTCATAAGGCCTTGTGTACTTCAATATCATGATTCATGGTATATATTGAAGTGAACCAATTGCCTAATGGTGTCCTGTGAAGTCCACTGCTACCACTCTTTCCACTCACTACCCACCAGATGGATCTATTTAAAATGGTATTGCCTTGACCTACCTCTTGGGCCCCTTAAGCATCGGAATGGGACAGGCACAAATCATTCAATGTACCAATAAAGAAAGCCTGGTGCAAAATTCCTACCTGGCTCCATAAGACAGCAGAAACCTCAGTCTGACAGACTGAGTGGATGACATGTCCAGCAGCAGCAGAAACTGTCTCCCAATTAGTGTGCTGGGAATGGTCCCTCTCCTATCCAGGTATCTAGCAATGGAATATTGCTCAATAAGATTGAGTTAGCCAGAAACTTCTGTTTTGGATTCCCTTTTCTTTTACATTAATACATATCAAAACCTGAAGATGTGGATGACAAATATTTTGGTTTGATATAGTCCTGTAAATCCTAATTTGCTGTTCCTGATTGTCTGCCCTGTCCTCAGTTGAAAATGTACAGATTCCCATCCAAAACTACAGCTTATTCTGGACAATACAGACTCCTCAACAAATGCAGCATTTGCTGTATCATCGAATCAAACAATAGCGTGTGCCCTGTTGTAGTTTCCATTCCAAAGTTTCTCTGAATCTGACTTTAAAAAGCAAAAGGTCACCAAGGAAGGCAGATTTGCAAGTGACATCAATCATAGGGCATCACAACCAGGGATTTTACAGTGTGTCACTCACCCAAGATTTAGCATTCCAGGACAGTTGCCCATTAAATCATATATGAAATTGTCTTATTGACCTTCAAAGCACTGCAATGACTTGATCTTGCTACTTCACAGAATTGCTGTGTAATTACCCTGCAAGTTGCTCCCCAGGGTCAAGCTGAGCTTGCTCTCCTGTCATCTGAATTGAAATCCTTGGCAAGGATGGCTTTATAAATTGCACTCCATTTTTAAAGTTCATTACCCAAGAACTGTTAATAGAGGGTGGGGTCAACTTGTTGAGGATAGTAGGAATGAGAAGTGGTTAATTGGGAGAAATAATGCCACTCAGAATAAATTATGGCCAGACCAGTTCAAACACCATTGTAGAGGTGGGATGTTTGGAAAGCCCAATACAAATGCACATTTAGGATATTAAGTCCCATAAAAGGGGTGCCATTTTGAAAACTGTAAAGGAAGACTAGCAGGGCTTCAATGCCTGTCTAGCAGGAAATGAATATACATATGCAGAACTTATTTATTGCATTTTATACTGCCCATCTGGGATATTTCCCACTTTGGTCGGTGTACAGACAAATGACATCAACATAATAAAACAAAAAACAAAATAAAAGAAACAGCAAAATAAAAACCTAATGATGACTGAGGGCAAGCAGCTCAAACCTGGCCAGCTAACCTATTGTCAATGGCATGATCGCCTTAAAGGTTTCCTTTAAAAGGAAACTTTAAAAGTTTTTTAAAAATATATGTCCAGGGATGGGGCCTGGTGCAGCTCAGTGGGTAGTAAATTCCAAACCAATGGTGCCACCACTGAGAAGGATCTATTTCTAGTAATAGACTTTCTAGCCATCCTTGGGGTTGATAACTGGAGCTTCGCAGATTGCGATGAGTGGGTGATGCAAAGAGTTGTTCTGAGGGAGAGACACTCAGACAGATAATAAGGTTCCAAACTGTATAGGGCTTTATATGATAATACTAACTACTTGCATCTGACACAGTAGAGAAGAGGAAACCAGTGCAATCCTGCCATGGCTGGAGAAACATAAATAATAATAATTTCATGTCAGATATTATTCTGGGTTGAAAGGATTTTTGCTGGAGAAACTCCACTCACGGGATGCCCAAATGAGGTTCCTTCCACGTCTTCAAGATCTTTTCCCACCAAAGTGGTCCCTGTTTATTTACTTGCAATTTCTTGTTGTGTTCTGGACCTATTGCAAACTTCCCCAACTCCTTTAGGTACTTTCCTGTATTCTAATCTTGCTGGAGCTTTTAGGAGCTATGTGGTTTTGGTGAGATATGGGAAGTTTGCCTTTAAGTGAGACCTTTAATTCTCATTAGTTTAAAAGTATCAGCAATATTCTGCACCTGACTGCTGGTGGTACAAGCATTCAAAGATGCTACTAACTGACTGTTCTTTTTATAGGGATTTAGTAAAGTAAAGGTAAAGGTGTCTCTTGATCAGAAGCCGGCCATGTCTAACTCTAGGGGGTGGTGCTCATTTCTGCTTACAGCCAAAGAGCCAGTGCTGTCTGTGTCTGCAGACATTTCCATGGTCACGTGACAGGTTTGAATAGATGCTGGAGCACATGGAATGATGTTATAAGTGGTATCTATTTATCTACTTGCAATTTCTTGCTTTTGAATTGCTAGATTGGCAGGATCTGAGGCAAATGACGGACGCTCATTCAGGTCTCAAACTGCTGACCTCCCAACCTTCCAGTTTATTTTCAAGCAACTGGATCTGCAGTCAGAATATTAAGGAAGAAGAGCAGGAGAAACAGGGGAAAGGAAACAAACTCTGTTACTACCATTGAGGCTGCATTAAGCAATATTACCTACTCCTTCTGGATCAGAGAAGTGTTAAACAGAGCAGCTGACAGGGATATGGAAACTGGTATTCAATGCTTGGGTGGCAACATTCTTGTCATAAGAGCTGTGCAGAGCTGTTGACACACTGAACCATTTAACACCTTGGGATTTTAATTTCTCTTTTCCAGGAGATGGTGTAACTCAAGCAAGGCAATTGCCAGTACGCATTATTCTGGCAGAGTGAAAGGTCAAGTCCCAGATTTGTCTAATAATTAGAAAGGATGCAAAAATATCTGTCTGACAAAGAGTGTCATCACATAGATTTGGGAGTGACTTCATTTCTGATCAAATCATGTCACTGTAAATTAGTTTATGGAATTGAACTAAAGAAAGAAGTGAAAATCAGTGAATACATACCGTCCTTTAAAAATGGATCTTCCAGAGATAAATAGATATGAGAGAGAGAGAGAGAGAGAGAGAGAGATGTAATCCAATCATTTGGCTGGTACAGTTACATATAGAGAAACTGGGAAATCCATGCATTTGTGTGTGTATGTGGGGTGTGTGTGTGTTTGAACACTCTTTAGGCAACCCCTCTCCCCACGCTAAAACACTACCCTTGAGACCTCTGTCGAAAGCATCCTGGCAAATTGCTCTGCTATTAAAAGCTTGACAGTGAAAATTCCTCTTGAATGGCACATTCTTCAGAAACCCAACTATTACTGAAGAAGTGTGTGAAACCTCATTGAAATGCACTTCACAGTTTCCAGGCTGACAATCCTTATGACAAAGGTTGAAGACGTGATATTTTTGTTTCATGGAATCTTGAGAGAGGTTCTATTCCCACGTTGTGCCTCGCCTTGTTCTTAGCCATGGACTTTTATGGCTGGCTTCACATTTACCCGCCTCAGTCACCAGGGATATCTTTCTGAAAAGCGCCTACCAGCAAACAGTGCCATTTTCTTTGGGCCGATCTCATTCTTCTCATAGTGTTTGTGATTTCACATTTCTGTGGTTCAATTGTTGAAAGGCTCTGATAGAGATGAAATTCAGCAGCCTACAATTTCACTCTTTTCTTTTGTATTCTGATAAAAATTAATTGGATCATTTGCGGAGCAAAAATGTGCCTACAGAGAAGAAACAAGAAATGAGAGAAAAGACATCTTTGGAACCTGAACAGAGAACAAAATGGAACAATAGGCATGCTTTGGGTTGTTCTTTTTTCATTTTCATAATTTAAGGGTGGTTTTTTTTTCAGTTGTTACACACTCCAAGTAATCAAACTCAACTGTTACCGGTAATCAAAATTTGTTAGATTCTGTCAGATACAGTTTTCTCCTTGATACTCCTGCCTAGAATGATTTATTTTTGGAAAATGCTTCCTTGTCAAAACACACCTATGCTCACCATAATACAGCAAAATTCCACATAAAATAAGAAAGACAAGCATCAACACCAGAAGAAAGCTACTAATTTTCACTTAAATACCTAAACTTACAATTTCATAATAGCATCCACAAACAGCCTTGATTGCTCAGCTTTTCATTAATTCACCAGTTACAGGTGAATATTTGCATTTATGCTGCTGTACTCCAACTCTGTCGTTACTTGAGTAGTTTACACTATAGAAAATAAATCACATACTTTCTACTTAAGAAGCAATTATGTTCGCACTCTCCCATGTCAAGTAGAATGGTTGCCTAATAACAATTAGCTACAAAGTTTATTTGCATTTTTTCAGAGGTTATCAAAATCCACAACATCTGAATATGAGAAAAAAAGAAAAAACCTCAGATTTGCTCACCTTAGGGATGGGTAAGAATGTAATTAATTTTCAATGGTTATTAGAATTTACAGTTTATTAGAATTTACTAAGTTTCCAAGCACCCAGCCTGTCCTTTGTGAAATGATGGATAAACTTTCTATATCTATATGATACCCATAGTGATAAGAGCCCTGGGGGACAATCCCCAAAGGGTTGAAAAAATATCTGAATATGATAGGCATTGATAAGATCTCATCAGAGCAGACACAAAGAATAGCACTACTGGTTCCAGCTACATTATCAGGCAATACCTCATTGACTCCTAGGTCCAGGGCAAGGACCCAAGCAGTGGGGTTCCAAAACTCCAGTCTGAACGTCTGGTTGACTGTGTGCACCGATGGTGGTGGTGGTGGTGATACAGTTTTTCCCCACTTCCTGAGGAGAGAGTGGGTGAAGAGGAGACAGAGAGGATATTTTCCCCACCTTCTCCTTATGTGCTTATCACTATATATTTTTAAAATCTGGCTTTGTTCTGAGATGGATGTTAAGGCATGGAGGCTGTGATGAAATGAGGCCCCAAGTCTTCACATGTCCAAAATGGAGTTTAATAGAGGCTAAGAGGAACTACAGGTTACCTAACATCACTTTGAGGTGCAGCCTGCTTTTTGACCTGAAAGACCTGATATTTGCATGTGTGTTCAAGAATCATTGTAAATGTCAAACAGCACTTTCAGGTAACCCTGTTTAGCCTAGAATAACTTTAGGTGTCTTTTGGTTGAATTTTGACTACAGTTCCTGGAAAAGGTCCCAAAATATGTGAAAATACATAGATAGCATTTAGATTAAAATCACTTTAGAAATTCATACGTAAAAAGAAAATGTCCAAGAAAAAGAAAAGCAGATTTCCATTTAAATGGAAAAGAACAGAATTAGAAATGAAAATATGCAGAACTGATACAGTGGAGAAGTAGAGTGATCTATCTATTTTGATTATCTAAACCACTTATTAAAATTTTCAGTGCTACCAGAAGTTTAAATTGGTTCAAGGTTTGGACCCACCGAGATGAATACTAGATAGATTTTCTAGAAAGCAAGGGAGAAAAGGCCTCCCCATGCTTTCCCATGTGTCTCAAATAAAAATCTGTTGTTTAATTAAATCACTTCTGTATCCACGAAATCAGCTGGTGAAGGAAGATTATTTCTCACTGTGTAAATGGCTCTTGCCGGAAGATATAGGCCATGCAGCAGCCAATTCCTGTTTGTGTCTTGTGTATTAAAATGTTGAGAATAGTACCCATTTCTGTGAAGAGGGATGCCACAGAGTTGACAAAAGACCAATAACATGTCTCCATTCATAGGAGCAATTTATGTTGTAGCTCTGGCCATTGGACCAGGCATTTGAAGCCTTTCTAGCTGCTTCAGTGTTTATTAATGGCCTTCTGGTGTCTTCTATTAACTGAAGGTAGTTTCACAGCTTTTATCGTATGCAGCTTTTTCCATATGTTCATGTGGGATGATAATGCTGTTCCCTCATCCAACCCACGTACCTGTTCGTGAACAGCGATACAGAGTGACACATTTCGGATGAGGAGCTGCCTTGGGAAAGTGAGTGACACTCTTGAAATGTGTATAAACACACATTGCTTGTGTGGGTGACAACAAGGGGGGGACAGGGAAAGTTATTTGAAGACTTGTTAAAACAGCTCCTGATTTTCTAGCCTGTGAATATCATAAGTAGCAAAACAAACAAAAACTGGATGCAGGCTGCATTTAACAGAACGGAGTTGATAACTTTTTAATGCCAATTAGCTCCAATTGCTGTGGGTGGCTACAGAGACTTTTGTCTTCATGTTCTCTTGTTGACTTTCCAAACCATTTACCTGGCTACTGTAGAGTTCGGGTTGTATTATGTTATGCTTTATGATGTTGTAAGCCACCCTGGGTCACCCCAGTGAGGAGGGCGGTATAAAAATGTGAATAAATAAATAAATAGATAAAGCAAGATACTCAGGGCTTTTGACCTCTGAGAATTCTCTGTGTTAAATTGACCAATGTTCATTCACTTAATATGTTGCATTAATGTCATTACACTTTAATGTACCAGGTTGCTGCTTAAATCCAAGAACTAATTTCTAGAAAAACCCACCCTGGATGGCAGGCTTCAGTTCAGAATGTACTGTTGCATTTTCAATTACTGTATTGCATTTTTCCTGACCTGGAAAATCACAATAAACCAACTACAGCAATGTAAGTGTTGTTTTGTTCCTGGCAAATGAACTGCAAAACACTACATACAAAGACACCTGTAGAGCATGATGTAGCATCCTTTGAGGTTTCCGTCTGAGAGGAAAGAAATTTTCTATATGCTTTGAACATTCATTTCTAAGTACAGTAATACCCCGGATAACGATTGCATCGGATAACGCTAGAATCGGATAACGATGCAAGTTTTTTTGGGAAAACTTGCATTGGATAACGATTCTGGATAATGATTCTTAGCGTTATCCGATGCAATGGTCTGTGGGTGTGGGGTGCTTTGGGTAGAACTACCCAATCCACCCCCCACCCGCAGCAGTCTCTACGACTGCAGTAGGGTCGGGGAAAAGCACCCGCCTTTTCCCCTGACCCTACAGCAGTCGCAGAGACTCCTTGTCTCTTTCTTTCCCTCCCTGTATTTAAACTACAGGGAAGGGGGAAATAGAGAGACGTGATTGGTTCTCTAGAGAACCAATCACATCTCTCTCTTTTCCCCTCCCTGTAGTTTACATACAGGGAAGGAAAGAAAGACACAGGCAGTTCTCTCTCTCCCTGTAGTTTAAATACAGGGAGGAAAAAAGATGCGATTGCTTGGCAAGCTTTAAAGTTGCAATACATTTTCCAGTTCATTTTAAGCTCTGGTATTCCCAAGAGTAATGTTCTTCTTGTTCATCAGAAAGGAATGAGATATGAAGATTGGATAGCAGAGATGTAGAAACTACAACAGAGACCTCTCTTTACGGCGGCCAACCGTCCCGCATTCTGCGCGGCAATCCCATTTAGGGAGGGGGAATTTCGACTTACCCTTGTTTCGAAAATGGTACCGGACCTCCCCCGTTGCGTCACGGAAGCACCGGTTTCCACTCCGACCGGCAGGCAGTTAAAGAGAAACGGAGCCGAAAAGGCTCCAATAAACTGCGCCTGCGCAGAGACCCAATCTGGCACCAAACTGGGTTTCTGCGCAGACGCAGTTCATTGGAGCCTTTTTGGCTCCGTTTCTCTTTAACTGCCTGCCGGTCGGAGTGGAAACCGGTGCTTCCGTGACGCAACGGGGGAGGTCCGGTACCATTTTCGAAACAAGGGTAAGTCGAAATTCCCCCTCCCTAAATGGGATTGCCGCGCAGAATGCGGGATGGTTGGCCGCCCAGAGTTGGATCCTTTGGCTGCAACTTCATTGCAAGAGTGTTATGTATTAAAAGATCAGCTGCTAAACAGCCAGAATATGTATCCTTAGCTGTGATCCTAATGCCAAACCATTCATATGCAAAAACTGCAAGTGGGATGGCAGTACGCCTAGCAAGAGGCTTGACCGAACAATGACTAATTCTTCACCACTGTTGCTAGTAAGGATTTACTAACCTATGATCTTAGCTGGGCGAAAGAGATAAACCTATCTTAAGCAATTTTTCTTGGAATAGCCTTAGAGAAAGCTATTGTTTTACATTCAATAATAAATGCATGTTGAATTAGATTAAGTCAACTATGTATCACGACTGGAGTACATCATCAAAAGATCCCGGGTTTTTTAACTGGGAGCAATTGATAATAAGGGCAAGAACAAGCCAAAAATCATAGACCCACTTTCATCAAGAATAAAAATGCCTTTCGTTCATTTGTCATTCTCTAAAATTATAGAATTGGTTCCAGGTCTAGCTACAACACATTGAAAAGCATAAGTTCCTAACACACTCAAATATTGTTTTAGTGTGACATAGTGTTACTCAGGCCCTATCCTAAAGATACCTAGTTGTCAGGAACAGAGAGCTAAAAAGGGGGACAAACCAGAAGAAGGGGCAAGAAGATGGATGCAGGTCTGGCCCCCATATAGGGCAGAAAAAAATAGTTGTCTGGAAAATGGGAAGCTGACAACAACTTCATGGTGCTAATGCAGCTTCATTGAGGCTGAAATAATGGACCAATATGAAGATGATTACATAAGACCCTGGGAAAGTTATTACCTCATGAGCCTGGGATGTTCCTCACACAGAGAAATGGTACCTAGGATCAACCCCTGTAAACTACAGAAAACAATTATCTACAGGTTGTGGTCCCACCATGCCAATGAAGAACCATCTTGTGGTTAGCAACTGAGGAAAGAGGTAGAGGAGCCAATCAGAAAAGTGGAAAATTTTGAGGATCTCAATGGAATAAAAAACCATTGCACCTTGAGAAAGAGGTCATCATTATGGTCCTCTTCTTTTCTCACCCCTTGATTCAATCCTTAAAGTTTTCTTTTGGTTCCAAAACCCTTTATCCCCTTTCCTTCTCCCTTACTCAGCCGCCCCTCTATCCAAATTCTCCTGAGGAACCTCTTCAAGTTGCCTCATCTGGGATCTAGGAGGAAGTCCTGCTGGACTTGCCCTTCCAGATGTATGGAACCAAGCCTTCTGCATCTCTGCATTGGATTAGGTAGCTATAATATTTTAGTTTCTGTATGAATCACCTTCTGATTTGTCAGCTCGGTTATTGAGAACTTTTTAGACCTGCTTCAACTAGAAAGCTGGAGGGAGTTTAGGTGGTGATGGATAATATTTTAAGCATTTGCTCAGTTCATAGGTTTTGATTTTGCATACCATAGGTTTTGATTTTGCATAAAAATCTGTATAAAGAGTTTATTTTGTTTTATTCAGCATTGTATCTATTTAGACAGCTCTAGTTAAGAATGGAGACACATCCATCAACTGTGAAAATGACTTCCAGGAAAAATGTATACTCGGATATGAGTAGCAACCATAGCCTCCAAGTTAAGAATGGAATCAAAGTCTGCTTTTCCTGGGAAAATTCCTGTATGTAACAATTAGTTTGATTTCTTGTGAATATTATCACTCTCTTCATGGAATTTTGCTGCTTTGATTTCTACTTGAACATATTTCACCCTTTTTGAACTAATAAAAGACATTTATAATTTATCTTTATCCCTTATAACAATTTTAAATACACTTCTCTATTAGTTGTAACTGAAATAGCTCTGGTAATGGCAAACTTGTGTTGCCAGCTAATCTTTCTCACACTAGGTCAAGTGAAAGGAAACTGCACTATGAACTCAACAAAAGATGCTTTCATTTTGGCAGTTCCATGTCTGGCCTAGATATAGAAGGAGGAGGATGAGGAGGTCCGAGAACAACACCTAGCCCTCCCTCTCCCTATGCTTTTCTTTTCATATAAGCAACAATGAAACTGAAAAGAAGAGGTTCTTGATCATATGTAGAGTCTATATGCGAATAAAGGCCATGAAGAATGTTGGGTCTTGCTCACAGGGAAAGCCTATGAAGGAACCTGTCCTCTTCAGAACTATCATGAGCATGTGGGAAAGGGAGTGGGTAGAATTAGGTGTTCCTTCAAAGCATGATGATGGATCTAGGTAAAATAGCATCTAAACAGGGCTTATTTTATCCTGAATTATTTCCTGTGTCACATGTTGTGCAGCAAAATTATGGTACAGTCACAATAAAATAGCAAATAAAAGAATAGTGGTTCCAGAGTATTGTTATAACATTTTTGAGGTAGTCCCTAGCTTAATGAAAGAGAAAAACTTCTTATGAAGAACATCTTTCTATTCTGAACATAACACTACTGAGGCCCAGAGCTGTTAATCTCAGTGCCTTCCAGCTCTAAATTGAATAACTACCATAGGGATTTTCTCGGAACATGAAATATTATTATAAAATCTAGTATGTTGTTAACATTAGGCTTCAGGTTACTTTTAATATATAATGTTACTACTCAGTCCTCATTAACTCTTTTTTTTTTGTTATTTGAAAGGACACCCATTTTGCCATTTTTGGGACCCATGGGATGGATGCATCCCACCATGGGATGCATCCAGCCCATGGGTCACAGGTTGAGAATCCCTATATTAAATAATTGAACGAAATGGTAAAGATGGTAATAAAGCAATAACTGAAAATGAAAATGAAACAATAACAGGCAGCAGCCAGAGTAATCAACATACATACTAAGATCATGTTGGGGTTATCTAACCAGGAATCTCTCTAAATACTTTCCTAAAGAGGTGAATTTTCAAAGCTTCTTAGAGGATTGACTGTAAGATGGCAGACCTGTCTCATGGGGCAAGGTGTTCCAGTAAGAAGGGATGGCTACCCAGCAGGCTTGATCTTTGGTCAATATCTTCCAAGCTTCCCTCAGAGTGGAAACCTTCAAGCCTAACATCTGTGAGGACATGTATGATGGGAAGCTACATTAATTAATGTAGCTACATCTGCTACATTATTAAGGTTGATCAGCTCCTAAACATTCCAGAAATGCTATATCACTAATCAGCACTAAGAATAATATCTTCCTGTTAAAGAGTAATACAACTCCAGTATACAAAATATCCCCATGGACCATTGCCCACCAGGCACCTCTGTCTTCCACCATCTTCCTCAGCCTGCCTGTCTTTGTGCCCATTGCATCCACAATACCATCCAGCCATCTCATTTTTAGCCACCCCCTTCTTCTTTTGCCCTTCACCTTCCCCAGCATCAAGGCTTTCTCAAGTGAATCCTCTCTTCCCATTTGATGTCCAAAGTGCTTCATCTTCATCTTTACTATTTGACCTTCTAAGGAGCAGTCAGGGTTGATTTCTTCTAAGATTGACCTATTTGGAGGTCTGATGAGCATCTAAACTTAATGACTACATAAAATAGGATAGTTGTTTCAATAGATGACTCGCTGAGTTTAAGTAAATCACTATGGATTATTGCTTTGTTCTAACCCATCTGCCTGATAAATGTATTTTAAAATAAGCTTCATTTCAAAAATATTTTTGATTGAATCAGCCAAAGATGATGATGGCAATCTTGTATGCATTAACACAAGATATCAGTGGCAGGAGGCTTTACAGCCTAATGTGAATTTTTTTCCCCATTAACCTGATTTGTAACTTTTCTTTCCTGCCTCTAATATTTAAGTCAAGCCTCCACCTCTTCTTGCTGTTTGTTTGTTTTTGTGTTTGTTTTGCTCCCATTGTTTTGTTGACAGGCTTCCCCCCCCCTGCCCATTCTCCAAGCAGCAAGCATGCCAGAATTCCTACATGCTGAAGACATCATTTCCCCATTTTTCTTCTGTCTGTAAGTAAAGATACCCTTTTCTACTTTAAATGTTTCTAGAGTGCTTTTTACCATACAAAGTGCTAATATTGTGTACAAAACTAGGAAAGTTGTTGTTTGGAGAGACTGGACTGATCTCTCCAGATTTCTGTGTTGTCATATTAATTTCTGCCTTATACTCTGTGAACTAAATGAATAAACAAATTCCTAGAAACCCCTTTTTTATCAAATTATCCAATAGAGAATGACAATGCTGATGATTTAGTCTTGTCCTTTATATAGCATATGATTCAGTCTGTCAAGAATGATGGTGACGAAGGCAACGGTGGGAGCTATGGTGGCAGTGGCGGTGGTGGCAGCGAGATGATTCAGCATTTGAGAGGGACTGCAGTGGTTAAAAAGCTCACCTTGTTAGCTGGAAGGTCAGCAAGTCAGCAGTTCAAGACCCAAGTACTGCATGATGGAATGACTGCCCATCTCTGTCCTAGCAGTTTGAAAACAAGAATGCAAGTAGATAAATAAGGACCACTTCAGTGGGAAAAGATCTTGGGGACATGAAAGGAGCCTCATTCAGGCATCCTCCAGCAAAAATCCTTTCAACCCAGCACCTTTGTGTACTTATGACTCAATTTTTTAAAAAAGTATTTGAGAGGGAACTCAGTGTTTTGCACTATGGGCAAGTCTATGCAACAGCTGGATAACTGAAATTGTAGGTGCCTTCTGATATGATCTGTTTCTTGGCAATCACAAGACACTTCGCTCTAGGACTCATATTTTAGGGAACTAAGCTGGAGTGGTTCACCGGCAGACAGAAGAATCACTTTAGATACAGAGTGAATGAAATGGTTATGATCTGTAGTTACAGTCTGTCCATCACCAGAAGCAAGACTAGCCTGGCAAGGATATAAGACATAAAAAGCTTTGTAGTGAACTAATATTTTAAATACATTTCTTTCATGCACAAAAATAACCATTTTATACCTTCAGCTGAAATGTTCTAAGTTATAACTTCAGCTCAGTATTTTACAGGCTTCAAATGTGTTCTGATGCCAAGTTCTTTGGAAGCTCTAAATCCTAAAATTCTTAGACTGACATCTTTCCCCTGCTGAGGAGGACTATTCTGGGCTGTGTTCCAGATGCTTCCCTATGGCTGAAAGCTGCTCTTCTTTCCATTATTAGATAAGCTTAATGTAGGACATTTAATTCTCAGCTTTGGTTAAATTTCACCTCTTCTGGCCTCTTTCTTTTAGCCCTATCTGACTTGCTGTACAATGAGAGCAAATAGATAAAATGCATTAATTCAGAGTTATTTTTTTTTTGCCTTCTGTTGCAACTTCTACTAAACTATGATGCCAATAAACTGTGCAACCCATGGAGAAAACATCTTCTTTAGAAATATCATACAGCTAAATAATTTGTCTGCCAGTATGACTGATTTCAGTGTAGTCCTGATTTCTACCTCATACACTGGTATCTTATCTGCGAGATGCAGAATTCTAAAACATAGATGCTGTCAATCCCTCAACCACAAAATATTTTTTTTTCTTCAGTATTACAACCAAACTTTTACTGTTACACAGGAATAGTAATTTGGAAACACTGGCTCATGAACTGCCATTTTGTTATTCCATAGAGTTCTACAGAAAGAGTTAATCACTCCATGTTCAATTAATAAAGTGGAAATGTTGTTAACAACTATGAATATTTTGCAGTATTTCCATTCTTACAGTTGTATATACCATATTTGCCAGCATATAAAATGCATCAGAGTATAAGATGTGTAGCATTTTTTAATACAGATTTTAAAGGAGGGGATTCTACATTTTTTCATGAATTTCCAAAATTAACTCCAGGAGCTGAGGAAAGTGGGAGGGGGAAAAAGATATTTTAAGACTGTTCTCTCTCCCCCCCCCTCCACTCTCCTCATGGTGGTGGGGTGAGGGGAAAAGAAGGATCTTTTAAGCCTGTTTCTCCCCCCACCCCACCCCACTCTCCTCGCTTGGTGGTGTGGTGAGGGCAAAAGAAGGATCCTTTCAGGAGTGGGGGATCACCTAGGATTCAGCCCAGGCAAGGTTGCTCCTTTAGGAGTCACTTGCCCAGCTGACCCTACCC
Organism: Furcifer pardalis; assembly: GCA_030440675.1. Classification (NCBI taxonomy): domain Eukaryota; kingdom Metazoa; phylum Chordata; class Lepidosauria; order Squamata; family Chamaeleonidae; genus Furcifer; species Furcifer pardalis. The sequence continues at coordinate 160,234,094 of CP126894.1, forward strand.
ACCGCTGCTGACCATCAGGAGGCGGGGAAGGCAGGATCGGCTAGGCAAGAGAGTTTCTTTGGAAGATGCCCTTTGCCTGGCTCCTAGTAGTCAGTGATGGCTAGCCAGCTAGCTGCCAAACTGAACCAGCATGGAAGGGGGCTGTTACTGGTATATAAGACACATTCCATTTTTCCAGTGTATTTTGAGGGTGGAAAGTGCATCTTATATGCTGGCAAATACAGCATAATGTGTTAAGAGTTTCTAATCAGATGTATTAAAGCCATATCACAAAAATTTATGTGATTTAACCCCCCCCCCCAAAAAAAAAAAATCACATTAGATTTTAGAGCTCCAAACTACTTGATTCAGCTACACTACAAGTGGATGCTCAAGCATTGTTGATTTCTATATTTCATTTATGCAAACCACAACATCCTATTTAGCATGGTAGGTTTCTTTTGAACATGGTTCCAACATACTTGCAGCACACTAGTAGAAAGAGAGAGTAGGCAATTATTTCTTCATTCGCCAACATGATCTGCTGTCAGCCAGCTGGATCCTGAAAATGTGTACAAATGTGAATACAGTCAATGCTCACACCTTGATACTCAATAAAAATTTATCATCTTTCCTGCTAACTGTAACACACTCCTGCTCTGCAAAAGCTAGGTGATAATGGAAAGGTTTCCTTTTATAGCATTGATACACTCTATTGTCATAACACCTTCTTCTTTACTAACCGGTGAGCCACCTGAGGTACACACCAGCTTAGGCATGTGTGTGTGTGTGTGTGTGTGTGTGAGAATAGATAGAGATGGAGATAGAGATAGACATAGACATAGATATAGATACAGTCAAACCTCGCATAAAGAGTGCCTCACTTAAAGAGTAACTCGCTTAAAGAGCAGAATTTTCTCTGAATGTCTGCTTCGCTTTACAAATAAAACCAACCAAAAACTCACTTAACAAATAAATCGGGGTTTGCAACCCCCCCCACACACAATTGGTCATTTACAATGGTGATTTGCTTAAAGAGCAAACTCGCTTAAAGAGCAACCCCGTGGAACGCATTATGCTCTTTAAGTGAGGTACAACTGTATAGATATATATATAGATACAGTAATACCTCATATAACATTAGTATCGAAGAACACGAAAATCGCATAACATTAAGGAATCTGGGGGGAAGAATTGCATCAGATAACATTAAGATCCTATGGGATGCTTCAGATAACAACCGCTAAAGCCTGTGTGGTTACAATGTATCTCTATGGATCCCATAGGATTTTAACATGCATCAGATAACACTAAAAATCGTATAACACCAAGACTTGTGGAACCAGGTTTTAGTGTTATCTGAGGTTTTACTGTATAGATATAGATATAGATATAGATATAGATATAGATATAGATATAGATATAGATATAGATATAGATATAGATATAGATATAGATAGACATGGCTTAGTGGTTAAGATGCTAAGCTTGATGACTGGAACGTCAGCAATTTAAGACCCAAGTGCTGCATGACAGTGAGCTCTCATTACCTGTCCCATCTCCTGTCAACCTAGCTTTCAGAAGCAAAAAATTGCAAATAGAAAAATAGGCATCACTTTGGCTGGAAAGATAAAGTTCCACGCATTCTGATGTTTAGTCATGCCTGCCATATGACCACTGAAATGTCTGCAGAGGCAGATAGCACTGGCTGTTTAGCTGTAAAAGGAGATGAGCATCAACCCCTACCATCAGATATGGCGGGCTTTTGAGCAAGGGAAACCTTTACCTATTTCTTAGTTAAAGTTAGTTAGTACAAGGAACAACATCATCAGGAAACTCACAATCTACAAATAGGGAACTCAACCATCCATGCTATATACATCAGCTTTGGCCCTGAGTGTCTCTGCATAAAAGTATGCTACTTCAGTATGGAGCACATCCACACACTCAAAACAAGTTGACATCACTGATAATGAAGCCATGTGTATAGTGACAAGATGCCTCAAACCTACACCACTTGAAAAAATAGACCCTCCTGTTGGTGTCACTCCACCTAAGATGAGAAGAGAAGTAGCAGTGGACCCCAAGAGAACTAAACAACAGAATGACCCTCAACATCCTCTGAATAGATATGAGCCTCAAGTCCACTGGCTGAGATCCAGGAAGAGCTTTATGGCAAGAACAAACATTTTTGAAGATACATAAGAACAAAACCAAATTAAAAGATGGGGAAAGGAGCTCACTGGGCAAGGAATATCATTAAAGAAGGATATAGCTGAGGAACTCAACATCCCCTACATCACTTGGAGGACCATGAATAGGCTGAGGGTCAGTGTCCCTAAATGCAAGACCACAACATACTCAAGTGAGGGCTGCTGACAGACAACATGTTGTGATAATGTGGAGAGATACAGAATCTGGCTCATTTACTGGTCTGCTGATTAATGCCAGAAACATGGACTGATGAGGACTTATGTTTGGCCAACAACGAAGCCAATAAAGTGCCTTCATTTTGGCAGCCCAGGCATTGATCGGGACACAAAAGAAGAAGTTGAACCTAGATTTGCTGCTCATCTGTGAAGCACCAAATCCCATCCCTCAAATTACAATCCCTCTCCTTTCCTTTCATCATTATCTATCTTTTGGGCAATGGCAATAGCATCAAGGTATTAAAAGGTTACCTTTTTGGACCACAACAGCCTGTGCAATGATCATTCTAGTTGAGAGATTTGGGGAGTCATAGTTCCCAAAAAAATTATCCTAAATGGCATTCCAGCAGCAAAGAATAGAATAATGGGAGGCTACTTTCTCTCTCCTCTTTTCCATAATGGCAAGATGCAAGGTCCCCATGGGTCATGATGAAAATCAATTTCCCAAGCTCTGCTAAAAATGAAATAAAAATTATTTGTGTTTCTGCCAATTCATAGTATTTGAAAAGCTATGCTCCATTTGAACAGATTGATATCCCATCCCCTGCATTTGACTTTCTTCATCACCTTCATTTCTCTGGATCATATTAATTTCTTTGTAGGTACCATATTTGCCAGTTTCTAAGACACATTCACCCCCCAAAAAAATATGCGGAGAAAACAGAGTGTGTTTTATAATCCAGTAACAGCCTCTCCCCCCTCCCCATGCTGGTGCGGTTCAGCGTGATGGACACCGGGCTGGGATTGGGGCTTCTGAGAGAGTTTCTCTCAAAACTTGAACCCTGCCCCAACCACATGCATGGACACTGGGCATGGCCATCAGGAGGCGGGGAGGGAAAGCAGGTGAGTTCGCTCCCAGAAAAGATCACTTTTGTGAGTGAACTTGCCCAGGTGAGGCAACTCCTGATGGGTGTCTAACCAACCCCACCCCGCTGGCTGCCATAAGCTTAAGGGGGGTTGGATGGGATGTGAAAGAAGGACCCTTTAAGGTCCACTTCTACCCACCCCAGCTGGCTCCCATAAGCTGAAGGGGGTGGGATGGGAGGAGCAAAATTGTTCCAAAAGGAGTGATTCATCTGCCTACCTCCACTGCTGCTGGCTGCCAGAGGATGATGGGGGAAGGATTTCCCTTCCCTGCAGATCCTGCTAGGGAGGTCAAGATCTGCATGGAAAGGGCTTTTTCAAGCCCCCTGGCAGGATCCATAGGGAAGAGCAATCCTTTACCCATCACCAGGCTGGGTGAGGCAGTAATTCTGTCTGTAGAAAGGGGTGGAAGGGGCATCATCCTGGCTGTTTTCCTCCTTGCTGAAACCATTCATCTCAGTCTCCCACCAGCCCTGGAGAGGAAGGCAAGCAGGGAAAGGAGGCCTCACCTGAGCAAGTTTGCTGGCCATGGAGCAAACTTGCTTGCTTTTCATCCCCGCCTCCTGATGGCCAGCAGTGGTGGGATCAGCCAAGCAAAAGGCCTCTCTTGCCTGGTCAATCCTTTCCTTCCTGCCTCCTGTAGCTAAAATGAGGAAAATATTTTTTTTCCTTAAAAATGTGTGTAAAAAACAGGGTGTGTCTTATAACCTGATACATCTTATAAACTGGCAAAAATGGTAAGTCATTAAATTTCTTCTACAAACAGCCTACAACTATTGAATCAGTGCAATTCTATAGAGTGAAAGAAAGACACCAATGATGCAAATGTTCACATATGGAATAGGCATATGTGAAGTCTTACCATGTGTGTAAAAGGACATAATTATATAAATATTTAAAATTGAGGAATTAGAATTAATGTCAGATTACTGAAATTTAATTTCAACTGTAAGTGAAACTGTGACTTTTTTTTTTAAAGAGAGAGAGTAGTTTTCTAAAAGTTGCCAATGATAAAAGTGGGGGTTTAGTACTTATTCCTATTATGGCTTGTGTCCAGTGTAAACTGCACCACTTAAGAGTTGAAGGAAGTTGGTTGGAAATGATTTTTGTCTGCCTTTAGGCTTATTCCTGTGTTTTTCAAAAGTGGTGCAGCAGTCAAGAAAATGGATTTTGCTGGTAAGCCAAGACTCTTAAAAGAAAGCACAAGTACATCCAGAATAGTACAAAAGCAGCAATAGAAATGTGTGTGTGTGTGTGTGAGAGAGAGAGAAATATTCCACCATGATGGGGTTAGTAGGAAGGGGTGGAACAGGGAGTTTGAAGAGGCAGATGAAATAGGCGAGAAGCTGCAGCTGTTTGATGTAACACAGAGCTGGTTGGGTACAAGGCACAATTCAAAGAGGAAAGATGCTGGAGCAGGGGGGCCTTGATTTGGAAAGAAAAACAAAAGGCTTTGCTGAAGCTTTCAGCTGGTTTAAACGTGGTCTGATATGCCTTCTAACAGCTGTTGAAAGGTGAGCCTTACCATTACAGCTGTTTGTACCTCAATTTATGACTCAATGAACTATCCTAGAGTATGAACCTAGGAACTACCTTACCCCCAAGACCTTTGTTTTACCAGAAATAAATTCAGTAGACCACTTCTGACCATCTTTCTATCCAAGACACAGAACAGCCTTCATACCAATGGTCAACAGAAGATCTTGCGTAGCATGTCCTGATTCACATGTAAAAGAGAAGTGCAGCTTCATCATACAATGCTCTAAGGCAGTGATGTTGACCCAGGTGTTCTGGAACTTCAATCCCCAGAAGCCCTGATCAGCAGGAGTGCTGACTTGGGCTTTTGGGAATTGAAGTCCAAGAACACCTGGAATGCTAAGGTTTGCCATCATGGCTCTAAGGTGACTTATAGTAGAGTTGAAAAGCACTCGGAATGAGATAATCCTTTGTTGTATTTATTGGTGCTACTACTGGACTACTCAATCACACTGCAACTGGCAATGTACCTAAGAATGGAACTGCCATTTAGTGGTGTTTGCCCTGCTACAATCATATTGATAGTCTCTGGAGGATACCTTTGTCAATAGTATCAAGGAATATTGAGAATTCAAGCAAGAATAATGAATTTCTCTCCCTCCCTCCCTTTGATCACATCCAAGACTCCATCTCCATCTCACCATTCCAGAATGAACAAGATCAGGGCTTTAACAAGATCACCAGCTCTGTCCAGAGGGAATCCTCTATTGTACTCAGGAACCAAGAATGGGCCATCTTAATTAGAGAGATGCCAATATAATGCTATAAGCCAAAATCAAATCAGGATATGGCCTCTCTAATGAACTGCTCAGATCCTTCATATATATAAATGTCCTGCTCATAATCACAAGGGAGGGTGCAGGCCAAGGGTATGTCCTGCCCTGTGTATGTTGTTGTTCTCAACACCCAAAGATGGAGAGGGAGAGCCCATACCAAAATGCATATATAATACAGTACAGTAAAACACCGGATAATGCTAAAACTTGGTTCCACAAGTCTTGGTGTTATCCGATTTTTAGTGTTATCCGATACATGTTAAAATCCTATGGGATGGATCGGATAACGTTAAAGCTCCATAGAGATACATTGTAACCGCACAGGCTTTAGCGGTTATTATCCAATCCATCCCGTTATTTGATCCAATTCTCCTCCCCAGATTACTTAATGTTATGTGATTTTAGCATTATCCGATCCAATTGTTATCCGGTGTTTTACTGTACGGTAATACCCCGTATAACGCGAGTATCATATAGCACTAAAACCGTATAACGTTACAAGATTTTCTAAAAAATCTTGTATCAAATAACGCGATTTTAACGTTATATGGAACAAGCGTGTGCGGGGGGGCAGTTCGATTGGGTAGAACATCTACCCAAACCAAACCCCCCCCAGGGCCCGCGCCCACGATGTTTGGAAAGGGTACGGGGATCCTTACCCTTTTGAAACTTCGAGTGTGCTCGCATGTGTTGTTCGGGGTTAGGGCAGGAGACGGGAAAGACCCCCGTCTCCTGCCCTAACCCCGAACGACATGCGCGCGCACGCTGGAAGTTGCGAAAGTGTAAGGATCTTTACCCTTTTGCAACCTCGGGCGGCTTGGAGGCTTGCGCGGTGCGGCGGCGGTGACAGGAGGATGCGGGAAGGTCCCTCGCATCCTCCCGTCACCGCCGACGTGCCGCGGAAGCCTCCAAGGTGCCCGAGGTTGCAAAAAGGTAAAGATCCTTACACTTTTGCAACTTCAGGCGTGCGCGTGAGGTGCGGCGGCGGTGAGGGGAGGATGCGAGGGACCTTACCGCATCCTCCTGTCACCACCGCTGTGCCGTGGAAGCCTCCAAGCTGCCCGAGGTTGCAAAAGGGTAAAGATCCTTACACTTTTGCAACTTTGGGCATGCGCGCGAGTGTCGTTCGGGGTTAGGGCAGGAGACGGGGGTCTTTCCCGTACCTTCCCCAAACCCCGAACGACACACGATCGCGTGCCTACTGGAGGGGGGGAATGCCGAGCCTTGCCTCGGCGTGGTTTGTCCCAGACATCAGGGGTTTTTTTTAAGCGTTGTTCTATCAATGTATCGAACAACGTTAAAAATCGTATAACATGATAACTCGTGGAACCAAGTCATCACGTTATACGGGGTACTAGTGTATGTCTATATTTACAAATGGGGGAGAAATAAAATACTTAAATTATAAGAAAATACATTCAGAATATGCCTTTAACCATGATCAGTTTATGCCGATGATTTTGAAAACATACAACTGAATGAAGAAAAAATGGGATAACATAAGCCAAAATGATGATGTCCATATATGGGCTGTCATTGTTGTTACGGCTGCCTCACCATCTTCTCAGGACCTCATTTACTGATTTCAACAAATGATTTTATTTCATCCTGTTTTATAATAAACTGTAAGGTCTGTGGTGGCTTAGAGGTTAAGATGCTGAGCTTGATGACTAGAAAATTGACAGGCCAGCAGTTTGAGACCCAAGTGCTGCAGTTTGAGACCCAAGTGCTGCCAACCTAGAAGTTAGAAAGCAAGAAATTACAAGTACAGTAAAACACCGGATAATGATTGTATCGGATAACGCTAAAATCGCATAACGTTAAGTAATCTGGGGAGGAGAATTGGATCGAATAATGTTAAGGTCCTATGGGATGGATCGGATAACAACCGCTAAAGCCTGTGCTTGTATCTCTAAAGCCTGTTACAATGTATCTCTATGGAGCTTTAACATTATCCAATCCATCCCATAGGATTTTAACATGGATCGGATAACACTAAAAATCGGATAACACCAAGACTTGTGGAACCAAGTTTTAGCATTATCCAGTGTTTTATTGTATACAAATAGGTACTGCTTCAGCGGGAAAAGTAATAGCACTTCATGTGTTCTGGCATCCAGTCATGCCTTCCACATACACTGAAATGTCTGCAGACACAGACAGCGCTGGCTCTTTGGCTGAGAATGGAGATGAGCACCGTACCCTTGAGTTGGATATGACTGGCTTTAAAGCAAAGGACATCTCTATCTTTTTAATAAACTACTGTGGGGTGTTTCTTTTAAAAAAAAAAATATTAAAAAAAATCAAGAGGTGGAGCTTCCAGCCACAATACAAATCTAACAAAGGTTCACTATGGTTGGTCATGTGCCTGATACACTGGGGACAATTGCATCTTATGTGGCTTTCTCTCCAAATCTTGACAGCTTTTTATTTTATCCCTGTTTTTCCAAAGGAAGATTTCTTTTCACCTCTCATGGGAGAACAAAAGGAGAGAATTATTCTGAATGTATGGTTCCGATGTGGTTTCCCCTAGCAACAGCTCTTTGCAAGGAGCATTCAAAACATTATCTTCCTGCAATCAGCTAACATTTTCAGCATTTCTTTCAGGATATCATCTCAGCTAATGCCATTTTTAATACAGATATATGTGATGGTAGGAAGGAGCTGTGTTGTGCCAAAGGAAAACCTAGTTGCATACAACACATATGAATAATTGTTAGAGTGTTGTTGTTTTTTAAACACAGGTTTCTGTCAACACAGTGTCATGCCAGTTGTATCTTCACATTAAATCTTCTTGTTGTAGAAAGATTACATTTTAATTTAATAGATTTATATACTGCCATATCCAATGAACTCTGGACGGTGTACACAAGTTAAAACCAACATATATATACCTGAAGGGTGCCCTCTTGGTTTGGTCTCGTGGGACGGGTCAATGTCCTAGGGACGATGTGGTCCCTGAGGTATCCTAGTCTGCTGCCATGAAGGGCTTTAAAGGTGACAAGCAGCACCTTGAATTACACCCAGAGACCTAGGCAGTGAGTGCAGCTCCCACAGCAGTGGAGAGGCACGGGTGAAATGACTACACCCCACCTCTGTGTGGGCCGCTGCATGCTGGACCAACTGCAGTCTCCAGATGGTCATCAAGAGCAGCTCCATGTAGGGCGCATTACAATAGTCCAAACAGGAGGTGATCAGGGCATGGGTGACCGTGAGCAGGGCCTCCCACTCCAGGAGTGGGCACAATTGATTAATAACACACACTTGCCCAAAGGCCCTTTTTGCCATGCCCATGTTCCTGGAGCAGAAGCCATGAGTCCAGGAGAACCCCCAGGTTGCACACCGGGTCAGATTGGGCAATAATGCTCCATCCCAAACCATAACTCATTACCCACAGCCACTCAGTCTTGCCAGGATTCAGCTGTAGTCTGTTGTCCCTCATCCAGACCCTAACCACCTCGAGGCAACTGGTTAGGACCTTGACTGCATCAGTGGGATCACCATAGACAGAGATATACAACTGAGTATAATCAGCATACTGATGATATCTCACCCCGTGGGATTGGATTATCTCACCCAGCAGTTTTATGTAGATGTTAAAGAGTAAGGGTGAGAGGACTGAGCCCTGTGGCACTCCACATGTCAGATGCGTTGAACTTGACCCCTTGACCCCCACCCACACTGACTGGGTCTGGCCATTTAGGAAGGAGGAGAACCAGTCCAACACAGTACGCTGGATCCCCAACCCCTCCATCTCACTCTCACCATAGATCAATAAACAGCGTGACCAATGCAGTCTCCGTACCATGACCCAGCCTGAAGCCTAACTGGAAAGGGTCCAGATAATATGCTTCCTCCAGGACTCCCTGGAGCTGCTGCACCACCACTTTCTCAACAACCTAACCCAAAAAGAGAAGGTTTGAGACAGGGCATACATTGGATGGTATAGTTGGATCGAACAATGTTGTTTTTTAGGAAGGGATGCACCAGCAAATTTTTGAGTTGGGGTGGGAACACCCCCTCTCTCAGCGAAGCATTGACCACCACTCAAATCAAACCATCCATCACAGTCCTGCCCGCTTTCACAAGCCATACTGGACATGGGTCTAACTCGCAGGCGATGGCATGCACACTCCCCAGGATCCTGTCCACTTCATCAGGGTCAACTGGACCAAACTGATACCAGGTAAACGGGCAAGACTGGCTCCTGGCCATCTCCCATTACATGATGTTAAATCCAGAGTTAAACCCTGAGTGATTTTATCCTCCAGATAATCAGCAAAGTCCTCAGCGGACCCCTGCCATCTGGGACCAGATCCCACACACACACCAAGGAGGGACCTAGTCACATGGAACAGGGCCGCCAGGCAATTATCTGCCGACACGATACGAACACCTTGTTTTAAACTGTGATAACATGTATGATGAGAGGATACTGACATAGAAACCGGCAAACCAACATCAGGAATTTTGCCAAGAGAACCCTATGGACCAAAACAAAAGGCAAAACAAATGGGATAATCTAGATGAAACAGGATGATTAGCACAACAGATCAAAAGAAGGGGAGGGACAGGAAAGGGGGAGGAGAAATACAGTGTTGCAAGGAACAATACTGTATAGGGACATGGAATGTGAGATCTATGAACCAGGGAAAACTGGAAGTGGTAAAAAAGGAAATGGAAAGAATAAGCATTGACATCTTGGGAATCAGCGAGTTAAAATGGTCAGGGATGGGTGAATTCAACTCTGGAAACCATCATATCTACTACTGTGGACAAGAAAACCTCAGAAAAAACGGAGTAGCCATAATTGTCAATAAAAGTGTGAGGAAAGCAGTAATGGGATATAATCTCAAAAATGATAGAATGATGTCAGTCAGAATACAGGGCAAACCATTCAATATCACTGTAATCCAAATATACGCACCAACCACTAGTACAGATGAAGCCACAATTGACCAGTTCTATGAAGACTTAGAACACCTCATAGAACAGACACCAAGAAATGATGTACACATTATCATAGGAGACTGGAATGCCAAAGTAGGAAATCAAAAAGTAAATGGAATAACAGGCAAGTTTGGTCTTAGAACACAGAATGAAGCAGGGCAAAGACTGATAGAGTTCTGCCAAGATAACGCACTGGTCATAGCAAACACTCTCTTCCAGCAACATAAGTGGAGACTTTACACATGGACATCACCAGATGGCCAACATAGAAACCAGATGGATTACATACTCTGCTGTCAAAGATGGAGAACCTCCATACAGTCAGCAAAAACAAGACCTGGAGCAGATTGTGGCTCAGATCACAACCTACTGATTGCAAAATTCAGGCTTAGACTAAAGAAAATAAGAAAAACAATTAGGCCAGATAGATATGACCTAGACAATATTCCTTGGGAATACACAGTGGAGGTGTGGAACAGATTTAATGGATTGGACCAGATAGACAGAGTGCCAGAAAAATTATGGACAGAGATGTGGGACATCATGCAGGAGGCAGCAAGGAAAACCATACCAAAAGAAAAGAACCGTAAGACTGCTAAGTGGTTGTCCAATGAGGCTCTTAAAATAGCAGAGGACAGAAAGAATGCAAAATGCCAAGGAGAAAGGAAAAAATACAGTCACTTGAATACAGAATTTCAAAGAAAAGCAAGGAGAGATAAGGAAACCTACATGAACGAACAGTGCAAAGAAATAGAGGAAAACAATATCAGGGGTAGGACTAGAGAGCTTTTCAAAAAAATTGGGGAACTCAAGGGAACATTTAAAACAAAAATGACCATGATAAAGGACAAAGATGGCAAGGAGTTAGCAGATGCAGAAGAGATTAAGAAAAGATGGAAAGAGTACACAGAGGAACTCTACAAAAAGGACCACAACACCCCTGATAATCACAATGATGAGAACATTGAACATGAGCCAGACATTCTAGAGAGTGAAGTCAGAAAGGCACTAAAAAACACTGCAAACAACAAGGCCAGTGGAGTTGATGGGATCCAAGTTGAACTTTTCAAAGCCCTACAAGATGATGGAATCAAATTACTACATTCTATATGCCAGCAGATTTGGAAAACACAACAATGGCCACAGGATTGGAAAAGATCAGTATACGTTCCACTCCCCAAAAAGGGTAATGCCAAAGAATGTTCAAATTATCGAACAATTGCGCTCATCCCTCACGCTAGCAAGGTGATGCTCAAGATAATACAGGATGGACTGCAGCAGCACATGGAAAGAGAATTACCAGGAGTGCAGGCGGGGTTCAGAAGAGACAGGGGGACTAGAGACCACATCGCCAACATAAGATGGATCATGGAAAAAACAAAGGAATATCAGAAACAAGTCTACTTCTGTTTCATTGATTACACTAAGGCTTTTGACTGTGTTGACCACAACAAAATGTGGCAAGTAATTAAAGAGATGGGAATACCAGAACATCTTATATGCCTCATGAGAAATCTGTACATGAATCAAGAAACCACAGTTAGGACAGAAAATGGAATGACTGAGTGGTTTGGAATAGGAAAAGGAGTAAGACAAGGCTGCATTTTGTCACTCTGCTTATTCAACTTATACACAGAACACATAATGTGCAATGCAGGGATGGAGGAATCACAATTTGGGATCAAAATTGCTGGGAGAAACATCAACAATTTGAGATATGCAGATGATACCACCCTCATGGCAGAAAGTGAGGAGGACCTAAAGAAGCTCCTGATTAGGTTGAAAGAAGAAAGTGAAAAAGCTGTCTTGAGACTCAAAATAAAGAAAACCAAGATAATGGCAACAGGCCCTATCAGTCCCTGGAAGATAGATGGGGAAGAAGTAGAGGCAGTGACAGATTTTACTTTCCTGGGATCAAAGCTCACTGCAGATGGAGATTGCAGCCATGAAATAAAAAGGCGACTGATTCTTGGGAGGCAAGCAATGAGAAACCTGGGGAGCATAGTGAAAAGTAGAGACATCAAATTACAAACAAAGATTAGTCTAGTCAAAGCAATGGTATTTCCGGTGGCAATGTATGGTTGTGAGAGCTGGACCATTAGGAAAGCTGAGCGCAGAAGAATAGACACCTTTGAGATGTGGTGTTGGAGGAGAGTTTTGAGAATCCCCTGGACAGCGAGGAAAACAAATAGATCGGTCTTAGAAGAAATCAACCCTGACTGCTCCTTAGAAGGTCAAATAATAAAGATGAAGCTAAGGTACTTTGGACATCAAATGAGAAGAGAGGATTCACTTGAGAAGGCCTTGATGCTTGGAAGGGTCGAGGGCAAAAGAAGAAGGGGACGGCCCAAGATGAGATGGCTGGATGGTATTGTAGAGACAATGGGTGCAGAGCTGAGCGAGTTGAGGGGGATGGCGGAGGACAGGAGTGCCTGGTGGACAGTGGTCCATGGGGTTGCAGAGGGTCGGAATCGCCTGTGCGACTGAACAACAACAAAATTTGCTACAAAATAGGCTCTAATAGAGACTCTAACTGGTATTTGGTCTGAGATGCCCTGGGATCTCCTTCAGTGGTGCTCTAAGCATCTCTTTAATGTTTAAGCTCCCTTAGCTCCTCATTCCAGAGGGTGACCAAGGCCTCAGTAGTATCGTGCAGCTGATCCACAGGAAACTTCCCAGCTCCTTCTGGAATCTTTCTGGCTCCATCAGGCACCGAGGGCGGGCCAGAATAATAGCTGTTGGAAGTTTCTGAATGTGTGTGTTTGTGTTGCAAACTCATTTATGTAGATAACCCACACAGAAAGATTGATAACCGCTTGGTCAATGTTCCCCTACTGGCCTCTTAAAGCCAACATTTCATGGCCTTTTAAAATAATTCACAGCAGTCTCTATGCAGATCAGTCGAGCTTTGTAATACTACAATCTCTCATACTTGGATGCTGGTGATGATGCAATGATGTCTTGTTAAAGTGGATTCATTTGAAGAGAACTGTCCTATAGGGATGGAGAACTCCCAGTGGAGCATTCTAGGTTTAGAGCTTATCTTCTTTCCAAAAACCCTCAGGACTCTTCTGGCAAGCAAAAATACAAAATTAGCTGTGTTGTGGTTTGTTCTTGTTTAAGTCTTTATAAAGAGATTTCCTTTGTTTCATATGCCTCCTGGGATGCTGTGTCAAGTAAGCAAAGACTATATGAATGTCCATAAAACAAGTTAAAAATATTTTTACATATTAAAAGAAAGATAGTCCCCATTATCTAACTTCCTTGGAATCTATAATGGCACCCTGTGTGATGGGTGGAGAAGGAGGGTAAAGTTACCAACTTAATTGGGCTGCTGTGGACACTTCATACGGCCATGCCAGGGACTTCATATGCCATCCAAACAGGTTTGCCACTTGAGATAGATTGATAAGGCTTGAGATAGATAGATAAGTAGTCGTTATTTGAATAAGTTCAAAACTCCAAGGACCAAAGAGTTGCAGGCAAGGATATTGAAGGAACTGAATGAAGTACTCTCAGAACTGTTTTTTTTTTAATTTTCTTGAAATCATGGGTAAAATACCAGATGACATAATGTTGTCTCTGTCTTCAAAAAAAAAAAAAAAGGAGAAAGGAGGAATATGAGAACTACAGACCTTTCATTCCAAGAAAAATTCTGGTACAGATTATAAAGCAAAAGCAATGCAGTGATAACTAGGCACCAGTACTGTTTTGTCAAGAACAAATCCTGTCAAACTAATCATCTTATCTTTGGTAGATGGTGGGAATGCTGTAGATGTAATACGTCTTAATTTCAGCAAAGCTTTTGATACAGTGGAATCATACTTAGAGAGTACTTATCGATGGCTCTTTCTCACATAGGTAGGAGGTAACAAGCAGGGTTTCACGTTGCTCAGTCCTAGGCCCATTACTCTTCTTAATACATTTTTCTTAATGCCTTGGATTGAGAGGTGCAGGGAATGCTAATCAGTTTTGCAGATGACATAAAAATGGGTGAAATACCTTGAAAGATAGAAACAAAATGCAGAGAGATGATAGCACTCCTCAAATACTTGAAAGGTAGTCACACAAAGGCGTGTCAGGATCTGTTCTTAATCATTGTGGAGTGCAGAACAGACAATAATGGGTTAAAGTTACAGGAATTAAGATTTTGGCTGAATATCAAGAAAAAAACTCCTAACAGTTAAACCAGGGGTGCCCAAACTACGGCCCATAGGCCGGATCTGGTCCATAGTGCCTAATAATCTGGCCTGTGCTGCCCTCGCCACTCCCGGAAGTGGAAGTAAAATGCACCTGTGCATGCACAAAATGCTGCCATAAAACACCCACGGGTGTCATATACACACTTACTACAATCGCAGGTGCAATTATGGCAGCGTTTTGTACATGCATGGACATGTTTTACTTCTGCTTCTGGTGGGAGGAACCACATGACTGGCCTGCTCAGCCATGTGACCAGCAAACATCCCGAAAAGTTTGGGCACCCCTTGCAGTGTTTCCCAAATGCTGGTTTTTGGCCTTCAATTCCCAGAAGCCTAAGCCAGTATATTGACTGATCAGTGCTTTGGGGAATTGACTTAAGCTTCTGGGAATTGAAGTCCACTAGTGGGCTGTGTACCCCTTGTTGGGAACCACTGGATTAATGTAACAATTGACTCAATTACCTCATGAGGTTGTAAACTCTTTAACTTTGGAGAAATTCATGATGAAGTGAGACAGCCATCTGTCTGAGATAATTAATTCATGCATTATGGAGGTAGTTGGACATAATAGTCTTATAGGCCCCCTCCAACTCCATTATTGTATGACTGTATGATATTATAAGGTCTCTGGTGGGCTATGTAGAGATTGCTTCTTTCTTGGTGGACATGAAGGAACAAGTTTCTCAATTCACTTACTTTGTATTCAGCCTGGGTTGCTCAAATGATAAACTGGTTTTCTCCAACTGTCCTCCCAAAGTTTTGATCACTGTTGTGGATTTCTTTATTAATCGTTGATGGGAACACATTTGGGCTTGCTTCAAAGAACTGTTACCTCCCTCACAGGAATCCACAGTATTTGCACATAGTAAGAGGGTATACACAAAATATACCAACTTTCCAGTGTTCCTCCCTCTCTACTTCAACTGGTGAGCAAGTGCACTACAGCCTCTAAAGTGAAGGTGCCTTGTTTGCAGAAGGTTTTTGGATCTTCAGGTAGGGCTAAGTGAGATCTCTACTGAAAATTCTAAAGAACTGTATGTGGACAACGTTGAGCCAGATGGATCTATAATCTCACCTGGTATGAAGCAACTCCCTATGTTCTTCAAGGTATGAGCTCAACAATGTAAGTAGCAGTTATAGATGATGTGTGTCTACTATAATTCAGAGAGATTATACACACCAGCATTTGCAAAAAGACATTGATTCCTTAGGTACATCTTATTTGGAGAGCTAGATTTGCTCTTGTTTTGAATGATCTTGGTACATTGACTTTAAAAGCCAGATTGCCGGGGGGGGGGGACTATCCATGTTAGTCAATTATTCATTTAACAAGAAGCTCCATTCAAATATTTATAATATTTTCAGCTGCCTCCCACCCCCTTCTTTCCACAAAGTAGTCATGTAAACAAGTCACACAAGTATTTATCATTAGGTAGTACAGTAAGTGGGATAGTAGATGTTGAATCTGAATATTTCTGGACTAATAAACACATGATTGTTTTAAGCCATAGAATGAAAATGTAAAAAGAAAAAAATTACGTCTGCAGACAGTGCCATGATTATGCTATTAAATCAACCAGGTTTTGCAGTCAATGCATGCCCAGAGCTTGAAAAGTTACTTTTAGATATTAACTAGGTATGGTTATGCTTCCTAGCCTCTCATTATCATTACAATTCTATCTCCCAAATCCTGTTATTTTCTGTGGTAAATTGCACTAGAGTAAGCCCATGAACTCAATGCTGTTTTGTGAATCACCTCCAAACGCTCCATTGATTCAAATAGGCCTGCTCTAACTGTAATTTACTTTTTTAAAGTTCTAGTCAGCTAGACTTTTTCAATTAAATGAAAATTATGGATGAAGAGACTCACTAAAGCTGCATTGATTCAATGGGCCTACTCTGGTGGGATTTGCCATATCCATATATATATTGTGTTGCTCTATATTTCTATTTACTTAAAGAGCTTTCAGACCAAAGTGGATATTGTTGCTATGATCTAAACCAGTGTTTCTCAGCCTTTGGGGGGGGGGGGGTTTGGACTTCAATTCCCAGAAGCCTAAGTCAATCCTTCAAATCACTGATCAGCCAATGTACTGACTTAGGCTTCTGGGAATTCAAGTCCCACTGTCAGCTGCACATTGGGAACCACTGATCTAAATGAAGTCATAAGGCCATGTTACGTTATTTCCCTTTACAAGTGGTAATAAACAAATGCTATAAAACAGGTTTTGTCCAGAATGAACTTTAAAGACATACAAAGCTGCCTTTTTGTTAATCCAAACCACTGATTCATCTTGCCTAGTATTGTCATCTCTGATTCACAGTAGTTCTCCAACGATTTTAAGCAGGGTTGTTTGTCAGCCTTAACTACAGATCTTCAATTTCTCTTGGTGGTCCCCTACTCTAGTAATTAAGAAGGGCCAATGCAATGTAGCTTCTCAAGTCAAATGTCATTGGGTATGTCCTGGGGGTATGTTCTCATTAAAGGGCTAATTTGTTACCTTCTTAATGGATCCTTGACTTTTTAGACAAGTTAGCTTAGTGTAAATCACCAAATTAGTTTATTATTCTGTATGTTCCTTCCATTCATTATGAGTTGTCGTCTGCAACTCATATACAAGAATACATTTTTCCTGTAGCAGGAAAAATGCCATTGACATGAATTTGTTTAAGGTGGAGACCAGCTAGCCATGAAGTGACCCACACACTATGATTACAGAACCATATCCTGTGGCACATATGAAATGAGACCAGTGGTGTAGCGTGGGGGGGGCGTGGGGGGGCGGATGCCCCGGGCAGCGCCTTTCAGGGGGCGGCAAAATGTCCCCTCCCCACCCTTTTGCTGGTGAGCGCCCCACGTGCGCTTCGCCGCTTGCCACACACCTCCGTCCGCTCGCCCGCCCGGCTGGCCGTCGGGGGCTCTCCGCCGCCTGTTGCCCCTGGCAGCGGCTTTCAGGGGGAGGCAAAATGTCCCCTCCCCACCCTTTTGCTGGCGAGGAGGAGAAAAAGGGGTTTTTTTTAGGAGGACAATTCAAGGAGGCTCCCTGAATTGTCAGCCTAAAAAAAACCCCTTTTTCTCCTCCTCGCCAGCAAAAGGGTGGGGAGGGAAGGAGGGGCACGCCCGGACGCCCGCCCAGCTGGCCGTCGGGGGCTCTCCTGGCGGGCGGCCCGCGTGCGCGCGGACGCTGCTCGCCTCCACCCGCCCAGCCACCCACCCAACTTGCCGTGAGACGGGGCGCTCGTCGGGGGTGGGTGGCGCCGTGGCGGGGAGCCCCTGGGGGCTGGCTGGGCAGGAGGAGGTGGGCAGCGTGCACGCGCACGCGGGCCGCCCGCCAGGAGAGCCCCCGACCGACAGCCAGCCCGGCGGGCGGTCCCCTCCTTGAATTGTCCGCCTAAAAAAAACACTTTTTCTCCTCCTCGCCAGCAAAAGGGTGGGGAGGGGACATTTTGCTGCCCCCTGAAAGCCGCTGCCAGGGGCAACAGGCGGCGGAGAGCCCCCGACGACCAGCCGGGCGGGCGAGCGGACGGAGGTGTGAGCGGACGGAGGTGTGTGGTGGGCGAGCGGACGGAGGTGTGTGGCGCACGCGCGCATGCGTGTGTGTGTGCGCGCGCCGCTAGTCAGCAGGGGGCCGGCTTCTACCTGGGTCGGGGGGAGGGGGCGGCGGCAGCGGCGAGCTGGGGGGGCGGCGGCGGCGAGTTTGTTCTTCGCCCCAGGCGGCTGAAGACTGCGCGACGCCACTGAATGAGACATGCAGGATTTAACATCAGGATTGCAATTGACTGCCCCAGCCTTGAGGATATTATCAAGGTGGGCCTTCACAGTCAGTCCATCTGGCATGACCTCTTCCACCTCTATGGCCATTGGGAATCAATGTTGCCATAATGATTCCCATTATGAGTAACGTATATATACTACATATGTGCAAGTCTCTGTGTGTGCACATATACATGTGAGTGTACATGTGAGTACACATAGAAACAAGAGCAAAGATTCAGATGTGGAGACTGTTGAAAATTGGAGAATATTGAAAATCCGATGTGTACTTGGTGGTTGTTCATAATGCCATCTTTACACAGCTTAGTGTTGATAGTAACCATTACGTTATAATCCACAGTCAATCATCTGTCTCCACTTTTCTGGGCATTCATCAAAGACGGATGTTCTGTCCAGAATTTAAGGATTGATACAAAATCCACTGTAAGATACACCCCAAATGTATAGATAGGCAGACATACAAATGTAAATATATTGCTGTTTTCTGAATCATCAACAGTACAGTATTATGCAAGAATATTTCTATAAAACAACACCAAGGTAAGATACTAAAGAAACAAAAATATACAACTAGAGTCTAGTATATTTCGTGGTGATTAAAGCTATCATTTTACTTCTCCACAGGCAAAATTTCCAACTGCAGAATGAATTAACCGTGATTGGTTTATTCAGGAGACTTTCCCCCACACTGATATAGTTCACACACACTGATCAAGGTTCATTGAAATTTCTAGTAGGAGTAAAATCTCAGTAATGGTTAGGTAGGAACCAATACTGCCAACACCTTCCTTGAATACACCCAGTGCTTCTGATGCCAAGTTCATGCTTCACTTATGAAGATAAGTCTAATTTGGAATCTGATTTGAAAAGCTGCTTTCTAAGGGTAGCTGCTGGGCCGAAGCAATTTTAGTCTTCCTGGGCTCTGTTCGTTACTTTCAATTTCACCTGACAGTTAATTGGCAGGCAGTGGAGAAAGCAGAAGTAGCACCAGCCAGCTGCACTGAAAGATAGAACAGCCAGATGTCTCTTATGCGAAGTTATCATCTTGCTCAGTTCCACATGTTATCCATTTCAGTGAGCAAAGCTAAATACAATCAGGGTGTGAATATCCTTTTAAGAAATGTTGGTTCTTTTTCTTTACTTCCAAGCCAGGTGGATTTTCTGTAAACTGCCACCTGTTTACCCATAATAAAGCAGGATTCCTGGGGCCAGGAGGTAAGTACCATTGTACTCACACCAATTTGCTGCAAGGGAAGATTGGTTTTTGGAAAGGGAGGTGCCCTATGATTTTCAGGAGAAAAAAGTATGTTTCCAGTTGATGTGAGCACATCCCAAAGAAAACCTGATTTCTGTTCCCCTCGCCCCACAAACCTGCTTATAGACATTGTTCCTGCACTCTGTTCCTACTTTATTCTTTTTTAAAAAGAAAAGAAAAGGGGACTTCTTTCTCCCTGTGTATGTGATCACAATCAACCAGAAGATTACTAGTGGATGTAATAATATTGTGGAATTAACAAACTTGTGCTGCATGGTGATCCCAGTGAAAGCAAAGAAAGAGACCTCATCCTCACTCATGTGGCCATATTGTAATGGTGGTGAATCTGTTACTTCTTATAGGGCTGCCTTTCCTGATTTCAAAGGTATTGCTCACACTCAAATCCATCATTTTCCTTCTCAGCAGGCATTTCTGTTTTCTTTGCTATCCACCCCACCCCCCAGCTTCTCTGTACGATATCCTCTTCACTACTGAGTTCTTCTGAGACAGTCACATATAAAGTTTTAATCTTCTTTGCTACTACTGAAGCATGCTTCTTCCAATTTCTTCATTTGGTGTGTTCTTCCATCTGCTTTAGCCTCCCACATTCTGTCAATGGTTTCTTATCTCCTGGCTTCCCTGCTGAATGTTGATGTGCTAATAAACAAGCCTACATTGCACTAACTTTCTGCTTTACAGTCTTTCTGGCTAGATATACCAGTGGGAATGCATCTGCTTTCTGAAACAGATAGAGTAATTACTAGCACAGCAGAGGTCAGGTCAGGTCATAGATATTACACACACTCTAGCCATTTAATCGTGTCTGTTCTATAAATATGTTCCCTAAATCCAGTCACCGTCTGATTATTTGCCCAGACTAATAAAAGGCAATTTAGTTTGACATGTAATTAATGTGATAAAATAGAAATAATTTCCATACCAGATATAGCAAACATTGAGTGCTGCCTAACGACACCTGACAGGTTGTGAAGCTGACTGACTCTTCTTGAAAAACTTCACAAAATTTTGGGATTTGAATTTTTATGGATTATTAGTAGTACCTGAAAGTAGAAAACACAGTCAAAAACAAATAATATTATAAAAACATTGACTGGTGTTGTATAATATAAACATGTTTTCACCAAAAATCCTAACTATCAGTTAAAGATTTGTGCAGTGAGTATACTGTTCTTTATACAGTATTGCCTTTTTACAGCTCTGAGTGAATTATTTCAGAGATCTGTTACAGGTTATAATATTTTATGAAATTCTGCAACTTTGTTCTCAGTGCCTCAATGACTAAGGGAAACAATGAAATTTGTTTATTCTCAATCAAGTTATTTCTAATGCCAGGTCTTTGTATTTTGTTATTTATTCCATTTCTTTATCTTCAACTCTGGCATCCTTTGGAACATAAATATCAATTATCCCGACTTTTTTTTCCCATTCTATTGCTGTTACTTCTGGTGTATTATACTCAAGGGGTCTGTCAATTTGGACCCAAAAATCACGTAACATCTTAACTTGATCATTTTCTAACACCTTCTCTACTTGACGTTCCCATGCATTCTTGGACACTATTTTGAAAATTTATCATGTTTTGCTTTGGAGTCTGTCTGTACAATCTTTGAGAATGTACAGATTAGGTGTAATACAGTTTCATCTTTTTTTTTTTCTTTACAAAATCGAAAAGCTTAGCAGAGTTTTTAAATTAGATAATATGTTGAAATGGTTTACCATCTCATTCTTCTGGAAGTGTTTTGAGACTGTGCAGCTTGTCCAAAGCCACATGGGCTGGCTCTTCTCCCTGGAGGCATAGTAAGGAATCAAACTGCCAAACTCAGACTCCACAGCCACATACCTAAACCACTGAACTATTTAGTCAGCTCTTTGGTTAAGCACTTGATTATACCATTACTGCTGCTGCTGCTGCTGCTGCTGCTGCTGCTACTGATATGTCCAAATAGGCTGGATGAGAAAGCAAATGTAGGGCACTCCATCCACATTCCATCTGGCCTGTTGACGCTGCCGCCACATCTGGAAGTGGAAGAAGATGGGTTTACATCAGCCATATAAGGCACCCACACATGCACAAACATGCCCATGGCTGTTGGAAACACAGAAGTGGGAGCATTTATGACAGCTGTATATGTGCCCACTTCCACTTCCAGGGGGCATGGTCCAGCCTGCTCAGCTGTCCTGGGGCATGGTCAGGCCCACAGTATACAAAGGTTGGCCACCCCTGCTTTAAGGTATATACAGAGCTGAGTGATTTGAGGAGGAGGGTGGAGGACAGAGGTGCCTGGCAGACAGTGGTCCATGGGGTCGCAAAGGGTCGGAATCAACTGTGCGACTGAACAACAAAAGGTTTTATGAACACCAAGTTCATAATAATGGATGCGGTAAATGGAGGAGGAGAGGAGGAGGAGGAGGAACACCAAGCCAAGCCATAACCTCACAGGACTCCTTTCTCTGTAAAACTTTCATTTTAAGAACAATAAACACAAGCTCTTAAAGTGGAAGGGTGATTCACAGTCACTCTGAAGGCAGAAGAGTTGCCTGAGACATTTCCTGAGAGTTTGGTCTCAAAAAACATAGGAAGTGAAGAAAACATGACACTGGCAGCACTCTTCAGAATGATGGTATTTCAGAGATTACAAACACACCATTTGTTTCATTCACAGCAGTAATTTGTGTGGCTCCATTAAACATCACTGTGACATTTTAAGCTTCAAGGAAGATGCAACACAGCCAAAGGATTTACATCACTTCTTTTTATAGCACAGTAGAAAATTGATTCAAAGCCTAGTGATGTTAAAGATCTCTCCAGCTTCTTTTGGCATGTCTACAGTAGTTTTTTCTCACAGCTTGCATTTTTCAATGTGCCCCCACCCAAAAAACCTAATTCCTCATGCTTTACCTTTCTCTACATGAATGCATATTCCATAGCTTGTAGGCTTTGTAGGATACTTACAGTTCTCAGACTTCTTTCAAGGGAAGAGGTGGGAAAGGTGTGTAGCCCTCCAGATGTTCTTGGATTACAAGCTATGTTGCCATTAGTTATACCAGCTAGGGCTAATGGGAGCTAAAGTGTGACTACATCTGGAAATCTGTATGTGGCCCACTTCTGATTTAGACAGTGTCTCTTGAATCCCTAGGCTGGTGATGGCCAACCTTGACACTCCATATGTCCTTAAACTTCAATTCTTAGAAGCCCTGATCAGCAAGATTGATGACTTGGGTTTCTGCTAATTAAAGACCAAGAACACCTGGAGTGCCAAGGTTGGCCATCACTGTCCTAGGCTATTTCATATTTATTAACGTTCCATGTCACATGTAAATCACACACAATGTTATCTTTCCATAATAAATCAGTGAAACCCAAAAGAGATTTAGAAAGACCCATTTCAATGTACAGTGGTACCATGAGTTACAAATGGTTCGAGTTGCAAATTTTTTACAATACGAATTACAATCAATTGCAAATAATGTCACAAGTTACGAATTTTTCCAGAACAGATTAATTGGTTTTCAATGCATTCCTATGGGAAACCATGTTTTAAGTTATGAATTTTAGTTTTCAATGCATTCCTACGGGAAATTCGAGTTATAATTTTTTCATAACATGAAAAATGCCTTGGAACGCATTAAATTTGTAACTCGAGGTACCACTGTATATGTTCAAGAAGCTTAGCTGGCAGCACTAAGCAAACATACTTAAGAATAGGCTCTCTCAAACTTAACCAGACACCTCAGATTAGATGTTCATAGAATTATATGATTATTTTATCTTTCCCTATCATGAGTCTCCCTCTTTCATACTGGCTGGATTCAGTAGGTGCAGGTGTTTCCAGCATAAAGGGGATTATAACTGCATGCCAGCTATTTGTTAAATATGAAGTCTCTCAGAATAAAATAATTATTTCACAAGTCAATTCTGAAGTATGGCAACCCCTGTCAGGACTTTTCAGCCAGCCTAATTCAACACTTCTGTTGCTGCTGCTGCTGCTTTATCCAAATCTGAACATTGGCGATCAGCAATGAAGAGTGTCCTGTGAATATAACACCATGGCCTTTCATCTGCCTTCCTCATTGCAGTGTGTGGCACCCATACAACTGATCTGCAAGTCAGTTTCTGGTCGTGAGCCCTTTTGACATGCAAAGTCCTCCTCAACCCCAGGCCAATATTGATGAAGCTGATGCCCTCCATCAAAATGGATTCAAGTTGGGTTTAGTACACTTGAGGACCATCACCCTTACCAGTGGACTTCACCAAGACTGCTAGTCCTCAGGGTTAACTGCCACCTGATGCTTGGTGTTGAGTCACTGGCAATATGGTCTACTCTATTACCATAGCAGGATAACCTGACCAGACTATAATTCAGCACTAGCATGGTGAAATATACAGAATTTTAGACCCAAGGTTTTAAGAGGCACTCAAAGCCCTGGGCCTGGACAAACAGATCTGTCTGCTCTGGGTTTTCTCATATGGAAAAACTTTGTTTTTACTGTGACTTTCAATTAACTAAAAATAAGAAATCTGTGAGATTATCTGTTTTTCTCCTTTTCCCTCTGCCATGCTTTCCCTCCACTTCCTCAGTTCTTTGGAGAAGTGAAAAACAATTCTTCCCTTTGAGGCACCATTCACAGTCAAAACATGGGAGGCACATCAAAACACATGCAGCTGAGCCCCCCACTCCTGGACCACAGGCAGCCTCTGCTTGCTTTTTATGTTTCTGAGGGAGATGCTCTGGGAACCATTTTGGCAGAGATATGAGATAAGGAGTAATTTAACTAAATAATAAATAAAATATCTGTGGAGGTGGCATGCTACATTCTTCCCTTGGTATATTGAAAAGAGCATGTAAATTTCAATAAACAACAATTCCCCAGGGCTCCTTAGGCAATTTATGTATCAGGCATGAGAGTTGTTCAAAAGAAAAGTAAATGCCATGGAATATTGCCTTCCTGTGAAGCTGCTGCTTCTCCAAATATGAATACAACATCTGGTGCCTTATATTTAAAAACACATCCAGTGATAAGATCAGGATCTACAGTATTTGCCACTGTGAATTCCACCAACTATATGGTGTTACAACTTTCTGAGTGCATCCACAATGCACTCCTCTGTCAACATTAAGCCAGTTTCACAGATGTCACCTTTTGAACTTCAGACCTAACCTTGCCATTGCTCACTATAGTTCCTTTCCAGAAATAACCATTAGGCTACCCACCACCTCCTCCTTCCCTCATCAAAGACTTCTTTTTTACAAGATCGGTGTTGCTTCAGCCTTAAAGAGGGAAGATCTTGAGGGAACCATAGGAAGGAAATGGAAGTCTGTTTCATCTTAGGGTTACAAAGAGGGCAGTATCTTCAAGATGTATGATTGTTTTTTTGACTGCCAGGGTAGTGTAGTAGACAGTGTAGTTTAGGATTCAGGAGACCTGGGTTAAAATTCCCACATGTTCATGGAAACTCATGGGGGTGGGGGGGAAATCAATAGTAAAATCACTCAATAAATATTTCCCATACCTTGAACAACCTATTAGGGTGTTTCTGTACTTCAGAGGCAACTTGGCAGCCCATTACGACAAAATCCTGACTATGAATTTAGCAAAATGTTAGGTGTATAATAGAATGCAATCTTTAAATTATTTCTGAATTCTTCTATACTGTGTTTCAATACTGAAGGGAAATAATAACAGTTGACAACTGAAGCTCTACCTCTCTTCAGTGTGTATGTGAGAGAGAGCCAGAACGAAAGAAATAGAAAATGAGAGAGAGATTGTTTGGACATTTCTGACAGAAATAAGGAAATATATGAGAAAGGAACACTCTAGCCAATCTTTTCACTATTGCTTGGTCCACACAATGACTGATGAACAAAATAAAGAGTACAGTTGTACCTCGCTTAAGGAGCATAATGTGTTCCTCAGGATTGCTCTTTAAGCGAGTTTGCTGTTTAAGTGAAACACCATTGTAAGTGACCAATTGTGACTTCTGGTGGGGGGGATTACGAACCCTGATTTAGTTGTTAAGCGAGTTTTCGGTTGGTTTTATTTGTTAAGTGAAGCGAACATTTAGAGAAAATTCTGCTCTTTAAGAGAGTTACTCTTTAAGCAAGGTGCTCTTTATGCAAGGTTTGACTATTTATCTAGCAAACGGCACCTGTACACATTGAGACAACATATAGCAAATATAGGGTGATGCCTAGGTGCTTAGGCTCTTTATTATGACCAAGACATTTTCCATCCATATATACTGTTAGTTCTTTATGTGCTAATTTATTATTCAGATGAAAGCTAGCAACTTCTGTCTTGGTGACATTTGGATTAAGGCACCATTTACGGAAGTAATTTGACATTGCAGAGGTATTGGTTGTAAGAGTCTTTTCTGAGGCCTCAAACAACCTATGCCTTGAAGTTATCACCCAGTAGGTCAGCTATGTACAGTGTGAAGAGCAACAGGGCAAAGACCGAACTTTGCGGCAATCCATTGTTGAGGGTTTTTCTGGAACTCATCTTGTTGCCAAAAATAACCTGGAAGCTGCAGTCCCTGATCATGCTTTCGATAAGTTTAGTAGTTCTTTGACATTTTATAGTTTTCAACATTTTACATATCAAGGCCTGGTGCCACACAGCGTCATATGCTGCAGACAAATAAATAAAAACAGAGGATGTTTATAGCTTCTTCTGATAACCCACTTCTATGAACATTGTTAGCAACAAACCTGGTCCATACAACTTCTCCCAGGACGAAAACCCAGCTGCTCAATCAGAATCTTAGTAAGTATTACAGCACTAATTCTATTATATAGTACACGTTCCCACAGTTTGTTAACGGAACTGAGAAGGGCTGCAGGGCAATAGCTTTCAAGCTGATCTATGGGGTTACCTGCTTTTAACAATGCTATGATTTTAGCATGTTTAAGCTTTTGGGAGATATCTCCTAATCTTTGAAGAGAACTGAAAAATTGTAGATAGCGTTATATAAGCATAGCTCTCTGTGTGAATTGAATGTTTGTAAATCAAGGTTCTGGTTTGTACAGAAAAACTCTGAACGTGGAAATTATATTTTTGTTGTCTGAATCCCTGCTTGTTGTCTGAACCAAGCATCAACAAAGAAGAGCTAAAACATTCCTTCTTTGTGTGTTCTCCTGGCTCTCACATGAACAGCTGAATAAGGCTAACTAGAGAAATATTTTTAGAAGGTGAACATAACTATTTAAAAATCCCTTAAATATATTCTTTGTGTGATTGCATAATTTGGACTTTGCAGGGATCTAACCCCCCTCCTACCTTCTTATGAATCTCCCTATTGTGTGGCAAATTTCCCAAATGCTATACCAAATGGGTGTTATAGTAAAGGTAAAGGTCACCCTTGCTTGAAAGTCAGTCATCTCTGACTCCAGAGTTCAGTGTTCAATCTCTGTTTATAGCCAAGGAGCCAATGCTGTCTGCGTCTGCAGACGTTTCCTTGGACACGTGGCAAGCATACCTCAACACCGGAGTGCCCGGAATGCTGTTTACCTTCCCACTGAAGTGGTCCCTATTTATTTACCGGTACATGCAGTTTCTTGCTTTAGAACTGTGATATAGAGCTGTGATATAGGTGGTATAGAACTGTGATATAGGTGGTATAGAAATGTAATTATTAATTTATAGTTCACTTAAGGATTTTTGTATGAACAATAAAATTGATGATTCAGAAACAAACAATTCCAAGCATCCACATACTTTGCAACATAGCATATCGGGGAACTGGAAATGAATGTTGGGTAACAAAAGAGTGCCTTTATCAGGATTCTAGGTCGTTCAATTCTATGAAGTGACTTCAGCTTCCTATCAATTTTGCCATCTCTTCTCTTTCACTGTTAGACTGGAGACCATCAAAGCATTTGGCCATTTTGCTACTGAGCAAAGGAGAACAAATCTCACTTCTCTAAAAAGCAGCTAATACGTTTCCCCCGACAGTGTATTAATAATGCCATTTAAAATTAATAATGTAATTTAAAATTAATAATGTCATCTAAAATTAATAACATCATTTAAAATTACAAACAGAACATAGTCCTTGGCCTCAGTGTTCATTGTGTGCCCAACTATTTGAGTGTTGGAACACTGTAAGGTGGTTTAGAAAGGTCTTCTATCTCAATGGGCAGCATGCTGAAGGAGGGCAAATGTGCTTTGCCTAACTTAAAAACTCATGGTGCATTAATGTTTCCCTCTCAGGAGGGGATCTTGCTAATTGTTGAAGATCTCTTTGAGAAGGTAAAAGAAACAATGGGGGGGAAGTCATTGCCTTTAGCAATGAGACAATAAATACCCACCGTGGTATCAGAAAGTAATCTGAAAGCAGAGAAGCTGCCAAATGTGAGAAGACCCTGGGCAAGGTGCCTTTGGAGGCGAAGGGCTTCTCACTTGGCCACTTCCTCATTCAAACATATTGGTGGCAGGACTGGTCTCCTCACTCCTTCCTTGCCACCATTCTTTTTCCCTCCCTCTCTTTTTCTCAGTTTCTCCTTTCTAACTGCCTGTTGCTCCACACTTCTCCCTACACTTTGACAAGACAGAAGCAGCAAAACAATCAGATAGTCCTGAATTGCACAGATTAGACTAGCCTATCCACTCACCCATCCTATGCTGTCCTGGGTCTCATTGCCTCAAAAGCCTGATTGGTTCTACATCCTGGTATTCTCCCAGCCTCAGAAAATGCCAAATTACCCATTGCATGTAACTTTCTGCTTCAGCCACCATACAGCTTTTTGGGGGGTTTTGTTTTGTTTTGTAACAGCTCCTTGGCAATGTTTGGTGCCTTTTGCATTGTCTACCTCATAGTTTTGCCTCAGTGTCCAGTATAAATGGTGTCACTCTCTGAAAAGCTGTGTGATACATTGAGCAGATAACCTCCCCATCCCCTCTCCAAAATCAGCAGTCACCATGCTTGCACACCGGATTGAAAACTCACACCTGTTATTCTAAAACCAAAGAAAGGAAGAAAAAGTAAAATTAGAAATGAAGATTAAGCAAAGGCCACAACTGTGATACCCTTTTTTGCTAATATTCTCAGTTTAAATATCTGCATCCATAGCTACCTTCATCTTTCCATCTCGATCAGTACATCAAAATGCTTCATCCTATATATTGTGTTTGTACTGCAGGTTACTTCTTATCAGTTTTCAGCACTTGGTGGAGCTCTATCAGTATATATAGCCTTTGATACACACCGTTTACTCTTAAGAAGTGATACAGCTTGAGTTGGTTTGCCTCACCCTTAACACTGTTGAAATATCATCTCCAGTGGTTGGGTGGAAATCTGAGAAAAAAGGAACAGTCTTTTTGTTTACAGTTTTCAAAGAAATGCCACCAAGTCACAGCGATAGAGTCAAGGGACTGAAGAAGAAATAACCAGAGCAAACACATAACAATTTTAGGGACAAGTAAGGACTTGCAACCAAATGCTGCATAATATCCCTCCAAGTGTTCAGAGCTCCAAACAATGTAGAAAAGAAGCAGTGCCACACAGTTTGATGATGATGTGTGTGTGTGTGTGTGTGTGTGTGTGTGTGTGTGTGTGAAAGAGAGAATGAGGGAGGGAGAGGGAGGGGGAGAAAGGAAAAGGACCATCTTTCTCCTCTCTTTCCAACCCCCCTCATATCTTCTCCCTTCTGTGCTATAAATCACTGACAGGGTCAGGTTCAGAGCTGCACGACAGTCTTGAAATAAGTACTGTATTGCTCCATTGTTGGGGAACAAGGAAGATTGATAGAGAGTAAGAAAGGTTAAAAGAAGCCATTTTAAAAAATTTCCCTTCTCTCAAAACATCCCATAGAGAGAGGTGTAGGGTAGAGTTTAACCTCTCCCATGCAAATTATTATGTGTTTGAACTGGCCAGAAACCTGCCATCCATTCCTCTCTGCCTCACTACATGAAACTATCATGATGTCTTTTTTTAATAGACACAACTCTGCACTCATTTCTTACCTCTTTACAGGCAGGCTCCCCTGTCTTATTGTGCCTCTAGAATAGTGGTTCCCAATGTGGGGCCCACGTCCCACAGGAGAACTTCAATTCCCAGAAGCCTAAGTCAGTACATTGACTGATCAGTACTTTGGGGAATTGACTTTAGGCTTCTGGGAATTGAATCCCAAAAACCAAAGATTGGAAAACACTGCTCTAAAGGGTAGCATTTTTGAGCCTCCAAAGCAGAACGTACTACCTCAGTTTGCACAAAGTCCACAAGAATGTCAAAGGCTACATGTTCAAATGCTTGCTTTGCACAGCCTAGTTTCTTCCATACTGGATGGAGGGAAAAGCAGCTCTTGCCCAATGTTGAAACTAACACAGACCACCTACATTCTTGAATTAACAACCACCCAAAACTGTCCATTCAATTTCTGCACTCCCATTGTCCAGTTCATCACTCTCCATCACACATCCTCCAAAATAACTAAGACAAAACAACATTTTTAAAAATTCCACTTCCTTCAATTTGTTTCTTGCTGTTTCCAACATATGCTCACTTGGTGAGGCAATTAAAAGCTCCACAGCTATGAGCAGTGCATTTGTCTTATCATGGGGTGTTTACTGAATAGTTCCCAGGACCAATCAAAGATAAAAGAAACAAATTGCCTTCCTGGCATTACTTTTGTCATAAACAATTCACAGGCAAACTCCAGCCCAAAGGTAATGTGCTTTGAAATCTAAGAATGCATCTTCACTGGCTGAAACTTGAGAAGGCACAATCCTATGGGAGCTGAAAAGTTTGTAACCTCTCATGTTCATTTTGCAGGCAGATCCTACCACATAAGATATCCTCACCATTTACAGGAGGTGGTGATCACAGGTGCAGTTCCCTTATCTGCATATGAAGGGGTACAGCCTATTTAACCATTTGTGATTTTATCATCTCAGTCTGCTCAGGGTCCACCCAAAGATTTTGCTGCCTGAGGTAGAACAGCCACGGTGCTCTGCACCTAGGCCAGTCAGCATGAATAACATCCAAGGCCACTCAAGTAGCTTTCACACACAAATCAGGATAGACCATGAAGTGTCCCTCTTAATCTCTGGCAGTAAATATACCAGAATAACAAATTCAATAATTAATAATTTGGATAGTGCCACAAATTGGCTCTCTGTACCCTGATCCCATGACTATGGTCTGCACATGGAGCAGAAGGAAGTTATTGAATTCTAGTAGAGAGGCTCCCCATAGTCACTATTTTCGTCATTCAGTGATGAGATCTGAGGGGTCCACAGGAAATTTTTCATGTGGGTGGAAAAAATCAAGGGCTGAGGGAGCTGGCCTCTGAAAAGAGACATGAAACTATCTCTTCCTGATCATCCAATTCTTGTGAGGGTGGGAGCACCTTTTCACCATTGCCCACACACTCCACTATCACACATCTTCTCATCCTCCTCCTTTAATCCTCTTTCCACTGCCAGGCCGCCACCACCTCCTGCAGCATGGTGGTGGCAGAAGCTCCTAATGCTGCTACTGCTGTCTTCTGCGATGGGAAGAAATGCCACCTTTCCTGAAGGACAGGGCAACCATTCACGATGTTGCTTGGCCTGCAACAGCAACCTTCTCAAGAGAAGGGAGCACCAGTCTGCTGACTGACTTGCCAACCTAATGACAAGGCCAGCCTTATATGCTCCTCACTGCACTGCATGTGTAGACCAGCTAGAATCAACAGCACAAAATGAACAGCATTGCCATTTTTTGATCCAGTAACAGACGTGGAACTGTAGCTGTGGAAGGTGAATGAAGTCTGTGCTTTTTCCATGCATATACAGTACTTCCTGATCTAATATGAGATGATTACATTAATTTGTTTGCATCTCACCAGTACCCTACTTGAACTGGAATATATGAATGCAGCAAAGCATAAATCTCTAATAAAAGCTAACCATGTTGACTGTTGCTCTGTGGGAATACACAGTGCTTGAAAACAAAGGAATTAAACGGAGTCTTCTTGTTACTCAGAGCATGCTCAGCATATTGCTTTCAAATAGCTCTGTGGTACAGCTATAAGATACATTATGAGACCTATTTAATTCCGGCCAGTTGCCAAGAAGCAGCCGTGATGTTGCTTACAGTTTATTACTACTGAATAAAGGGAAATTATGTTCAATTTCTGCATCTGGAGGACATGGTTTACAAAAAGGTTAGACAATTAAAAACCTGACCAGGTTCTACAGAATAAAGAAGCTGTGAGATTCTGACCCAGAGGAAGGCAGTAACTGTATTAAGAGAGGATGTAATTGAATGTCATCTAATGCAAAATGCTTATCTTCTCCCAAATTGCTGCATCACATCTCATGTAAATTAATTTTAGCAATGGCATTTTTTTTTCCTGAGACAGCTTTTGAGGGTTGTGCACCAGGCGACAACACTTGGAAGAATGACAATTTCTTAAAAGCAAACATTGACACACCAGGCCCCAAATTACATCTAGATGGCTTGGCATATCCAGAGTTCAGGAAAACAGGGGATTGATTTAAGCATACCAATTCTCAAGGGTAACATTACAGCTATGTCTGAAAATAACTGCTGGCAGTCTAGACTGCTGATAAATCTGCTGTGTGACTATGGCATTCAACATGCAAGGTAGACACATATGGCAAATAAAAAGCCATTTTGTGACTCCCAAAACAATTAATGTCATTGGGGCAGCTAACGCCTTGGTTTCAAGCCTGCACACCATTACACACTTCGTGAAGTCGATGGAATTATGCATAGGGTTGCGATCTAGGTGCCTTTAGAAAGAATGGGGAGATGTGTCACACTTTAGAAACTATAGCAATTGAACATAGCACATATGCCCCTGAAAATGGTTTAGGCATATATTTTGATTGTACATATGCTGATTGTACATACCACAGTGACCCAGGGTCAACTGCTACACCTCAGGACAAATGTGTGCAATGTACATACAGTATTATCTAAATAAGATGTCACTTCCACTCATCACATTTTTCTATATGCTTATATTACCTTCATGGAGTACATGGTTACATACAAAATATTCCCAACTGATCACCTGGCCAGCCAATGCTTAACTGAAGCAAAGTGGTTGCCTTCACAGCCCTGAGCATACATTAGGTAGTTTGCTGTTACATGCTTTCAAGTTGGAACTGACTTAGAGCAACTCTAATTGAGCTTTCAAGGTACAGTAATACCCCGGATAACGATTGCATCGGATAACGCTAGAATCGGATAATGATGCAAGTTTTTTGGAAAAAACTTGCATCGGATAACAATTGTGGATAATTATTCTTAGCATTATCCGATGCAATGGTCTGTGGGTTTGGGGTGGTTTGGGTAGAACTACCCAATCCACCCCCCACCTGCAGCAGTCTCTGCGACTGCAGTAGGGTTGGGGAAAAGCACCCGCCTTTTCCCCCGACCCTACTGCAGTCGCAGAGACTGCTTTTTTCTTTCTTTCCTTCCTCGTATTTAAACTACAGGGAAGGGGGAAATGGAGAGACATGATTGGTTCTCTAGAGAACCAATCACATCTCTCTCTTTTCCCCTCCCTGTAGTTTAAATACAGGGAAGGAAAGAAAGAAAAAAGCAGTTCTATCTCTCCCTGTACTTAAAATACAGGGAAGAAAAAAGACACGATCGCGAATCCAGACAAACAAGGGATATTTCATAAGTATATAAGAACATCAGAAATTAGACAACAGATTTCTTTCATTGAGGATCCTGGTCAACCAAATGGCTCTGAAGGTCTACAAATAAGTCAATAGAGTTTTCATGGTATTGTTCTGTCATACTGTTGCTGGAATTGGAGGCTCCACGTAGCTATCATGATTGGTAGCCATCATAAAATCATCGTACTTGGACTTGTCTAATCTTTTTGTAAAGCCATCATCTCATCATGTGGCAAAGAAAATCTAGCCCTAGGGAGCCTCACAACCTAAAACAGAAGGATAGAAATTACTGTGAATTAAATGTTTCAATTGTCTAAGCCACATTAAAGAATGTTTCTTTAAAATTTTTAGTAACATGCATATGCTAATTAAATACAGTTGTTTAATGTTATCAAAGCACTAACAAAGTTTATAGGAGGGAGAATAAGCAGCTGCCCCATGCATCATCTATGAGATCACTTGAAATCTTCACAATTTAACTTTCTTTCTTTCTTTCTTTCTTTCAATTTATTTTTATGCCACGCAGGTATCTTGAATAGTTACGCTGGGTGATTAATGATAATTTACAGGCATACACAAAGTAGATAACAATAAAACTAAAATAACAGTATAATGCTAAAAACCCAAAACAACAAAATTTGTGACAGCTGTAAACCAGGAATAATTCTAATGGCCAGTTTTTGTTGTTACTGTTGCTGTTGTTTCTTAGAATGAGTTTCACTAGAGTCTCCTTCAAGGTGGATGGTATATGGCCCTCCTAAAAGGAGACCTGCTTAGCCCATCCAATAGTCACTTCCTTAGCCTCTTTCAGAAGCCTCAGAGGTCATGGGTTAAGCAAGGAACTCATTGATTTGGACCATGCAAGTGCCTTGTCCTTATCTTCAGGTATCACAGGTTGAAATTGATCCTATGCAATTGGACAAGATAATGCATTGGGCATCTTTTCATGATTAAATGAGTCAGAATCTCTAGGGATGGCTTTAATCGTAGATCTGAAATAAATAAGCCACAAATTTACTGAAATTCTCAACAGTGGGCTGAAGTATGTTTGTATCGCCTGTATAAGTTGATGTGAGGTCCTGGACCATTCTGAAGATTTCTGTCCAATGACTAGCAGCCTTATTAATACACTTATTAAAATAAGCTTTTTTGGCAGATATTAGTCCCTTGCTGTACTTACTGAATACTCTTTGAACAGTGGCCAGGTTCAAATTAAAAGGACCTTTCTCCTATTTGTACTCTAGCTGTCTCCTTTATAGGTTCATCGCTCATCAATAAATCATGGTGATGGGCTTCCTCTGCAATGGAGATGTTTAGGTATGATTGTGCTTATGGCCTGGGCTAGGGCTAGGTATGATCTAAACCTTGACAGGAGGCTTTATGAAACCCTCATGGTCCAAGAGACTTCAAAGGTGGACCATCCTAATTGTTCACTCTTTCCTCAAAAGAATGATAAGAAGCTTCTGACATTTCTAAACTTATGTCTCATCAGGAAAGATTCAAAAGGAAACTTACACACACACATGCTCAGAGCAGAAGTGTAGTGTGCCTTGGCGGGGCCCCGTATAAAAATTTATTTGGGGGCCCTTAGGAAGGGTAAAGATTTCTCACAAAAGAAAAAAAATTGCATAAAATTAAAAGAAATATTTATTCATCATAATTATCTATCAATAAACACTGCTCTCCGTCCGTGGTTTATCATCGTATCATTGTATCATATGTACATTGATTATTGTGGGATTCCCCCATTGAAGTAAATGACTTAAACGGGGAAATCCCGCAGCCCGCGATAACCGATGTAGGGTGTTGCCAACTTTTGAACACACGCTTTACGCGGGAAAAAAAGAAATTGCTTTTTTTGACTTTTGTCATTTGTGAAATAAAAATTTTTTGGGAAGTTTTTATTAATTTTTGCTTATGCACGTTGGGGGCCCCCGTGGCCCGGCCCCCCGTATAATTGATACGGCAGATACGGCGGTAGCTACGCCCCTGGCTCAGAGATTGCCCTAAGTAGTTCAGTAAAGCCTACTCTTCTATGGTGCAGTGTAT
The DNA here is from genome assembly GCA_030440675.1 of Furcifer pardalis. Classification (NCBI taxonomy): domain Eukaryota; kingdom Metazoa; phylum Chordata; class Lepidosauria; order Squamata; family Chamaeleonidae; genus Furcifer; species Furcifer pardalis. Next base: position 160,269,568 of record CP126894.1, read on the forward strand.
AAACTAATGCCCTGTTCACAATCTAAGTTTGATCCTGACAGACTGAAGGTTGGTTCAACACTCCATCCATCCAAGGTCAGTAAAATGAATACCCAGATTTTTGGAGCAAAATGCTAATTATCTTGTCAACTGCCCTAAGTTCAATGGGGTGGTATGTAAGTATAACTGCTATAAGGGTTATGTTCAGACAAAATTAACAATTGCTTTACCACTGTTTTCTAGAGGTAAACTTTTAAGTGATTCATGCACCACATTTTTCCAACTGACTAAATCAAGCAATTAACAACAGAGTCTGTTCCTTGGGAGACATATGCACTGTCTTTTGGATTATAAAATTTGTGAATACATTAGCTGAATGTGCAGCAGATAGTTGAAAAACACACACACATGTACAGAAACAGAACTCTCAAGTTTCTTTCCAATTTTGTAATGCTTACATATGTTCTCTTACTGATTACACTGCAGTGGAAAAACAAATTAAAGGGGGGCGGAGAGAATTTCATCCAATTATCTATATGTGCCATATCCATGTTCCCATTTTAAATTGGTACCAATAATAAATATTTCTTAAATGTAAAATTTAGTCAGCCAATGAAAAGATATCCTCTGGCTCTTCCTGGTGGCAAAAAAGTCCTTTTCTACCAGTATATTTTTATTTGCCAAAAGGAGTGATAAGCTTACTAAAATCCATGTCCAAACTTCGCTAACAAAAGTGGTTGACTTCTGGTCATAATAACAATAAATCTGTAGTAACAATCAGTAACAAAAGCCACTTTTTTCCCAGAAGACATTTGTCTTCCAGAAATTCCAGAAAATCTCCAACGAAATGAATTGATTTCCCTGAAAAAATTTCTCTTCTTAAAGCCAATTGTGTATGCGTGTTCCTATGCTAATTGAAGCACAAATTTAAAACAACTGACCAGCGCTTGAAATTAAGGGAAGTGTCATAGTGCAAAATGCCAGCCACCCCAGAACAAACCAAAACACAAATAAACCATGCTTTCATGAGGGAGCAATGAAGTACAGAAACCTCTGGGCTTAATCATTGCACATACCAAGACAATCTTAATGTGATATGGATAATGGGGAAAGCCAATATGTCAGTGATTAATCATGTACATTACAGATAACAAATGTCCCAGCTAGAAATGAGCCTATATAAAATCCAAAGCAAACTGGTGTCTTCTTCTTGAGTAAAATTTCAAAGGAAATTTGAAGGACTTCTAAAAGAGTCAGACACCTGAGTGATTCTAAGAGAAGCAAAACACATTGTTATAAGACTAGTAAAATTTCTTGGAAGGATTAGAAAGCAAGTGTGCCAGTAGTAAACAATTTAGTCAGAATTTTGCAGTGTGCCCACTGGAATGAGTCTGAAAGAAATGAAAGCCTTTTGTGCTGGTAACCCTTGGGCTGCTTGATCTCATACCTGCTAATACAACTGCTGTCTTGGCTGAGTTCAACTGGCAGAAGAATATAAAAAAGTGGTAGAGAAGGAGAAAAGTGCTGCCGTTATTCCAGATCCAAACCTTTCTTAGTCCAGACTTGCAACTAGTATAGGCCAGGGTCATGACAGTACTGAGTAATTTCCAGCATCCATAGACTAGAAAGGTTTGAGTTCAGCACAGCTTTAGCTGGCTTAGTGGCAGCTTAACCTCTCAGTTAACTTGACTAGTTGGAATAACATCCTTAGGTGATGAGATGTCTCAGATGCTTTCACTGGTGGATAATGTCAAAAAATGTATACATTTTGTTTTAAAACTCTCCCTTACTATAACCTGGTGCTAGAGCAGCTGGACCATCCTGGCCCCTCTCTAGCCTTGCCCAGGCTGATACAACCTGGTTCTCATGAGCCTAGTTTGGTTGTATTCCAGGGGCATCAGAAGGAAAATGCTTTATAACCTGAATCACATGAGTTACAATACCCAAACCATCATCTAATGATGTCCTGTGAGCAAGGCCGGATTTACATGAAAAGAGGCCCTAGGCTATTCCATTTATGTGGCCCTTTCACCTCCCATTTTTAAGTTTGTAAATTACATGAGAGATAATAAAATACATAATTACTGTGATATATATCAATATATAGGCCCCTGTTGATCTTGAGGCCCTAGGCTGAAGTCTAGTTAGCCTATAGGAAAATCCGGCCCTGCCTGTGAGACTTACTCCTACCTCTCTTATCCTGCACTACCCACCACATAGTACCAAATTATGACCTATTTAATACCACAGCATCCTATACCTGCCCCTCTTGCTCTTGCAAGAATCAGAATGGGAAAGGCAAAACACATTTCAGGGCCACTTGCTCTAAGTCTGCCAATAAGAAGAACCTGGAATCAAAATTCTTATCTGGTCCCATAGAGCAAACCAATTAGCAGGCCATCAGCCTTTGAAACAAAAGAGAGCCTGAGCCTGGGGCAGGACATGCTTATAAAGCTTCATGCCCCATCCTCAAGGCTGGTGGTGATACAAATCCATCCTCTGCAGCTCTGCCTCTTTTAACTTGGAGAGAGGAATAGTCCTCCTCTCCTTCAACTACATTGTGGTGGAATCATAGAAGAAGCAAATAACAGAACAATGGGGTATCCTTTATCAACAGAAGAGAAATGACAAGGAATGGTCCTTGCCACAATGCCTGTTCAGTGGCTATGTTTAGCTAAGTCCACAAGCCTAGTCTTCTTCCCAAGTGATCTTGTTAACTTTTGATGGACATTAGGGGAGCAGGGATACTTCTGAATAGGATCAGCCCAGCTGAGCTCTACCTCAAGGAATGATAGTATTTGGAGTTGAAGCCATCAGCTGTTGAAAGCTAAAGATTGTTTGCAGTCTGCTAGGGTTACAGGGCCATAGCCAGGATTCTAGATGTGGGTGGGCGAATATTTTTTTCAGGATGGGCAACAATGTTGAGGGTGGGCAAACTGCTAACTCAGGGTGAGCAATGACCACTCTGGCCACCCCCTGGCTATGGCCCTGTAGTGTTACCTAATAGAAGCAATGTGTTGTTGTTCAGTCGCAGTCGATTCCGACCCTTTGCAACCCCATGGACCACTGTCCGCCAGGCACTTCTGTCCTCTACCATCCTCCTCAACTTGCTCAGCTATGTGCCCATTGTGTCTACAATACAATCCAGCCATCTCATCTTTGGCCACCCCCTTTTCTTTTGCCCTCTACCTTTCCAAGCATCAAGGCTTTCCCAAGTGAATCCTCTCTTCTCATTTGATGTCCAAAGTACTTTAGCTTCATCTTTACTATTTGACCTTCTAAGGAGCAGTCAGGGTTGATTTCTTCTAGGGTCGACCTACTTGTTCTCCTCGCTGTCCAGGGTACTCTCAAAACTCTCCTCCAGCACCACATCTCAAAGGCATCTATTCTTCTGCGCTCAGCTTTCCTAATGGTCCAGCTCTCACAACCATACATTGCCACCGGAAATACCATTGCTTTGACTATACGAATTTTTGTTTGCAATGTGATGTCTCTACTTTTCACTATGTTCCCCAGGTTTCTCATCGCTTGCCTCCCAAGAATCAATTGCCTTTTTATTTCATGGCTGCAATCACCATCTGCAGTGAGCTTTGATCCTAGGAAAGTAAAATCTATCACTGCTTCTACTTCTTCCCTATCTATTTTCCAGGGACTGAGAGGGCCTGTTGCCATTATCTCTGTTTTCTTTATTTTGAGTCTCAAGCCAGCTTTTTCACTTTCTTCTTTCAACCTAATCAAGAGCTTCTTTAAGTCCTCCTCACTTTCTGCCATTAGGGTGGTGTCATCTGCATATCTCAAATTGTTGATGTTTCTCCCAGCAATTTTGATCCCAAATTGTGATTCCTCCAACCCTGCATTGCGCATTATGTGCTCTGTGTATAAGTTGAATAAGCAGGGTGACAAAATGCAGCCTTGTCTTACTCCTTTTCCTATTCTAAACCACTCTGTCCTTCCGTATTCTGTCCTACTGTTGCTTCTTGATTCATGTACAGATTTCTCATGAGGTATATAAGGTGCTCTGGTATTCCCATCTCTTTAATTACTATCCACATTTTGTTGTGGTCCATGCAGTCCTTTGACTGCCTTAGTGTAATCAATGAAACAGAAGTAGACTTGTTTCTGATATTCCTTTGTTTTTTTTCATGATCCAGTGTATGTTGGCAATGTGGTCTCTAGTCCCACATAGAAGCAATACAGCGCTTCGTTTGTAAAAATAAATAAATAGGAAAACAGTCATTTCTTTTTAAAAATTAAAATTAAGATTTATACAGTAAATTACAGTGCAAAGAAATATAATAAAGAACAGATGTTTATTTGTTTATTTATTTATCATATGATGATAGATAGATGTACATTTGAGTAGCAAAAAGGCTGCTAACCATTGTTAACATTCTCTGCTAACTGGAGAGTGGGTGGCGTGTGTGAAATAAAATTAAACATTTTCAGCCCAGTGTCTATTTCTGAAAGGAAGATAAATGTCATCCTCTTAAAAATAATTATTTTCATAATAGTTCACACAACCTCTTTCTGGAATCTAAGCCAGTCTTGTGGAGCTCTCATAAATGCAGAGTTGTTATTAATGTGAGAAATATGACCACATTTCTATGGTCTTTCTTTTCTATTCCTTTCACTACTTTCATTTGGTATGTCAGTCTTTCATGGAGTGCGGCTGACCATTACTGACTCACCCAGTTATTTCAAACAGATGATATATGGCATTCTTCTCTGCCATCCTGCTATTCTTTGTGTTACCCCTGGATTCTTCCTTCCCACCACTGCCTATGAGCATCAAGGCTTCTATGTTAAAAAATGCCAGTATGACAGTGATGATGCCATTCCAGCAGGACAGAAAAGAGATGAAGGCTGCCTCCTGACTCAGAACCAGACAGCATTGCTGCTTTTGTGATGCTAATAACAACCCATAAGTAGCAAAGATTTTCAGATTGCTGGGATTCCGAAAATCCTTGCTCCAGCAGAAATAGCTACTTCCCTACCAGTAATAGTGGCAAAGAAACAATTAATCCACTGAAGATCACTGGAGGCTTTCACCTCTCTAGGTTCCCAGCAGCCCTGCCTACCATTTGATGTGTGCCTTTACTTAGTGTCATCTTATTTCTGATATTTTGATGGTAGGACCATCTATAACGATGCTTAAACGCCATCCAAGGACTAGAGTACAAATGACAACTGACTGGTATTCACTATTTTTAGTAAAACACAGGTAGATTTTCAAATGTATTTGCTCCCTCACTGCACTACCCAGGAGAGGGGGTAGCCAAGAGCACCTGGAATATGTGTAGCTGGTAGGTTCACATAACCTGCTACCTATGTAGCCTTAGGAAAACTGCACAGTCACCAGAGGTTTCCTGTTGTTCAGTCCAACCCTTGACCACCCCATGGACCACAGCACATCATTCTTCTCTGTCATCCACCACCCTTTGGGGTCTTCCCTGCTCTACATCCACTGCATCAACAATGCTGTTTAATCATCTCATCCTCTGCCATCCCCTTCTTTTGCCTTCGAACTTTCCCCACATCAGGGCCTTCTCCAGCGAATCCTCTCCTCTCATTTGGTGACCAACGTGTTTAAGCTTCAACTAGAAGGACCAATAAACTACTTCTACATTCTTTTCACCTGAAAAACCATGGAAGAGACACTGAAAGAAAACCATGGACCAATCACTGAAATAAGCCATTGACGGCACTTAATATTTAATGTTTTACATACACATTTAAATTTCCCCACTGTCTAAACAAGGGGGGAAAGTATGAGACAAAGATTCCAGTACAATTGATTAATGAAAAAATATAAGAAATAAAATTGGGCATACGTTACCTGCCTGAAATAATGTTTTTATCCACCTGGTAGGACTTGCTTATTTTGTACTTTTTTTTTTTTTTTTTATTTACTCCAATTTCTATACCGCCCTACTCGGTTGGGCCGACTCAGGGCGGTTCACAAGCACAGAGTAAACAGCAAGTCTAAAGACACATCATGTAAATACAAAAAGAAAAAGAGAGAAAAAATCAGTATCAACACCATAAACAGCTCAACATCGTTACATCATAAAAAGTTCAGTCAGTATCAATTTCAAACAATAATCAATATATATATATATACAAAATTCAACACATTTACACAAAGATTTTAACATTATCAAAAAGTCCAGCCGCCCCTGCGGCTTTTAAGCAAAAGCCTCTGGGACAGGTGGAGGGAGTCCCGGCTGGGCGAGGTGATAGCCTCATCCCCCCAGCCGCAGGTGTGTTCCATGGCGGCGGGGCGAGAATGCTCTGCCGGGGACGTCCAGCCGCCGCAGCGGCCCTTAAGCAAAAGCCTCCGGGACAGGTCGAGGGAGTCCTGGCTGGGCACAGCGATAGCCTCTTCCCCCCGGCCGCAGATGTGTTCCGTGGCAGCGGGGCGAGAATGTCTGTCGGCGTCTCCCTCCTCCGCCGCAGGTGGTTTCAGGTGGCGGCGGGGGCGAGACAACCTGGCCGGCGCGGGGCTTTTAAAGTTCCCGCCGTAGCGCTCGGCGCTGTCGGCGTCTCCCTCTTCCGCCGCAGGTGGTTTCAGGTGGCGGCGGGGGCGAGACGACCTGGCCGGCGCGGGGCTTTTAAAGTTCCCGCCGTGGGGCTCGGCGCTGTCGGCGTCTCCCTCTTCCGCCGCAGGTGGTTTCAGGTGGCGGCGGGGGCGAGACGACCTGGCCGGCGCGGGGCTTTTAAAGTTCCCGCCGTGGCGCTCAGCGCTGTCGGCGTCTCCCTCTTCCGCCGCAGGTGGTTTCAGGTGGCGGCGGGGGCGAGACGACCTGGCCGGCGCGGGGCTTTTAAAGTTCCCGCCGTGGCGCTCAGCGCTGTCGGCGTCTCCCTCTTCCGCCGCAGGTGGTTTCAGGTGGCGGCGGGGGCGAGACGACCTGGCCGGCGCGGGGCTTTTAAAGTTCCCGCCGTGGCGCTCGGCGCTGTCGGCGTCTCCCTCTTCCGCCGCAGGTGGTTTCAGGTGGCGGCGGGGGCGAGACGACCTGGCCGGCGCGGGGCTTTCAAAGTTCCCGCCGTGGCGCTCGGCGCTGTCGGCGTCTCCCTCTTCCGCCGCAGGTGGTTTCAGGTGGCGGCGGGGGCGAGACGACCTGGCCGGCGCGGGGCTTTCAAAGTTCCCGCCGTGGCGCTCGGCGCTGTCGGCGTCTCCCTCTTCCGCCGCAGGTGGTTTCAGGTGGCGGCGGGGGCGAGACGACCTGGCCGGCGCGGGGCTTTTAAAGTTCCCGCCGTGGCGCTCGGCGCTGTCGGCGTCTCCCTCTTCCGCCGCAGGTGGTTTCAGGTGGCGGTGGGGGCGAGACGACCTGGCCGGCGCGGGGCTTTCAAAGTTCCCGCCGTGGCGCTCGGCGCTGTCGGCGTCTCCCTCTTCCGCCGCAGGTGGTTTCAGGTGGCGGCGGGGGCGAGACGACCTGGCCGGCGCGGGGCTTTCAAAGTTCCCGCCGTGGCGCTCGGCGCTGTCGGCGTCTCCCTCTTCCGCCGCAGGTGGTTTCAGGTGGCGGCGGGGGCGAGACGACCTGGCCGGCGCGGGGCTTTCAAAGTTCCCGCCGTGGCGCTCGGCGCTGTCGGCGTCTCCCTCTTCCGCCGCAGGTGGTTTCAGCTTAATCTAAACTACTGTATTATTCGTCAGGTTAGGTTGTGTGCACGCATGTATCCATGCAGAGTTTTGCACTTGCATTTACCCACTTAAGACAACTAGTTAGGAACAAAACCAATTGTAATATGTTAATTAAACCACTCCACAATAAGAGTACCCTACTACCTTCTGATGGAAAACTGGGTCAAGCCATAGGATAATTGTTCTGGCAATACAATGAGGCTTAGTTGCTTTATGATGGACTACAGGATCAGGAGGGAGAGAGGCATCTTGGCTGATCTTGGGCAATACATCCTCTCTACCTGGATGTGGTTCTGAAATATCAAAGTAAAGTATGAGTCATGGAAGATAAGCTATAAGATAAAGGTCTCCCTTGCTCAAAATCCAGTTGTGTCTGACTCTAGGGTTCGGTGCTTATCTCCATTCACAGCCAAAGAGCCAACACTGTCTGTGTCTGCAGACATTTCTGTGCTCATGTGGCAGGTATGACTAGATGCCAGAACACATGGAACACTGTTACCTTTCTTGTCAAAATAGTACCTATTTATCTACTTGCAATTTCTTGCTTTTGAACTGGCAGGAGCTGGGGCAGATAACAGGTGTTCACTCTGTCGTGCAGCACTCAGGTCTTGAGCTGCTGACTTGCTGACCTTCTGGTTATCAAACTCAGCATCTATAAACCACCGCAACCTGGGGGTAAGCTATAGGAAAGCGCAATCTGTGACATTACCCAACATCGTTCCTGATCATGTGGCAATGCATTAGCACATGTCACAGGTAACATACAATCTCCCAGGCCTCACATTGACTCCTCCAACACCTTGAGCACCCTCAAAATCCCCACAGTTACTCAGATTTAATTTGGACAAATAGTTTTTATTATTATTCAAAAAAAAACCCCTTGTGCTTTCTACATGGCATGGGAGCAATTTTGAAATGTTTGGGGGGACCTCATGCTTTAGCCCCTTACATTACAACCCACAATTATTATTTTTTTAAATGAATTTGTAGGAGGTGGTAGGGTAGTCCAAAGTCCAGGGGTGGGTGAGTGCAGCCCCAGAATCAATGAGTGGATTTGAGATAGTCCTAACCCTGGTGTTAAACCAGCAAAGTTATCTCAAACAAACAAGTAAAGAAGGAAGCAAACAAACTGCAGAATTATTAAGAGATGTTCAGGTTAAGGGCTGCAACCCAGCAGTAGAACACACACACATGTCATATGCCAAAGGTTTCAGATTCAGTCCCGGGCCTGGGAATTTTACTTATTTTGGTCCTGAAAAAAAATTGTAATCCTAAAAAGGAACTTTTTCCAAGCTCTGATTTAATTCCTAGCATATCCAGATATGACTAGGAACCTCTTTGAAATACGGACGTGCAGTGCAAACTATCCTGTTAGCTGGAACCCTGTTCTAACACAGCATAAAGAAGCTTTCTCTGTTCCTAAAATCACAGAAACAAAATGAACTCAATTATATAAATACATAAACATAGCCTTAACCACAATACTGCTTCCCTGGGTCTAGCTATTCACCTGTTCAAATGTCTGTACAGCCACATGGAGAAAACAAAGATAGCAAATTCTTCTTCTGCAAATATCGAACAGATGCAAGAGAGCACATCTTGGCAGAAATGCATTATTTAAGAGCACAATATTATCGCAGGTGCATTGCCATAGGTTTAGATTGCACGAGCAGATAAAAAAGCATTTGTGAAGGGGTATACTGACAGCTCCATATTTATAATTCATTCGTCCCTAGGCGTATCCCTGTATCTTTGTGTTATGTTTTTCAATGCATGTTAATAGGTATTTAAATGCTGGCTTTCAAATAAGATACAGCAAAGTGAAAGTGCCACATGCTGTATGTTCTTTAAAAGAAAACCTGTGGAAGAGATTGCTAATTGGCAGGAAAGGAGGCAAGATACAAGTTGAAGCACAGTAGCTGGCAGGTAAAGAAGTGATAGTCTGACACTAATTATAGGAAGAAGTTGATTGGTGGTGATACAAAATGCTCAATTACTGCTAGAGATCAACAGTGATAAACCTTCCTAAACTTCTAGATAAATCATCCTTCTACTTAAAAGCCCTATTCCGTCAGCTGGGACGCAGCACTAATTATGATGTTTAGTGTTTCATGTTGAAAAGTTGGGAAACGGGTGATGGCACACAGGCTGAAGGGCAAAAGAGAAGCCACCGTTTGACAAAAAAAAGATGTTCACTGCAATAACAGGCATGTCATTTTTACAGGGGAGGGCTATGTCCATGCGTGGTTGCACAAGGTTCATGGCCAAGATCAAAACCTGCTTTTCTTGAGTAAACATGTGGTCACCAATTAAAGCACCATGCAGAATATCCTAAGTGCAAATGGTACAGTTGTTTTTTAAGATTCACCATATCTGTATTCTAAAGACCTAATCCTATCACTTCTGATGAGTAACATGAAATCTGTTACGATATATGTTATGTCATTTTGGCTTCGGCACTGTCACATTGGAATTATCCTAAAGAAACCCTAACAAGGCTTTCAAGGCGAGAGATACAAAGATATTTACCAGTTCCACCGCCAACCTCCAGTCAGTTTCTGTGGGCAATTGAGGGATTCAATCCACATCTCCTGAGTCCTAGTCCATGACTCCATCCACTATACCACTTTATTCTAACCAACCGGCAAGTTTTTCTTGAAGTGTGACTCCTTATCACATCTTGGCACATTACTTCTTGAAATGAACTCATGGTACTCATTGATTTTGAGCACCCAGATTGTTGTTGTTAGTTGCTTCAGTCTGATGAGTGCTTTGTTGTGTTATGAAATGCTAATAGAGACGTGTTTTGGATTTAGAATGTATATGGGAAATGGAGCAAAAGAAGGGCCTTTCCATTTCTGAAGTGATCCTAAGCAAAAGTGAGGAGCCTAAAATGGCACTAAAATCCAACCTTGGTTCTTTGAAGTACAAGTTGTACCTCACTTAAAGAGCATAATGCGTTCCACAGGACTGCTCTTTAAGTGAGTTTGCTCTTTAAGCAAAACACCATTGTAAATGACCAGTTGTGACTTCTGGTGGTCGTGGGGGATTGTGAAACTCGATAAAATAATACAACAATAAAATTTGAAAACAGGCAAGCTTTTTCAATAGTTCACATATTCAGAAAATACATTATGCCTTGAAGATATCATTTTTGGCCCATACAATAGCATTCAGGGCATCTCTAGCTAACATTAGGACCTTGATCCTGCTAAAGTTTAACACAGAAAAAAATTAAAGAAAGCAAGAAAGTATTTGGGTTCCATATTTCAGAGCAGCTGCAAATCACATTACCATCCATACCAGTTGTATAAATGGGTGATGCATTGGATACTTCACATCTGAACATCCACTTTTATGCAGTCTGAAATCTGAATGCACTGGTCATGATCCAGCTTTAATCCACTGCCAGAAACAGTTTCTGTAGCTGTAGTTGTTGTTAGAAAGAGAAAATTGAACTGCTTTGCACTTTATTTACAATGCTCATGACTTAATAAAACTTTTATAATGTCTTCTGTAGCCAAACAATATCATTTCTGTTTGGGGAAAAATCAAAGCCAATTGTTGCCTGCTCGATTCAGGTTGTGAAGCTTGAAAACTAAATACAATTTGGAGAGTTTTTGTTGCTTTGTAGCCAAACATTTAACTGAATAGGACACACAGCAGCTTAAGCCTTTGCCATTTATGGAAGCATTCCCAAATTTTGAACTATGCAATGCTGGAAGATGTAGGCAGACTCAACAACTATTTTACATTTATTTCCAGTCATTTATGATTCTTTTTCACCTGCCATATAGGTTATGAAAACCCAAATTAGCTTTTTTTTAAAAGTAATAGTAGTCAAACAACTTGATTATTAGGAAAACAACGAGTTAGCTATCTGGCTGTGGAACAAAAGGTTGGGAGTTCAGTTCCTCATTATGCCCCCAAAAGAAAAGAATGGGAAAACCACATCTGAGTACTCTGTATATGGAAAACATGAAAAGGGTTGCTATATTTCACAATTGACTTACTTTGGATACCATGGAGTCATTATTCAGCAAGGTAGATATCTCCATGATGACGTTTCATGCATGCAAATGGACCTGAGAAAGTAAGTCCACCTGCATGCGGTTTTTTAGCCATTTGGATATCATGTCATGTAGGTGGGCCATGACATGTGCCCTCTGCTTCCACTTTGCCCAAGGGATCCAATGAAGGACTCTTTGGTGAGTTTTAGGCCTGGACTAACATAATTGATAAGAGATGGGCATCACTGCCTAGTTAGACTGCTCAAGCCCCTGCACCCCAATAAGGCTCTCACATAGAGGGGGGCAATTGACTTTATAACACATAATTATTTAATTATTATACATGTTAAAAAAGCTTCTTTTTAAGAAATTGTGGATGCTAGTTTCTTTAATGTCCTGATTTTTCTGAACGATAGAAATTAAAATTGCTGGGAGAAACATCAACAATTTGAGATATGCAGATGATACTACCCTAATGACAGAAAGTGAAGAAGACCTAAAGGAGCTCTTGCTTGGGTTGAAGGAGGAGAGTGCAAAAGCTGGCTCGAGACTTAATATCAAGAAAACCAAGATAATGGCAACAGGCCCTATCACTCCCTGGAAAATAGATGGGGAAGAAGTAGAAGCAGTGACAGACTTTACTTTCCTAGGATCAAAGCTCACTGCAGATGGTTACTGCAGCCATGAAATTAAAATCCAACTGATTCTTGGGAGGCAAGCGATAAGAAACCTGGGGAACATAGTGAAAAGAAGAGACATCACATTACAAACAAAAATTTGCATAGTCAAGACAATGGTATTGCCGGTGGTAATGTACGGTTGTGAGAGCTGGACCATTAGGAAAGCTGAGCACAGAAGAATAGAGGCCTTTGAGATGTGGTGTTGGGGGAGAGTTTTGAGAGTCCCCTGGACAGCGAGGAGATCAAGTAGATCGATCTTAGAAGAAATCAACCCTGACTGCTCCTTAGAAGGTCAAATAGTAAAGATGAAGCTAACCTACTTTGGACAGCAAATGAGAAGAGAGGATTCACTTGAGAAGGCCTTGATGCTGGGAAAGGTGGAGGGTAAAAGAAGAAGGGGGTGGCCAAAAGTGAGATGGCTAGATGGTATTGTGGATGCAATGGGCACAAAACTGGGCCGGCTGAGGAGGATGGTGGAGGACAGAGGTGCCTGGCGGGCAATGGTCCATGGTGTCGCAAAGGGTCGGAATCGGCTGTGTGACTGAATAACAACAAATAGTGAAAGTGGATGAAGCTTCAAACCACAAGGGATGTTAATATTATCAAACAATTTTAGCCAAGATATATGACTGCCTCAGGTTGAGTAATAAACATAAATTTCCCATAGTGTTTTCATCCCATAGTTTTATTTCTTATTGGCACTCCCCCCACCTCTCCATTTCCTTTCCATAAGCAGCCCAATTCATTTATTTTACTTCATCTCAATTTCACCCTTCCCCCCCAGGTCACCTTCCTTAAAGCAGAAGAACGACATGCCACAAAAGCTTAAGGGTTTGAAATGTCACTGAAGTCTACACTTCTAAGAAGTGCTTGGCAGACAGTGGTCCATGGGGTCGCAAAGGGTCAGAATCAACTGTGTGACTGAACAACAACAAAAGATTAATGTGCAGACTGAAATAATTATCTACTGGTTCTGTACTTCCAAAAAATCCTTCTATTTCTTGTGCCATATCCAATTCCGAATACAGTAATACCTCCGATAACGTTTACCTCGGATAACGCTAAAATCGCATAACATTAAGTAATCTGGGGAGGAGAATTGGATTGAATAACGTTAAGGTCCTATGGGATGGATCGGATAGCAACTGCTAAAGCCTGTGCGGTTACAATGTATCTCTATGGAGCTTTAACATTATCCGATCCATCCCATAGGATTTTAACATGCATTAGATAACACTAAAAATCGGATAACACCAAGACTTGTAGGACCAAGTCTTAGCGTTATCCGAGGTATTACTGTATTGGCAATCATCATGGCAATCAGCCATGAAGACTGCCATGAGTATACAATGCAGTGGCCTTTCACCTGCCTTCCGCATCGCAGCATGACACCCATTCCACTGATCCAGGTCTGCAAGTCACTTCCTGGTCCTGAGCCCTTTTAACACACAAAGTTCTCCTCACCCCCAGGCCAGTATTACTGAAGCTGCTGCCCTCCATCAAGATGGATTCAAGTGTGATTTAATTCACTTGGGGACTTTTACCCTTCCCTGTGGACTTCACCAAGGCCACTAGTCCTCAGGGTGGTCAGGTTAGTTAACTGCTGCCTGGAGCCCTGTGTTGAGTCACTGGCAGTATGGTATACTCTATTACCATAGCAGGATAACCTGATCAGACTCAAAATATTCCTACATGTACAAAAAGTGAATCAGCATATGTTAATTTGCTGATTTAAAGTATGTGAACATATTTTCTCCCTAACATTTAAGAAACATAACTCGACACCTTTTTTAAAAAAAATCACAGAGAGGATTGTTTGGGGATTACAAAAGCTGGTGGAGATAACTGCATTCCAATTCATACGTAGTTAAGCACAGATACATTTTAATATGAAATTTTCAATGAATAAATTGTAGGTTGAAACAAGCTTAAAAATAAACACTTGTTTATCTGGCATAGGCAGGAAAGAGAGAGATTTCTCAGACCTTAGTGAACAATGAAGGGTTTTATGTGCTACAGGCATCCAAAAGTCAAGCCTATGGAATAAGAGTGGGCTGTAACAAAGTCATATTCTCTTGTATGTGAGGGGAAAAATGACTGGAAAGTGAAATATCAGGGAGAAAAATACTCTAGTCTTAACATGCTAGCTTTTTAATGTGCAGGATATCTGGGAGTAGGGGTGCAAGAATACTGTCCAATGCAAAGTTTATTCAAATATTTGCTGTGCAATTCAAGACCATCCTACCCTAAGTTTATTTGAAGGTGGCCTGAACTAATTTGATTTCAGGTTTCTGCTGTTATTTTTATGTGTTTGCATGTTTCTCAATCAGTTTACATTCCAGTTCCAAAGAAGGGCAATGCCAAAAAATGCTCAACCTATCATACAATTGTGCTTATCTCACATGCTAGGTCATGCTCAAGATCTTAGAAGCTAGGCTTCAACAGTATGTGAATCAAGAACTTCCAGAAGTTCAAGCAGGGTTTTGAAGAGGCAAAGAAACTAGAGACCAAATTGACAACATTCACTGGATCATGGAGAAAGCAAGAGAGTACCAGGAAAATGTTCACCCCTGTTTCATTGACTATGCCAAAGCCTTTGATTGTGTGGATCACAACAAACTGTAGCAAGTCCTTGAAGAGATGGGAGTATGACACTACCTTACCTGTCTTCTGAAAAATCTATATGCAGGTCAAGAAGCGACAGTTAGGACCTGATATGGAAAAACTGATTGGTTTAGAATAGGAAATGGAGTACATCATGGAAAAGACCCTGGTGCTAGGAAAGATCAAAGGTAAAAGGAGAAGGGGGTGGCAGAGGATGAGATGAGATCAGGGAGGAGTGGCAATTGGGAAGAATAAAGGGCTACATCCCAGGATATGATGGAGTGCCAGGGAACAAATGGGGACATTTGGAAATGTGGTGGAGTTTCAGAGTATAAGGGAAGCTCCTACTAGCTGGCCTGGTAACTTGCTTGCTTCTGCCCACTCACCCACCTGCCTAAGGAGTAATGCTCATAGAAAAAATTCTATTTGGGATGTGGAAGATAACCTCTATTGTACTCCGTCACTAGCTCAGGTATCCCAAGTGGGCATGTTCACTGCCTAGCCCAAAGGACAATGCTAAACATTTTGTACCCCTTCCATTCTGGAGTGTTTAGTGCTATGCAAGCCTATCTAAACAAAGCCTGCATAAGAGAATCAGTCACTCATTCCACATTCACACATACACTCAGTCTAAAGTGTAATTAAAATTCAGTACGGGTATAGCTAACTAAAAGAAGCAGCAAGAAAAATCTGGAATGCAGCCAGTTTATTAAGCAAGGAGCTACCCTCCCCTTGCCATGCCTAGATACAAAATGGCTTCTTGGTTGAGTGGATGGGAAAGAAATAAAATCTGGTGACATCAATCTGTGTCCTCCCTAATGATCCACAGTTTTCAGAAAGGGTTCTACCTCTCATTAGAGTTTCAGTTGTCATTTTCCTTTTGCTTAGACGCTTCCTTTTTTTTTTTTTTGTTACAGCAAACATGTCAGAGCATTTTTTCTTCAATTGTTTAATCTCTTCTAACACTGGACCACACTTTGGTGATTTGTAGATGCCTGCAAATTGACCCAAACACAACAGGGGCTTCTGGAAACACCCTGTATCTGCTCCAGAAATACATAAATATAATGTCCCTGCTTTGCCTTCCTTTGAAGCAAGTGCATACCTCTCTTTCGGAGGACCCAATCACACTCTCCCTCATTCCCCCATCAGATTCAAGACCTGTGATGGAGAACCTTGGCACTCCAGCTGTTCTTGGACTTCAATTCCCAGAAGTCCAAGTCTCTGTGAATCCACATGAATGGGTTTACTGCACATGCTATTGGACTTCAATTTCTAGAAGCCCAAGTCTCTGTTAATCTACACGATCCATGCAATACATGCAGTAAACCCATTCATGTGGATTCACAGAGACTTGGGCTTCTGGGAATTGAAGTTGAAGAACAGCTGGAGTGCCCAGGTTCACCATCAATGTTCTAGACACAGTTGGAAAGAGAATCACATGATTAGTTTCATTATAGTTATTTTTTTTTGAGTACATAAGAGATCTAGCAAGCCCTCCATTCAAACGTTGGCTGCAGGAAACACATCTGGGCACATTTTGGGAAACCAAGAGAATGGGTATACCAGAGGTGAATATTGGCTCATTGTTTTAGCCTACCTTCATTTAGAAGTCCTTCTAATAAAAACACTGTTTCCATTACCAATATCAGATCATTAGAAGCTGCCATGACACCCCAATTATTCAAGTGATTGGAAGACCAATAGCAGACTCTCAGATCACAAGTCATCAGTGAGTATTGTAGTAGGAATTGCCCTCATAATGCCATGTTACCTGATTTTAGTTGGATTTTAGCGAGACTCCAGGTATAAAAAGAAAATAAAAGAAATATCTAGTTTCAATATAATCATGCTTTTTTACATTCTTATTCCTTGAGCCATAAGAGTGTTATGTCATGAGGAGTGATGGGATGTCCCCGGTTCCATACGGTTCCCTGGAACCGTTAGGAACAATCCCGGAGGGTTCTCCGGGAGGTTAGTCAACTTTTGAGGCGTCCGGTTCCGGACGTCTCACTGAAAGAATTTTTTTAAAAAAAAAATCGGAGCAAAAATGGCTCCAATTGACTGCGCATGCGCAGAAGCTCAATCTGATGTATTGCGCATGCGTCAGATTGAGTTTCTGCGCATGCGCAGTCAATTGGAGCCATTTTGGCTCCAATTTTAATTTTTTTTTCTTTCGGCATCGGAGCTGCACCTTTTCAGGGCAGCTCCGGCGGCGGCGGCGGCACCAGCTCTCAGTTCCTCAGCCAGCGCGCCTTCCAAAGACCCCTCCCCATCCTGCCTGCCCCCCTTGGGCGGCCCTGCCCGGGCGCGGCAGCAGCATTGCTCACCGCGGTAGCGCTCCAGCCCCGGCCTGGGACGCCTCCTCCTTGAGCAGCTTGGAGATCCCATTAGCCGGACTGGGCTGGCTGGACCGGGCGCCCGTCGGGAGGAAGGACAGCATGGAAGGACTGGCTGGGCAGGAACCTTTTCAGCCCGGCTGTGGCTATGGCGGCGGCTGTAGGCGGTGGTGCCTGCCGCGTTCGGAGGAGGAGGTAAGTGAGGGTTTTGTATTTGGGGTGGGTGGGCGAGTTATTTGTGTTTTGGGCGGGTGGTTGTATTTTTGTTTAATTTTTATTTTATTTATTTATTTATTTATTTTATTCAAGTTATTTACGGGTTTGTGATGGTTGGGTGGTTGAGTTGATGTTGTGTGTGTGTGTGTTATTTTTTTTTTATTATTATTATTATTATTTTTAGCCCCGCCCACAACGTCATGACGTCATGACGTCAGCTCTGCCCATGACGTCATGACATCATGACATTGGCCACGCCCATGACGTCAGTGACGTCATGGCGTGGTAGTAGATTTTTTGTCATCCCATCACTGGTCATGAGTTTAAAATGTGAAACTCCACATGATCAGAGTATTTTAAAAAACCAAGTAAATTAACAAAACATACTCTGATCATGTGAAATTCCACATATGACTCAAGGGGGAAAATGTGTAAAAGTATAATTCTTAATAGAAATGTACAGTTTCTTTCTGCGATTGCAGACTTTTTCATTGTGTTTGTTAATCTAACACATCAGTACGAAGCAGTGGAAAAGGGAGATAGAGAAGAAAAGAAACATCTGTTGCTTGCTTCACAGTGGAAGCAATGAACACGGTGGTGGGATGTCAAAAAATTTACTACCCCACCATGACGTCATCACAGTGTGGGCGGAGCTAATGTCATGATGTCATGACATGGGCGGAGCCAAAGAAAAATTTTAAAAAAATAATAAAATAAAATAAAAATAAGCACACACACACCTCAACCCACCCACCCACCCACCCACAACACAAGGACAGCAAGGAGGACAGCAAGGAGGCCATGCATACGCGCCAAGCACTGTAGGCATTGCATGCAGACCAAGTGAAAAGGTAAGCCCTGAAGGTGGTTCTCCCCGAAAGCTGCTACCGGTTCTCCAGGACACTGGGAAAAGTTACTGCCGGTTATGGCAAACTGGTGAGAACCTTTTACATCCCATCCCTGAATGAACATAACCATTCTCAAAGAGCTGCAATACGATAAAAGAACTCCAGCGGCGAGGGCGTGAAGACGCTCCTGCCCTGCCTCCGGGCCCTCCACCTTGGCCCGGAGAGGAAAGAACTTCGGCGGCAGCTGCGGGCAGTTGAGGCGCCGCCCCCGCCTCCTCCGGGACTGGTCACCCTGGCCCCGGAGCCGATAAAAGAACTCCGGAGGCGGGGAACATTTGTCTGGGGGTGTTGGAAAGAGAGCACCGCAGGAGCCACGGCCGGAAAAATGCCGCCAGCCAATGCAGCCCGCGCAGACGTCTCGACCTCCCCCGGACCCGAAACACCTGTCCGGGGAGTTGATTTCGCCCCGCCGGCTCCCAGAGACTACCTGGGGATAGGGGGTGGGTGTTCGCCGCAGCCATATCGGGGCTGGATGGCAGGTGTGTTGGGGGGGATGTGGATGGGCAGCGGGATGGTGTTTTGTATTGTACAATACTGTATGGTTATTTTCTTGTATTAGATATGAATTGTATTGTGATTAGGGACTGTATTTTGATCATATTGTATTTACATTTATGTTGTTGCACTATGCTGTGATTTTGTATTGTTGATCTGTTATATTGTATTGTATTCGATTTTATGATGTAAGCCGCTCTGAGTTGGTTTTCACCAAGTAGGGTGGCATATAAATCGAAATAATAATAATAATAATAATAATAATAATAATAATAATAATAATAATAATAATAATAATAATAATAATAATAATCTACTCAGTCTTATGAATTGCTTAGTTACACCACTGCATAGCCATGCTGACCTCCCATTCTCTGATGATCAGAGCCTGGAAATATTAACCTTTTTGGACTACAAACTAGTATGGGATTCTATGGTAGTTATAGTCCCAACTGAGTCCTAACTGAGTTATAGTCCTAACTGAGTTATAGTCCTGAGAGACTGATGCAGAGTGATATAAGTTATACAGCCTGGATAAACCTGTTGGATAATATTCTAGTATCAAATACTCATATGTAGAAGAGAGGGAGCACCGGTCTTGCTCTCTCTCTCTCTCTCTCTCTGTTTGTGATGGTGCTGCTGAATTGCTAGTGTGAGCAACTCCTTCTGGCACAGAACAAGTCATCTGGTCACAGCTGCAAGGCATAGCATTACAGTATCTAATTACAAGAAGAAATATTAATTGCTCTTGTATGTCTTCCTGTTTATGTGCAGGGGACATTTTTACCATTTTAACTACTGAATGCTGTTTGGTACATAGACAATCCAATGCCATTAAACAGCTAAAAGCCTAGCCAAAAGAGAAAATGAGAAAGAGGGGGGAAATGAGAAAAAGAGAACAGAAACTGACATCGGAAACATTTACTTCAAATTGGAGGCAGCTGTTGCCCATAGTTTCCAGTATCACTGCAAAATGAAATCTAATATATGGCTCATTTTTATTATCTAAATAAGAAGTCATCTCCTGAATCCATTGTGGCATTTCCTCCCTTTTCTTTTGTTAATTTTCCCCATTGGAAAGAAAATTTATGGAGTTCAGTGCTACAGACGTAAAAAAAAAAGATTTGAAAGGTCAAGAAGAGTAAGCATAGGGTGAGCTCTAGAATTTATGGCACTGTTTAGCCACTGTTTGGACATGCCAGGAAAATCTCCATGAGCTTATAAGACTATAAAAGCCAACAATCCTGCATTAGAAGCAAGGGATGTTCATAAGATTCATGGGGCTTCAGCCAGTACATTAATCATCAGTTTATTCCCTATCAGAAAGACTTAAAATTCTACAAGATTAATTGTATTGTAATTTTCACTATTATTTTCCTCCTCTGAGTTGCGTCTGCTCCTCCCCATAATGGATACTTTGCATAAATATGCAAACAGGAAATCAAACAAGAAATGTTTGTTTGCTTGCTTGCTTGATTGCTTATTATGATAAATCATTAATACACCTTTCACATTATCACAAAGTTCTCCATGAAGAGTATTGACAAAGTATAATGAGAAGTAGATACACTGTTATAGCAAGTAGTGAAAGTGACCCCTCTGTAGATCTGGCCACTATGCAGCCTGGATCTAGAGGGACTTTGCCCCCTTCAGTCGGTAAAGGGGGATGCTCTAGCATTCTAGCTTGTTGGCCTGGGGGCAAGGGCTGGCATGGCCTTTTTAAGGCCTTCTCCACCCTAAGACTTATTTGATAAATTGTGTCCTGCCCACCTGCCTATGGCTAGAGTGCTTAATGGGTCACCTTTGGGGCCAGATAGTAATTTTTTAAGCTTGTCTTCCAAATTAGCACTAAGGGATTGAGCAGTTTTTGCTAGTAATACTGGGTTAGGGTAGTAGCCATGGATTTCTAAGGGCATCACTTGATGAAGTAAAAGCTGGGTGCCTGGCATAATTCACATGAATCAGTGGACACCATGAGCCACTCTGTGGCACATCCAACTTCCATGCATATGAGCAGAGTTGGAAATACCTGTGGAGATGTCTCCCCATATTAGCTGGCCTTGGTAGCAGCTGTCAAAGTGCAGCAATGCAACAGGGCAAGCAATTCACCCAGCAAGTCTGGAGCAGGGACAAGGCATCTCCTGCTCTGGTACCAGGTTTTGCACTACCAGACCCTTCGTGGGTTAAGCCAAGGGTTTCAAATTTTTAACAAATGTGTCCCAACTTTTATATCATAGAATCTGTGTCCTGACTCTTTATTTTACGGGTCGGTGGTAATGCCCTTGTACCTTGAGGTTGAGAATTCTATGGAAGCTATGGAATCACATGGAAGTACTTCTTCTAAAGACTGGCTTGTAAAAGAAACACATACAGCAACTTCTGTCTGCAGGATAATTACTGCTGTGCTCCTCGAGGTAATTTGTTTACAATTGCTCTTTCACTCATTCTATATATTTCTTCTCAGGCTCATTCAATTCTATGCATAGTGTTTCCACACCAAAATGAGCAGTTAGTGAAATGCTAATTAAAAACAGTATGTTAGTTTAGCAAGCACAGCAGGAACTGGAGCAAAGGAACATGCTCCTGAATTAATTTTTCCCATTGTTTACCTCCATTGCTTTTTTTAAAACTTTCAGAAAATGCTTGATATTCTTTTTCTCACTAAAACATGCAAACTGTTACACCCCAGTATTTTCCTCTTGGCAACATTGCCTATATCTCTAAGGGAGCTCATTTGTGGATATTAGAGAACAACCTATACTGACAAGAATAATGTGCTATGAGGTACCACAACTAGATTTCAGAACATCTGAAGATGCCACATGGTTCTAATCATCTTTCTTGTGTAAGGTGTCCCATTTCCTTCATGATGGCATCCCTCAACTGTATGCAAGTTTCTTTTGAATGGTACATTTGTAGAGGATAATTCTTGCGTACAATAGTGATAAGATAGTAAATATAAAGTTACCCATATGTAACAATCTGATTCACTGGTTGCTTGGATGGCAACTAACATGCTCCAGCTGCAATTCTCAGGGGTGCATTTGTACACTGGCTTGGCATGCACTCAAGATTGCCAGCAGGATCCCATGAATTCCCAGTTAGATGTTACATCTCTTGCCTTCCACCTGTGTAGCAAAGCCTCAAGATTTCTGCCATAGTGACTTACGGTTTATGGAGATTTTTAAACCAAAGCAGTAGGACATGCAAGCATGTATCTCAGGAGGGCTAATGCAAATCAGTGGATTGGACCATCTGTTGAAGCATTTAAGCTGCGCCATATAAGTATACGTTACCCAATGTGATGTAGTGGCTGAAATCTGCTATGGAAACTCAGTGGGGAAATGATATTAATATAACCATTCCTATAAATTTTCTCTTACCTTGAAAGCTTTTTAGGGTCTCTGTAAATCAGTTTCAACTTTACAGCACATAATACACGTATAAGTATGAATATCAGAGTCTGGGAAACTTAGTGACACCAACTAGGAGATTCTGAGAGTTGTAGTTTTAGAAAGTAACATTTCCAAGCTCTGTGCCTTCCAAAGAAACCACAGCAGGCTGCAAGCTGTGCCTCTGGAACTTCTCACCACTTGGTAAATCAAAATGAATGTAATACACTCATGTTTCCTTCTTCAGTAGGTCAGTTTAGTTTAGTGTTGATGTGTGAAAAATAAAAAAAGGAAATAGTTAAATCCACTGCTGGGCAGCAAAATATTGCGCTATCACACTGTGGGTGGAGCCTACGTCATGGGCGGTGCCTACATCGTGGGTGATCTAGTCATGCCTGCCATATGGCCATGTATACATCTGCAAACACAGGCAGCACTGGCTCTTTGGCTGTCAATGGAGATGAGCACTGCACCCTAGAGTCAGATATGACTGGTTTTTGAGCAAGGGAGACCTTGAACCACTTGCAGGGACAAAACCTGACGTCAAATTTGAATACCAATCAGGGATCTTCTGTTATTAGGTAAAGGTTGCCCTTGCTCGAAAGCCAGTCGTTACCAACTCTAGGATTCAGTGCTCATCTCTGTTTATAGCCAAAGAGCCAGTGGACTCGATTCACAAAAGCTCACACTAAAATACAGCAGTTAGTCTTTAAGGTGCCACAACGTTTTTGTCTTTTTCTTTTGTTTACTCTCTGAGATGCTTGCACAGAATAAAACTTTTTAAATAGTAGCTGTGTTAGTCTGGGCAGGACAGGGAGGTGGGCGTGGCCACCCAATTTTGCTACCCCCCCACCTGAACGCCACCCAATTCCGCCACCTCCCTGCCTGAAGGCCACCCAATTTTGCTACCCCCGCCCCCCACCGGGTGTGTGTGCGAACCTGTTACTGCCCACCACTGGTTAAATCTTTCCTCCTGAGAATGTGATTCCTTTCTTCCATGTCATACCTTATTGTTGTATCACTGTTACTTTCATTAAACTTTCTATTTCAGTCTTTTTTAAAAAAAATAATCCTCTCACTTTTTTAATATTGAATAGCTGTTGCACTTTAATTAAAAGCCTTTTCCACTGAAAAAATGATTAATTTAATGAATTTTCTATAATCCTGCTCCTCTGTAAAAACTTTCTCACACACTTCATTTGAGTTTGTGCAGCCAGACATATTAGTAATACAGCTGACTCTCACAATAGCTTTAGTTGTTTCCTCTTTTGTAGGGGGACAGGAGGCGAAAAAGGGGATTTATTCATATCATACAGAGGAAAGCGATTCCAAGAAATGAAATGTGTGAACTAGGATAAGGTCTGCATATATACAGCCTAAATCAGTCTGTGCCAAGTAGCACAGTTCTCTCTTTGGGCCTTAGTAATAACAAAGGATTGCACACACCAGTGTATATTGCCACTTTATAGAACACACCTGGACCGCTTCCTGCCTCCAAGAAGCTCGGTATCTCAAATCAGACACAAGGGCAAACAAGAGAGAAGGGGAAATTTTTTTGCAGCATAAGAACTGAGTAGACTTCAGATAAGCATGTTAGATTCCTATGACAGAGCCAACATTTCCCCCATTTTTGCTTTCTTTTCAAAAATGTCTGTTAACAGAAGATAGGTGCAGGCAACAGGGCTTAACATCTCCCATGATTAAACCTTCTTCTTCTGTGTTTAGGTCTGACATGAAACTGCCAAAATGAAGGCACCTTTTTGGTGAGATCATTCTTCAGTTCCCTTTACCTGACCCAGTGTGAGAAAGATTAGCCAGCAACACAAGGTTGCCGTTACCAGGGTACACCTGATTGTGGTTCAAAAATACCACAATCTTATAAGATTGTTGAATAGATTTCTGTAAAAAAAAAAAATCTAGCCACTCATTAGCCTTAATTCTACTTCCCAGGACTTGATCATGATTCCATGAGAACCTGATCATGAGTTCCTCGGTGCAGACAGGCAAGAGAATTTATCTGCATTCATTTCCCATTTCCACAGTACCCGGATAATTAGAGCACAGTTGCATATCTACAGAGCATACTGGCTTTTGTATTAATCACATCTGTCTTGCCTAAATGCTGGATGTTTCTGGATTTAAAAAAATCCAAAAAGAAAAAAGAAATTAAAGGGGGAAAACCAAAAGTACAAAAATTCCTATTCTTTGAAGCACTGTTTTGCAACTATGTTAATAAAGATATGAATTCTTGCTTTATTGACTAAAAAATCTTTTCACAAAATTCCAACTGACAAGAGTTGTTAGAAAGCAAGGTCTTGACCCAACATACATTTGTCTAATTGGCAACCAAAAGTTGAGGTGAAGGTAGAGGATCAGATGACAGAAATTGTCGAAACACAAAAAGTAAGTCCACGTCACACACTTGAGGATTTCTGTTCATCTTGTTCTCTGATATAATCTTTATTAATTCAGAT
Source organism: Furcifer pardalis (assembly GCA_030440675.1). NCBI lineage: Eukaryota > Metazoa > Chordata > Lepidosauria > Squamata > Chamaeleonidae > Furcifer > Furcifer pardalis. The sequence goes on from CP126894.1 coordinate 160,294,304, forward strand.
GACAATATTGTCAATGGGGAGGTTATAAATAGTAGGGAAGAGATAGGTACTCAAAAAAATTCTCATTCTCATTGATTTTCCCAGTCTTGCCATGATGAGACTCCTGCTGCATCTCTGACATTTTAAGCTTCCCATAGAAATGACACTAGTCTTTGAAATGTGAAATTATCATAGGCTGTTCAGAATTCCTTGGGTCAAGACAACTGCCGAAGAAGAAATACTGCAGTGAATCCATCAGGACCATTGAACATAAAATGCAAAAAGATAGACTACCTCAACCCTGTAATGAGAGACAAAAAGCACAGGTTCCTATTTTACCTTGATCGTTCAAGCTAAAATAAATAGGAAGGAAGGATTAACTGAAGAAACTGTTTTAAGTGGAACATAATATCATTGTTTGTAGGTCCTGCATTTGAAGGCAGAGTAGCCATGACAACATCTATGGTAAGAAACAAGAAGCAAAAGAACAAGTACTGTAGCTCTTTCTCATGCTTTCTTTTTGTGTGTGTTTGTGTGTGTGTGTGGTGAAAGATGTTCCTGTTGGCTTGTTGTGCTTCTCCTTCTTTTGGTTCTCCTTCTTGTCTCCACATGGCAGCCACAGACCCAGCAATGACAACAAATCTAAAGCATGGTCAGAAGTAGAGTACTGAATCCACCGTTACAATTTTTCACCCAACAGGTTTGACTCTAGACATAGCCTTTTAATGGGAAGAGACCACCATCAAAGAGGACACCTGGCCATCCTGTAGCTTCTGTTATACCTGGAAGTTTTGCCGACAACATGTTTAGTGCGGCTTCACTGTGCACCTCATTTCTTAATTAGCCTTCTGTCAATCACATTATAATTTAAGTGTACTGTATTTCCTTAGTAATTAGAAAACTTCTCTTTAATGCCATCATTTCTTACAATATCTTCAAGATGTTCACGCCTTAAAACTGCTGCGATGTCTTCTTTTACATGTCACCTCCTTCCCTCCCTTCCTTTTGTCAGGGCATGCCTTCTGTTTCTGGTGAGAGGAGCCACATGACCAGCCCATTCAACCGCATGACTGGCCCATGGCCCAACAAGTTTGGGCTCCCCTGCCAAATTTAGACAATTGAGGTGATCTAATGTTTAAGGTAATCCTGTTTGTGTCATTTTTAAATCCCACAGGCTACCCACAAACTGTAACATAATCCCTCTTGAAGGAATTTTTTGTAGCACTTCTACACCAGGGCTCATCAATTCATGCCTCTCTAGATGTCCTGGGGTTGTGTTGTCATCACCCCTCGCTGGTAGGCATACTGGTTAGGGCTGCTGGAAATTGCAGCCCAACAAATCTGAAGGGTTGCGTCTTCTCTACCTCTGTAAATATGGCTAGAGTATAGATGCTGGGATTTTTTTTTAAAAGCACACAGAATAAGCAAACAACTTGATGAGCATTTTTTTATCTATTCCAAAAAATTCATCCATGTATAAAGGTTCTATATCCTGTTCGTCCTCCCCCCTTCCTCTCAGCTCAGATTTATTCTTCCACGTCTAGTCCTGATGTGAAATTGCCAAAATGAAGGCACCTTTTAGTGAGTTCATTCTGCAGTTCCTTTCCCCTGACCTAGTGAGAGGAAAAATTAGCCAGCAACACAAGGTGAGCTCAGATCATTGCTGTGTCCTTGGCCTCATCTGCAATCCCAGGGGGAGTTTACAGGGAATATATTAAAAAGGGACTAGCTAAACTCTGTCATCCAAATCAAATCGGTGAGCTTCTTTTCATTGCAGGAATGATCCTTTAAAACTCACAGCTAAACTACACAAGGCAGTCAACTCTGTTTTTAGAAATAAAGCCTCTTTAATTTGCTCTGTTTGTACTGCCTCAACATTTGTTTGCTCTGCTCTGTGATCACTTGTCAAAAGGTAAGCATAGGCTTAATTTACAAGTCTGATTGCTTAGGTACAAAGTTCCTAGGTTCCAATGTTGAGCTAAACTTCTCAAGTAATTTGTCCTGCAAACTCAAGCCTTTCTTTTTATGCCTTATTACTCAGCCGGATCTATGCATACAAAGATCAAAGGATGTGGTGTGTGAATTAAAGTAGGGCACAGAGCAGAGAGACTTCCTGCTTCTACTGATAGCATTGGGGTAGAAGCAACCTCACCTGCTTACCGTGCAGGGGGAAATATGCTGCTGGAGCTGTCCCAATCCAGGGGAAAACAATATTGTCAGCCAATGCCAAGGCAGGCACACTCGCACGGGCATTGTCCTGAGGGACAATTTTAGTGTTTCTGGCTTTGCCACATGTCAAATCCTAGTGTGACACTTTCAGTAGCTAGAATGCCTCTCAGCACTGGCCCCCTATGGCAGAGCCACTGGTGAACTATAAAAATTGTACTGTTGTACTTAAAAAAACACACACAACAGCATCATAGGTTACATCAAATGAAGTGACCAAAATCCTTGCAATGGCAGTCCTTCCTGAAACTGTAATTGTGGCCTTGGTCTGAAACCTTTTAAACCAGGCTGCTTCATTGTCAGACTTAGGATTCAGCCAAATCAGTTGCAGAGACCAAAAAACAGATACCGAAATGTCAAAACTATTTAGTTCCTAAGGCACAGTAAAGACTGGAAATTATGTTGACCTTATACTGTCCAGCATAGAATTAGTAAGGTTTATCTTTGGATAAAAATAGAAGCTGGCCAAATGCCATAACCCAGTGCCTGCACACATGACAGTTAATTCTAATTCTGTTCAGCAGGGCACACTTTTGAATAACCATGTACAGGCTGCGCTGTAGCCAGGATTCTAGATGTGGTTAGGTGAAAGCCTCTTTTCAGTGCATTTCTATGGGTAACTTTGTGCCCTCTACTGGCCAGCTGTTTGAGGGTGGGCAAACTGCTAACTCAGGGTGCCCACCCCCATCTATGGCCCTGTGTACTGGTTAAGGAGGGGAAAGGAGGAACAAAATAAAATGGGGGATTAATAAAGCATCTTGGCATAGAAATACTCACATTTATTCATTCTTTTTATTTCCAACCCTTATCTCGTCTCACAGGTCCTTTTTCTCTTCCTTCTTTTTCTCAAAACTGTTTCAAAGGTTGACCTAATTCTCAGAACAGCAGATGAGGTACTGAATATTAGAATATCTTAGAAAATTTCCCACAACTTGATTGAATTTTCCTGTTAAAAAATAACTAGAAGAAATTAGGAGGCATCCAAATGAAAATTGGACAACTGCACATCAGATCTGCTTTGATTTGGGCACCTGCACTGAGCATGGGGTGGGACTCAATGACCTCATAGGTGCCTTCCATCTCAAATATTCTATGAGTTTAGGACTACTCAAGAATGCTATTTATGCATTTAACTGAAGATATTTTTGGTTATGTTTATACATTTTTGCTTCAAATTACAAATTGATTTTCTTCTTCTTTGCTTCCTCTTTTATTCCATCAAGTGTCAAGGGAGATGCAAGGTTCTTGCTCTGGCACTTCTAGGTTCCCCCACCAGTTTTATTTGGTGTTCTTGTAATATTTCTCTGATGTTATCTCTCCATCTTCCTCTGGATCTGCCTCATGCACTTTGTCCTTCTCCTCTTTCCACATATGCCTTGTAAGGTATGGAATTCCAAGATATTCTCCCCAAATGGGCAAACCACTTCATTTGTTGTCTCTGTATGTAGTGCAAGACTGTTTCTGTTTCAGTTCTTTCCCATATAACCTCATTACTGATTTTATCCCTTCTAGTCACTCCAGCAGCCCTCCTCAGACATCGCATTTCCATGGTGACCAACTTTTGCTTATATTTTGTTGTAAGTGTCCTGTTTGGTGCTGATAACATAAGACAGGAATGAATATGCTTTATATGAGGTGTTTCTTTGTGTTGATTAGTATCACCTTTTGTTGTAAGAGAAGAGCTAACTGTCCCAATATTTGGTTTGCCTTAATACACCATATTTTAATCTCTTTTTGCCATTTTGCCATTTTCAGTAGATGTTGTTCCTAGATATTTGCACTCTGCCACTTGTTTTATACCTGTTCCATCTATCTCGATATCTAAATATCTATTTTGGTGATGAAGCCTTTATCAGACCACTAAAAATCAATTAATCAGCAAGCTTTTGTGTTTGGAACATCACCTTTTCAGGCTAAGCACCAATATCTTGTGTTCAGTGCAGAAAAGGTATAAATAAACATTTATTTATTATTTATTTATTTTATTGAATTTATTACCCCGCCCCACTCGGGAGAACCCGACTCTGGGCGGCTTACATCGTCATAAAACGGAGGTAAAAAATAAAAACATATAAAATCATGAAATTTAAAAAATTATCTAAAATCAATTAAAGTTAAAAAAAACAGTACAAACTACACGCCAGTATCCCCCTGGTTCAAATCCGAAGTGGCACTCCTTAAGTGAGCCACTTAGTATGGGAACCCGTGTTCCCTGGTCCCCAAATATGTCCTGCCAGCCAGGTTTTCAAGCCCTTCCGGAAGGGCAAGAGCTCCGTCTGCAGGCGCAATTCGATGGGCAGGAGGTTCCAGAGGGTTGGGGCGGACACGGAGAAGGCCCTCCTCCTAGTGCTAGAGAGGCGTGCCTCTCTAGCTGATGGAACAACAAGGGAGCCTCTCCGATCCGCCCTGGTGGGCCGGACAGATGTTCTTGGGGTGACGCGGTCTCTTAGGTATCCTGGCCCACTACCATATAGGGCTTTAAAGGTAATAACCAGCACCTTGAATTGCACCCGGAGACATACTGGCAACCAGTGCAGCTCCCGGAGTAGCGGCGAAGCACGAGCATAATGCCCACACCCCGCCACTACCCGGGCCGCCGCATTTTGCACCAGCTGGAGTCTCCGGATGGTCATCAGGGGCAGCCCCATGTAGAGCGCATTACAGTAATCAAGTCTGGAGGTGACCAAGGCATGTGTGACCATGAGCAAGGAGTCCCGGTCCAGGAGGGGGCGTAACTGGCGTATTACACGAAGTTGTGCAAAAGCCCTCCTGGCCATGGCTGCCACCTGCTCTTCGAACAGTAGCCGTGAGTCCAGGAGGACCCCCAGGTTACGCACCGGGTCTGTCTGGGGCAGGGCTGCCCCATCCAGCACCAAAGATGGCAACTCCTGTGTTAGCACAGGCCCCCGTACCCACAGCCACTCAGTCTTGCCAGGATTCAGCTGTAGCCCGTTGTCCCCCATCCAGACCTTAACAGCCTTCAGGCACCTGGAAAGGACTTCCACCGCACCACTTGGGTCCCCACGGGCAGAGATGTATAACTGGGTATCATCTGCATATTGATGATACCTAACCCCATGGGAACGGATGATCCCCAAAAGTCATGGCAAAAGTCTTAAGGAACATGCCTGGCATATTTCTGTCATTGAATCTTTGCGGTACTTCTCCCCATAGGGTATTGATTGGGGTTATTGTTTTGTGTTCAACACCAACAGAAGTAATGCCACGGGCAAAACAGGACAATGTCTTCAAAGGTTGCAGCATTCAGTTTTCTTGTTCACATTCCAGGAAGATGGGCCTAACCCTTCCTCTGCTCAGTTTTAGGCAGCCAGCAAAAATCTTTTTTGCCAAGCTCATCTTTTATTTGTTTTTAATACAGTTTTCCTTTCTTTCTTTCCAGAGCTGTAATGAAAGTTCTGCTATTAATCTGGTCTGTTGTTCTGAATTTGTTTTAACACTTTTGTCTCTTTGTACAAATGCCTTGGGGCCGCCATCTGAAAGGCACGTTATAAATATTTAAACCAGAAGAACCAAAATAAAAACGTAAATCATCGTTGCACACTCCCAGAGAAAGAGAAAAGAACAAATAGGCAGAAAATTTAGAAATCCTATGAGCCACCAATGTCAAAGAACAAAAATAAAGTACAAAACTCATTTCCAAAAAAAGCAAAGAACCACTCAAATACAAGGTATTGCTGAGGTGTGGAATTAAATTAATTGTGGGTGTTTTTTTAAAACAAAAACTCCACCCCTGACATGTTCATCTGAAAGATTTGACAGAATAACATCTTGGGGTTTTGCTGATGAACTTGCTTTTTGGTTCTCTGTCAACTGCAGGAAAAGCTTGACATATTTATTCAATATATCCGTTCTCATGGGGTTTTTGTTTAGTGTGAGCTTATTTAGTTTGAAAGAAAACAAAGTCCTCTTTCTTCCCTCCTCCCTTCCTCTCCTCTTTCTCCCTCTCCTGCAAGTGAGGAAAGATTAACACCTTCTCCCCTTTCATGTTTATCCAACTGAATGAGATAGCTCAAGGGAGACCCACAAGTTCTGAAGCTTCAGCATAAGAGATTGTTTGAAACAACAAAATACCACCAGTTCTTTGTTTTCTCTGCAGGTAATGCAAGAGGCATGTGTGTGCTAACTCAGCACTCTGCATCGCTATTCTTTACATATGTATATATAAACTTCCGACATAATGAAACAATTACATACAAAATTAAAACCATAAAAACACATTTCTGCTTACTTACAGGCAGTTATGAAGTCTATAAAGAGGCCTGAAGCTAGATTAACTTTAGATCCCGCATACTCTTAATGTTTAGGCTTCTGACAAAACAGCTAAACATTGTCAATGTTTAGGATGTTCTGGTTTATCATAGAAGTTATTTTCTCACCTTCTGTCTTATATGTAATGGCTGGGAAATGGATGGGAAGATTGTCTTCCGCTAGATTTGCCTGACAGCAGGCCTTCAAAACCAACTGATAGGACAGTAAAATTAAAGTGAATGTTTGCAAAATTCATCTGAAATCTAATTCCTCATAGTATTAGACTTGGGTGGCAAGTTTGTACAGCTTGCAGTTCATTGCAGACTTACTCGATTCATGCTTGCTGAACCTGAACACAAACCAAAATCTTATTAGATATCAAAATGGAGTAGGCATGGGACCTTCAATTAGTTTGGTTCCACCCCCCTCTCCACCCCCCATGAACAACTACCTCAATTCACCAGGTATTCCCTCACCTAGAATTCTGGTAGTTTCACCCAAATAAATCCAAGTCCCCAGTGGAGTTTCAATATATGCATATACTGTATGCCTTGGCATATTTCTTCTACCGTGATGCTCGTTAAGCATCGGAAAGAAAAATATGGGTATAACCTTCTAAATTCAAAGGGAACTTCAAGGCATTAGGGTACTGGTACTTTTTGAGAGGTACCATCTGGCAGCTAGATGGGATAAAACCTCTCACACTTAGTGTCTATTGCAAACTCTAATTCAGCCAGTTCATGAAGATGCACACTGTTCCATATATTTTCTCAGTGTGCAAGGAACAAAAGCATATGCAATACATGGCAGTGAAAAAAAATATAAATGTTCATTTCTGGTTTTATCCTATTTGGATTCTTCAAATGATATCATTACTTTGTGAGTTGTTTTATTTTACTGTTGTAAAATAGATAGATAGATCTACTGTTGTAGATAGATAGATAGATCCTGTATATACTCAAGTATAAGTCTAGTTCTTTAGCTCCCAAAATGAGGTCCAAAAAAAGGGACTCGACTTATACTCGTGTCAACAGCCCCGAGGGTCCCAAAACCACAGTGGAGCAAATCCAAACAAACACGCCCACTACCGTAAATACTCAAAAACATAACCACACGAATGTCTGAATTAATAAATTTTACCATATTTTCATGTTTTTTAATTTTTGAAACTCACTAGCTGCTGGTGCATTTTCCACCCCCAACTTATACTTGGGTCAATCTGTTTTTCTAGTTTTAGAGGTCCAAATTAGGTACCTCAATTCATATTCGGGATGACTTATAGTCGAGTAAATAAGATAGATAGATAGATAGATAGATAGATAGATAGATAGATAGATAGATAGATAGATAGATAGATAGATAGATAGATAGATAGATAGATAATCCAGAAATTGAGTACAACTCTAGGAATGTGCTAAAATGCAGGTATTCAAAGCAATGCATTCATTTGAAAACTGTGAACAGAAATATATGTATATATTTTGAGTTGGGGGAGAAATACCTCTTTAAAACAGAAAAGCATTTTGAAAATTGTAAATTTAAAACAATGCAAAATATATGTTTTGAAACATGCACATAAAATTACATTCACATTTGCATGCAGACTAAAAACAAAGCAAAGCAAAATATAAAGCAGTCTGCATTCCATTGCAGAACATGGATAAAATGAACTTGAGTGATATTCTAGTTGATAGATTTGCACATTCCCAGTTCATACATATGTGCCCATCACAAAATGACATAAAGTGATAAACTGGTTGAATAAGTGGGACTTTTCAGATGCAGTGTCACAGAAAGAAATATCTTTGTCTCACCCATGGCACAAAGGTTGTCAAGAAAAATCATTTCATGCATTTAGCTAGCCTCTTTTTAGTTTTTTTTTTAAAAATCTTTGGTTTTACACACAAAAGGTTCATCTCTAAACTTGTCTCAAATATATGCATTTGCAAGATTTGCTCTAGATTTCACATACATGAAATTATTCATACAATTTAAAACTGTGGAACAACAAAAATATATTCATTTTAAAAACTGCCTTCAAATTCAGTACAAAGGATGACACAGTAATGCAGGTGGGATTGGAAGAAACATAACAAAATTAAGAAGAACGTTTCATTTTGCAAGCCTTTCTGTCCACCAGCCTAACAACCTTTCTAGGGGGGCATATAAATAGGTTTTGCTCCTCATAGAGTGCAAATTGGTTAATTCAGAGGAAAGAGATGACAACAGGGCTTACCTCTTCAGTGTATAGTGGAATTTTTTTGTAGACGCTGGGACTTCAAATTTTCCTTGTAATAGCTTCACAATGATGTGGAAGGCAACCCAAAGTGCATAAAATGATCCCAGAACAACAGTTTAAAAGCTACAGTAATACCTTGGATAACACTAAGACTTGGTTCCACAAGTCTTGGTGTTATCCGATTTTTAGTGTTATCCGATGCATGTTAAAATCCTATGGGACGGATCAGATAACGTTAAAGCTCCATAGAGATACATTGTACCCGCACTGGCTTTAGTGGTTGTTATCCGATCCATCCCATAGGACCTTAACGTTATTCGATCCAATTCTCCTCCCCAGATTACTAAACATTATGCGATTTTAGCGTTATCCAAGGTAAATGTTATCCAAGGTATTACTGTACTTCCAATCCCCAGTTTTGAAAATTCATGTCATCATAAATCTTTTTCATAGACAGTCCTATACATGTCTCCTCAGAAATAAGTTCCATCAAGTTCAATGGAGCTTATTCTAAGAGAAGTGGATTTTGGATCACAGCATCAGATTTATAAATCTATTAAAACAAACCATTTTAATCTCTTTACTCTGGATGGTACTACTTGTAGGCTTGTTTTTTTTTTTTAAATCCAATGTTCCCCATGAGTTCAGAATAATTTAAGGAAGACATGTTGTTAGCTGTTTCATTCTAAATTACTGTACTATTCAAATGTCTGATTTTATTATAATTTACTCCTAATTCTCCACTGGGAAGATATCTAGTTTAAACTGCCTTCTTTTTTGCCATGGTTTTTTTTCCTCTTGTTGTATTCACATATAATGGCATAGAAGACCTAAATGTACTTTAGTAAGAAATAAGTTGGAATCATGCTTCTACCAGTCCCTTTTCAAGATAATTAAAGAAGAGCATCTTGGCTCGTTGTTGCATCTTGGGTTTTTGGATTGTGTATTTGGAATTTTATTTATTTGTTATGTCGGACTGCTATGCCATGGGTATAAGGCATCTTTGAAGAGGTCCTATGTGAGCTTGGCAGATAAGTTGCTCATTTTAATACCACCTTAGGTCATTGCCATTGAGAAGTGAAACATCTGGCCATTTTAGCAGGAAGTTGCTCAAAATGTAGCCATGTGGAAGTGAGACAATTTGGCAGACCACATGCTAGGAGAGTGCAAAAGCTGGCCTGAAACTCAACATTAAAAAACAACAACACAAGATCATGGGCACAGGTCCCATCACCCCCTGGCCAATAGAAGGGGATGAAATGGAAGTATGGTAGTAACAGACTTTACTTTCTGGGGTCCAAGATCACTGCAGATGGTGAAATAAAGAGATACTTAATCCTGGGAGACAAGCAATGAGAAACCTAGATAGCATAACTTATTTATTTTATTTGTTCAGATTTATATTGCCGCCTTACTCGCCGAGGCGACTCAGGGCAGCTTACAGTCAAAACAGCAACAGTACAGTAAAAATCATAAAATACAACCTCACAAAAGAACCAAAGCAGAACACAGACTAACTCCCCTCAGGCCGTTGTTGTGGGCCCAGAGGAGGGGGTGATGTTCTCAACCACCTGCCAGGCCATGGAATCTTCTCCTTCAAGTCGTTGTTGTGGGCCCAGAGGAGGGCGTGAGGTCCTCAACCACCTGCCAGGCCATGGAATCATGGAAACATTACTCTGCCTACAAAAGTCCGCATAGTCAAAGCAGTGGTCTTCCCAGCAGTAATGTATGGCTGTGAAAGATGAACCATAAGGAAAGCTGAGCACAGAAGAACAGATGCCTTTGAACTATGGTGCTGGAGGAGACTCTTGAGAATCCCCTGGACTACAAGGAGAACAAATCAGTCAATTCTGAAGGAAATCAATCCTGACTGCTCCTTGGAAGGACAAATACTGAAGATGAAGCTCAAGTACTTTGGCCACCAAAGGAGAAAAGAGGAGTCACTCGAAAGGTTGAAGGTAAAAGGAGAAGGGGACAACAGAGAATGAAGTGGCTGGATGGCATCATTGATAAAATGGGCTGTGTGGGCTGTGGAAAATGGCAGAGGACAGGGGAGCCTGGTGAATGATGGTCCCTTAGGTTCACAAAGAGTCGGACTCAACTGTGCGGCTGAACAACAACAAATGCTTTCTAGGGGAAAGCAAGCACCTATCTACAGCAACACCAGCTCCACAGTTGAAGATACAGTGTTGAACAGATTGCTTGGTGTTTATTTGTAGCAGGGAGACAGACAGACAGACAGACAGACCAGTTGATTTCAGGGGTAGCTGTCTCAGTCTGTTACAGCAGAAACAACTTGGGTCTTATGGGAACTTAGAAATTAATGTCCCCTCCCCCTCAGCCTAAGCTTGCATGAACTGCAGCCCACTTCTACAGAAAAATAGGCCAAACCCCTGTTGATGTAAATTTATGTGGCAGAAGCAGATGATATAGTAAAAAAAAAAAAGCCATGAAATTACCACTGGCAGTCCTAATCCTGGTGGATGTGATTCAGTGCCAATTCTTGATGACTGGAAGCTTTGTATCTATTCCTTGGCTTCTAAAGGCTTCCCCCAAGCAAAAGAGATCCCCTAGTGAATCTAGGATCCTAAAAGAGGTGATAGAAAACTTTTAATTCTTCTGGAAGGAGCCAGGTATGTCATCAGCCTCTGCCAAATGGAATTTGTCCATATTTAATAACTTGTTGTCCTTTCATGATTCACAAAGAAAATGATTAACAACTTGCCAATCTTTAATGGGATACAAGATCTACTTCCTAAGACATTTCTCCTAATGTTAGGGTAGGCCCTGCGCTCTCCCTGGATTTGGTTCATGTTGTGCTGTTTTTTGGTATTTTCCTCTTTAACTAGTTTATTGTTGTACAACAATAAGGGAAACCCAAGAGGTTTGCAAGCAAACGATGACCAAGTCTGGTTCTTCCATAAAATCTCCTAAATGAGGCAGCAGATTTGAAGGATTTCAATCAATCAATCAATCAATCAATCTTTATTATGGCCCAAGACCAGCATAGTACATCAAAAGGAACAGAAGCTAAAATGAGGGTACTTTAAAGATATCAAGAGATAAGTTAAAATGAGGGCGTTTAAAATGGATCGTTTCTGCTCATAGTTAGGGGGAAGTAAAATTAGTACATAAGACCAATAATGTTACAGCCGTTACTAAAGCCTATACTGTAGCACTGATAGTTTATTTAGCAGAAGGACCTGCCAGGATTGGCGTGGCCAACATTACCGAAAACTAACAGCTCATTCCACCAGCCCAGCAATCACCTGAGCATTCCCTAGCCTGCAAACATGCCACCCAAGGGGAAACCCCCAACCAGGAGCATGAAGAAGACAGAAGAAAAGCCCCTCTACTACATCTCACCTCACAGAAGGCAAGAAAGAGGCCGCAGTGGCGGCGGCAGCAGAAGCAGCTGCTGCAGTGGTTGCAAAAATTCTGTTCAGTCCACTCAGTGTGAAAGCTAATAAGATGGAACTAACTCACGCTTCATAAAAAAGAACAACAAAGCATAATTTTTCAAGTCTTTGCAATTACATTGCCTATTGCACCATTACTGATATAATGAGAAGCTAATAAGCCAAGCAATTAGGTGCTCTAGGTCAAAGTCTTCACCTTAACATTTAAAGATATTACATTTTCCTAACATTCACCATATACATCGCTAACAAAAACTGAATACAAATTAAGAATCACTTTGGAAGGGAAGGAGAGAGATGCAGGGCATGTTTTTGACTACCACATTAGCTCATGACAGGGTAGGATTTGGTAGGAAGCAGGCATCAAGGCTTTAAAAAGCTATATTACAAAGAATCTAGTAACCCAATTTTCTTAGCTAACATTCTGGTTTTACTTATGACTATCTGCTACCTGAAGATTGATTTGATGAAACAGTGATGGGAGAAGATAGCCTGATCATTTGCTGAATGGGTCATAATGCTTGTTTTGGCTTTTTTCCTCCTTAGTTGAAGCATCAGTTGAACAATATTTTATGTGCTTTTGTTGACTGCAAAATGGCAGAAGACTAGATTTCAGACTGAAAAGAGATGTAGCAAAAATAGGGTAAATCCTAAAGGATGCCCATCTTGCTAGATTTTTCCTGTTTTATTCTTGCAACAACAATGGTGAAGTTAAGGAAAAGAGAGAGGGGTGCATGAACAGACAGGCAAACAGACACAAAGAATAAAACTAACTGAATGTCACTCTATGAGCTTTATGTCTGGGTGGATATTTGAAGCCATATCTCCACTGATTCCAAATGGTCTGTTATTTATACCAAATGGTGTAAAATGAAATAAAAAGGTAAGGGTTGGGCAAAAATCAGTTTAATGGACCTGTATAATAAAACAACCCTGTCATCACATTACTTGGAGCTAGAGTAATAAATAGTCTATACTGTGAGCACATGCAAAGGGGCTGTCCAGTAATAAAAGGTTACCATATGGCACCAGCAGTGCACCTGCAGGATTTTCAGAAAATGATGGATCAGGAGCTGTGGCTGCTAAGTGGCATCATCCATTATTTAGGAAGCACGTGTTGAAACATTTAAGAGAGAAATCAGCTGACATGAAATGCCATGCCTTTGGTTCATTTTTTAACCCAGTTTGTAGCACGTGTGTTACAAGCGGCAAAGGAGGCAGCTGAGTTTTCCGTCCTACATGGTTGGGTGAAGAATGGAGAAAAGCATAGACAACTTGTCTTGTGGGCCCCCAATTCCTTGACAGTAATTCGATAGGGTCCATGCCAAAATCTGTCCATCCTGAAACTATCAGCGGATAAAGCAAGAAACAATATTGGACAGAGTGACAACTTCTACCTCTTTCTACTAGCACCTCTTTTAAGCTAAGACCTTTTAATTAAGAACTCTCGTGAGAGCTAAGTTTGTTGCAATCACTAGAGCCTTCTGCAGGCCTTTGTATTCAATGTATGAATTATATCAGATATTCAGAGTGGGACTTGCAGACATGCCTCCATGCTAGCATGCAGGTTTTCTTCACACATAAGTAGGCAAACATCTGTATGTGACATACAAGGGAAGGAGAGAACCACAGGGAGGACAAAACACAGTCCTGAGACCCTTTAAAGCCTAACAAGTTACATTTTTACACCAGCTTTCATGCTTTATTGCTCGTTTCATGAGCAAAAGATTATACCACATGACCTTTGTTAGTCCTCAGGGTGCCACAAGACTAACCTTTGCTTTTGCTGTAATGAACTAGTGTTACTATCCTTCAGGAAATTTCTACAATAGAGGCCGTAGTACATGAATGCCATCATTTATTAGACTGAGATGTTGCTGTAATATATCAGGCTGTCTCCGACCTTTGGTGACCCTCTGAATGAGCAATCTCCAAAATGTCCTGTCCTCAATTGCCCTGCTCAGCTCTTGCAGATTTGAGGTGTTGGATGAGAGGATTTTTGAGGGTGAGTAAAGACACTAAAGAGACTAAAGGGACTGCGGTAGCTCAAGTGGTTAATGCTGAACTTGAGGACTGGAAGGTCGGAAGGTCACCATTCAAGACCCCAGTACTGAACAATGGAATGAGCTCCCGTCTCTGTCCCAGTTCCTACCAATCTAGCAGTTCAAAAGCTAGAAATTGAAAGTAGATAAATAGGTACCATTTTGGTGGGAAGGTAAACAGTGTTCTGTGCACTCCAGTGTTGAGGCATGGCTGCCACATGTCCATGGAAACATCTGCAGACTCAGACAGCACTGGCTCGTTGGCTGTAAACAGAGATGAGCACTGAACCATAGATTTGGATATGACTGGCTTTTGAGCAAGAGCAAGCTTTACTTTCACCCATACAGTTACATCTCCATCATCCTATTATGATAGATGAAGAAGGAAATTGTCTGATCCATTTTGGGGCTACACCTGCCCACGTTCCTCAGCCGGAATACCACTAGTGGATTCTTGTACTCCCTAAAGTGAACTTCTTCAAGCTCATGTGGACAAAAGGCCCACTCTTTCTGTATCTCTGGCTTAGGGGAGGATATATTCCTCTCCTCACTCATCTTCAACTCACACTCCAGCTGACAGATTGCTGTATGGAAGAATAGGCTGTATCCGCATGGCTGCATACCATGATTTCTGCTTATTTGCCTGTAGCGCAAAATACTGGTGTTGGATATAGAGGACCCCGGAGGGTGACAAAAGTTTAGAAGAGGGAACCAAATTTTAAAAGTTTTGAGATACAGTGTTTGACAGTTTGTTTTAGCCTCGCCTGCATTTGCATCATAACCAGCAGCTTCACCGCACTATTAAAGAGTTCACTAGGCACAGATTGAACTCATGTTGCTGGCAGTGCCTAATGGTCTTTTGTAGGAAGGGAGGCATGGGCTTAGAACAAGTGTGTGCAATGCTGTTGTCTGTGTTGTGCCAGCTGCACATGGTTTCTTTTTGTCCTGTCCCTGTTGTTCACACTTCCTGTTTTCAAACTGTCTCCCTAGATTTCTGCTAGCTCTTGCTATTTTGCCAGGATAAATGTGTGACTCCATTTTTATATTTGTTTCTATGTGATTCCTTTGACTTCCTTTTTTTCCCCTCCTTCTGCCTGACCTCTGCTGTCACCTAGAGCTAGCAAACTGTTCCTTTTATGTTGTATTTTGGTTGCTATCAAGAAATAACCATGCACAGCTGAAAGATCCTCCTACTGGGAATTCTTCCCAATATGCATTTAGCAGGTTCTTTTATTTTTCATCTCACTTTTTTTCCCCCTGAATTCTGATTTGACTTCATGTACGAAATGTACAGAACTGCAGTCAAAATAAAAATGAATGGTATGATAGTTAAACTTCCTGCAGAAATTGCTACGAATCAGTTTGAAAAGCAGAGACCCTGACAAAGCCTATGGAACAGGGATAAATGACCTCTGGTCCTACAATTTGTGATAGGATTCCAAGTCCCATCAGCCAGTCCAAGTCCCATCAGCCAATTGTCAGTGATGCTGGGTGTTATATTTCACCATTACAGTATCTTCAATCCCACCACAGAAACTGTTTGGGGGGAAATGATAGTTGGTATTTAAAGAACATGGACATTTATAACATACCGTATTTGTCGGCATATAAGATGCAGCTTTCAAAATAGTCCTTTCCTGTCTATAGCCTCCGATCCTCTCTAGCTGCCAAACTGCACCTGTGTGTGTGTGTGTGTGTGTGTGTGTGTGTGTGTGTGTGTGTGTGTGTGTGTGTGTGTGTGTGTGTGTGTGTGTGTGTGTGTGTGTGTTTGTTTTGCTGGCATATAAGAAGCACTCCCTTTTTCCAGTGTATTTTAAGAGGGGGAGTGCATCTTATACACCAACAAATACAGTATTGCCACCAGTTCTAGATGTCATGGACTACATAGATCCATTCATGGTCTTTCAAAGGCCACCTCACCTAAACAATAGAATCTGGAAAGGAGGTGAAATTATGTTACCCACACTTGTGTGTATTTCTGCATACATGGAAAAGCCAATGACATATTTTTATGTCTTAGGATGAGGGTTCATTCAAGTTATGTCACCTGAATTTTGCCATTTTTAGAGATGGAATTTAATTGAGCACATTCAGATTTCTTTTTGTGGGAACTATCCTGCTAAGGAAATACCAATGAATTTACTAAAGCATGGGCTTCCACAGTGATATAAAACACCACATAAAGCTAAAACCTATAGTTGTCACTCTATGTCCAGGCTTCAGTTCATTTCTTCACTGTAAAATGTCTTGGAATACTGTACAAGTAAAAATTAAATGAGTTTAGAAGACGAATGTACAAACACAAGATATCAAAACATAATGTTCCATACACACATACAGTATATGTTTAGTTTACATATAGATGTTTAATAGCTATCAGTCCTCATTACATATTCCAACACTATCAAACAAGGAGGTTTAGCTCTTTTTCATTTTTCATTCTTAGATTTGTACCAAGTGGCATAAAAATAAAATGGATGTGCTCTATGAACACAGCAGTCCTAAACTTCACTTACCATCTGGGATATATCGGATTGCAGTATCACTTTAATATGAATGAACTCTAGACTTTACTGGGCAAAGTCCTGTTGATGTAACCCAGAAAGGTACTTCTTTCACTCATAAACAGGAGGGCCTACTCAGAACAACTCAGAACACCTTTTAGGTATGCCTCCTACTAAATATGACATCTGTCCCATTATTTGCATCTTAGTGAGTTTCTATTCTGCATTTCTCCTTTTCATAAAAGCCAGATGTACTTGTGACTTGCTACTGAGTAGCTACTTTGAGATCTGTAGTAGACTGAATGAAAGCAATTTTATTTTATTTTATCCCTGCATATCTCACCCCCAAAAAGGGACCCAAAGCTGAATCTCAGGTCTAATAAGATGCAAAGGTGGCTGATAAATAGTTCTCTAGTGTACACCTTCTGAAGGTCCAGGTTCCCAATCCCAGTTCCTATATGCAAGAGGCCTAAATGGCCTCCTAGAACAGTGATGGCAAATCTTTGCATTCCAGATGTTTATTTATTTAGTTAGTTAGTTGTTCAAATTTATATTGCCGCCCACTCGCCGTGGCGACTCAGGGTGGCTTACAACAATACAACCTCTAGAGGACAGTCTGTTGGGGAAGATCAAGATAATGAAATATGGGGGGGGGAGTAGCTTGAGAGGATATAAAAGGAGGGGCATTCAGAGAATGGGGGAAAGATATTAAGAAAGGACAAGGAGATTTGGGGTTGATGATTGAATAGAAGCACTAAATGGCCACAAGAGGAGTCATCCAATGAAACCCTGTACACTCCAGTTATCCACTGACCATTGGCTGTCCTAGCCCAGCATCATTGTAATAACTCTCCAGCATTTCCAACTTCCATCTCAGCTGAGAAGTTGGAGGCAGCCACGCCACTTCCAGCACCTGCATCAGCTATAAGAAAAGGTTGAAGGCAGCAACAGTAGTTTAGGGGAGGATGAGGTCAGCCATCAACTTGGACATAGACTAAGACACGTGGACTGTTGAGTGATGAGCATCAAAGAAGTTACTTGACTTAGTTGAGGTTGCATTACAATTCCTGTTGATGTTTCAGCAGCATATTTTGCATTTGTCCATTATGTGTGGACACTGGACCATTTGAGGCCCCTTTGTTCACGGAAGCTTAAAATGGAAAAGCCTAGCAGGGCTGATGGTAGACTTTTTTTTTTTACACCATAGGAAAACCATGCAAGTGGACCCCTCCTTACTAGTCTGTACATCTTTACTTCTGGAAAAAATGACTCTAAATAAATTTTAGAGTATTGTTTAAATGCTGTATTTGCTGGTGTATAAGACCCACTCCTCCCCACTCCGCTTAAAATACATTGGAAATGGAGTGCTTGTACTGTATCTCGTGGCCTATAGTGGGATATTTGGTAATAACGGGGTGCATCTTATACTCCAGTGTGTCTTATACGCCGACAAATACGGTAAATAAATAAGTTTAATTTTGAAGGGAGAAAAGGACACTCATTGCTTCAACAAATCTACATGGCTTTATGCCCCACAAAGTGGTGGAAGGGGTATAATATATATTTCTAGAGTGGTTTGTAAGAGACCATCATAACTACTAAATAGATGAGAAATGCAATTGATATAATGGCTTTTAAATTCAGAATGGGATTTTTCTTATTCACCATTCATAGAATTGTTAGAGGGAGATCAAAAGATAAACATATTCATATTTCTTTATGGTATGTAGCATTATCTGCTTTCGCATCTGAAAACCAATTTTTCCATATTCAGTATGTTTATTTTCATTGCACTTTCTGTGTGGTGCACATGCGCATGCGTGTATGTGGAAAGTGGCAAAAAATCTAATGAAAAGATCCTGCTATGAGAGTTTCCAGACGTTAAGCCTAGCCAATTCTAAAATCATATGCAGAAATTATCATTAAAAGAATAAGATCAGAGCCCCAGCCTTTTGGAGTTTTAGTTCATAAATATGCTCTTTGATGGAAGAAATGCAGCCCTCTTTTATGTCATTTGAATGTCATCAAGGGTGTATTCTCATGCTAATTATTACAGACAATTCCTGACTGAACAGCTCACAGATTAAAAAAAGAAAAGAAAATGAAAGCTGTGCTTATTTTCATATTCTTTATTTTGTAAAAGTTTGATTAACTAGATTTTTTCCAGTAGCTTTTGCCATACAGCTAAGCTGCAACTTCAGAAAGATGAAATGTTTAATTTTAAGCATCTGCAATTGAGTTATTACACATGTTGTTGCTTTATAATTTTTTTTAAAAAAAATTGGTCAGGGTGAGGTACAAGATTAAAATTTGTACAACAGTGCTGAATTTGTCTCAGCACACTATGCTTTCCACTTAGGCATGATTATATTCCCTCACAACTTCATTCCTTGATTAATTTTGAAGTCTTTGTTTTCTCCATTTAATCCTAAAATCGTGTGTCACTCACATATAACTTTGTACTTGCTAAAGGAAAGACTGGCTGGATGGGAAGGAGGGTGATGTTTATTTATCTTACTTTTTTAAAAAAAAAATCACATATACTTGTTCTAGAGGACATACAATTTGAAGTAGGGCATGAAATGTTGTTACCTTCCCACTGAAGTGGCACCTACTTATCTATCTGCAATTTCTTGCTTTTGAACTGCTATGCTGGCATGAGCTGGGACAGAGATAGGAGCTCACTCTACCACTCTAGCACTCAGGTCTTAAACTGCTGACTTGCTGACCTTCCAGTCATTAAGTTCAGCATCTTAATCCAGTGATGGGATGTAACAGGTGCGCATCAGTACGCCAGAACCGGTAGTAACTTTTCTCAGTGTCCCGGAGAACCGGTAGCAGTTTTTTGGGGGAACCACCTTTGGGGCTTACCTTTTTACTAGTTCCCCCACTGCGCATGTGCACCAAGCACTTGGTGTGCATGCATGCCTATAGTGCTTGGCATGTATGCATGGCCTCCTTGCTGTCCTCCCAAGTGGAGAGGAGGAACAGAAGCTGCTAGCCTGAAGCTCCCTATAGCCTGATCCCCAGGGTAAGTGACTCACCTTTGGATGTGGTGTGTCTGTGTGTATTTTAATGTGTATTTAATACCTTTATCTATATTGACGTACTACCATGGTTCTTAAAAAGGCCTGGTGACCAGCAGGCCTGACAGCCTGGCTTGGGGTTTTGAAGCAAAGTCTTGGAGTTTCCTCATCAATAAGCTACACCTGTGCTGTTCCAATTGCTATTCCATTTGGAGAACCCTTAAGGAGGTACATCTGTTTTACATTTACGTTAAGGCATATTATCCTATAAAACTGGTTAGGCAAAGACTTAGTACCTAACTTCTTTAACTGTTGAAAAGTTGAAAAGTGCCAAAATGAAACCATCTTGTGGTGAGTTCATTCTGTAGTTCCTTCCATCTGACCTAGTGTGAGAAAGATTAGCCAGAATCTTTGGGTGGGTTGAGGGGTGTGTGTGCGTGTGATTATTATTATTATTATTATTATTATTATTATTATTATTATTATTATTATTATTATTATTATTATTATTATTATTATTATTATTATTATTATTATTATTATTATTTCTTTGGCTCCACCCATGACATCATGACGTTATGATGTTAGCTCCACCCACACTGTGATGATGTCACGGTGGGGTAGTAAAAATTTTGACATCTCACCACTGTCCCTAAGTCACCACAGTCCCTGGATCTCAAACACACTGCTAATGCAGTGAAATCATATTTAGACAGAAAAAGTGCTGATAAAACACTGACAGTCATGGACTGGCCTCCACAGAATCCAGACCTGAATATTAAAGTAAGGGGGTCATCTAGGCAAAGAAAGAAATAAAAGACAAAGAAGAACTCTTGGAAGTGCTGAAGGAAGCCATGTATGCAGTGGTGGGTTGTCAACGTTTTTACTACCCCACCGTGACGTCATGGATGTCGTGGGTGGCGCCAATGTCATGATGCCATGACGTCATGGGCAGAGCCAACATCATGACGCCATGACATCATGATGTCATGGACAGAGCCAAGGAAAAATAATAATAAATAAAATTAATGAAATAAAAGTAAACACACACACACACACCTCAACCCACCAACTCACCCAAAACCCACAACACAAACCTGTAAATAAATTAAATAAATAAATAAAAATTACATAAAAATACACCCACCCACCCAAAAATACACCCATAAACCCACCCACCCCAACCACAAATCAACCCACCCACCACCCAACCCCAAACACAAACCCGTCACTTACCCAAGATTGACTTGTCGGGGAGCAACAGAGCCAGTAGCGTGGTGGCACAGCAGTAGATGGCCACTGCATCAAACCGCCGCTGTGGCAAACTGCCGTTGTGACAAACTGCTGCTGCAGCAAACCGCTGCTACAGCACGGTTTGACGTATGCACAGCGTCTCCATTTGACGCATGCACAGTTCCCAGCACCCATTTTGGCTCCAATTTTGAATTTTTTTTCTGGTGGTGAGGCATCTGAACTGGACACCTCAAAAAAAAAATCCCAGGTGGTTACTACACCCCCCCCCCCCGGAGAACCACCCAGGATTGTTGCTTCCGGTTCGGGGAAACTGGTGTGAACCGGGAACAACCCACAACGGCTTGTATGATATGCCAGAAGATTACTTCAGAGAACTACTGGACAGTATCCCCAAAAGAGTTCAATAATTGTTTCAGCAAATGAGGTCACACTAAATACTGTCTTTTGCCTGAAGAAGCAATTTTATATATCTTATCATCCTCCCTATGAAGAGGAGCTCCTGCTTCTCCAGCTCTCCTGCTCTTTCAAAACCAAATCTAGAATCTAATGACTTCACCACCCATTGGGCTGAACCAAATAGTCCATAGGGATTAGATACACACCTACAGTTTAGAAAATCAATTCTGCTCATTTCTGCCTCCGCATGCAGTTATTTTTAAAACCACTTTGCACACACAAAAATCAGATGTTTTCCTCCTTCGGCACACCTTGCCCTGTGGGATTTGGTGAAGCAGCCATTCCTGGTAACTTCAGCTGGTGCCCCAAGACTTCACAACCCTATTTAAGATATTTTTATACTGCATTTCATCACATAACATGGTTTTCGGTGTTATCTTTGGAGCAGAGGAGCAGTGTGAAAAACTTCAAAAAAAACCCAACAACCAGACAGCTGTTTAGTTTAAAAAGTAGTTTTAGGCCGTTTTTTGCTTGACACACATTTTCCCCTCCCTACCATTAGTCAGGCCCTGATCAAACAGGGTTGTTATTTTAAAACAATGCTCAAACAAGTGAACTTTATTTACCAGAGGTAAAACAAAAACAAAAACAGAATGCATCAACAAACAACAAGCGGTAATCCCACTTCAAACAAATTTCATGATAGGCAACGGCTCCCTGATCTGTATGTTAAGCAAGGATAAGCTGTTTGGAGCATGAGTCACTCTGTATTCTTGTGGAGATGCTCCGACCCAATTCTTATCTGGGTCCAGGCAGCTCTGTGTGCATTTTGAATCGTGAGGAAAATCCTATCCCAATGAATGGGGAAACAAACGAGAAAGCCAAGTTACTAGCAAATGGTGGGGCTGCAATAAGCCCCATAGTAATTTTGAGTGGGTGGTTGAACTGAGGAACAGCCAGGACAAAAGGGAAGAAATATTCTGCTGAAGTGGGTGCTATGTTTTATTTTGCCTTTTCTTCTCTCCCCCCCCCCCCCCCTGCAGAAAGACCCTGCTTTGCTGGTGAGCGGAGTGACTTCTCAAGGATGGGAGTCAGTGAAGGAACCTAAAAAGGCCACAGTCCTCTTTGATTCCTTCTTAAAAGGGCAGTGCAATGGGTCTGCTTCTCCTTCATGTCATTTGGAAGTTTCCTTTGTCGTTGTCGTTGTCGTTGTCGGCAACACTACAAAATATGGCAACACTACAAAAGAATGATCTCCACAATGTCCTGTCCTCAATAGCCCTGTTCAGCAATTGTAAACTCAAGCCTGATCTTTCTTTAGGGAGCCACTCCATCTCACATTTGGTTTTCCTCTCTTCCTGCTGCCTTCAATTTTTCTCAGCATTATTCTATATCCCCGAAAATCTTGCCATCTCATGATGTGCCAAAAATAGGATAGCCTCAATTTCATCATTTTTGCCACCAGAGATATGAAGAAGTGGACTTGATCCACGAAAGCTAGCAATAAAAATAAAGCAGTTAGTCTTTAAAGTGCTACAGTTTTTTTTTTATTTTTGTTTTTTTTTTCTGATATGCCTGAACCACAGACTAACACGGCTACTATTCAAAAAAAAAAAAGTTCAACATATAGGCATAAATTCACTGCACCTAATATTCCATGATACCAAGTGTTGTATAGTGGGTAGTGATGGACTAGGACTTGGGAGGCCAGAGTTCAAATCACTCTTCAGCCATTGAAGCTCACTGTGATGTGCGACTGGTAAAACCATTCTTGAAATATCTTGCTTACATTGAAAAGAGGCTTATCATTTGCCAATTCTAACCTGATAGCATGTCACAACAATATTTCATACTCTGCCTTTCTTCCAATATGGAATTCAAAGACACATAGTCAAGTGATCTCCCAGTCAGACACTAGATCTAATTTTTCAGAAGGTATACTGCATTGTTTAGCAAGTCGCTTCTTTATGTGCCTTCAGATTATAGCTCAGGGACTATTTTTGTGACCCTGAGATGTGTAATATGTCAGAATAAGATGGGATGAGGATATTGAACCTAAAATGTCTTCCATGACACTTTGGCAGGGAAAGCGCACCATTCTGGGACTTCCTGGTTCTGCACTGGTGGTGATGTCATTGTCTGGGCACCCAGCACAGAACCAGGAAGCCCTAGAATGGTGCACTTTCCCTGCCAAAGCGCTGCAGAGGATTGACAGAAACCCCCCCCCCCAAAAAAATGGAGTGATTATGCTCCCCAAAGCCTCCTGCTTCCAGGAGAAGTAGCAGAGACTGTGCAAAAAGCCACAAAACTGACACAATCACCACTGCCAATGATGACAAAAATGTAAGCACTGGGAGCAACCCACCTCTGTCCCTCACAGCTGCATGTTGGGCCTGCAACATGTCTGGCCTGTGGTGGGAAAACATTGCAAACCCCTGGTGTAAATAAATGTTTCTATTCAATAGGCCATCATGGAAGTACCACATTTATTCATCTCACCATCACAAACATTACCAGCTGTACTCATGCTTTGCTGACAAACCATTCAAGGTACAATGCCAGCCATGAAGCAGAGTGAGGAACATATCTAGGTACAAGGCACTGGTAGGAGTAGCAAGGCATTTGGAGGGTGGGGCAAAGCTGTGGGCCTGGAATTTTGTCCAGTGCCGTCTAAGACACCCTGCAGTCTTTAGATGGAGGAGATTATTCCATTGCCAATGTTGAACCAAGATTGGCTGCAAGCTGAGTTGACTTTTATATGTGGCATGGAAGCGATATGCATCTTGTTTTTCATCTCAGTTGACCAAACATCTTGGTTCAACTCTGCCCATTTGTCATCTTCATCATCTCAAAGTTAGAGAATCTAAGGTATTAAGAAATTGGAACTATTTTTAATCAAAATATACAAAACTAAACTCAATAGCCCAGAGGCATGAGATTTCACTCTAAGACAAGTTAATCTTTTAAATTCAAGCTAGTTCCCCCTGCCCAACAAACTCATTAAACCAAGACACATGTATACCCACAACATACTTTGTTCATGTTTCTTTTTTTGTACCTAACAGTCTGATCTACAATTTCAACCTCTGGTTTGTAATCATGTACTTCTCCAACACTATATTCCTGTTTTTACACACACATAAAAAGGAGGGGGGATTCATTCCTTGCCCACATCACTAGTCAGAAGTGAATATCTTCTACAGAAATTGATGGACTTGGAAATTCTCCAGCTGGCACAGTTTGCAAATCCCCAGGTGTTCAGTAACAGGAAAAGGCTGAGATTGAAACAAAACCTGTGAAAATACAGGAGCAGTTTATTGAAGGAAACATACAGTGGTACTTCACACAATGATTTTAATCTGTTCCACAGGGCTCATTGTTGTACAAACCAATTGCTATACAATGCATGCATCGTATAGCAATTTTCCCTATGGGATGGATCTTACAACGATTTTTTTCGCTAAGTGGTTTGCTCTTTGGAAAATTGTTGTACGGATTTTTTCCATAGGGAAAATTGTTATGTGGGATGCCATTCCCCCCCCCCCCCACCTAATTGTTATGTTGTATGAGGTTCCATTGTATTGTCATTCAAGCAAATCTCCTCTTGGACATCCCTTCATTGATTGTAAGAAAGAAGGTGGGATATAGCTCAAGTGTTTACAAAAGATTTCAATTGAAGACTTATTGTCTCCCTCACTGGGTTCAAAGTTCCTTCAGCATCATATATTATTTAAGCACACAAGGAGTAGCACCAGTAATCTCAATAGCATTTGTGCCTGGCTTCGCTTTTTCGGAAGGGGCCAGCTCCAGTTCTTTGCACCTTTGTGCTTGCAATTTGAAGCATGACTTTCAGAGAGCAGCTGAAATGTGCATATAAGTGTGTAACAGCAAATGTCATATTTACAGGTCATTGGGTCTGTATAAAGTAAACAGAGAACATTTCTTTTGTCTGCAAAAGGGCATCTGAAGTAATTGACAAGTGGAATCTGTACCAGAAAGCTTTTGTTAATTATGCAAGCATATCCTAGAATAACTACAGAGTATCTTCATGTTTAGAATCAATACCTGCCAAGATCTTCCCACTGGAGAACATTATTCAGGGGAGTTTAGGACTTGCGGTGTCATGTTTTCATCACACCATTGCAAGATTCTTTTAAGACCATCCTGCTGATCATGTGAAAGTCTGACTGCCTTCCAAGTAGAAGGCATGGGGAAGCATAATAGGCCCCATCCACACTGGCTATTTAGCCCTCTATACATTTATAGACATAATGCCTGAATAGAATTTAATGCAGCTGGTAGTTGGAAAATTTCACAGTTCACTTGTAAGACTTACCAGTTTTTATTTTTTCATAGTCTTTCATGTGTCCAAGCACATTTCTTCTACATTACAATTTCTGGTATGAATAGAACTGTTGTTTGACATTTACACACCTCTGCCATGGGAGCTCTATCTTGCACATAGTATCAGACACAGTGTGTATGTATGTATGTATGTATGTATGTATGTATGTATGTATGTATGTATTTATTTATTTATTTATTTATTTATTTATTTATTTATTTATTTATTATATTTTTATCCTGCCCATTTGGGAAATTTCCCACTCTGGGAGGTGCACATACAAATATCAAATAATGCAACAAAAAAGCACAACAAATCAAAAACAGACCAAACAAACAAATACATACAAAAATAAAATAAAATAACTGGCATCTGAGGGCACAGAGGATCAACTGACTGGCTAATTTATTACTAAAGGTACACAACACCTGAAAGGTCTCCTTGAACAGTTTTTAATTGTTTTTTGAAGATAGCCTGACGCAGCTCCATAGGTAAGGTGTTCCACTGTGTTGGTGCCACCACCGAAAATGCTCTGTTTCTAGTTCTAGACTTTCTAGCCATCCTTGGGCTTGGCACCTGGAGCTGCGCAGACTGTGATGAATGGGTGATGTGAGGAATTGTTCTGTGAGAGAGACACTTCGACAGGTAACAAGGTCCCAAAACGTATAGGGCCTTATATGATGACACTAACACCGCACATCTGACATGGTAGGCAACAGGTAACCAGTGCAGCCCTGCCAAGGCTGGGGAAATATGATCGAATTTCTTTATGCCTGTCACCAGCCCAGCTGCTGCATTCTGGATCTGCTCTAATCTCCATATCAGACACAACGGCAGCCCCATGTAGAGAGCATTACAGTAGTCAATCCATGAGGTTACCAATTATTGGGTTAGGGTTATGAAAGACCATCTGTCCAAGCAGGAGTGTAACAGTGCAATCTTCCAGAGCTGGAAAAAGCAGCTTTGGACACCGCTGCTATTTGTTGTTCAAATGAAAGCAATGGGGCTATAATGACCCCCAGGTTGTGGACCTGGTCCCTAGGGTTCAGTTTCAGCCTGTCATCTTTTGCCCACTCCATTTTTGAGTCTAGACACTCAGAGATCTAACTCTTCTTTCCCCTTTGCAGTTGGTAGATTTGTAATGATTTGTTTGGGTTTTTTAAGGTAAGAAAAGAAGCAACATGGTGGATAAATGGTTGTCGGTATTATCAGGAAACACAACTGTTCAAGGGACATTTTTCCACCTGTAAAGCTCATTACAGGTCTAGGAGGTCTGGTCTGAAGTGTTCCGTCACACCAGAAAGGTTATTGCACAGCTGTAAGGTAAGCTTTTAGGGAACGAAAGCTTTCAGGCAAACAGCATTGAGATTGAAGAACAAATAAGAAAACATAGTTATCTGCAAAACCTAATGCAGTAGTGTGTTTTTCTCTCTTTCTGCAACTGCCTATACTAAAGATGCAGGTGGGATGAAGCCTCATGCAGGCAACTATTCTAATTATAACTCTCTGAAAGGTAGAAGCCAGAGAACAAGGGGAAAGAAAATAATAACAGATTCCTGTTGACGAGAGGAGAATGTTCAAAGCCGAAAGGGTTTTCATAGAAGCTCTTGGAATTCTTTTGAAGTACAAAGTACAATTCATTAAAACCATGAGTTTATTTATTTTCCTGCAGAGAGAACGAAGAGTTGGCGATGGTGAAACAGATGTGGGAGTCCAAAATGCACTCAGGATACTTGTACTGCAGGAGAGAATAAAAAATTATGAAGTAATTAGAAGGTCAAAACCCAGCAATAATGCTTGGAAAACCACTCAGGGAGATGGAAGGGGGCTCTCTGGTGCCTTGATGTATTTACCACATACTTTCATTTCAGCTGTGTGACAGGCTAGATTTATCTGTGAATAATGTGGGTTTTTAAGCAGGGAGTATTTTCTCTCTATGTTTTAGATCAGGGATTCTAAACCTGCAGTCTATGAGCTAGATGCGGCCTGTGGCACCATTTCATGTGGCCCCCCACTGCCTCCACTACCCCTGGAAGTGCCATGTGGTGAGGAAAGGGAAAATGGCTGTCCAGCTCCTGAAGCCATCTGAAGGAGCATGACCCAGACCCAGGCTTTAAAAAGTTGATAACTCCTGTTTTAGACCATATACATTGGCAACAGCTTGGTGAAAACAACACCTCTCAAGGTAAAAAACAGTAAGCTTAGACTGATGAATGTTTAAGGCCCATGGGGAATCTGAATTTGGGGAGAATCCTAGAGGAATTGGCAAATGGGAGTGGACAAAAAATCCATATTGGTGAAAGGTGGTCTTAAATTTACCATTAGCACACTAGCCTCTAAAGGCTTTGCAAGATATACAGTACATTTTTCACGCCTCATGCCCCTGTTAGCACCAACTCTCGATCCATAATACGAGGTAAGAAGAACTCTCATTTGTATTAGCATTCCTATTTGGATTTGTAACTTTTAAAAGAAAATATCTAAAACTGTCTAGAACAACCATGTGGGGTAAACAAGTTTATGTTGCATGATGCTGTTTCATTACTATTTGTGCATGGGCAAGCAGAAATGGAATGGTAGTCATTAGATAGTAGAGGTGTTCCCAAAGTTTGTGGGGAAAGTGTCCAAACAAGGTGAATCAAGGATATCTGTACCTTTTTGAAGAAGGTGCAGAGAAGTCCACACTCATTCTTACATTGGTTAGGGTGTATTGTAAAGCAGAAATTCTTTTAAACCCTAAAATCCACAGTATTTCCTGGGTCCTGGGAATTTCCACATCCTAAAAAGCTCGTTATTTTGACCTCGGTTGGTGTCTTGCTGCACTAGGAGATATAAACATTATTGTCAGAGACTGAGCAGCAGCTTCTCTTTATTGGTCTGCTAGTCAAGCAAACTTAAGAACATATAAACATATTCTATATACTAGTTGAAAATTAGACTGACTTGCCATTTTAAACATTAAACATTAGCAAGAGAATACAATAAAAATGTTCATGAGTTCCTGCTGCCATCTTATGGAAAAATTAGAAGAAGAAACATTGCTTCATGTCTTACTACTATTGCTAGTAAGGAAGTTTTGTTCCCTCTCTCTGCCAATGTGCAGAGAGATAACATAATGTTTTAATCAAAACATTCTGGCAGCTGCAACTGAATTTTTCAACATCTCTGCTCAGAGGCTGAAGGTCAAAAATATTTTTGTTTATAACTTATGTTGAAATAAAAGCTGCTTGAAAATTGAATGAAGTAATGATTTACGGAAACAGGAACTATAGCCTGCTCCCCAGGGTAAGTAACTCACCTTTGGTTGTGGGGTGTGTGTGTATTTTAATGTGTATTTAATGTGTATTTATTTTTAATGTGTATTTTTATGTGTTTTATGTGTATTTAATTTGTATTTTATGTGTTTTATGTCCATTTAATGTGTATTTATTTTAATGTGTTTTTATGTGTATTTTTATGTGTACTTATTTTAATGGATTTTTTAAACATTGGCTCCACCCACATCATTGGCTCTGCCCATGATGTCATGATATTGGCTCCACCCAAGAGGTCATGACATTGGCTCCAGCCACAATGTTGGCTCCGCCCACAGTGTGGTAGTAAAACTTTTGTCTGCCCACCACTGCATCTACCCCCCTAACAATCAGTGGGGTGACAACTGACACAGACTGATGGCCCTCACATCCAACCACAGAAGTTCCATCTCTTATAAAGCCAGTTTTGAAAACAGACTAGAAAGAAGCAGATATGTGCATTGTTCATCTGGCTTAGTAACAGAAGAAATGTGATAGTCCTTCCATTTCAATTAAAAGTTGACTATTCAGATCATAAAATCCTCATGTTCCCTGCTTCTAAGAACAATGCTCCAAAAAAATTTCATTAGTGACTTTTTTCATATGGAACTTTCAGCCCTAACAGAGCATTTTCTTTCCTCTGAATTTTCCTCTTAGAAAAACACAAATATGGGAAATTTCTAGGAAGCATCTTGTACATCAAGGGTAGCCAACCTATGGCCTGTGGCCCAGATTTGGCCTGCACTGCTAATTAATCGGGGGCACAGTGAGGACCTAGCGCCTCTACCACAGCCATTGGCAGCACTGGAAATGTACTGGAAGTGCCAAAACATGCCAAAAACATCCGACAATGTGCCGAAAACACCTGAAAATGTGCCGCCCTTGCTCCTGCCACCATGGGAAGCAGAGGAAGCAGTGAAAACAGCTGAAGACACACCGTGAATGCACCTGCCGCCAGCAAAAGTGGCAGAAGTGGTGGGATGAACCACTCCTCCAGCCTGCTTACCTGTCTGAGGAAGGACGTGGTACAGCCCATGGCATGAATAGATTGACCATTCCTGTTGTACATCTGGAGCTACTGTTCTGTCTTTGGCACATGGCTTGACAAATCATATCTGCCCACAAAACCCACTTTTCCTTTTGTTATGCTGTGAAATGAAGTGATTAATTTCAAACATGGCAGAAAGCCAACATAGATCAGCCAACTCCATCACCACTGTCAATTCCATCTCTCTCTCTCTCTCTCTCCTTTTAATAAGAAAACACCTTTATGTAATTTGTAGCAATTAATCACATCTATGCCAAACAATGATTGCACCAAACAGTCATAAGGCTTAATTACACTGAATGCTGGTCATGACACTGTCATATATTATATGCTTCTTATACCAAGTTGCATAATTATCTTCTATCACTTAGGCAACCAATCAAGGGCCAATAATCAAATGAAGCAAAACTCTGATGGTCTGAGTCACTTTGATTATCAGGATAATTCCTAACAGCTAATGCTTTGAAAGATTAGACAACATATAGAACACATACTATAGGTATCACAATAGCAGGTTATGTGCTGACCTACTCCAGCGGGCATGGTTGCTGCACAACAGCACTACACAGAGAGTCCCGGCAGTAGTTTATTCAAGGAGAATCAAAATAGCAGACTCCAAAGAGCAAGCTGAGGTCTGGTTAACAGTAGTTCAAATGAGCATCTAGTCCAAAGGATGTCCAGGGGGATTATCAGGGTTAGCAGAGAAGTCAGGGTCTAGGCAGGCAGGTCAGTGTCTAGGCTGGCACTCTCAAGAGGCATCTGAAGTCAAGCAGGCATCAGTCTTTGCACAGAAGAATTATACCAATGCTTGAATGTTGGAATAAGCTTGCTTAAGAGCCACCCAGCTAATGGGTATCAGCTGGGAGCCTTCTCTGGTAACAAGTTCTAGCTTGTTTGCATCTCAGCTGCAGCTTCTTTCTGCACCTTTCCCTGACTAAGAGCTGATCACTGTCAGAGTCAGACCTCTGGTCTGATAGGTCATCTGCCTGGGGAAACAGAGTTGGGCCAGAAGCAGGCTGACATTCAGACATTCTCAGGTGCAGGCAGAACTGGGCTGGACATAGGGAGTGCCTGGATCAAGATCCAGGTCATTTTCAGAGTCTGACAAGGGGCTGGATCACAACAGGTTATTACCAAGTTCAGTTTAAGTATAGTATGTGTTTATTGGTCTATGATAGAACTGATTGCCAATATAAAAACACATTTTGCTGAACAGAAGATAGACTATTCCTATAACAAAACCAGTCCATAAACAGTTGAAATATTTGCCATATTAGAGTGTGGAGAAAAAAGTAACAGTTCATTGCAGAATCTCACTTTGCTTGGATTGTAGTCAAGAGTATTTGACACTATAACAATTGTCTCTTTCTATTTGATCTAGAAGTTTCAAGATCAGATATACAGAAGAGCATTTGGGTGTGATGAGGAGATATTTCCATGTCCAAAATCTACCTAACTCAATGATCTCACCTATCTATAAACTCTTATGTTTCAGTGTCTTTTATCTGGAGTACATCCATCCACTGAATTCAGTGGGGCTTACTTCTGAATAAGGATTCTTCATGTTCACTCCAAGGATTAATCATGTGTCGGATCGCACCAGCTTCTTCCTTCCTGACAATAAATGGATGAAAGATAGCAGAACTACAGAGTTGATCATCATGCTTTAGAATACAATGTGGTTTCCAAGATGTTTGTTGATTGATGGACCATCTTCAACCAGCCAGTGCCACATACATTTTTCAAAGTAAGTTCCCTGAAAACTCATTTTTTCCCTGGGTGCAAAGTACAACAACAAGATTTATCATAAAGATGATTCTGTGTCTGACCCAGTTTCTTTTTGTTCATACTAAATCCAGGGAATTATTTCTAATTGCTTAACCCTGAAAGCTTTGAAGCAATATTCAAGGCTTTGGCAAGCCCTGCTTCCATTTGGGTGCTGTTTTGGGATTCTCTTGCTTCTCTTCACATTCCCTTGAAAATGGACAAATACCCCTCAGTTGCTTCAGAATATGAATAGGTTGCAATCCAAGCAGGTGTCTGGTAAAACACATAAAGAAAGCAGATATAAATGGGGTAATAGTTTTAAAGTACAAACATTTCCATGAAAAAAATGCAAACAAGGATGGGGTTTTAAAAAATATTCTTTGAAATACAACAACATTTAACTAGAGAATTCTTCAAATTCCTGTGAGAATGGGGAACTACAGCCTGTCATGTTAACCTACAAAATAAATAGGGGTGTGAAGGATTCTTTCAAAATTACTTGTTCTCAAGGAGACAGGTTGTCTCAATATATTAGGAGCTCACTGATGGCTCTTAGGTAGTTCCTCACCTTTGTCAGAAGACAAGCAGTGTGCTTTCTTTTGGTTGCAATTTTTGCAATTTGTGCACAATGTATCTGCAGAAAATGGCTACCTTCTAGTGCATATGCAGGAGCATGGAAAGTCTGGCTAACTGTTGAAAAGATGCAAAGAACTCATCGGGTTTGATTGCCCCCAAAAACCAACAACATTCTTTCAAATGCCATAACTCTTGTCAAGAACAGCAGAAAAGATCTCGTGTTGCAAGAATAATTTTTTTTCTGCTCAGGAATGACAGAATCAAGTACTGTACAGTATTATGAAATTCAACCCTACTGCTTGGCAATTGCCGGGAGGCAGTGATGGCAGCCTCCCTTCTCTGTTCTTCCTAAGTCTGTGCACCCTAGGTCTTCTCCTCTCTTAGAAGGACAGCTGTGCATAATATATGAATGGCCTGGATCCATTGCCTCAAGGAGAAGGTGCCAATCCATCACCAGTACCAAAACAGGTTCCGCTGATAGTTCAATTTGGTTTTCACACATGGAATCTTGTCCTTTACCTTGGACTGCAAAATGGTGCTATCTCTATAGCAATAGCAATTACACTCATATGCTGCCCCAGAGTGCGTAGTGCACTCTCTGAGTGGTTCACAAGGTAATTTGCATTTTGCCCCAACTCACTTTACTGACCTTGGAGTGATGGAAGGCTGAGTCAACCTTCAATCCCAACAGGATAGAACTCACAGCATTTTGGATTCAGTACAGCAGTTTAACCATTGCACCACCAAGGCTCTATACTATTAATCATGCAATGAAGAGATAGCCACCATGTTCCAAGACATTGGTGGCATGCATGCCAGAGAGGGCACTCAGAGCCCTCTCTGTGGGCACATATGCCATCGCTCCAGCACAGAGTTCGCTCCACCCCTCTGCCCAGCAGTCCAATAGGAGTGCTTCCTCCCTCCCCCCCCCCCCGAGTTTGCCCTGCCCCTCTGGCAGCCTGCTGAATTTGCGCAGTCAGTCTCTAAAAGGTTCACCATCACTGTTCTAAGACATGCAGTACTTTAAAGAACCACAAATAAGAGGGTAGAATGTGTGATATTTCAAGAGTGAAATTCTCAATTAATCACACTGTGAAATATCTCGAGCTTGGCTCAATCTTTTCTCTACTTCAGGGGTCCTCAATCTGTGGCCCAAAAGCCACATGTGGTCTCTGAGGCTTTTCCTGCGCGGCCCTCCAACCTGCTTGTTTACTGCTATCATCTTCAAGACATTTCCCCTCAGCCCTACACTGCTCTTCCTGCCACAAGTAGCATCACCTCCTTCTGTTTTTTCTGCAAATTACAAAAAGCACAGCAACATGAAATTTTTGAAGTAGTAGTTGGGTTAATTTGTGCAAGCATATCAAACAGAAAATAAAACAACAACAAAACACACAAATGTGTGGTGCCTTAGATTTTTATTTATTTATTTATACATTTATTTATTACATTTATACCCTGCCCATCTGGGATATTTTTCCACTCTGGGTGGCTTGCAACACAATAAAAACAACAATAAAAATCTTCAGAGTGATAAAAAGATGTAGAGCAATTGAGCAAGACTGAAACATCAAAAAAGCAAAACAATAACCACACATTTTACAAAATGCCAGAAACAAAAAAAAAACCTATTTGTGATGGGGGAGGGGGCAATATCACACATAAAATAAAATACCTAACACTCACCTGTTGGCAATATATTCTTAAAAGCCTCTTTTAAAAGGAATTATTTTAGTTGATTTTAAATACAGGCAGCGATGGGACCTGGTGCTGCTCAACTGGAACAAAGTTGGTGCCACCACTGAGAAGGGTCTGCTCTGAGTCACAGCCTTTCTTGCTAATCTCGGGGTCGGCAACTGGAACTGCACCAACATTAAAATATAGTAGTTACTATTTAAGCTGCCACAACATTTTGTTTTGTTTTGTATCTGAACAGAAACATGGTTACTTCTGGTCTCCATTGTTTCCTCTGTCATCCCCTTTTGGTCTTATCCTCCATGCTAGCTTTTTGGCTATTCTGAATGTTTTATTAGCCAGGAAAGCTTAGGTAACTGTAACATTAACATTTCTTCATTGAGCTTTGAATGTTTACTTTTAATCTGAATTGGCAAGTTAATAATTTTGTTATATTTTTATTTAAGATGTGGCCATCTTTAGGCATTGGACACTCTCATGCAGCCCTTATGTCTCAGAAGGTCAGGGACCACTGCTCTATCTTATTCATTTATTAGTTGCATTTACGGTACTTTCTGCCTCTCTTCCAATAAAGCTGGGTTATCAGTCTCCGTTGGCCGAATCTGAGCCTCTGTGGTCAAAGGACACTGAGCTACAGGTAGCCACTGACAATCCAGGCATCTCAGAGAAAGCTTCAAGGTCCTTTTTTGCAGGAATACAATCCAGAGCTGGAGTACGGAGGAGAAAAGAAATGTTAAAACTAGATGGAACAGAACTTAGCATAATGCCTTTTTTAAAAGGGAGCAGGTTTGAAAGTAGAAACTTGCTCACAAAGAAGGCATCTCCTTAAGAGGAGGGCCCTCCTCCTGATATTTATTTCATTTCATTAGTACTGTACCTTGGGTAGTTTTCCCTGTGTACAACATTAGAACATTAAAACATTTACAAATCAAGAGAACTCAATCCACCCAACCCTGCTAATGTCTGCAATTGAGTCTTGGGTAGAACAAAGGCTACCTCAGCTACAAGGAGCTCAGCTGAAAAACAAATTACTCGGAACATCAAAGCACCAAAAGTGCAAACAAAATTTGCCTTATATCCTCAGCCTTCTCTCTGCTTTGCTTCCCCATGGATCTATCTATATCTCTGATTTCTTTTGTACTCTTTGTTGGCTTCTTGTTTGACTTATATCCTGAGAAACTGACCTTGATATTCCTTCAGCGCTTCTTTCACCTACAGTAGGACTATCATTTATAGCATAAGCTGAATGATACTTGGACCATTCTTAGGTCTTCTGTATTGAATTTCCTGCTTCTGTCTCCATTGTACATCAATCTGGCTGACTCTTTGGCATTCCGCTTTTGTCATCCTTTAGAAGCGGCAGCCCTCTCTGGTGTGCTGTCCAGCTAGTTAGGTGCTGACAGCTAGAAAGCAGGAAAAGAGTGAGAACATGAACCCACAGTCCAACTCTTTACCACTACCGGTATGTCTCAAAGGCTGTCTGCTTCTGGGTTTATGTTTATCTGTAGGGTACCCAGCCAAAAAGAACAGTCCATTCAAGTGTGTCTGAGAACCTCATTTGTTAGACATAAAATAGCAGGAACCATGAGAAATAACAGTTCACCTTTTACCAGGCAGGATAGAGAAAATTTCAGAAAGTTCTACCCCGTGATGTTTTTATATCAGCTAGTCAATCAGGCTCAACATAAAACAGTATGTGTCTGTTCATTAAGGGAAGAAAAAGTCAGCTGGTACAGGAAATGAAAACAGCATGGGTTAATTATAGCCCTTTGGGACATCTGTGCTAGCTACACTATGTACTCAGATGGCCTACTCTAGCAGCTAGAGTAGGAATTATTTGAAATAATTTGATCTTTAAACTTGTATGACCTAATCATGCTTTCTCTTTCAATTTTTAAGGGTAAATACAGCAGGTCATTTCACAGCATGCACTTAAAAAAATTAAAGTGGAACCTTTAAACTGTGTTAGATCACAAATGACCATAGGTAAAAGTCACCCTTGCTCAAAAGTCAGTCATATCCGACTCAAGGGTGTGGTGCTCATCTCCCTTTACAGCCAAAGAGCCAGCGCTGTCTGCTTCTGCAGGTGTTTATGTGCTCATGTGGCAGTCATGACTACTTGCTAGAGCACACGGAATGCTGTTACCTTTCCTGCTGAAGCGGCACATATTTATCTACTTGCCATATTTATCTACTTGATGGGTGCTCACTCCCAGACACAGTACTTGGGTTTTGAACTGCTGATCTGCCAATCTTCTGGGTCATTAAGCTCAGCATCTTAGCCACTAAACCACCATGGCCTCTTACAATTAAGCATACTATCTGGGAATAACAGGAGTCAAGGTCCATTGCATCTGGAAGGCATCTGTTTGTGGAAAGCTGTGTTGATGGAAAATGTTTACATCATGTAAAAACAACAATAGAATGCCTCAATTCTCCTTATAATGATCCATATGGCCCTAGAATGTTTACTCAATTCCTCGATTGACCAGACTATCAAGGGATAAATTTCCACTAGTCGCAACTTGTTTTCCACTCCTTTCACTGCCATGCTCTTCTTCTTATCAAGGCATTGGGAGTCACAAAGGAATACCTTTAGCATTGATCTTTCCATGGCTCTTATGGCTCTTAATAGTTCTTCCTCAGCCTTCATTAATGACCATGTTTCACTCTCATAGAGAACTAAAAAAGTTAACAAAACCTAGAAGAAAATTTACTTGGTGATTTCTATAGACCTAGGATATGGTCCACCACTATATGTAATCCAAAAAATCACCCCCAGAAATACCCTAAAGCCCTACATTACTATTAAGATATAAGAAAGAAATAGCCGGTTACTCGAGTAGTCATTGTCTGGTTGGGGAGTGTGTCTTATGCTCTGACAAATATGGTATATTTTTAATTTTATTATGCAGTTGCCTGATAGTAATAACATGAACGGAGAGCTATTGGCCTAAATTAGGCAGGTTAGAAGCCCTCCAGCCTATTCTGTACCCAAATGACAGTCACAGAAATCAGAAGTACTGCACCCTGTAGGAGACATTTTGATCCCCTTCTCCCCAGGGACAATGTCATAATCTATGCATTTCTGGATCTCTGTTAAGGAAAAAAATCCATGAGTAGTGTGGGGGTGGGGTGTCACACAGACAACTATGGCCTGTGGAAAGTTATGCAGTTTTCATACTGTACTATTCACTCAAAGCTTTTACAACAAGTATCTTTACATAAGAGGAAGGGAGGAAAATAGCTAACAATATAGTAATGTTTTCATAAACTGAGTGAGACAACAGAGAAAAAGAATGCTCTTGAACACAGACTCTCTAAATCACAGTGCACATCTCTCTCTTCAACTCACCCCTCTAAGAAAAGACTGGCAGAATGAGCCCATGGAACCTCAGGGCCACCTCCCTTGACACCAGAATCTGTGTTGACTATCCATTTCTCCTTTCTTCAAATCAAATTACTGACCATTATTTATTTATTTATTTATTTATTTTTTTGGGGGGGTCTATGAATGCTGAATGGAATACATAGGATCTATTGTGGTGCTGCTGTGGCCTGGAGGTGAACAGCAACTCTTTGCTCTGCCCTGTAATCATCTGAAAACTGAATAAATATTCCTGATTCAATCCATTTTTCACATTCTTCTGAAGGCAGTACACACACCAAGCCTAAATCTAAAGTGCAGGGAGCCATCCCCTAGCATGATTAAACTTTCTCCAATCAAATCTGAAGTGGCTGTCTCCTTAATTTCAGTCAACTTTAGCATGTTTAATTCTGAGTAGATTATGGCCTGGCTGTATGATTGCAGAACTTCTTAAAATAGTGCCATTAGTATTGATGAATAAATGTCAGTGTTACACAGCATTGAAGAATCTGGAATACATGCCCACTTCCAAACCCTATTATCTTTTTAAAATGTAACCTGTTTTGAGTGCTATGCTAGAAACAAATGAGTTTGGACAGGAATTTCTAAATAAAGTACAACGCCATATAACGATTCCCCCATACAGCGATGAAATCACATAGCGATTAGGCTTGGAGGGGGAAAAGGCGTTCCACATAGCAATCGTCCCTATGGCAAAATCTGTACAATGATTTTTCAATGGAAAAACCCACTTAGTGCCAAAAATCGTTATATGGGTCTTTCCATAGAGAAAATCATTGTACGGATTTTTTCATAGGGGTGATCATACAGTACAATGATGAAAATTGCATAGTGATGAGCTCTGTGGCATGGATTAAAATCGTTATACAGAGTTCTACTGTACCTAAATTTCTAAATCCAGGTATAGCTCATGATTGAATTAGACCTCAAAGGAAGTCAAATGAATGTCTCCTACATTTTTGGAATCTTATCAGATAAGTTTTCCCCCATCCCCTCCTAATTAAACCAACAATCTAATTGTTTCTTGAATATTAGAGAGTAAACAAAACAAAAAGACAAAAAAATGGCACTTTAAAGACTAACTGCTGTATTTTAATATTAGCTTTTGTGGATCAAGTCTACTTCATGGCATTAATCTATGATTGATGGCAAGGATCCAGATAGAGATAGTAGAGATTAAGTACATACATATGACAGACACCCATCTCAAAGTTTTTAATATTAGTCAAGGATTTCTGGGACATCATCAAATTTGATACACCACAACTAACATGTTGCTATATGCTGCTGTATATGTTGCATGTTATATGATGTTATATTATACCACCTTCACAGGACATACTTCTGTAGAATTCTCATCCACAGCATCAGGCTACCTCACAGAACAAAGGTAGAACTCACACCATTGCCAATAGATGCTAGGCCTGAAGAATAAACTCATCAGCAAATGTGTAATGCCACAATGTTTCTCTTGAATCCATCCACTAATCATTTGCAGCTCAACAGGTTTGTGGCCTTAAAATATCCAAAAAAAGCACACATTCTGCATCTTGCTGTGAAGATCCCAAACGGACTGGATCTTAATAACCATTTTGTAATAGGTTTATCTCTCCCCGCTCATTGTTACCATTCTATTGAATTAAGTTTATATCCTAATTATTATGTGGCCATATTTTATTGGTTTATTTCTACTAAGCTCCAACGTGACATATTCCTCCAGCACATACCCCAGTACTGTCAATGTATGAGTAAAACATGCAGTGGTCCCTTATATGGAGGAGATTTGCATACTACTCCTATTATCATAATTCATTAAGGAGTTATGGGTTATAGGCCTACATAATCTGGAAGGCCACGCATTCACAGCCCAACCAACTCTGAGCCTACAAAGTACAAGTAAATTAGAAGGAATGAACAATTGACAAAGAAGTGCAACTTTCTCTCTCCCCCTTTGTCTATAAAACTATGTTTGAAAGGCTCAGCAGTAGCTTTTCAAAGACAATGACCCTTGGGGTCACTTGTCATCCGTTGAGCAGTTCTCAGGCATGAGATCACTGAACCTGTAAGCAAAGGTAGCCCCTACGGATTATTTCTACTGATAGTTGAAAGCAGCTGGTGTTTTTGCATATAAAAGCAGGGGCAGCAACTTCCTTTGACAAATGATTGTGGCACAGAAGGAAAGTGAAGAAAAATCCCAGTTCTACCGGAACTGAACGCCACAGTTCAACACTGGATCTTGCCCAATGTCAATTCTGAAAAGTGCCATGTTATATATCTTCTGACTCATCTGCCAGAAAGCATGAGGCGGAGGGGAGAAATAGTGACTTCAGTCTCCATCATCAATGAAGGCTCAAAGCACAGCTACAAAGCATCATATCAGATAGTGTTAAATGTCCATCCTTTGAAATTCTGGCCAGCTGTCATTTTCTTTCTGTTTCTGCTACTTGTTAAGTGTAAGAAAAAGGAGGAAATAAGGTTGGAAGGACATTGACAGATGAGAGGGCTGGTGATAGTCATAAAGCTCCCTTGATCGGGGCCTTTTGATGTTTGGACAATGCTTAGATAGAGTATAAATCTCTGCTTGCACCCCCAGAGATAGGAACTTTGTTTTATGGAAGTAACTTCTTGAATTACTTATTAATGTGGGCATCCAGTAGAGAGTTATCATTGGCATTGCTCTAGTCATAGATTTGTGCCACCTTTGCTAGCAGACAGTAAATAAAAGAAGAAATGCTCTCTGGTCCCTTCCAGTAATCTTATTCAATAATACACATTGGAAATACAGTACTTAAAACAATGCTTTAAAAAGAAACATGATGTTTTTTGCCACTTAGGATTGATCATGGAACAGCATACAAATCCTTAATATACCATTCAAAAGTAAAGTTTTAAAGTAACAAATCTGTTACTAGTTACACACACAAATGCAAGGCGTCATATAAATGGCCAGTAGTGGGCTGGATACTCAGCGGTTTTTTGTTGTGCAGTTGCACAGTCGATACCGACCCTTTGTGACCCCATGGACCACTGTCCACCAGGCACTTCTGTCCTCCACCATCCTTCTCAACTTGCTCAGTTCTGTGCCCCTTGTCTCTACAATACCATCTAGCCATCTCATTTTGGGCCGCCCCCTTCTTCTTTTGCCCTCCACCCTTCCAAGCATCAAGGCCTTCTCAAGTGAATCTTCTATTCTCATTTGATGTCCAAAGTACTTTAGCTTCATCTTTACAATTTGACCTTCTAAGGAGCAGTCAGGGTTAATTTCTTCCAAGATTGACCTATTTGTTCTCCTCACTGTCCAGGGGACTCTCAAAACTCTCCTCCAGCACCACATCTCAAAGGCGTCTATTCTTCTGCGCTCAGCTTTCCTTATGGTCCAGCTCTCACAACCATACATTGCCACCGGAAATACCATTGCTTTGACTATGCAAATTTTTGTTTGCAATGTGATGTCTCTACTTTTCACTATGTTCCCCAGGTTTCTCATCGCTTGCCTCCCAAGAATCAGTCGCCTTTTTATTTCATGGCTGCAGTCACCATCTGCAGTGAGCTTTGATCCTAAGAAAGTAAAATCTGTCACTGCTTCTACTTCTTCCCCATCTATTTTCCAGAGGTTTATGTTTAGGGAATTTGATTTATCCTTTTCCTCCTGTGTGAAGAGCCAGTTTGTTTGGAGGAAGGAAGGAAAACAAATGATGAGAACTTTGTCTGCACAATGGAGGGTGTGCAATAGTTGATAGCATTGAGTTAGAGCTCTCTAATTCCTCGATGTTCATATTATTATTATTATTTTACTATTCAAGTACATACAAATGCTTCAAATTATTCAGGCAAAAATCAACCCTGAATGGGCTACAAAGTAGCATAAAACAATTTCATTGCAATTTGTAAGACAAATAACTTGGATTGGATTGAAGCAGATGGTATTCATGTACCCCTAGTTGATATGGATTACATACCCTTTCCTTCCACAATGAAGCCTGCAAAAGATCACCTGCATCTTATGCCAATGGTCATAAATGTTAGTGCCAGCAGATGTTGATACAAAAATAGCTCTTATGTTTCCCACTGCAAATGTGATCATATTCATCCAAATAATGACTAGCTGATCATCGACATCCAGCCGCAGATGATCTTGGCTCAGCCAAAATCATCCTTTTTTGGTTGTTTCCCCAAATTGGAACTCCATTGGCTCAAATCTCCTTTTCCACTTCACAAGATGTGTTTAGCTTCTTGCGCTGTGTTGCAAACAGTGGCATTTATTCTAATTCTCTGCTCACACTCACCCCATTAAGCTTCCATTTTCAATCATCAGCTACTGAAGCACTTCACTGGACTGCTAAGCAAGTCTCTGTGGGTTTTATGCTGCAGTCATGCTGTATCCTCCTCTATCACTTTGCTGATGCTTTGCTTGATAAAACTTATCTCGCTTTCAGAGACAAATGCTGAGAAGAGCTCTTCAGCATTAGAAAGGGAAAAAGGAAAGGATATCTTCTGGCTTTAAAGATAGCTTTGTTCATAGACACGTAAACAAATCTTTAAGCTGGCACAGAAACTGCATCATTGAGGGACATCAGCTTCAGGGCTTATGGACATTGTATGCTTTGCATTGATTTGACATTAAAGAACCACTCCAGATGGGGGAATCTATCAGGTTCCTTTTACCTGTGTTTCTCAAAATCCCATCCACAGGCGTATCTTTGAAAATTCTGCATCAAACACAAAGACATTATTTTCTTCCTGTATGGAAACTGAAGTGTATTTTGTGGCATGCTTTTTATAACGTAAGTATCTTTTGACATTTCCCCCCCCCCCAGGGACATATATTTACATATCCCTAACAGACCCCAAATAATGCAGAGGCACATTTCACACATCTCAACTGTCCATGGTTTTAATTCAACCCCATTCATTTCAAATAGTTCAGAAAACAAAAACGGATTGGTGAAATCTCACATTTGTGTTTTCTTCCTCTTGATAGAAAGCTGAAAAATACACACAAGCTTTTTAAATAGTTTCTCAGGTTATGAGCAGGACAGATTCCATTTTAATAAAAAGTGAAAGCAAATTCAGTGTCCATCCCTATAAAAGCCAAGAAAAAAATAAAGTTTTGAAAGTTATTTTTTTAAAAAAAACTCATTACAAAGCCAAAAGTATTTAATTTGTTGATGTTAAATTTCAAAATGAAATTTTGTAACTTTTTTATTTGTTTGTGAGCTTGTTCATTTCTTTTTCATTATTATATTTTAAAAGGTCAGGTTGATTGATAATGTCTGAAGAGTTCAAAAAAAATCCACTAAAATGCTTCTGAAAAGATCTAAAAACATAATTAGGAAGTAACTAAAATATTACTTCTTATACATCATTGTTTAACAACATTGTTCGCATTTGGATTTGAGGCTTAGCTAGACCAAGCTCTGTTCATCTGTCCTATTTCTACCCTAATACTAGCTGGCAGCTTTCATTCTGAGCTGGAGTTTAGCTGGATCTTGGCCTAGCTAAGCTTGTAATTTGGGTCTTTCTCCCATGTGCCCCACAGGTGGAAATTTGTAAAGTGCCTGTAAGGGAGATAGAACTCCCAGAAAGAGAATTATGGTGTTTTTATGTGGTTTAGTGGTTAAGATGCTGAGCCGGACAACTGGAAGGTCAGCAGGTCAGCAGTTTGAGATTTGAATGCTGCACAATGGATTGAGCTCCCATCTTCTTTCCTGTAAGCAAAGGCAGCCAACTTAACAGTTTGAAAGCAAACAATTGCAAGTAGATAAATACTGTAGGTACTGTTTTGGCAGGAAAGGTAACAGCACACTGTGCATTTCGGTGCCTGTAAATGGAGATGAGCATTACCCCCTAGAGTTGGACACAAGTGGCTTTTGAGCAACAGAGACTCTTACCTTTACCTTTTAATCCAGAAATACTGGAGATCACATCCCAAATAGGGAAGAGTCACATAGCTGCTACACCAAGCAGCAGCATTACGCATAGCATGAAGTCTAGCTGTTAGACTAAACTAAACTACTTTATAAATACTCCCTTTTTGTTGTTCAGTCGCACAGTCGATTCCGACCCTCTGCGACCCCATGGACCACTGTCCTCCAGGCATTCCTGTCCTCCACCATCCCCCTCAACTCACTCAGCTCTGTGCCCATTATCTCCACAATACCATCTAGCCATCTCATCTTGGGCCGTCCCCTTCTTCTTTTGCCCTCCACCCTTCCCAGCATCAAGGCTTTCTCAAGTGAATCCTCTCTTCTCATTTGATGTCCAAAGTACTTTAGCTTCATCTTTATTATTTGACCTTCTAAGGAGCAGTCAGGGTTGATTTCTTCTAAGATTGACCTATTTGTTCTCCTCGCTGTCCAGGGTACTCTCAAAACTCTCCTCCAACACCACATCTCAAAGGCATCTATTCTATTCTTCTGCGCTCCGCTTTCCTAATGGTCCAGCTCTAACAAC
The DNA here is from genome assembly GCA_030440675.1 of Furcifer pardalis. NCBI lineage: Eukaryota > Metazoa > Chordata > Lepidosauria > Squamata > Chamaeleonidae > Furcifer > Furcifer pardalis. Next base: position 160,338,223 of record CP126894.1, read on the forward strand.
CATACATTGCCACAGGGAATACCATTGCCCTGACTATGCGAATCTTTGTTTGCAATGTGATGTCTCTACTTTTCACTATGCTCCCCAGGTTTCTCATCGCTTTCCTCCCAAGAATCAGTCGCCTTTTTATTTCATGGCTGCAATCCCCATCTGCAGTGAGCTTTGATCCTAAGAAAGTAAAATCTGTCACTGCCTCTACTTCTTCCCCATCTATTTTCCATGGACTTAATGGGCCTGTTGCCATGATCTTGGTTTTCTTGATATTGAGTCTCAAGCCAGCTTTTTCACTTTCTTCTTTCAACCTAATCAGGAGCTTCTTTAGGTTCTCCCTAATAAGTACCATATTTAGCTGTACTTCAGGCAGTCTCCTTCCTACAGAAGCCAATAAAACATTGCTCATAATGGACCTGTATCTTTACAGACTTCTCCTAGAGCAACAGAGTTCTATTTAATTACTTCCAAATCAAGGGTGTAAGTTTGACATTCTCATTTATATTTCATTCCAGCCCTGTATTGATCCATAATCAATTTTCTATTGGAAAGAAGCTGAGCTGATCAGTGGTCAGCCATGAGGTCTTTGAAAGCACTCTTTGTTCATGCTTCATATTTCACAGAGCCAGTTTAATCAGATGTACAGGAGGAAGGGCATTAAGTTCTGAGGTAAATGGGAAAAATTCTCACCTCCTTTGCTCACATACCTACCATTCAATCTTGAGTCATTTGCATCGGCTCTGGATATCTATTGACCGCATTATGTAGGGTTGTAATTTTTTCCCTTTTACAAAGGTGTTGTATGCTTTGGTGGGGGAGGTGGTTGATTTAAATTTAGCACAAAATGTGTACAGTATCTTCATTTTCATGATATTCATGGCAACACTAGTTGGATAGTCCAAGATTAAATGTCATCGAGTCCTTGCTCTTCTCAATTAAAATAATGGCATGGCTTTTTATCATGGCTTTTTGTATCAGCTCCTATTGTGGCTGTATATCAGAGAGTCATGGATCCCTTGGTTAAGCAAGGTTGATGTCTCCCACTCTGCATTCTGATCATCCTGCTGCATTTGCTTCCCTTTTAATTTCTCACCTTACACAATTTCTGTGATTTAAGTTGAGCAGGAAAAAGCCATTGAAGAACTGCGATGCAATCTGACAAATCTTTTGAAGGGCAAATCTCCGCATGGACACTTTCAAAGTAAGCCTTTCTGTAGGATGAAAAAAAAACAGCAATGCCTTATTTCACTTCTGAATTGGTAGAGATAATTCAGGTGATAATTCAGGATAGTTCTTCTTCTTCTTCTTCTTCTTCTTCTTCTTCTTCTTCTTCTTCTTCTTCTTCTTCTTCTTCAGCAGCAGCAGCAGCAGCAGCAGCAACAGCAGCAGCAGCAGCAGCAGCGGCGGAATCATCATCATCTAAATCCTTAGAGGAACTTCAGTTATACAAACATTTGCTTTGTCAAGCTTTTTTCTGTGTAATGACTATTATGCATGAATGGAATAAGCACCATGGGAAGTACAATACATTAGGGGACTGGTAGTCTCTCTATTCCAGGGGTTCTCAACATTTTTAAGCCAGGGACCGGGTCAAGCTCCCACAGACTATTTGTGGTGGCAGATTGTTGGGTTTTTTTTAAATATAAATTTTATTTATTTATTTATAAATTTCCCACTCTGGGAGGTGTACACACAATATCAGATAATACACACGCACACACACGCACGCACGCACGCACACACATACACACACACACACACACTAAATCAAAAACAGAACACCCAAACAAATGCATCCCTTGTGGAAGAAAAAAAGGGAGGATTTTAAGAAAGCACTTTTGCAAAATCCCAGGAGGCCCAAGAAACACACATTCCAGATTTTGTAATGCCTCCCTTTAAAGGCTAGTAGTATGCTAGAATGGAGAATAAGACAGAGGGGACTGACGGTGAAACCCTTATTTAAAAAGTACTCTCCCCATCTCCACCCCACACACAGAGGTAAATAAAAGGAGCCTTCCTAACTGGCTACCTGAGCTTGTTTCAGCTTGAAATTGGTTTTCAGTGCATTCTTATGGATAATTGCACTTTGCACCCCTAGTGGCCATCTCTGGTAATGGCAGTCAATTCCCCCCACCCCCCAAAAAAATCTGGAAATACAGTCGTTCTGCAAGGCTGCTCGCTATGCGAAAAATTCGCTATGGGAGTCTGACTCGCATAATGAATTTTTCGCTATGCGAGTCAGACTTTTCCCTATGGAAAAACTTGCATAGCGAGCATTTCTATGGGGAAAACATGCATAACGAAAAAAATCATTATGCGAGTTTTCCCCATAGAAATGCTCGTTATGCAAGTTTTTCCATAGGGAAAAGTCTGACTCGCATAGTGAAAAATTCGTTATGCGAGTCAGACTGCTTAGCGAAAAACTTGCTTGTTATGCGAGTTTTCGGCTAAGCGAAATACTCGTTATGCGAGGTATGACTGTAGGCTGTTTTTAAACTGTGGAAAATACAGCAAATCATGTGGAGGGCCGGATAGAATGGTGTTGGGGGCAGGGTTTGGCCCGGGGGCTGTAGGTTGTGAACGCCTGCTCTATTCATTAGGCCCTGTGGAAGTACCTCTCAGAAAACTATTAGCCCATAATGTCTTGGGGTTTGCATGCAGCTTCTGGTGTGTGTGTGTGTGTGTGTGTGTGTGTGTGTGTGTGTGTGTGTGTGCTTTGCAATGTGGGCAACTATCATCTCTTTCTTCTGCCTTGAAGTGACTCCAGAATTGAACAAATATATGTGGTTCAGTCCATTTTACACATTTCTCTGAAAATTGTATGTAGTCGTGGCTGTTAATATTTTTTGCTTTTCTCACTGCCATCCCTTACAGCATATACCACTTGAGCACAGTGTGACGCAAAGAGAGAAAACTGCATTGCTGTAATGCAATATGATTTAACCTTGATTAAAATATACATTGTTACAATTCATTGTCTTAAAAACAATAAAAGCTGGGAGAAATTTGATTTTAACTCTTGCAGAAACAAACTCACTAGATAGAACCTTATAGCAGAGCTTGACGTGGCAAAACGTTTGGCGACTACTGAAAAAAATTAACAATGATCCAGACAAAATAACACTGAATGCAAATATAAAAACAAACAGCACATCAACTGCTCCTGGCAGGGAAGATCAACCAACATACAATAATTTTTTTTTTAGAAAAATCAAAGGGATATGCAGAGCAAAACCAAACAACTTTCTACCACCTTCATAATGGGAGAACGGGAAGAAACCATAAAAGATGTTAGAATGGTGAAACTGCAGTACCGTATGATGTGTGAATTCAGGTCATTTTGCAGGATTGCACCTGGTCTTCAGGGACTCTCTTCTTCTCACTCCATTCTGCCCTTTCCCTCTTTTGGATAGGCTGCAGAAGGAAGTCTTTACTTTCTCCCCTTCCAAAAAGCAAACATGACAATTTGCACTTGTGGTACTCTGTTGAGAGTGGACTGCAATAGCAGTAGTATGAGGACTTTAATTCTTTTCCTTCTCTGTGACCTCCACCTAGCTCAGGGTCTTTCTTGTTGCAATTCGCAAAGGAGGGAACCATTGCATAAATGAGGATTGTTCCCCATCGTCCATGTAGAAGGTATCCATTATAAGTCACCTGATCCAATATTCCATGTGTTAAACCTTCAATGTCCAGCTTCCCCCACATAAGCTTGAGACTAAACAGCTAATGCATGAATTAGCCTTCAGCTTTCTTGAGCATCAGATTCCTTCTGCTATCCAGTTTCATCCTATCCCACCCCACCACTCTTTCCTCCTCTTGTAAAACCAAATTAAAAGCCATATAGCCAGGGACCACAATCTGCAGCACTGAGAAATTTCTGTGTGACCTTCCAACCTGCTTGTTTACCTCTGAATGTTTACTTTTAATCTAAATGGTAGGCTAATAATTTTCGTTATATTTTGATTTAAGATGTGGCCTTCTTTAGATGTTTCACACTAACGCAAGGCCCCATGTCCCAGAAATTTGGGGACTGCTTCCGTATGGTGAAACTGCACAGGGCAGGCCAGAATTCTTCTGTGGAGGTTGGTTTTCCTCTGACTCTGCATTGTGGGCCAGGATACTTAAGAGACTGCACCACCCCAAGAACATCTGTCTGACCCACCAGAGTGGACTGGAGATGCTCTCTAGTTGTTCCATTGGCCAGAGAGGAGCATCTCTCTGGCACTAAAAAAAGGACCTTCTCCATGTCTGCTGCAGCCCTATGGAACCTCCTGCCAACTGAGCTGCATTTCCAGACAGAGCTGCTGCCCTTTAGGAAGGGTGTAAAAACATGGCTGGTAGGACAGGTAAGGGGTACTGGCCACAAGTTAACCCCAGCCTTCTGGTTAATTTGAACCCCCTCTCTCCCTGAATCTTTTAATCCTTATGACTTGCTGTTAATTTTATTTGCTATTTTAATTCATTGTGTTTTTTTAAATTTTTTAATCTGAATATTTTTAGGGAATGGTCCTGATTATTTTTATTGTTGATTGATGTTTCAGTATGTTTTTATGACATGTTAACCACCCTGAATCGCTCTGGTGAGTAGGGCGGTATATAAATATGAATAAATAAATAAATAAATAAAATGTGACTGTTTGGCAAATGCTGCAAAGATAGTAGTAGAGGAAGGGTTCAGGAGCTCATCCTGATCCATTCGTTCAGACTCCTTTCTTCATGGAACTGTCAGAGCTCTCTCCTCTTCCCCCTCTCCTTTTCTCACTTTTCATTTTTCTTCTTTTTTGCTATGCAAGAAAAGGAAGAGGAAGAAGAAGAGGGGATAGAATCTTCAACCACCATTTTTGCATTTTGTAAGTCTTCACAGTGAGAAGAGTATAATTAACAAGGGGGGCATTCAAAGGCATTGCATGTTGTCAGACTTCAAAGAGGGAAGAGCATATTTTTGCATCATTAGACTCACAGTTGTTTGTCATTTCAAATGTTAGTGAAAGAGAAGGGAGTGCTGTTTGCTTCGGGTTATAAACATTTCCCTCACAAGTCTAAAGAACATTAAAAACACACACACACATCTCTACCAAATCATGGGGTTCTCTTTTGACTGTTTAATTTAAATATTTTAGAATTTACTTGGCAGGTGAAGGGGAAAGCTCTGTCTGTATTTTGATAGAGAGAACAGCAAACACATGTTAAGAAAGGAACCCAATGGTGTGAGAGCAGGCAGACCATGTACAATGATGCATCATTTAACTACAGGATAGAGAACTTGTGGTTCTCTACATGATCTTGGACTGCAGTTCCCATCAACCAAGCCAACATAACCAATGGTAACCTGTGCTGCACGTTCATTCGTTCGTTCGTTCGTTCGTTCTCTCAATAAGGGACACAAGGTGGCTCACAATATTAAAAAGATTAAATTAAAAGAGAATTAATTATACAATTAAAATAATTAAATTGGAATAATAAGTTTAAAAGTAATAGTTAAAAACAGAATTAAAACAAAGAAAACTTTAAAATGAACACAAACTTTAAAACAATAACTTCAGTAAAAACAAGCATCCAGATACACATTTATAATTATTAAAAGGCTGCTTGAAGAGATGAGTCTTAAGATACTGGTGGAAAGTTGAAGGTAAGAGGGGCAACCTAACACAGAGCACATTCTACAACCTGGGAGCTGCCACAAAGAAGGCCCTCTCTCATGTCCCCATGAGACCTACCACTGATAGCACAAGATGATCTCGTTTAAAACATGGTGCTGGAGGAGAGCTTACCAGACACACTGTGCTGCCAGAAGACAAACAAGTGAGTCCTGGAGCAAATCAAACCTGAACAATCTCTAGAGGCAAAAATGTTGAAGCTGTCCTACTTTGGGCACATGATTCACTTAAAAAAAATCTTATGTTCTCTGGCAAAGACAACAATGCTGCACTGAGCAGGACTGTTGAGGACATTTTGGAGCTATCTCATTCAGAGAGTTGCCATTGGTTGGAGATGGGTTGATGGCATCAAACAACAAGTTGTGCAGACCTACTCTAGTTTTATTGATTACCTGCCTTCTACCTGACTCCGGCCCACTTGCTGCCATTCTGCTGGTCCAAGATATTTTGCTACCTAAGTGAACCTTCAGGTGATGCCTTCTTCCTATTCTAAGCTCAGAAGTAGCTAGAATACCAGTTCATTCCTACACAAGTGATGGAATGCTGTCCTCTGATACACCTCAGTTAGCAACCTCATTTATGAGTCACAGAATACATGAACTAAAAAGCATGCCTCTGTCCATCAACAGAAGGAAACAAAGTTCACGAAGAACTTCTAGCAGACCGTCACCACCTCAGCAGTGAGGTGACTAATCCAGGAGGCAGACACTTTGCCCAATGGTAAGGCCAGGCTTCGTTTGGTTCCCCATTTCAGTGTTACTAGGGACTACAGTATTAATGAAGCATGACTTCGGAAAAAAACTATTATCAGAAATATCAGCCAATGGACACCAGCAGAGAAAAATAGTGCATAAATTTTGCATAAATCTTATTCAGTCACATGATTCTACAGGAGGTACTTTGATATGTTTTTAATACATATCCCAGGGAAGACAGAAAGCCCCTCCTTGAATATTGTGGTATTTTTGAACCACAATCAGGCATACCCTGGGCAACAGCCACTTTGTACCTGCTAATCTTTCTCACACTAGGTCAGGTGAAAGGAGCTATGGAATGAACTCGCCAAAAGGTGGGTTCATTTTGGCATTTTCACATCTGGCCTAGACATGGAGGAGGAGGAGGAGGAGGAGGAGGAGGAGGAGGAGGAGGAGGAGGAGGAGGAGGAGGAGGAGGAAGAAGAAGAAGAAGAAGAAGAAGAAGAAGAAGAAGAAGAAGAAGAAGAAAAAGAAAGAAAGAAAGAAAGAAAGAAAGAAAGAAAGAAAGAAAGAAAGAAAGAATGAATGAATGATGCTTATCCCAACCAGAGTATACCCTTTGAAACAATGAAAATTTGCTATGTCAATATTTCTGACACTTCAACTGGTTGAAAACTAGAGCATATCCATTCAAGCAACAGGAAATTCAGAATTCAATCTTTCTGTTAGTTCCACTGATTAAAAGAGTCAACTCTATTTCCGAATAAGGGCTGGATGTGGTCCATAACCATGCAGCCATAACTACTAATCAGCTTTAACTTTTTCACACTGACTTTAAAGAACCAAAACAGCCCCAAGATGAATTTCATTAGTGTTACTTTCGAAAGAAGGTTGTGTGTGGGTGTTTTAAGAGGCAGCTGAGACAATATCTCAAGCACAAACATCAGTCTGAATGCTGTTTAACACATTAGCAGCAAGACATACATTGACTGCTGCCATGGTACTCTATACAAAAGAAACCCTCAATAATGTTTGGAGAATAAGTTCAACTCAAGCATGCGATCAGCATGGAAAATGGAATCTATGCTGGAGGTTTATGAAGTGCCAGCTTCTCAGAGCTGCTGCATGGTGTGCAGATAAATAGGCAGGATACTGTTCTCAGCTGTCCTGCCATAAAACAGAAGTGATTCATTTGTCTTCCTGATTGCAATTAATGCTGTCTGTCCACCAAGGCATAGTCTGAAGTCTGTGATAGGTGGGAAGGTACTGGCATATCTATCATGAAGGTTATTCCATTCTTTTCATCCACCAACTACAGTATTAGTGTGTGTTGTCATTCATACTTAGCCACATTCTCACAGGTATATGTATATGTTCCTGTGGTCTCCAGAAAACATAAGATTTTTTAAAGTGAAATTAATTTATAACATATGAATAGCTGAAACACAGAAGATTTTATTTTAGAATACACATTTTCTGAAGGAAACGGAGTTCTTCACTTCTCTACCAATTCCCACAAAATATTCTTATCAATAGAAAGGAAGAACAATTTGGAGAAGTTATGGTTTGGTCAAGATAATACAGGATAGACTGCAGCAGCACGTGGCGAGAGAATTACCAGAAGTGCAGCCGGGGTTCAGGAGAGGCAGGGGGACTAGAGACCACATTGCCAACATACGTTGGATCATGGAAAAAACAAAGGAATATCAGAAACAAGTCTACTTCTGTTTCATTGACTACATTAAGGCCTTTGACTGTGTGGACCACAACAAAATGTGGCAAGTAACTAAAGAGATGGGAATACCAGAACACCTTACATGACTCATGAGAAACCTGTACATGAATCAAGAAGCGACAGTTTGGACAGAATACGGAAGGACAGAGTGGTTTGGAATAGGAAGAGGAGTGAGACAAGGCTGCATTTTGTCACTCTGCTTATTCAACTTATACACAGAGCACATAATGTGCAATGCAGGGATGGAGGAATCACAATTTGAGATCAAAATTGCTGGGAGAAATATCAACAATTTGGGATATGCAGATGATACCACCCTAATGGCAGAAAGTGAGGAGGAATTTAAAAAAGCTCTGGTTACAGTAGGTTGAAAGAAGAAAGTGCAAAAGCTGGCTTGAGACTCAATATAAAGAAAACCAAGATCCTGGCAACAGGCCCTGTCAGTCCCTGGAAAATAGATGGGGAAGAAGTAGAAGCAGTGACAGATTTTACTTTCTTAGGATCAAAGCTCACTGCAGATGGGGATTGCAGCCATGAAATAAAAAGGCGACTGATTCTTGGGAGGCAAGCGACGAGAAACCTGGGGAACATAGTGAAAAGCAGAGACATCACATTGCAAACAAAAATATGCATAGTCAAAGCAATGGTATTCCCGGTGGCAATGTATGGTTGTGAGAGCTGGACCATTAGGAAAGCTGAGCGCAGAAGAATAGATGCCTTTGAGATGTGGTGTTGGAGGAGAGTTTTGAGAGTCCCCTGGACAGCAAGGAGAACAAATAGATCAATCTTAGAAGAAATCAGCCCTGACTGCTCCTTAGAAGGTCAAATAGTGATGAAGCTAAAGTACTTTGGACATCAAATGAAAAGAGAAGATTCACTTGAGAAAGCCTTGATGCTGGGAAGGGTGGAGGGCAAAAGAAGAAGGGTCTGCCAAAAAATGAGATGGCTAGATGGTGTTGTAGACATAATAGGCACAAAGCTGAGCGAGTTGAGGAAGATGGTGGAGGACAGTGGTGCCTGGCGGATGGTGGTCCATGGGGTCGCAAAGGGTCGGAATCGACTGTACGACTGAACAACAACAAAATGGTTTGGATTGTTCCAAATAAAGAGCGGAACAGGTGATAGGCAAATAGCAAATATAAGCTAAGAAAACTAACTTTAACAGGATTTCCTGAATTTTACTGGGCCATGGGGCAAGAAAAAAAGATCTAGTCAGAAAGATTTCTGGAAACATAAGAGAAATTAAAGAAGAGATATAGTCACTTGTTTCAAATTAGGGGAATCCTGCATGCCCAGAAATTCATAGCAGTCCTGGGCTGCCTGTGGCCTATAATTTCTAGACAACATGTCTCTACATCTCCAGAGACAACCAACATGGTACAGCACATTATCTGTTGTTACTATCTGCTGTCAAGTTACCTCAGATCCATGACATCCTATGAATGAGTGACATCCAATGTGTCCTACCATTAACAGCCCTGCTCAGCTATTGCAAACTAAAGGCTATGGTTCCTTAATTGAGACAATCCAGCTCATATTTGGCATTCCTATTTTCCTGCTGCCTTCAGCTGTTCCTAGTACTCTGGGATGTTTTTTTCAGTGAGGACCTCATTTTCTTTCATGAGGTGTTCAAAGGACAACAGCCTCAGGTTCATCATTTTTGCTTCCAGAGAGACTTCGGACATCAACCACACTTCAAAATTATTATCTAGAAATGTCCAAAATGAGAACGAAGGGGAGACCAAATGGCTGTTATAAAGTCGCCACCCCACCCCCCCAATCCCAAAACAACTGAGTTCGAACAGTAACATTTTGAAGGAATAGCTCAAGGATGAATTCTGCTCTTAAGAAAATAACAAATACACTAGTACCCCGAATAACGTTATGACTTGGTTCCACAAGTCCCGTCGTTATTCGGGTTTTAACGTTGGGCGATACATTGAACACACAATGTTAAAAAAAGCCCTGTTTCCCTGGAGGCTGCAGGAAGCGAGAACATCGGGATTTGAATCCTGACATTTTGGCTTGCTGCTGCCTCCAGGGAGGTGGGAGAACTTTGGAAACAGCTTGGAGCGGGTTTCCCCACCTCCCTGGACCCGGCGGGGGGGTCAGAGCCCCCAAAATTGGTAAAAAAAACGTCCGTTTTTTTTACCAATTTTGGGGTTTCTGACCCCCCCGCTGGGTCCTGGGAGGTGTGGGGACCCGATCCAAGGTGTTTCTGGGCTTCCCCGACGTCCTGAGCCAGTGCAGGAAGCCAGAACATCGGGATTCGAAATCTGACATTCTGGCTTCCTGCACTGGCTCAGGACGTCGGGGAAGCCCAGAAACACCTCCAGAGAGATCAGAGGACCCGATCTACAGCTGCAGGGTGGCTGGGGAAGCTGACGGGGACTCCCTGTCGGCTTCCCTAGCCACCCGCCCATGCCTCCGCAGCTGTGGGGTGGCTGGGTAAGCCGATGGGGGAGCCCCCCGTCAGCTTTCCAGCCACCCCACCCCTGCCTCCGTAGCTGCAGGGTGGCTGGGAAGCTGAACGGAGAACCCCGTTCAGCTTTCCACCCACCCTGCTGCTAAGAACGACTGTTTCGTGTAACGTTAAAATCGCGTTACTCGATACAAGATGTTTCCGAAAATCTTGTAACGTTATGCGGATTTAACGATATACGGTACTCGCGTTATACGGGGTATTACTGTACCAAAAAAAGGCAAAGAATGAGAAGTGAAAAATGGGAATTTATGTTTGCTTAGGTTTCTGTGAACCTTCACAGAAATCATAGATTTTCAGCAGCTCCACTGAAATATCCCATGAATTTCCCAGTTCCATTAAGCAGTGCCGTGCCTATTAGCCTATCTCTGGGTCACAGTCGAGCCTTTGTTGCATTACGTTCTTCAAGCTGCCACATTACTTCACTGCAATGCATAGTGATGCTATAGGTTTGTGAGGGAAGAATGTCAAGTCAACAACCACACAAATACAACTTCATTTAGAGATATTAATCTCTTGGAGGGAAATAAAAGGGGGAAATCTTTGTTTCTTCTCGCAGTGAGATTTCTCTGTGTAATATCCCTAAAAGGGAAATCTCAAAGGGAAACTCAGAAGTTTTGCAATAATTTTGTTCTGGATGAAATGCCGCCACCACCACCACCACCACCACCCCTAGCATTTCTGGTACAAAATGGCACCCTTCCAGCACAGGATCCACCTAGGAAGGGCAGAATACATGTTGTGCAGGATTATTAAAATTGTCTGTGCAAATTTGCATCTTTTCTGCTAAGATTTCACTGCAAGGCTATTATGCTGCACAAAAATAGGCAGATTCCTGCATAAAAAAAGGAGAGAGAAAAGGTACTTATCACATCCCTACCTTCACCCCCTTCTCTTATGACAAGTATTCATTTCCCCCCTCTGAATGTAAATCCAGTCTGAAATGGCTATGTACCAATAGCTGCTTCACAAGGTATAACATTCTCCATAGATATACAAGGTCAAGTTGTCAGGTCAGTTGCCTCCAATTGCCTAAGATTTTAGCAATAACAGTTATGCTTACAGTACTGTGCAAAAGTCTTAAGCCAACACTAGCTGATTTGAAGAAAATTCATTCAATAACTTTGGGGGGGAGCATAACTCAGCCCCTGAGCCACATAGACACACCAAAATTGGAAAAAACTTTCTGCCGACTCTCCCCTCTAACTTTTCCATGTTTGGTGAAGTTTGGAGTTAGGGTGTCTGGAGAGCTAAGTAGACCCCAGACTGACTTCAGAGATACACAAGTGAAAAATCATTGATCCTGAGCCCCATGGTCAAAAGCAATGCTGTGAATTCCAAGGAAAGTGTGCAGGTTTGGGGTGAACTTAGAGTAGGAGAGGATAAAGAGATCAATAGGGGATGAAAGGAAACATCTACTGCTAAATGAAAGCAAACTGACAAATATTTACAAAAAAGCCAAAACTATGCTTCTGAGACACAGCCAAGGAAAGGTAATTAGAGCAGAGGAATGGCCAGAAAATTTGTAATATGCTTTAGAGGCAACAAAAATCCCATGGGCTCCTTTTACCCCCATGCCATTTTTCATTGGTCCTGGATCCCCTTCCAGTACTCCCAAACTGGGTAGTATGGGGTCACATTTCAGGAGACTGAGTAGATAAATCACTTTTCTTACTATAACAAGAGGTATGGGGAATCACACCTTATTTTACAGCAGATCAGTTCCCCGAGGCCTCTGTGTAACAGCATTCCACTTCTACTTGTTGCACACGTGCTTTCCTGAAAAAAATATGCTTGTGTGTGTGTGTCCCCTGGATACCAGAAGTGGATTTTCCTACTTCCAGTTGCTATGTGCTGCTAAATGTAGGTGGTCCACATTTGGAGGAGTCTGCTGCCCACAGTGCAATATGGAAGTAGTGAATTAGCTGAATTACCCAGCTCTTTCAAGCTGAAGATTAGTCATACCCATTAATTTAACTCTGAAAAAAAGTTAAGCCTTTTTAAAAAATATATGATTTGTGCAAAGCCCTCTATTTTTGAATATACTGATAATTTGTTGATTGTGGCAACTCAATAGTCAAGGAGGTATTTGCATGGATCTGAAGTTTACAAGCTTTATACATTGTAGTGGGCCAATTTCTGAACATACCAGAGCAGATACAACCAGTGGTGGGATGTCAAATTTTTTACTACCCCACCGTGATGTCGTGACATCATGGGTGGAGTCAACGTCATGATGTCATGATGTCATGGGTGGAGCCAACATCATGACATCATGACATTGTGGGCAGAGCCAAAGAAAATACTACTACTACTACTACTACTACTACTACTACTACTACTACTACTACTAATAATAATAATAATAATAATAATAATAATAATAATAATAATAATAATAATAATAATAATAATAATAATAATAATAATAAAAACACCTCTCAACCCACCCACCCCAAACAAAAAACCCTGTAACTTACCGAGCTAGGCATGTAGCGGGCAAGCAGGCAGCAGGCAGGCAAGAACCATTGTGGTGCCGCGGCAAACCACCGCTGTGGCAAACCGCCACAGCAGTGTGCCAGTCTGGCAGCACAGCACAGTGAGGAAAGGCTGCCGCCACTGAGGCCGCTTGTAGAGGTGCTGCCTGCACTTCCTTTCCGGACAGCCAAAATTGTTGCCCAGAACTGCACATGTGTCAAACCTCCATTTGACGCATGCGCAGTTCTATTTTTTACTGTGCATGCATCAAATAGAGGTTTGATGCATGCGCAGTTCCAGGCAGCCAAAATACATTTCCGGAGGGGGGCTGGAGAGGCGACCGAACCGGTCGCCCTGGGGTTTACCACCCCACCCCCACCCCAGGTGACCCCCTCCTGATGGGTGCTACCGGTTCGGGCAAACCAGTCCGAACCGGTAACAACCCATCACTGGATACCACCATTCAGTTATGAGACAAAGAAGAAGAAAAAATTATAGCAACCCCTTCAACAGACTCATCCAAACCTTAAGAGTTGTTATTTCAGGGGGGATGGTTTTGCTTGGAAGAATTTGAGTCAAAACAATCATCAGCCCAACTGGATGAGAGACTTGGTGTTGATAAGCATGCATGGGTGTATGCCCACAAAAAGTTAGGCACTGAGGATTTCTTGCTCTTTAAAAATCTACAAATACCACAATTCTTCACTCCGGGAGTTTCATCTGACAGAGATATCCTGAATTTGGCTCACCTGAGAGAAAGGCCTAAATGGGAAAGGTTTGTGCCTTGCTTAGGCCTAGCTCTGCCTAGCTTCCCGTTCAGAAAGGAACAGGAAGCAATGACCAACCTTTTTTTCTAGGTAGGCCACAAAACCTTCCAGCTTAAGTCTTTCTCCAATGTGAGCCACAATCAGGTGTCTGTAGGGCAGGGGTGCCCAAACTACGGCCCATGGGCCAGATCCAGTCCATGGCACCAAATCATCCGGCCTGGCCTGCCCATACCTCTCCTAGAAGTAAAACATGCATGCACATAGCACTGCCGTAAATGACCTGCAACTGTCATAAATGCATTTGTGAAAGCCGCAGGTCACTTACGTCACTGTTATGCACACACGCAGGTGCACTTTACTTCTGCTTCCAGTGGGAGGAACCACATGACCAGCACACTCAACTACATGACCGGCACATGGCCTGAAAAGTTTGGGCATCCATGCTGTAAGTTTGGGCATCCCAGAGTGGAGAAATATGGGATTTTTAATTTTAAAAAATGTAATAATCACATGGGTAGAAGGTATACATGTAAAAGCTATACTAGCAAGGTATCAGCATCAAAGAAGTGAAGAAGGGCTGCAATTTTGCTGTGCATCTAAATGAATTGTCATGCCCATTAGTGGCTCTTTGAAACAGCGCTAAACCTATTTTTTATGGTATTCTTTGTTCAAAGCCATCTATCTTTGAGCACGCTGACATTTCTTTTCTGTTCTGATGATGACTCATTGTACTTAGGTGTTCTACATATAATGTGAGCCACCCTTCCTCTATCACAGGGGTCAGTGTGAAGAATAGATCACTGTGAATTTCACCCATGGAAGGTCATTTCATTCAGAACCCTGTATGGAAGCGGTTGCTAAAGGGTAATCCCATCTCATTTTATCAGTTCAGCTGCCTGATGAGTTCCAGGGGTGACATAAAAAGCTCTACCATAGTATAGCTGCAGTACAGCAGCATTGAAGAACGCCTGCCATTTAAAAAAAGAGTGAAAGAGAGAACAAGACATTGCAGCTTTCACATAGTATTTGCTACATTTGTCTTGCATTTATGTAAGAATGATAGCCAGCCTCAAACTCAATGTACAATGTGCACTTTTCTGTTTCATTAGAATGTGGTTTCTAAAATGTCAGGGCTCAAGATCTCAAGCAGTGAGAAAATTAGTATAACAGCTGTTAGTGAGTTCTTATTGAGTTAGCCATCAAACTCACCAACCATCAATGGTAGTAAGACTTCACTATCAGTTTCTGCTAATTTTCTGGTCTGAATGTACAACCTGACACTATTTCTCTCATATATGGCATTATTTTGAAGGAAAACACAAACACACATGGGTGAACATGCATGTGCTGAATTATTGCACCTCTTTTAAATCTAGACGCTTTGCAACTTTTTAAATTTCTAGTAAAATGTGCCTTAGCTGCACAGTGGCAGTTCAGAGACCTGCAACAGAGAACAGCTACAATAACTTGTATTCAAAGTCTCAGTAATACTTTCTGATGCATCTGTAGAAGAATAAAGCTTTTCATTATGTACAGTTGCTTGGTATTGTAGACCTTTTCAGGCTGTTCTCTTTACTGTACAACCAACTGGATAAATGTTGTACGGAGGCACGATGGATTGAGCTCCCATCTCTGTCCCAGCTCCAGCCAACCTAGCAGTTTGAAAGCAAGAAATTGCAAGTAGATAAATAGGTACTACTTTGGTGGGTATGGTAACAGTGTTCCATGCACTCTGGTGTTTAGTCATGCCTGCCATATGTCCACAGAAATGTCTGAAGATGCAGAAAGAGCTGGCTCTTTGGCTATAAACAGAGATGAGCACCCTAGATTTGGATATGACTGGCTTTCAAGCAAGGGCGACTTTTACATTTGCCTTTACCTTTCAGAAGTTAAACCCACACAAGATCTTGAGAATTGCCCTAGAAGAAGAGTGGGAAGCTTTAGTCTTCAATATATTTTGGCCAACAATTCCAAGAAGCCACCATTATCTTGGCCTAAGATAATGGACTGTGGCAATTGTAGATCCCAAACCTTTGAGGAAGAAAAAGTGTCCTATACAGTTCCTATGTTAGCTATGATATAAAGATGGAAAAAATTATACCTCCGTCTTTAATACATCTGTAGAAAAGATGCATTTTTCCTTTCCTTTTACTGTTTACTAAATCAAAGACAAGGCAACTAAGCTTTATTATAATGGTAACAAGTATTACAAAGGCCTTTTATGTGGGGGGGGGGGACCCTAAAATAAAATGTTCAATGTAGTTGAAAACTTATAATAAATTAGGGTTGTCTCAAGTATCAAATAAGCTGTTTGGTCTTTCAGAAGTGCCATTTTGTTTTTTCCCTCTTTTTTCAATGTTTTGCCATTGATTTTTCATGGAGTTAATAATTAGTACTATTTTTCTAAATTATCAAACCACTTCCCCTTCTTCCCTCACCCCACTCCCCAAACACAGATTGAATACAAAGGTGATAGTCTAAACTAAATCCAGCTAACATAGTGAGCTGAGGAATATATACAGAAGTTGTTTGCTTGCTTACTTGAAATCTGACAAAACTTCATTATAGCTTTCCTCCCGAGTTTAATTTTTTTCAAAACAAATAGAAACTTTATATAAATATATATTATGCCCTTCTCTAAGACGCTGAAGACAAAATGGCAACATCTTAGCAACAGCATTTTATTTATTTATTTATTTATTTATTTATTTATTTATTTATTTATTTATTTATTTATTTATTTTACAGACTTATATGCCACCCTCCTCAAAGAGAGTCAGGACGGCTAACAAAAGTTTTAAAAGATACATAAAAACACAATATAAAATCCAATTTAAAAATTATTAAAATATTAAAGCTAAACAAGTTAAAAGATTTAAAAACTCATACAATGAGAGGGAGGGTGTCAAATGAGCCAACAAGCAGATGCAACTGTCTGACCCAGACCCCATACCTGTCCCACCAGCCAGGTCTTAACCCCCTTCCTTTTTTTGATGCAAAAAAAGGGGATTTAAAGTAGTTTGAGACTCGAGTGCTGTGCCACAGAGTGAACTCCTGTCATTTGTCCCAGTTCCTGCCAACCTAGCAGTCCATAAGCAAAAAAATCCCAAGCACTGTAGATAAACAGGTACCACTTTGGTGGGAAAAGTAACAGAATTCTAGTCATACCTGCCACATGACCACAGAAATATCTGCTGACACAGACAGTGTCTCTTTGGCTGTAAATGGAGATGAGCACCGCTCCCCAGAGCAGTGGTTCCCAACCTTTTTTTGGCCATGGTGCACCTAAGCATTGAAACCCTCACCCCACCCCTGACATATAATTCTTATTATCCAAAAGGTGAATTCCTATTCATGCGAAGGAATCCTGAAAGGCCATTAACTTGGTCTAAATATTCTCAAATTGTCATCCTTAAAAACCAAATTGCCCCCTGTGGGGCTTGTGCCCCACATTGGTATCTATGCTCATAGAGTCAAATATGATAGGCTTTCAAGCAAGGTATATATTTTCCTTTATTATGAGGAAGTGCTGGCTTTTGGACTGGTATATTGGCAGTGCTAAGGAATTGGGGGAAGGACTGTTTCCTCTTATTGGAGGAGATCATGAGGTAACAGCAGAAGAATGGAAGTTGCTGTTTGAGTACTTTCTGTCTGTGTGTCTTCAGATAAATAGTAGTGCATTTCATATCCTAAAATACCATCTTTAACTGTTTATTCTTGGGAGTGGAGCGAATGGTGAGTGTGTGAAGGCATAAAAGGAAGACCTGGAAAGATTTACAGGTTGACCTTCTAACTTTGGGATACAATTTTACCAAGGAATCTCCATTCTCTGGGCTATGGGAGATGGAATTAGCATTTGGATACAGTCATTTCTTCTACCTTTCTTCACTCAGTTGTTAAGATATTCTAAAACAAGCAACATTCCTGTGCGGAATTGCAGCATGAGGTAATATCACATTCTGTGCCTTTATAATACAATAATTTCAAAATCCTTTCATCTCCCTTTCTCAATGTCAATCAATACTTCTCAGATTTTTCCTCTAGTGAATTGTAATTTTTCCCTTTACTTTTATTCTACTGTCATAGCCTTTCCAAAGCACTTGCATCTACACTAGTATTTACCAACCTTTGGTTTTGGGACTTCAGTTCCCAGAAGCCTAAGTCAATTACCCAAAGTGCTGATCAGCCAATGTGCTGTCTTAGTCTTCTGGGAATTGAAGTCCCTCTGTGGAGTATGGGCCCCACATTGGGAACCACTGATCTACATGTACCTCCAATTTGTGTGTGTTCCCTATAAATTGATCTTTTCCTCCTTTAATTTGGGGTGTTACACACATTGGCACATAGCAGTTAGCCTTCAAAATCACAATCTCAAATGATTTGGGTCTGGGTTTCACATTTAGTTACAGCATTTTGTGCCTTTAGCACATCTGGACCAATGGTGGGATTCAGCCAGAACTCCCCGGTACGCCCGTACTGGTAGTAGAAATTCCCACTGGCCCTGCCTATCTGGTTGCTGGAGCCTCAGGTCGTAGGCCTGCACCTGCCTCCTGCATCGTTAACACAACCTCCCCAGGCTTCCCCTATCCGGTTGCCAGAGCCTTGGGTAATTAGGACAAAGAAATGATGTTGAATTGACCACAGCCACCCAGTCACATGGCCACCTGGCCACGCCTACCATGCCATGTCCACAGAGTAGGTAGTAAAAAAATTTGTATCCCACCACTGATCTGGACTCTAAAATATTATTTTTGTGTCTCTATTACATGAAGCTACAAATGAAGCTCTATTCACTGAAACTACAGGAAAAAGCACTAAGTCATGGTGTCCTATTAATAGAATACCCACACAAGTACATTTGTTCAGTGCCATACTGTTACCCTTTTGGTGGCAAAAAAAATCTCTACCCCCATATATGTGATTTTCATCACTATGAATTTCAGTTTTTAATACCTTTTAATCTTCATTGTATTATTTGTCAGTTTTAAGCTGTGTATTAGGTCAGTTGCCCTGAAAGGTTTTTTATTACAGGTATAGCACATAAAATGGGGAAAAAATGAGATAACAAAGTGCAGCTCCTCTCAAAGCAACAGGCATCAGCCTTCTAAATTTTTGAAATAAAAAATAACAAAGCCAACAAAACACTGCAGAAATACTAGACAGCCTTCCCTGGTGTATGTGTGTGTAGCAATAAATTAAGATATATGTCTTCACAGAGCTGTGATAATTGGCAAGCAATTATTTCTTCAAAGATACACATGCAAATGGACCCTTCATTCCTAGAGACGAATGACTCAAGGGAAGTTTGGTTTTTAAAAAAACAAATGTGCTGCAAATAGGCAATGAATTATCCAATTGATGGGGGATACGTCTTGCATCTATAAACAACAGAAGAAAATGCATTGGCAATACTGCTATCAAGAAGCAGGTGACATTTAGAAATAACATGACTACCATACAGACATTCTTTGCTGAAATGGGGTTACACCTTACATTTGTTTCTATACAGTTTGATACACACAGTTGTAGGACTATTTGACTTGACTTCCCACATCAGCCTGTGATGTCATGTGCTTTTTCATTCACAATGAGATACCTAGTTTCCAGCTATGGTTTGAGATAGTCAATCTATAATTAAGAAACAAAATTTATTATTCCCCCTGCCCCCATATCTTGTGTTTTTGCTAGCAAGGCTTAAAACACAGCCTGAAGAATATCTTATACCTCCCAGTCAATATTGATTTAGTTGTGGTGGTTACAAGACCTGTCATTATTGTTGTTATGTACCATCAAGTTGGAAATGATATATAGTGAACCTAATATTTATTTATTTATTTTATTCAACTTATACCCTACCCATCTGGGATAAACTCTCACTGTGAGTGGCTAATAAGGCTTTGAAGATAAATAAGATATTTTAGGAGTGGTTTTCACCAGTTCCACGCACCCAGTAAGCTCCCATAGCTGGGAATAGATTTGTACCCAGGATTCCTGAGTATTAATTTGTCACACTGGATAGCCTACTTCATTTTTCCCGTTTATAAAAATAGTTTCTTCTTCTCTACCTCTTACTTTTCATTTTCAGCCCTCGTCTAGTCACTAGGCTAGATAGATGAAAAGTCTGACTCAGCATAGGGCAGCATCTTATGTACCAGTGTTGCAGAATTTTATATATACAATTTTATATATATCACAAACTTTGGTGTCATTGCTATTTTATAGAGCTTAATGTTCATACTGCGTTCTTTAAAAGTTACAAAGTAGGTGATTCTTTGAGTCTCTCAGAAGTCCTCTTCAGCCATGCATGTTACAAAAACTGGGAGACTTGAAAAGAACCAGAAAGTCCAAAAAGTCACAAAAGCTAGTGAGATGTTACACAAATCAGACTGGTAAAGCAAGACGATAAATAGATATTGATAAATAGGGATGGTACAGATGTTTCATATTTAAGATAACAGACAGGATCTCCTAGCCCAGTGGTGGTGAACCTATGGCACACGTGGCAGAGGTGGCACTCAGAGCCCTCTCTGTAGGCACCCATGCAGTCATCCAAGCACAGTTTGCCCATCCCCTCTGCCCAGCAGCCCAATGGGAGCTCTTCCTCCCTCCCCGTAGCACAGAGTGTGCCCCACCCCTTCACCCATCAGCGCAATGGGAGTGTTCCTTTCCTCTCCTGTTGCTGTGTTGGCACTTTGTGATAAATAAGTGGGTTTTGGGTTGTTCATGGACTTTTGCCTGCTGACTTTGGAGAGATCACATCGAAAAGGACCGTGTGTTCAGCCCGAGGGGAAGGAGAGTGGCTTAGACTCAGAGGATGGAAGAGAGGCTCAAGAGACTCTTCCATGGTGGTGACCTGCAAGGTGTGTGCAATTGTAACTGAACAGGAACTCTCCAAGTCATTAATGAATTCTCCTTATACTTGTAATGGCACCATAAAATTGATAAATGTGTTAAATTTTAAATCCTTTGTCAATAACTATATTTCAGCTTTATGCACTTGCTTGTTTTATCTTCTCTGTTTATCTTTTTTCCCAAAACGTTTTCCTATGTTATTTCTGTTTGCTGTGGTTACAGTTTTGTGTTTGAAATTTTCAATTAAACATTTGAAAAGGAGAGGGATATAAGATCCAGTGTGGAAGAATAGATGTCAAGGTATCAGCTTAGTCTTTCTCCTACTTGCAGAAAAAAAGGCAATCTCTGTCCATATGAATTCCTCCATTGCCCTCGTAATGCACACAAGCCACTTAGGAACTGAGAAGAGAAAAGGGAAGTTAACTCAATAGGCACTAAATCAAGCAAATTAAATGTTGAATTCAATTCCCTTGGCCTGTGGTTACACTGGTAAAAAAACACACACTATGCTTGCCCTGAATGATCACTGGTGGAATTATAAGTGTTAAACTTCATACGACATGTGTCACAGAATAGACCTCAAGTAATTAAACAAGATGGAGTTTATTAGGGTTTAGACTATAGTAAAAGTGTGGCTTCTTGTGCTAGCAAAAGGCCACCTGTTTGTTTTTTACTCCTTGGGACCCGGATGGGAAGAGACAGACTGGGAGGTGCCAAGTTTCATCAATAGAAACAGAGTCATTTATTCCCAACACTGGGACCTGATTGGATGTATGCTAATTACCCAGGATCACTTCATACCTGGAGAGAATTAAGCACATGGTTTGATAGAGTGGAGCAGTGTGATTCTGGGGCAGAGGAGATGTAGACCCTAGAGAGAAGGGGGGGGAAATGGGCTAATGCTACAAGCCCTTTCTCCCTGGATATTCGCCACGAGCACATGGCTTGAGGAAGGAAGGGAGTTTGAATCTGGTGGTCATCAAGGAAGCACCAAAATGGAGGGAGGAAGGCCATTCCAACAGGCCTTATCTCCGGAAGTCTTAACTATGGTAACTTAGAACAGATAGACAGATTCTTTTTATTTAGGGGAGGATATGTCTGAAAGCATTCTTTCTCTAAAAGGGAATTTTGATTAGGTTATTTTTCTATGCTGAGATCTGTAACCTGATTCATCAAGAACCATGCTACAACTTCAATAAAACTATTTTCTTCAATCAACGTGTGTTCATTGGAAATGGGATGCAGGGGAAGATACAGTAAGTCCACTGGCCCCCTTTTTAACGCTACCTTTTTTTACCTCTCTAGTAATAATTTGGCTGGGCTCTGTACGCAGACAAGTCCCAGGTTTGTTCAGCCGGTCATGGCAGAGAGAGAGTGATGGACATACATTCTTTGCCGTGAGTTTTGGGTGAGTTCTAGAAGGGATTTTGGAATAATCTGCCTTGGAAGGAACACCAGAGAGGTCCCAAAGCAAGTGAGGAAGCATGTGGTTTCATCATAACATGTGTGTGGAAATGTGATTATCTTTTAATTGTTCGCACAGTCCAGGAGTTAGCCTGCATTGTTATGGCAGCAAACAAGTTAACCACCTGCTGAAGGTCATTCATTTTTCACTGATACTTGTATCAATGCAAAATGTGTCATTGGTGAAGTGTATCCCCTGTGCATTGGTTTATTGGGCTACCTCCATCAATCAATGATTATTGCAGTGGTGACCTGTGGTATCAACAGATAAAAGCTTCTGCAGATCCATGGCAGGACATCTACACAGATCAGCTGGAGTCCTTATTATGTGCCCACAGATCTGCACAGAAGAACTGAAAACGGGTCCAGTTTGATCTGCCAATGAGCTAGATTCCTTCTCAGCTCATAGTTATTTGTAGTAGCATATTGCTACTTTGAACAAATATTTTTTTAAAAGAAATGTATCAATATATGGCTCATGTGAACCCATGTACCACATGATACATGTGAATGAAATTGAGATCACATCAGGTTCAAAACAACCCAGCCTAAATCTTAATTTATTTACATGTGTAACCCCAGTCCCAGTAGGTTAAAAACTCAATTAAAAGGCAAGTTAGTAGTCATGTCTAATTGGTGAATGATATGGAATCTTCACTGGCACTTAGTCAAATGAAAAATCTTCCTATGGCAGTGAAACCTAAGCAACTCATTGTGCTATTTCTAATAGTCAAATGGAGGAGGAATAAAAGTAGCAATGTGGTCCAGGGATAGAAACCTACATCTCTGATGTCTTAGAAGAACTGACAACTCTAATGACAAACTCTACGATCATCTTATTTCAAGCCTACTATGGGCTTTCATGTGTTATTCATGTACTGCATCTACCAAATTACTGTAACTGCTGGAGCATTTTTTTTTGTCCCAGCTCATTTACTGGTGGTGGTGGTGGTGGTGGGGAATCTATGGCTGACATTTAAGGGTACTGTAGACAATTAGGCTGAGGTACTGACCAATTCAGTTAGGCAGCCAGTTTGCTGCTTTTGAATGTGCCATGATTCAGTTCAAAGCAATTTGTGCCAGATCTAACTAGATTTGGCCCTGGATCCAACTTGGCTCATAAATTTATAAACTGAAATGACTATAACTCCTTTGATTTTCAATGTCATACATGAAATCTGGAGATGGAAAAGAGCCTAAAGAGAGAAGTAAACCTGTCAAATTTCTGACAGCAAACTTCAGAGTTTGTATACTAAGCAATTTTAAAGTTTAAAATGAACAAGTAGGCTGAAGGAATTTGTGCTCCAGGTCCAAACTGACCCATAAATTCTCTTTGTTTTGCATTGAAATCAAATTGGGCTGTTCCGTTTCAACACAGATCTCATTACAAAGTGGTCTGAAATATGTGGATTTAGTCTGGAATTTGTGATTGGTCTGAATCTAGTATGTATAGGTCATCCTTGCTCGAAAGCCATCATATCCAACTCTAGGGTACAGTGCTCATCTTTGTTTATAGCCAAAGAGACAGCGCTGTCTGTATTTGCAGATGTTTCAGTGGACATGTGGCAGGCATGCCTAGACACCAAAGTGCACAGAACACTGTTTAGCTTCCCACCAAAGTGGTCCCTATTTATCTACTTGCAATTTCTTGTTTTCGAACTGCTAGGGTGGGTGGAGCTGGGACAGAGAGGAACGCTCATTCCATCATGCAGTACTCAGGTTTTGAACTGCTGACCCTATTTACAACCCTTCAGAGTTCCTGCTTATGGTCACACATGCTCTGGTCACCTATAGACTGGACTATTGCAATGCACTCATGGAGCTGCCCTTGATGACCATTCGGAGGCTGCAACTGGTCCAAAATGTGGTTGCCCACATGGTGATGGGCTGTGGGCATTATGCCCATGCCTCACCCCTGTTGTGGGAGCTGCATAGGCTGCCAGTGTGGCTCTGGGTGCAATTCATAGTGTTGATGATGACCTTTAAAGCCCTATATGGTAGTGGGCCAGAATACCTAAGAGACAGTATCTTCCCAAGGACATCTGTCCGTCCCACCAGAGCAAACCAAAGGGACTCCTTAAAGGTGCCATCAGCTACAGAGGCTCACCTCTCTAGCACCAGAAAAAAAAGAGCCTTTTATCTCTGGCCCGGTGGAACCTCTTGTCGACCGAGCTGCGTCTCCAGACAGAGCTATTGCCCTTCTGGAAAGAATTGAAAACCTGGCTGGCAAAGCAGGTTTGGGGCATTGGTGATGTGATAACCTCCCCCCACCCCACCCCACCCTCACTGGCTCATACACTGAAGACTGTTTGCACTTTTAGTTATAATTAGTGGGGTTGGGAAGGTATTTTTAAATAGTTCTTAATTTTTAAAGTTTTTAAGGTCAGTCATTTTTATGTGGGTGATGCCTGATTTCTGTAAGCCGCCCAGAATCACCTGCCGAGTGAGCAGCAATACAAATTTAAATAAATAAATAAATAAATAAATAAATAGTCATTCTAGTTCTTTGTGGATTCTGGGGGCAGAGAGGGAATAGAGTCTTTAGGACTAAAATGTCCCATACTGCTACACAAAGGTTAAGCATCAAACTCAAATTACTTTTTAAAACCTAATCAAAAACAAACTAAAGTAGAATTTCTAATCAGCTGGGAGCCAAATAAAACCAGCAGCACCCTTTTATTGTTATTCAGACTAGGTTAGTTGCTCAGTCTCATGCAGAGAGATGTTTTCAGTGCCTATCTCACAGTTCTGGAATGGCTTTTCCCTAAGATGCTGCAAAATGTACTCCTTCTGGGCACATGGGACATCTAAACTTTTTGCTGTACAATTCCCGCCATCCTTCGGCTAGCTTTTTCTAAACACTATCTTGTAAATCAGGGATTCTCAACCTGTGGCCCACAGGCCAGATGTGGCCTGCAGCACCATTTCATGTGGCCCACCAACACCTCCACCACACCAGGAAGTGTCATGTGGTGGAGGAAGGACAAAATAGCTGTCCAGCTCCTGAAGTTGTCTGAGGGAGTGTGACCCAATGGCCCCCAGCTTTAAAAGGTTGAGAACTCCCATTGTAAATGGAGCTCTGAAGAAACATTCACACCAGGATCGCTGGCTTCAAGAGAATCTAACTCCATCCACTAAAAGATCAGTTACCTGGGTGGCCTGCACACATATGCATATACTCCATTTTCCCCATTATTTTCACATGTAAAGTCTACAAATCCACCAAATCTACTCTGAGAATCCATGCTTCCATTTCTGACCAGCACAACTCACTCCCTATAGTTTAAAACAGGGATTCTCAACCTATGGCCTGTGGGCCAGGTGCGGCCCACAGTGCCATTTCATGTGCCCCACCACCACACCAGGAAGTGCCATGTGG
Source organism: Furcifer pardalis (assembly GCA_030440675.1). Classification (NCBI taxonomy): domain Eukaryota; kingdom Metazoa; phylum Chordata; class Lepidosauria; order Squamata; family Chamaeleonidae; genus Furcifer; species Furcifer pardalis. The sequence continues at coordinate 160,363,723 of CP126894.1, forward strand.
TGGAGGAAGGGCAAAATGGCCATCTGGCCCCTGATGCTATCTGAGGGAGTGTGACCCGGTTCCCAGCTTTAAAAGGTTGAGAACCCCTGGCTTAAAACATTCTCATGTGCCCTAGCTCTATACATGTGTAAGAATGCTTGATTTCTTGAAAAGATAGATTGAGAGTGGCAAAGTAAAAAGTAAACACACCTCTAACCACGTGGAGATCTTTGGATTACTGTGAAGTAAAATCAAGTTTCATGATTTGAACAAAAAAAATTGAAAGGAATCCTTGCCACTTAGGAGGGTGGTGAAAAGCGAGAGGGTGATTTCAGACATGAAATGTGTTCTCCAGGGTGACTAAATGCTCACCCTCAGAGAGATATCTAGGTTTGTTGACACCCACAACAAATGAAATTTCTCTCACCCACTCCATACTGAAGTATGGTTGCAAGACTTCCAACAGGAAAGAATTATTATTATTATTATTATTATTATTATTATTATTATTATTATTATTATTATTATTATTATTATTATTATTATTATTATTATTATTATTATTATTATTATTATTATTATTAAAGCATAAAAAATCGTACACAATAGATACAATATAAACAGCAAATCAATGAGAAGAATATGGTATCCCCAAACAAGAAAGAGATAGTTTATGCTTTCAAAGGAAGAAAGAGGTTCTGGGTGGTGTTACCCTTTATTTTGCTAACACTCACTAAGAAATTCGCTTCTGAAAACCCATAGTTGTTGGTGCCCTGGAGCAAAGCCCCAGTTATTCTACCCTATGTATAGTTCTGAGATTGAACTATGTATAGTTCTGTGCAGATTCTCCAGCTCTGAATTCGTCAGAATAATTAAGCTCTCTGATTTCAAAACCTTCTGCAGAGTGCTCTAACAGCCAAGACTGCTGGAAGACACGGCCTGTCAAGGTCATCTCCAAAGAAACTAGTTCTATATATAAACCTTTTAGTTTGAAGCTTGGCCCTTAATACATGGACTGTACTCTTACTTGAGAACACAATAAAGATAAAGTAGGGTAGCACCAGCAGGTTTCTTAATTTGCAGAATTCAAATGTTTAATTCATGAGACAAAGAGAGTGGCTTAGCCCAGGTATAGTCATAAATAAACAGTGAAAATCTCCCCTAAAAATTCCAACACATAGTTTCTCACTTGACAAAACCAGAATAAATCATCGAGTGGAACATTCTGAGTTTTAATTAACATTTTTTTCCTTTCCTTTTCTAAAAGAAGAACAAGGGACAAGAAAAGGTCTAACAAAGAAAAGCAATTTCTGGTGAGCAAACCAATGAATGTTATTAGGAATTCATTCACAGAGAGAGAGAGAGACCACTTTCAAATGTAAAACATGTATTTCTCATAAAAACCCTGCATTTAAATCTGGCATGTAACCAATTAATAGCTAGTTCTACAAATGCATAAATATTATGGAGGCAGAGCTCTAGGAAATGGAGCAGCTTTAGGACATTAATTTGGGGGTTAAAATTCCCAGTTCAAAGCACTGTTATCAAAAAAGGTAACTTTCCTAAACTAAGCTGACCGTTATTCAGCTTCCCTTTTTTCTGTTCTCTTTTAACTCCATATTCCTTTTAAGCCCTCCAAAAATCCTGTCCAACATTATTTATTTATTTATTTCATTTATATTTTGCATCCATGTCTGGCTAGGTTATCCCGCTATAGTAATAGAGTAGACCACACTGCCTGTGACTCAACGATGAGTGTCAAGTGACAGTTAACTAATCTGAGATCCCTAAGGACTAACGGCCTTGGGTGGTGAAGTCCACACAGAATGGTCTCCAAGTGGATTAAATCTCACTTGAATCCATGTTGATGGAGGGCAGTGGCTTCATCAATACTGGTCTGGGGCTGACCAGGACTTTGCATGCCAAAAGGGCTCAGGACCAGAAAGTGACTTGTGGAAATGGATCAGTGGCATGGGGGTCATGCTGTGATGCAGAAGGCAAATGAAAGGTTATTGAATTATCTTCTCAGGACAGTCTTCATGGCTGATCACCAATACTATACTGTATTTGGATTCCGATAAGGACGAAGAAGAAGAAGAAGAAGAAGAAGAAGAAGAAGAAGAAGAAGAAGAAGAAGAAGAAGAAGAAGAAGAAGAAGAAGAAGAAGAAGAAAATTTTTTTTAGAAGGAAATTTTTTATTGATAAAATTCTTACTACAGAGCCATCTGTCGAGGTGAACTACATAAACTTGTCATCACTTTCAAATACTTAGCTCAGTAAACATAGTTACATACATAGTGATTGTGGAAGGAAATATACATTATATACAATACCAAAAGAACAACGATATTTACAATTATACTGTCATTTACATGAAACTTAACTTTTAACATTCTAAGTTATTCCCAAATTTCTTTCTGTCAACCACTGCCACCATTTGTATCTGTCGGGTTCCTTCTGTCTCACCATCATTCTTTTAGCATATACTCTGAGCCTTGCCACCAAACTGCCCACCGTTTGTTTGGGATCTGCCACCTTTCCCGTCTTCCCTTCCTGTCCCCTTTGGAACATCAGAGCGCTTAAGGCAAACAGATGGATTAATCGAACCAAGGACCAGAGCACTTTCCAGTTCTCCAGTTTCCCTTTCTTTCTTGGCCCCTTCCACCCCTTTCCTGGCTCTGTCCCCGATAGAATCGTCTCTGCTTTCTGTTCCTTTAAATAAGGCCAGTCCAATTTACTTGCCAGAGCTCCCCAGACTTCTTGCGATGAAGGACATTCATTTGCAAAATGCGAACAGGTTTCTCTCGGGGGTTTCTGGTCTGTTATCCCACCTCTAACATTCTGGCATCTTATCCTCCTGCACTGCTGCTCCTCTTCCTTTTTCCACGGGTAGGTCGCTCCTACATTAAGTACCTGATGATATGCCCTCCACCTTGTTTCCCACAGACAGAGGGGTATATTCCCATCTTTAAACACAGACAAGTCCTCCTCCCCTGGCTGCAGATATTCCGGCAGATTAGTTTTAGAAGCCCACTTCTCCCTGAATGGCCTAGCGATTCTTTCCTCTACGGCCTCAGTGTAAATAACCCGTTTTGACTCCCTCACTGTATCTGCAATCTTAAGTGTGTTTGCCCTCACCGCCCAACGATTGACTCCCTCTGCCATATCTCTAACGTACAGCCTCATTCCCATTTTCGAAGCACTGGTCAATCTGGGAGAACGGAGTTCCTCCTCCCACCACTGTTTCCCCCAACCTCTGCTTTGCCATAGGTCACCTTGCACACCGATCAGTCGGGATTCTCCCTCATTAGTCTTCTGTTTCAAGTTATTGGCCAAAAAGGCACCTAGGAAAAGAGGTCCGAGAGCCGGCAACCCTAACCCACCTTCTTTTACCGAGCGGTACGCCACTGCCCTAGGGAGAGGGAAAACCTTCATTCCCCACAAGAAAACAAAAACAAAAATGTTGAAGCTGTCCTACTTTGGGCACATGATGAGAAGGTAAGATTCTCTGGCAAAGACAACAATGCTGCACTGAGCAGGACTGTTGAGGACATTTTGGAGCTATCTCATTCAGAGAGTTGCCATTGGTTGGAGATGGGTTGATGGCATCAAACAACAAGTTGTGCAGACCTACTCTAGTTTTATTGATTACCTGCCTTCTACCTGACTCTGGCCCACTTGCTGCCATTCTGCTGGTCCAAGATATTTTGCTACCTAGGTGAACCTTCAGGTGATGCCTTCTTCCTATTCTAAGCTCAGAAGTAGCTAGAATACCAGTTCATTCCTACACAAGTGATGGAATGCTGTCCTCTGATACACCTCAGTTAGCAACCTCATTTATGAGTCACAGAATACATGAAGTAAAAAGCATGCCTCTGTCCATCAACAGAAGGAAACAAAGTTCACAAAGAACTTCTAGCAGACCGTCACCACCTCAGCAGTGAGGTGACTAATCCAGGAGGCAGTCACTTTGCCCAATGGTAAGGCCAGCCTTTGTTTGGTTTCCCCATCTCAGTGTTACTAGGGACTACAGTATTAATGAAGCATGACTTCGGAAAAAAACTATTATCAGAAATATCAGCCAATGGACACCAGCAGAGAAAAATAGTGCATAAATTTTGCATAAATCTTATTCAGTCACATGATTCCACAGGAGGTACTTTGATATGTTTTTAATACATATCCCAGGGTAGACAGAAAGCCCCTCCTTGAATATTGTGGTATTTTTGAACCACAATCAGGCTTACCCTGGGCAACAGCCACTTTGTGCCTGCTAATATTTCTCACACTAGGTCAGGTGAAAGGAGCTATGGAATGAACGGAAGAAGAAGAAGAAGAAGAAGAAGAAGAAGAAGAAGAAGAAGAAGAAGAAGAAGAAGAAGAAGAAGAAGAAGAAGAAGAAGAAGAAGAAGAAGAAGAAGAAGAAGAAGAAGAAGAAGAAGAAGAAGAAGAAGATTGTCTTGCAATTCCTCCACATAGTTTAAAGCAGTGAACATTTTTCCTCTTTTTTAAATAGAACTTTTGTATTATTTCTCATTTGAAATTTCCAAATAATAAATACAATAGCACAAGTTTACTATTGTTGTCATATTGTTGTCACCCTATGATGAGTGACCTCCAAATATGTCCTATTTTTATGAGCCGTGCTCAGATATTGCAAAACTCAAGCCTGTGGTTTTCTTTATAGGAGGGATTTGCAACCTATGGCCCGCAGGCAGGCCTGTGCTGGCCTGGTGGGATACCAGGATGTGTTGCCGTGTGCCCCTACTTATAACTTAAAGGGCCACACCACCTCAGCAGTTTCCGCTCCCATTTTGACTCCTCTTGCCAAGCTCCCCTCGCTGCCCTGTGGGAGAAAGTCCGAAGCGCATCGGCTGCAGCACGGAGATAATAATAATAATATTGTGTTGTTGTTTTTTCAAATCAAGTCTTATTATTATTTTCTCTGTGCCACTGCCGAAGTGCTTTGGACTTTCTCCCACAGGGTGGAGGGGACCCCGCTCAGAGGAGCAGGAGCAGAAACTACTGAAGTGGTATTACACATCGGTTGTCCCAATTCACAAGGGCACCTCCCCATCAGTTCCTGAGCCTCTTGCTCATTACTGGAACTTAACCCTTGCCTCACCACTGCTGGGAGAACCAAGGAGATTAGAAAGGAACTTTTACTATGCTCAGGCAGTAAGGCAGTTGAGCATAGGGCAAAACAAGGGAGGCTTCTTCTTAGTAGCGTAGCGTAGGTGTGTGTGTGCTAATCAAAGAACAACAATCTTCAAAGAGAAACAGCTGCTTTATTCTTCCGGTTCATGTAGCAAAGTCCATAGAAAAATCATAGATTAAAGGGTCATAACAAGAATCAGTCCAATAAACAGTCCAGGTTCGTTAGGTAATCATAGTGAAAAGAAAAGAGAAATCCCACAAGCCAAACTGAGGTCTTAAGCCATTGAAATCCAAGATCGAACTAACTAACTTCTCTGCAAAATGGAGAATTTGCAGTCAGGTGGGTTATTCATAGCCAATCAGGTAACAGAGAAAAATATTCTCAAAACAATGGATTATTGACATACATGTGGAGACAAAACATGAAACTCAGCTAGCTAGAAAGATAACACGGGAAAACTGGCTGAAACATGGTTGAAAAACAAGCTGTCCATGAGACAGAAAGGGACAAAGGATTTCTATGAGGCCTAGCTGAATAATCTACTGCCTCAGGCCTTGGGAAACATGAGGAAATATGTCATTTCCTGACAGGTGGGGTGGCCCTTTAAGTTATAAGTAGGGGTGTGCAGTGACACACCCACAAGCTGGGCCCAGTCCACAGTGCCATTTCATGTGGCCCACAGCCTCACTTCTGCCACCATTGCCATCACTGCAAGCGGCAGAAACACCAAAAACACATGAGAACACATATGAAAACACGAGGAAAATGTGCGAAAATACACGTGAGAAGACATGAAAACCTGTGAAAATGCACACAAATATGCATGGAACCACGTGGTTGGCCTGCTCAGCTGTCTAAGGGTGTGTGTGTCTGGCCTGTGACCTGAAAACATTGAGAACCCCTGATTTATAGTGTCAATCCAGCTCATATTTGTTCTTCCTTTTCGTCTGCTACCATTAACTTTCCCTGGTATTATTTTCTTTTCTAGCATGTACTGACGTGATCCATCCACTCAAAGCTGGTGAAGCAATTATCCTTCCACAACCACATACATTCAATCCTAATAGTGCAATCACATTACAGTGAAGTAAACTTAGCTAAGTGAGAGATTCCGTAATGGAGTAAGGCTATCTAAACAGTGCTACCAGACTTTCTTTTCACCCCATGGCTCTACAAAATGACTGTCAAAGTGTTTTTAATGGGGTAGATATTATACTGCACAGTGACAGTCTTGGGTCTCTCCCTGAGTATTGACAGTGTGCAGAATGAGATGTCTGTCACACCCATGATTGGAATGTTCCTGGGGAATCTTGGGTTCTGACCATCTCCTTTGGTGCCAGTGGTTAAACTTCTAAGAAAATCTTTCAGAAATGTAGCTGAGCTCAAAGAAAGTATTGCTTAGTGCTAAAACTCATTTGTTGCACTCCGAAAGCTCCAGATTCAAGTCCCACACAGCTCCAGGTAGGACTAGAATTACTGTCTGAAACTTGATCACTGTAGTGACCACTTTGCTAGGTCTGGACCAATGGTCCAGCTCAGTATTAGATAGCTTCCTAGGGGTGCATATGGGTATGTTTTACTTCTGCTTCTGGGAGTGACAAGGGCTTTGTGGACTGGATGAATTGGCACCTGGGGCCAGATCTGGCCCATGGGCCATAGTGACCAGCCTCTCTTGAACTACGTGACTGGCCCCAAGCCTGAAAAATTTGGGCACCCCTGCTTTAGTCTCCAGAGTTCTCATAAGGAAAGGGAATACAAGAAAACACACAAGAGAATTGCCATACCACTTCTCTTTTAGACTGACATTATGACTGTGAAACAGAATACAAAGTTCTGGAGGAATGAAAATATCAATAATAATAAAAATCCTCACACACTTGCAGCCACAGAACATATTTTGTACACCAGTGAAATGACTAGTGAGACATTCAAAACGGGATATATGACTGTTGTGCAGAACAAAACAAAAAGGACAATACTATTGACCAGCCATTTATTTGGAGCAAATACCAGAAGCTTTCTCCACAGATATGCTTTATGTTACTCATACCCTTGAGGTAGTAAGAGCACCTTTATTCCTAACTCCATACACTTCAGGGATGCAATTAATTCCTACTGAGAGAAAAAAGAAAGAAAATCATACTGGTTTGTTTATTCCTCTTGTAAGTCTGCTGCTTTCCAGCTGGAAACAGAAAAATATAAGCTCCAGGAAAATAATCTTTATTTTCCCCATTTTTCCTCCACAGCTTCCCCTTCTCATTTTTAATATTGTTGAAATTATTGCTATTTTTTTCATCTCATTTCTGAGACAAATCAACTTCAAAATTGTTGCCCCAGGTGACCAACTGGTCAATCTTGATTAAAAAATAAACATCGTTGCCAAAATCCACAATTTAGTCAACCATCCAGGGCAAAGAGACTCGTCCTGGGGGGGGGGAGGATCAGGAATAAAGGATCAAGGCACTTAACGTTTATCTACTTCTGGAATTCAGTAGGTATGTGCTGCCAGACTTTTTGCAAAACATAGGCAACTTTATCTTATCTTTCCAAGGAAAAGATAATGTAAGTGCAGTATATTAATATTAAAACAGAAGAAAATACAAACCAAATAGCAAGCAATGACAAACCACAGTATTGAATTCCTGGATCCTGTTGAGCTCCTATGAAGTAGTGGAAGTCTCTCACAAAATATGGAATAGACTTGCTATCTGTTGTTCTAGGGGGCAGGACTAAAATCAGTGTGTGGAAGTTGCAAGAAAACATAATTCAACTATACTCTAGCAGAGATCTCCTACTTGGGTACAGTGTCCACTAATGGAACTAAGTGTCCCTGGAGGTGTCAGGTTCTACTTTGCTGGAGGTATCTGATGACCAACTGTCAGATCTCCTGTACTTGTGCCTTTCATTCCAGAGATGCTTTGAGGAGGAAGCCATACTAGATGAGGAGTGGGCATCTTTGGTCTTTCAAATATTTTCAGGCTGGGATTCAAATAATCCTCAACCATTGGTAATGATGGCTAGAACTGATGGGAATTGTAAATCATACTGCTCTTCTCCATGTTCAGCTTCTCTGGTCAGCTAGCCATAGTTGGTGGGTGGGGGAAAAGTGTGATTATGATTGTATCTTGGAAAGTTTGTTCCCTTTCAGATAACACTCAGAATAATCTGACAGGATAGCAGCATTTGTGGTTAGAGAATTTGAATGCTATAATATGGGCATTGTCATCCTTAAAGAAATGTACCTCCCAGAAGAAGGACAAGTAAAAGAAGCTGGTGCTGGCTTCTTCTTCTTCTAGAGTGCCTGTTCTAAAGAGTCCCATTATGAAGCAAGAGCTGGATTTGCTATTTGAAACCAGATTGCCATCAACTTTACAGCTTCAATGACTGCCTAATGACATTTCAACTTTCATTAAGTGGAAAGACACTTTTTAGTGCTTATGCTCCAGCCATGTCAAATAGTAATGACACCAAACACAAATTTTACAATGATCTTTGCTCCATCGTTGACAATGTGCCAAGATAAGAAAAGCTGATTATCCTTGGTAACTTTTGCCCACAATTTGGCTCAGATCATCAAATGTGGACTGGAGTCAATAGAAAACACAGCACTGAGGATTGTAATAGCAATGGTCTGCTGCTCTTGAGGCTCTTGAGCAGTGGTGGGCAGCCAAAAAAAAATTACTACCACACTGTGGGCGGAGCCAACATCATGACATCATTGGCAGAGCCAATGATATGGGTAGAGACAACATAAAAAACATAAAAATACAAATTAAATACACATAAAAACACACATAAAAACACATAAAATACAAATTAAATACACATAAAACACATAAAATACACATTAAAAATAAATACACATTAAATACACATTAAAATACACCCACCCACCCCACACCCAAAGGTGAGTCGCTTACCCAGGGGAGCAGGCTATAGGGAGCTTCAGGCTACCAGTTTCTCTTCCTCCTCCCCACTTGGGAGGTCAACAAGGAGGCCACGCATGCACACCAAGCGCTGTAGGTGTGCATGCACGCCAAGCGCAGTGGGGAAACCAGCAAAAAGGTGGTTCCCCCAAAAGCTGCTACTGGTTCTCATGGACACCAGGAAAAGTTAGTACCGGTTCTGGCGAACTGGTGTGAACCTGTTGCTGCCCATCACTGCTCTTGAGGAAACACAGTCTGCTTAACACAATTACATTACTTCAAAACCAAAGCAAAATAACCTGGGTCCATCCATGATCCTAATAGTGACAACTATAAGATTAGAAGCCATAAGTAGACATGGTGGTAGACAACATGTACTGCTTTCTTCATGTTCTTTCCAGCATTTCTGAGGTCAAAAAGCTTTTAACCAAGACATTCAGTAATTTGAACTGAGGTAATGGACATAAGGAAGACAGAGCTGCTGGGGGCAATGGGAAAGGTGAATGACAGTTCAAAACCCCTGTAAAGCCCATGATCCCCTTAAGACACTGGGGCACAAGGGAGGTCTTAAGCTAAAATCACTGTACATTATATGTGCCTTTTCAGCTGCTCAGCCAACCATTCTGTGTAGCTATAGATGAAGAGGAAGACTCATGTTATCATTGCTTACCAGGCTTCATATTCTAAAGTTTCCTTTTATTTCTCTTATATCTTGCCACTCAAGACGCATGTATAATATGCATCTTGATAGGCAAAAATTATGACATTTCCATCAGTTTTGACAGATTCAGAACCAATTCATAGATCAATGAATACAGCTGAGAGGCACATTAATCTACCAAAGTTGGGTTATTTATACCACTGATAAAGAGTTGTTTATTTTGCACTGATTGCTGAATCATTTTGTGTGTGTGTGTGTGTGTGTGTGTGTTTGTGTGTGTGTGTGTGTGTGTGTGTGTGTGTGTGTGTGAGAGAGAGAGAGAGAGAGAGCATATATCATGCCTCTCAGTTTACCCCAGAAAGTTGGCAGGATTCTCCACAGCCCAAAAATGGGGTCCCCCTCCCCATTCTTACAACTGTAATGCTATGACAATTCAATGGTTCATTTCCTGTCATTCTCCATCAAAAAATATATTGCAACATTATAAATAATTAGTACCAGATGGCAGGCGGAGAACAGTGGCAACAGAGACTGTGCTAGAGAGTAATGGAGCCTCAGCCAGCGAGTAATGGAGCCTGCAGCAGAGGCAGAGGAAGGATTTAGGGCAGTGGGGGGTTCCCCTCCTTCTGAATAGAGTCCAGTGTCTGCCAGGTTCTGAGGCATCCCCCATCTTCCATCTGCTGGTTTTTTAAAATCCTGTCAGAATTACACAGAGACGCTTTCTGGTTTGAATGGATTTTTGCTGGAGGAACTCTGCTTAGGGGATGCCCGAATGAGGCTCCTTTCACGTCCCCAAGATCTTTTCCCACCAAAGTGGTCCCTGTTTATCTACTTGCAATTTCCTGCTTTCGAACTGCTAGGTTGGCAGGAGCTAAGACAGAGACAGGCGCTCATTCCATCAGTGCAGTACTTGGGTCTTGAACTGCCAACTTGCCGACCTTCCAGCTAACAAGATGAGCTTCTTAACCACTAAGCCATCACTGTCCCTGCTGGCCAAATTCCAGAAGAACAGCCCTAGTAGTTGCAGGTTGAGACCCACAGCCTACCGCAGCTGCCAGGACCATCATGAGCAACACCAGAATACACCTAGTTAGTTTACTGAACAGTTTGTTATTAGAAGTGAGTACTGTACATAGGTTTAGGATCAGTGTTTACCTAGGTTGGGATTAGTGTTCCAGGGTCTGTCTTCCCTCTACCTCCGCCTTTTTGCTTCTTTGTGTTGGTGCAAAACGCACCGCCTCTTGGTCTATGTACAATTATTATAAGGATGCTGGGAGGCAGAATTCAAGTGCTCTTGCCCATAATTGATGGTTCTATATAGGTTCCACTTCAAGCCATAACTATTTGCATTTTCCCATTCAGGGAAATAGATTTCATTCATTGAGGTCTGGAAATGCATTAATATCATCACTAGCCATGACAAGGTCAGAGCACTGCCAAAAGCATTCAGAGCAGGTCAAGCACATAGCTATGCAACCTTATTTGGGTGTGTATTGGATTGGGGCATGCTACGCATCCATATTGGTAAACAAAGCAAATACATGCAGAAAAGAAAGTAGTATCCCCATTAGCAGCCAGCCACATAAAAAAGTAGCCATGTTCTCCCCACCCCTCACCCCAACCCATTCAAATGGGAAGCAGAACAAATGGAAAGGGAGTTTATAGACGCTCATTGATGTGTGATATTTATCGGTTGGTTGTTTGCTGAAGGAAATATGGTTCCTAGGCATATAATATTTATTAGTTGCATCTCCGCCTGAGGATATATTGTTCCTAGTCAATCTCTCACACAGGCAGAGCTTCTGAACGTCTCATTATGCATTTCCAGACTATTTTCTCAAGCGTACACATGGTTCCATAACACAACTATGGACATATAATGTCAAATTCAGAAACTTACTTCATTTTTCCTTTCCCTTTCTGCCTTGTTTTGGGTTGTTTACTAGCAAAATATTTGATTTCACCCAAAAGTAAAAGAACAATTTACATTTACAACATCTGCATGCTTATTGTCTATTTCTTGTTATTATCCATTTGCTTAATAAACTTTATTTTCAACAGCTTTTAATGGTTGCGACTCACAAGCCTTGCAGCTTAATTTTGTCAGTTAAATAAACCAAAGCCATACATAAAGTGGCATATTATGTGTGAGAGAGGATTTTCGTCTGTTAATTGAAAACAAACTGGAACTAAGCTAAATTACATGAATTTTTAATCTTTCTTTCCTACAGGTTATTAGGCAATGTACATTTATTTCTAAGCAGAAATGGGAAGCTACTGAGTGAAAGAATTTGGTGGATCTATGGCATGGAGGGAGATATTTTCTCGCATCTTGTTATCTTTCCCACAATAACACTTCACCTGCCAAGATCCTAAGATTACTCCCACTGATAGGAATGTTCCAAAAGTTAAGCAACATTCACAGACCTCTCCACTGGAGCATGGGTCAGCAGAGGAAAACTTTCATGGGTTTCATCTTCACTTTCCTTTCTTTCTTGCTTTCTCATATCTGCCCTTAGACTTAGATCCTCCCATGATATGTTGCATATCAGGCAGCAAGAAATCTCCAATGGTTTTGGTCTTCAGGGAGCACTTCAGCATCCTCCCAAGTCATGTTCAGGGTCTTTAAATCTGCCACGAATGTTTTCCACCATGTATTTCAAGGGTGTCTTAATTGTCAGTTGGCATTAGGAGAGGTCCAATCTTGCCACTTTAGGGCTCCTGTTTCTTTCCATGCAAGAAAAAAAATGTCCTGCCATTAGGAGTATTCCTTGAGCAACAATATTATGTAATTTGCATGAGCCACTCCTTCAAAGAATACAAGAGTTATGCAACCAACACCAGCTCTTTATTACCAACACTTTTTTCCAACATTGAGATTCACAATGTTATACATCAGGAGTTCTCAACCTTTTTAAGCTGGGGGCCAGGTCACGCTCCCTCAGACAGCTGGTAGGGGGGTTCTCACTGGAGCTGACAGCACTCAAAAAGAGCTCCAGTGGCTCCAGTTGTGCAGCATGACAAGCCTTGACCTGGCACTGTCAATAGCTGAGAAGCCTCCCAGCGCTGGCTGACATGAAAGGAAACCTTGGTGCAATTTTAAAATAGGTGCAATTTAAAACTGTCTCAGGGCTTGCATCGTGTGAAATGACCAAAGTCTCTGCAAAGTGACTTTGGTCCTTTCTGTAAGCATAATTGCAGTCTTGGACAGAAAACCTGCCCACACACCTATGTTACCACCTCTTTTATCCCCTCATGCACAAAGTTAAAATACACCCAAGAAGCACAGGTTAGAACTATTAACCTACAATTCTAGTGTCCTCTAACATAAGTGCAGCTTGGTGTGGGTGAGATCATATAGACAGCAAGCCAAATTTGGAGGCATTCACCTGAAATATTTGAATGAAATAAGCAGAACAGGTCTATGAAGATGTCTCAAACAGAACTCACGATTATTTAGTTAATCTGACAAAAGCCATAAAACCCAGCAGAGAGAGAAGGCAATGTGGGAAAATAGGACTGGAAAAGTTACTTGTTTGGACAACAAGTTACAGATACCCCCAGAAAGGAACCACTTCTAAGGAATCTGGCAGTTGTAATCAAAACATGGAACTTTGCCATTTCTGCATCCACAGACTGGTGTTTTGTGGAAAGTTTCCTACATATAGGTTACGGAGCACTGATATTTGGGTTGGTCTATCACTGATTACCTTGTGGCAGGTAACACCTTTATCTTGAGAATGTGTGTGAAGAAATCCAAATGAAGGAAAGTGTGTGTGTGTGTGTGTGTGTGTGTGTGTGTGTGTGTGTGTGTGTGTGTGTGTGTGTGTGTGTGTGTGTGTGTGTGTGTGTGTGTGTGTGTGTGTGTGTGGTTGGTTGGTTGGTTGGTTGGTTGGTTGGTTGGTTGGTTGGTTTTTCAGTGCAGAGCACTATTCTGGATAGCTTACAGAAGATTAAAAAATTAAGAAATATGTCCACAGATAAAATAAAAAAGAGCGGTTCAAAGTAAAATAACAACAAAGTACACACATTGACACAGAGGTATTATATCCATGAAGCAAAAATGCAAAGCTGTTTATGAGATGCCAATAACATCTTGTTCTCAGTCACACAGTGGGGGAGGGGGATCTCCTGATTTTATCACTTGGTGGTATTCTTGAACATATTGTGTTTTTATATAGGTGATGTGCTTTAGTACTGTGGACTAATTATTCATAAAAGACAACGAGCCATGGAAAATGGCTTATACCACAGTATAATGAGGAGAGGTGCTGCATCTTTAACATGAAGTCAAGAATGGGCATTGTGTGAAGAAACTGGAAGGACTAGAAAGAGCCACACCTACCACTTTGCAATGCTGTCTCTATTTGCCTGGGTAAGTGATTCCTGAGGTGGCTAAACTGTGCTATGGCTCCGGGGGAAATCTCTCCATCCTTCCCTTCTCCCACACTCTTAGTCCAACAACTCTCAGTGTTCTAGGGAGACAGAAAACAAAACTTTCCAGGGACATGTGCTTTGGACCCAGATGCCTGCCCTTGCAGTGTAGCACCTGCAAAACACCTACAAAATATCAATCTGATACCTGGACCAACGCAAGGTCTAGACTTAATACCACAACATACCCTTAAGACACTGTGAACCAAACAGTATTTTAAAAATTATGCAATTTTGTTGAAATAAAAAGAAGACAACAAGTTGAAAATAAAAGCCACTTCAAACTATGAATGTGTAAACATCTCCAACAATACATGCAAAAAAAATACATGTTCAACATTTCCTCATAAAATAAGAAAATTGACTATCCTATTCTACTTATGTTACCATAGTACCAGAGCATAAGCAGTTCCAAAAGTGAGAAGCAAAGCATTAAGTTTAGCAACAGGCCATGGGTGGGTGGTAAATGGGCTTGTATCTCTCCCTTTTTATACCCAACACTTACTAGAAGCTTCGAAATCCAAGTAACTTTTGGGAAATAACTTCATCACCAACACTATCCTCATCCAGCTGGTATCAGTCTCCCACTAATTAACAAATCCAAATATATTCTCAAGCAGCCTTGAAGAGATAAGCTTCCTGCAATGATAAGTGCTCTAGCTGTACTGATCTCATACACTTTCACTCTTTAGCATCCCATTCCTTGTTGGCCTTAAAGATGAGTACAGTATTGCATGCTTTCTAAAAAAGTACAGGAAGTTAGATCAGACTCCATCTTAACCTGTTTCTTGACACACTGGAATAAGATACATGTGATTTTAGAGTGTACCATATGCTTAAAAGAATAGATAAACCAGCCATTCCAAATAGTAACTCCTCCAGATACATTGGGTCATAATCTCCATCATTACCAGCTACTGTGGTTGATGGTCATGTTGACATTATTCCTCTGGAAATTGTTTTTAGGAAAAATGCCACTGGCATGAAATTTGTTTAAGGTGGATCCCAGCTTCCCATGAAGTGACCCACACACTGTGATCACGGAGCCATCTCCTGAGACATGCAGGATTTAACACCAGGACTGCAATGGACTGCTGCAACCTTGAGGATACTAATAAGGTGCTCCTCTACAGCCAGTCCATCTGACATGGCCTCTTCCGCCTTCATGATCTCTGGGAATCAGAAGTGAAATGGTTCCTCCACTCATTTTGCCATAGGGCCCAATATGATGGTTTCTAGGGGCATTTCCTCCCCTGGGGAGTCCACCGCCTCACCCAAAGGAGTGCACCCACCCATAGCCGTTGGCCCCTTAAGGGACCCAGGTTATTTACCACCTCCCAATACTCAACGTTTAGTCACTGGCTGTATGGCCTACTCTGTTACCATAGCAGGATGTTTGGCCAGACAGTCTGCAGAGAGAGCACAAAAGCTATCCCTCAGAATGAAAAGGCTGAGTGGACTTTATGTTTTATTATTTTAATAGAAACTGCCTGGTCTTCCATTTGGGAGGAAAAATCCCGTGTTCCAAAATACCCAAACATATCTTCAGACTGAGAGAAGGGAAGGTTTTCCTATCCTCCGGCTCTCATAACAAAGTTCAGTTTGATGGAAAAGACTGGGTACAGCATATTTCAATTTACAGCATCTTTACTTCATGCTCTGCCTGAAGACATGCTCTCAATGGCTAATGGGAAGTTGCCATGTAAGGCCATAAGGACATAAACAGAGCCCTACTGGACAAATAAACTAAAGCAAACTAGTCCATTCTTATGGCGGCTGAACAAAATGCCTACAGAAATCTTCCCAGTACACATGCAGAAAGAGAAGTAGGGATGGTTTTATATTAAAAGTATGGCAATTTGCATATAGAAAATCCTGTCATTATGGTATATTGGTATCCAAAAAGCAGGGATATAACAGAGAGCAGTGATGTAGCATGGAGCGGTCAGAGGGTGTTCTGCCCTGGGTGGCACATTTTGGGGTGGCAAAATTTCACAATAAATAGGACTTCGATGCCACCGCTGGACTTCCTAGAGGCCAGGGCAAAGAGGCCACTGCGGGGATGGGCACTGGGACCCACCACCACTGCCGACATCCTGGGCCCTGCCCCAGCCCCGCCCAGAGGGCGGCGAATTTGGCCTATGCCCCAGAAGGCTGAAACCCACACTGCGCCACTGACCGAGAGATAGTCATTGTGCCAGATTTGCATAGCAACATGCTATTGCTAGCCCTGTGTTGTTATAAGGAATTGAAGTACTTATGACAACTTTAGGAACAACCTTTACTGTTGATATTTAGTGACCAAGTGTTTTGGCCTTTTGCAGGGTAATCAAGGATTGAGCCATGAAGATGATAGTACCTGCACTGTAATTTATGACTTAAGGAGATTTTTCTTTCTTTAGCAGTGGAGTATGCTTCAGACATGATCATGATATTGTCCTTGAGCCTTTTGTTCACTGTTACTGGGATCAAAGAATAGGATTGGGTAATACTATCATGTGATTCTGCTTTTGGGCCCTAATTGCTTCAGCACTTCAGGAGTTTAAAAAGTTGGTTTTAAAAAACCCTCAACTCAGTGGCTGCAGTTTGTGAAGTTGTAGCTGTGATAGTCTGCACAAGCGTATGAAGCAAGAAACAAAACAAAAGACTAAAACATTGTGGCACCTTAAATAGACATTTTAATGTCATCTTTTGGGACAGTGAAGTTACTAACTGGGAATATTCCTTCTCATTGTTGAGTGAATATGGGTAAATGGCAAAGCCCCCAGAGGGGGAAGGAAGAAAACTGAGGAGAGCTTTTCTTGCACACAGGATGTTAAGCAGTGGTTGACAGCACTGAGTTTCACCATATACAACCCCAGTCCCAGTCCCAGGTCAGAGCCCTTTTATTTTCTTCATTTTCATTCCCCCCCCCCCCCACACACACACACTATCTGGACAAATAGAAACATGTACAAATATTTCCCTTCTTTTTAACTTTTCAGTAATCAGAATGGTATTGTCCCATCTAGATTTCTCTACTGACTTAATGAATATTTATGTGCCGTAGAGTCAGTTCCAA
Source organism: Furcifer pardalis (assembly GCA_030440675.1). Classification (NCBI taxonomy): domain Eukaryota; kingdom Metazoa; phylum Chordata; class Lepidosauria; order Squamata; family Chamaeleonidae; genus Furcifer; species Furcifer pardalis. The sequence continues at coordinate 160,380,942 of CP126894.1, forward strand.
CCATGGTTATCCTCCCAGGGTTTTCTAGGTATCGAGGATGAATAAAAAGTTCACCAGCCCCTCTTTCTAGTGGTTCTGTGAGATTATCTCCTGGGAGCCATGAAGGTAAATGAAATTTCCAACCTCTGACTCTGCAACCAGTTTCTTCTGCCTTAATGATACCATATTCTAAGTCCCCAGGATTCTCTTCTACTGTGTATAGCTTTCTAAACGTAATTGAATGTAACACTACAGATCAAAGCGTGTCTGCACACACAAGAGAATGCACACATGTTGTAGCAGTATGCTGTAAACAATGTTGCTTCCCCCTCCTAAAAATTATTTGCAGGGCTTTTTCACACAGCTGACCAACAAAGGGAACTAGTACAGTACATGATTTCTTACATGAAATTGTCCACCTATTGTATTATTAAACATACAGTTGAGCAGGAAGGGATTTGGAACTCATAGAAAGAGTCATTGAGACTCATAATACTTCTGATGAAATCCGATTGTTTAACCAAGAGTGTCTCAATATAAATTAAGCTATTTCCCAATTTAGGATGGGATAGCTCAGCTTATCATAAGACAATCTGAGTAGAACCCAGGGAGGGGATGTATGCCCATCACTATCTGCTACCCCACCAGATGATAGATAGATAGATAGATAGATAGATAGATAGATAGATAGATAGATAGATAGATGGATAGATGGATAGATGGATGGATGGATGGATGGATGGATGGATGGATGGATGGATGGATGGATGGATGGATGGATAGATAGATAGATAGATAGATAGATAGATAGATAGATAGATAGATAGATAGATAGATAGATAGATAGATAGATAGATAGATAGATAAGCAAGCAAGCAAGCAGTAGAGGCATAGCCTATGAGCATTTCCTAAGCAATCAGCCTTAACAAAAGATCCACTGCAAATTTCCAATGAAGTCTTGCAAATAAATCACTGATTGAGATATATTTAGACTGACAGCTAGAAAATGGAAAAAATGAATGCATTTATATGCTATATACATATGGTAGGTTTGACATTTTTGGCCTTTGTAAGACTAGTGAATACTTTCTCAGGTGCATTTCACAGTGTCAGAAAAAAATATTGGTTCACAAGCAACAGAAGTAGTCCATTGTCTAGAAACTGGTTTGCTTTTCAAACAGCTACCAATGAGCTATTTGTGGCTTGAACCCTCCCCAAAAACAACCTTTAGGAGCTGGATGAATGATCTTTTTTAGCTATTCATACTGCACGTTGGCTTGCAGGTGGTTTCCAAAGCAACTTCCCTACATCCAAAAAAATTTCCATTCCAGGAATGTCCAGAAAATGTGTATGTTGCAGCGGGGAAGAGATGTATTGGCAAACACCGATTTACTGTAGCTGTCACGTCTGATCACTGCATGCTATAAAAGACAAGAAAAACAGAGGTATAGGATGAAACATTGCAGCCGCACTGCAACAAGGAAGCAGCTTGGGAGGCAAATGTTATTGATATTCTGCTAAGTCTGCAGATCTAAGATTTATTAGAAAATATATTACTCAAGTACGATCATGTCTAGCAAGATAATGAAACACTATCTGATGTATGTGATGGCACTGTATGTATAAAGCTCAAGGAAGAAAAAGCAAGATCAGCCAAGAGGAGCTTTTCTTATCACAACATTTCACGGTTATGAGGCTCCTATATTTGTATTTTCCAACACAGAGCCTGCCTGGTATAAAATAATAACAACCTCCCTCTCCCATCATTTTCAGAGACCTTGCTGTGTTCTGACATTTGGTTTCATATGACTAGCCACTGGTAGAGAAATGGCAGCAAAATAGTAGAAAACTGAGACCTGTAAAAGCAGAAATAAAAATACATGGTCTGTCTATATGCTGTCACTGACACAAGGAGAACCTTCCCGCCACACATATGCAACCATAATCTTTACCGAGTGGCTAAGCCTGAAGTGACTAGAAGCCTTTTCACAAACTATAGGGCGTATACCAAATCCTGATTTGGAGAACAAATAGGACAATCTTAGAAGAAATCAACCCTGAGTGCTCCTTAGAAGGTCAAATAGTAAAGTTGAAGCTTAAGTACTTTGGACATCAAATGAGAAGAGAGGATTCACTTGAGAAAGACTTGATGCTGGGAAAGGTGGAGGGCAAAAGAAAAAGGGGGCAGCCAAAAATGAGATGGCTAGATGGTATTGTAGATGCAATGAGCACAGAACTGAGCGAGGTGAGGAGAATGGTGGAGGACAGAAGTGCCTGGCGGACAGTGGTCCATGGGGTCGAAATTGACTGTGCAACTAAATGCCGATTCCAACACTGATGACGCCGACGCCAACAACAATGACGATAGACATCACTACTGATTAAAAGGATACCCACTACAGTTCTTGATGGTGTGAATTTAGACTGTTTTGATGCAGTGAGACAACTTAACAAGGAAACAAGGAATTGTTAAGTTGCCACAGGATTCTTCATTTCTAGTCAAGAGCCAGAGAAGGATCTCTTTCCATCCTTGCTACCTCTTCCCAGGTCAAGTCTCTGTACTTTCCCCAAAGCTAACTTCTTTTCCTTTCCCTTTGAAAATCAAAACACTAATGGAAAAACATATGAATCTTCCATGATCACAGAAAGAATGAGTCAGAAAAATAGAAACAGCCCATCCCGTGTTTCAAATACTTATTAATAAAACATACAGTTGAGTGGGAATGGATCTGGAGCTCACAGAAAGAGTAATTGATACTTGTAACACTTCTGATCAGTTGAATGATGAGGTCTGATTGTTTAACCCAGGCTGTTGTCAATTGTTTCCAATACTTTAAAGCAAAGTAGCAGGTCATCATCCTACATGGGGAAGACTTGCAAGCTTTGAGTAGTTTTGTGGAAAATTTGGCCCTGCTGGATATTAACATAGAGACTTTTCCCAAAGAAATTTCCCAAAGTAAGAACTCTCTCAAGAGCTCCCGGGCTTTCATCGCCATATTTGTCAAGAATGAGGCAAAGGAGAATTGACATTTCACTGTGGTATTTTTTGAACCGCAATCAACCATACCCCGCACAACCTTGTTGTAGCGGCTAATCTTGCTTACACTAGGTCAGGCAAAAGGAACTACAGAATGAGTTCACTAAAAGATAAATTTAACATTGCCATCCCAAGATGTCCAACAATTTAAAGCTTTAAAACAAAATTTTAATTTTATACATAATTGTGACCCTGGTCACATTCCCTGGAGAAGATGTCACCCTGAACCTTGATTTGGGAGTTGTGTGCTCTGTGATGGGATACACCAGGATATAAAATGAGCAAATAAACAATACAGAGAACAGTCCAGATAGCAAATGATTAATATAACAGTGGGAGAAATCCTGTTTATGTAGGAGCTTGGCGCAAAATGGAAGATGCCATCCTCTGGAACTGATACTATTGAATTTATATATGTGCAAAGGTTTCTTTTCCTTTCAGGTTTTTAGACTCCCTAGGGCAGGCACCCTTCCCCCCCCCCGCCTAATGCTGGGAATATTGGGATGGGTGGAGCCTTTAATACTGGGGTTCCCAACCTACAGCCCATGGCACCATTTCATGTGGCCTGCGTCGCTGCCGCCGCTACACCAGAAGTGGAAGAGGATGCATTTACAACAGCAATGAATGCACCTGTGGCTGCCATAAACACGTTTACAGCCACAGGCACATTTTGCATTAGTGTTGACCCCAGGGGAAACCACCAGTCTGGCTCACTCAGCTGTCTGGGGTGTGTGGTCTGGCTCGTGATGTAAAACGTTTGGAAACCCCTGCTTTAATAGTACAAAATTGTTTCTAGACTGCCAACAAAGGTCCCAAAACCAGTGGCAATCCAATGGCCTTAAAAAAAAAAAAACTACTAAAGGCTCCCAAAGACTTTCCAGGGCAAAAGGGAGCATAGCGAGTATCAGAATCTGAAAGAAAGGTAGCAGGAAGCTTTGAACTCCTATAAATTCAATATTATCAGTGCCAAAGGATGACATCATCTACAGTTGTACCTCGCTTAAAGTGAGTTTGCTCTTTAAGCGAAACACCATTGTAAGTGACCAATTGTGTGGGGGGGGGATTGCAAATGCCAATTTATTTGTTAAGCAAGTTTTTGGTTGGTTTCATTTGTTAAGCGAAGCGAACATTCAGAGAAAATTCTGCTCTTTAAGCGAGGCACTCTTTAAGTGAGGTGCTCTTTATGCGAGGTTTGACTGTACTTTGTGCCAAACACCTACATAAATAGGATTTCTCCCATGGTTATATTCAACATTGTTTTACCTCATCAGCCCTGATCTGTAGTTTGAAATGTCCAATGGAACATAGGCTGAAAGGAAAAAGACATTTGAACGAAATTCCTTTCCTGTCCAGCCCTTCATGATAAGCCAAGTGGCTTCCAGTTGACAGTTCATATTATGATGTTAAAAAGGATTCTGCTTGTTTCCAATGGCTAGCAGAGCATCTCAACCTGCCCTGCAGCCATTGGAAATCACATGCTCTGCATGCCAAAAACAAAAACAAAAAAGCCACTGACCAAATAAGGCATTTCGGTGTCTATCCAGGATGAACAGAGAGTAGGGCAAAAGGCCCAGACAGCTCACAAGGCACAGAGGCAGAGAACTTCCATGTTAAATTTGGAATTTGTTGGGTTTAAATGGTTAAAGTAAAAGGCACAATATTAGCCATGAAAAGAGGAACAAAAGTATTCATAACTTGTAAAAAGAGTCTGAGTTAGTTCAAAAGATTGACAGCTTCACACACTACACACACACGCACACACACACGCACACGCACACACACAGAGAGTCCGAAATCTCACTTACATGCTTCAGTCACTGAAGCACTGAGTAGGGTCTCTGTGATCACCAAGCTGCAGCAGCTTGTCTTTGTTTATATGTTTGTTTGTTGCTGTGTAAAGGAAGAGACGTTTCTTTGTGTAGTATTGCCTTGCCTTTGTGTACTCAATTTTGCATTTTGTTTTTCTTCTTTCTAAAAAGCTATGCTATATAGAACACTGTTGAAGCTGTTAGGACAAAATGGCCACCCCCATCATGCAGGTGGGGCAAAATGGCCATCTGGCCCTTGAAGCTGACTGAGAGAATGTGACCTTGCCCCTGGCTTGAAAAGTTTGGGAACCCCTGCCTTATGGTCTATCTTTCTCTCCTTCACTTTTTGTTTTCTGTTTTCTTTTTGGTATGGTGGTGTAAATGTCAAAGTTTGTAATAGTGGTCTTCTCTCCCCCCCCCCCATCTCTCTCTATCTTTTTTGACTAAACATAGGAAAATAATACTGCAAGGAATGATTCTGATGCTGCTATAACCTTTCTACCCTCACATAAGCAATAGTGATTTGTATTTTTTTTCTCTCCCATTCACAGAAACGGGAGCTTTCTCACAGATCAGGAAATGCTGGAATACAATTGTGGGCATGGACCACAATTTAATCAGAATATCTCCAAAAGAGTGCAGAACAGAGAAAGAACCGATAAGTGTGCCCATATTCTGGCACAAACTGGGTCAGAGTTACGCACTCTCTATTATTGTGTGTTATGTACTGTCACTATTATTTGTAAAATACTTTTGCAACATTTTTCATGGCAAAGCTTCCTCAAGACAATTGACAAAGTGGAAAGCATACAGCACTATTGATACAAATTAATAGAACAGCACAAAGCTTCGATTTCAAAACAAAAAAGTAAATAAAAATACCAGTAACAACTGAAACAACAGCCGATAAATTGTAGACCAGCATCAATATCCAATTAAAAGCAGTCTGAAATATTGAGGTCTCTAAGACTCATTGAAAATCAGAGAGCCAGAGGGACTTATGCTACACTGAACACACTCTTTCTCGTCTGATGTTAGAAGTTAATCAGGGCTAGCTAATTCCAGGAGTTCTTTAGGGAGACTAACAGAAAATTATGGGGATCTCCAAGCAGGGTTTAGAACAAATCCTGCCTGTAACCCTGGAGGGGCAACTGCCAATCAGAGTTGATAGTATTGGGTTCAATTATCTCATCTGATTCAGTTTAAGACAGCTTCCTCTATTCAAACTCAGACTTTGAAGAAATTAGGGGTTTTTTTTAAAGCTCTTTCCCCAAATCTCCAAAATAGCATGGTCATTGCACATGTTAGGAGATTCTTGAAGTCCTATTTCCAATAAGTAAGTAAGCAAGCAAGTACTGCTAAGTCAATTCTGACTTATGGGAACTCCTTCCATGGGTTTTCTAGGTAGAGAATACACAGCAGTAGTTTACTATTCCCTTCTTCTGGGGTTTCCCTGGGAATCTGCAATTTGCCCATGGCCACACAGACTGTTTTTTTTTTCTCCCAGGACACAGTGGGGATTTGAACTCCCATACCTAAACCACTGAGCTATCCAGCTATCTAGACAGCATTCCCCAAAATACCTTTTCCAAATTCTAAGAATAGGTATAAGAAGTGAATGTCCCCTTTTTTTCAACTTTCCCCCTTTGATTCTTAGCAATATCCTGTCATTTTTTGCATGCACTTGTGGCACCAGTGGTGATGCTGGCTGATGGAGATTGAAAGGTATAGACCAAAACATTTACTGTTCCAGGCTCTGCTCCCATAAAAGGGGTTTTCATAGAGATGGGGCCAATACAGAAAAGACATTGTCTTTTATTTCAACTAGCCTGGTGAACCTTATTTTAGCAGCCAATTTTACTGCCTAGGCAATTGCATGCAATGATAGACAGTTCTTCAGATAATCTTCTCCCAAGGCATTTGATCTGTTCAAGGTATTCACCAGCACTTAAACTGTGCCAAACTGTAGCTAGCAGAGAATCAGTGTAATATGACCTTCTACACCAGTGCCAGATTAAGCCAATGCAGGGCCTATAGCAAATTGTGTCATGGGGCCCTTACTTAGATTTAGGATACTGTACCTATAAAATAAAACACCAAGTGACAACACCGTATATATATACTATAGGGTTTAACTACTTTTCTACCTTCAAGTAAAATCAATACTTCCCTCGATGCCTCTTTGAATGGATATCAGAGAGTAAACAAAACAAAGAGACAAAAATGTTGTGGCACTTTAAAGACTAACTGCTGTACAGTATTTTAATGTTAGCTTTCATGGAACAAGTCCACTTCGTCAGACATAAGAGCAGAGGATTCAAACATAGACACATGTCAGATTACTCATACTAGACTATTCTTTACTTTTACACAGCATGGTCCATAGATGTTAAGTCTGAAGGATAAGATCATTAGCAAATACGTAATGCCACAACAGTTGTTTTGCATCCATCTCCTAACCTTAGTGCAATGGTGGTGAACTTTGGCACTCTAGCTTTTCTTGGACTTCAATTCCCAAGTAAGCACTCCTGCTGATCAGGGTTTCTGGGAATTGAAGTTGTAGAACAGCTGGAGTGCCAAGGTTCACCACCACTGCCTTAGTGGATAAGGTGATGAGTGTGACTGGTAGGTTGGCAGGTCAGCAGTTCAGGACCTGAGTACTGCATGATGGAATGAGCTTCTGTCTCTGTCCCAGCTCCTGCCAACATAGCAGTTCAAAAGCAAGAAATTGGAAGCAGGTAAATGGGGGGAGGGAGGTAACTGGCCTATGGAGAGGAAAGCAGGCCAGGTGAGTGAGTGAGGGCGACCCTTTTCCTTTCCAGGTGGGGGATCACTTTCCTTTGAGGGAGGAAGGGAAGAAACCCCCCTTCTGCCCCACGAAAGCGAGGCTGCGACCACCCCCTTGCCTTCCCTTCACTGGGGGGGGGAGTAGAAAAGGAAGGTTTCTCCCTCCCCACCCCAAAGGCACCCCCTTCCCACCTCTGCTTGCAGGGTCCAGATCTTTCCTGACCTGTTCTCCTTAGCCTGATCAGTCCTGCAAAACACACACACACACCAAGCAGGGCGAGAGATGGGGGGGGGAGTGCACTTTTTTCCTTTGAAGCTCCTGCCATATCCCTGAGGAAGGGAGAGAGCAGACAAGCTCCTCCTCTGCCAGCCATCCAGGACAGCAGGGGGAGGTGGAGAGGGATGGAGGAACCTGGGCTGAGCAGCTGCCTTTGAGGGGAGAGGGCTATAGTGCAAGATCCCCAGAAGCCAGATATGCCAGCATGGGCGGGAGGTTGGGGGGCAGAGACGCAGGGCCTGTAGCATTTGCTACTCCTGCTATATGGCTGATCCGGTACTGATACCAGCTAAAGGTCTCTCCTTTTCCACAAAGGTTGTTGTTGTTGTTATAATACTTCTATGCCGCCCTACTCGGTACAAACCGACTCAGGGCGGCTCACAGAATCCATCAATATCAAAGTTACAATACAGGAAAAATATAGTGGCATACAATATAACAGAACAATAAGTACAGTAGTTAAAATATAATAGATAATAGATCAATACACAATAAATCAACACAATAAATCAAAATACCTCATAACTATCAATACACAACATAACTATCTGGGGGACGTTGGACGAAAGTCTGGTAAAGAAGGCAGCGGTGCATGTTTTATCAGCCTGCCGCCTCCCACAGCTGAAGTCCACCCCTCCTCCCAGCCAGAGGACGTTGGTCTTCTCCTTCTCCAGGCAGGTAGTTCCAGATAAAGCAGTTATATAGACATAATTGGGCCATGAACGACTGTAGCAATAACACAATATGTTACATAAATGTTTCTCTTAAACTGAGAATCCTTTTGCATTTCAGGTGTTTCACGTCTGGCCTAGACATAGAAGAAGAAGAAGGGGGGGGGGAATTTCCAGAACCATACATCAATGAAAATCTCTTTCTGGTTTTCAACTTAAATGTCTCTGATGCCAAGTTGTATCCACTGGCTCATATGTATGATGCTACTTTAAAAATGCATAGCTTTTTTCTGTGCTCCATATTACTAACATTGTAGACCTATAAGGTGCAATAATATTTCCTCTGGGGCTCCTTTTTTCCTGAGCTCTTTTTAATCTATCCTCATTAAATTCTTCAGTCCTATGATTATCTTAATTTTCCCTTTTTGCAGCTGTTTCAGCTTGAATCCATTCACTGGCAAACAAGATTGAGCAAAATGACATGCTGTACTCCAAATGTAACTTCAGCAATGCCATAAAGATAATTGTCAATGTATTGTTTTGTATTCTTTTGTATTATAGTCATGGATGGAGACTGTGCATGTACATCTAGATCCATGGTTTCCAACCACAGGGGATCAATTTGTTTTATAAGGGGGGCAATTTGAGAATGAATTGTTAGACCAAATTAATGGCCTTTTAGGCTTCCTCCATGAATAGGCATTCACTTTTGGAATAATAAAAAAATTGTATGTCACAGGGGGGAGGCAACAGAATTCGAGAGAGGCTTAGGTGGGTCATGGCCAAAAAAGGTTGGGAACCATGGGTCTAGATGCTGTCAGATTGTAACTCCCATGGTCTCTTCCTATTAATTGTGCTGCATAGGATGGGTGGTAGCTGCAGGCCAAACATCTGAAGGACAAGCAAAGGCCAAATCCAAAATAATCTGCTCTCTCATCAACCTTTTTACTCTGGGCAGATTACTACCTTCATTAATACTGCCTGGGGTTGATGAGGACTTTGCATGCCAGAAGGGCTCAGGATCAGAAAGTGACTTGCAAACTGGATCAGTGGTATGGGGGTCATGCTGTGATGCAAAAGGAACATGAAAGGCCACTGCATTATATTCTCAGGACAGTCTCCATGGCTGATCACCAATGAGGATCACCACTATTTGGATACAGAAGAAAAAGAAGGAGGAGGAGGAGGAATTTTTTTATTGATAAAATTCTTACTACAGTACCATCTGTCGAGGTGAACAACATAAACTTGTTATCACTTTCAAAAACTTGAAAAAATATATTTGCATAGCTCAGTGAACATAAGTTAAACATATAGTGATTGTGGAAGGAAATATACAGTATATACAATACCAAAAGAACAATAATATTTATATTGTCATTTACATGAAACTTAACTTTTAATATTCTAAGTTATTCCCAAATTTCTTTCTGTCCACCACTGCCACCATTTGTATCTGTCGGGTTCCTTCTGTCTCACCATCATTCTTTTAGCATATACTCTGAGCCTTGCCACCAAACTGCCCACCGCTTGTTTGGGATCTGCCAGCTTTCCCGTCTTCCCTTCCTGTCCCCTTTGGAACATCAGAGCGCTTAAGGCAAACAGATTGATTAATCGAACCAAGGACCAGGGCACTTTCCAGTTCTCCAGCTTCCCTTTCTTTCTTGGCCCCTTCCATCCCTTTCCTGGCTCTGTCCCAGAGAGAATCGTCTCTGCTCTCTGTTCCTTTAAATAAGGCCAGTCCAATTTACTTGCCAGAGCTTCCCAAATTTCTTGCGATGAAAGACATTCTTTTGCAAAATGCGAACAGGTTTCTCTCGGGGGTCTCTGGCCTGTTATCCCACCTCTAACATTCTGGCATCTTATCCTCCTGCACTGCTGCTCCTCTTCCTTTTTCCATGGGTAGGTCGCTCCTACATTAAGTACCTGATGATATGCCCTCCACCTCGTTTCCCACAGACAGAGGGGTATATTCCCATCTTTAAACACAGACAAGTCCTCCTTCCCTGGCTGCAGATATTCCGGCAGATTAGTTTTCAAAGCTCGCTTCTCTCTGAATGGCCGAGCGATTCTTTCCTCTACGGCCTCAGTGTAAATAACCCGCTTTGACTCCCTCACTGTATCGGCAATCTTAAGTGTGTTTGCCCTCACCGCCCAACGATTGACTCCCTCAGTGGTGGGATGTCAAAAAGTTTACTACCCCACCGTGATGTCATCACAGTGTGAGCGGAGCTAATGTCATGACATCATGACATGGGCGGAGCCAACATCATGACACCATGATGTTGTGGGCATGGCCAAAGAAAAAATAAAAATAAATAAATAATAATAATGAAATAAAATAAAAATATGCATGCGTGCACACACACACCCTGGGGAGCAAGCTATAGGGAGCTTCAGGCTAGCAGCTTCTCTTCCTCCTCCCCACTTGGGAGGACAGCAAGGAGGCCATGCACATGCGCCAAGCACTGTAGGCATGCATGCACACCAAGTGCTTGGCGCACATGTGCAGTGGGGGAACCCGTGAAAAGGTAAGCCCCGAATGTGGTTCCCCCCAAAAGCTGCTACCGGTTCTCTGGGACACTGGGAAAAATTACTACCGGTTCCAGAGAACTGGTGAGAACCTGTTACATCCCATCACTGGACTCCCTCCACCATATCTCTAACGTACGGCCTCATTCTCGTTGTCGAAGCACTGGTCAATCTGGGAGAACGGAGTTCCTCCTCCCACCACTGTTTTCCCCAGCCTCTGCTTTGCCATAGGTCGCCTTGCACACCGATCGGCCGGGATTCTCCCTCATTAGACTTCTGTTTCAAGTTATTGGCCAAAAAGGCACCTAGGAAAAGAGGGCCCTAACCCACCCTCTTTTACCGAGCGGTACACCACTGCCCTAGGGAGAGGGAAAACCTTCATTCCCCACAAGAAAACAAAAATCCTTCCCATCACCCTGTCCATAAGTTTCTGAGGAGGGGGATACACAGCCGCCACATGATTTGCCACCGGTACACAATAAGTTTTGAAGAACTGTACTTTCTTGTAGAGACCCAGCCTCCAGGGTTTCCACCTCTCCAGTTGGTTCTCCACCCCCTCTTCCCACCTTTTCCAATTCTCTTCCCATCCATTGGGGTCAACAGTGAACAGGATGCCCAAGATCTTGACTGAACTTTGCCTGCTACCTTTATCGTCTCCTTCCCTATTCAAAACGTCTTTTAGTGTCTTTCCCCTGAGTTCTCCAGTCTTTCTACCCAAAATGTACACTCTGCTGATGAGTGCTCCGGAAGCTTTCCCATAACCCTCTAATAATTCCTTCACTGGATCCAACTCCTGCTCTCCCGATGTAAAAACATAAATGTCATCAACGTGGGCAACAAATTTGATTTTCCTATCTGCTTCCCTATCATCGAGGTCCCTCCTAAAAGGTAGGAATCCACCGATCCGGCTGTCTTGTTCGATCAGTGTCAAAAGTGGATCCAATGCCAGCACATACAGTGCTACTCTCAGCAGACAGCCCTGATGCAACCCAGAACGAATGGGGATCTCTGCCCCTTTCCATCCATTCACCTGTGACTGCACCATGGCCCGACTGTCTATATCCTCCACAGTTTCTTTCAAGTTGCATTAGATATTATGGCATAATCCTCTTTCATTATTCTTTCCTATAATGGTATTTATAATGTTACATGGTTGACACTATTCTGACATTTTGATTTTCAGTCTAACACTTTTTGGCTTCCTCAGTGTGGATGGTAGGATTTGTACCCCACAAAACAGCTGTAAAATGCCAGGTTAGAGAACTTGGTGCTGAAGCACAAACTTCACATTTCCAATTATTCTTTATAAATCTCTTTTCCCTTTTTTGCCCACCCTTCCCACTCAGCAACACTTGTTCACCCACTTCTCATGCACTGTTTACTTTAGTTGGCGGGGAAAGAGGGATGTCCTTTCACTTAGAGTACTTTAACCCTGCACAATGATCATGTGCAGCAGACAAAGGGCAAATTCTTTATCAGAGGCTCAAATGCTGTTTTGCAGTTATGCAAATGGCATAGCTTTTGGAAGCAAACTGATATAAATTCATAAATCTCTGTAGACATGCTCTGTTGCACACTGGTTTGCATGCAACCAATAATATCTATGGAAATGTCTTAGGTTAAAACAATTTGCTCTCAAACGCTGTGCTGCTGGCATAACTGTGCAACGAAATTTCAACAAGAAAGAACTTGGTGCATCTGAGCAAATACAGAGCATTATTCTACAGCATTGAACTCCTATAACTCCCCACCCATTTGAACCTAAAATCAATGTTTAAATGTGGAAACCCAACACCATCATGAAAACAAAGTTAGAGATTATCCTACCTGTTGCATTTTCTTGGCTCTGCTTCTTGAAACAAATCCTTTTTTTAAAAAAAAAATTAACATCCTCTTTTTTTTCTCACTGAAACTCTTCGTAACCCTCTGATTTCAACTCGCTAACCCATCACTTCTGTAAAGACAGTTCTGGTATCCTCTCATTCACATAGATACCACCACCCCCATGGGGACACCAAATTTGGAGTTAACTAAGGGCCACAACTTTAATAACTATTCACAGGAATTAATTCCATTCCTGCAGGGAATCCTAAGGGATCAGGGTCATAGCCAGGGCTATGGCCCTGCAGGGGATACTTCCTTCACCCCATTCCTGTTTTCTCCTTGGGTGAATCCCAAGCCCTGAGAGTGGGCTATCTAATGACAGCCCACACCCTGATGGCTAAAGGTGACTGGTCACCCCCCCCCCCAAGCCTCAAGACCTTAGCTGGGCAGTGGTGTCACCTGGCCAACAGTGCACTCTCTCATCTTGGAATTGGATCTTGGGATCTGTGTACTACAGATTTTGGGTGCCCTGGAACCCACTCCTGAAGTTTCCCGGGACTTCACCAATGCTACAATCCTTCCGCATGACCCTCCAGGTGAGATCCATTTATTACAACTCCCCAGATGGGTCTCTATGGCCCTAACAGAGCAGAGTGTGAGATGGGTAAAAAAAAAATCACCTGCAGCATAAGCCAATCAGGAGCAGATTCCAAAATTCCTATCTGGACCCAAAGCAACCAGCTAGTCTCACACTGAAAACCTAAGAAGAGCAGGTGGGTCATTTGCACCTTGCAAGAGAGGCTGAGAAAGTGGAGTGAGCAGCCTTTAAGGTTATCGTTCCCTCCTCCCCCGCCCTGAGCCAAATGTGGAGATGTCTGGGAAGGGAGGACAAAAATCCCCCCACTCAGCAGCTGAGCATCCCAGCAGAGATACCGTTATATTCTGCGTGGATTTTGCTCTGTTTCTGTCTACTTTCACGACGAAGTCTCAGTTTCACACTCCAGTCAAGAAAATGAAACACAATCTCTCTCCCTCTCAAACCTTTACTGCCGTTGCTGCCATGTGCAGCTCTCCTTCTCCGTCCCCTGGCTATTTCTCAGATTGCTTCTATGCCTTCACTGCTGATTACAGGCCTGGCAAAGGAAGGCCAACTAAATCATGGATTTAAAGCCGTGGGTAAATATTTAATTAGGAACTAATTACATTAAGTCACCATGTTAATAGCCTTAGGTTTTCCTTCAGCCATTTAAGGACATGTGAGGGACACAGGGAAAGATTAAAAAACACCGCTCAAACATCCTGCAATAAATTAAGGAATGGAAACAAGAAATTGAATTAAAAATTGGGAGTTTGCATTCATTGCCAAAGAAAAAGAAGATAGACACTTCATGAGATCAGACATCCCTTATATTGGTTGCCCGGATAGTGTGAAACACCACTGCATCAGTAACATTTATAACAAAAATTTCCTCTTCAGATCTCCATATGCAGTACAATTGGTTAGGGACATACAACCATGAGGAGGAGGGGGTACTGCTCCTCCAGCTACATTACTGCTTACATCATAGTTAGTTAGTTAATTAATTAGCTATTCGTTAGCTTATATCAGTGCTTAAAAGCAAAGTAGTTCCCCATAACTACTTATTTTAGGAACAGAGGGTGTAGCTAGATTGCATTTCAAATATAATGCAGTGAGTAGCCACAAAGTTACTTTTTAGTAACATTTTCTGCCTACTTTGAAAAGTTATGTTTAAAGGGAATGTCAATGTTTTTAAAGAGAAATCGGAGTGGAATTTTTCAAATTTGGTATCATTCTCTTACCAATTTTTTACAGGGCAAAGGAACTACCATTCCATTTCATACTGTAAATTTCTGAATCTTCAAGGCATAATATCACAGTTTTCTTTAGAAGGGAATTGGGATGCAGTCCCCTCAATTTTTTTGGCTGCTGACAATAAAATATACAATGGAACCCCAACATACAAATGGTTTGACTTACAAAAAAATCGACATACAAATAGAAATATTGGCTAAAAATGAAACATACACATTTTTAATAGGAAAAATTCGACATACAAAAAATATGGTGACATCTAGTGGCCTCTTCTGGTAATTCAATGTGTTTTTGACATACAATTTTTTCAACATACAAATAACCTCGTGGAACGGAAAATAATCATATGTAGAGGTTTTACTGTATATTGCATTAACAAGCAGTAAAAAAGATAATTCTAATTGTGACCTGACTTTTGACTCAGTAACTTGGTCTATGCATACCCCAGGTTCAGAACATGAACTTTTTGAGACGGGGACAGTAAAATGCAAAGCAAGAAAATAGGAGAAGATGCACACAACAGGAGTGTTTGGTGAGCTTCCAATGGTCATGCAGCTGTGGCCTGAATTAACAGGTAAGGGGAACAAACAGGTGCTCAGATGTCTGTTATAGCTTGTTCTACAGATTCTCCAAATCCGGAGGTTAATTTTAGAAATGGATCCAATAACTGATGATTCAGTATTGCTCTAGCTTCTGCTGAGGAGTGATCATCATATAATGCAGCCAGAGGTTTTCTTCTTTTGCTCTCCTGATGTTTATAAATGGTGGCACCAAACATGGTGATGTCACTTCATTTCCCTTAAGGAGATATTTTCTTTCCAAATGATGTCTCAGAGTCTGTGGCTCCATGCTAGACACTGCAGAACATTAGTCTTAATGTTTCATGGCAGCTGGTGAACCCTCTTGTTTCTTCTAGCCACTCGCTTGTTGCTTCAGATGATTTATCACTCATCGTGAAAGAGGTAGATATACACAGTGTAATCTTCTGTCAACCAATCATACTTGATAAAACTTGAAAATAACTGATAGGCTTTGCTATAGACACAGAAGCATACTTAGTATATTACATTTTGTGGCCTTTGGCACTTGTGGGAGTCCTTTCTGTGTCTTCATGACTAATGCAATATGTCAATGGCAGTTCCAATGATCTTCAGAGCATATTTTCATAGAATCATAGAGTTTGATAGTTTTACAGATACTAAATGGAAGTCCCTGGCAGAAACTGCAAACCTACTGACACACACAAGTAAGAACAGCAGAAGGGAAAGGCCTGCAGTTTTTCCACACATGGACACCTCAGGAGGTAGGATGGATCAAGACTTTCAAAGATTATCAGCTTTTCTTGTTTCATGAGTCGACATTGGTGGAAACTTTCTGGAAATAGCCTCAGTAGGTCAACATACCTGTAGGAGTCAGTCACTTATATCATTGGAGCTAATTCTTAGCTCACAGCTGTGTCATTTGCCATGTTTCACCTTTACCCTCACATCTGCAAGGATGACAGCATTCATTTTATGCTACATGTCAGTTGGCAGGAGCCTTCTATCACTCTCTTCCTCACTACACAAATAAAGGTCACATAAGCCAGAGCTTATTTCAATGCCAGAACTCAGCCCTATGACAGGGATAGGAACAGGAGCAAAGTGTGATTTTTGGCATCATGAAATGGCATCAGGTGGCTAGTTATTTAATTTATTACAGTTTCACTTTTACTTTCAAGAAGAATAACTTTGGATATTTTTTTCTGTCCCATGCACTAAAATGGCTGTTCTACTAAGCACCTTTATGTTTAGTGAGGGCAGAGGGTGCCATCTGCAGCTCTGACAGAGGCAGCAAAAGGTATTCTGTCACCTCTCACCTTTGGCTATGCAGGCTTGGGCTGATGAAATTTGCAATCCAACAATGTCTAGAGGCCCTTACATTATAGAATACCTATGAACACATTCAATCTCAAGAAAGTATACCCACCTCATATCTGGAATCAAGGGACTTCAAGCAACACAACTTTCAGATACTGTACTTCTCACATGAAGCACTTCCTTCACATTCTCCCTACTTCCACTCCCCACAGGAATCTTGTTCAGACATCCTTTATTAGTTCAGAATTGGACAATCAGGCACCATCCATTCATGTGATTCCAAATTGCACAAGCCTAGGTTGCAGCAACATGGTCAAAATCCACGAATTGTTCAGTCACATTCTTTGCCCACAATGAGAAGCCATGATTGGCAGACATTGAGAATATGGATTCATAGTATTTACCGGAGATAATCAGAGATGCATGTGCCTTCATCAGCTTTGTCATTGATTGATGATAGAGTCCCTGTCAGTTGGCTAACAGTTGAGCTGTACAGACTGACATTGCAGGGGAAAAGATGGATATCATCATGTTTATAGCAGAACTACAGAAATGAATGACAGTTAATTTAGCCACAAATCATTTTGTACAATGATTCTTCTCTATGCGTACCAAAGTCTGGATCCAACTCATAGTACCTCAAGGGACTTTGGATGCTTCTACATGAGTTCTGTGTCTGATGTCAAATTGTTGACAGTTCAGTCACTCAAGCAATTTCAAAACTTGGTAGCATTTCCAAGTCTTTTTTTTTCTCCTGAACAAATTAATAGATTTAAGATTTTCGGGGAAAGACTTTCAGTTCTTATGCCACCATCAGAGTTACATCTGCCACATGCATGACTGAGGACCTTCTTGGGAGCCACTCCCAGATACTGAAAACCTCTTCCAAAAGATACTAGGCTGCCCCCTCTCTCTGTTGTCCTTCCACGGATGGTTAAAGCCCTTTTTCTTCAGATAGGCTTTTGACATAAAGGCTACACAGTGGGTTCTGATTGGTTTGGTGGAGTGTTTCACTTCTGAGATATTTTCAACTGTTTTTTTTAAAATAGTTTTTTATATTATGCTATTGTCCAGCAGTAGTTCATTATACTACAGTAAAACACCGGATAACTATTGGATCAGATAACGCTAAAATCGCATAACGTTAAGTAATCTGGAGAGGAGAATTGGATCGAATAATGTTAAGGTCCTATGGGATGGATTGGATAACAACCGCTAAAACCTGTGTATCTCTATGGAGCTTTAACGTTATCCAATCCATCCCATGGGATTTTAACATGGATCGGATAACACTAAAAATCGGATAACACCAAGACTTGTGGAACCAAGTTTTAGCGTTATCCAGTGTTTTACTGTATTTGCTTATATTATTATTCTTTTAGAAGGATATCCAGTGTAATATAGTGGTTTAGAGTGGTACACTAGGACTCAAAAAGCCTGGGTTCTAGTCCCTGTTCAACCATGAAAGCTCAGGGAAGGAATGGAAGTGGTAAAACCACTCCTTAACTATTTTACTTACTTTGAAAGCCCTTTAAGAGTGGCTATAAATTGGTTCTGACTTTACGGTATGTAACAACATTATAATATTTTTATAAAAATTATTTATATATATGAAGTATATATTCTAAATTTCTATTTTACTGACTAGCTACATTGAGTGTCTTTCTTGGTATTAATGCACCTCAACCAGTAAGCAGAGTGTGAGTAAGCATACAAATAATATAATTTCTGTTCAGCAATCTGTAGACAAAAAAATAAAACCCTGTTGCTAAGGGAAATGTTGCAAAGGGGGAAAGTTAACTGGTAGGACACAGGGATTCCCTTTACACTTCCTCCAGACATTCTAAAGATCAATTTTCTCTAGTTTATTTTTTTAGCTATTGCCAATTCAGAATTTTTATTCCAGATTTTTCAGAGTTGGCTTTAAATTCAGTGATGCTTTTCTGTTGCCCCAAGACATCTAGACTGGAGCCCATCAAACAAAATATCTTATACATCACCATATTATGCCTCTGCATAATATGTTACTATAGATTTCATAACTGTCACCCATCAGGCAGGTTGAAAGTATTCTTCAGAAGACAATTTCACCCCCATATTGTCACAGTTAATCAAATGGAGTGCAGAGGCAGATCTGCTAACGCAGTCAGTGTAATTTAAGCGATTGGTAAAAGGTGTGCTTTTTCTAGTAAAATGTAATTGCTTGATAAAAATAATAGCCTGCATAAGTGATGGCTTCACATCCAGTGAACTATTTTGGACACTTGCCCTTCATGTATTGGTTTTACATGATATGATTCATCATCCCCACCCAGAGGAAACAAAATATAAAACCTTTCTGCACTGAATTAAACTGACATCAACCCCACATTCATTAGTTCACCATATAATGGTGTGAACCTGGTTTCTGAACACACTTCTAAAAATGGGTTGGTAGGGAGTTTTCATGTTGAAACCTATGTTCTTGTTCAAGCTTCTTTCATATATTATTATTATTATTATTATTATTATTATTATTATTATTATTATTATTATTATTATTATTATTATTATTATTATTATTATTATTATTATTATTATTATTATTTCTCTTGCCCTTAGCTTTGCTTCTTTGTAGAGGTTTCTTTTGTGAAAAAGCTCTCTTCACTCAGCTTCAGACTTCTTCTGAGATAACTCTATGACCACAATACAAGGAGAGTCATCCTTTGTTAATGCCGATTGTCCTTTCTGCCTCTACTTCTTGGCTTCCATAATCAATGGTATTCAACGAATACACTTTTTGCAGGAAAGATCCTTGTTGATAACTTCAGCTAGTTATTACTGGTTGTTATGTAATACTTGTAACCCATGTTTATGGGATGCGAAACTGATAGCTTTCAAAATCATATTTGCCATCCATTTTATCTATTGCAACCACCTTATCTTTTATTTCCATCCAGCCATTCAAAAAATAAAAAGTCAGGACATTGTTTGCTCACATCAGCTCTGTTGCTAGGGGTTTTACAGCTTCCTCTTTAACTGATGTTTCATCTGAACACTTGTCAGCTCAGTGAATGAGAACAAAGCAAAAGGGTTCTTAAGAAATAAAAAAGAAAAGGGAAAAAAACCTGCTCTAGCATCACATGAAGCTTTTCAAGGGTACAAACACTAAGGCTTCTAGTCTCTTGTCAGTCATACTCTCTGTCTGTCTGCTTTCCACAGCAGGTAAATGAAATATAATGCTACTTTATCAGGGAAATTATGCACAATGTAAAAAAAAATTCTCTGTGAGACTACACTTGATTATTGAAAAGGAGAGGCACTTTTCCACAGACTGAAGGTCATTCTTGAGGAATGAGTAGCTGTGTTTGCAAAGAAACCAGATTCTACACCTGCCTTCCCTGCAGCTACCATTGTTTTTAAATTGTTGATACATGAAGGGTTGAATTAAATCAGAGCTTCCCAACCCCCAGGCTGTAGGCCTGCTCTGGCCCATGCATATCATTAATCCAGCCCACGGTGGCCACCTGGGCATATCTAGGACCACCTCCCACCACTGAAAGTTATTTTCTTTGTCCTTAATTTTGTCAATTTACTACGTCTTCTTAGAGGAAAAAGGCAGTCTGAGCAGCATTAGCCAAACTTTATGACTAGAAAAATCTCAGAAGGGTTACCATAAATCAGAATTCTCACTAAATTATGATTGCCATGAGCAAATCCTGCTTTGTTATCCATGTTGCCTAATTTAGCCCTCAACAACAATAAGACTGAACTATCTCCAATCTGGAAAATATTCTGAATAGTGATGAGGATAGGAAACACACATTTATTTCTTATCTCACTAAGGCTGATGCAATGTAGATCTGAAGGCCAAAGTGGCAGACTTCACTTTTCAAGTGGAAAATAGAAAACAGAATTCTGGGACTTTAAGATCTGAGGGAAAGAGCTACTAGACTGGATGTGAGAGCAGTATATTTGGCTGCCTATACGAATGCTAAGCTGTGACTCCACCTATGCTCAAGCAGTAATGTTTGTAAATAAATTAAATGATTACAAACCCACCTACCCATCTTGCAAGCCAATGTTCCCCAACCTTTGGGTTTGGGACTTCAATTCCCAGAAGTCTGAGTCATTTCCTCAATGCACTGATCAACTAATGTACTGACTTAGGCTTCTGGGAACTGAAGTGCAAAACCCAAAGGTTGGGGAACACTGATGTATGCCTCTAGTGACCTACTTTCATAAGGAACCATGACATTGGCAAGGCCTGTGTCAGTCAGACTCTTCAGTATGTGGAGGACAGGATAACATTGTGGTGATGGTCAACTGCACAAAGAAATCAATGCCTCTCAATGGTTAAAAGGTACCAGGAATGGTCCTGGAAACAATATTCTAATAATGAACTCACTAATTATTATTATTTTCTCTTGTGGGGAGCTGTTTCCTCTACTGCTTCCAGTGTTCAATGTATACTTCAACTACTGTCTTCAGATGTTAGGAAGCTAGCATTTCAGAGGGTTAGAAGGGCAAATGGAAAAGGAGCATTGAGAAGAAATTTTCTCTGATTCATTGTGCAAACCAGGAAATCCAGTTGGAAGCCTTCTATTATCCCTTTTTGCCCCTGGTTTAAAAATGAGGTCTCTTTCATCATTGGGTTAACACAGCTTTTGTCTGAACTCTATTAAATTCTCTTCTGAAAATCTTTGTAAATCTAAAAATAAACAAATCTTTCTTTTGACTGTAAACATATTTACATGTTCTTTCTTACATGGAATTATATGCTATTTAGAGAGCACCACTTTCCATTCTGTTTCCTGCAAAATAAATCCTCTTTATTCACCTGCTTGAATGGAGCCTGAATAAAGGTCATTTAAACAGATCTCTTTCTCCCTTTGCTCATCTCCCCTGTGTTTATTCTATAATTCTACCTTCTGTTGTGCAAGGAAGATAGAGAGCTGCCTTCTTTCAGCTTGCAAAGAAATCATAACCTTTTATTAAGCAGCTCTACACCCGCTCTCCTCTAAATCCTTATTATCCCTAAAAATTCCAGCCAGGCTTTAGGTAAAACAACTAATTAACTAAACTTGGTGTATAAAAGTTCTGCACTTCTCACAGCTAACTGATCCAACCAAAACAGGAAGTCAGTGGTTGTTTATTTCAAGGGTATTGTCCTGAGTAAGTCTTAATGTGGAGTGTAGCACAAACCAATACTGCTCAGGATGCTTTCCATGGATGGATAAGTGAGCCACCCAAGGTTAAAACAAGTTTTGTTTTGTTATTGTCACAAATCAGAAGCACACAAAGGTGCTTTCTGATTTGAAAGGATTTTTGCCAAAGGAACTCTGCTCAGGGGATGCCTGAATGAGGCTCCTTTAATGTCCCCAAGATCTTTTCTCACCAAAGTGGTCCCTATTTATCTACTTGCAATTTCTTGCTTTCAAACTGGTAGGTTGGCAGGAGCTGGGACAGAGACGGGCACTCTTTCTATCATGTAGTACTAGGGTCTTGCCAACTTGCCAACCTTCCAACTAACAAGACAAGCTTCTTAACCACCAAGCCACAAGTGTTTATTACAAGGGTCCTGTGTATATCACAAAGGAGATGCTGGTCATGATATGATTCTAGCTCCTTCAACCTAAGCTCCTTGTAAGCTCCTTCAACCTAAGATTCTCACCAGGTTGCCAGAAACGGTAGTAACTTTTCCCAGTGTCCCGGAGAACCAGTAGCAGCTTTTGGGGGGAACCACCTTCGGGGCTTACCTTTTCACTGGTTCCCCCACTGTGCATGCACACCAAACACTTGGTGTGCATGCACGCCTACAGTGCTTGGCGCGTATGCACGCCCTCCTTGCCGTCCTCCCAAGCAGGGAGGAGGAAGAGAAGCTGCTAGCCTGAAGGTCCCTATAGCCTGCACCCCAGGGTAAGTGACTCACCTTTGGATATGGTGTGTCTGTGTGTATTTTAATGAGTATTTAATACCTTTACCTATATTGATGTACTGCCACAGTTCCTAAAAAGGCCTGGCGGCCTGGCTTGGGGTTTTTAAGCAAAGTCTTGGAGTTACCTCATCAATAAGCTACACCTGTGCTGTTCCAATTGCTGTTACAGTTGGAGAACCCTTAAGGAGGTACAGCTGTTTTACATTTACATTAAGCCATATTATCCTAGAGAACTGGCTAGGCCAAGACTTAGTACCTAACTTCTTTAACTGTTGAAAAGTGCCAAAATGAAGCCATCTTGTGGTGAGTTCATTCTGTAATTCCTTCCATCTGACTTAGTGACCTTAGCCAGAATAAGCTTTAAACTCTGGTTTAAAAGCTCTGGTTGATTTTTGTTTGGGGTGGGTGGGTGGGTGTTTGGGTGGGTTGCTGTATTTTAATGTATTTTTTATTTTATTTTATTTTATTTTATTTTATTTTATTTTATTTTATTTTATTTTATTTTATTTATTTATTTATTTATTTATTTATTTATTTTATTTACGGGCTTGTGTTGTGGGTGGGTGGGTGGTTTGAGGGGTATGTGTGTGCGTGCTTATTTTTAAATTATTATTATTTTGGTAAGGTGAGTTCTTGGCCACAGGAGCACTCTGTAAGCTCCTTCAACCTAATATTCTTACAGAGTTTGGTGAGAACGTTGTGCTCCATGGGTGATGATTTGACACCCTTATGGGTGGGTATGTTTCAGAGCGTGGCCTGCTTCACTATATGCCACTGCAACTATAGCCCTTCTTGAACTTAGCAGCAACTAGTCTGCCACTGATCTGTGATGTGAGCAAGTGAATTCAAGCAAACACTCCTCATGGACAGAGAGGGCAAACAGGGTCATACCATTGATCCACACCTACCTAGCAAAGGCAATAGCAATAGGTTACACTTTTATACCTTTGCATAGTACACTCTCTGGGTGGTTCACAAGTACATGCTGGGTACTCATTTTACCAACCTTGGAAGGATGAAAGGCTGAGTCAACCTAGCCAGGATCAAACTCAGAATGTCAACAGGTTGGGCTAGAATGCAGCAGTTTAACCCCTACACCAACAGGGCTCTAGCAAAATACCTGCTGGCCATTTTATGATTGTTCCTGGTTGTTCCACTCTCAACAACCATGAGGGAAGACTCCCACATCTGTACTGGAACAGCTGTATGAAGGTTCTTTATTTATTTATTTATTTATTTATTTATTTATTTATTTATTTATTTTATTCGTATTTATATACTGCCCTCCTCACCGGGGCGGCTCAGGGCAGTTTACATATCATCTTTATATAAGGCATGTGGTTGTTGGCTAAAGCTTGGAAGTAACTCAATGAAAGCAGTTCATGATCAGAAACTATTCCCCTTCATAAGACATTACTTTGAATTATTTCAACATTTTGGGCCATTTTTTGTAATTGTTATTGATTTTCATTTTAAAAAGCAACAAAAAATGACACATTAGTGACACATTATTAAAGGATCGCATCACACATTGGCCAGAATCCTATTGGAGATTTAAGCACATATAAGTCAAATTGTTAAACTCACTGTGGTTTATTGCTACTAATTAATGAAGCACCAATTGCTTTACTAGGTGTCTGTCTCTTGCACAATTTAGTTCAATCCTCAGAACATCGCTGATGACTTGTTACTTAGCAGCAATTGGCCACACAGAGTTACTCAATTAAAGTATGTATGTTTAAATCATCAGTAGGATTCTGTTCAGCGTGCCACATTACTCATTAATAATATATTAGTATTACTATTGAAAGAATATCAATAAAATTTACAAAAAGAGGTCAAAAATATTTAAATAATCCAGATAGTGAGTGAGAAGTAACATACTTTTTTTTCTTGCAAAGCCATGCTAATGCTATGACCACAATCTTATTGGTACTCTCAACTAGGCAAGGCCTATTGAATTGATGAGATGATGTAAGTGTTGACTCGCCATTCAACAATCAATTCAATTGGCCTTGTCTGCTTGAGATGAACAATAGGATTTGGACTTAAACGCTTTTGGTTTTATGTAGTGTCTTTGAGTTCTGAATCATTTGTACATATGTTAGGTCCTTCCTCATTTTTGTCAATGTGTGGCTGGTGTTATTGTTACCTGATGGTACAATGATGTTCTCTCTCAAAGGCATATGACCTAGGGCAGCTTACGAGTGGGACAGGAGTGCCCTGTATCTGATCCAATTTACCCATTTAATATAGGAGACTTTTCTGGAGAAAGGAAGATACTGTACTAGACAACTGAAAAATGTGGGGAAACTATTTTCCCTACTTCAGAAGAGAAGCACCCTCTAGCTCCCCAATAGAATAAGGCAAAGCAAAACTAAATGTAAATATGGACATGAAACTGTCACAATTGTTCTGTTTATATTCCTGCCCTTTAATGGGACATTTTCTCTTTGTTATTTGCTTGATTTCACTATTTTCAGTCATGACAATAGAAAGAAGAAGAAAAAGGAATTGCTGCTAATAAGAAGCAAGTTTGTGGAGGGGCACCTGCTTGTTATAATGCTTGCCTCCAGTTCAGAGTTAATTATGTAGCAGGGCACAGAATCAATAGCTTTTGATAACTCTATATTGCCAGCCTGTACTGTGTAGAGACAAAATTTCTGAATTTGTGGGGGGAAATAGAGGTTTTGCCCTTTGTTTTGCACACACACACACACACACACACACACACACACACACACACACACACACACACACACACAAGAGATCTTATCTTCTCAGATCTATATAGTTAAAATAAAACCAGAAAGGATACTGGAGAAGTGTAGTTAATTTTCTAAAATAATTAGTAAAGAGCTGGGAACAGTGTTGCCTCCAAAGTTATTCTCACAGATGCCTCCTCTGGCCTCCTGACATTTTGTAGCCATTCAGTTACCATCTGCCAGATATGGACTTTGGCTGTGCATGTACATTGCTTTGATCATCACAGATATTTCACAGATGCCAAACAGGAGACTCATCAGCTAAATGTGCCAGTTTTCATCCTGACCAGGAACAAGAAGTAGGAATGCTCTTTGTCATGCAGCATTATTTGTGATTGACTAAAGTAGCCAATTCCAAAGAATCATGAAAGGTGAGATCATTTGTGTAGAGGCCCTTTGCAGATACATTAAGCTCTTCAATTTAAGAATTTTAATTTAATCATAATCCTTTTTTTTCCCTCAAGACGACCGAATCGGATGATCCAAAGACCTATTGTGCTAGTACAATAGATCTTTGAATGAGGCAAATCAATAGGTACATTAGAGCAGTGTCACAAAACCTTGCATTGTTCAAATGCTGAACAATAAATCTGCTTTGGCATCACAGACAAATAGCCTTGTAAAAGGTTTGAGACTTAAAGCAGGAGTGTGATAGTTCAAACACAATTGATTTTAGGGGTCTGTGAATCAGTTTCTTTTAGTACATGTCATCTCCACACAAGCTTATCCTTGGCTCTGCCCCATCCTATTTTCACCATACTCCCTAGGTATGAGGGGCTGTTGTCAAACACACCCAACAGGCTGTCTACCTTCACTCTGTGCTCCCTAGAGGACCCATTAGGCAATGCAAACTATGGATGTTGGATGGGCACCAATGTGAGACAACTAGCTTTGGGTAGAGAGGAGGAGGAGGCAAGAGATAGGACCCAGCTAGGTGAGCAGACAATGGCCAATCTGGCAAGCAGCTGAAGGGAATAAAGGGGGAGGATGAAGAGGAAGAGGGAAGGTGGGTAGGAACAGAGACTGAGACCAACACACCAGGAACTAGGGAGACAGAGACATGGGGAAATGCTGCTGAGGAACCCAATCTCATTTTCTGCACATCAATTTTGATTTTGCCTATGTGAAAGAACCCAACCAGACATCCTGATGCAGGCATGGTTGCACAAAGGAATAGGACAAGGATGAGGGGCATTTAACTTGACCTCACCAGTGGAGGTCTCAGCATCTACCAGGGCACTCAACCTCCATGCCAGGAAAGGAAGCATTAGAAGCACAAAAGGCAGAAGAAGAAGCAGCCAAAGCACTACACAGGACCCAGCATTTCCTTCAAGGGTATCAAGTATCTCTGGATTGTTTTGAAGCCCTGATGCCCATCTCAGTCAGACATGAAATCAGTGACATAGACTTGATCAGAGATTGGACCATCTGGAGAGCTAATAAAGGGAAATCAGCCTCCCCAATAGACTGAAGGGTCAGGAGGAAAGTGGTGTCTCTACTTTTGTTTCACATCCCCTTACCCTCATAAAATTCGCTTCCAGTAGTTCCTTGAGGCTTCAATTCATGGGGATCATGGCCAAAGTTACCTTTCCCATTACCTAGCACTTAGCAGTAGTGGCTGATGGTGGTTTTCACACTATGGTCTGAATCCAGTTGATGCAGTTTACTTGAGTTGGGAGCATCAAGTCGAGACATAGAACTGAATTAAATATATTTATAAGTTTAGAATTAAAACCAATTGTAAAATAGTATAACTCATCTTATTTCTTGTGCTAGGAATAATTAAGAGATGTGCAATATCTTTAGACAAATGTGCAAAGAGAGATCAAATCAGAGGTTTCTCTTTGATTTTTGAGTGACTCTGGGTTGGAGCAAAGAATTGCTGTTCACACCCAAGGTGGAGTAATGCCCGAACAGATCTTTCCCATTCCATTTTAATTGGAGGAAGGGGAAACCACTGTGGGTGTTGATTTCTTGGACACAAAGGAGAAGGCAAACTTGAATTCCACCCCCACCAAGTCCAAGAACTTCCTTGGACATTCCAATAAGCAAAGCTAGGGAAGGAAGGCTCAGACAAGATGATTATATATCTCATTTCATTCATGGGCCACAGGTTGAGAATCCCTGATCTAGAGAGCTCCATATTTCCTCACCCTGATCTAAATGAACACAATACCTCCAGATATTTCTCTCTTGCTTGTATAAAATGTAGGCATGCACTAACTTTTGTGATTTGTGGCGATACATTGCTTTTTCAGTGGATGGGTATGCATTTCAGTTCTTACAGCTGGCTCTGACAATGGAAGCACGTTTTACATGTTCACTGTAGTCTGAAGCTATTAAAAAATTCTGAGTTCAAAGAAACCTGTTTAAAAGGTTTCACTGGAGGCATAAAAAGACTTGACGTTAAAGAAGCATCACTCTGATCTAGTCTTTCTTCCACTTTACCAACACCTACACATGGCTCTCTAAGACTACAGGAAAAAGAAAAATAACAGTAATGTTGGCTCCAGGCTTACAGCACCATGAGTCACCAAGGGCACACTTGTTAAAAGTTCTCATAATTTGTTTCACTTGTAATTTTGCACAGTCCAACTTTAACAGGCCCACCTTCAACATAAGCTAGCATCTGCTTGGCATCATTCTATCTCTGCACACATGACTTTTTGCAAAATAGCATATGCTTGCATTCTCTGTTCAGGATTTGCTGAAATTTGGTGTGTTACAGAACAGACCTGACTTCAAAAGTTGTGCATTGTTTATTTACTCTATTTGCATCTTGTCTCTCTCACAACACTGCAGCTCACATTCCTGATAATGTACCAGTTGCACAACATGGTGGGCAAGAAGAAATGAGAAATGCTATTCGTTAAATAGCAGCAATTACACTTGATTATACTTACACCAGAGTAAATACCCTGCTTTTTCATGCAATGGGCATTAATGTTTTCAGTATGACATTGGGTATACATCAATTCTTATTCTTATTCTGCCATATCCAATTCCAAATATTGGCAATCATCATGGCGATAAGCCATGAAGATTGTCCTGAGAATATAATGCAGTGGCCTTCCATTGGCCTTCCACATCACAGTGTGACATCCGTATCACTGATCCAGTTCTGTGAGTCACTTTCTGGTCTTGAGCCCTTTTGGCATGCAATATCCTCACCAGCCTCGGGCCAATACTGATGAAGCTGCTGCCCTCCATCAAGATGGATTCAAACAAGATTTAATCCACTTGGGGACCATCACCCTTCTCTGTGGACTTTATCACCCAAGGCTAATACTCCTCAGGGTTGTCAGGTTAGTTAACCACTACCTAACAATTGGCATTGAGTCACTGGCAGTATGGTCTATTATTATAGTAGGATAACCTAGTCAGACTACACATCAATACACTATCTATATCCATTGGATTAATGTCCAGTATAAGGAGGTTAAATGAAGGGGGACTCTTCATCTATATGACCCCATTGCTGGCCAAAACTAATACCATATTTAAATATGTACGTAAAACTTCTGCAGTGGGGCCTCTGAAAATGTAGGTTGGTACAAGGCAAGAACAAACTCTTTGCCCTCATCCTCCTCAATGAAAGGTCAAATCACTCTATCTTTTTGTCCCACTACATTCCTCCTTTCAGTAGGATCTTAAGTAGGAAGACCCTCCCTGCTTATTATCCCCTTCCAGCCTTAGGATCCCCATAGATCTGAAAGGGTATATTCAAGATGATCCCACAGTTGTACCATTTTCAGCAACTGGACCCCAAGTTACCAATCCAACAAGCTCCCAATATACCTCAAAGATTCCCTGGGCCATGGCCATTTTCTCTCTCTTCCCTCTGCACTCCCCTTAACTAATTGTCCCTGTAGACCTCAGTGCAGGGAAAGTAACATACCTAGTCATTTGGTGAGTCTGGGCCACATATTCTTCCAGGTTCAAAAGGCAGAAGTCCAGACCAACTAGCCAAAATAGAATGTGACAATGGGGTACAATAGGATTATATGCCAAGTGTTGTAATGCTGGGGTGTGTTTGCAATGATGCTCGGAGTTATGAATATGTAAAAAGCAAAAGTTCAGCTAGATGCAAGGAAAGGCAAACAAACTTGCAAAGCTAGATGCAGGCATGGTAGGTATAGATGTTGCACCGGAGAAGATGTGGGACACCCCAGGAAATAGATAAAGGCAAACATTCATATTGTGTGGTTATCTCCTCTGCGCTTTAGTATGGAAATGGGAAGTCATGCTAGGTTTGAAGGTTCTCATAGAAGCCTTCTGGTGGAAACAGGGATTACATTATGTTACATTGTGTTGTGTTATGTTATATGTTACATTTTTATAGAGCATCTGAATCATCTCTAGAATCAGTTTTTCCCAAATGCTGGTTTTTGGACTTCAATTCCCAGAAGCCTAAGTCATTTCCCCAAAGCACTGATCAGCCAGGCAATGTACTGACTGAGGCTTCTGGGAATTGAAGTCCACTAGTGGACTGTGTACCCCTTGTTGGGAACCACTGCTCTAGAGCATGTAGAATTTGATCCTAGAATTTGTTGTTTGGTTGGTTGGTCAGTTGGTTAAGGTGATTTGTTCATTTGCACACTCTTTTGTTTGCTTGTTCAACACGTATATTTTCCCATAGTGCATACCACTCTCTGGACAGTTTAGAAGAATAAAATTAATCAAAGGAAAGCATACAAAGAATTGTATGGGTGTAGCATGCAAGGGAAAACTAGTATTCATCATGTGAGTGACAGGTTAGCAGTCCTGGTGTGTCTAAAATGACATTCTCCTGTTCCAACTGTACTGATAACTAATGCCAGACAATTACAGCTTCTTCTATAGAAGTGAAGGAATAGTGTAACTCCAACTACACAGTTCTGCCCTCCAAATAGCTTCTTTCCATCAGGTTTTTCATTGTCAGTGTAGCCAGGATTATCTTACTGCAGGTGCTTTGGAAGGCTCCAAACTTCTCTTTTAAACAATAATTAGCATTCGCTCCATTAAGCCATTTTGGAAAATGTCAAGCCTCCTCAATCATCTAGCTTATACCACGCTAGGGGAGAGAAAGCCTTCTGGGGGACATCTGAGGTACTAAAGGAAATATTAACAGAAAGATATATCTTAGCTAATAAAAATGCAGCCAAGACACGCACAGATTTTCTCACCTGCCAGTTCATCTCCCTTGGGAGATTACCTCCGTGGAGACTACTGGCAGGCAAGGAAGGAAGGAAGGAAGGAAGGAAGGAAGGAAGGAAGGAAAAAAATATTTCTACAGATTGAGTAAAACATTTATTAGCTCTGAAATAAAATTAATTAGATAACTAATACTTTAGCAGATAATTAAAGAATAAACAAAACCTTAAACACTAACTCCTGTATTTAATTGTGAGCTTTTGTGGATCAAGTCCACTTATGTCCCATGTTTACTCTCTGATATGTTTAAACAGACTAACACAGCTACCACTTCAAAAAAATTAGCAGATAAGAATCCCGTTCCAATCAACAACTAAATTTCTGTACATGTTGCCAGGTTAAAACAGTTTTAGTTTATAGCGGTGGAACTGCAGTGACTTAGTGGTGGGACTGTGGTGGCTTAGTGGTTAAGATGCTGAACTTGATGACTGGAAGGTCAGCAGGTCAGCCATTTGAGATCTGAGTGCTACATGACAAAGTGAGCTCCTGTCTCTGTCCCAGCTCCTGCCTACCTAGCAGTTCAAAAGCAAGAAATTGCAAGTAGATAAATAGGTACCACTTTGGCAGAAAAGGTAACAGTGTTCCATTTGCTTTGGCATCTAGTCATGCCTGCCACATGACCATGTAAATGTCTGCAGATGTAGACAGCGCTGGGGCTTTGGCGGCTGTAGTGTAAATGGAGATTAGTATCACTCCCTAGAATCATAAATGACTGGCTTTTGAATAAGAGAGATCTTTACAAATATGGCTCTTTTTTCTTCACTGATTTAATAGGACTACTCTAGTGCATCTTACCACACTAAGAAACAGGTCTTCAGCTACTGAATTACTCCTTTAGGGCAGTGATGGTGAACCTTTTAGAGACCGAGTGCCCAAACTCAACAGGCTGCTGTCTGCGCCACAGAGGAGCGGGGTGGACTCTGTGCTGAGGGGAGGGAGGGAGGAAGAGCTCCCAGTGGGCTGCTGGGCAGAGGGGTGGGACAAACATTGTGCTGGAGGAAGGAAGGAAGCACTCCCATTGGACTGCTGGGCAGAGGGGCAAGGCAAAATCTTTGCTGGGGTGACAGCATGCATGCCCACAGAGAGGGCCCTGAGTTCCCCCTCTGGCACATGTGCCATGTTCGCTACCACTGCTTTAGGGCATATGCACAACTTTAAGGTGCTACAACACTGTAATTTATTTGATTGATTGATTGATTGATTGATTGATTGATTGATTGATTGATTGATTGATTGATTGATTGATTGATTGATTGATTGATTCCACTACTTCTCTGAAAACTGATTAGCTCATACACAATTTTCAGGGGATTCAGCAACATCAGATGAGATGTCCTGGTGAAAGAACAGACTCGTATCTCAGCATGATGTTTGCTTTGATTTGAAGACAAAAGATGCCAAGAATCTGTTTGATAAAAGAACTCTACACACTTGCTAAGGAAAAACTGATGCTCTGTGGAATCATGGGAAGTATTGGAACTATGGTCTGAAATAAGCACTTATTTATATTTATTTATTTATTACATTTCTATCCCACCTATCTGGGATATGATGAAAGAAGTCTTAACCAGAAAGCCAAATTAGAATCTAAGCATCAATAGAGATATGTATGGATGCTCATTTTTCCATCAGTCCCATTTTAGTTCAATACATCTTACTTTCAAATAAGTGTATGCAGTACTGTATAGGAGTTCAGCCTAAATGGAATGAAGTGGATTATTTTTTTACCCATTTCGGGCTCTCTGACACCCCCCCCCCCGGCTCCAGGGAGGTCAGGGGACCCGATCCACACTATTTCTGAAGTTTCCCCCCTCTCTCTGGCTGCTGCAGCAAGCCAAAATGTTGGGATTCAAATCTTGATGTTTTGGCTTTGCTACAGCCTCCAGGGAGGTGGGGAAACTTTGGAAATAGCGTGAATTGGGTCCCGCGACCTCCCTGGAGCCGGCAGGGGGATCAGGGAGCCTGAAATGGGTGAAAAATTGGATTATTATTTTTTGCCCATTTTGAGCTCCCTGACCCCCCTGCCAGCTCCGGGGGGGGGTTTGGAGTACCCGATCCACGGCTGCAGGGTGGCTGGGGAAGCTGATGGGGACTCCCTGTCGGGTTCCTTAGCCACCTGCCCCTGTCTCCACAGCTGTGGGGTGGCTGGGGAAGCTGATGGGGGGACCCCCCCCGTCAGCTTTCCAGCCACCCCACCCCTGCCTCCACAGCTGCAGGGTGGCTGGGAAGCTGAACGGAGAACCCCATTCAGCTTTCCAGCCCCCCTGCTGCTACGAACGACTGCATCAGATAGCGCACCATTATTCATTTTTAGCATTATACGATGCAGTCATTATCCGAGGTATTACTGTAATTGGTGTCTGAGGGCAAAGGGACTCAACCTTGCTGACAACTTATCAGTAATTCATTACTTCTTTCCCACTGTCATATCTTTTTCAGGCTACAGAGGAAGTCTTCCTGCACTTACTCTTACCACCAGGATGTGCTGCTCTAAGTAAATGAACAACAAATGCAGCATGCATCTGTACCTACTCCTTCCCTAGTGTGCATTCTGTGGTAAAGGCAAAACAAAAACAAAAACATGATTTGGGGGGTGGTGACCAAGCAGTTGTCTGCCTGCATACAGAATCTAATGAAGTGAATGCATATACAAATTAATTCTCCCTGAGACTCTGCCTTGTTCTTATTTGAAAGCAACCTTCAAACTCATCAGTATGCTCTGGTTTAGGATGTTTCTTGATGAATGCTAATATTCCATTTTTCTATTTCTTGCCTCTCAAACTAGTTTGACTCCAGTTCCTGGCACTTTCTTCATTACTGATTGGAAGAGCTATAAAGTCACATGACACCAGAAAACTTATCTCTCAGCATAATGTATGCACCTCCGGATCTTACTTTCGTGGCAGAAATTTGATCAGAAAAATAACATATATTTCCTAAAAAGCATTCAAAAAGGATTATGCAGGGAAGAAACTAAAAAAATAATGAGGTAATAATAGCAGGTTTAGATGTGAAGAAACAGTTCCCCATAGTCTCAGTTTGTCTCAGCTTGCCTCATTGTGTGGATTATATATTGCTTCATTATGAACAAAAAAAAACCCATCACAATTTACTGTAGAACCGTTTTGTAGAAGGCCATTTTATGCATCATATAGCTTGCTGACAGTTTACAACCATTTTTAACCTGTATGAAATTAGTTATATTTATAGGTGAAACCCAAATGAACCTCAGCATACTGAAGAATTTCTCTCTTTCTCTCACTCTCTCTCTCTTTCTCTGAGCATTTTCTGTAAAAGATGCAGAAAGCAGCTGTAGACAGGGAGGAAATGGATGCTGCATTACATCTTTGGAATCAACCCAAGGTATGGCTTATCCATCAGTCCCATTTGACTGATGGATGGATGGATGTACTGAACAAGACTGGCATGGCTACTTCTTTGAAAACTGATTACCTCAAACACAGTTTTCTGAGGATTCAGCAACATCAGATGAGATGTCCTGGTGCTAGAGCAGACTCATGTCTCCGCAGGATCTTTGCTTTAATTTGAAGGCAAAGGATGCCAAGAACCTGTTTATTGAAAGAACTGCACATGCTTGCTGAGGAAAAACTGATGTTCTGTGGAAGAACATTCTATGCCTAGGATTCATCATGGGGTTCTGCATTTTTCAGATGCAAACAATGGATGCAAACTGTTTTCCATCAGAGATTCACCTGACAAACTGATTGCATTTTATTACCAGTTATAAATAACTCTTTGATTTACATGTACATCTCCTGAACCAACCTAATTTGCACAGCTACTCTGGGCCGCTATATGAAATGTATAAATATGTAGCATGAAAATCCACTCTTATGTCTGAAGAATTGGACTTGGATCACTAAAGCTAACATTAAAACACAGGAGTTAATCTTTAAGGTAACACAGCATTTTTTGTCTTGTCTTGTTTTGTTTTGTTTTGTTTACTCTCTGATATGTTTGCACAGACTAACACGGCTACCGCTTCAAAAAATGGGTGCAAATATACATCCTCATTTGCATCGAAAAGGTGCAGCCAGCCAGTTCTATAGCAAGTATGGAGTGGCACGTGTGCAAGGCAGACAGGAATATGCACTAGACCCATTTGTATTAGAACATGGGCTGAAGGTTTCTTATGTGAATGAATCCCACTGACTAGGTCCAGGCAGGTGTTGTTCAGCACTTATGTCTTCCTTTTGCAATGCCAGGCAATCTCTTTGGTGGTTCTATGGCTGCGATCATGTTGACAGTTATCTGTCATCAATTCCATTGACTTTGATGGGATGGTATTGTGAATGTACAGAAGTGGTAGAAACATTTTGTGATGGGAATGCCTGATGCCCTTTTATTGTTCAAAGAGCAGCTGTGGAAAGAAAGGATGAATTCCCCTCCCACCATTAAATAACAGGACAAGAAACAATCAGCTGTGGTTAACAAACCAGAGCTACTATTTACAAACCCAAGACCTATGGAGGGTCTAATAGTGCTAAACCTGACACCAGAGCAGAGGGAGCTAATCCCCATTCCTCTGGTCTAGATGGCTCGATCCTCAGTCCCCTTTCATTGCTGATCTTTGGCATCAACTGATGGGCTGGCTTTTGGGAAGGTATCCATGCACATGTTCCCAATTCTATTCACATGAATGAATATTGGCTGTATCATGTGCCTGCCTCATAGAACTAACTGCAGTCTCACCAATTCACGTGGATCAGGCAAAATATATAGAGACCGTCTCATCCAAAGATGACCTGAGGGATTCACTGCTGCCACCCTGCCCAGCACTACCCACCAATCAAACATCAAACATCACCTGTTTATTAGCCTACCCAGTGATGGCTAACTTTGGAACTCCAGGTATTTTTGGACTTTATATTTATTTATTTTTATTTATTGTTCACATTTATTATCCCGCCCCAATCGGGTATACCCGACTCCAGCTGATCAGGGCTTCTGGGAATTGAAATTCCAGAAGCCATAATGTTCATATACATTTTTCATTTTATATGAATATTTTAAAATTTGTGCCTGTTTGTATTGTTGAGTTTTATGCTCTTAGCTGCCCAGAATAGGAAAGAATTTCCTAAAGGGGCTGGATATAAGTTTAATAAATAAATAAATAAAATCACTAGCCTAGTCCAACAACACCATAATGCCCTGCAGTGACAGAGTGGGATAGGTGAAAAAACAATGCAGCTCCAATGGCCAATCTTAAACTAGGCCAAAAATATCCTATCCAACCCAGTGACCCAATAGCACTCCCCAGCTGTAGGGTGGGTGGGCAGGCAAAGGCTACATTGAGCAGAGACCCACACCAAGGTATACACAGTCATAAAAGCCCCATTCATCACTTGCTCCAACCCCCTTTGGCTGAGACCACACAGCCCAAGCTTGGAGATATGCTTAGATGAAGCTGAAGCATGGCAGGAGAATGATTACTAGAGTGAAAGACATACAGTGACTCCATGATTTAAATCCAAGCAGGTTAAGGCTAGCTGACAGTGACTCAGTTTCATCAGATACCTAAAATTAAAAGATGAAGGGACAAATCAAATCCTAAATGGGTCCAATTCTTAGGCATGATTTTAGGTATGTAGAGACCATAAATGTGTTATGGAGAGCACATTAGCCACACACATTCCAGTACCAGTGGAAGTGCAACTTTCTGAAAAGGTGAAGTTACAGATGTCCTGTCAGAGAGTTTGGTGTCTGATCATTGCCCTGGTACCCCCAGAGTAAGAGACAGACACAACTGTTTGGTTCAAAAATTGGGCCACTTTATTAACTTGTAATTCAGCTGCTTAACTATTAACTGGTTTCACATAACTGCTCAATGGCAGGCTGGTGTAGCACTGGTAAGGTTCATGTGTTTAAATATTAAGATTAATCAACTCCCTCTTTGCCCCAATTCCAATAACATTCCCACCCCGTCTGAACCACCTGCCCCGCCACCTGGCGGGGTACCTGTGCGAGACCGAGGCGCTGCACCAGAGGGCCACAATCAAAACGATCACCCGATGCTGGGCGAGAAGGGGTCATATACTGTAGCCATAACTGCATGTGATGCTTGTCCCAACGCATCTCCAGGTGAAGCACAGCCCGCATGTGAAAAGTTTTAGCATACGAAAGCCACGCTTGACCCAGAAAGTCCACGTATGCCCTGTATATGATATCAAGGTACTGAATCAAGGGGAGAGCCAAATTGGGTCTGGCCTTCACAGACACACCGGCATAAATTGAATAAGCTGGGAGCCAATTCGCCCACGTGTGAGCGGGCTTCTTGCAACGCGACGCCTCCTTATCCTTATCATCCTCTTTTTTTCTTCTCATCTTTAGTGGAATCCCTATTTAACAAACTAAAAATATCCACATACTCCCGCCGCCAGATTTTATCCCTGGTGGCCGGGAGGAGATGCTCACCCAGCGGGTGACTGATCTCCGAATGGCAAGGATGAGCAAGGATCAGATCTATAATGAGCATACCCCAGAGGAACGTAAGGCCTTCCGGGGGCAGTTACCCTGTGGCCAGGTTCGGCCGGTGGAGGCAGCATGTAGGGGGTGACCCAATGAGGACCAGGACCCACAGGCGGAGCAGGCCAAGGCCACAGCCAAGGCCATGTCACTGCGGAAGGTATTGTTGGGGGAGGAACAGAAGTTACCGTTGGCATTTATTGCAGTAAAGGGTTAAATCCATAAAGAAATAAGACAACCACTTCCCAATCATATGAAAAGTCATGTGGGTACCAAGATAAACATCTTTTTGTTATTTCAAAAATTCAAGCAACATCAGTTTGTCTATTATTAGTGCCTTTATCTACCTACATTGCTTCCATATTCTATAAGGACAAAAATTCTTTCAAAGCTGTAAAAGCATCCAAAAGTCATATACCTATGAAAACCTGTAGTTATCAATGCTTCAAAATATGTGAAAACTAAAGACAAAAGTCAGTCTAAAATACAGTCACATAAAATGTACAATAAAAATACATTTTTCAATTTTTAAGTTTATATTCTCAAAATATAATATAGGAACCCACAGCCTTAAAATACACAATCAAAAAGCAGAGGATATATTTCTAAAACATCTAAGTTATTAAAAGTAAGACTTTATAAAAGAAAATACATTTCTTAGCTTGAAGCATATTAAAATAGCATGAAGAGAAATTCATTTTAAATGCTTACCTAGCAAGGCAGTTTGAATTTATTGAGGAAAATCCATGATGTTGATGTCATTGGCTTCTGGAAATGAAGCCTGCTGCCTCACTGCTATATGTTGCTTCTGTTGTTGATATTCAGTGTGTGTAGCAAAGCATCGTGTTGAGTAGTGTTGTGTAGAATTTGTCTCATACTGTTTGAAAAAAAGCAGCTGAAAAGGCATTTCTTGAAACCTTCTCTCCATATTTACAAATTGCAACATAAACACTTCAACTGTCAGGATTGTTATGGCACAGTGATCTTGCTTGACTTATCAATAGTAAACAAACAAATCAGCCACGTGATCCATATACAAAACAAATGTAAAAGAAGGAGGCAATACCATTTTTTAAATCACTAAACAAAAAAAATCATTGCAAGCTTTCATGATTTAAGATCACTTCTTCAGGCATGCAAAGGTAGGGGAATCATCAATGCAAGTCCAAATGTTCATGTTTGCCAAGTCCAAATGTTTGCCAGCCTCTGTTCTTAAAAATGAAAGTGAAGTAAAAGTC
Organism: Furcifer pardalis; assembly: GCA_030440675.1. Classification (NCBI taxonomy): domain Eukaryota; kingdom Metazoa; phylum Chordata; class Lepidosauria; order Squamata; family Chamaeleonidae; genus Furcifer; species Furcifer pardalis. Next base: position 160,419,149 of record CP126894.1, read on the forward strand.
CACTTATATCCCTCCCTCATTTAACCAACATAGGAAACTTAACCAGGCCCCTGCTTATTGTTCTCTCCAAATGGCTTCTCTGCCCAGGTTAAAGCAATGCAAATTCCAGTACCCTCCATGGGGTGGGGGTGAGATTTGGTTTACACACTAAGTATTCCAATTGTAACCAATTCAAAGTAAATTAAAATATTACCTAGTGGTTCAATTTTTAAGGATGCTGTCCCAATGTTATAAGGTCCATGCAAGGGGGGGGGGAGGGTGCCATTTAATCACTATGGGTCAACTGTGAGTTCAGGCAGCATTTGTTTCTAGAATGGAAGGTGTTGTTTTGTTTTAGTTCTTGAGCAGTCAGATATCTTGGGCCAGCAGTGATCAATAGTTGAGTGGATATTTGAAAGGACTAAGCATCCTTTTTTCATCTTCTAAGCCTTCCCTGTCCCTCCTATTCTATCCCTCACCTTAGCATAATAAGAAACATACACTGTTAGGAAACTTGAATTGTAAGTAGGAATTTTGGCACTCAGGCTAAGAGTCTTTGTCTCCTAATAACTCTGTTATGAGACAAGGGTGTGAACCAGTGGTGGGCATCTGCTGGGTCACACCAGTACGCGTGTATCGGTAGCAAAAATGTCTGAGAAGAGCAGTTACATAGCCAACAGGCCATGCCCACCCACAGTGTGGTAGGAAAAATGTTTGATGCCCACCACTGGTGTGAACCCACAAAAAAAAGGAGAAGGTGGTTTATGCTTTCAGAAAAAGGGGAAGCAAAGAAGGAAATGAGGCACTGGCATCTGTTTTCCTAGCACTAACTAATAGGTTCACCTCTAGATCTTGATGCCCTCTAAATTTTGATGCCTTGGGCCCATTTGACAGTTGTTCTGCCTTAGTTACAGCCCTGATGAAGCGCAAGGTTTCCCCAGTAATATATATCTAAGCTCAGATAAAGATAAATGTAAGGGTCTTCCTTGCTCAAAAGCCAGTCATGTCTGATTCTGGGGGGTACTGCTCATTTCCATTTACAGCCAAAGAGCCAGAGCTGTCTGAATCTGCAGGTGTTTCCATGGTCATGTGGCAGGCATGACTAGACACTGGGCACATGGAACGCTGTTACCTTTCCTACCAAAGCGGTACCTATTTATCTACTTGCAATTTCTTTCTTTCAGACTGCTAAGTTGGCAGGAGCTGAGAAAGATGATGGGAGCTCACTCCGTCATGCAATACTTGGGTCTCGAACTGCTGACCTACTGACCTTCCGGTCATCAAGCTCAGCGTCTTAACCACCAAGCCAATGTGGCCCAGATAAAGATACGCATGTCCAAATTCAAGTGGTGTTTGAAGTCACACAGTTTTTAAAAATAACATTTAAAATATATACATACTGTCTTTGTTGAAAAAAGGAAGCCTCTCTCTATTGAAATCTCTCTGTTGTGGCATCAATATGCTGTCCCAGGTGACCTTTCCATAAAGTTTATATTGATGGGATAGACTGAGACAATATATGCCAATATATGGCATAATAATTCATGATAATGCAACGACTTTCCAGAATAGGGAAATAATCTTCCTCGGATATTAAAGCAATCTATTTGGTTATAACACATCATCAGAGCAAAGTATATCAAAAATCTCTGAGCCATGCCATGCTTAAGAGCAAATGAAAGATAAGCTTCGCTGAGGAAAATTGCAATATGTTTTCCTATCACATTTTTTCATCCTTAAAAAAATTGTGTAAGTGTCCTACAACTTTACTCTAGGAAGTTGTAGGACCTCAAGGACAGGATGGTTTGCTAGCACCTTCAGTGAGCAGTGATTTCCTAGGTCAAAGTATTGATAGAGTGAGACTAGTAAGGGTTTTAGTTGTTGTTGTTCCATTTGACCTTTCATTATAGAAACAATGCACGCGCGCCCACATGGACTCGGAGCGCGCGCTTTGCTTCCCTGCCCCTGGGCGGTTGGACGACGTGCTGCATGCGCACGGGGCTGGGCCGAGCCTTTATAGGGGCTCAGCTCTGCCCTGGCTGCGTGGTCTGTTCAAAGCCTTCGGTGACGCTGGAGGCAGAAGTTTTTTCCCCCTCCCTCCCTGTAACCAGTGTGATTATTTTGGTCGCCTTGTGGGCCGGACGGGAATTTTCGTGTGGACCATCATTGGCACCTTTGGTTCACGGAGTTTTCGCCCCTCCCACACTGCTGCACAGGTTGGTTTTGGGGCCTTTTTCACTTGGTCACTTTTGGCGGATAGCACGGGTAAGCCAATAATGTTGGCCCAGCCAGTTCAGGTAAAGAACGCATTTGAGTCAACAGCTGGCAGTGAGGCAAGGTGAATGTTTCATATTTCTGCAAGCCAGGGCAGTTCTCAGAGCTTTCCTCAATGTTATCCTTTCTTCTTGTGAGCATCAGGTTTGGCAATACAGGCTCAGCAATTTAAAAAGTCCTATTCAGACACCAGATCCCATCGTCTCCCTTCCCTACCTTCATAGGTCATCTGAACAAGCTCACTCCATCCTGGCAAGTTATTTTTCTCTCAGACTGAGATTACACTGTGCAAACGAAGGGCAACCATGTCATGCCTTGCTGAGACTGAAGAGAAGAAACGTGGCCCAAGGCAGATGAGGAACCTCACTCAGAAATCTTGGGTTGAGGTTTCTCCCCTTCAGAACATGAATCATCCTTGGATGAAAATAGGAATTTTGGGTGCATTTCCAAACAACATTATAAAACATGGAGTTTAGTCTGAAGTTCATAAGCAGAAACAAACTGCCATAACAAACACACTCATTCTCCGTAAGCCCACATACTCTCTTTCCTTTGTTTCTTGCAGATGTTAGTGACAATCTATTATTCCAGATATTGCAGCCAAATATGATCACTGATAGTGGATTTTTTGCCCAAAGGGGATGGACAGGCTTATATAAGATTGATAAAAGCTTGTTTGGGCTCATTTTAGCAAAATCTCAGATCTCCTGTTCTAGAGGAAAGATCTACAACACTTCCACAGGGAGTCATTCAATGACTGAAGGCTTCTGAAAGCTCTTATCAGGAGAGGAAAAACACCAAAAAAAATTCTGTTGAGAAGCATTGTTTGTGTCAACCCTAAAATTTAGAGAGAGAGAAAATGTATGTCCTTGCCATAAAGAGATATATCACATCACATACACTATTTCCCTTCAACGCTCATCCTATTATGATAAAGACTATTTAAAAAATCCATTTAGAGGCTCTGAAATACCAATATCTTTGCAAAAGCATTGCATTTCTTGCTTCCTGCTGGTGGATGCATTCATTAAGTGTTTACTTGAAAGTAAATGACATTGCAGAAACCAATACAGTAAAACCCCAGCTCACAAATGCCTCAGTTAACATTTGCTGAGGTTTAAGACGGCAAATCCTACGAAAATGAAATCCCAGCTTATGACTTTTTTGTCTTATGACCAGGAATTTCCCATAGTCCAAAATGGCTGCGTGGGTATTTAAGACCACCTGCAGCCATTTTGGACTCTGGGAAACCTTGTCTTGCATGTTCACGGTGCTTCTTCCGCCGCCCCTGCTAAAGCTCCAGATTTAAAAGATATCCGGTGCTTTTAGTGAAGACTCCGTAAGAGGCACCGAGCATAAGTAGGCCCACCGCATTCACCTTTCCCTCCCTTTGCAACACCGACCCAGGCACCGGGGCGGGGGAGGGGCTTGGCGGTTGCAAAGTGGCTTCTTTCCCTTAACCTTCTAGGCTTTGGTAGGAGTGCTCCATTGTACCCTGGGAGGGTGAGGAGGCACCAGGTGGGCGGTTCACCCCTTGCTCCTCACCTCTCTGCTTTCTTGGGGGACAAAGTGGCGCTCCCCGCAAAGCCCAGAAGCTTAAGAGAAACAAGCCACTTTGTCCCCTAGGAAGGTAGGGAGGCACGGTACAAGGGGAGAACCCGGACAAGGTCAAACAGCTTACCCACCTGCTGAAGGAACTGCCAACATCTGTCTTGCTTTTCTTTCCCGGGAACGTTTTCAAAGGCAGTTGCTTTACCACTTCCTTGGGTGCCATTCTGACATAGAGCTGTGAGCAGGAGAATGCTGGGCAGGATGAGGGCTCTACCCTCCTTACAGCAGCTCTGCGTAGGAGCACACAGAACACTGTTACCTTGTCACTGAAGCAGTACCTATTTATGTACTTGTAATTTCTTCCTTTCAAACTGCTAAGTTGGCAGAAGCTTGGACAGAGATAGAAATTCATTCTGTCATGCTGCACTTGGGTCTCAAACTGCTGACTTGATGACCTTCCAGTCATCAAGTTCAGCATCTTAACCACTAAGCCACTGCGATCCCTCCAATTCTAATTATAGGATCTGCCGAATATCTTCTGGTCTCCGTTCATCTTTTTTTCTCCTTTTGGGCATCTTAAGAAACTTCCAATAAAAATTTCATACCAATCCTCTCCCCTTCTTCTCTCTGCTAGCAGACAATGAAGTTCTGTAGAGGAACACCTGGCTAAAAGTTAAATTGCATCGGTTTTTCTCCAGTTCTGCCAAGGCAACAGATTAATTCTGTGATTTAATGCATATCAGATGTTGCAAAGAGTAGAAATTTCAGAGCTGAGATGTTATCCGTGAATGCAAGGAAACCATTTGATGTATACGAGATGAATATTCTAACACATCCCTTTTGATGCCAAGTAGAAAAGAATTCACATTTTGTTAAATGGCACATCAAAAGTATGAAAATGCAGCCATTAATCTATATTTCATGACATCCTCTGAACAATGCCTGAAAGAACTGCACTCCATATTGCAGAAAAATATGTGAGAATGTTCTTCATCTTGTTTTAAACCTTAAAGGCAAGAAGCCTATATTATCCAAATTGCATTCCGATGTTCTTTGTGATAAATTAAGCATCTGGTCATAAGAAATATCAAGAGACGACCTAGCTTTTGCCGAACCACAGCAGAAATTATCTCAAGAATTTAGGAACAGTATCTCAAAAAGGATTGTTGTTCTTTTCAAATTGCAATTGAGAAACAAGGTGGGAGAAGAGTGAAAGAAAATATTGAAAATTAAGCGAAGCTCAAACTGTTCAGACCATTTTGAAACATCTCCAGAGTTGCAGCCACAAATGAAACTTCACCCATACTTTTAAAATGTGCCCCATTCTATCACAATGTCCATAATACTTACCAGAACGTCTCCCACAAAACAGCATCCTGTCCCACCCCCTCTTTGTAGGCTTTGATGCTAAGAATAGGCACACCAAAGGAGGCTTAGAAAGTGAAAACTGTATAAGGAATTGTGCTTTCTCAGTAGTAGCTCCAGATCTTTGGAATAAACTTCCTGTAGAGGTCAAACTGATTCCTTTCCTACAATTTTTCAAGAAATAGTTGAAAACTACTTTTTAAAGCAACTTTTTTTAAAAAAATGCAGACCTGAGATTTTAAGATAAGTACTGTAATTGTCTATTTTATTCAAAGCTATGTAGTGTGTGGCAGGAGAGTAATTATTGTTGTTACATTAATTGTTGGTTGTAATTTGTATGCTTATGGAGTATTGAATTTTATTTAATTGAATGATGGTTGTAAAGATGCCCTGAGAATACGATGCAATATGAGGCAGGAAAGATGGATGGACAGATGGATGGACGGATGGACATCTCCCTCCTTTATGTACAGCTTTGTTGCATACCAAGAGTTCCAAGTGACATAAAAGACAAAACTTTTTTAAAACAGTTTACAACAAATTTATGTTGTAAATTAAGATCCAGTTACAAAAATTAGAAGCTATGACAAGTAAAAAAAAGTTTTTACCTCCCAGCAGACATTCTATAGGGATAAAGACATCTTGACTTCTCTGGAGAAGAAGTTCACTCTGAAGACACAGCTATAGAAAAGCCAACTTAGCCTCAAAGTTTTAATGCGACACCCACAACAAAATCTCTTCTGAAGTTCACAAATTCTGGTCAGGTTCATACAGAAGAGAGGATTTGTCTGATATTTTTCACCCCCAAAAATGCCCAGAGAGTACAAAGCCATATTGAGTGACATGACAGACAGACAGACAATGCAAGAAAATGATGTCTGAATGTCACAGCCACAGTTCCAAGTTTCTGAGGCCTAGACACACCCAAAACTTGCCACTCATAATGAATGGATTCCTCAGTGTTATTTGACAAGAAAAACATAACTCACTTTCTTGAACTTATCTGTATGTTTATGTTAGGAGCTAGCGGGATCAGTTTCATTCATTCATTTCATTTTCATTTATTTAATTTGTATACCGCCCTACTCGGTGCAACCGACTCAGGGCAGTTTACAGGGACTCTACATATCAAACAATCAAAGGCAATAAACATAATAAAAATCATACAATACAATGCAGTAAATATAATAATACAGTACTGTCAGGAAATAGACCCTATTTCCTAATGTCTCCCAAGGCTTGAAATTGCTATTTTTTTTAACTAGGCCTCATAGAAATCCATATTTCCCTCTGTGTGCCTTACAAGACTGCCACGATGATTTGTTGACATTCCAGTGTTCCTAGGTTGTTATCTCTCTAGCAGAGCCTAGCCGTGTTGTGTCTTTTCATAAAGGTAAACAACTATTGTTGTGAGAAAGTTTTCTCTCTTGCTTGCTGATACTTGATTGGCTAAGCTGTCCCACCTGATGGCAGATTCTCCATTTTGCAGAGAAGTGAGAGTGAGTACGTGTCTGGATTTTCAATGGTGTAAGACCCTGGACTGTAACTCTGTTTGCTGGTATGGGATTACTCTGCTTCTCCATCAGTTAAGACCCCGGACTGTCTGCTGGCATGTTTTCATTATGATTACCTAAATATCTTGGACTGTTTACTGGACTGATCTTGTGGATATAACCTTTTGACTTCTGCTTTTCCATGAGCTTTCCTACATGAACCTGATGGAATAAAACAGCTGTTTCTCTTTGAAGATTGTTGTTTTTCTTATCACACACACACATGAAGCTTAGCTTGCTACGTTACCAGAAGCCTCCTTTGTTTTGCTCTATGTTCAAAGGCCTTACTGCCTGAGCATAGTAAGAGTTCCTTTTAACCTCCCTGGTTCTCCCAGAAGTGGTGATGCAAGGGTTAAGTTCCAGTGCAGAGCAAGAGGCTCGGGAATGGTAAGGAGGTGCCCTTGTGAATTGGGACGACCGGGTGCATGAGATGGTGGCCAGCTGCTGTGGGATCTTTTCCCTGCCTTTGATGTTGTTTTGGCCTTTCGGAGACGTGCCCTGAAGAAGCGGCGATCTCAAGTTTTTCTCCTGTGTGTGAGAGAGAAAGCCTTCGGCTGCAACCGAAAGTATTTTGCTGGTTGCCTGCCTGTGTTTTGGAAAAGTGCTGAAGAGACAGCGATTCTCCTGGATTATTTACATAGTTGTGGTTTAAAGGAATTTCCCTGAGTTGGAGGGATGCTCAACGTTCCTGTGTCCGGCCCATGAAGTGGCCCTTGAAGCTGTCTTGCGTTCCAGGAAGGAGGAACTCGTGTTCTGGCCCTGCAGAATGGCAGGTAAGCTAATGCCCCTGCAGTTCCCCAGCTTAGACCCCAAGATGTTGGTCCACCCAGATGCTACCTGGTGTTTTGGAAGAGAGGGGATGAAGCAGGATGGGGACTGTCAGGCTGTTGGCCCCCAGATGGCGTGGTCAGGATGGCCCGTGGGGGGTGAAGATTGTCCAGATGTTGGTGGTGCAGAGCGTGGAAGGGCCCCACCTGTACCCAGTGTCTCAGAGGAGCCTACTTTGGCCCAGGTGCTGTCCCAGCTCTCTCAGATTTTGGCCTTGCAGCTTGAAGAAGCTAGAAGGCAGGCTGAATGTTCTTATGAGGTGCCTGTGCATGTTGGTGATGCTATAGATTACAGTGACCCATCTAGGGAAGACCCAGAGAGATGGTCATCTTTGTCCAGGCAGCCTGAAACTCTTGCTGAGTTGGCCCAAGATACAGATACCCTTGATGCTTTGAAGAGTAAAGCAGGAGCTGTGGGTTATAGAAGGCCACAAAGAGATGACAGAAGTCCTGTTTTGTCAGAAAGAAGGGATGAAAGGCCTACTTCTAAGGCATCCCCTGTCTCACAGCCCACCAGAGACTTTGTTTGCTTCAATTGTGGGAAGAAAGGCCACACTTCCAGAGATTGTAAGTTACCTAAGAAGCCTTTTACTTCTAAGTTTGTTCCTAGTGGTGCTAGGCCTAAAGAGAAAACAGAATCTCCACCTGCTGCTCAGGCTAAAATGGTTCAGCATTCCAAAAAGCCCCAGCAGGAAAGGCCAACCACATCTGCTGAAGTGTCTCTGCCAGTTAAAAGTTCTCAAGTCATGAGTCATCAAGACCCTGTTGCTGATTTGGTCAAAGATGTGACCCAAGATGGTACCTGGTCTCTATGTGTTCAGACTCCAAGTGAAAGGGTAGACCATATAATTACCCCAGCAGAATTCCTAAGCAAGGAAGACTTGGTTTGGATGAGAGATTATAAAACTAGACTGGTGGTACTACATAGCCCAGATGGCACTTGTTTGGAAATTCCAGACTCTCTTTATGACACCGGTTCTGATGTTTCTTCGATTCATTCTTCTTTGGTACACCCAACTCAAATTGTGCCAGGGGCCAGAGTTCAAGTGGAACCGTATTCGTCTGATACCAGGTCTCCTTGTTTTGTAAAGCTAGCCAAGGTGAAAATTACTTTCCAGCAGTTTACTGGTGAAATCCATTGCCTAGTTCATGAGTGTCAACGCCAACCTAAGTTCCTGATTGGTCTCAATTTGATCAGAGAGGTGCAAAAAGTAAACATGCAAAACTCTCCAGCTGATGCCCAAGGTTCCTGTGTAGAAGCCATGAAAGTAACAACCAGGGCACAAGCTAAGAATGTTGTTTCAACCTCGTCACAAAGTGATGGTTCCCAGACCACAAGTGATGTTACTGCTCCATCTACTGAACAAAGTGGAGACAGTGTTACAACTTTCACAATTGGCCCAGATTTATCAGTCACCAGTGAAGTATTTTTAGACACACAAATGAAGGATTTGTCTTTGCGGGAGCTCAAAGATAAAGCCGTATTGGAGAAGGACATTGTACCCCATCTGTCTGCTCAATTTGTGAAAACTGACAAAGGACTGTTGTACAGATATGTAAAGGTGCAATCAGACTTGCCTTTCAAAAAGCAGCTAGTGGTTCCTAAAGAATACAGAGATGCTATTCTACGTCTGTCTCATGACGACCTCTTCTCAATGCACCAAGGACAGCTGAAAACCTATCAGCGCATTGCAGACAAGTTCTATTGGCCTTCAATGACTCAGGAAGTCAGAAATTATGTTAAAAGCTGTCATCTGTGTCAACGGAGAGGTCATAACCAGTCCAAAACCAAAGCTAACATGCAATCTCCAGTGATTACAGGCATCCCATTTCAACGTTGTGAATGGGACATTATGGGGCCTTTGCCAGTTTCCCGAGGGGGAAAGAAGTTTATCTTGGTCTACGTTAATACTTTTAGCAAATGGGCTGAATTTCTTCCTTTGTCAACTTGTTCCTCGACTCAAGTTGCTAATGCCTTCATGGAAATAATAGGAAGATGGGGGTTACCACAAATTTTAGTGAGTGACCGTGCAACGTGCTTCACTTCCGCGTTAATGAAGAAGGTGTGTCAACTAGCAGGTGTCACCCAAGCTTTTTCAATCGCTTACCACGCGCAATCACACGGAAACGTGGAACGACTTCAGGCCAATCTCCAAAAGATGCTCAAGACTTTTGTGCATACCCAAGGCAAAGGTTGGGCTGAAGCGTTGCCATTCCTGAAAGCTGCATATCACTCTACACCACATGCATCCCTTGGTGATTTTAGTCCTTCAGAAGTGCTGTTTGGAAGGAACTTGTGTGGACCTCTTGATTTGTTGAAAGCCAACTGGGAAGACCAAGAGGAACTGCCTTCCAGACATGCTGCTACTTATGTGTATGAACTGCAAAAGAGACTGAAGTCAGTGAGATCCTTTGCCAAAGACAATCTGACTGTTGCCCAAGAGACTTATAAGACTTACCACGATCGCAAGTCCAGACATAAAGAGTTTAATGTGGGAGATTTAGTTATGGTTCTTAAACCTTTGCCAGTGACTATGCTGAACCTCGAATGGGAAGGCCCAGCCAAAGTCATTCAACGTGTGGGCGCAGTGAACTATGCTGTACAATGGGACTCGGGGAAAGTTGTTGTTTATCATGTTAACTCTTTAAAATTGTATTCTTCCAGGGCTGTCAGCGTCATGAAGAACACTGCTATACCTAATGATGTAGAAAATGCTGATCTTGTTTGTCTCAGTGATGAATACCAGCGTGCTGGGAATTTTGATGATCTGTATATTAATAGCAAGGTTCCTGAACATGAACAGATGTTGGTAAGATCTGTACTAGGTAAATACAAACATCTCTTTACATCACACCCTGGTAACTGTAATTTGCAAACACATAACATAGAACTCACTACAGATGAGCCAATTTGGGCTCCCCCTTACAGGACAGTGGGGGAAGTCCAAAAACAAATTGATGCAGAGGTACAGAAAATGTTGGAAATGGGTGTCATTGAACCTGTTAAATCTTCTTTTTCAGCTCCAATTGTTCTAGCTAAGAAGAAAGATGCATTTGGTAACATTTTACCTGAAATAAGATTTTGTGTTGATTACAGGAAGCTGAACGCTGTAACTGTTCCTGATCTGTACCCAGTGCCTAGAATGGATGATTTGGTTCACAAGATTGCTAATGCTAAATATGTTTCTGTTCTAGATTTGACCAAAGGATTTTGGCAGATACCTCTAACAGAAAGTGCTAAACACAAAACTGCTTTTTCCTTAGCAGATGGAAGACAGTTTGCCTTCACACGAATGCCTTTTGGGTTAAGAAATTCCCCTGCTACTTTTCAAAGAATGATTGACAAGGTTTTGAATGGTTTGTCATTTGCAAGTGCTTATATTGATGATGTTGCAATTTTCAGTGATTCGCTTTCTGATCATCTTAAACACCTTGAAACTGTCCTGCAACGTATTCAGGATGCTGGTTTAACTGTTAAAGCATCCAAATGCCAATGGTGTTTGGGAAAAGTGATTTATTTAGGACATGAAGTTGGTTCTTCTCAAATGGTTCCAGTCCATGCCAAGGTCCAAAGCGTCAAGGACTGGCCTACGCCACAGACGAAGAATCAGGTGAAATCGTTTCTAGGTCTGGTTGGTTTTTACCGTGCGTTTATTCCTGATTTCAGTACTATTGCACATGTCCTGACTGAGCTAACACAAAAACGAAAACCTCTTAAGGTTGTGTGGACTGATGAGTGTCAGAAGTCTTTTGACTTGTTAAAAGAGAAGTTGGTTTCATACCCTATTCTCAGACCACCACAATTTGACAAAGAGTTCATTTTGAAAACAGATGCCAGTAATTATGGTCTTGGCGCGTGTCTCCTCCAAAAAGATGAAGAAGGAAACATGCATCCCATCTCATACTTCAGCAGAAAACTGCTTCCCCGAGAGCGTAATTACTCCATAGTGGAAAAGGAGTGCTTGGCCATAATATGGGCAGTAAACAAGCTCAGGCCATTTTTGTGGGGAAGAGAGTTCCAGTTACTCACTGACCATAATGCATTAAAGTTCCTGAACAAGATGAAGAGTTCAAACCAAAGACTCTTGAGATGGGCTTTGTTGTTACAGGATTACCAATTTTCCATACAACACATCAAAGGGACTCAGAATGTACATGCAGATTCCCTTAGTAGAATGTTTCCTGAAACTGATGATGGGAAAAACGAAACTGATGTACCTGTTACATGATTTGTTTTAGCCAGAGTGTAAAGGTGTGTGCGTAAACACCTGAGTTAGTATGCTTGCAATGCAGAAGGTAACCTATTTAACGTGTACCTCCAGTAACTAAAACTGGAAGAAGCTTTAACGCTTGGTATCCTATATATATAAGGGATAGCTTATTTGCTCAATCACTTGCTCAACATTAGAAAATAGTGCCTTTTCGTAAAGCCAAACTATGGTTTGCCTTTCCAAAAGGGGGGGCGTGTCAGGAAATAGACCCTATTTCCTAATGTCTCCCAAGGCTTGAAATTGCTATTTTTTTAACTAGGCCTCATAGAAATCCATATTTCCCTCTGTGTGCCTTACAAGACTGCCACGATGATTTGTTGACATTCCAGTGTTCCTAGGTTGTTATCTCTCTAGCAGAGCCTAGCCGTGTTGTGTCTTTTCATAAAGGTAAACAACTATTGTTGTGAGAAAGTTTTCTCTCTTGCTTGCTGATACTTGATTGGCTAAGCTGTCCCACCTGATGGCAGATTCTCCATTTTGCAGAGAAGTGAGAGTGAGTACGTGTCTGGATTTTCAATGGCGTAAGACCCTGGACTGTAACTCTGTTTGCTGGTATGGGATTACTCTGCTTCTCCATCAGTTAAGACCCCGGACTGTCTGCTGGCATGTTTTCATTATGATTACCTAAATATCTTGGACTGTTTACTGGACTGATCTTATGGATATAACCTTTTGACTTCTGCTTTTCCATGAGCTTTCCTACATGAACCTGATGGAATAAAACAGCTGTTTCTCTTTGAAGATTGTTGTTTTTCTTATCACACACACACATGAAGCTTAGCTTGCTACGTTACCAGAAGCCTCCTTTGTTTTGCTCTATGTTCAAAGGCCTTACTGCCTGAGCATAGTAAGAGTTCCTTTTAACCTCCCTGGTTCTCCCAGAAGTGGTGATGCAAGGGTTAAGTTCCAGTGCAGAGCAAGAGGCTCGGGAACGGTAAGGAGGTGCCCTTGTGAATTGGGACGACCGGGTGCATGACACTGCAAAATGACACTGCAAAACAAAGTTACAAAGTATAAAGTTACAAAGTACAGTTACATATACATATACATGACATAGTTTAAAGTAATAGGATACAATATAAAAAAAATAAAATAAAAATAAAGTACATGATCCAGCAATGTTATACACAGATGGACAGTTCATACACAGATGGATAAGTCCTGGGGTCCGAACGCGGAGGCGGCCTCCCTCCAGCCTCAGGTGTTAGCGTTGGCGGTGTGAGAGTCCTACCACTGCCACGGTTTTTTGAGCCCTACCGGGCAGAGCTTCTGGCCACAGGTGGCCGAGTCCCGGGAGGACGAATACGGAGGCGGCCTCCTTCCAGCCACAGATGTTAACGTTGGGAGCTGTTGATCCCTTGAGGCGGTGGCGGCGGGCGTTCTTCCATGGCCGCGCAGGGTCCCCAGGTGTTGCTCCCTCGAGGCCGGCTGGCCGAGGGAGAGTCCGCGAGAGGCGGCGGCGGCGGGCGTTCTTCCATGGCCGCGCAGGGTCCCCAGGTGTTGCTCCCTCGAGGCCGGCTGGCCGAGGGAGAGTCCGCGAGAGGCGGCGGCGGCAGGCATTCTTCCATGGCCGCACAGGGTCCCCAGGTGTTGCTCCCTTGAGGCCGGCTGGCCGAGGGAGAGTCCGCGAGAGGCGGCGGCGGCAGGCGTTCTTTTATGGCCGCGCAGGGTCCCCAGGTGTTGCTCCCTCGAGGCCGGCTGGCCGAGGGAGAGTCCGCGAGAGGCGGCGGCGGCAGGCGTTCTTCCATGGCCGCGCAGGGTCCCCAGGTGTTGCTCCCTCGAGGCCGGCTGGCCGAGGGAGAGTCCGCGAGAGGCGGCGGCGGCAGGCGTTCTTCCATGGCCGCGCAGGGTCCCCAGGTGTTGCTCCCTCGAGGCCGGCTGGCCGAGGGAGAGTCCGCGAGAGGCGGCGGCGGCAGGTGTTCTTTTATGGCCGCGCAGGGTCCCCAGGTGTTACTCCCTCGAGGCCGGCTGGCCGAGGGAGAGTCCGCGAGAGGCGGCGGCGGCGGGCGTTCTTCCATGGCCGCGCAGGGTCCCCAGGTGTTGCTCCCTCGAGGCCGGCTGGCCGAGGGAGAGTCCGCGAGAGGCGGCGGCGGCGGGCGTTCTTCCATGGCCGCGCAGGGTCCCCAATCACTATATGACAGATTTTCCTAACCCATGCACAGGTTTGCATTTGATATGGTGTAAAGTAGAGAGTAACTTGGAAGACATAAATACAGTGAACCCTGCTTTACGGAAGGCTCGCTTACCAGAAAATTCACTTCAGGAAAAGAAATCCATAACAAATGATGGTCTGCTTCAAAGGAAAAAAATCACTATATGGACAGGTTTACTGGGAGTTTTCCAACAGTGGATTCAGCTGTGGTTGCTCCAAGTGCTTGACATGCAGCAGAAGGAGGATAGGAGGACCATGTCTGCTCCATTTTTGGGATTTTTTCCCCTAGCTTTTTGCCACTTTTCAGCAGCTTAGAAGCAGCGGGTGGTGATGGGGGAAACAGCTGACTGGTGGGTCATTACCAGAGATGATGCAAAGCATGGTTTCTTGTAGGAATGCATTGAAAACCAGCATCAGCTTTGTTCATAAGGTAAACAAAAGTAAAGTAGCCACCATTCAAAAGACCCTTTGCTTTGTACATATGTGATCCACCTTTCCTGCAGACAAAAATCAGATAAATGTCTCCTTTTACGACCTTAAGCATTTTTACAGGGTTGCTTTTCTACCTGCTTATGTATAGCTGTTACAGTAATATCCCGGATAACCATTGCACTGGATAACACTAGAATCGGATAATGATGCAAGTTTTTTCCAATTCTGGATAATGAGTCTTAGCGTTATCCGAGGCAATGGTCTGCAGGTGTGGGGTGATTTGGGTAGAACTACCCAATCCACCACCCCCCACCCGCAGAGGTCTCTGTGACTGCAGTAGGGTTGGAGAAAAGCACGTGCCTTTCCCCTGACCCTACTGCAGTTGCAGAGACTGCTTGTGTCTCTTTCCCTCCCTGTATTTAAACTACAGGGAGGGGGAAAGAGAGAGACGTGACTGAGTCTCTAGAGAACCAATCACGTCTCTCTCTTTCCCCCTCCCTATAGTTTAAATAGGGGAGGGAAAGAAAGAGACACAAGCAGTCTTTCTCCCCCTGTAGTTTAAATACAGGGAGGAAAAGAGTAAGATGCAATCGGGTCTCTTTCTTTCTCTGCCTGCCTTTAAAGCGGTTTGTTCCTGAAGTCAGGGTGTTTTTGTGGGGGGGGTTTTAGCGTTGTTCGATGCATGCATCGAACAACACTAAAAATCGGATAACGTCATGACTTGTGGAACCAAGTCATAACGTTATTCGGGGTATTACTTTATTATTAAAGGTTTGCTTGCAAACATATGCCTTTTCTTTCATTTCTTTGCAGATTGCTACTGAACAGAGCATTAGCCAACTAAGAAAACAAGCAGGAAGTAAGTAGAGCTTGTTATGTTTGTCACTGCCATGTGAGAAGCAGGAGTTGCTGGCCATCAACTCTGGCCTGTATCTGCAAGGTGTCTCTCTTTTTTAAGCATCCTAAGAGGATGCAGATTTTTTTTCTGGTTAACTTTAAAGATATTTCTTTTTTTAGCATTTTCAGAGTCTGAAACAAACCTGCTCCCTTTGAAGTAGAGAAAGCCCATTCTAAGTTAACATCCTTGCCAATTAACATGTGTTGAATTCACAATATCTCTATGAATGTTGGAACATTTTTCAAAGAACTTGAACAATCTTGTTTTGCCCAGTTCCACCCTCTACCCATTCCTGAAGGTCAAAGGTTTAATTTGTACACTCATCTCCTTTGCTCCCTCCCTTTCCAGCGTACCCTTAATTGAAATCTGACACATATACCCATTAGACAAATTTATTCTTTTTCCATGCTTCATTAACAATGCTCTTTGCTATACCGCAACGATAATGCTCTTCATAAAATGCTCTTCTATGTAATGCCAGCCACTATGGATGGTGATTGATGGTATCAAAGCAGCGCAGAATGGGAAAGTAAAATTTTACTTGCTAAAATGGCAAGCCACAGCATGAATTCTCAAAATTTGTATTGACCTGATCAGCCCTCTGCTATGCTGGACGAAAAGTGAACCAATTCTAGGCATTGCTAGTTGAGGCATGCTAGTTTTACATACATGCAAATAGCTCACTATATTTCACTTGCAAGTATCAGAATAGGCTACATCCTGAGGACATAGTATCCCTCCGCCCTTCAGAATAGGCTACATAGCCTGAACATCCACATAACCTAGATGATTCCCATTTTGTTTCTGCTAAACAATGTGCAGCCAGGGGGCCTGTAAAGTTGAGGATGAAAGTCAGACCCATAAATGCAAATGAACTTTCTTCTTCTAAAGGAGTAATTTCCCATTCAGAGGTACTCTAGCACTTGACACTTTCTGTCTCTCTGGAATGTGACATTCTCCCAACTGTGCTGAAGTTTTTGTGGGTTGCCATGGAAACCAGACAACTTGACGACAAGCTTTCCTTCACCTTCAGAAGGAAAACGGTTACCATTTATATAGCATAATTTTTTCCACATTAAACTTTTCCCCAGCACACTGTAATGGTAATGAAATTAAATACTGTAGATCAGAGATTTTTGATGGTGGGAAGAGGGAGAAGAGTCTGGGCACTGAAGGGCATATTTCTGCTTTCAGTAAGTTTGGTCTGATGCATACAGTAAAGCAGAAACTTCTTTTTCTTTTGATTAATAAGATGTAATGATAAATGCTGTCCTTATTCTGGAAGCTCCATGATAGTCCGATGCCTTCAGCTGGACATCAAAGATAGTCTACATTAGGGGTGGCCAAAAATGTTGGACCACAGGCAGGTCATGTGGTTCAGCGGACCAGTCACGTGATTCCTCCCACCGGAAGCAGAAGTAAAACACACCTTGCGATCTGTTTTGCAACAGGATTAGATAGATTTTAGGCCATTTTCTCTGCTTAAACCAGGGGTACCCAAACTACAGCCCATGGGCCAGATCCAGCCCACAGACCATAGTTTGGACACCCCTGGTGTACATCTTTGCAAGCTAGGAGCTGAGTCTTTATCCAAGTCCATGCCAGCACTTATGGATATAAAACAAAAATAACAGTTGTCTTTGATTCCTTCCTAGGAGAACGATCCAGAGAACTTGCTCATTCCTACAACAGTTTTCATCTTGTCTCTCTCTACCCTGGATCTGAAATTAAGAATGCTATGACCACAAGGATTTGATTATCTACCCCAGGGGTGGCCAATCTTGGTGCTCCAGGTGTTCTTGAACTTCAATTTCCAAAAGCCCTGATCAGCAGGTGTGCTGACTTGGGTTTCAAAGAATTGAAGTTCAAGAACACCTGGAACACCAAGGTTGGCCACCCCTGAGCTAGTCAATGACTTAGCCATAGGAAATGTGAGGCAAGTTCATTCCTAAGGGAGACAGCATGATCTTCTCGCATTCATCAAAGCACCCTCCTTAGTTCTTTCCTTCCGCTTCTAACTGCAATGTCTTGGTGGCAGATTTTACCTGAAGAATTTGTGTGCCTGGTGCTGCCACTCCAGCAATGCCTTGGTTTCTTTGCTTTACTGAAAATATGCATACATTTGATTCAATTCTTATTTCCATATTTGCAAACAGTGCATATACCTATTCAAAACTATCATGTGGTCCACCTCTACATATAGCAGTGCTGTCATCACAACAGGATTTTAATGAATGAATAGAAGAATCAGGGCTGGCTTGCTCAGTTATAAACTCTGTGAATTAACACATTGCTAAAATGGATCCGGCCCAGTCTATCCACTCACACGATGGACTATTGAGCAAATGATCTGACTACAAATGGAAACCAAGTATTCTTAAGCAAGCAGTCTCTGCTGATTCAACAGCACACATGAAAATCTTGCAGCAGTACCATAGCGGCAGAATTGTCTGCTCTGATGGTGCTGAACAGGATCTTCGCCTTTATGGTATAAAGACAGGATCACTTGTATGATCATCACATTCAGAATCTAAAATTATGTGGCTACATCACTACTTAAGAAGAAGTATAGAATTTACTATTCTGAAAGCTCTGTCTCTCACTGCTTCTACTTCTTCCCCAACTATTTTCCAGGTACGGAGAGGGCCTGTTGCCGTTATCTTGTTTTTCTTGATGCTGAGTCTCAAGCCAGCTTTTGTACTCTCTTCTTTCAACCTAAGCAAGCGCTTAGACAGTTACAAAGGCAAATAGGAACAGTTTCACTCAAAGTGAAGAAAAAAGAAAGCCTGTCTAACTTGGAAGCCAGGAAGGGCTTCCTTAGGCTCATCTAGCCCATAGCTACATGATTACATATTGGATTCATGCAGAGAACTAACTTTAGCAAACCACTTGCAGCACTTATATCTTTCCCCTCACTCAGGAACCCATCATCCTGTGTCAGACTGTCACTCCAGTGATGGAAACCAATCAGTGATCCCATATGGAAATAAAGGTGATGTTCGGATCATGTTCCCCTCCATTGTGTCTCTCCTCCTCATATTCTCATACTCCTTATTTCCCCCCTACCCTCAGGATTGCAGTGGGAGTACAGTAATACATCGGATAACGCTAAGACTTGGTTCCACAAGTCTTGGTGTTATCCGATTTTTAGTGTTATCCGATCCATGTTAAAATCCTATGGGATGGATCGGATAACGTTAAAGCTCCATAGAGGTACATTGTAACTGCACAGGCTTTAGCGGTTGTTATCCGATCCATCCCATTGGACCTTAACGTTATTCGATCCAATTCTCCTCCCCAGATTACTTAATGTTAACGCGATTTTAGCGTTATCTGAGGTAAACGTTATCCAAGGTATTACTGTACAAAAGTCCAGGCTGGTTCAGGGAATGGCACCTGAACTGATAAAGATGGAGACCTAGTCCCCATGGAAATGGGTTATCTCCTTTGCAAGGGCAAGGTGTAAGGCCAGGCCTGTCTCCAGAGGCAGCACATTCTCTCCATCACCACTTTTTCCAGCATGGTGAGATCCCAGTCCACCTTCCTTTCCCAGGAGAGCAACAGCCTTGCTGAATCCATCTTCTGGACTCACTCTGACCCTTACACACCACACCGGTACTAATTTTTAAAACATCAGCAGAAAAATTTGATTGATTCCCCCCCCCCCATACTAATCCTAATATGTGTATTTTATAGGTAGCATTGCTTAATACACACATTTATGCTGGCAATTTCCTTTAATAGAGTGAATTTTGGTATCTGCAGTCAGCAGTACATGATTTTTGTGTGTGCATGCATTTTTCATTGAAGAACTATATCCTAAAATTCAGAAAAATGCAAACATAAAAACATAACTGTCTTTCAGCTTGTATATTAAGCAAGTTCTCATCAAAATGCACTCAAATGATTTTGTTCTCTCATAGCAGGGATTCTCAACCTGAGGCCCATGGGCCAGATGTGGCCCATGGCACCATTTCATGTGTCTCTCCCACCGCCTCCACCACACCAGGAAGTGCCATGTGGTGGAGGAAGGGCAAAATGGCCATCCAGCCCCTGAAGCTGTCTGAGGGAGCATGACCCGGTACCTGGCTTTAAAAGGTTGAGAACTCCTCCATCATAGCATTAAAATCTGAAGAAAGTGCTAAAGACCACAAGAATAGCATGACTATTTAATCTATTAGGAAACCCTAAAATAATAATGAACTCTGAAAGCCACCAGTCTGACTTGTAGCTTGGAAGGCCTAAGGAGAAAAATGTTAAAACACATGTGCGTGCGTGCGTGCGTGTGCGTGTGCGTGTGTGTGAGAGAGAGAGAGCACAAAAGTGCTGTAGAAAGAAACATATCAGTATCCACACAATGAAACCTTTCCAGAACATTAGAAAGACATAACAAACCTGACCAAAAATGTATAAAGTCTTGGAATGGCACATGTTCACAGCGTAATATTTAACTAGGCATGCACTAGTATAATAATAACCCTTTTCTTCAGTTTCTTCTAATTTACCTGATGAACTACCTTGCAGTCATTCTTCTGCACTCAATTCACCTTTTCACCTTCAAAGTAATTAGTGGGTAAATGGCCAGAAATGAACAAGAGAAAGACTTTAGGTTTAAAACAAAACCCCAGAAAGTTGTACCTGACTTTGCAACTCTGTCAATTGGTCCATGGAAAAGCCAGCCCGGCACTGTTGTAAGATGAGCTAAATTGTAATTGGGCATTTTCCTCCAGAGGAGGCTTATATAATCTCCCGATAATCACCCACACTTCAGAAAAAGAGAAGATAAAAATTCCTCACTGTTTGAATCATTCATCAGAACATCGACACTTCACCGTATGCCTTAATCAAAACTATTTGTCTAGAGGTGGGTTTTTGCCATGATCCTTTTCAAAAACCTGTCATGTTCCCACCCCACTTTAAACTGCAGCTGAAGAGTCCCCATTTTATATGACAGGCAGGGACATGGTGAGTTTTGAAGTATTTTGCTCTTCAGTGCTTGATAACTCCTGACACCAGCAAGAAATTCTCAGTGCTGGGTTTCACTTTCCACCTTCAATTTTCTTTAAATTCCTCGGCAACGTTTTAGCTTGAGTCAAGAAAAACATTTTGTTCTGGATTACACATAGAGCAGCCATTTGCCGTAGTTTGAGAGGGAGAGAGGCAATACCTCACTTGAACTTTGTGGGAATATCATCCAGGAAAACTCCCGCCATGTACGTATCTCATCTGTGAAGGTATGTGCAAATCTGCACATCTCCATACTTAGGAGTGAAAAGATCCTAGAGCCATTGTACACAAATTACAGAAAACAAGTTACTTCCTGTGCCAATCACACTATGAAAGCGAAAAGACTCGTGGGGCTTTCAGAAGCTATGACAGGCTGCCTCTCTGTAAACATAATGATTTGCCTCTGCCATAAACAAGATTTTGGTGATATTCCTTCCTGACTGCCACTCTACACACCATGGGACCCTGCCACCTGAGATAACTTTGTCCCTGTGTCTAATAATAAGGCTGTCCCAAAGGAGCTCAATTTACAATAGTTTTTATTTTAGAGGTAGCTTTTAGGCTGATCAGAAAAGTGCTCCATCCCCATAATTTTGGGAGCTGCCACCGCCTCTACTCAGGAGACAGCTACCCTTGATTAAATTCTTAGTGAGCGTCTGGCACAATATTATGACTTGATCCAGGAACTTTTATTGTAATCATGCAGTGGTTGCCATGACTTTTTCGACTGATGCAATAAATATAGGAAAGAGATAGTAAAAAAGCAAACTGCATCCTTCTTCTGGTGTGCTGAGCATGTGGATCCGGATCTAGAATAATATTTCAAAAAATATTCATGCTGAGGCATTGCCTTTCTCAGGCTGGTCAAGATTCATGCTAAATGGAATGAAGAATGGCAGGGTATCATCATGAAGCCAAACAGAGTGAGAGTATACCATCCTCTAACCTCCCTCGAAGGAGACCTGGAAAGAAAGTAAGTAAAGGTAAAGGTCACCCTCGCTTGAAAGCCAGTTGTATCTGACTATTGGTTTCAGTGCTCATCCCTGTTTCAAAGCCGAAGAGCCAGCGCTGTCTGCTTCTGCAGACATTTCTGTGGTCATGTGGCAGACATGACTAGAAAACAGAGCGCATGGAACACTGTTTACTTTCCCACATAAGTGGTCCCTGTTTTATCTACTTGCAATTTCTTGCTTTCGAACTGCTAGGTTGGCAGGAGCTGGGACAGAGATGGAAGTTCATTCTGTCCTGCAGTATTCGGGTATCGAACTGCTGACCTCCCGCCTTCCAGTCAGCATCTTAGCCACTTGAGCACGAAAGAAAAATAACAATAGCCAGCTGCTAGCTTTCCTGGGAGTACCTTTGCTACTGCTACCAGAACCTCAATGTAGGAAGCAATAGCAGCAAAATATAAATGGCATGCAAAGGCTTATTTCTACAAAACATTTCTCCCCACTCCCAGGGCTTCCAAATATCACTTAGGTCAGTTTTAATGAATTAACACTTTGCAGTGAAAATTGTGGGTTCTGCACAATAGTCTGACTTCTTTCCATCTTTATTACAGATTCCCCAAAGGGCAGATAATGTCTCCATTATCTTATTATATCCATGTACAGATGGAGAATTATAGCTAAGGAAAAATGGCTCTTTCAAGGCAGAGATATATAGAGAGAGTGAGAAACAGAAAATCTTACAAATATTTTCACACATGGGGAAAGGGAACAAGCAAGCAATGAGCAAACATAAAGACTAGTCATTAAACAGATACTCTTAGCTCTTTTTAAGTGATGTATTCTGAATTGCAACAAATATCTTCCCTTCTATACTTCTGATGCTTTACATTTTACAACATTTTTCACAGACAAAAAAATAAATGAAAGTTTCTTCCCATGCAAAATTGGTGCTGATGAGGCAAGAGACCATAGAAACACTTATCTTTTTTTGGTATAGAAATGTAACACACACTTGTTTGCAAAAACTAAAGTATGAAGGGAGCAACTGTGAGCCGCTTGTGCCTTGATGCTTCTTTTGAAGATCCATCCAAAGAAGCCTAGAATGACAAAAAAGCAAAACAAAATATCCAAAGCATATTTGTGTTTACATCTGGAGTAGGGCTGCATAGCCCATTATGCTAAATACATTGCAGAGTACAACCTCACATACTGTAGGGGTGGAAATTACAGAAGAGCAGTTTGGTGTATTATTTGGCGTATCATCTGCTGCTGTGCTCATACAATAGTCCTTAGAGTTGAAAGGGGAAGGTGGTTCTTGTGCCTTTGGGAAGAAATGTTCAGGGAATGCAGACTGCTCAACCGTGAGAAGCTGAATGGATTTCAGATCTTGCTAATAGGAGAGAGGAAGGGCTCCCCCTCTGTGCTGTAAATTAAGTGTGTGATTAGACATGCCTTCCTTTGTCTGGTTATCATAATGTGCTCCTTTCTAGAGAGAGATGGGTCGTTCTATTCCTGTTGAGCCAATTAACTAAATGTAGGTGAGGAGAGGAAGGACAACAATTCACATATTGATAAAGCACATGCTTGTGCATGGAATGACTCAACCTCAACCTTTTGCATCAGGGATTCACAACCTACAGCCTGTGGGCTGGATCTGGTCTGCAATGCCAATTAATCCAACCCATGGTGAAGACCTTGCCACCGCCACCAGAAACACCCAAAAATGCACTGAAAATGAAGAAAACTCACCAAAAACATGCTAGAAGTCAGGAAAACCCACCAAAAATGCACTGGAAGTGAATAAAACATTGAAAATGGCAAAAAATGTGCCACCCTCACTCCTGCTGCCACAGTAAGTGGCGGGAGTGGTGAAAATATCCAAAAATATGCAGTGAATGCACCCACCCCTGCCCCCACCTCCACCACCAACAGAAGTGGTGGAAGCAGTGCAGTGGTGGGATGTCAAAAATTTTACTACCCCACTGTGATGTCATCACAGTGTGGGCAGAACTAACATGATGCCATGACATGGGCGGAGTCAAAGGAAAAAATAATAATAAAATAAAAATAAGCGCACGCACACACACACACACCTCAACCCACCCACAACACAAGGACAGCAAGGAGGCCGTGCATACGCGCCAAGCACTGTAGGCATGCATGCACACCAAGTGCATGCACACCATGCACACTGTAGGCATGCATGCACACAGCAGCTTTTGGGTTCTCCGGGACACTAGGAAAAGTTACTGCCGGTTCTGGCGAACTGGTGAGAACCTGCTACATCCCATCACTGAAGCAGTGGGAGGAACCACACCTCCGGCCTGCACAGCTAACTGAGGGGGCGTGGTCCAGCCCCCGGCACGAAAAGGTTGTGAACCCCTGCTTTGCATTGTCTAAAGATGTAGGGCCAAGAAGCGTCTAGTAGTCCATTATCAGAATGAACAGATCCATGTCACAGATAGAATATAATAATTTATATTACATATTTATTTATTGCAGTTATATCCCACCCATCTTGGATATTTTCCCACTCCGGATAGCATACAACATATTAAAAAAATTAATCTTTACAATTAAAAATCTAAACAAATTGAATACATTATAAATATCAGGAAGAACAAAGATAATACCCTGTGCTGACCCACCTGGGCAGGCATGGCGCTGCACAGTGGCGCCACACAGAGAGTCTTGTTCAAGGATAGTCCAGATATCAAAGTCCAAAAGGCAAGCCGAGGTCTGTTTACTGGTAGTCCAAGTCAGTAGTCTAATCCAAAGGGTGTCCAGGAGCGTCGTCAGGGTTGGCAGAGAAATCAGGGTCATGGCAAGCAGATCAGGGTTCAGGCAGGGAGTCTGGAGTCAAGCAGGATGTCGGTCTTCGGACAAGAGTTGTACCAACACTGGCAGGCTGTAAAAAGCTTGCTTATAAGCCTCCCTGCTAATTGGTGTCAGCTGGGAGCCTTCTTTGGTGCTTCGCTCTAGCCTGCCTGCATCTCAGGTGTAGCTGTTTCCTGGACCTCTCCCAGTCTGAGGACTGATCACTGTCAGAGCCAGATTCCCTATCTGACAGGTCAGCTGCCAGGGAAAATATACTTGGGCCAGGCACAGGCTGAAATCTCTGGCTCAGGGCATCCTCAGGCTCAGGTGCAGGCAGAACCAGACTGGGCATAGGGAGTGCCCTCCCTCCCCAAGCAAACCAGTGGTCCCAGTGATCACCCTTTGCTTGGGGAGGGAGCCATGTTCCCTTCGCGAGCAAAAGGCTATTTCAGCCTGGAATAGCCCTTTGCTTCTGGAAGGAGCCTCTTTCCCTTCACAAGCAAAGGACTATTTGAGACTGGAATAGCTCTTTGCTTGTGAGGGAAGCCTCTTTCCCTTTGCAAGCAAAGAGCTATTCCAGCCTCAGGCTATTCCAGCCTTGAATAGCCCTTTGTTTGCAAAGCTAGCTAGCAAATAGCTATTCCAGCCTGGGATAGTCCTTTGCTTGGGAAGGGAATGAGCCTCCTTTCAGAAGCAAAGGACTATTTGAGGCTGGAATAGCTCTTTGCTAGCTCTTTGCTTGTGAGGGAAGCCTTGTTCCCTTTGCAAACAAAGGGCTATTTGAGGCTGGAATAGCTCCTTGCTTGTGAGGGGAGCTTCGTTCCCTTCACAAGCAAAGATAACATTGGGGAATTTGAGGTAAACATTTGCATCGCACAACATTATCTTAACGTTTTGTGATGCAAATGTTTGCCTTGAATTCCCCAACGTTATCCAGCTTTAACGTTATCCAATGTAAAAGTTATCCGAGGTACCACTGTATATCCTTAAAAGCCTCTTTTAAAAGGAACAATTTTAGGTTGTTGATTGTTTTTTAAAAATATAGACAGAAATGGAAGCTGGCACAGCTCAACTGAAAGAGAATTCCACAAAGTTGATGCCACCAATGTCCACCTGTAATAATAATAATTTTGCATTCTTACTAACATGGGGTATAAGTGGGAGGGACTTTCTATAGTCTAAAGCAGTGTTTCCCAACCTTTGTTTTTTGGACTTCAATTTCCAGAAGCCTAAGTCAATTCTCCAAAGCACTGATCAACCAATGTACAGACTTAGGCTTCTGGTAATTGAAGTTCCCCTGTGGGGTGTGGGCCCCACATTGGGAACCACTGGTCTAAAGTGATTATCTTTCCCCCACTAACCAATTAGTATTCTTTTTTCTTGCTTCATGCTTCTTAGGTAAGCCAATGAACTTTCACCCTTCCTCACTATTTTTATCCCCCATTGCTCTTTCTTAGTTGCTTGCCAGCATGCATTCAGAGTAGGCAGCATAAATCTCTCTCTCTTTCTTCCAAACTTCAACTATGCAGTTGCATGAGTGCTTATCTGCTCCACATACATATTGCATTTTTCTCCTTGTATTTATTAAGCTGTCTGGATAGCTCAATGAGTAAGGTTTCTGGCTGCAGAGCCAGAGGTTAGAAGTTCAATTCCCCATGGTGCATCCTAGAAGAATCAACCTTTGTGGGCTTAATGAATGGTAGATCTCCTTTGAGTACTCTTTACCTACAAAACTCTGGAAACTTTCACCATATGTCAATATTAACTTAACAGCAC